>CM073571.1:115102250-116426750 GCA_037074715.1 Magnolia kwangsiensis | reverse complement strand
TGTACTTGTTTATGTGTGTGAATGTTATAATTTATTTTATACATTTGTGATGAATGTTGTAATAGCTAGGATTATTTCTTTTGTCTCTATTTTAGTATGAGTTTTTTATACTCACAAACGTTCTAGAAATCAGGTTATCCTACCATAAGCAATTGGTTTTTTCTATAAGGTTGTCCTTAGAACAATGTTTGCATCAACCTCTCAATACTTGTGCATTTGAGGTTGCTTTATATTTTTGCTATCTGTGTTATATTTCTGCATTTTTTTATTTGGCATAGTCCTATTCACACCCCCCCCCCCCCCCCCCCCCCCCCCCCTCCCCTCTAGGACTTGGAGCTTGCCCATTTCAGATATGAAGCATGCCAGGAGAATGGGTCGATACAGCACGTACCCGCAATCGATATTCACCCAATTATCTAGCCATGGCCTTTCTAGGGATGGATGATCGATTTAATAGGCCGGATCCATCTGCCCTCATCGCGCATGGACTCATTTATCATTGTGGCCACTGATTATTTCACCAAATAGGTGTAGCCAAGACCAGTGAAATGAGTCGACCACAGGGAGATTATTGATTTCATTGAGACCCATATCATCCACTTGTTTTGGATTCCTGAATTAATTACCATGGATCGAGGTGCAACATTCACAGTAAAAAAGGTTAAAGCCATGACCGACCAATATAAAATTAAGATTTTGCATTCAACACTATATAATGCGCAATCAAATGACCAGGCCAAGGCTAGCAACAAAGTGATAAAGAATATATTGAGAAAATGATTGAAGAAAATTCCCGAGAATGGCATACAAAACTATCCGAGGCACTTTGGGCGTACAGGAATTCACCTCATACCAATACCGGGACGAGTCCGTTTACATTAACATATGGACACCATGTAGTAATGCCTTTGGAAATCACTATGCCATCATTAAGGATCACACATCAAGTCAAGTTAACCCCATTTGAGCTTATAGAGGCCATGCTGGTTGAGTTTGAAAGGTTAGAAGAAAGTAGGATGAAGGCCTTAAATTCTATAATCACCAACAAGGTTGATGTCGCTCAGGCATATAATAAGACGGTGAAAGTGAAATGGAGAGCTAGCGATGTCCTATAGGGAGGTGAATAGGACAATGCCAAATAATCGAAATAAATATGGAATATGTAAATACTATGAAAATCTCAATTGAACGATAATAGAAGTAACCCATAAGATAAAGGAAGAAATTGAATGACTTTTGAAGGTTGGTTTCATCAGGCTTATCAAATACATCAAGTGGATTGTAAGTGCTTATATTTGTAGCATGTACAAAGTTGTCAAATTTCGTAGACAAAGATACCGGTCAGATCGCAAGTACACTACAACATTCTATGGCATCTCGTGAAGATCGGCTCAAGATTGGTTCAACATCTCAAGACTTAAATGATGTCACTCGATTTCAAGTCTATCAAGATTAGAAGATCTTTGTATAGGCCAACCATTAAGTAAAATGACCCTAGAAAGACCCTAGGTTAGGTACTTTTGAAAAATGATTAAAATGGGTTAACTTCTGTATAAGTTCATTGAAGTTCGGCCAACCTAACTTACTTCGACTAACCTAACTTCAGGTTTAGAATATTTTTCAGATTTTAAAATTTTTAAAATTTGTTGCAAATTCAGCTAACCTAACTTTAGGTTTAACTAGCCTAACTTGAAGTTCGGTCAGCCCAAGGAAAGTTCAAGTCATTTTCCAACAAAGGATTCTAGGATTTTTGAGGGAATTCGGTTAGTTAAATTTTCGCTTGGTCCAGCCAAATTTTAGATAAATCTTATCCCATGCAATCCGATAGTCGTTGGAATCCGACCAGCCGAACTTAATGTTAGGCTGACTAAATTTCCAATTCCTTTGGTTATAAATAGGGACCTTCTCTCATTCTATTCAATAATGAAATTCACTCAAAAACCTTCTACAAGTAAGAAAGAAGCTTAGGTCCTCGTCAAGCTATTTGTGCGGTATTTATAAATTTCATTTTTCTTATTCAATTCCCTTTCTCAAGTTGATCTTAATTGCAAATTACAGAGTAGTTTATACTCTATTTAAGAAACAAATTATTGAATCTGCAAAATTAGGGTTTTCGTTTTATTGAAATACATTAGATTTATATATTCTTTCTGGTTGAGCAAATTCTATCTCCTTTACATTCAAGAAAGAAGATCGTTGCTTCAAGCTTTGACTACATCTTCGAATAATCAGTTGAAGATAAGTACATTATCAATTACTTTATTTTATTCAGATTTTTCTGAGATAGCTTGGAAATATTTGTTGGTTGATTTGTGATAGCCTGTGAAAATCACAAAGGGGTTTGATTGTGATAGCCCGTGAAAATCACAAGAACAGTATAAGGTTGTTAAGGTAAACCTGTGAAAACCTTAAAATAGTGAAAGTCAAAACTACGAGGGTAGTAATTTTGGGGGTGGAGTAGGGGTCCGAGTTCATTTGGGAGGCGGAGCACCAGCTGGCCTTCAATAGAATCAAGGAATATCTGATAAGGCCACCAATTCTGATGCCACCAATTGAAGGTCGACCACTCAAGCTATATGTCACAACCTCTGCAGAATCAGTTGGAGATCTCTTGGCCTAGGATGATGATATGTGAAAAGATCGAGTGGTCTATTATTTAAGCCGGACATTACTTGATGTCGAGAGACAGTACTCCACTATAGAGAAATTGTTCTTATCATTATATTTCACAGCCTTTAAATTAAGACATTATTTGTTGGTCAAAAGAGTAAATGTAATAATGGTAACTGATTTAGTTGAATATATGTAAATTGGCCAATTTTGAATGGCTGAATTGGCAAATAGGTGCTAGATTTATCTGAATTTGATCATTGTTATATTTCGTATAAAGCGGTGAAGGGTCAGGCCATAGCCAATATTTTGGCTGACCATTCCTCTGATATGGAAGAATAAATTTCTCCAGAGATTTTGGATATATATTATGTACGATTGGCACCATGAAAGTTGATCTTTGATGGGTCAAAAACACATAAGGCATTAGAAGGTAGAAGAGTCAAAGTCTTGGCCACGATCGATGGTGCCGACAAGAGTATTGGGTGTGAATCAGGCTCAAGGGCATCAATCCTTGCAACTCCATTGTCATAGGAACAGTTGCCTCACAAGCTAAAGACTCTTGAACTATTAGAGGAAGTTGTTCAGCCAATGGAGGGATCGGTCGAAAGGATAATCTTATAACAAGCCTCTAAGGGGTAGCATTCAATGATTGCTCTTCTTCTTCCTCCTGCTCTTAGTCAACTGTTGCCAGTGGTGTTTATGGGATATTAACCATGTATTCTAAATCTGTGATGAGAGTCGTGACTTTAGGAGAGGCATGAGGAGAAGCTTCTGCACTGACTGTGTGTTCAAAGTTAATAGTCTGCACATCAGTCACCTCAGAAGCCTTAATCTCTAGTTGATGTTGGCGCAATGGTTGCGCTACTATGATTTGTTTTTCCATAGTAAATAACTCCTGAGCTACTACAAGAAAAAAGGTTATCGTTAATCAAAATGAGAGGTTTAAAAAAAAAAAAAACTCAAAATAATTACACAGGAAAGTAACCTCCACAGAAATTAGGGCAGATGGTGTGGGTGACAAATCAGTTGTCTACAGTATGAGGGTTTTTAATAATCATCGCCATCGCTTATGTCAAAATGGGGAATGGTGGTGGGCTGGGATTATAGGGAGTGAGGTATTTTTCATTAAACGAAAGATTTGGATTGTTTAGTCTTTCCCTATCCTACCACCATTTGTTCCAGCATTTATTATAATGAGCTTCCTGGTGACGTTTCACACCTTCTTCTATTTGTTTAGAGTAATCTTCAGCAGAGAGTCCTAGCCAATATTTAGTTTTGAAGTTTTTCAAAAGAAGTCATGGCTTCGGCCAAAGAAGTACGTAATTGTCGTCATCCTTTTGATGGAATCAGCAATGGTCGATTTGCTGTAAATGGTTAGGAAGGTGGATCGATGCGCTTTAAAACTAGGGTAGTTGGTTAACTAAGAGGAACCACCAGGTCAGGAGTTCTTTTTTGAACTGATGGAAGCTGGCGAGGCGATAGAGATGTGGAAGCAAAAGGTACTTTTGCCATAGCTTTTAGGCGCTTAGGTGGAGCAATTATTGTCTCAATTGGAGATGATACATCGTTCGGTCTTGTTAACAATTTATTTATTATTTGGTTGGGAACTACGATCATTGAGGATGCTGCTTATAAGACTCGTAACCTCGTGAGACCTTATGTATGCTTCAACTTTGACACCAACAAGTTCTGAATCGACCAGATTGACGAGTTTTAATCGCAACCCTATTTCAGTGCTGCAACATCCCAGGACTCCATTAGGACCCCTAGATTAGAAGTTGTAATTTTGGCACAATCCGAGGTAGGTCATGCAATGCATGCAGGCCCCACTTGCACAAATCTCAAGGTTGTCCAATCCATCAATCAACCCATCACTTCTCTCCCCATTAGTTAAATCAACCCATACCTCCCATCATGCAACCCATGCTTAGCCATCCCTCTCTTCTTCTTTCTCTCCCATTCTACCCCTCCATCTTCTTCTAATTCCCTCCATATTGTTCATAACCCCAAGTGTAGGGTCGCGATGTAGTAATAATCTCAGTGAGATCGAGGTCGAATCCACAAGGACTAAACTCATGTGTATTCTGAATTTAACTAGAACTAGAACTAGATGAAGATGTGAATCTAAATCAGAATTAATTGAGAGAGTAATTGTGATTAAAGTGATTAAAACTAACAAATTCAAAGGTTGTAACTAGGGTTTTCAAGGATCCACTTGTAGTGATCAAGGAATCCTCTTACTTAATTCAAGTCATACAATTAGAATTGGAGTCCTATCCTATCCAATTGGAAGATATACAATTGAGATCTATTTGAACTTTCCTTAACTTAATTCTTAATGGAGGAGAATTGTGATAATTGGAAGAGATTCCATCACCAAATCATGCCCATAGGACAATGGCTAATAACAGGATTTACCAATCCCACAATCTCAAAATCAGGAAAAGAAGATACTCAAAGCTATTGTAAATCTATTGTAATTTGAGTCACAATAAACCATTAAGAACTGAAAGTATTTCTTTAAAATCAAACTAGAATCAAAGAAGGTTCAACATAAACATAAATTAAAGTAAAAGAAACATCCCATCATGCAACAAGCTTCACCTCTTAGCCCTAACTAAGAGGTTTAGCCAACCATAGACATGATTAAACTAAAATTTCTTAAGAAAAGCATAAAAATAACTAAGGAAAAGAAAGAAAAACTCTTGGTGACAGCTTCTCCACCCTTTTTCTTCACTCCTCAAATCCTAGAAGATGCTTAGGAACATCCTAGGGACTCCTATTTATAGTTTTACAACTCCAACTTTCACATCGAGTTGAAAAAATCTAGAAACCACCTCAAATTTACGAAGTCCGTCTGCTATCTGTGTAACCTTAGACGAGTCGAGGAAAACCTTCAACTGGTCAAGGATGACAGGAAATTAGATGATTTTACTACTGGAGTTCGAGTCGAGGAATATTCGACTAGTTGAGCAAGAGCCTTAAACTGGTCGAAGGAGGGCCTAGACTTATCGAAGCAAGCATATTTTTAGGGTTCCTTTTCTTTGCTTCAAGCTTCAATTCTCTTCATTCCTCACTTGGTTTTTTTGGATCTTTGTCATGTAAATTCTTCATTCTTGGTCTCATAAGATCCATCCTTGCTTTGGTGATTCTTGAGCGTTAAATCCATGCTTTAAGCAACCTTTTCAATCCAAGCTCTTAAATTCACCTTGCAACACAAACGTGATTAAAATATGACAATAAGTATTATCATGTTCATAAAACCAAGTGATAAATTGGGTCCAATATGTAATATTTGACCTTCAACACAATTCCCAACCCGCATTTTGCTAGTACTAATCAAATTATGAGAAAAATAAATCTTAATGCTTCATGTCAGAAATATTTTTCAGAAAATAATCTTTTGTGCACTTAAAGATGAATGGGTAGAATTAAGATACGAAAGTGAGATTTCAAAAACTTAGAACCCGATCACATAAGCAACTAATCAAATAAGTTCTTTATCCACTAAATTGAAGCATAATGTATATATCAAGTTTTTCAATGCTCAGTGAAAGTCAATTTACTTCCCGTACAAATACTATCAATTCATCATGTTAGCTATGCTCATCACTTCAAGATTAGCATGAAACTCAAGTACTGATTACAAACTTATCCCCTTGTCCTTCTTTTTCTAGTTTTTTATTTTATATCGCTGATTAGTTTTTATTCATTCTTTTTATTTTTGCATTCTTTTTCAGATTTTTCATTCTTTTCTTTCTTTTTCATGACCTCTCTATCGATCTCCTATTTTTTAACTAGTTTTTTTCTTCGTTTTAAGGTGAATAAAAATCTTCAGACCTGATTCTCATCATCTATCAATGATTCACATACTAACAATCAAAACTTCTAATATATCTTACATGAGATAAATTGAATGTGTTTTGTGATTTATCATGATATTTAAACTTCCTCTTAATCAATTGAGCGCAAGTACTTAGGTGATAAATTACTTAGATGACTAGACTTCAATAATTTAAAATTTAATCTCTATCTTATCATACTCAAAGCATTCTTAAGTACACAATTCATCGCTTCCCAAACAGATTTCAACTTGAAACATTGAAAATTTTTAAAAATTTTGCTCAAAACTGGGAAAACCTGAGAAAACACTTATTAGGTTACCTAATCCCCCATTCCCAACTGAAAAATCTACATTGTGCTCAATGTAAAAGAAATAAGCATGTAATGCAAAAGAGACAATGAAAAGAAAAAGGGAAGTGATGGTGTAACGTCTCGAAAAAATCCATATAGAGACTCGAGTACCACCTCGATTAAAAATCACTTAGGATTAATTTCTTTAGAAATTAAGCGTAAGTTAACTAACGTTATGTTAGATTAGTTGTGAAATTAGTACTGTTTGCTTTAAATACGTTCTGCAAGACCAAAAACTTGTAGAATCAATGACGCTATAACATCCTGAAACCTAGGATCAAACTCTAAACCCGTTTTCTCTCAGGAACCCTTTGAAACTTTGCATTGGATCTAGACCGCGCGTCGAGAGTCCGATATCTATAATCTTAGACCATTATGACCGCTTAGCTGGACTTGACAATCGTTTCGAAAATCAAGCCCAACTGATGTTGTGAGGCTATTTCATTGAGCCTGGAGCAAGGAGTGTGAGAAAGAGTGAAATTCATAAAAAATTAAATGTGATTTAAATAAATCGGGTACCTTTCATTTGCGGGTTAAGTATAAGCATTCAGACTGTCAAAATCTGACCCAAATACACCCTCGGATCAGGGAACATTTCTCACTCAGGTTAGTGTACTTCGAATCCTTGATCGAATCTCCGTGACCACTGAACTAAAACTGGTCCACCACATGCGATCTGGGAACACTACCGGACTGAAAACTTAATGTGATCAGGATCCAATATCCATGAGCTTAAGTCCAACCGCATTTAGCCAGGGGACCTCCAGAAATGCTCTTTTGGATCGGGAAAGACCCGATTTGGTTATAACCCAAGTATACCTTTGTTCTAAGTCTAAATAGGTGAGTTTCTAACCTATTTAAGGACCTTAAACCCTCTCACACCCCTCCCATACGAATTTGCTAAAACCTAGAAAGGAGAAGAGAGAAAAGAGAGAGATTCGGTGAGAGTTGTGAGGGGAACTTCTTGCCATTCGATCCGGCTTCTACACATGCTTAACCACCGCGTTCTAATCACTCTTCCAGTGATTTCAACTTCATTCTAGGTAAGAAAACCCTAACCTTTACCTATTTTATGGATTTTATAGATACGATTAGCAAAGTAGCTGACCTATCTTGTGAATTAGGTCGTCATATAGGCGTTGGTGAAGCGTAGAGTTTCTATTCGATTCGTTACGCTTCTACGATGAAAGGTGAGGATTCTAGATGCTTAGCTTGACTGATTTCAAAGCTTTCAATGTCGTTTAATAGTAGATTATTGACAAGAGCGTCGTTTGACATGTAGAACATGCTGTCTGTTTTCCATTTCGATTGCGTACGGAGAAAATGAGATTTAGGGTATTTTAGGCATTTATAGGAAATACTATATACGTCTGTATTTTGCTGAAATGATTTCCATGTGAATTTGTCATGTTATGATATTAGTGAGGCGTGCATGATCTGTTTGGCGAAGAGATTTGCCCTAATGCGCACTTTGGGTCGACATACGCTATGTAGACTAAAGTGTGTAGACTAAGTGTTTGTATAAGTGTTTATATTAGTATGTATTGAGTAAATGTTGTTGTAGATTAGTCTTGAGATTTAATTCTCAATTAATATGATGATGTACATGATTTTCCTCCATGTTGTTATTGAATTGATTTCCTTATATGTATGGAATACATGTGTTTGGTTGAATTGCTTACGTTGTATGTTGTAACATGTTGCTAACATGCTTGGATTGTTTGTATTTCATTTCTGTTACTCTCATATGATCACTGATGTTGATTGCAAGTGCTTGGGGCTATGCTCTAGTCCAGGCAGTTGGTAATAGATTCAAATTCGTGGTTGGCTTCTAATTGCCACGAAGGACACGTCGATGAACGCGAGTCATGCTTTGGGTTGGCTGCAGTGGTTAGGCCACACGAGGTATTTTATACACTTCATGTCATTCAGCTTGAGGTGCGCTCGTACTAGTCGAGCCCGTCAAGTAACCCGACTGGCCATTGTATGTTCACCTTGTATTGGTCATAACTGCTTGAACCTAGGGTACTGAACTTACCAGTGGAAATCCTGTTAACTATGGTACCTTGATCCATAAAGACTCATGAGCCGAGCATGGTGGTATGGGACACCGTGGTCGAGCTGTCGGCCTACGCTGGAGCCACAAACCTCCCCATAGTGACCAGTGAGCACCTTAGACTCGTGAGCCGATTGTGGTGGTATGGGACACTACATTCGAGCTGTCGGCCTACTCTAATTAGTGACGAGCCCTTTGTAGTGACCTCGAGCGTATTATGAGTCTATGTGAGGAGACGACCCTTACGTAGCAACAAGAGTACACTAGGCCTATATTGATAAGGTGATGGGGGAGCAATGCAACAAGTACGAGCAACAGCCCTGGCAGCCCTTGCAGCGACCTAAAAATGTAACATCGTATGAGACTACTAGGAGTGAAGACCCTAGACAGGATCTTTGTTGGGATTGATATAAGGAAGGTACCTTAGTTTCCCTATACTGCTGTATGAAAGGACTAATAACAACTCGATAATCATATCCATATCCCACGGCATGTGCCTGGAAGATGTGGAGCACTGAGGGAAGAAAGTATGCCGCGGATGTAAGATGGTGTCGCATGAGGGAGTATGTCAGCGAGGGCATCCATTATGTCATTTCATACTTGTATTAACAACAGTATCTAGGAATGTTTGATTGTTTGCTTTACTATTATCACGTGATTAATTTGATAACATGCAAATCTTTGCTCTATGATTCCACTGAGTTGATCACTCACTTCCACGTTATAGGACAGTGTTTGCAACACCTACCAGACTCTGTCTTAGATGCAGGTTGTGAGGAGATCCAAGAGTTGGATCCGGACTTCTACGAGGACCAGGACGAGTTCTCGTATATGCAGTTCTCTGACAGCTTCGCATAGGTGGCCTGGATCAGCGGGACTTTTGGCTAGTTGGACTATTACTCGACATTTGATTTTGGTTTCTTATATGTATTTGTGACTCAGAGATGTATTCATACTTTAGAGACAGTTCGAGATTATTTTATTTTTCATACAGTGATATATATATTCTTCAGTCTTCCGCTTGCATTTTATCACTAGACCTGGAGTATGAATTGCAATTTTGGTATAATCTTACTCATGTTAATTCTTTAACTCAGAAAATATTGAATCATAAGCATATTTGTTGCATAAGTGATGGTCTAGAACTCGGGAGTCGGGTTTCTACACGACCCCCGATTTTCAGGGTGTTACAGATGGAAAGATAATACCTGATGAAGAAATTTTGAGGCTTTTCCAATGATCTCAGTGTGAAGATGGGTTAGCATAAAAGACTCAAATAGATGATAAGAAAACTATCCTAAAACAACGGAAAGCAAACCATCCTAAAACGGTGAAAAGTAAACTATCCTAAATAGCGGAAAGCAGTAAACCTAACTACACCTCCTTCAGACTAAGAGGTAAATCCTGGTAAACAGGATCAATCAGAGGTATGGACATGTCCTGTAAATCAAATTTCTCAACAAATGGCTTCAACCGATGTCCATTTACTTTAAAAGTATTGTCATGTTTCGGATTCTTTATTTCGACGGCCCCATGAGGACAAACATTAGTAACAGTAAAAGGACTAGTCCAACGAGATCGGAGTTTACCCAAAAAAAGGTGTAACCGAGAAATATACAAAAGGACTTTTTGACTAACTAAGAATATTTTTGAAGGATGTTCCTGTCATGAAACACCCTCATCCTGTCCTTGTGAATTCTCGAGTTCTCATATGCATCATTCTGGATATCCTCGAGTTCATTCAATTGCAGTTTGCACAACGAGTCAGCGCTGTCTAAATTAAAGTTTAAATTTTTAATCACCTAGTAGGCCCTATGTTCCAACTCCACATGTAAGTGGAAAGCCTTCCCATAAACAAGTCTAAAGGGAGGCATTTCAATAGGGTTTTCTAATGCAATACGGTAAGCCCAGAAAGCATCAGTCAATCGGATTGACTAATCCTTTCGATCAGGGTTAACCGTTTTCTCCTAAATGTATTTGATCTCTCTATTGAAAATCTCATCTTAACCACTTATTTGTAAGTGGTATGGAGTGCTCACCTTATGAGAGATGTCATATTTCTTCATTAAGTTCGCGAATGGCCTATTACAAAAATGTGAACCCCCATCACTAATGATGGCTCGAGGCGTTTTGTAACACCCCAGATTTTTACCAACCTAGAGTTAGACATCCTTAGGTAATGGGTCAACCATATCACTCTTAAAGCTCAATTCCAAAGCCAAAGAAATCATTTAGAACAAAATTCTTTAGAGATTTAACGTGAATTAACTAGCGCTACACTAGATTTTCTATAAAATAAGCACCAACCACTTTAAATACGATCTGTAAGACTCAAAACCTATAGAATCAGTAATGCTACTTTATCTTAAAATTTCAGATCAATCTCTAAACCCAGTTGCTCTCGGGAGCACTTTGAAACTCTGTATTGGATCTAGACCGCACGTCAAAAGTCTGATAGTGATGAACTTAGACCAGTATGACTGCCTAGTTGGACTTGACTATCTCCATGAAAATCAAGGCCAAACGATGTCCTGAGACCATTTTCTTGAGTCCGGAATGAAGAGAGTGAGAAAATAAAGATTTTTAAGAAATTAAATATAATTTTAAGTAATCTAGAATGTGTTGCTTGCACGATGTTTCTAAGTGTTCTGATCGTTAGATTTCAACCCAAATTCACCCTCGGATCAGGATAGGTGGCCCATACATGTCATTGCACTTGTGGCCCTGATCAAGTTTCGGTGATCGCTGAACTGAAACTGATCCGCCACGGTCGATCTAAAAATTTGATTGAACTGAAAACTTAACTTAATCAAGATCCAGCATCTATGAGCTTAAGTCCGACCGCACACATTAACAGGACCTCCAGAAGTGCTCTGTTGAGATGGAATAGTCCGTATTTGGACATAACCTAGGTATACCATGGCCCTGAGTCTAATTTAGTGAGTTTTAAGCTTATAAAAATGCCTTAAACCCTCTCTCATTCAGCCCATACGAATTTAAGAGAAACCCTAGGAGAGAGAAGAGAGAAAAGAGAGAAAAAGTGTGAGAGAAGTGGGAGAATCTTCTTGCTATTCTTCCCTGCCGATCTACGTGCTTAACCATCACTTTACAATCTCTATCCCGGCAATTCTGGCTTCGTTCTTAGGTAAGAAAACCCAAACCCTAACCTATTTTAGGGTTTCTATTGGTTCAAGTAGCAAAGTAGCTAACTTACCTTGTGTTATAGGCCGTCATATCGACGTTGACGAAAGTATAGAGTTTCTATCAAATTCATTACGCTTCTACGGTGTAAGGTCCAGACTTTAGACGTATAGGTTATGGTTTTCAAGGCCTTCAATGTCGGTTAATGGTTTATTCTTGATGTGGATGCTATTTCTCATGCAAAATGCGTCGTCTGTTTCATTATACATGTTCACATGAACTATGTAGAATATAGTGTATTCTATACATATGTTGGAATGTTGAATATGTTTGGAATTTGGATTTATGCTTAACATGTTTATTTATCTTGAATATATGCCTAATACTTGTGAGACAACTCCTTAGCGAAAGGACTTGCCTAAAATTCCGTTACGGCAAATATACGTTATATGTGACTACATGTTTGTAGAAATGTCCAAATGAATATGGAACCCGGATTCATGTATGCCATGAGAATCCGTTGTGGGTATATGTGCGTGGCATACGCGGAAACTCCCTAGTGAAAGGATTTGGCCTAATACATGTGTAGCCAACAAACCATATGTATGATGTTATGTGTAGTCTAAGTGTTTGTGTGTAGTCCAAGTGTTTGTAGAACTGACAGAATGCTTGTATGGGGGCTGAGACGTAAATCTTGGCTACCTTACTTGTGTGTATGATTTTCTCCTTGTACGTTTACATTATGATATCTACTCTCTTTATGGAATGAATGTGTGTAAACTCATGTTTGTGTTGCACTTCACAACATGCTCATATGCTTGTAAAGATCGAACTATCTGTTCATTACTGCTTTAACTATTTCATATGATTACTAATGGAAATGGAATGTGTTTGGGGCCATGTTATGGTCTAGGCAATCGGTAACAAGTTTGGAGTACGTGGCTTAGATTCATTCGCCACGTAGGACATGTTTGATGAACCCGAGTCGTACGTTGGTCGTCGGCAGTGGTTAGGCCACACGAAGTGCTTACGCATTTCATGTCAATCGATACGATGTACGCTCATATTAGTTGAGCTTGTCAAGTAACCCGATTGACCGTTGTATGTTCACCTTGTATTTGTCATAACTGCTTGAACCTAGGGTACTGAACTTACTAGTGATAACCCCGTTAACCTTGGTACCTTGATCCGCTAAGACTCATGAGCCAGGCATGGTGGTATGGGACACCGTAGTCGAGTTGTCGGCCTACGCTGGGGCCACGAGCCTCCCCGTAGTGACCAATGAGTAACCCAGACTCATGAGCCGAATATGGTGGTATGGGACACGGTATTCGAGCTGTCAGCCTATATTGATAAGGTGATGGGAGAGCGGTGCAATGAGTGTGTGTAACATCCCTAGCAGCCCTTTATAGTGACCTCGAGCATACTCTGAGTCTACGTGGAGGCGACGACCCTTCCGTAGCAATAAGAGTACAAACTAGGCCTATATTGATAAGGTGATGGGGGAGCGGTGCAAGGAGTGCGTGTAACAACCCTGGCAGCCCTTGCAGTGACCTAGAACCACACTTCGTATGAGATATGCTAGGACTGACGACCCTTGTAACACCCTGAAAAAATTCATACTTAGACTCGAGTACCAACTCGATCAGAAATTGCGTAGGATTAATTCCTTTGGAAAATATGTGTAAGTTAGCTAGCGCAACGCTAGAGTAACTGGGAAATAGTCCCTGATCACTTTAAATACGTTCTACAAGACCCAAAGCGAGTAGAACCAATGACGCTATAATACTCTAAAACCTCGGATCAAACTCTAAACCGGTTTATTCTCAGGACCTCTTTGAAACTTTGTATTAGATCTAGACCGTGCGTCGAAAGTCCGATACCTACAATCTTAGACCATTATAACCGCCTAGCTAGACTTGACAATCATTTCGAAAATCAAGTCCAACCGACATTCAGAGGCTATTTCATTGAGCCTGGAGTGAAGAGAGTGAGAATAGGGTTAGATTTGGAATTTGAAATTCAAATCTGGCACACGACTTGACCCATTATTATTAAGCATTCTGATCGTCAGAATTCTGCCAAATTACATCCTTGGATCAGGAAAAATTTCTATTTCATATCATGAGACTTATAGACCTGATCTACGTGCGATGACCGTTGAACTGAAACTGGACTGCCACGTGCGATCTACGAATGCTACTGGTCTGAAAATGGGATGTGAGCGACATCCGACGTGCATGAACTTAAGTCCGATCACGTTCGGCTAGGGGACCTCCAAAAATATCTTTTTAGACCGAAACAGCCCCGATTTGGTTAGGCATCAAGTGAACATTGTTCCCAAGCCTATTTTGGACATGTTTTAGGTTATAAAAGGGGCTTAAATCCTCACTTCTCTCACCCATCCGAATTTTCTAGAAACCCTAGCTGGTGTGAGAGAAAAGGTGAGAGATTGTGAGAGAGAGTGGGAGAGAATTTTCTGCTGCTTGCACTACGTGTTGCACATGCTTAAGCAACGCACCTCATTCACTTTCCCGGCGATTTCGCCGCGATTCTAGGTAAGAAAATACCCTAAATACTTTCTGATTTAAGGTTCCTTTGGTTCCTTAGCATGGTAGCTGATACATCTTTTAAAATAGGTTCCCGGTTCGTCGTAGACGAAGCGTATACGCTCCATTCGAATCAATACGCTTTTAGGATAAAAGGTACGGATTTTAGATGCTTTGATTGACTGTTTTCAACGCTTTCAATGTCGTTTAATAGTAGATTATCGACGGCAACACCGTTTGACATGTACAACATGCTGTCCATTTCCTGTTTCGTAAGCAGACGAAAAATATGAGATTTAGGGCATTTTAGTCATTTGTAGGGAATACTCTTTTCATCCATATTTTTCTGATGTGATTGACATGGCATCTTGTCGCATTAGGATATTAGGAATGCGTGCATAATTGGTTTGGCGAAGAGATTCACCTAAATGCACACTTTGAGTCGACATATATATGTAGACTTAAGTGTATAGTTTAAGTGTTTGTATGAATGTTTGTATTAGTATGTATTGAATTAAATGGTGTTATGAACTAGTTTGAGATTGAATTCTCAAATAATATATTGATGTAAATGATTTCCTACATGTTGGCTATATGCATGATTTCATTATATGTATGAAATGCATGTGTTAGATGATTCACTTAAGTTGTATGTTATAACATGTGTTAATATACTCACATTGTTGTATTTCATTTCCATTACTCTTATATGATTGTTGATGTGAATTCATAAATGTTTGGGACTATACTTAGTCCAGGCAGTCGGCAACCGAGTGAATTCGTGGTTGGCTTATCTTTGCCACGAACGACGTGTCGATGAACGCGAGCCATGTTTTGGAGTTGGCGGCAGTGGTTAGGCCACACGAGGTGTTTTATGCACTTCATGTCGTTCGACTTGAGATGCGCTCGTGCTAGTCGAGTCCGTCAAGTAACCCGACTGGCCATTGTATGTTCACCCTGTATGAGTCATAACTGCTTGAACCTAGGGTACTGAACTTATCATTGTAAACCCTGTCAACCATGGTACCTTGATCCATAAAGACTCATGAGCCGGGCATAGTGGTATGGGACACCGTGGTCGAGCTGTCGGCCTACATTGGGGCCACAAACCTTCCCGTAGTGACCAGTGAGCACTTATGACTCGTGAGCAGATTATGGTGGTATGGGACACTATATTCTTGCTGTCGGCCTACACTGATCAGGTGACGAGTCCTTTGTAGTGACCGTGAGCGTATTCTGAGTCTACAGGATGCGATGACCCTTCTGTAGCAGTGAGAGTACAAGTAGGCCTGTATTGATAAGGTGATGGGGGAGCGGTGCAATGAGTGCAAGCAACAGCCCTGACAGCCCTTACAGCGACCTATAAAATATACATCATATGAGATTACTAGGAGTGACGACCCTAGACAGGATCTGTGTTGGGATTGATATAAGGGAAGTACCTTAGTTTCTCAATCCTGCTGTTTGAATGGACTAATAATAACTCGGCAATCATATCACCATCACATTGCATGTGCCTGGAAGATGTGGAGCACTGAGCGGTACGCACGCATGCCGCGGACTCAGATGGTGCCGTATGAGGGAGAATGTTGGTGAGGGCATCCATCATGCCATGTCATATTGCATTAACAACAGTATTACGAATGTTTAATTTACTGCTTTACTATTATCGCATGATTGATTTGAGAACATGCTAATCTTTGCTCTATTATTCCACTGAGGTAGCTACTCACTCCCACGTTATGGGATCGTGTTTGCAACACCCACCAGACCCTGTCTTAGATGCAGGTGAGGCATCGATTCAGGAGGCAGAGCTGGACTATGATGAGGACCAGGACGAGTTCTCATATATGCAGTACCACGACGGCTTTGCTTAGGGGGCCTGGATTGGTGGGACTTCTCAGTGGGACTCTTTTTTGGACATTTAATTTCTGTTTATTTACATGTATATGAGAGTCAGAAATGTATTCATACTTTGGAGATAGTTGAGATCTACTTTGTTTTCCATACAGTGATATATATATTCTTTAGTCTTCCGCTTGCTTTTATCACTGGATCTGGAGTATGAATTGCAGTTTTGGTATACTTTTACTCATGTGAATACTTTAACTTCGACAACATTGAATCATAATCATTTTTGTTGCATAAGTGACGGTCTGAAACTCGGGAGTTGAGTTTATACACGACCCCCTATTTTTAAGGTGTTACAAGTTGGTATCAGAGCATGAATGAGATTATACTCAGCCTGGGTTATGGTCACGTGATGTACGCTATCACATCCTTTGACTTAGGTTGGTGCGAGGAAGGTCTAGAAACACTTATAGGATCACAGTTTCGCCAATAGGCAAAGTCTACTCGTATTGATCGCTTGATCGAGTCCGTAACGCATCTAGGGTCGCGTGAAGCAACCTAAGTAGCTCCTAGGTTGTAAGTAGGTGGGTTGAGACATTCTTTGAACGGCTCTAAACCTATAAATGTGAATCCTTGGGCTGTGGGGCAACCACAACCCTCACATTCAATCGCTAGGGCTTAAAAACCCCGTTTCACCTGATTTCTTCAAAATTCTTCCTCTCACCACTCCATTCTTCAATTATTTCTCTGAATTTTCATGTTAGGCATTGATCCTAATGTGAAAATGATATAAAATCATACTTTGATAAAATTTTATAGTGAATAGTAAAATTTCATGAAAAATGGCCTTTTGGCCATTCTAAATGTACAATATTTAGAAAATAATAGGCTAGATGGATGTATTAGTTTCTTCTACCCCAAAATAATATGCTACATGATAGGGAATTTCATTCAGGTTTGCAGATTGACCCCGAAAAGCCCTGAAGAAAAGTTTGGGCCTCCCTAGGCCAATTTAGAATGAACTAAGGTGGGGCCCATACCAATTTGAGGTCCCTAGGCCAGGGGGGACCCAACCCATGTGGTCCCACCGGCCGGATGGGCGACTAGCCGGCGATGCCATCGCTGATCGGTGGGCCCCACTTGCAATGAAACTCGAGCGCATGAGTTTTTATGGGTAGGGTATCCCTCCCATGTGCGGTCCATCCATCAAAAACCCCTAAAAGGGATACCTCCTTCACAAACAACCCCCTCCCAAGCTCATTTCACATTTTTCTTGCTGCTCCTCAAATCGATGCTCTAAACCCCTCCCAAACCCATTTCTTGTTGAAACCGAACCCATTCCATCCCTCCATTACAGTTTATAACTCCTCCTCTTGTAAATCTTATCCGTTGGAGCTCCTACAACCTCCATTTGTGGCTGAAATCGGGTGGAGCTCCATTCCCCTTTATCCTTCTCTTTTCTTTTTGAAAATCCAGCCCTTGGGAGCTTGAAGCATCCCTCTACAACACCTAGATTTCTTTTTTTCTATTTGGGCAGCCATTTCTCTACATTTCCCACATTTTTTATGACTTTTGTTGAAGCCATTTTGGGTTATTTCTCTCTCCACCATCCTCTCTTTGATGAGAAAGAGAAAGACCGCAGCGGATGAGGCTGGGCTTAGTCGCCCTGCGCAATCAAGAAGATTGAGGGGTGGCACCACTAGCTCAAGCTCCACCGCAAGTCCAAGCACAGCCCGAGAGTTCCATACAAAGCGAGATTTGGATCCCCATGCTCAAATTGGGCGAGTGATATTAACAGAGATGCCTCACGGTGAATATACTGACCATAAGGTGTTGTTTGAGGCAGACGTGGAAGGGCAACTCTTTGGTGAATTCCTGTTATTCGAGCGCATTGAAGCTGCACATTGGGGTCCGCTCTTTGAGGCCCGTTCTCGTGCTAATGTGAGCACCGTTCATGCTTTCTACGCTCATATCCAGAATTCTACATTGGAGCCATTACAGTTTAAGATTCCTTTTGGTAGAGACCGGATGGCTACTGTCGATGTTCGGTTGATAGCGCGACTTCTGAACGTGCCCCTTGGTGATGTTCTTCCCAGTGCAAAGAATTTGAGGAGTAGGCGTGAGCGAGATCGCCGTACCAGGTTCCTATGCGGTAGTCTGGTTCCATGGCAGTCTAACAATAGCCTCAAGGCGTCTCATATGTCTGATGATTTGTGCCTGCTGCACCACATTTGCACATTCAACGTGTATCCTAGGTCGACAAATCACATTGAATGTACGTGCCTTTTGGTTGACTTCTTATATCAGGTGGCCCAGGAAAAAAATGTGTGTATGGCCACTTTTGTGTTGCGACAGATTATCCTCATAGAGAAATCAAGAAGAACGTCTGAGTCGCTTCCTTTTAGCCAGTTTATATGCAAGATCGCGATTGAGTTTGCTTACAGACTTGGGCCAGAGTTGCCAATTCCGATTCACAGCATTGATAAGTCTACCATGGTCAAGATGAAGATTGGGTCCCAGTACCATGAGACTCAGCTTGATGAGGATAGCGAGGGCGATTTTGATGAAGAAGAGTATCCAAGTGAAGGAGAACCTGGAGTGGAAGAAGAGGAAGAAGTCCAGGAAGAGGTAGAAGAGGAGACTCAGGATACTGATGAGAGCCCTCCTCCTTCTGCTCAGGCTACTAGTGAAGATCGCATTGCCCAAATTGAGGAGAGCCAGGTCGCCTTGTGAAGGAAAGTTCAAGAACTTCGGGCTGAGGTCGAGGATACCAAGGCCGTTATGAAGAGGAAATTCGGCAAGGTGACTCACACCTTGAAGGTGATCCTGTGCTGCTTGCAGGATAAGGGTGCTCCTCCTCCATCACCCGACTCAGACTAGCGATGAGATTTAGATGTTGTTGTTAGTAGTTAGTCGTTTCCTGCTTTAAGTTGTGTAAGCCTGTTAAGGCTAGTGCTTTACTTATGTTGCTGTTGTAGCTTTAACTATCTTAGTTCCCATGTACTTCTTGTCATGATGCCTGTAAGAAGATATCCCTTATATTGTGACAATTTTGATTAAATGAAATGCATGGAATGCCTTGGACTCTTTATGTGAATGATTGCGGTGTGTTTGCGCTATTGAGACTGATAAGGTTGCGCCCTATTTTGAATATAGGGAATGCCGTCGAAGGCTACACGGAGCACAGCTCGGCTTACATTGGGTGAGCCTATGGATCAGGTTCCCTTTCAGTCTGATGCTCATGCGGACCCTGCTGTGGGCCCAATTCCTAAGACAGCACGTGTGTCTCATCCTCCTACTGGTCCTGCAGTTGGACCACCGCCTTTCACACTGCCCGTTAAAGAGCAGTACAGTGCGTCTTCTTCGACACAGTACATGCCACAGCCTGCTCTACCTCCAGATAGATTTGAGCAGATGATAGCCATGATGCAGCAGCAGCAGCTTCTGACTACTATAGTGGGGGCTCTAGCCCAGGGTGGGAGTGTGCCTCCACCTACACCACTTGTGCATCCAGCTAAGGATGCCTATACATATGCTGAAGATGAGGGCATGGCTCATCTTACACCACCTTCTTACCCTGCGGGGAATGCCGCTGACACATGGAGCTTATTAGAGCGATTTCAGCGCTTATGGCCTCCCATTTTTATGGGTTCTCATAGACCCTAGGAGGCCGAGTATTGGCTCGACCATATGTTGAAGATACTACGGATGCTGCGTTGTTCAGAGACTGAGCAGGTCGAGTTGGCTACGTTCTTGTTCAAGCGGGAGGCCAGCTTATTGTGGGACAGTGTGTTGCGGACCGTTGTCGCTGACTACATATGGACCTGGGCAGCGTTCGAGTTCCGCTTCTACGAGAAATACTATCCCCAGACCTATAGGCATGACCGGGAGAACGAGTTTCTGCACCTCAGACAGGGAGGCATGACAATGACTGAGTATGAGCATAGGTTCACTGAGTTGGGCAGATACGTCCCGACTATACTGGCAGATGAGCAGATGCACATACGGTGCTTTTCTGAGGGTTTACGACCGGATATTCGGTCGAAGATGTGTTGCATGAGCATTCCCTCCTATGCAGAACTGATTCACATGTCCATGCGGGCAGAGCAGGATGTGGATCGACTTACGTGATCTCGTGGCCCTATTGCTCCTAGGCCACGACCGGAGTTGCAGGACAGGCCCTTTGCGGGCAAGAGGCCTCGCGTCGACCCTCCTTCTAGGGCTACCGCGCCAGTACCACCATTACGGCGCCCCGATTTATCATGTACTTATTGTGGGAGATTGGGCTATTCGGCTAAGAGTTGTTTCGCTCGGATGCGGGATAGTGGGTTCTCGCCGCCGCAGAAGATCGACCGTACACGCCCACAGGCTATATCAGCACCGCCTTTACGGTTGGCTCCTGCGCACCCTTCCTTCAAACCTCCAGTATCTCAGTTTAGGCCGCCTCTATGGCCCGTGGCACAGCGGCAGAACCGGCCACATCAGGCACGGGTGCATGCCTTGACAGCTAAGGCAGCCGAGACAGAGACTTCTCAGCATACGGCCTTTGAGGTCACTGCCCACATCAGAGGTATTTCTATTCTCGTGATAGTGGATACTGGATCCACACTTTCTTTGATATCGCATTCCATAGTCAGGCGTCTTGGACTGCCGACCATTCGTATGGATGGAGTGCGAGTCCTTTCAGCTCATGGGAATTTTTCTGATGCCACCCTGATGTGTGAGGGTTGCTTGGTGGATCTGGGAGGCAGGACGATGGCTCTTGATCTTGTCATCGATCCTTCTCTTGTTTATCTCGACGTCATTCTTGGCATGGAATGGTTAACTGTTGGGAGGGCCGAGATTGACTGTGAGACTCGTATGGTGACGGTGTACGAGCCAGAGGGCACGCCTTTCACATTTTCAGTTCAGGTAAATCTCCCCTTTCGTATACTTAGCTACGCTTCTTTACTTCGGGATGCTGATGCCCCGATGCTTGAGCATACGCCAGCCGTTTATGAGTTTGGGGATCTGTTCAGGAAGATCCCTGGTTTATCACCTCGACGAGAGATTAATTTCACTATCGATCTGGTGCCTGGTTCCATGCCCGTCTCACTGCCGACGTATCGCATGGCAACGTGTGAGATGGAGGAGTTGAGGACGCAGATTGATGGTTTGCTGGAGCTTGGCCTTATATGGCCTAGTGTGTCTCCTTGGGGAGCACCAGTCCTGTTCGTAAGGAAGAAGGATGGTTCGATGCGATTGTGTATTGATTATCGCAGACTGAACCAGATCACGGTGAAGAACAAGTACCCTTTACTCAGGATCGATGACTTATTTGATTAGTTGAGAGGAGCGCAGTACTTCTCGAAGATTAATCTTCAGTCAGGATATCATCAGTTGCGCGTCAGGGATCAGGACGTGCAGAAGACAGCATTCAGGACCAGCTTTGGCCACTACGAGTTCCTTGTGATGTCGTTCGGTCTCACGAACGCACCAGCCGTGTTCATGGATCTGATGAATCGGATATTTCGGCTTTTCCTCTATAGATTCATTGTTGTGTTCATTGACGACATTTTAATATACTTCAGAAGTCAAGAGGAGCATGAGGAACACTTGCGCTTGGTCCTGGATACTCTGAGACAGCATCAGTTGTTCGCACAGTAGAAGAAGTGCGACTTCTGGAAGTAGGAAGTGAAGTTCCTGGGACACGTGGTGTCCAAGGATGGCATAGCAGTTGACCTGTCTAAGGTAGCTGCAGTTCAGGACTAGGAACAACATGGTTCTGTCACTGAGGTGAGGAGTTTCTTGGGTCTCGCTGGTTATTATCGACGCTTCATTCGGGATTTTTCGAAGATCGCGAGACCTTTATCTCAGTTGACACGGAAGGACGTGAAGTTCTCCTAGAATGACAAGGCAGAATCAGCTTTTCAGGAGCTGAAGGACAGGCTTACGTCCGCCCCTATGATAGTATTGCCAGAACAAGGGGTTAGATACACTATATACACTGACGCATCTAGCATTGGTCTGGGTTGTGTCCTTATGCAGAGGGACAGGATAATTTCGTATGCCTCGAGACAATTAAGGAAGCACGAGGAGAATTACCCTACACACGACCTAGAGTTGGCTGCCGTCATATTCGCACTGAGACTCTGGAGATATTACCTCTATGGAGAGGAGTTCGAGCTCTTTTATGACCACAAGAGCCTCAAGTACATATTCACGCAGCGAGACTTGAATATGAGGCAGCGGCGATGGATGGATACTTTGAAGGACTTCAAGTTCGAAGTCTCTTACCATCATGGGAAGGCGAACCTTGTGGCTGACGCGTTGAGCCGCAAGAAGGCGATAGAGTTTGTAGCTCCGCTGATGGTTACTGAGTGGGATATGGTTGAGTTTTTGCGAGACTTTGAGCAGAAACTCACTGTAGAGGAGGCGTATGAGTTCATTGCACATGTGCAGGTGCGATCTCAGATCGATGACCGGGTCATCGAGGTGCAGAGGGATGATGCGCATCTGACTGAGCTTCGAGAGCAGGCCAGTGATGATGCGGATGCCGAGTGGCGAGTTGGCACGGATGGGGGCTTACGTTATCGTGGCCGCTTATGCGTCCCAGATATCCCTGACTTGAGACAAGAGATTCTCGATGTTGTGCATTATACCAGACTCGCGATGCATCTAGGCAGTATGAAGATGTATCGTGACGTGAAGAGGACCTATTGGTAGGAAGGTATGAAGACCCACATAGCAGAGTTCGTGTCCTGTTGTCTTACTTGCCAGCAAGTGAAGGCAGAGCATCGCCGACCACCTGGACTTCTTCAGCCTATGCCGATCGCAGCGCAGAATGGAAGTGGGACTTCATTTCCATGGACTTCATTTCAGGGCTGTCAAAGACGAAGAAGGGACATGATTCCATATGGGTGATCGTCGACCGTCTGATGAAGTCGGCGCACTTCCTACCGGTCAGAGTTACGAACTCTGTAGATGAGCTGGCTGGACTATACATCAGAGAGATCGTGCGTCTGCATGGAGTTCCGTTGGAGATCGTGTCGGACAGAGACACGCGGTTCACTTCTATTTTCTAGACTCGCATTCATGAGGCTATGGGTGTAAAGTTGAAGTTCAGTACTGCCTTCCACCCACAGACAGACGGACAGACAGAGCGGGTGAACCAGATCTTAGAGGATATGTTGCGAGCTTGCGCATTGGACTTAAAGGACAGTTGGGATGACTGTCTTGCATATGCGGAGTTCGCGTACAACAACAGTTTCCAGGCGAGTATCGGTATGGCACCTTATGAGGCGTTGTATGGGCGACCTTGTCGAGCACCGCATTGCTGGGCAAAGGTCGGTGAGCGCAGATTGATTAGCCCAGAGTTAATGCAGGCGACGTCGGAGAAGATTGATATTATTAGACGTCGGCTTCTTACAGCGCAGAGCAGACAGAAGAGTTATGCCGATACGAGACGACGGCCGCTAGAGTTCACGGTTGGAGATCATGTATTTTTGTGAGTTTCCCTTACGAAGGGAGTCCTTCGGTTCGGGAAGAAGGGGAAGCTGACACCGCGATTCATTATTCCGTTCCAAATCCTCGATCGTGTGGGAGCAGTGGCATACTGTTTGGCTTTATCCACGCCTCTCGCGAGCGTTCACAACGTATTTCATGTTTCTATGCTAAAGAAATACGTTTCTGATCCTTCTCATATCATCAGATGGGAGCAGGTGCAGTTAGGAGAGGATGTTACATATATCCTGCGACCGATGCATATCCTAGATAGGAAGGAGCAGGTACTGCGTAGCAAGGTGATTCCCTTTGTGAAGGTATTGTGGACGCATCACTCTGAGGAAGACGCTACCTGGGAGACAGAAGCCGAGATCGGAAAGAACTAACCACAGCTTCTCGAGGAGTACAAAAAGGTACAAATTTTGAGGACGAAATTGTTTGTTAAGGGGGATAGAATGTAACGCCCTGAAAAAATCCGTACTTGGACTCGAGTACCAGCTCGACCAGAAATTGCGTAGGATTAATTCCTTTGGAAAATATGTGTAAGTTAGCTAGCGCAACGCTAGAGTAGCTAGGAAATAGTCCCTGATCACTTTAAATACGTTCTATAAGACCCAAAGCGAGTAGAACCAATGACGCTATAATACTCTAAAACCTCGGATCAAACTCTAAACCGGTTTGTTCTCAGGACCTCTTTGAAACTTTGTATTGGATCTACATCGCGCGTCGAAAGTCCGATACCTACAATCTTAGACCGTTATAACCGCCTAGCTGGACTTGACAATCATTTCAAAAATCAAGTCCAACCGACATTCAGGGGCTATTTCATTGAGCCTGGAGTGAAGAGAGTGAGAATAGGGTTAGATTTGGAATTTGAAATTCAAATCTGGCACACGACTTGACCCGTTATTATTAAGCACTCTGACCATCAGAATTTAGCCAAATTACACCCTTGGATCAGGAAAAATTTCTATTTCATATCATGAGACTTATAGACCTGATCTATGTGCGATGACCGTTGAACTGAAACTGGACCGCCACGTGCGATCTACAAACGCTACTAGTCTGAAAATGGGATGTGAGCGACATTCGACGTGCATGAACTTAAGTCTGATCGCGTTCGGCCAGGGGACCTCCAGAAATGTCTTTTTGGACCGAAACAACCCGGTTCCTTAGCATGGTAGCTGATACATCTTGTAAAATAGGTTCCCGGTTCGTCGTAGACGAAGCGTATACGCTCCGTTCTAATCAATACGCTTCTAGGATAAAAGGTGCGGATTTTAGATGCTTTGATTGACTGTTTTCAACGCTTTCAATGTCGTTTAATAGTAGATTATCGACGGCAACGCCGTTTGACATGTACAACATGCTGTCCGTTTCCTGTTTCGTAAGCAAACGAAAAAATATGAGATTTAGGGCATTTTAGTCATTTGTAGGGAATACTGTTTTCATCCATATTTTTTTGATGTGATTGACATGGCTTCTTGTCGCATTAGGATATTAGGAATACGTCCATAATTGGTTTGGCGAAGAGATTCGCCTAAATGCACACTTTGAGTCGACATACTATATGTAGACTTAAGTGTGTAGTTTAAGTGTTTGTATGAATGTTTGTATTAGTATGTATTGAATTAAATGGTGTTATGAACTAATTTGAGATTGAATTCTCAAATAATATGCTGATGTAAATGATTTTCTACATGGTGGCTATATGCATGATTTCATTATATGTATGAAATGCATGTGTTAAATGATTCACTTAAGTTGTATGTTATAACATGTGTTAACATGCTCACATTGTTGTATTTCATTTCCATTACTCTTATATGATTGTTGATATGAATTCATAAATGTTTGGGACTATACCTAGTCCAAGCAGTCGGCAACCGAGTGAATTCGTGGTTGGCTTATCTTTGCCACGAACGACGCGTCGATGAACGCGAGCCGTGTTTTGGAGTTGGCAATAGTGGTTAGGACACACGAGGTGTTTTATGCACTTCATGTCGTTCGACTTGAGATGCGCTCGTGCTAGTCGAGTCCGTCAAGTAACCCGACTGGCCATTATATGTTCACCCTGTATGAGTCATAACTGCTTGAACCTAGGGTACTGAACTTACCATTGTAAATCCTGTCAACCATGGTACCTTGATCCATAAAGACTCATGAGCCGGGCATGGTGGTATGGGACACCGTGGTCGAGCTGTCGGCATACGCTGGGGCCACAAACCTTCCCGTAGTGACCAGTGAGCACCTATGACTCGTGAGTAGATTATGGTGGTATGGGACACTATATTCTTGCTGTCAGCCTACACTGATCAGGCGACGAGTCCTTTGTAGTGACCATGAGTGTATTCTAAGTCTACGGGAGGCGACGACCCTTCCGTTGCAGTGAGAGTACAAGTAGGCCTGTATTGATAAGGTGATGGGGGAGCGGTGCAACGAGTGCGAGCAACAGCCCTGGCAGCCCTTACAGTGACCTATAAAATATACATCGTATGAGATTACTAGGAGTGAGGACCTTAGATAGGATCTGTGTTGGGATTGATATAAGGGAAGTACCTTAGTTTTCCAATCCTGCTATTTGAATGGACTAATAATAACTTGGCAATCATATCACCATCACATTGCATGTGCCTGGAAGATGTAGAGCACTGAGCGGTACGCAAGCATGCTGCGGATGCAGATGGTGCCGTATGAGGGAGAATGTCGGTGAGGGCATCCATCATGCCATGTCATATTGCATTAACAACAGTATTAGGAATGTTTGATTTACTGCTTTACTACCATTGCATGATTGATTTGAAAACATGCTAATCTTTGCTCTATTATTCCACTGAGTTAGCTACTCACTCCCACGTTATGGGATGGTGTTTGCAACACCCACCAGACTCTGTCTTAGATGCAGGTGAGGCAGCGATTCAGGAGGTAGAGCCGGACTATGATGAGGACCAGGACGAGTTCTCATATATGCAGTACCACGATGGCTTTGCTTAGGGGGCCTGGATTGGCGGGACTTCTCAATGGGAATCTTTTTTGGACATTTGATTTCTGTTTATTTACATGTATATGAGACTCAGAGATGTATTCATACTTTGGAGACAGTTGAGATCTACTTTGTTTTCCATACAGTGATATATATATATATTCTTTAGTCTTCTGCTTGCTTTTATCACTGGATCTGGAGTATGAATTGCAGTTTTGGTATACTTTTACTCATGTGAATGCTTTAACTCAGACAACATTGAATCATAATCATTTTTGTTGCATAAGTGACGGTCTGGAACTCAGGAGTTGAGTTTATACACGACCCCCGATTTTCAAGGTGTTACAACCCTATACTGGATCTTTGTTGGGAATTAATATAGGGGAGGTACCTTAGCTTCTCAATCCTGCTGTATGAAAAGGACTAATAATAACTCGGTAATCATGTTCATATCACACTGCATATGCCTGGAAGATGTGGAGCACTGAGGGACGAAAGCATACAACGAATGTAAGATGGTGTCGCATGAGGGAGTATGTAGGTGAGGGCATGCATCATTATTGCATCTCATCCTTGCATTAATCACACTATTTAGGAATGTTTGATTTGCTTGTTTTATCATTACTGCTTGACTGAATTGATAACATCTTAACCTTTGCTCTATGATTCCACTGAGTTGATCACTCACTCTCACGTTACGGGATGGTGTTGTACACACCAACCAGTCCCTGTTTTAGTTTCAGATGATGGCGCCTCTTGTGAAGCGGAGCCGGACCTTTATGATGATGAGGGTTTCTCCTATAGGCAGCTATCAGGCGGGCCTATGTAGACCATGTTCTGTTCGCCGGGATTACAGGGAGGTTGATTAGACGTCATGACACTTATCATTTTGCACTTTTCAAGCACTCATGTATATTCTTTTTGTTCATTTTTGGAGTATACATGTATATATTTAACCTGGTAACATGTTCACACTCTGGTGACTTACAATAATTTATATATGTTATATATCTAACACAATCTTCCGCTTGCATAATTTAACTGTCTCTGGATTATGATATGTTATTTTGGTATAATCTCACTCATGTTTAATGCACTCATACTAACAACATTCAATCATCATTATTTATGTTGCATAAGTTATGCGTTGGAACTCGGGAGTTGGAGCTTATGCTCGACCCCCGATTTTCAGGGTGTTACACGTTCCAAACTGGAAAAAGATGTTCTCTTTTAAGAATTTAATGATCATTTGTTGGTCATTGTTCCGGCATGAAATTGCTTTAACCCATTTAGTGACATGGTCTATGGCGAGCAAAATATATAAATTCTCAAAGAATTGGGGGAATGGTCCCATCAAATCGATGCCCCAGACATCAAATGCTTCAATGATCAGAATGAGGTTCAAAGGCATCATGTTTCGACAGGACAATGTTTCCAATTTCTGACAACACTCACAAGCTTTGCAAAACTCATGAGTGTCCTTAAACAGAGTGGGCCAGTAAAAGCCGCACTGCAGAATTTTGGCTATGGTCTTTGTAAATGTTATCTTGTAAATCTAGCACCTGGAGTTGTCAAATTTTGTTATGCAAAACTACTTAGAATCTGTATCTTATTTTAATGAGATGGATAGATTAACTTCATGCATTGTGAGTCATCTTCGTCATCGCCAAACTTTTCTACATATTCAAGTTGAAGAAAGTTGTCAAAGTTCAAGGATTACAAGTTCAAAGTGCAAGAACAAAAGTTCAAGGCCCAAGTTAAAGTTGAAAGCTCATTGTGACTACTTTAAAGAATCAAGAACTCAAGCCCTATCTCAAGCTCAAGTTCAAGATTTGGAACACAAGCATCATGAATTTTAAGTGAATGAGTTACCAAAGCGATCGATGTTTCAATGGTTCAAACTCACAAACAAGGTATGGATGACCCTAGATTAACCATAGGTTAGGTCATATTCATTACATATTTTATTTGGGTCATTACATAAGTTTATAGGTCATTTCTTAGACTAGTCTTAGTCTTGGTTCGACTAATCCCAGCACTGGCTCAACTAGTTCAAGAAGTTTCTCGACCAGTCCAAGATTTGTTGTGAATTTTCAGAATTTTCTGTTGGAGCCTCGACTAGTTGTGGAGACTGCTCGACTAGTCAAGTGAACAGTGCTTGACTCAAAGTCCAGCAAGGTTTTTTGGTCCCACTCGACCAGTTAAGCAGGCCACTCGACCAGTTCGAGTAATGATCTTATCTTATCCCGCCAGAAATTTTGAAATGTGGTTAGTCCTTCAACCAGTCGAACCGATCCTTAAACCAGTCGAGTGAACAGTATTCTCACCTATAAATAAAGGACGAATCTCAGATTTTTTCATTCAATCCAAGAATAATCAAGCCATCACTCTGACAGATAAGTTCCCACATTTCTTAAGCTATATTGTGTTAATTTAAGATTCTCTTAAATAGCTTTTTGTACTTGATTTTGCGATCTTCATTCAACTCTATTTCATTAAAAAAGGGAATTGTGATTTTACCCTCTTTGAGATCAAAATCAAATCAAGTTAGCCCAGGTTAATTTAAACTAAAAAATCATTTAGACCTAGAACCCTTTCATTTGTGAGACTGGACATTGAAAATCTTCATCTACGTTGGATTGGTTCTACCAGGCTTTATCAGAAGAAGAATCTTCAGATACGTACAATTTAATTTTGTGTATCTTTTGTGGTTTGTGAGATAAAGTTAGGAAAATCTTATTTTTGTTTTTGTCTGATAAGTCAAAAAATCTCAAAGTGTGGGATTTTTATAATTGTGTAAGCCCATCTAAAAACACAATTGTGAAGCTTTTAAGGTGAACCTTGGAAAACCTTATTTGATAGTGAAAGCCAATATCCCGTGGGAGAGGATATTGGGAGTAGAGTAGTTGTGTGACTATGTTTCAAACAGTTGGTGTACACACACGAACCACTATAATTCTTGGTGTTTGGTGGATGCTTATGGTGATGTATGTGTGGTGCTGAATGTTGTAATTTCATTTAATGTACTTGAAGTGAATGTTGTAATAATTTAGATTATTTCCTTTGCTTCCTTCTAAGTTTGAGTTTTT
This sequence comes from Magnolia kwangsiensis, assembly GCA_037074715.1. Lineage (NCBI taxonomy): Eukaryota > Viridiplantae > Streptophyta > Magnoliopsida > Magnoliales > Magnoliaceae > Magnolia > Magnolia kwangsiensis. The sequence goes on along the minus strand of CM073571.1, from coordinate 116,396,792 downwards.
AATACTTACAAACATTCTAGAAATCAGGTTGTCTTACCATAAACCTTAGTTTTTGGTGTAAGGTTGTCCTTAGAACTCAGTTTGTATCAACCTCTCAATACTTGTGCATTTGAGGTTGCTTATTATTTTGCTATCTATCTTTGTTTATCTTTATAATTCTGCATTTATTTTTAAATTTGGCATAATCCTATTTAACCCCCCTCTAAGACTTTTAGCTCAGCCTTTTCAAGTGGTATCAAAGTCTAATAGCTCTTTTTTATTATTTGGATTCATTTCCTGAGTTAACCGATCTAAGCTTATAAGATGTCAAATTTTGATAGCCTCTCGATTACTAGGCCTCCACCTTTTGATGGCTCCAATTATGCCTATTGGAAAGCCAGAATGAGGATCTTTTTTAGGTCCATAAATGAGAGCGTGTGGCAAGCCACAGTGACAAAATGGAACTCACCCCCATCTGAAGTTCTAAGCACTAATGGAACTAAGTCTGTTGTAATTTCACCTTATTATTCATGGACCACTCTTCGAAAAAATGAGAGTAGTGCCAATGCAAAGGCTTTAGTTGGGCTTACACAATTACAAAAACCCCACACTCTGAGATTTTTTAGATTACCTCAGAGAAAACTAAAAATGAGATTTTCCTAGCATAACCTCACAAACCACAAAAGATATACAAAATGTAAATGGTACTTATCTAGAAATTCTCCTTCTGAAGAATCCCAGTAGAACCAATCCGATGTAGATGAAGATGTTCAATATCCAGTCTCACAAATGAAAGTTTCTAGATCTAAATGATTTTTAGATTAATTCATCCCGGGCTAGCTTGATTTGATTTTGATCTCAAAAAGGGTAAAATCACAATTACCTTCTTTAAATAAATAGAGTTGAATGGAGATCACAAAATCAAATGCATAAAATTATTTAAGAGAATTTAAAATGAACACAATATAGCTTAAGAAATGCAGGAACTTATCTCTCAGAGTGATGGCTTAATATTTCTTGGAATGAATGAAAAACTCTGAGATTCGTCCTCTATTTATAAGTGAAAATATTGTTCTCTCGGCTGGTCTAAGGGTCGGTTCGACTGGTCGAAGGACCAACTAAATTTTAAAAATTCTGGCGCAATACGATAAGGTTGTTACTTGATTGGTTAAGTGGCTTGCTTGACTGGTCAAGTGGCCTGCTCGACTGGTCATGCAATGTACTTAACTAGTCAAGTGGGACCAAAAAACCTTGCTAGACTTTGAGTCGAGCTTGCACGACTAGTTGAGTACTATTCACTCGACTGGTCGAGCAATCTCCACCATTGGTCGAGGGTCCAACAGAAAATTCTAAATTTTTACAACAACTCTTGGATTGGTCGAGAAACTCTTGGACTGGTCGAGCCAGAGCTTGGACTAGTTTAACAAAGACTAGGACTAGTCGAGAAAATGACCTATAAACTTATGAAATGACCCACATAGCATATGCAATGAATGTGATCAAATCTATGGTCAATCTAGGGTCATCCATACCTTGTTTGTGAGTTTAAATAATTATAACATCGTTCGCTCTACAAATGCACACACTTGAAATACTTGAAGCTTGTCTTCAAATCTTGAACTTACACTTGAGTAAAGACTTGAGTTCTTGAGACTTTAAAGTACTGAACTCGAAGATTAAACTTGCACTTGAGCCTTAAACTTGTACTTATACTTAAGTTTGAAATCTTGAACTTCTACAATGCTTCTTCAACTTGAATATATAGAGAAGTTTGACGAAGACTTGGACAACTTTAAAATGCATGAAGTTGATCTAATCATCTCATCAAAACATGATACAGATTCTAAATGATTTGGCACAATAAAATTTGACAACTCTGGATGATAGATTTACAATATAGCATTTATAATCTCCCCCTTTGACAAATTTGTGACAAAACCAAATAAAGAATCATGCACCAGTTACCACAGAAAAAAAAAAAAGAATCATGCACAATATAGAATCATGCACCAAATTTCAAACAAATACTCTCCCCCTCAATCCATTACTCCCCCTCAATCCAAGCGAGGTGATATGTAGAACCTGTATAAATCAAATACATGTCTAATCCAAAAAAAAAAACCATATCTACAATCACACATCCCCAATCATCATAAAAACCTTAAAAACAATCATCATAAAATATTCCACATTTTCTCTCCCTTTTTGTCCAATATGACAAAGGAAAGAAAAAAAATCAGAGGATATAATCAAAGAGATAGGAGAAGGATAAGAAACAAGAAATGAAATCATAAACACGATCAGCAAAATATATTCAAGAAACATAAAGTCAAGCTCATGAGCCTAAATATCATTCAAGCTAAAAGTTAATAGTTAATACATGCCCAAAACAAATAGAGTCTAATCAGAACCAGAAGAAGGAGCAGGAATAGAAGGATCAATTTGATGTAATCCCTTGTTGATGCGCCGAAGATATTTGCCTATATATTTGAATTGAGTTTCCTGGGATACAAGTAAACCTTTCACCTTTTCCTCTAAGATTCCCAATCGTTCATCAAAAGCAGAAGGCCGAAAGTCAGGATTAGCCTCAGAGTCAGATTCCAATTCATTAAATAGATCATCCATATTAACATCATCAAGAGGTAAAGCATCTTCCTCTCCAGCTTCTTCAATAGCTCCTACATCATTCCTATCAACTTGGACGGGTACCAACCTTAGATTCATCTTGTTAATGTTAGAATTGTTGAAGGGTAAATGGTTAATAGGAGCTTCTCCAACAGGCATAACCACAAGACTATGAGTAGCTAGAGTGGTCATCAGACATGCAAAGGGAATATCACTATGGCAAGGATGGAGACAAAACTGAATAATGATATAGGAAATAAGAGAAGGAAGACATATTGGAACACCAGAAACAACTGAGTGAAGTATGCGAGCCGTGAAAGAAGTTAGCTCAGTTTTGTTACTAGACCTAGGATACACATTAAAAATGAAAATACGATGAAGAATCCTGTATCTGGGTAACATATTTTTAGAACTGAGCGCAATACCAGAGGTCCATTCAGCATTCATGTTGCATAACACTCTAGTTAGCATACATTTTTCATATTTAGATGGTCTTACAACTAATGTAGAGATAGGTATTCATTTATCATTCACAGGAATATCCATCAATCCAGATATCAAGTTATAGTCTACATCAACTGGACCTTCTCTAGTTGACACAGTAAAAGTTAAATTCTCAACAGAGAATCACTTATACGAGCAAACATGGCCTGCACAATGGAATGGTATGCAGTACTGCCCCAATTCAAAATGTTAGCCCATCCTACAACTTCAAGGAGGGGAACAATATTAAAAGGACTCAAATGATTGGATTTAATTATCCGCTCAAAAATTACATCGCGGAGACAAATATCCCGCACATATTTGAGGTCCTCTTCAGGTGGTCGAAGAGTACACACTATAATCGGTGCAGAACAAGAAGAAGAGGGACCACGAGAGGATCTTTTCTTATATCTACTCTCCATTACACAATACACAAGAGAAATGTAAGAGAGGAATAGAGGGTTTCTCCTAAATTATATTTTAAGAAGAAAACCCAAGAAACCACAAGAAAATTTGAAATAAACTTAAAATCAAGGAAATAGAAGTGTAAAGATCCTAAATCCAAAAGGAAAATGAAAAAGATGCACTAACCAAGTAGCAATCGAAGATGAGTTCGACTGGTCATGGAAGAGTTTGTTGGAGAGATGAGAGAAATGAAGAAAAAATTACTTTTTACACTTTTAAAACCCCCAAACCCGAGCTACTCGACCGGTTGTGCCACAACTAGTCGAGTGTGTACTCGACTAGTCGTGCAACCTTAAAAATGTCCATTTTTCAGCAATTTATTGATTTAAACATTCCAAAAAAAATAAAAACATGCAATATAGTACAAGAAAACATAATTAACTCAGATCACATTACACATACCAAAATCTAATTTCAATTTAGCAAACCTATTTCCATCAAGTGGTTTTGTGAAAATGTCTGCAAGTTGATTTTTAATTTGAAAATAATCCAATGAAATAATCTTATCTTCCACTAATTCACAAATATAATGATATCTAATGTTAATATGCTTAGTTCGTGAATGCTGGATTGGATTTTTAGAAATATTGATTGCGCTAGATTTATCACAATACAGAACCATAGAATCTTGAGCAAATCTGTAATCATTTAACATCCTCTTCATCTACACAAGCTGAGTGTATGCATTGTCGGCTGCGTTATACTCAGCCTCAGCTGTGGAAAATGATGTGGAACTCTGTTTCTTACTATGCTACAAAACTAGACAATTTCTGACATAAAAACATCCACTGCTGGTAGACTTATGATCATTAATATTACCAGCCCAATCAGCATCCGTATAACCGGCTATTTGAACATTAGTATCATGGGGATACTAAAGACCAAGATTAGTCGTACTTGCGACATATCTCAAAATACACTTAACAACAATCAAGTGGGATTCTTTAGATTCAGATTGATATCTAGAACAGATTCTTATGTTGAATGCAATATTAGGCCGGCTCGTAATTAAATATAATAAACTACCTATCAAACTGTGATACAACTTAGGATCTACACTTTTACCTGTTGAATCCTTAGAGAGCTTAAGTGTTGTACTCATAAGAGTATCGAAGCTTTTATTTCTTTTGAATCCAAACTTTTTCACCAGGTTTAGAGCATACTTGGTTTGAGAAATAAAAATTTCGTCTTTAAGCTGTTTCACTTGCAGACCTAAAAAATAATTTAGTTCTCTAACCATGCTCATTTCAAACTTGGATGTTATTAAATCTGTAAACTCAACAAACATGTTAGAATAAGTAGATCCATAGATAATGTCATCAACACATATCTATACTATCTATATGTAATCATTATGTTTCTTTACAAACAGTATCTTATCAACACTCCCCATTACAAAGTTATGACTTAGTAGGAACTTAGTCAATTTCTCGTACCATGCCCTGGGAGCTTGTTTTAATCCATAGAGTATCTTTTTCAAGCAATAAACATGATCAGTATGTTTAGGGTCTTCAAAACCAGTAGGTTGTTCTACATATACTTCCTCATGTAGATCACCATACGAGAAAGCACTCTTGACATCCATTTGATTAATTTTAAAATTTTTGTAACAAGCAATGGATATGAATAGTTTGATAGATTCAAGATGAGCTACTGGGGTAAAGATTTCATCATAATCGATGCCTTCTATCTGAGTGTACCCTTGTACAACCAGTCTAGCCTTATTTCTTATAATATTACCTAATTCATCAAACTTATTTTTAAAGATCCATTTAATTCCAATAATATGTTTATCGTTAGGTCTAGGAACTAAGTACCATACATCATTCCTTACAAATTGATTAAGTTCATCTTACATAGCCACTATCTAGTTTTCATCAGCAAGTGCTTCTTTTACGTTGGTCGGCTCAATCTGGGATGTAAAACACACATAATTACAAATATTTTCTAATTGTCTATGAGTGTGCACACTAGTGAGAGGGTTCCTAAGAATTTAATCAGTTGGATGGTCTTTAACTGACCGCAGTTCAGTGTCATTTTGACTAAATGAAGAGTCTGGTTTATCAAATAAAGAGACTTCATCATCTTCTAAACTTGAGACAAGTGTATTCGGGTGATCATCTATACCGCATTAATGGACTCCTGAATTACACCAGTCCTCTTGTTGAGAAGACAATACAATCGACTATTTAGTACATATCCTAGGAAAATACCATCGTCACTTTTAATGTCGAATTTACCCAGATTTTCTTAGTCACGTAGCATATAGCATTTGCAGCTAAAAACTCGAAAGTATTTAACTGTTGGTTTCTTATCAAACCACAGTTCATATGCAGTCTTATTATTTGAGTTTCTAGTATAAACACGGTTAATAATATAACAAGTTGTGTTCACTGCTTCAACCCAAAGATTTTTAGGAAGTTTCATGTGTTTAACATCACATTAGCCATTTCTTGAAGCGCACAATTTTTTCTTTCAACAACCCCATTCTATTGAAGTGTCTTAGGAACAAAAAATTATGTGATATGCCATGATCGCTACCGAACTTCTTAAAACTGATATTGTCAAATTCAGAACCATAATTACTACAGATTTTAAAGACATGTGATTCCTTCTCAATTTGGATACGCTTGAGACCTTTTTCACTTCATTGAGAGTTTCAGATTTCTCTTATGAAAACTACCCATGTATACCTGGTAAAATCATCTACTATTACTGGAATACATTTCTTACTACCTTAACTCTCCATTCTAGTCGGTCCAATAAGATCCATGTGGAGGAGTACAAGAGGTTTAGATGTGGCATTGGAGTTCACTTTCTTGTGAGCACTCCTAGTTTGTTTTCCAATTTGACATTCACCACAGATTTTATCCATTTTCTTTAACTTGGGTAGACCTCTAATTACTTCACCTTTGCTCAGTCTATAAAGATTATGGTAGTGTTGTCCTAGACATTTATGCCATAGTTCGGTCTCATTGGTTTGGACCAGGTAACACAAAACTTTGATAAGTTTGAATCACTGACTATTTAGCAGTTCTCAGATGTTCTGTGACCCGTTAATATCACAGAACCATTCTCATTAGAAATCTCACACCCTTGGTGGGTGAATTTGACACAATGTTTATTATTGCAAATTTGAGAAATGCTTAAGAGATTATGCTTAAGGCCCTCTACAAACAAAACATTCTCAAATTGAGGAAGATTAAAGAGTTGAACCATACCTTGGCCAATAATTTTGTAGTTGCTACCATCACCGAATGTGACTGAGCCATCAGCCATATCTTTAAGATTGGTGAACAAATCTTTGTCACATGTCATGTGACTAGAACAACCACTATCCAGGTACCACTTTGATTGACTCGAAGCCTTCAAAGTGGTGTGGGCAACCTGACAAGCAACCGTAGGGACCCGTTTCATTACTGTTTTTAGTTTTGGAGCATAGTTCGTTTTTCCATGCTTGTAGTTGTTGTATATTCTACCATTTGAGTTAGATTTTAGAAGCTCCTTAAGTAAATCAATAATTTTCTCAGTTAAGGGGTTATGATTCTGATTTCTATAATTGATATATTTGCTATTAGATATCATAACCTGAAAAGTTTTAGGATTTTTGAAACTATTTTGATTCAAACTTTTCCCTTTTGAGTTAGAGGACTCCCCTTTAACAAACTTAGGTGGAGTGGACTTACTTTTAGGAGGTGTATTCTTATCGTAGCCTAGACCAGATCTATCGTCACATTTCCTTGATCCAGTTAGCAGTCTTTCTAGTTTAGGATCACCCTGGGTATTCCTCCAAGTATCCTTCAAACTCAAGAGAGAAGAGACTTCTAGTTTTTATTTTTCATTTTCTGATTTAAGGTTTTCAACTTGGGATGTTTTGAAATCTAAATCACACTTAGCTTTTTCAAAACAATCAGAAAAATGTAATTTTTCTAAAATTAAGTTATCAAAATTTTCATTTAACTTTAAAAACTTTTATTTTTGAAGTTTTAGTTTTACAGCTATCTTGCAACTTTCCCTATATAGGGCATTATAGGCATCTTGTAAATCATCATCATTTTCAAGGTCGCTTCTCAGATTTTCATCACAACTGTCTGAGGAAGTGACTCTGGCTAAAGTCATTAAGGCCTTGACCTCATTAGTAGACTTAGGTTCAGAATCATCTGACTCAGAAGAAGCTTCAGAGCAAGATGACTCACCCCTTGTGGCCAACGTACCTTTCTTCTTAGGTTTGTCCCACTTTGGACATTTGTTTTGCTAGATGCCTAAATTCATAGTAGTTAAAACATTGGCTATCTTTAATAGATTTCTAAGTTTTAGATCTAGTCCTTTTCTTTTCAAAAGGTTTTTGAAAATCTATCCTCTTTTTGCTTTTGAAAATTTTATAAAACTTCTTGGCTAATAGTGTTATATCATCTTCAGAATTTTCACAATTAAAATTACTAGCTTTATCATGAGAAATATTTTTAGAAGACTAAAGGGCTATGGACTTACCTTTAGGAGACTTAAAATTTAACTCGTAGGTTTGTAAAGAACCAACAAGCTCTTTAACCCTCATATTATTCGTATCACGAAGTTCCTGAATGACAATGACCTTAGAATTGAACCTATCAGGGAATGAGCGTTATATCTTTACACAGACTTTGTTTTCAGGGATACTATCACCAAGACCCCACATAGAGTTGACTATGTCATTTAACTTACTATAGAAGTCCATGAAAGTTTCACTTTCTTCCATATGTATCTCCTCAAACCAAGTGGTGAGGATTTGAAGTTTAGATTTCTTGACAATAGTCGTACCCTCATGTGTCATTTCTAGAATGCCCGAGGCTTGTTTTGCAGTATTACAAGATATAATTCTTTTGAATTCATCTGGTAATAGTGCACAAGTGATTGCATTTAAAGCCTTTGCATTGACACTACTCTCATTTTTTTGAAGTGTGATCTAAGAAAAATATAGTGTAACCTTTAGAGTTCTGGATCCATCAGTGCCAGTCACTTCAGTGGTAGGAGGGGTCCATTTAGTCATTGTGGCTTGCCGCACCCTCTCATCTATGGTCCTTAAAAAGATCCTAATTCTGGCTTTCCAATAGGCATAATTGGAGCCATCAAAAGGTGGAGGCTTAGTAATTGAGAGGGTATCAAAATTTGACATCTTATAAGCTCAAGTCGATTAGCTCAAGAAGTGAATCCAAATAATAAAAAGAGCTATTAGGCTTTAATATCACTTGAAAAGGCCGGGCTAAACGTACTAGAGGGGGGTTAAATAAGACTATGCCAAATTAAAAATAAATATGCAATATAAAGATAGATAGCACAATCAAAAAAGAAAGAAGCATAAGTAAATAGCAACCTCAAATGCACTCGTCTTGAGAGGTTGATACAAACTTAGTTCTAAGGACAACCTAATACCAAAAACCAAAGGCTTATGGCAGGACAACCTTATTAGAATGTTTGTAGGTATTAAAAACCCAAACTAATAAAGAGGCAAAGAAAATAAACTAAGTTATTACAACATTCACCACAAGTACATAAAATAAATTACACCATTCCCCATAAATGCTCAAATTAAATTACAACATTCATATACATAAGCAAATCCAAACATCCACCATAACTTCAAGAATTATAGTAGTTCATTTGGGTGTACACCCACTGTTAGAAAACAGCCACACAAATACTCCACTCCCAATATCCACACCCACGGGATATTGGTTTTCACTATGAAAAAGGTTTTCCAAGGTTCACTTTAAAACCTTCACAATTGTGTCTTTAATTGGGTTTACACAATTACAAAAACTCTACACTCAGAAATTTTCTGGATTACCTCACACAACCGAAATTGAGATTTTTCTGGCATAACGTCACAAACCACAAAAGATATACAAAATGTAAATGGTACTTATCTGGAAATTCTCTTTCTGAAGAAGTCCGGTAGAACCAATCCGATGTAGATGAAGATGTTCAATGTCCAGTCTCACACATGAAAGGTTCTAAATCTAAATGATTTTTAGATTAATTTAGCCTGGACTAGCCTGGTTTGATTTTGATCTCAAAGAGGGTAAAATCACAATTCCCTTCTTTAAAGAAATAAAGTTGAATGGAGATCACAAAATCAAATGCATAAAGTTATTTAAGAGAACTTAAAATGAACACAATATAGTTTAACAAATGTAGGAACTTATCTCTTAGAGTAATGGCTTGATATTTCTTGGAATGAATGAAAAACTCTGAGATTCGTCCTCTATTTATAGGTGAAAATAGTGTTCTCTCAACTGGTCTAAGGACCAACCAAATTTCAAAACTTTTGGCGCAATAAGATAAGGTCGTTACTCGACTGGTCGTGTGGCCTACTCAACTAGTCAAGCAATGCACTCGACTGGTCGAGTGGGACCAAAAACCCTTGCTGGACTTTGAATTAAACCTGCACGACTGGTTGAACACTGTTCACTCGACTGGTCGAGTAGTCTCCACGACTGGTCGAGGGTCCAACAGAAAATTCTGAAAATTTACAACAACTCTTGGACTGGTCGAGCCAAAGCTTGGACTAGTCGAACAAAGACTAGGACCAGTCAAGGAAATGACCTATAAACTTATGAAATGACCCATATAGCATATGCAATGAATATGACCTAACCTATAGTCAATCTAGGGTCATCCATATCTTGTTTGTGAGTTTGAACAATTGAAACATCATTCACTCTGTAAATGCACACATTTGAAATACTTGAAGCTTGTCTTCAAATCTTGAACTTACGCTTGAGTAAAGACTTGAGTTCTTGAGACTTCAAAGTACTGAACTCGGAGATTAAACTTGAACTTGAGCCTTGAACTTTACTTATACTTGAGCTTGAAATCCTGAACTTCGACAATGCTTCTTCAACTTGAATATATAAAGAAGTTCGACAAAGACTTGGACAACGTTAAAATGCATGCAGTTGATCTAATCATCTCATCAAAACATGATATAGATTCTAAATGATTTGGCACAACAAAATTTGACAACTCTGGGTACTAGATTTATAATATAGCATTTACAATGTCAAACTACTTAGAATATGTATCTTGTTTTGATGAGATGGATAGATCAACTTCATGCATTGTGAGTCATCTTCATCATCACCAAGCTTTTCTACGTATTCAAGTTTAAGAACATTGTCAAAGTTCAAGGATTACAAGTTCAAAGTGCAAGAACAAAAGTTCAAGGCTCAAGTTCAAGTTGAAAGCTCATTGTGACTACTTTAAAGAATCAAGAACTCAAGCCCTATCTCAAGCTCAAGTTCAAGATTTCGAACACATGCTTCATGAATTTCAAGTGAATAAGTTACCGAAGCGGTCGACGTTTCGATGGTTCAAACTCACAAACAAGGTTTGGATGACCCTACATTGACCATAGGTTAGGTCATATTCATTACATATTTTATTTGGGTCATTACATAAGTTTATAGGTCTTTTCCTCGACTAGTCTTAGTCTTGGTTCGACTAGTCCAAGTACTGGCTCGACCACTCTAAGAAGTTTCTTGACCAGTCCAAGATTTGTTGTAAATTTTTAGAATTTTTTGTTGGACCCTAGACCAATCGTGGATACTGCCCGACTAGTCATGTAAGCTCGGCTCAAAGTCCAGCAAAGTTTTTTTATCCCACTCGACTAGTCGAGTGCATTGTGCGACCAGTCAAGCAAGCCACTCGATCAGTCGAGTAACGATCTTATCTTACCATGCCAAAAATTGTGAAATGTGGTTGGTCCTTCAATTAGTCGAACCGTCCCTTAGACCAATCAAGTGAACAATATTTTCACCTATAAATAGAAGACGAATCTCAGAGTTTTTCATTCATTCCAAGGATAATCAAGTCATCTCTCTTAGAGATAAGTTCTCGCATTTCTTAAGCTATATTGTGTTAATTTAAGATTCTCTTAAATAGCTTTTTGTATTTAATTTTGTGATCTCCATTCAACTCTATTTCATTAAAGAAGGGAATTATGATTTTCCCCTCTTTGAGATTAAAATCAAATCAAGCTAGCCTGGGTTAATTTAATCTAAAAAATCATTTAGACCTAGAATCCTTTCATCTGTGAGACTGCACATTGAACATCTTTGTCTACATCAGATTGGTTCTACCGGCTTCATCAAAAGAAGAATCTTCAGATAAGTACAATTTAAATTTGTGTATCTTTTGTGGTTTGTGAGATAAAGTCAGGAAAATCTAGTTTTGTCTGAGATAAGCCAGAAAATATCAAAGTGTGGGGTTTTTGAAATTATGCAAGCCCATCTAAAAACACAATTCTGAAGGTTTTAAGATGAACCTCGGTGAAGAATTTTTTATTATCTTCCGCAGTCCAATGTGTCGGCGTAAAACCTGTAGCAAGAAAATTAGTGATATCCGCAAATCAAGGTGAATGGGAGACTTTGAACAATTGTTCATCAGAGAACATGTCATTTATATGTGTTGTCTCAAGGGAATTAAAGAGATTAAGGTGGGAAAGATGGCCAACCACTACGTTCTCTACTCCCTTTTTATCTTTTATTTCCTGTAACGCCCTGAAATTCGGGGGTCGAGCATAACTCAGCTCCCGAGTTCCAAAACATCACTTATGCAACATCTTTGGTGATAGATGAATGTTGTCTGTATTAGTGCAGTAAACATGAAATAGATTAAACCAAATCAGCAAATCATAGTCCAGGGACAATCTGAAAATGCAAGCGGAAGTCTGAAATACGTATATAAGCTAGTACAAGTCCCCAGAATACAAGTGCCCTGCCAGGTCAAAAGTACACGTCTTGTTTCAAATTACATATGTCACGTCCCAAACTCGAAAACCGGGCTCACAAAATTCCCGATCACTGAATCTGGTGCCGACAGCCTCCGTAGAACCCCATTCTCGACTCCTTGCGCCCATTCGCCAGGTTCCGATCCTGGGATGCTACGAGGAGGATTTTCAACGTCAGTTTGATTCGTAATTAGCATAACCAAAGGCATAACCCACAAACAACAACCAAGAACTCCATTACATTTCTACTATGATCAAAAACTTTTACAAGAACAATGAGCATAAAGGGAAATACAATGATGAAGGACAAAAACTCCAAAATGATCTGCAACGTGCTCCTGCCTCAGCGCTGCTGTACCCCAACGTCACCTGCATGCAACGGTCATGCATAAGCTTATAGAAAGCTTAGAGGGTGGTGAAAGTGTGTGCGCAAGGTAGTAGTATGATCATGCAGTATCAGAGTAATGCGGAATATGCAGATGGATCCATAATATCATGAGTCATACCAAGGCTATGCGATGCAAGACATGAATGATATCGGCCATCCTAAGGCCATGCGATGTGAAATGCAACTCAAGCATACAAATCCTCACTATGTCCACACATCAATACAGCTCAAATCTAGGATATCACATGGGTCTAGTACACTCTAAACTAAATCGTCGCCACATCGCGTGCAATAAGGTAAGTGAAAGAGACCTCACTATCCGTCTGCCAATATCGGACTCGACTCATCGATAGCGGACCCAATTCTCAAGATGGTCAAACTCAGCCTAGCATTGCCCCCTACACTCAGGCGGATAAGGCCGCACCCCTTTCCAACCGACCACGACACAGTGGACAGCGTAGCCATCTGGTAATTGGCACTCAATGCTCATCTACCCACTCGGTCTAGACGTTGGAGCAACCTCTTGGTACCATAAGGGTTTAGGGACTTTCACCCAGGGATATCTATAGCACCCCATGTAGAACGAGATTTTCAGTATCCAATCCTGCCAACCACGATGCGTCTGTGGAGGCTACGACTCCGATGTCGCTAGGGCATACAATAACCATATCACACAATACGAAATGCATGAATCACACTATCCAATCATGCAGTAAATCCTGCGCGTATCATGCGCTCATGTCAGGCAACACCGCCTAATTGGGAGCCCATAAACAACCTGCCCGAAGGCATATGCTATGATCAGTCACCTCTCATATCAAGCATACATATGATGCATATGATCATGAGTCATGGAATTATACTACATGTAAATAAGTGATGAACCATTCTAACAACGCAGATGGGCCTAGACGGCCTATACACAGCAAGTACCGCCTATCAAAGGTCCTAGGGAGAGTCATAATGCGGACATCCAACCAGCATTACACTCGCAATGTGGACGTCAAACCATCATTGCTCCTAAGGCACGATCGTCGTAAACATCGTTACATAATCCGTGTCGGGGTCACACATTGCAATGGACCTTAGGTATATCCCACTGAGCCTTAAATATATCAAATGGGCCATATCATATGGGCCTTCCATTCGTCAAGCGGGCCACATCAATGGGCTGCACCAATGGGCCTTGTGCTTATTGCAATGGGTCATAACCCGTTGGGCTTTGAATTGCATCAAATGGGCCTAATCTCATGAGTCTAATATGTAACAAATGGGCCACACCAATTGGGCCCCATTTTTCCCAGCAAATGGGCCTCAAGATACGATAAATGGGCCTAATCCCATGGGCTTTAAAATACATCAAATGGGCCTAATCCCATGGGCCTTGGAACACATCAAATGGGTCCAATCCCATGGGCCTTGGGATATATCAAATGGGCCTAGTCCCATGGGCCTTAAATAAATCAAATGGGCCTAACCCATTGGCCTTTAAATAAATCAAATGGGCCTAACCCATAGGCCTTTTACAAAATCAAATGGGCCTAACCCAAACATAGGTGGCCCACCCAATCTTCACTCATGCCTTAAAATGATCTTACCAAGTGGATGGAAGGTCTGGATGCATCACATGCATCATGGTGGGGTCCACTGAGGTTGGGCGGTGCACAAGTATCACCGTGGGCCCAGCACCACCTTCCAGCGGACGGATAAAACACGAACATCATGGTGGACTTCCACCGTCCGCCTGGACGGTGGATATAAAGCACATACATCATTGTGGGTCCCATGTGGGGCCCACTGAAATGTTTAGATGCCATCCAAACTGTTGATAAGGTCACTTAGACCTGGGTGAAGGTAAAACACAAATTTCATCTCGATCCAAAACTTCTGTGGACCCAGAAATGGGCTTCAATGGTGGAGGTTCAATCCCACTGTTTCCTATGGTGTGGGTCGTTCGAGCGTCAGATCGGCCTCATCTTTGGGGGAAACCTGCTTCAGGGAGCGGCCCACCAAATGAATGGGTCAGATGGCAGATAAACATCAGGGTGGGGCCCACGGCTGGAGCCATGGGTGGCTGCCCCACCGTCCGTCCGCCCGCCCGCTGTACGCTGGCGTCAGCAGAGGCTCTACCTCATTTAGTTTTTTTTTTAATTTTGGAAAACCCATTATTTTGGGGTTTTTGGTATCTATGGCCCGCAACAAGAAAATCCACCCCATCCATTGGCTTCCCTGGCTCGAAACAAGCCCAACGAGTCTAAAGTTTGAATTTTTTTATGATTAGAAAATGAAATAAAATAAGATAAGGATCCTTGAATGGTAATGATGCATTCTTCGATGTTATGGCCCACTAGATCTTCCAATCAACCCCAACTCTTGGCTCAATGCCTAAAATGATAAGGGAAAGAGGATGGACAGCTTGGATTGTGCCAAAACATCAAGGTGGAGCCTATGAGGGGACCACCCCAAAAGCTTCCTTCTTTCTCTTTTTTTTTTCTTTACTATAGGGACGTCCAGCGTCCCAAACGCTGGACGGTTTAGCTTTAAAAAAAATTACATTATGGTGCGCCCTGTTGAAGTGGGCCACCACTGATGGATGTTGTGGGTACAACATGTAAGGTGGGCCCCACTTGAAGAACACTTGGACAAAATAAGTACCTCAAGGTGGGGTCCATTCAAGTGGGCCACACTACCCTATTATATAAAATAAAATAAAATAAAAAGAAATAACAAGAGAGAGAGAGATGGAGAGTGGGACACGCTTGCGATGGGGGGCTCCGCCACTATGAGCCCTCCAAAAAAAAAAAAAATCATACAATCCAAGGGATCCCTTTACACATGGGACCATAAAATTTGAAAATCAATGGTGGGGATCCTTTCCCCACCAATATGAACGGTCTAGATGACCTTTCTAAAGAAATAAACATCATGATGGGGTCCATGGAGAATGGCCCCACCATGGATGATCATGATGATCAAAGTGGGCCATCGGCCACAATTTAGGGTCCCAAGTGAGATCCAAACCATTGATCGGTTGGCCTCACTTGGCCCATCTCAAAAACATAAAAAGCCTATATTAACAAGCACCCACCGTCCGATCTTCTTGCTCCTATGGGCTCCTTAGCACCTTAGCTTCAACTTCAATGGATGAGATGAAGAATGGATGGCTAGGATGGGAGATGATGGGGTAGAAAAGTGGGCCACACTTGGAGCTTTGGAAGGAGAGGGAGAATTCCATACGTGGGATCTTTCTTGCTTGAGAAAATGAGATGAGAATAAGAGAGAAAGAGTTGTAAAAGGGAGATGTGAGGTGATGGGGTGATGGAGTGATGGATGGGAGAGAGAGGGGTGTGTAAGAAAATCTTGACTTTGGTGCCCTTTCGTGTAAGAAAAGCATGGGCTTTGTAAGACCTTTTTGACTTTTGAGGATTTTTGGTGTAAGAAGGTATGGGCATGGAAGACTTTTATGGCTTGCTTGGGAAAGGGTGAAAGTGATGTGTACTTGACATGTGATGGCTTGATGGATTGATGTAACACATCATAAAGATTCTCTTGGGTTTCGCAATGCACAGCATTTTTCTCGCACCAAACATTGGCCCACATCTCTTGACCAGGGTATCGCCTCGGCGCGCAAGTCACGGCATCAGAACCGTAGCGATGGTGCGGTCGCTATGGTAATGGTCTTGGGTTGAGTCGACTCGGGTTGATGGCATATAAATCAGGGTCGCCCGTTAATATCGGTTAAGGGTCAAAGGTTGCCGAAATTCGACCGGTAAGACCGCGGAAGTCTACGAATCGGTACGGACTAAGATACGGGTCTTACAACATATAACCAAATGTATTAATCCAATAAAATGTATAAGTCTTCTAAAAAGTGTAAATCTTAAAGCCCCAGCAATCAAGACTCGGCTCATGCGAACCCGCCCGAAAACTGCATGAACGAGAATGCCTCCTCATCCTCATCAAACTTCGGCTCCACCTCACAGGCATCACCATCACCTAAAGCTAAATCAGAGTCTGGTTGGTGTTTAAGTACCTTCCCAGAATGTGGGAGTGAGTGATCAACTCAGTGGAACTATACAGCAAAGGTTAACATGTTATCAATTCAATCAAGCGGTAATGATAAAGTAGTACAATCAAACATGTCCTAATACTCTTGTTAATGCAAGAATGGTATGATAAAATGATGCATGCCCTCACCACAAACTCCCTCTTGTGACATCATCTAACGATCGCGGCATGAATCACTACCACTGTACTCTACACCAATGCCAACGGCACATGCAGTACGATGTTATGAACATGATTACCAAGTTCTTATTAGTTCCTTTCATACAGCAGGATTAGGAAGCTAAGGTACCTCCCTTATATCTATACCCAAACAATGATCCATTCTAGGGCCGTCATTCCTAGGCAATCTCATACGATATTACTATTCTAGGTCGCTGTAAAGGGCTCATCACCAATCAATACAGGCCTAGTATACCTTAGTTACTACAAAAGACTCATCGCCTATTTACAGTGTCAAGGTATGCTCGAGGTCACTACAGAGGGCTCGTCACCAATCAGTGTAGGCCGACAGCACGAATATAGTGTCCCATACCACCATAATCAGCTCACGAGTTAAGGTTGCTCACTGGTCACGACGGGGTGGTTCATCACCACAGTGTAAGCTGACAGCTCGACCACGGTGTCCCATACCACCATGTCTGATTCATGATTCTTAGCGGATCGCGGTACCAAGGTTAACGGGATTTCACTAGTGAGTTCGATACCTTAGATTTAAACAGTAGCGTCCAAACATGGTGAACATGCATTAGTCAATCGGGTTAATTGATGAGCTCAACAAGGACAAGAGCACGTTGAGTCGATCAATATGGAATGCATAAGCACTCCGTGTGGCCTAACCACTATTGAACATCCCAAGCACGACTCGCATTCGTCGAACACATCTTGAATGGCGAAAGCAATCACAGCCATCAGATCGAGAACTGTTACCGATTACCTGGACTGTAATACAGTCTCAACTATGTATAATCTCAATAATAGATAATTAAATCAATTCCTACATTCATATGAACATGTTGTGAAATATAACTTAAACGTGGATAAAGTACATGGAGGAAATCATACACTTAAATAAACAGTTCATGATGGAAATCATACACTTAAATAAACAGTTCTTGGAGGAAATTATACACTTAAATAAACAGTTCATGGAGGAAATCATACACTTAAATAAGGTAATTTAGATTCATATCTCAACACCCTTATAAATCACACTTTACTAAATACTAACTCATTCGGACACTTATACAAACACTCAGACTACATTATTCAACACATAGCACGTATGTCAACCATATAGCATTTTAGGAAAAATCCTTTTGCCAAGGAACTGTCGCATACATAACAAGCATATATCAATGACAATTAATCATGGCAATCATAGCATCAAATTCCTTATACATACAAACATTTCAACAAACACATGAAATACACTATCTGCAACATAGGTTATACATATACGTAAAAAAAAATAGATAGCGCATTTGGCATGTGTAATAGCATCCCCGTCAATAATAAATCATTATTAGACATTGAAAGCTTTGAAAACCATAACCTAAATGTATATAGTCCTCACCTTAAACCAGAAAACGCGTAACGGATATGATTCAAACGATAAGTCTTCGTCTACGGTGGATAGGCAACCTAAGACAAGAAATAGGTTAGCTACATCAACACTTAGACTATTCTAAGCTCCAAAATAGGTTAGGGTTTGATTGACTAACCCAAATACGAAAACAGAATCGCTGAAAATAATGATTCAGATAGGTGGATTTGGTGCATAGAAAAACTGAAAAGAATCCAAAGATGAAACGTCAACTTTACTCTCACTTTTTCTCTCTTATCGTGACTAGGGTTTAAAATTCGTATGGAATATGTGAGAGAGGGTTTAAGACCCTAATATAGGCATAAAACTGATGAAAACAGTCCTAGGGCCATGGTATACTTAGGTTATAACCAAATCGGGCTTATTCTAATCCAACGAAACGTTTCTGGAGGTCCTTTTATTAAATGCGGTCGGACTTAAGCTCACTAATATTGGATCTTAAGCAAATTAAGTTTTAGTCCGATCGGGTTTCCAGATCGACCGTGGTGGACTAATTTCAACTCAGCGGTCACCGAAACTCCATCAGGGTCACAAGTATTTAGGCATGTGTGGGCCATCTTCCCTAATCCGAGGGTGAATT
The DNA here is from genome assembly GCA_037074715.1 of Magnolia kwangsiensis. Classification (NCBI taxonomy): domain Eukaryota; kingdom Viridiplantae; phylum Streptophyta; class Magnoliopsida; order Magnoliales; family Magnoliaceae; genus Magnolia; species Magnolia kwangsiensis. The sequence continues at coordinate 116,377,834 of CM073571.1, read as the reverse complement.
TGGGTCAAAAACCAACAGTCAGAACGCTTACAAATGGAGCGCAAGCGACACGACTTAGATTACTTAAATCCATATTTAATTTCATAAAAATCTTCACTTTCTCACACTTTTCACTCTGGACTCATGCAAATTATCTCAGGACATGTTTGGTCTAGATTTTTGAGGTGATAGTCAAGTCCAACTAGGCGATCATAATTGTTTAAGTTCATCGCTATCGAACTTTCGACGTGCGGTCCAAGTCTGTTACGAAGTTTCTGAATGCTCCTAAGAGCAACTGGGTTTAGAGTTGGATCCTTGATTTCAGGGTAATGTAGCGTTAACAATTCTATAGGTTTTGGATCTTATAGATCGTATTTAAAGTTATTGGTGATAATTTCACAAGTAATCTAGTTTAGGGCTAGATAAGTCACGTTACATTTCTAAAGGATTTGGTTCTAAAGGATTTCTGTTAAAGATGGTACTCGGATCTTTGTACGAATTTTTTCAGGACGTTACAATCTACCCCCCTTAAAAAGAAATTTCATCCTCAAAATTTTATACCTTCTCATACTCCTCAAGGATCTGAGGGTAGTTCTTTATGACCTCAGCTTCATTCTCCCAAGTAGACTCTTCTTCACTATGATGCGTCCACAGTACCTTAACAAGTGGGATAATCTTGCTACGCAATACCTGCTCCTTCCTATCCAAAATACGTGTCGGTCGTAGTTCATATGTGGCATCCTCGCTCAACTGCACTTACTCCCAACTGATAATATGCGAAGGATCAGGAACGTACTTCTTCAACATGGACACATGAAACATGTTATGCACGCCTGCGAGTGGTGTGGGCAAAGCAAGGCGATACGCTACTGCCCCCACTCTATCAAGTATCTGAAATGGGTCAATGAATCTTGACGTGAGATTCCCTTTCTTACTAAACTGAAGAACTCCCTTCATTGGGAAAATCTTAAGGAATATATGGTCCCCAACTTTAAACTCAAGCGGTCGCCATCTCGTATCGGCGTAACTTTTCTGCCTGCTCTGTGCTGATAGCAGTATTCCCTAATAATGTCAATTTTCTCTAAGGTTGCCTGAACCAACTCTGGGCCAATTAGAGTCTTCTCACCCACTTCTGCCCAGCAATGTGGTGCTCTACACTGGCAACCATACAGTGCCTCATAGGGAGCCATGTCAATACTCGCTTGAAAGTTGTTACTATACGCGAACTCTGCATAAAGAAGATAGTCATCCCTACTATCTGAAATCCAACACACAAGCTCGTAACATATCTTCTAACACCTGATTAAACACTCCGTCTACTCATCTGTCTGTGGATGGAACGCGGTACTGAACTTCTACTTCATACCCATTGCTTCCTGGATATGAGTCCAGAAGATAGATGTGAATCGCGTGTCTCGATCTGGCACAATCTCCAAAGGAACTCCATGCAGATGTACAATCTCCTTGATGTACAACCTAACCAACTCGTCTACAGAATTTGTGACTCTAATCGGTAGGAAATGAGCTAATTTTGTCAGTCTATCAACGATCACCCAAATAAGTCATGTCCCTTCCTCGTCTTAGGTAGTCCTGAAATAAAATCTATAGAAATGAAGTCTCACTTCCATTCAGCTATGGGCATGGGTTGAAGCAGTCCAGGAGGTCGGTGATGCTCTGCCTTAACCTGCTAGCACGTGAGATAACGGGTCACAAAATCTGCAATGTGGACCTTCATATTATCCCACCAATACGACCTTTTCATGTTTTGATACATCTTCCTGCTACCTGGATGCATCGCAAGCCTCGAACTGTGGGCTGACTAGAGAACCTCTCGCCTCAAGTCAGGAACGTCTGGGATGCATAGGCGGCCTCGATAACTTAATCCCCCATCCGTACCAACAGTCCACTCTGATTCCTCATCTATACCAACCAGCTCTCTCATCTTCACCAAAAGCTCATCATCTGCATGAGCCTCGATAATCCTACCATCAATGAGGGGTTGTACGCGAACATGTGCGACGACTTCATACGGTTCCTCTACCGTGAGTTTCTGCTCAAAGTCTCATACAAACTCCACCATGTCCCATTCTGCAATCATAAGTGAAGCCGCAAACTCTATAGTCTTCTTGCGGCTCAACGCATTTGCCACAAGGTTTACCTTGCCTGGATGGTAGGAGACCTCAAACTTAAAGTCCTTCAAGGTTTCTATCCATCGGCGTTGCCTCATATTCAAGTCTCGCTGTAAGAATATGTATCTAAGGCTCTTGTGGTCACAAAAGAGCTCGAACTCCTCTCTGTAGAGGTAATGTCTCCAGAGCTTTAATACAAAAATAACGGTTGTCAACTCCAGGTCATGCGTAGGTAATTCGCCTCGTGTTTCCTCAACTGTCTCGAGGCATAAGCAATCACCCTGTCCTTCTGCATAAGGACACAACCCAGACCAATGCGAGACGTGTCAGTATAAATAGTATACTTAACCCCTTACTCTGGTAATACTAGCATAGGGGCAGACGTCAATTTGTCCTTCAGCTCCTGAAAAGCTGCTTTGGTCTTCTCATTCTAGGCAAACTTCAAATCTTTTCATGTCAACTGAGACAATGGTTTAGAAATCTTGGAAAAGTCTCAAATGAATCGTCGATAGTAACCTGCCAGACCCTGAAAACTCCTCACCTCAGTAACTGAACCGGGCTGCTTCCAATCCTGAATCGTGGCTACTTTGGCGAGGTCAATTGTTATACCTTCCTTGGACACCACATGTCCCAGGAACTTGACTTCTTCCTTCTAGAAATCGCACTTCTTATATTGCGCAAAAAGTCGATTCTCCCTGAGAGTATTCAATACCGCTCTCAGGTGCTCCTCGTGTTCTTCTCGACTCGTGGAGTATATCAAAATGTCATTGATAAAGACGATGATGAATCGGAACAGAAACGTCCGAAACACTCTGTTCATCAGATCCATGAACACGACTGGAGCATTTGTGAGTCCAAACGACATTACAAGGAACTCGTAATGACCAAAGCTGGTCTTGAATGCAGTCTTATGCACATTCTCATCCCTGACGCGCAACTGATGATACCAGACTGTAAATCTATCTTCAAAAAATAATGTGCCCCCTTCAACTGATCAAATAGATCATCAATCCTGGGTAAGAGATACTTGTTCCTCACCGTCACCTGATTCAACCTATGATAATCAATACATAATCGCAGGGAACCATCTTCCTTCTTCACAAACAATACAGGCACTTCCTAAAGTGACACACTCGGTCAGATAAAACCTGCCTCTAATAATACATCAATCTGTCTCCTCAATTCCTCCATCTCACATGGAGGCATACGATACGTCGGCAAGGAAATAGGTGTCACACCGAGCACAAGATCGATAGTAAAGTCAATCTTGCACCGAGGAGGAAGTCCCGAGATCTTTTCAAACACAATGGGAAAATCTCGAACCACTGGCATAACTCTCAACGTCGGATCATCAGAACCCTCTAACAAAGAAGTGTAGCTGCTAACACGATAAGACCAACTGACCTGAACTAGAAATGTAAAGGCCGTGCCCTCAGGTCCGTAAGTTGTCACGACTCTGGCCTCACAATCAATCTCTGCCCTCATCTTCGTGAACCAATCCATCCCGAAAAAGACGTCGTAGTGACACAGTGGGGTGATAATTAGGTCAACGACCACTATCCTGCTACCCAAATCTACTGAGCAAGACTCACAGGTCCTTGTAATGTCAGGAAAAGTACCCGTAGCTGTCGTGAGTCTCACTCCCTTCGTAAGAGCCGTAACCAAACCTAGCTGCTTGACCGTAGTGCAAGAGATGATCGAAATAGTGGACCCAGTATCCACTAATAAGAAGACAGACGTACCTTGGATATGAGCGAGAACCTCGAAAGATGTCGGTGCCGAATCTACCTCGGGCACCTCAGCTGTAAGCGCATGAACCCGAGCCTACTGTGGGCGATGTGGTGGAGGTACCATGGGCCGTTGTGGTGGCCTGAAATAAGGTACGGGTGGTCTAAAAGAAGGATAAGCTGGTGCTAATTGAAGGGGTGGTGTGAAAATAGCCTGAGGCATTAGACGGTTGATCCTCTGAGGTGGCGAGAACCCACTATCTCACATCCTGAAGTAACAAGTCACCTCAGTGTGGCCTGACTTCTTGCACTAGTTGCACCACACATCAGGTCACCTCACATGGGCAGGAGATGCCAAGAACCTCGGCGGTGAATCTACATGAGGCCTCTTGCCAAGGAAACAACATGCATTTCATTTAACAAAATTGTCACAATACATGATGTGCAGTATTACATGAATCACAACAAAGAAAGCATGTGAGCAAACAATTAAGCTTCAAACACTAAAATAACTACCAAACTACTAAGCCTAGAAAGGTTACACACAAGAACACGCAACAAATAAACAAACAACAACTACACATAGAACTATTCATCAGAATTTGGCGATGGAGGAGGGTCACCCTTATCCTGCAGACAACACAGAATCGACTTCAAAGTGTGGGTTACTTTCTTAAACTTGTGCTTCACGAAACCCCGCAGATCCATAATATCTTATCGTAGGGTGGCCTGGCCCTCAAGCCTAACCAAACGGGCTTCTCTATAAGCCCTATCAGGAACATGCTCCTGAGTCACAGGAGGACTCTCATCAGTATCCTGAGCCTCCTCTTCTTCTTCATCCTGCTCTTCTTCTTCTTCTATTTGTGCTCCACCTTCTTCATTACTCTCTTCCTCTTCACTTTCTGACTCCTCCTCACTCTCTTCAAGTAAGGCTTGCGCTGCTGAGGCTCGATCTCCATTTGATTGAAAGTAGTCTCGGTGATGTAATGGATAGGCGCCGACAATTTTGCCCCAAGTCTGTAGCCAAACTTAAGTGCAATCCTGCATATGAGTCGGCCAAACGAGAGAGATTCAACTCTTCTATTAGAATGTGCAATAAGGACTATCTGTATCAAGACATACGTAGGCACACAGAGCTTCTCTCCCTGCCCCACCTGATACAAGTAATCCACCATCAGGCACGTGCACTCACTGTGGTTTCTCCACCTGGGATAGACGTTGAACGTACAGATGTGGTGAAGCAAAAGGAAGTCATCTATCATATTTGCCGCTAAGAGGCTTTTGTTAGGCTGTCATTCAACCAGACGACCACAAAGGAACCGTGTGCGGCGATCCCTTTCACGTGCACTACTCAGATTCTTCTCACTTGCATGAACCTCGCCAAGTGGCACCTTCAGAATCTGAGATATCAAAGCAACATCGACTGTGGCCACCCGATCTCTTCCCACTAGAATTCTAAACTGCAAGGGCTCCATCATTGGATCTCGAATGTGGGCATAAAAATCTTGAACAGTGCCCACATTTGCATGGTGCTCACCCTCAAATAATGGACCCCAGTTGGCTTCTACTAGGAGATCGAACAACAAGAATTCTCCAAATAGCCATGCATCTACATGAGCTTCAAAGAGGACCCTATGGCCTTCGAAAATACCATGAGACAACTCGACCAACAAGGACCTTCCCATAGAAGCATGGGGATCTAGATCCCGCTTCATCTATAACTCTCGAGTGGCGCTTGAACTAGCAGTAGCACCTCTCGGCCTTCTTGAACGGGTTGGGCGACTAGGCCCGGCTTCATCTACAGGAACTCTCTTCTTCCCCATGAAAGAGAGGATGGTGAAAATGGAAAATATGGTCGTAACAAGCTCAAATAGGGCCATGAAAAATGAAGGAAATGGGATGGGATTTGGAGTTCCACGAATTTGAGACTCAAGGTAAGGATTTGAGTGCTCAAATGGAGGGAAAAAAGGAGAAATCAATAATGAAGGTGGGTTTAAAGATGGGTAGAGAGAGGACGCACGAAAATGGAAGAAGAAAGGGTTTGGAGAGAGATTTTATGGAGATTTGAGGGTTTTTCAAGAAAAGGAAAGCTTGAAGGTGGGATTTATGAAGAAAGGACGAGCTACGAGGGGTTTTAAACAAGTAACCATGGAGAATTGGGACATACAACGCCCTAGGAGCATCGGCCCAACCGACCCAGCCCGCCCAGGCCCACTGGGCGGCGAGGGCCTCGTCGAACTCTGGACATCGCAGTGAGGCCTCGCCACTCCGACGAGGTCCTCCGCCCACCCCCCCCCCCCCCCCCCTTGGGTCTAAAAACATGTGGGACCCACCCTGGGTCCCCTTAGAAATGCCCTGATTGGGCCCCTACTCCAATTCGACTCGTTTCGGGTCGTTTCGAATCAAATCTGATGCATATCCACATTTACTAATTTTTTAACGGCTGGAATGGGATGAAACATGATCTAAACCCATCAATTGATGGTCTAAACGTGGTTTAGGGTCATCGTGTGAGATCAAGAGTGTGCACGGACTCGATTTTGGCGATCGTTTTCAATAAACTTTCACCATCTGACGAAACTGGGAATCTTAATCTTGTTTATAGGATTTTCTCACACTCTCCTACGTTAAATTGGCGTCAGCATGCAACGTGTGACCATAACCCATGCCCAGTTTAATCCAGATCATGCTCTGATACAAACTTATAACGCCCTGAAATTTGGGGGTCGAGCATAACTCAGCTCCCGAGTTCCAAAACATCACTTGTGCAACATCTTTGGTGATAGATGAATGTTGTCTGTATTAGTGCAGTCAACATGAAATAGATTAAATGAAATCAGTAAATCATAGTCCAGGGATAATCTAAAAATACAAGCAAAAGTCTGAAATACGTATATGAGCTAGTACAAGTCCCCAGAATACAAGTGCCCTGCGAGGTCAAAAGTACACGTCTTGTTTCAAATTACATATAACCAAATGTATTAGTCTAAAAAAATGTATAAGTCTTCTAAAAAGTGTAAATCCTGAAGCCCCGGCAATCTGGACTTAGCTCATGCGAACTGGCCGAACGAGAATGCCTCCTCATCCTCATCAAACTCTGGCTCTGCCTCACAAGCATCACCATCACCTGCAGCTAAGTCAGAGTCTGGTTGTTTAAGCACCATCCCAGAACATGGGAGTAGTGATCAACTCAGTGGAACTATACAACAAAGGTTAACATGTTATCAATTCAATCAAGCGGTAATGATAAAGCAGTACAATCAAACATGTCCTAATACTCTTGTTAATGCAAGAATGGTATGAGAAAATGATGCATGCCCTCACCACAAACTCCCTCTTGCGACATCATCTAACGATCGCGGCATGAATCACTACCACTGTACTCTACACCGACTCTAACGGCACGTGCAATGCAATGTTATGAACATGATTACCAAGTTCTTATTAGTTCCTTTTATACACTAGGATTAGGAAGCTAAGGCACCTCCTTATATCAATACCCAAACAATGATCCATTCTAAGGTCATCAGTCCTAGGCAATCTCATACGATATTACTATTCTAGGTCACCGTAAAGGGCTCATCACCAATCAATACAGGCCTAGTATACCTTAATTACTACAAAAGGCTCGTCGCCTATTTACAGTGTCAAGGTATACTCGAGGTCACTACAGAGGGCTCGTCACCAATCAATGTAGGCCGACAGCACGAATATAGTGTCCCATACTACCATAATCGGCTCACGAGTCAAGGTTACTCACTGGTCAGTACGGGGAGGCTCATCGCCCTAGCATAGGCCTACAGCTCTACCACGGTGTCCCATATCACCATATTCAGCTCATGAGTCTTAGCGGATCGTGGTACCAAGGTTAATGGGATTTCACTAGTGAGTTCGGTACCTTAGATTCAAACAATAGCATCCAAATATGGTGAACATGCATTGGTCAATCGGGTTAATTGACGAGCTCAACTAGGACAAGCGCACATTGAGTCGATCGATATGAAATGCATAAGCACTCCGTATGGCCTAAACACTATCGAACATCCCAAGCACGACTCGCATTCGTCGAACACATCCTGCATGGCGAAAGAAATCACAGCCTTCAAATTGAGAACTGTTACTGATTACTTGACTGTAATATAGTCTCAACTACGTATCATCTTAATAATAGACAATTAAATCAATTCCTACATTCATATGAACATGTTGTGAAATATAACTTAAACATGGATACAGTACATGGAGGAAATCATACACTTAAATAAACAGTTCATGGAGGAAATCATACACTTAAATAAGGTAATTGAGATTCATATCTCAACACCCTTATAAATCACACTTTACTAAATACTAACTCATTCGGACATTTATACAAACACTTAGACTACATTATTCAATATACATCACGTATGTCAACCATATAGCATTTTAGGACAAATCCTTTTGCCAAGGAGTTATCGCATACATAACAAGCATATATCAATGACAATTAATCATGGCAATCATAGCATAAAATTCCTTATACATACAAATATTTCAATAAACACATGAAATACACTATTTGCAACATAGGTTATACATATACATAAAACAAAATATATAGCGGCGCATTTGGCATGTGTAATAGCATCCACACCAATCATAAATCATTATCAGACATTGAAAGCCTTGAAAACCATAACCTAAATGTATATCGTGCGCACCTTAAACCAGAAAATGCGTAACGGATATGATTCAGACGATAAGTCTTCGTCTACGGTAGATAGGCAACCTAAGACATGAAATAGGTTAGCTATATCAACACTTAGACTATTCTAGGCTCCAAAATAAGTTAGGGTTTGATTGACTTACCCAAATATGAAATCAGAATCGTCGAAAATAACTATTCAGATAGGTGGATTTGGTGTGTAGAAAAACTGGGAAGAATCCCAAGATGAAACACTAACATCTCTCTCACTTTCTCTCTCTTATCTTAGCTAGGGTTTAGAATTCGTATGGAATATGTGAGAGAGGGTTTAAGACCCTTATATTGAGACAGAACTGACGAAAATAGTCCCAGGGCCATGGTATACTTAGGTTATAACCAAATCGAGCTTATTCTGATTCAAAGGAACATTTCTGGAGGTCCTTTTACTAAATGCGGTCGGACTTAAGCTCACTAATATTGGATCTTAAGAAAATTAAGTTTTCAGTCCGATTGGGTTTCCAAATCGACCATGGTGGACCAATTTCAATTCAGCGATCACCGAAACTCGATCAGGGCCACAAGTACTTAGGCATGTGTGGGTCATCTTCCCTAATCCAAGGATGAATTTAGGTTAAAAAATAATGGTCAGAATGCTTACAAATGACGCGCAAGTGACACGACTCAGATTACTTAAATCTATATTTAATTTCATAAAAATCTTCACTTACTCACACTCTTCACTACGGACTGAAGCAAATCGTCTCAGGACATCATTTGGTCTTAATTTTTGAGGTGATAGTCAAGTCCAACTAAGCGGTCATAATTGTCTAAGTTCATCGCTATCGGACTTTCGATGTACGGTCCAGGTCCATTATGAAGTTTCTGAATACTTCCGAGAGCAACTGGGTTTAGAGTTGGATCCTACATTTCAGGGTAATGAAGCATTAACAATTCTATAGGTTTTAGGTCTTACAGATCATATTTAAAGTTATTGGTGATAATTTCACAGGTAATCTAGTTTAGGGCTAGATAAGTCACGTTACATTTCTAAAGGATTTGGTTCTAAAGGATTTCTATTAAAGGTGGTACTCGAGTCTTTGTACGAATTTTTTCAGGACGTTACAATCTACCCCCCTTAAAAAGAAATTTCATCCTTAAAATTTATACCTTCTCATACTCCTCGAGGATCTGGGAGTAGTTCTTTGTGACCTCAGCTTTAGTCTCTCAAGTTGCCTCTTCTTCGCTATGATGCGTCCACAGTACCTTAACAAGTGGGATAACCTTACTATGCAATACTTACTCCTTCATATTCAAAATACGCATCGATCGTAATTCTTACGTGGCATCCTCGCTCAACTGCACCTGCTCCCAACTGATAATATGCGAAGGATCAGGAAAGTACTTCTTCCACATGGACACATGGAACACGTTATGCATGCTTGCAAGTGGTGTGGGCAAAGTAAGGCGATATATTACTGCCCCCACTCTATCAAGTATCTGAAATGGGCCAATGAATCTTAACATGAGCTTCCCTTTCTTACCAAACTGAAGAACTCCCTTCATCGGGAAAACCTTAAGAAATACATGGTCCCTAACTTCAAACTCAAGCGGTCGCCGTCTCGTATCGGCGTAACTCTTCTGCCTGCTCTGTGCTGATAGCAGTCGTTGCCTAATAATGTTAATTTTTTCTAAGGTTGCATGAACCAACTCTGGGCCAATTAGAGTCTTCTCACCCACTTCTGTCCAGTAATGCGGTGCTCTACATGGGTGACCATACAGTGCCTCATAAGGAGCCATGCTAATACTCGCCTGAAAGTTATTATTATACGCGAACTCTGCATAAGGAAGATAGTCATCCCAATTGTCCTTAAAATTCAACACACAAGCTCGCAACATATCTTTTAGCACCTAATTTACAGGCTCCATCTGACCGTCTGTCTGTGGATGGAACGCGGTACTGAACTTCAACTTCACACTCATCGCTTCCTGGATACGAGTCCAGAAGATTGATGTGAATTGTGTGTCTCGATCTGACACAATCTCCAAAGGAACTCCATGCAGAAGTACAATCTCCTTGATGTACAACCTGGCCAACTCGTCTGTAGAATTCGTGACTCTGATCGGTAGGAAATGAGCTAATTTTATCAGCCTATCAATGATCACCCAAATAGAGTCATGTCCCTTCCTCGTCTTAGGCAGTCCAAGCTTAGTAGAGGATCCAATCACAAACTTCTTAAAAAATAAACAAGTTGCATATAAGTTGTGATGATATGACTGTGTGTGTATATGAGGTGTGATCCTAGACAATCAGATATAAAAGCATGTAAGGAATATCACACAATGAAAAGAAATAACAATCTTAAACATTATCATTTTTATAGTGGTTTGACTACTTGTCTACTCCACTCCTGGCTGTCGTACTCAACCCATGATGTACCGGATTTCACTACAGAGGTTTCTCAGGGTTTACCTCAAACCTAAGGTTTTAAATTAGGTTCACCTTTAACCTTTACATGGAGGTTTCTGCTCGGTTCACCTCTAACCCTAGAGTTTTAGTGGTTCACACTTAACCGGATGTTTATGCCCACATAGAGCAAGGGTCCACACAACGCACCCAGAGGTTTCTACTCGGTTCACCTCTAACCCTGGAGTTTTACTGGTTCACTCCTAACCAGATGTTTATGCCCACATAGAGTAAGAGTCCACACAACACACCCAGAGATTTCTACTCGGTTCACCTCTAACCCTGGAGTTTTACTGGTTCACTCCTAACCAGATATTTATGCCCACATAGAGCAAGGGTCCACACAACACACCCATAGTGTACACTCCCACCGGAGGCCTCCTTTGAGGACTTCAAAGGGTGAGCAACACTTAAGACCCAATCCTAGAAAGGAATGATCACAAGTGTCCTCTAGACTCTAGGTACTTACAGATAAGTTGATGAGTCCCTTTTAGCGCAATGATGAAGATCTCCTTCGTGTTGTTGAAGAGTCTTCAGCTCTCTTGATCCGTAACATAAAAGATATACCAGTACTTGGCTTCGGGTTGGGTCAAGGTTAGGACCAAAATCTACTCTCTTGGAATTTTCCTATAAGGAAGATAGAGTAATTCCCATCATTTATTCATTCAAGGCATCACAGCTTAATGATATGCTATTAAGATAGTTGCTGAAGGATTCTTGAATGTGAAAGTTCATTTCCTAATCCACTCTATTGAATGTCAATGAATGAGAGTGGATTGGAAGATGAACTCCCGTGAGAGAAAGGGCTTTGGGTATATGATCTAAAGGTAAAACACACAAAAGCACTCTCTTCTTTCTCTACCAGCAATATGAATAAGTCTCTCTTTAAAAAGGTAAAAGGTTTCAACGGATATAAAACGGTCATATTTATGACTGAGTTCGATGTCATCGAGCATGGTCGATATCATCGAGTGTATACTCTCGATGGGATCGACTGTCCGCTCGATAACATAAACTCAAAAGTCATACGCTTTTGAAACCTATTGCCAGCTGATGGATGGGATCGATACTTGTGTCGATGTCATCAGATTTTGAACTCTGATTCCATCAATACTGGGATCAATCTATCGACACTTGAAGAATGAGAGAGACTAGCTGAAATATTTCAGGTTTTATAGGATATGATCGAGGGTCAACTGATGTCATCAGAATTTAAATATCGATGATATCGAGACCGTGTTGATAGGATCAATAAATCGTATAGATTTACCTATAAACACGCAGGACAGTTTGTGCCCAAACTCAATCCAATCGACCAGGACTCGATAGCATCAACATAAGAATATCGATTTCCTCGAGTGGCTCCCGATCAAGGTTTAGAACAACCTGAAATATTTGCTGGAAGAAATACGCGCACACTGTCGATATGATCGAATGACTGCCGATATGATCGATTTTTGAATTCAGATTGAATCAGAACAGTCATCGATATATCGAAGCTCATAGAGTTTTCTTTTAAAAAAAATAGGGGCACCAGAATTCTTTCTGTCAATATTATCGAGCCACTTCCGATGGACTCGATGTTTAAATATCGATGATATCGATAGATGTATCGATATATCGATAAATCTGTCCAGATGGTATGTATTTGTTAGACACTTTTAGTCTTCTTATTGATAGTATCGATTAAGTGTCGAGGACATCAACAGAGTAGGTCAATCATATCGAAAGGTGTATCGATACAATCGACAGGGCAAGCAAACTTAGAGATTTTCTGTTGTTTGAAAAAGTTCACTTACCCAAAAACCCTCATATGTTCTAAGTTATTTTTAAGGGTTTTAATCACCTGGTGTTTTGGGACAAGGGATGTAAGACTATGATTTACCTATGGCGAGCTTCCACACATTCAGTTGAGGTAAAAGCTTGAATTGATCTTCCTGTTAGGCGTTGTAGTCCGACTGACTCAACTTACATCATAATTGACAAACAAGGGCACTAGTAGGTGCATTTTTAGGTATTGACAATTGAAATCATCCTCGATAATCAAAATCGGAATCGACCTCAACAATCGGAATCGGCCTCTACAATCTGCCTCGATAATCATAATCGATAATCAGCACTGATAATCATCATCTAAATAAGGTGGGGTCCACAGGTGAACAGCCAATCAACCATAATATAAAAATTGGCCCTCGGCCGTGGTTATATCAAATTCGATAGCTCGAAACCATCTGTCTGTGGCAAATGGAGCCCACTTATTTGGGTTAACCCACTAAGAGAATGATGAGAATGGGCCTAACAAGGCCCACGGGAAGTTTATAATGAGGACATCTAACCATCATTGCCCATCAATGTGGATGTCTAACCAACATTGCTCCCAAGGAGTGGCCTATATAAGGTATTCATACACAATGTTATGGCCACACATACATCACATTGGGCCTCGAATGTATTACAATGGGCCTCACCCATGGGCCTCAGATATATCACAATGGCCTCATCCCATGAGCCTCCAACCTATTGCAATGGGCCTCACCAAATGGGTCGTAAATGCATCACCATGGGCCTCATACGTCAGCCTTATATATAACAAGTGGGTCGCACTGCTTGGGCCTCATATGCATCAAATGGGTCACGCTACACAGGCCTAACAATACAAACAAGTGGGCCCCGTACATGGGCCAAAATACATCATGATGGGCCCCACCAATGGGCCTCATGGATGGACCACACCAATGGGCCTCAAGTGGGCTTGGACCACATCAAAATCATCTCAATAGTTGTAGGTGTAACATGTGTATCATGTACACAATTATTCCATTGGGTACATGGCCCACTAATGATGATTAGCACTGTCCAAACATTGCCTTAGTAAATCCACACCATCCAAACATTGGAGAGCACGTCCAAACATTGTCCAGCACCATCCAACATAATCTGGACGGTGTGGATGAAATAATACATCATGGTGGTGTCCACGTGGTGGCCCACTAGAGATTTGAACCTACCTCAGTTAGGCTCAAGCCTTAAAATGAGCTTGCCAATGGATGGACGGTTTGGACATCACGTGCATACCATGGTGGGGATCCACCATTCAAACGGATGGGTCCCGCGTTGCTAGGCAACGTTAATACAGTAGTTATACAGCTGTTGTACACGAACACCAGCAATCCATATCCCAAAAAGGTGGGTCCCACATGGGGCCCACACATGTAGTATACCATTGATATGTATATATATTATATACATAATATAATATTATAATATAATATATATACATAACATATATATATATATAATAATATTATATATATAGCAGGTGTGAGGTACTCCAGTGGACCCAACCTCCCAACGTCCAGAGGTTGGACGATGAGGATGCAACACAACCATGGTGAGGCCACACGTGTGGCCCACCATAATGTTTATTCTCCATCCAATCTGTTAATAAGGTCACAAAGACCTAGGTTAAGATAAAAAATAAATTTCATATAGATCCAAAACTCTTCTGACCCAAAAAGGATTTTAAAGGTAAACGTTCAATCCCCTACTGCTAGTGGTGTGGTCCACTTGAGCGCCATGAGCGACAGATTTTTGGGGTATTCCCATGCCTAAAGGGGACCCTTCAATTGCATGGTGTGGATGCTCCACATGCATCATGGTGGGGCTTGAGGTGGGGCCCACTCTCCCTACCCGTTTTACAAGTGCCAGGACGTTGCTCACTGTAGTGTCCTCTGGACGCTAGCAGCAGCAGCATCAACTAGATTTATTTATTATTTTTTAAAAGAATTTCATAGGTGGGCCCCACATCATGAGGATCCGGACCCCCTGCTCGGTTCTATGGCCCGGGATTCATCTAATGAGTCCAATATTTAGCGTGTTTTGACATATAGAAACATTACAGTGGGCCCTAACAGATTTATCACTAATAAAATGATCTCTTTGATGGTGTGGCCCAATAGAGGTTGGGATTAGCTTCATATTTCGGCTCAACGCCTAAAATGAGCTGGGAAAAAGAGTGGCTGGTGTGGATTGGATACATACATTAAGGTAGGGTCCATGTGAGGGTGACCCGCTAGCTTTTGAATTAAAGCTGATGTTTGTTTTCCCTTTATACAGTCTAACAGCAGAGGCTATTGGATGTCCTAAGGCAGGACGGTTGGATGTAATAGATTCATCCAATTGGGGTCACATACAGGTGGCTCATCAGCCACATACGTTGAGGTGGCCCTAAGCACTTGTGGCCCCCCTGATGGACGGTTTGGATAAAACATACCTCATGTGGGTCCCATGAGATTAACGGAAGGTGTGGATGAAATCCACACACAGGTGGATCCCACGGCATGTATGGCGTGGATCAAGCATCAAGGTGGGCCACAAAAGGGGAAAAAGAGAGAGAGACGTGAGTAACGGAGGGACCCCACCACTATAGGTCCCTCGAGAACAATGCATACATCAAGATGGGTCCCACCATATGTGGGCCCTCAAATCAGAAAAAATCATACAAATCAAACCTTAGAAGAACACCCACCATTGGATCTTGGACTCCTCCTCATCTTAGCTCCAATGGGACATGATTCAACGGTTGAGATTGATTAAGGAATGTAAGATTGGGTGGTAGGAAGTGGGCCACAGTAGCTTCTCTTCATGGGAGGCTCTCTTTCTTGGACGGTTTCTTGCTTGGAGAATGAGAGAGAGAGAGGTGATGGGAGAGAAGTGATGGGAGAGAGGGATGGTGGAGTGACATGAGAGGTAAGGTGCTTGTTGACTTTTGGGGAGGCTAGTTGTACTTAGGGATGGGATGGAGTGATGGGTTGTACTTTGATTGATTGATGGATTGATGTAACATTTCGTAGAGATTCTCTCAGAATGCAACGTGCGGTATTTTCCTCGAACTGAACGTGGGGTCATATCTCGTGACCTAGGTATCGCCTCAGCGTGCGAGACGCGACATCGGAACCACGGCATGGCGCGGTTGTAAGGGTACAGGTCTCGGCTTAAGTCGACTCAAATATTCAGGACAAGACTCAGGATCCCACGCAAACACCGATAACAGATCGCAGGTCACCAGAATTCAACCGGGAGGACCGCGAAAGCCTACGGAATGGTATGGGCTAAGATACGGGTCTTACAATTATCATTCAGTTTTGCTTACATCCCAAGCATGGTTCGATTCCCTTTGCTCATCTCATGACTTGTCTTGCATTTCATTACAATGTCCAAATTCATACGTTTGAGGCACCAAAATCTGAACTCTCATTTAATAACTTCAATATGAATATGATGAACCTTGAACCTCTTCCTAGATAAAACGAAGAAGAAGAGGAAGCACAGCCAGCTGTAGACACCACCATGGAAGATATTTTTAATGAGTTGGATGATTCAGATGATCCAGCTGATTTCGCTACTAGCCCTCTCAGGTTGATAAGAGACTTAAATCAGCGGAGGAGAAATTCGAAGCCTTTCATGTATCACGCGAATCATTGGTCTAAACCCAAAAGTCTACAATGAACTACATGAAGAAGTACTTCCATCGCGTCACCCGGAGTTTGAGCCAACATGATCCATCAATGCCTACTCCTTCTTCCTCTAGGTCAAATTGAGCTTGATTATCTTTCTTTTTCAAACTTATTATGGTTCTACAAATTAACTTTATTTTGTGTCTTGGTACTTGGATGATTTCACTGACACTTAAACTTTAATCACTTTCATACGCCTTCCTTTATGATTTACTGTTATTATCATTTTCATATTCTTAATACTATTCTCTTTCTATATGTTCCTTGGTATTGGAAATTTCATATGCTTTATGAGATTTATCTTATTCTTCCTTTATCAAACTTGTAACAAAAGGGGGGAGAGTAGTTATAGAATGATTGATACCAATGCTATTATTACTATATTAGTATGGGGAGAATTGAATCGAAAGAATGGCATGAATGCTATGTATATAGAATGTTATATGTGTATTTCACAGGGGGAGTTCTAGTTGAGGGGGAGTGCCAGTTGAGATTCATCAGTTAGTAAGCTGAAGATTATAAGAAGATCCTTTACAAGACTTACTTCAAATTACTAGACTTCAGTGATTACATATTTGTAATGATAATTGTCTTGTCACGAAATTGACAAAGGGGGAGATTGTAAGTGTTAAAATGTTGAGCACACTTTAGTTGTCAAATTTAGTAAAGACAAAACCACTTAATAATAGATCTTCAAGATTGGTCTATGTTCAAGAGAAGATCAAGCTTAAAACCAGTCTATAGGTAAGAGAAGATCAAGCTCAAGATCGACTAATGTTCAAGAAAAGATTAAGCTCAAAGTCAAGATGAAGTCCGATACTAAGTTCAAGTCAAAGAAGTATCAGATATTTGATATATCTTAGGTAGTATAAAACCCTAGAAAGACCTGAGGACTAGGTACTTTTAAAAATGTGTTTTTTTGGGCCTTTATGCTTTTTTTGCTTGGAATTCGGCTAGCCTAAGCTTTCTCGACCAGCCCAACTTCAAGCCTGAAGCAACAACTAATTTTTGTTCCAAATTCGGCTAGCTCGAGTTTTGGTTAGACTAGCCTGAGAAAGTTCGGATTAAATTCCTGCAACAACATCTTTTGGAATTCGGGGGAATTCGGTCAGCCAAAGGGCAAACTCAGCTAGCTGAACTATGTTGTTCGGCCAGCCAAAATTGACCTCGGGCTAGCAGATTTTTGGATAAATCTTATCCCGTGCGATCCGAAATCCGTTGAACCAAATCCGCTGAACTTAGGGTAATCGAAGCCTAACTCGGGCTAGCTGAAGTTCTAACTTCTTTCATTATAAATTTAGTTATTCTCTCATTCTGAATAACATAAGTTAATTATCAGAATCCTTCTGTAAGAGAAAGAGAAGCTAAAGTTATTAGAAAGCTATTGAACGGTATTTATAATTTAATTTATATAGCTTTTTTTAGTTCCCTTTATCTCAGATATTTTAAGTTTGATTATAAAGAGAATAAACTATACTCCTCTTTTGAGATCTAAGAGAATTGATTCAAGTAGCCTTTGGGTTTAACATAATTAAAATCAATAGAACCCTAGACCCTTTCTATCTGACTAAACAAGGAACAATCTACATTCAAGAAAGAAGTTCTTCTACTACAAGCTTTTGAAACGTCTTCTATGGTGAAGATAAGTATACCTTTTAAACTCTTTTAGGTTTTTCTAAGATAGCTTGTTAAAATCTCAGTTAAGGTTTTGTCTAAGATAGCCTGTTAAAATCTCAGTTAAGGTTTTGTCTAAGATAGCCTGTAAAATCTTAGTTTGGGTTTTATTGTGATAGCCCATAAAAATCACAAGAATTGTATAAGGTTATTAAGGTAAACCTGAGAAAACCTTTTCATAGTAAAAGCCAAAATTACGAGGGAAGTAATTTTAAGAGTGGAGTGGGTGTGGCTATTTTTAAAGCACCGAACCACTATAATCCATGTGGTGAATGCCTTTATTTTATTTTTGGTGGATTGATTGTATTTAATTTCAGTTGAGTGGTGAATGTTCTAATATTTTTAATTTACTCTTACAAGTTTAAGGTTTTGATTTTAAAGAAATTCATGAAATAAGGTTGTCCTGCCAAAAATTTTAGGTTAAGATTGTCCTATGAATTATTTGGAATCAACGTTTTAATACTTAACAATTGATATCTTTACTTTATTTATATATTCAACACTTATTTTGATTATTCGACATTATCCTATTCACCCCCCCCCCCCCCCCCCCCCCCCCTCTTCTAGGACATCTTAAGCTCTCCTTTTCATTCTCTATCTAACATATTGGTCATATCACTCATATCTAGATGAAGGAATAATGTAGATGTAAACTTGATCAAGATCATTAGACCCACCCCAAGATGGCCAAGCAAACGGATGGGGAGGATTGTGTTGAGATTCAAATATTGCATATTATCCTCCATTTATATCTTAGTTTTAAGAACATGATAATGCTTAATGCTCTATTTTACTCATGTTTGTGTTGCAAGGTGAATTTAAGAGCTTGAATTAAAAAGGGTGTTAAAAGCATGGATTTGATGCTCAAGAATCACCAAGGTAAGGGATGGATCTTAGGAGACCAAGATTAAAGAATTCACATGTCAAAGATCCAAGAAAATCAAGTGAAGAATGAAAAGAATCAAATATTTGAAGTGAAGAAAAGAAATCCTAAAATCGTCCTAAAAAAGTATATTCTGAAACTCTAGGTTATTTTGTGAAATTACGGAGAGTGAAGTCTATTTTAAAAAACTGCGTAGAGTGAAGTCTATTTTAGCAAACTACATAAATTTTGAGGCAGTTTCGAGAGTTTTCCAACTAGGTGTAAAAGTTGGAGTTCCACAACTATAAATAAGACTCCCTAAGATGTTCCTAGGCATCTTTTAGGGTTTAAGGAGTGGAGCAAAGGGGTGAAGAAGTCGTCGTCAAGAGTTTTTCTTCTTCTTCTTTAGTTGTTTTCATGCTTTCTTTTAAGGTTTTAGATCCAATCATGTCTATGGTTGGCTAAACCTCTTAGTTTGGCTAAGAGGTAAAGCTTGTAACATGATGGGATGTTTCTATTGCTTTTATTCATGTTTATGTTGAACTCTATGGATTTTAATTTAATATTTAAGGAATACTTTTAATTTTAAATGGTTTATTATAACTCAAATTATAGTAGATCTGCAATAGCTTTTAGTATCTTCTTTTCCTGATTTGAGATTATGAAATTAGTAAGTCTTGTTGTTCACCATCGTCCCTTGGGCATGGTAGGGTGATGGAATCCTTCCTAATCTTCACAATTCTCCTTCTTTGAGATTATTGGATTGGCAAATCATGTTGTTTGTCATTATCTCCTGTACATGGTTTGGTGATGGAATCCCTACCAATTATCATAGTTCTCCTTCATTGAGAATTAGGCCAATGAAAGTTCAAATTTGATTTTATTGATATATCTTTCAATTGGATCGGATAAGACTCCAATTCCAATTGTGTTACTTGAATCAAGTAAGAGGGATCCCTGATCACTACAAGTGGATCCTTGACACCCTAGTTCCCACCTTTAAATTCTTAATTTTAATTACTCTATTCACCATTACTCTCTCAAATACTTCAGAATTAGTTTCGCATCTTCTTCTAGTTCTACTTCTAGTTAATTTCAGAAATATACAAGTTTCATTCCCTGTGGATTCGACCTTGGTCTTACAGAGATTATTACTACATCGTGACCCTACACTTGGGGTTGTGAACATATTGCCACTTGGATGAAGAATGAAAAAAAATAAATTGGATGCTGGTTGTCCAGTGACCAAGGGTGGAAGCTCTATTTGGGCGTGACCAAAGGCCCAATTCGTAGGGCCCATCTTGATGTATATGTTTCATCCATTCCGCCCATCTACCTCGCCATATCATTTTAGGCATAGAGACCAAAAATCAAGTTGATCCAACTCTCGAGTGGGCCACACTGCAAGGTGCATACATCACAAGCTCTTTGCACAGGGAAGGTTGGGGTGGGTTTACACTCGTGAGACCCACCCTGATGTATTATTCTAATCCACATTGTCCATCTGTTTCTCGGTTCAAGTTAGTTGTAGGGTCGAAAAATTAGGTTGATCCAACCATTAGGTGAACCACACTACAGGAGACAGTGGGGGTGGGAGCACCCCCTCACGTCAGCCATGCGATGTGGAGGGGGGGAGCTCCCCACTCATGCACCCCACCTTGATGTATATGTGAAATTAGTGCCATCCACCTATTTCTCCATATTATTTTAGGCCATAGGCTGAAAAATGAGACAAATCTGATTTGTAAGTGGGCCGCACGGAGGGAAACAATCCCCTGCTGTTGAAATCTTCTAAGGCCCACCGTAGGGTCACTATTCACCCAAACCAGTCCAACTCAGGCCCATTAGACCCCACTCGAGATAGCCTACTATTGAGTGTGAAGTATTGCATATTTCCTATTTTTATACCTTAGTTTTATAAACATGATAGTGCTTAATTGATCTAATTATACGTGTTTTCATGTGCGAGGCGATTTCGAGAGCTTATGATGAAATCGATGTCAAAAGGAATATTTATGCTCGAAAGATTACTAAATAAAGATTTAGAGATTTAAAAATCATTAATGAAGAATTCATATGCCAAAGATCTAAGAAAATCTACTAAGGAATGAAAAGAATCAAAGATTTGAAGTGAAGAAAAAGAAAAGGAATCCTAAAAATTGTCCTAAAAAAATATATTCCTGAAAATTTTCTTGAAAAAGCATATTCTGAAACTTCAAGTCTTAAAAAGAAAATTCTAAAAGTATATTTTGGAAAACTGCGCAGAGTGCGTAAATTTGAGACGGTTTCTAGCTTTTTCCAATTCGGTGCAAAAGTTAGAGTTCCGCAACTGTAAATAGGACTCCGTAGGATGCTCCAAAACATCTTCTAGGATTTAGAAAGGGAGAAAAGGCCTAGGCGGAGTGCTAACAACATTCTGCCACTTCTATTTCTTCATGTATTCTAATATATCTTTTACTTTTTCTTTTATTTTTAAGTTATCTATGATTAGCTAATCTCTTAACTAGGGCTAAGAGGTGAAGTTGTAGTTTATTTTGATGTTTCCTTTGCTTTGATTCTTGTTTATATTGAACATCATTGATTTATAGTTTGAATTTAAGGAATATTTTCAGTTTTCTATGATTTATTGTGACACAAATTACAATAGATGTTGTGATAGCTTTGAATATCTTTTTTTTCCTATTTTGAGATTGTGAGATTGGTAAAACTCATGATTCATCATCGTCT
Organism: Magnolia kwangsiensis; assembly: GCA_037074715.1. NCBI lineage: Eukaryota > Viridiplantae > Streptophyta > Magnoliopsida > Magnoliales > Magnoliaceae > Magnolia > Magnolia kwangsiensis. Next base: position 116,356,069 of record CM073571.1, on the reverse strand, counting down.
CCTAGGCATGGTGGATGGTAGAATTCCTTTTCAACTTCACAATACTCCTTCATATGTGAACTAATTCAATGAGAAGTTTAGATTGTGCTTTAATTGCATATCTTCCAACTGGACAGGATGGGACTTCAATTATAGTTGTGTTTATTAAATCAAGTGAGGTAGTATCTTGGTAGCTATGAGTGGATCATTAGCTCTCTAGTTCCTTTTTGATTATTGATAATTCATTCACAATTATTCTCAAATATTCAAAATTTTAATTTAGATTTTATTTTTCAAGTTCTAGCTCTAGTTATTTTCAGAATACATACAAGTTTAGTCCCTGTGGATTCAACCTTAGTCTTACCAAGTTATTACTATATCGCGACCCTACACTTGGGGTTATGAACACCTACGTGGTGGATGGAGTAGATCATCCTCGTAGGACCCATTTCTCTATTGAGACACTATATATATAAAGAGGACGTTGTTAACAGTGCCCTAGTTGGGTGAATGCCTAGTGTGGGCGTGAAGTGGGGCCCACTCATGGGACCCCTCATGATGTATGTATCTTATCCACTCCGTTCATCAATTTTATCATTTCATGTCAAGCCATAGGGCCAAATTTCAAGTCGTCTGAATCTCAGGAGGATTGCAACTAGGGTAATAATGGAATAGTTAGTGTTGTCCATTTTGGGAGCAAATGGGGCCCACTCATGGGACCCACCTCGTTGTTTCCATGTCATCCACGTCATTCATCCTTTTCTTCAGGCCGTATTAGGCCATGGGCCCAAGGTTCAAGTTGATCTAGATCTTAGGTAGGCTGCACCATGAGGAACTATGGGGGTGGAAACCCCTTGGACTTTAGAATCCTATGGACTTGGAATTTTCTTAGATTTGGGATCTGTAACGACCTAGAAAATTCCTTACAAAGACCCGAGTATTAACTCAGGCAAAAATCCCTCAGGACTAAATCCTTTAGAAACTAGACGAGAATTAACTAAGTGCTAACCTAGATTACCTGTGAAATTAGTACTAATTACTTTAAATACGATCTGCAAAACCCAAAACTTATAGAATCATTAACGCTACATTACCTTGAAATCTAGAATCCAACTCTAAACCCAGTTCCTCTTGGGAGCACTTTGAAACTTGGTATCAGACCTAGACTGCACGTCGAAAGTCCGATAGCAATGAACTTAGGCGATTATGACCGCCTAGTTGAACTTGACAATCACCTCGAAAATCATGTCCAAACGATGTCCTGAGACTGTTTCCTTGAGTCCGTAGTGTAGAGTGTGAGAAAGCAGAGATTTTTAAGAAATTAATTATGAATTTAAGAAATCTGGGACGTGTCGCTTGCGCGTCATTTATAAGCATTTTGACCATTGGTTTTTGACCAAATTCACCCTCGGATCAGGGATGATGGCCCATACATGTCAAAGTACTTGTGACCTTGATCGAGTTTCGGTGACCGCTGAACTGAAACTGGTCCGCTACGGTCGATCTGAAAATTCGACCAGACTGAAAACTTAATGTACTCAAGATCCAATAGTTGTGAGCTTAAGTCTGACCGCATTCAGCAAAAGGACTTCCAGAACTGCTCTGTTAGATCAGAACAAGGCCGATTTGGATATAACCTAAGTATACCTTGGCCATGAGACTATTTTAGTGAGTTTTGGGCCTATATAAGGGCTTGAAACCCTCACCCTACGAATTTCCTACAACCCTAAGAGAAAAGAGAGAGAAAGTGAGAGAAGTGGGAGCTACTCCTGGGATTCGATTCCCGTTACTCCTTGTGCTTACACATCATTACCGAATCACTATTCTGGTGACTTCAAATACACTATTAGGTAAGAGAACCTAACCCTAATCAGTTCTAGGGTTTCAAGTAGTTAAAGTGACGTAATAGCTAACCTATTTCATGTAATAGGTTGTTGTTGGGCCGTAGACGAAGTGTGAGTGAACAAACTAAATTCGTTACGCGTTTATCAGCATAAGGTGCGGATTATAGACGTATAGGTTATGGTTTTCAAAGCTTTCGATGTCAGATAATGATTTATTACTGACGTGGATGTTATTTCACGTGTTAAACGTGTTGTTTTTTTTGCGTTACGAATACATATGAAATATGTATACTGTAGTGTATTCTATGTATGTGTTGACATACCTGTATACGTATAAATTTTGGACCTGTGATTACCATGATAAATCATTGTTAGTACATGCTTGTTATTTATGCGACAACTCCTTAGCAAAAGGATTTACCCAAATATGCAATATGCCAACATACGTGATGTATGTTGAATAGTGTAGTCTAAGTGTTTGTGTAAATGCCTGAATGGATTAGAAATAGGTAAAGTATGATTTTTAAGGGTATTGAGATATGAATCTCAATCACCTTACTGGTGTGTATGATTTCCTCCATGTTATATTTAGCCTATTTTATTCATGCTAACTGTGTGAATGATTTCCTCCATGTACCATATTCATGTTTAAGTTATATTTCATACCATGCTCATATGAATGTGGAATTTGAATTAAATGTCTCTTATTGAAATTGTACGTGATTGGGGCCATGTTATGGTCCAGGCATTCGGTAACAGGCTTGAATTCGTGGCTGAGATTGATTTTCTACGTAGGGCGTGTTTGACGAACCCGAGCCATACTAGAGTTGTTGGTAGTGGTTTGGCCACACAGAGTACTTATGCATTCATGTCAATCAACTCAACGTACAATTGAGCTAGTCAAACTTGTCAAGTAACCCGATTGACCCGATGTATGTTCAACATGTATGGGTGCTCCTATTTGAATCCAGGGTACCAAACTTACCAGTGAAATCCCGTCAACCTTGATACCTCGATCCGCTAAGACTCATGAGCCGGACATGGTGGTATGGGACACCGTGGTCGAGCTGTCGGCCTACGCTGGGGTGACGAGCCTCCCCGTAGTGACCAATGAGCAATCTAGACTCGTGAGTCGATTATGATGGTATGGGACACGATATTCGTGTTGTCGGCCTACATTAATTGGTGACGAGCCCTTTGTAGTGACCTCGAGTATACCGTGATACTGCATTGAGGCGACGACCCTTATTGTAGTAACTAGGGTATAACTAGGCATGCATTGATTGGTGACGAGCCCTTTGCAGTGACCTAGAACCATTACATCGTATGAGATTGTCTAGGATTGACGACCCTAGAATGGATCATTGTTTGGGAATTGATATGAGGAAGGTACCTTAGCTTCCCAATCATGTTGTATGAAAAGGACTAACCATAACTCGGTAATCATTCTCATAACATTGTAATGCATGTGCCCCGGGTTGAAGAGCACAGAGGGAAGAAAGCATGTCGCGGACGTAAGATGGTGTCGCACGAGGGAGTGTAGGCGAGGGCATGCATCATGAAAACATTCCATCCTTGCATTAACAAGAGTATCTAGAAATGTTTGATATGTTTACTTTATCATTACTACTTGACTGAATTGATAACATGTTAATATTTGCTCTATGATTCCACGGAGTTGATCACTCACACCCACATTCTGGGACGGTGTTCTAAACACCCACCAGAATCTGTCTTAGATGCAGATGATGGCGTGACTTAAGAGGCGGAGCCTGATTACTATGACGATCAAGACGAGTTCTCATATATGCAGTTCTCAAACGGTTTCGCTTAGGTCGATATGATCGACTGGGCTATAGGGCTTACCATTGTAGTTGAACTATCCCTTTATATTTTGATTTTTTAAAACTATCACATGTATATGGTGGCTCAGAATTGTATTCATACTCTAGAGTTTGACAGTGACCTTTTGAACTCATGTACACTTCTATACATTTTACAGTCTTCCGCTTGCGATATATAACTTGATCTGGAGTATGAATTACTATTTTGGTATAATCTCACTCATGTTTCATGCACTAATATGAACAACATTCAACCATCATTATCTATGTTGCATAAGTGATGCATTGGAACTCGGGAGTGGAGCTTATGCTCGACCCCCAATTTTTAAGGTGTTACAGGATCCCTTGGACTTGGGAATCCCTGAATGTGGGATCCCTTGGATTTGGAGCTCTCTTGGACATCGAATTCCTATATTTTTGGAATCCCATGGTTATATTTGGCACCCTGGATTAAAAATCCCTATAATCCTAAGTTAAATGCAAGATGTATTTGCAAGGTTTGAAATTAATTATTAAATCAATTTTAAAATCCCTAATTGGTGTGTATGTAATGTTGACACTATGGTTGTATTAAATCCGTTGAGGCATGTACTTTGCTTGAAATGATGAAATTTCAAGACTCAAATGACCACAAGCACAAGATCACATCCAAATGAGTAATCAAATGCCGAGTACATCGGCAATGTTCAAACTGTGCAAATCATCCTATTAGAGTAAATGTAGTGATGCTAAAGATATTCTGATCGTTTTAGGATATCATTAGTGGGCCATGTGCCCAATAGATTGATAGCCTGATGGCACATATTTTGCATATGTGGGTGTCCATCCAAGTCTTTACCAATGGACCCTGCCTTGGCATATGTCTCTTATCCATGTCTTACATCCAGTTACTAGATTTTTACATACATGCTACATGAGGAGCCTAAAAGTACCCTTGTGGGTGTCCATCCAAGTCTTCATCAAGACTTATCAAGATGAAGATATACGAATGTGATTAAAAGGTAAACTAAACCTCATCTACCTGAACAAACCCTAATCAGGTATATGCGCTAATATAAAAACATAAAACTTACCCAAAACTGCTTCTGGATATCCCTTGGTAATCTTGGTTTTGTACTTTGAGTATTGGAGGAAAAATGAGCTAAAAAAGGCAAACTCAATGTCCTAACAATTGCATCGATATGCAATCGAGGATAATTTTGATGGCATCGAACATGGTTCAATTGCATCAAAACCAAGCCCATATAGTCTAGCAATAAGCTAAACATATGTTGGGGATTGTCGATGACATCATAACTTCTATTTCGATGGCATCGAACCCACTTCGATGAAATCGACCTTGGGCTTATTCCCTCCATTTCTAAAATACTCAAAGTGTTCCTCGATGTAAATGAACCTCCTTTGATAGCATCGAGAGTAAGTTATGATGGCATCGAAGCTCGTTCGATCACATCGATATAAGGATTAGTTTGTCCAACAAGCTTTTTAGGAAAATTTAGTATTTGCAATTACATCAAAGACAATTCGATCACAACGAACTTTAAATTTTGATGGCATCAAAGTTCTGTTCAATTGCATCGAAAAAGGGACAAAACTGTCCAACAACCAAAGAGAGCCTTACAAAGAAAATCCGGATGGAATCGAAGCATGTATCGAGGACATCGAAGACCTCTTCAATAGCATCGAAGTATGCTAATGACATCGGACAGAATCTACTCCGCACCTATTTAAAAAACGTTAGTACATTAAGTCGATGGCATTGAAGACTATTCGATGACATCAACAAGAGCAGATTTTTGTCCATTTTTTTATCATTGAGATTCCTCTTTATATAAACTATTGGGTTACTACTTGTGAAAAAGGGCTAGATTTGAAGAGAGCTTGAGAGAGTTATTGTAATAGTTAATACCCTCATCCTCAAGCGCTCTTTCTCATAAGAGTTCATCATTCAATCCATAGCTCAAGCATTTATTCTCATCTTCCTTGCTTGGATTGAATTATGGACTCTGGCATTCATTAAGTTTCCAACAACATCCTTTAATGGCAAATCATTGTGTTGGAATACTTGAATGCTTAGCTCATGGGAATCTTCTCTAACCTCTAAAGACAAATCATTTATTAGAGAAGATTAGACCAAACCTTAAACCAACAACCTCGGATCATTGATTAGATCATCAACAGACGGCTGCGGTTTGAGGGAGTTAAAGACTCTTCAATAATAGAAAGATCTTCACCAATATGTGCTGACAAGGGGCTCACTCACTTATAAGTAATAAAGTCCATAGAGTTTGAAGCCTCTTCCTTGTGTAGGATTTAGTTTCAGAGTTTGTTCTCAAACTCGCTAAGACCTTTCATAGACCTCCGAGTGTCCTATTGCCTTATGTAGGCATGTGTGTTCGCCCTGTGTAGGCATAGTGTGTTTTCCTTGTGTAGGCATTATAAGTTGCCTTGTGTAGACACAGTGAGTTGCCTTGTTTAGGCAACTACGGATGTCTTGTATAGACTCATTAGTTAACCTTGTGTGGGTTATAAAGGTTTATGGTTAACTTGATTTAAAAGCATCGATAATGAAATCTAGCACACTTTAGGATGGAGTGCGTCAGCCGGGAGTGGAGTAGGCATGTAGCCGAACCACTATATATTGCTACGTTTATGATGATTTCTCTTGCTCATATGTATTGACTATTAAAATGTTTACATTATGCATAATATATGTTTGATATAATGCAACACTTAGATTTCTCACTATCTTAGAAGTTGAATATGAATGACTTCGTGATAATCCTACTTGTTTTCAAATTTGTGGAATTTATAATTTAGTAGGATTAAAGTTTTAAAAGTCATATTCACCCCCTTTAGGACACTTGGATGTATATCCGTACTTCAATAGTAGTCCTATCGCAATTTCAGAGCCAAAGTTAATCTAACTTGTGTCACACCACATAGACCTCTCTATTTCTGGTGGGGCCTATCATTTGGCTCTCACTCTCTATGTATGATGTGCCTATTAGGGCCGATTATATCATGATATGTTTGATAACATGCTAGTGTGTTTGGCCTGATAGGACACATTGATAACATGCTTAGTGTAATGGATATCATGCCCAGTTATACGTCCATACGCATCATTTGTATGCCTATTGTGGCAAAAATTATTCATAGCATATGGCCCTTTGGCTTAAGACACTTAGGGGACTCTATATGAGCTGAGGGTCGCCCTTCATGATTCGCACGGTACACACGGGTTTGATGCATGTCTTAGATAATGTGGTTCATGCATTGTGTATTATGTACAACACATTACATTAACTCCCTAGTGACATCAGGGAGGTGGTCCTTAGCCTTGTTGTGGTTGGATGATGATTTTATGGATACTAAAAACTATTGAAGTTATAAGACGTCACATGTGTCCCTAAGTGAAAGTCCACAAACCCTGTGGTACCAGTAGGATGCTCCAACATCTAAAGTGAGTGGACTCATGAGCGCACGATGACTGGATATTAGTAGGCTATATCTCCAACTATGTCCGGGTCGGTTGGAAGGGAGTTTGACCTTACCCATCCGGGTCTAGAGAGTTGTGTGTTAGGTTAAGTTTGACCAGCTCGTGAAATGGGTTCGCTATCGATGGGCCAAGTGGTTTTCTGTGTACCACTGACGAGGCTAATAGTGAGGTCTTTTACACTCACTTGGTCTTGCGCGCAATAGGCAGTAACTAGTGTCGGAAGTGTACTAGACCCCGTTGATGATACAATTATGAAGTATTCTGACATGTGGACTAGTGGAGGATTATCAAGTTGGATTACATCTTTAACATATGACATTTGGCCATTTAAGCCCTTACATGGCATAGCCTGGGTATGGCTTATAGCATTTATGGACATACCAATTTAGCCCTCCATCATTTCTGCTTACTCTGATATTTTTATGCTTAGCACATGCATTGCACACACACGCATGCACTCTATAAGCTTCGTAGTGAGCTTACACACGTTGTTTACGTGCAGGTTATGCTAGACCACAGCAACATTAAGGCAGGAGAATGTGCCTGATCTTTTGGATATGTGGTGATGATGTTTTATGACTTGGGTACACTTGTGGTTATTCTCCTTTACAAAAAAAAATACCCTGAAAATCCTCCTTGTGGGACCTAGGATCGAAACCTGGCGTATGAGAGCTGGGAGCCGAGAATAGGGTACTACAGAGGTTATCAGCACCGAATTCGATGGCTAAGAATTTTGTGAGCTTGTTTCCCGATTTTGGGGCGTGACATTGCCTTTTCCTCCCCTTAGGCTTTATAATGGAGGAGAGATGGGCAATGATATCTTGTGGTGATCTATTGATTAACTTCTGGTAATGGTTTTCCCACCAAACAATGAAGGTGTCCATCGCCCGAGGCTGATTTGGATAACAAGGAAAGATGAGAAATATGTTATGTTCTTGAAAAGAAGAGATGTGAGAATGGTAAAGCTCGACGTTGTCTACAATTAGCCGATTATAAGGTGGTTGATTGCATGTTGATTAAGTAAATGAGCAGAGGATACACTGGACTAGGCCAAATTGGAGAGCAAGAAAATTTGGGCAATATTGTTTGACCTCGACTTTAGCATTCTTGCAAGAGTCAATCGTCCATAAGGTAGGTCTTTACAGATGAGATAGCTTTCCCATGACTAATGCAATTGGGTTGTCTCTTGATTGTGTCCTAGTTCGAATATGACAGTGAACTAGCCAGGGCAATATTATCCATCATGGAACAGAGTGAATGTCCAATTTTTCTTATCCTTATCCAGAGAAAAGAATAAAATGCTCATATATTCAGAAAATGATCAAGTTTCTTGAGGAGAGTGGATAACGCATTTACCATAAGAAGAATAACCAACCTCGGTGTGGATGGAATGATGTACAAGAGACGGATGGAAATACTCATAAATACACATTTGAAGAAGCCACAATGGTCCTCCTCCGTGATATAGACCTTTGGTGGTGACTTCATACATGCCTCTGTACAAGTGGCTAAGTACATAAGCTGCTAAAGCAAGTTTCTGACCTTGAGCTAGTGCCTCAGCCAATGGAATATATTTAGTTGTGCTTTGCAAAGCATTCACGCGAATTAAATGTTAGCAGATTCAGAGAAGCAAAAAAGTTATATGTTCATCATAATCGACCGATCCACTACACCCACAATAAGCCTATGAAATGTGAGAATAGGCTTTTCCGGCCTTGTTTGTGAAGCGCTTCGTCTCTTTTTACACAAAACCATGAAAAACAGCCTCACCAAAAGGAAGAAGCTGAGTCAAGGTCGTAACATCCAAGACATTTGGACTCATGGGGCCGCAACTGAAGAAAAATGTGTTAGTCAACAACTCCAAAATGTTGAAGCTGCGGTAAGGAGAGAAGCATCTTATAGATAATCGTGGATGGAGGTCTTGATGCATACATAGATACCCGATTCTCTCCATGTTGCCTCATATTGAGAGGAAACACGAGCGAACCAAGCATCCCATTCCAGTAGTGGCTTTAGCAAAGTCCAAGAATAATTCAGAGCTTGGCAAAATTAAGGATCGATTCAGATTGAATCAACGGAGTTTCACCTAGGCAAATGGGAAATAAGGGATCCATCATGCTAACATCATTAAAATCTGTTATGGGGAAAAAGGGTCGATCAATGGGAAAAGGTTAGGTCAGAACCTCACGTGCTCGACCGAGCCACGCAATGACAGAAACTCCATACCCGAACTCCAGCTCTGAAGCCGAAAAAGAAATAAGGTTGAGCTCAATGACCCGCCAGCAAGCCAGAGGGACCATGGACCTTAATAAAAGAAATTCGACCGCTCAACTAAGGAGACAGGTTGACATGCCCTAGCTCGTCATGACCCAGCTCGGCAAGACCCAGACCAGCGCGTCCCGGGTAATATTCTTTAGATCAACACGGACCCCCTGCTATCGAGATCCGACCTCACCCGCCTGATATCCTGGCTGAAGATCTAGGAAGCCTATTTCGATACAGATTCGCACAAGATCTCATGTAAGAGTCGTATCCTAGACCGTATCGTTCTGTAGGCTTCTACGGTCTTCCCCGTCAAATTCGAGAAACTGTCGACTGGTATCCGACATTTGCATGTGATCCTAAGCCGAGTCCTGCATACTGAAGTTAGCTCGACTTGAAACTTGTACCCTGGTGACCGCACTGTCACCGGAGTTCCAACACCGCGACTTGCCCACCGATCCGATACTCACACCAGGAGATGTCGACCCGCGTTCATTCCAAAGAAACTCCACACATTATGAATTCTAAGAGAATCTCTACAACCTATCCTATCAATCAATCAATGTCAAGTTGTAACGTCTTGGAAAAATTCATACAAAGACCCGAGTACCACCTCAGGTAAAAAATCACTAAGGACTAAATCCTTTAGAAATTAAACGAGAATTAACTAGTGCTAAAATAGATTACTTGTGAAATTAGCACCAACCACTTTAAATATGTTCTGTAAGACCCAAAACTTGTAGAATTATTAACGCTATATTACCCTAAAATTTAGGATCAATTTCTAAACCCAGTTGCTCTCGGGAGCATTCAGAAACTCCGTATCGGACCTGGACTGCACATTGAAAGTCTGATAGCGACGAACTTAGACAAATACGACCGCCTTATTGGACTTGAGAACCACCTCAAAATTAAGTCCAGACAGTATCCCAAGATGATTTGCTTGAGTCCGGAGCGAAGTGTGTGAGAAAAGTGAATATTTTTAGAAATTAAATCTGAATTTAAGTAATCTAAGTCGTGTCGCTTGTGGGCCAATTATAAGCATTCAGACCATCAGAATCTGACCCAAATACACCCTCAGATCAGGAGAAATGTCCCACACATGCCAATGTGCTTGTGGCCCTGATCGAGTGTCGGTGACTGTTGAACTGAAACTGGTCTGCCACGATGGATCTGTAAATCCAATCAGACTAAAAACTTAGCTTGATCAAGATCCAATATCAGGGAGCTTAAGTCCGACCGCATTCAGCAAAGGGACCTCCAGAAATGCTCTGTTGGATCGGAACAAGCCCGATTTGGATATAACCTAAGTATATCTTGGCCCTGGGGCTGTTTTCGTCAGTTCTAGGCCTATATAAGGGCTTTAAATACCCTCTCTCATAATCCATACGAATTCTAAAACCCTAGCTAAGAAAAGAGAGAGAAAGAGAGAGAGTGAGTTAGAGATTCACCCAGGGATTCTACCCTGCCTCTCCACGTGCTTATCCATCGTTACCGGATCGCTATTCCGACGATTCTAATTCCATACTTGCGTAAGAAATCCTAACCCTAACCTGTTCTAGGGTTTTCAATAGTTAAAGTGATGATATAGCTAACCAAATTCATGCTTTAGGTTGTTAAACCGCTGTTGATGAAGACTAAATATCTAAATCATATCTGTTACGCATTTATCAGTTTAAGGTGTGAACTATATACACATAGGTTATGGTTTTCAAGGCTTTCAATGTCGGTTAATGGTTTACTGACATGGATGTTATTTCACATGCCAAATGAAATATCTGTTTCGTTTTACATATACATATGAACTATGTAGTCTATAGGAAAATTCATGTATTTGTTGAAATGTTTGTATGCATTTGAAATCTGATGTTGTGATTGTCATGATTAATCGTCGTAGGTACATGGTTGTTATGTATGCGGTAACACCTTGGCAAAAGGATTTGCCCTAATACGTAATATGGGCAACATACATGATGTATGTTGAAAAGTGTAGTCTAAGTGTTTGTGAAAATGTCTGAATGAGTTAGTAATTAGTAAAGTGTGATTTATAAGGGAGTTGAGATATGAATCCCAACTACCTTAACTGTGTGTATGATTTCCTCATTGAACTGTATAGCCTACTTATTCATGTTAACTATGTGTAGGATTTCCTCCATGTACTGTGTATTCGTGTTTAAGTTATATTCCATAACATGTTCATATGATTGTAGGATTAATTTAAATATTCATCATTGTGATTGTACGTAGTTGGGACTATATCACAGTCCAGGTAATCGGCAACAATCCTCGAACTAGTGGTTAAGGTTGTTTTCGCCATGCAGGTTATGTTCAATGAATCCGAGCCGTACTTGGGATATCGACAGTGGGTAGGCGACACGTAGTGCTTATGCATTTCATGTCGATCAACTCAACGTGCACTCGTCCTAGTCGAGCTCATCAATTAACCCGATTGACCCGATGTATGTTCACCATGTTTGGATGCTACTGCTTGAATCTAAGGTACCAAACTCACCAATGAAACCCTGTTAACCTTAGTACCTCGATCCCCTAAGACTCATGAGCCGAGCATGGTGGTATGGGACACCGTGGTCTTGCTGTCGGCCTATGTTGGGGCGACGAGCCTCCCCGTAGTGACCAATGAGCAACCCAGACTCGTGAACCGAATATGGTGGTATGGGACACTGTATTCTTGCTGTCGGCCAACTCTAATTGGTGACGAGCCCTTTGTAGTAACCTCGAGCATAACCTGAAACTGCATTGAGTCGATAAGCCTTATTGTAGCATCTAAGGTATAACTAGGCCTGTATTGATTGGTGACGAGCCCTTTATAGTGACCTAGAACCATAACATCGTATAAGATTTACTAGGATTAACGACCCTAGAATGGATCATTGTTTAGAAATTGATATAAGGGAGGTGCCTTAGCTTCCCAATCCAGCTGTATAAAAAGGACTAAAATAAACTTGGTAATCACGTTCATGCACCGCATTGCATGTGCTTTGGCGTGAAAGAGAACTTTTGGGTAGTTACCATGCGCGTCGTGAGATGAAGACACTGAGGAAGTGCAGGCGAGGGCATGTATCATTATGGCATATCATTCTTGCATTAACAAGAGTATCTAGGACATGTTTGATTGTACTACTTTATCATTACTGCTTGATTGAATTGATAACATGTTAACCTTTGCTGTATAGCTCCACTGAGTTGATCACTCACTCCCACATTCTGGGACGGTGTTAAACACCAACCAGACTCCGTCTTAGTTACAAATGACCATACGACCCACGAGGCAGAGCCAGAGTTTGAGGATGATGAGGAGGCATTCTCTTACATGCAGTTTTCGGGCGGATTTAAGTGAGTCAAGTCCGGATCGACAGGGCTTCAAGGATTATACTTGTAGAGGACTATTACATTCCTTTTGACATTTTGTATCTTGACACAACACTTGTAAATATTAACCTAGCATTGCATGCATACTTTGGAGACTTACACTAGTATATATAATCATTTTAGTCTTCCGCTTGCGTATTATAACTATCCCTAGATTATGTTTGCTGATTTGGCTTAATCTATTTCATGTTTTATGCACTAATACGGACAACATTCATCCATCATTAGAAATGTTGCATAAGTGATGTTCTGAAACTCGGGAGCTGAGTTATGCTGGACCCCCAATTTTCAGGGCGTTACACAAGTACATATCCTATGATAAGTATAAGTCAAGTACACGTAACCCATCTCTCTCCCATTCCCAAAGTCAACCTCTCTCTCTCCACCCATCCCTTTCTTACAACTCCATCACTCCACCCATCACCCATCATCCCATCCCTTTTCACCCATCACTTCTCTCTCCCTCTCATTTCTCTCTTCACTCACATGCAACCCAAGCCCTAACGTATGAGCTCCCTAAGCTTTCCCAAAAACATGTGTGGTCCCTCTCATCTCAACCATTCATTCTTCATCATCCTCCATCAAAATCAAAAGTAAGGAGCATAGGAGTCCAAGGAGCTAAAGAAGAAGGCCGATAGGTGGGTGATTCACCGTTGATTTAAAATTTTAGGGCCCACTTGTTGTGGGACCCACATTGATGTATGCATTATAGAGAGGGGCCCATAGTGGCGAGGTCCCTCTATCTCACCGTTTCTCTCTCTCTCTATCTCTCTCTCTCTCTCTCTCTCTCTCTCTCTCTTGTATGGATGATGGTGTGTTTATGTGTGTGGCCCACCACGAAGTATATATTTATCCATGCCATCCACCTTCATGGGACCCACCTGATGGATGCGTTGGACGGATAAATACAAATATCAACTCCTTCTTAAGTTGTTGGGTTCCACACGTGGGACCCATCTAATAATGGATTGGCTAGTCACAGTTGCCATGTGGATCCCACCTTACTTTAAGGTATGAGTTTTATCCCACCATCCATCAGGGATGGTGGGATTTCACCATGATGGATGGTGGGATTTCACCATGAAAATTTGTCCAGCATGCTGGACTATCTTGTTTAAAAAAAAAAAAAAGAAGAAAAGTGATTGTATATAAAATATTATATATATATATATATATATATATATATATATATATTGTATTGTATTATATTACATTATAATATTATATATATGCATATATTCATATATGGTGAGCCCCATGTGGGACCCACCTGCCAGTGGATTGGCTGGAGCTCGTCACCAGCCATGTGCGCCTCATCATGCAGTATGTGATATATTCCAACCATTCATCCATTGTTGGCGGTGGGACCCATCAGCACGTGTGGGGTCTCCACCACGTGGGCCTCACTCATGATGTGTGTGTCACATCCAACTGTCCATTCATTTAACAGCTCGTCCTAAGGCTGAGATCAAAAATAAGACAGATCTAATATTAAGTGGACCACACTACAGAAAATAGTGGGATGAACGTCCACCATTGAAAACCCCCTCCGGTTACAGGGTACTGGATCATATGATATTTTTTTCCTCTATATCTAGGACCTTGTGACCTTATGAACAGACTGGATGGAAATTAAATGTTATGGTGGGCCCACTGGAATTTGATAGTGAGAAATCATTATCACCACTGTTAGTTGCAGAATGGTCTAAGTGATCTTTTGATATGATTTTAATACTCTAAATTGAAAAAAAAAAAAAGGATGAATGGTGTAGTTAATCCGGCCTATTTGATTCGACCCCTTTGATTGGCCCAATTAATTTTACCCATTTGTACCAGCCCATTTGATTCTGCCCATTTGATTCGGCCCATATGATTGGTCCATTTAATGCAATTGAGGCCCATGATGATGTATATTAGGCCCTGGTGCGAGGCCGTGGGCCTACTGTATGTTTGGCCCTATGTGAGTCATTCCTTGGGAGTAATGTTGCTTAAAGGTCCACATTGATGGGCAATGATGGTTGGACGTCCACATTGTAACCTTCCCTTAAGCCTTGTTAGGCCCATCATCATCATTCTCTAGTAGGTTAACCCAAATGCTTGGGCCCCATTGATTTTAATTAAGCCATTATTGGTCATCCATCTATGGACCCCGCTTTACGTCGAGGTCAATTATCGATACCGATTATCGGTGTCGATTGCCGATACCAGCTACCGTTACCGATTATGAGTTTGTAACAGCATAGCATCATGATACATGCCCGTACTCATCATCTATGTGTTTGTTATGAGATGTGATTGGCCACTTCATAGCTCATAGTCAAGAGGTTTATGTGACTCCCTAATAGGGTAAGTCATCCCGCATGTGCACAGGATTGATGCTTGATTGGACTGCATGACTCATGCACTTTACATTTGTATGATTGTGATTACTATATGCCCTAGCAATATCAGGGCCATGGTCATCATAGACACATCGTGGGTGGCTAGATTAGATACTGAAAATACTATTTCTAGCATCGGGGCGTCATAGATGTCTCTGGGTGAAAATCCCTAAACCCAATGGTACCAGAGGATGACTCCAACGTCGAGACTGAGTGGATGCATAAGCTCACGAGGTCCGTATACTAGTAGGCCGCATCTCTCACTGTGTCGTGGTCGGTTGAAAAGGGGTGTGACCTTACCTGCCTGAGTGAGGGGGGTAATTTCTATATTGAGTTTGACCAGCTTGAGGAATAGGTCCGCTATCGACGAACCGAGCCCAATATTAGCAAGCGAATAGTGAGGTCTCTTCTACTCACCCAGTTGTGCGCTTGGATAGAGGCAACAAGCTAGTGTAGAGTGTACCAGACCCCGGTGATTATCCAGAATGAGAACTATACTGATATTTGATGTTCTGGCAATGGGCTGCATTGACATATGGATCCGGATGAGGACTAGTGTGCTTGAGTTACATCCTGTATCGCATGGCCTTAGTATGGACGACATCATTCACTCCTTGCATTGCATGGTCTTGATATGGCCGATAGCACTCATGTCGTGCATCGCATAGCCTTGGTACGATTGATGACATTCATGAACTTATCGGCGTTTCCCCATTACTATAATATTGCAAACTTACATTTCTACCATATGCACAAACTTTCACCACCCTCTAAGCTTTATATAAGCTTATGCACGACCGTTGCGTGTAGGTGACACTAGGCAGTAGCAGTTCAGAAGTAGGAGCGTGTTGTAGAGCTTCCAGAGTTTTAGCTTTATTGTCTTGCATTTCCCTTCTTATGCATTGTGCTTTAAAGTTTTTTATCATAGTGGATTTTGTGATGGTGTTCTTGTGGTTATTGTTCGTGAGTTATGCTTATGATTATGCTCGTTACGAATCAAATTGATGTTGAAAATCCTCCTTGTAGGATCCTAGGATCAGAACCTAGAGTATGGGTGCTGAGAGCCGAGAATGGGGTACTACAGAGGTTGTAGACGCTAGATTCGGCAATCAGAAATTTTGTAAGCCCAATTTTGAAGTTTGGGGCGTGACAGAAGTTGGTATCAGAGCATAACTTGAGAACAACTTAGAACAACATCACATATCTAGTATGAGTTTAGGTTAATTTGGTTCTGAGCGGGTAACCTTCCGATTTAGTCCCCCTAACGTGCCTTCGAGAGTTTTCAAGGATTGATAGACGCCTTTGTTCCTTTCTATAGGACATACCGCCTAGGAGATCGACCAGAGCGACTCCCTCTCCACCATGTAAGACTCCCGCTTTACCACCTACAATTCCTGCTCCAACCCCTAGAGATCCCTACTCCCCACCCTGAGGATGTCGTTCCTCCACTTGAGACTGGTACAGATCTGACCATATCTGTAAGTGCCTCCCAGTTACAGCAGATGTTGCAGGCTGTGACAGATGTGCTTCAAGGACAGGGCAGGCACCCAATTATTTTGTCAGCCCAGGTAGAGCAGGAGTGCGCGAGCACCCTTCTTCGAGAGTTCAGACAGCTCAATCCTCCGCATTTCCAGGGCGAGCCAGATCTGATAGCAGCCAAGAGGTGGTGCTATATGTGGTGAAGATTTTTAATATTATGGCATGTACGACCCAGCAGTGAGTCCGGTTAGCAGTATTTCTTCTCCAGGGTGAGGCCGAGCACTGGTGGACCTCTGTTACCCGTATTGCAGGGCCGACTTCGCCTAGACATAGGATGATTTTGTAGATCGATTTAAGTAGCAGTACTTCCCTGACCACATTCGTCGTCAGCGAGCATTAGAGTTTGAAACTGGTGCAGGGGGACATGTCCATGGCACAGTATGCGGCCCATTTTATGCCGTTATCGAGGTTTGCGCCATATTTGGTTGACGACGAGGGGCGAAAGGCCCGCCATTTTGAGAATAGCTTGCGTTACGGTCTTCAAGGCCATGTTATTAGGTATGAGCTCCCGACCTTTCAGGAGGTAGTACGGAGGGCTCAGATTTATAAGACCGAGTGGGCCGGCATGCAAACCAATCGTGATCGAATGAGAAACCGGAAGAGGCAGGTCCCCTCCAGTAGCTCCTAGCAGCATCAACGACTGCAGAGATACAGGAGCCACCCATCCACCAGAGCACCGACAAAACCATCGGAACCTCCAGCGGCACCATCTCAGAGGCAGCTTTCTGATACCTGTTATGGATGCTGTGGGATAGGACACCATAGGTGGGAGTGTCCCAGACCTCAGTAGCAGCAGCCGAGAGCACCGCAGCAGCCTCTGTAGCAGCAGCTGAGAACACCACAGCAACCTCCTCAGCAGTAGAGACAGCAAATCTCACCACCGAGGCCCCCTCAGCAACAGCATCAGTACCAGCCTCCTAGGCCACAGCAGCAGAGACATTAGTTTCGGCCGCCTCAGTGACAGCAGCAGAAGTAGCACCCTTAAAGGGCACAGGCACCTCCCCAGCCAGCTCAGGCTAAGTTCTACGCTGCTCAGTAGGATCCGCAGTCATCTGTAGGAGTCATGGAGGGTATTCTTCCTGTCTCTACATGCATCACCTGAGTATTATTTGATTCCGGTGCTTCGCACTCATTCATGCCTGAGAATTTTTATCGATCAACTAGATTGCTGATAAAGTCTACTAGTGAGGGATTCACCGTATCGACGCCCTTGGGAAAGACTTTAGTATTAAGCCGCTTCTGTTCGTCTTGCCCCGTGTTAGTGGAAGAGATTTTCTTACCCATCGACTTGACATTATCTTGGGCATGGATTGGCTTGCCGAGTACCATGCCATCTTAGATTGCTCCACGAGGACAGTCACGTTCTATATAGTAGGCTTGCCACAGTTTCAGTGCGTTGTTGAGCCCCAAGGAGAGCCATTATCTTGCTTGATGTCCTGCGTTGTTGAGGAGCCTATTGCCACTTGTATTGATCAGTTGCCAATTGTCTGTGATTTTCCCGACGTGTTCCAGGAGATTTCAGGATTACCGCCACGCCATCATATTAAGTTCCAAATCAATCTTATGCCCGGTACTGCGCCTATCTCAAAGTACCTGTACCATATGGCACCGATGGAGTTGCGAGAGCTACAGTAGGAGTTAGATGAGTTGTGAGAGTTGGGATTCATCTGTCCAAGCAGTTCTCCGTGAGGAGCACCAGTACTCTTCGTCAGGAAGAAGGATGGCACGTTAAGACTGCATGGATTACCGTGAGCTCAACTGAGTCACGATCAAAAATAAGTACCCGCTTCCAAACATAGATGATTTATTTGATCAGCTGCAAGGTGCACAGTTCTTTTCAAAGATTGACCTACGTTATCATCAGATTCAGGTCCGAGAGGAGGACATCCAAAAGACAACTTTCAGGGTCACGTTATGGTCATTTTAAGTTTCAGGTCATGTCCTTCGGACTAACTAATGCACCATCGGTCTTCATGCAGTTGATGAACGAGGTCTTCCGTTTGTATCTTGATCAGTTTATTGTGGTCTTCATCGACGATATTCTGATATATTCGATAACCCGTGGGAAGTATATGCAGCATCTAGAGATCATATGACAAACCCTCCGTGCCCACCAGTTGTATGCGAAGTTAGAGAAGTGCGAGTTTTGACATGAGGAGGTGAAGTTCCTCGGTCACGTGGTGAAGAGGGAGGGTGTCACAGTGGACCCCTTGAAGGTTAAGGCAGTGCGTCTGTGGGGCCAGCCCACGAATGCTGATGGGCTATTATCAGCATTTCATTGAGGGCTTCTGTAACACCCTGAATTTTGGCCAACCTGGGATTAAACGTCCTTAGGCAATGGGTCAACTAAAACACCTGGGAAATCGCTCAGAACCCAATTCCATAGCCAAAGAAACCACTTAGGATTAATTCCTTTAGAAACTAAGCATAAGTTAGCTAGCGCGACGCTAGAGTAGCTGGAAAATAGTCCTTGATCACTTTAAATACGTTCTACAAGACCCAAATCGAGTAGAACCAATGACTCTATAATACTCTATAACCTCGGATCAAACTCTAAGCAGGTTTGTTCTCTGGACCACTTTGAAACTTTGTATTGCATCTAGACTGTGCATCGAAAGTCTGATACCTGCTATCTTAGACCATTAGAACCGCCTAGCTGGACTTGACAATCATTTCAAAAATCAAGTCCAACCGACATTCGCAGGCTATTTCATTGAGCCCGGACTGAAGAGAGTGCGAATAGGGACAGAATTGGAATTTGAAATTTAAATCTGGCACACGACTTGACATGTCAGTATTAAGCATTCTGACCATCAGAATTCAGCCAAATTACACCTTCGGATCAGAAAAAATTTCTATTTCATATCATGAGATTTGCAGGCCTGATCTACGTGCGGTGACCGCTAAACTGAAACTGGACCGCCACGTGCGATCTGCGAACCCTGCCAGACTGAAAACTTGATGTATGCTAGATCCAGTATGCATGAGCTTAAGTCCGACCGCATTTGGCCATAAGACCTCCAGAAATGCTCTTTTGGACCGAAACAGCCCCGATTTGGATAAACCTCAAGTGAACTTTGTTCCTGAGCCTATTTTGGGCATTTTTAGGCTTATAAAAGGGGTTGAAACCCTCACTCCTCTCTCCCATCCGAATTTGAGAAAAACCCTAGATTGGGAGAGAGAAAAGGTGAGAGTTTGTGAGAGAGATTGGAGGAGAATTCTTTGCCGCTTGTGCTACCTGTTACACATACTTTAGCAACACAATTCAATCATCTGACCGGTGATTTCTCCGCATTTTTAGGTAAGAAAATACCCTAGAAGTTGCTGATTTGAGGTTACCTTGGATTCATAGCATGTTAGCTGATAAATCTCGTAAAACAGGTTCTCTAGTCGCCGTAGACGAAGCGTATACGTTCCGTTAGAATCTCTTCGCCTATAAGGGATAAGGTGCGGATTTTAGACGCTTTGATTGACTGTTTCCAACGCTTTCAAGGTCGTTTAATAGTAGATTATCGACGGCAATGCCGTTTGACATGTACAACATGCTGTCCGTTTCCTGTTTCGTAAACCGACGGAGAATATGAGATTTAGGGCATTTTAGTCATTTGTAGGAAGTACTGTTTTCATTCCCATTTTGCTGATGTGATTGACATAGTTTATTGTCGCATTAGAATGTTAGGAATACGTGCATAATTAGTTTGGCGAAGAGATTCGCCTAAATGCGCACTTCGGGTCGACATACTATATGTAGACTTAAGTGTGTAGTGTAAGTGTTTGTATAAATGCTTGTATTAGTATGTATTGAATTAAGTGGTGTTATGATTTAGTTTGAGATTGATTTTTTAATTAATATGCTGATGTAAATGATTTCCTACATGTTAGCTATATGCATGATTTCATTATATGTATGAAATGCATATGCTTGATGTTTCACTTTAGTGGTAGTTATAACATGTGCTTGATGATTTCTTTATGATTTAGTTTGAGATTCAATTCTCAATTAATACGTTGATGGAGATGATTTCCTATATGTTGGCGATATGCATAATTTCATTATATGTGTGAAAGACATGTGTGAGATGATTTACTTAAGTTGTACGTTATAACATGTGTTAACATGCTCACATGGTTGTATTTCAATTCCAATACTCTTACATGAATTGCTGATGTGGATTCATAATTGTTTGGGGCTATACTTAGTCCAGGCAGTCAGTAACAGAGAAAATTCATGGCTAGCTGGTATTTACCACGAAGGACGCGTCGATGAACGCAAGTCGTGTTTGGAGTTGGCGGCAGTGGTTAGGCCACGCGAAGTGTTTTACGCACTTCATGTCATTCAACTTGAAATGCGATCGTGCTAGTCGAGCCCGTCAAGTAACCCGACTGGCCATTGTATGTTCACCCTGCATGAGTCATAACTGCTTGAACCTAGGGTACTGAACTTACCATTGTAAACCCTGTTAACCATGGTACCTTGATCCACTAAGACTCATGAGCCGGGCATGGTGGTATGGGACACCGTGGTCGAGTTGTCGGCCTACGCTGGGGCCATAAACCTCCCCGTAGTGACCAGTGAGCACCTAGTCTCGTGAGCAGATTATGGTGGTATGGGACACTATATTCTTGCTGTCGGCCTACACTGATCAGGCGATGAGTCCTTTGTAGTGACCGTGAGCTTATTCTGAGTCTACGGGAGGCGACGACCCTTCAGTAGCAGTAGAGTACAGTAGTCCTGTATTGATAAGGTGATGGGGGAGCGGAGCAACGAGTGCATGCAACAGCCCTGGCAGCCCTTGCAGCGACCTATAAAATATACCTCGTATGAGATTACTAGGAGTGACGACCCTAGACAGGATCTGTGTTGGGATTGATATAAGGGAAGTACCTTAGTTTCCCAATCCTGCTGTTTGAATGGACTAATAACAACTCGAAAATCATATTACCATTATATTGCATGTGCCTGGAAGATGTGGAGCACTTAAGGGAGTGTGGCATGTCGCGGTCGTAAGATGGTGCCGTATGAGGGAGATCGTCGGTGAGGGCATATATCACGTCATGTCATATTGCATTAACAATAGTATTAGGATTGTCTGATTTATTGCTTTACTATTATCGCATGATTGATTTGAGAACAAGTTAATCCTTGCTCTATTATTCCACTGAGTTAGCTACTCACTCCCACGTTACGGGACGGTGTTCCTGGACACCCACCAGACCCTTTTGTGATTGCAGATGATGGCACGGCCTGTGAGGCTGAGCCGGACTTGATGATGATGAGGAGGATCCCTCCTTTATGCGTGTTCTGATCGACGGGATTACAGGGAGGTTGATTACATGCCTTGACACTTGTCATTTTATATCTTCAGAGCACTCATGTATATGCTTTCTTTCTATTTTGAGGTATACATGTATATGTTTAACCTCGTAACATGTTCACACTCAAGAGACACACAACAGTATATATATGTTATATATACTATCACAGACTTCCGCTGGTTAATTTAACTGTCTCTGGAGTATGATATGTTGTTCTGGCGTAATCCCACTTATGTTTCATACATTAACACAGACAACATTCAATCATACATATCTATGTTGCATAAATAACATTTTGAAACTCGGGAGTTGGGTTTTTACTCGACCCCTCAATTTTCGGGATGTTACTGCTTCTCCCATATTGCAGCCCCGTTGACCAAGTTGACTCGAAAGGGCACAGATTTTATTTGGACAGACGCATGTGAGCAGGCATTCATGGAACTGAAAGACCGTTGGACGTCCGCCCTTATCCTCACTCTTCCCTCTAGGAGTGATGGATTTGTTGTATTTACTGATGCCTACATATTGTAACGACTCGAAAAATTACATACCAAGACCCAAGTACCACCTCAAGCAGAAATCACTTAGGATTATTTCCCTTGGAGATTAAACATAAGTTAACTAGCGCTAAGTTAGACTAGCTGTGAAATTAGCACTGTTCGCTTTAAATACGTCTGCAAGACTCAAAACTTGTGAAATCGTTAACGCTATAATACCCTGAAATCTAGAATCCAACTCTAAACCGAGTTGCTCTTGGGAGCACTTTGAAACTTCGTATCGGACCTGGACCTCATGTCAAAAGTCCGATAGCGATAAACTTAGAAATTATTAACCGCGTTGTTGGACTTGACAAGCACCGTGAAAATCACGTCCAAACGATGCTCAGGGACGATTTTCTTGAGTCCGAAGTGAAGAGTATGAGAAAATGAAGATTTTTAAGAAATTAAATATAATTTTAAGAAATCTGAAGCGTGTTGCTTGCGCGTTATTTCTAAGCTTTCTGACCGTTGGATTTTGACCCAAATTTACCCTCGGATCAGGATAGGTGGCCCTTACATGTCATAGTACTTGTAGCTCTGATCGAATTCCCGTAACCGTTGAACTGAAACTGGTCTACCACGGTCGATCTGGGAACTCGACCGGACTAAAAACTTAGCTTGACCTAGATCTAATATTAGAGAGCTTAAGTCTGACCGCATTTAGTAATAGGACCTCCAGAAGTGCTCCGTTGGATCGGAACAGACCCGATTTGGTTATAACATAAGTATACCTTAGCCCTAGGTCTAATTTGGTGAGTTTTTAGCCTATATAAGGACCTTAAATCCTCTCTCATTCCTCCCATATGAATTTGAGAGAAACCCTAGGAGAGAGAAGAGAGAAAAGAGAGAGATAGTGTGAGAGTTGTGGGAGAAAGTTCTTGTTACTCTACCTTGCCATCATACGTACTTAACCATCCTGATCTAATGGCTTTTTCAACGATTCCGGCTTCATTCCTAGGTAAGAAACCCTAACCCTAACCTGTTTTAGGGTTTCTATTGGTACAAGTAGTGAAGTAGCTGACTTACCTTGTATTATAGATCATCATACCACCGTTGACGAAAACGTACGGCTAAAATCATATTCGTTACTCTTCTATGGCATAAGGTGTAGACTTTAGACGTATAGGTTATGGTTTTCAAGGCTTTCAATGTCAGTTAATGATTTATAATTGACTAGAGTGCTATTACACATACAAAATGCATCATCTGTTTCGTTATACGTGTTCACATGAACTATGTAGAATATAGTGTATTCTATGTATATGTTGGAATGTTTGAATATGTTTGAAATTTGAATTTATGCTTAACATGTTTATTTGTCGTGAATATATGTCTAATACATGTGCGACAACTCCTTAGCGAAAGGACTTGTCCAAAATCACGTCACGGTAAATATACATTATGTGTGACTAAGTGTGTAGCCCAAGTGTTTGTAGAAATGTCCAAATGAATATGGAACCCAGATTCATGCATGCCATGATAATCTGTTGTGGGTATATGTGCGTGGTATATGGGGCAACTCCCTAGTGAAAGGATTTGGCCTAATACATGTGTAGCCAACACACCATATGTATGATGTTATGTCTAGTCTAAGTGTTTGTAGAACTGACTGAATGAGTTAGTTGTTACCAAGTTATGCTTGTATGAGGGCTGATATGTAAATCTTGGCTACCTTACATATGTGTATGATTTCCTCCATGTACGTTTACATTATGATGTCTTCTTTCTTTATGGAATGAATGTGTGTGAACTCATGTTTGTGTTGCACTTCACAACATGCTCATATGCTTGTAAGAATCGAACATCTGTTCATTACTTCTTTAAGTGTTTCATATGATTACTTGTGGAAACAGAATGTGTTTGGGGCCATGTTATGGTCCAGGAAATCGGTAATAGGTTTGGAGTTCGTGGCTGAGATTCATTCACCATGTAGGACACGTTTGACGAACCCGAGCCGTACGTTGGTTGACGACGGTGGTTAGGCCACACGAAGTGCTTACGCATTTCATGTCGATCGATACGATGTACGCTCGTACTAGTCGAGCTCGTCAAGTAACCCGATTGACCGCTGTATGTTCACCTTGTATTCGTCATAACTGCATGAACCTAGGGTACTGAACTTACCAGTGATATCCTCGTTAACCTTGGTACCTTGATCCGCTAAGACTCATGAGCAGGGCATGGTGGTATGGGACACCGTGGTCGAGCTGTCGGCCTACGTTGGGGCCACGAGCCTCTCCGTAGTGACCAGTGAGCAGCCCAGACTCGTGAGCCGAATATGGTGGTATGGGACACTGTATTCGAGCTGTCGGCCTACACTAATAAGGTGATGGGGGAATGGTGCAACGAGTGCATGTAACAGCCCTGGCAGCCCTTTGTAGTGACCTCGAGCATACTTTGAATCTGTGGAGAGGCGACGAAACTTTTCGTAGTAAACAGAGTATAAATTAGGCATGTATTGATAAGGTGATGGGGGAGCTATGCAACGAGTGCATGTAACAGCCCTGGCAGCCCTTTGTAGTGACCTCGAGCATACTTTGAATCTGCAGAGAGGCAACGAGCCTTTCCATAGTAAATAGAGTATAAATTAGGCCTGTATTGATAAGGTGATGGGGGAGCGGTGCAACGAGTGCGTGTAACAGCCCTGGCAGCCCTTTACAGCGACCTAGAACCGCATCATCGTATGAGATTATATAGGACTGACGACCCTAAAATGGATCATTATTTGGGAATAATATAAGGGAGGTACCTTAGTTTCCCAATATTGCTGTATGAAAAGGACTAATAACAACTCGGTAATCATGTCCATATCGCACTGCATGTGCTTGGAACATGTGGAGCACTAAGGGACGAAAGTATGCCGCGAATGTAAGATGGTGTCACATGAGGGAGTACGTTGGCGAGGGCATGCATCATTATTGCATCTCATCCTTGCATTAATTACAGTATTTAGGAGTGTTTGATTGTACTGTTTTATCATTACTGCTTGACTGAATTGATAACATGTTAACTTATGCTTTATTATTGCACTAAGTTAGCTACTCACTCCCAAGTTACGGGACGGTGTTCTGGACACCCACCAGACCCTATCTTAGATGCAGGTATTGGCGAGGCGCAGGAG
Organism: Magnolia kwangsiensis; assembly: GCA_037074715.1. Taxonomy (NCBI): domain Eukaryota; kingdom Viridiplantae; phylum Streptophyta; class Magnoliopsida; order Magnoliales; family Magnoliaceae; genus Magnolia; species Magnolia kwangsiensis. The sequence continues at coordinate 116,330,352 of CM073571.1, read as the reverse complement.
GCTATGCCTGACTACTATGACGATCAGGACAAGTTCTCATATATGCAGTTCTCTGATGGTTTCGCCTAGGCCATTCAGATTGACGGGGCTACAGGGTTCACCATGCTAGTGGAACTATTCTTTTAACATTTTAATTTTTATACTATGACATGTATATGGTAGCTCAGTGATGTATTCATACTCTGGAGACCGAACATGATCTTTGACTTCTATAGGTTTATTCACGTGACAGTCTTCCGTTTACGTTTTATAAATTTATCTGGAGTATGAATTACTATTTTGGTATAATCCCACTCATGATTAATGCACTAACACAGACAACATTCAATCATAAGCATTTATATTGCATAAGTGATGTTTTGAAACTCGGGTGTTGAGTTGCTACTCGACCCCCAATTTTTAGGGCGTTACACATATTAGTTTAGGTATTATCCTGATGCAGCACGAAAGGCCAGTAGCCTTCGCGTCTCATTAGCTCAAGGTCCATGAGCTAAACTACCCCACGCACGATTTGGAGCTGGTAGCAGTCATCTTTGTACTGAAGGTGTAGAGACACTATCGCTATAGGATCAGGTTCGAGCTCTTCTTCAACTATAAGAGCTTAAAGTATCTATTCTCTCATTCCGAGTTGAACATGGGGCAGAGGCATTGGATGGAACTCCTGAAGGACTATGATTTTGACCTCCAGTACCACCTAGGCAAGGCGAACGTGGTAGCGGATGCCCTCAGCTGTCAGCCACGAGGCCTGGTGGCACACACGATGATTCAGGAGTGGAGGATGCTCGAGGATATAGCAGAGTATGACTGCGAATTTGGTCTGCAGTCTTCTATTGTTCAGCTATCGAGCCTGTCGATTCGACCCTCTCTTGTCATGAGGGTGATCGAGGCTCAGCAGATAGATGACTCATTACAAGATTACCGAACAGAGGCAGCATCAGAAAGTCAGACAGATTAGCAGATTAGATCTAATGGTGGACTTCGCTTCAGAGGCTGATTATGTGTTTCAGATATTCCTGAGTTACACAGAGATCTTATGACCGAGGCACATCGATCATAGTTTTTTATCCACCTTGACTCGACGAAGATGTATCATGATATAAAGCGACAGTATTTTTTGGCAGGGATGAAGTACTAGATCGCCAGTTTTGTAGCCGAGTGTGACACATGCCAGCGTGTCAAGGCGGATCACCAAAGACCCCCTGGTCCATTGCAGCAGTTGAGCATCCTGACGTGGAAGTGGGAGCACATATCTACCGTTTCTATCTTGGGTTTTCTAAGGACTCAGCACGATCATGACGCCATCTGGGTTGTCATGGATCGCTTGACGAAGTCGGCACATTTTCTTACAATTCATGAGACTTAGCATGTGGACCGGCTCACCAAGATGTTTGTTAATAAGATCGCGGTGCTCCTATCTCGATCGTTTCATACTAAGACCTGAAGTTTACATCTCAGTTTTGGGAGAGCTTTCAGAGAGTGATGGGTACTGATTTGTAGTTCAGCACCACGTATCATCCATAGACCGATGGCCAGACCAACCAGATCCTTAAGGATATGCTTCGGGCCTATGCGATTGACTTCAGGGTATCTGGGATGAGGATCTATAATTGGTTGATTCACATACAATAACAGCTATCAGGAGACCATTGGCATGGCTCCTTTTGAGGCATTGTATGACAGACCGTGTAGATCACCGAGTTGTTGGACCAAGGTTAGAAAAAGGCATCTCCTAGGTCCCGAGCTTATGCAGTAGACATCAGAAGCTATCGATATCATCAGGCAGAGGATGCATATACCTCAAAGCCGGCAGAAGAGTTTTGTTGATCGTCAGTGTCACACCTTGGAGTTCGATGTTAGGGACAAAGTGTATCTCAAGGTCTCGCCCATGAAGGGCATGGTTCGATTCAAAGCAAAGGGAAAGCTTATCCCGAGATTCATAGGACCTTTCGAGATCACTAGGTGAGTTGGTGTCGTGGTCTATCGGGTTGCCTTACCATCTCAATTGTCTAGCATCCACAACATTTTTCATGTCTTTATGTTGAGGAAGTGTAGGTCAGACGTAGTTCCTGTTATTGATTGGCAGTTGTTGGAGGTTCGTGAAGACACTTCTTATATTGAGCAGCCAGTTCGTATCCTTGATCGGAAGGAGCAGGTCTACTGAACCAAGGTCATCCCCTTGGTGAAGGTTCAGTAGGATCACCATTTTGTTGATGAGCCGTCTTGCGAGCGTGAGGCCGAGATTCGACATCGTTATCCCCATATCTTTGATGATTGTTTATATGTTATATCTTATATGTTATCTCTGATTATTAAATGATTATGTCATGTTTTCTCTTCCAAATGAGTTATGTCTAGTTGTGGTGATTGTGTAAATTTTGATCACAAAATTTTTTTTTTAAGGGGGGAGCTGTAAGACCCGTATCCTAGACCATACCATTTCATAGGCTTCTGCAGTTTTTCCAGTCGAATTTCGAAAACCCGCGACCTGTATCCGACGTTTGCGCGTGATCGTAAGTTGAATCCTACATACTGAAGTTGGCTCGACTCGAAACTTATACCCTAAAGACCACGCCATCACCGTGGTTCCAACGCCTTGCCTTGTGCACCGATCTAATACCCACGTCAAAAGATGTGAGGCCTCATTCATTCCAAAGAAACGCCGCACGTTGCGAATTCTGAGAGAATCTCTATAACTTATCCGATCAATCAATCAATGTCAAGTACATATCTTATCACAAGTACAAGTCAAGTACAAGCAACCCATCTCTCTCCCATTCCCAAATTCAACTCTCTCTCTCCACCCATCCCTTTCTTACAACTCCATCACTCTACCCATCACCATCATCCCATCCCTTTTCACCCATCACTTCTGTAACATCCCAAAAATCGAGGGTCGAGTAGAAACCCAACTCCCGAGTTCCAAAACGTCACTTATGAAATATTTTCAATGATGGATGCATTTTTCTGTAGAATGGCATTAAACAAGATTGAGATTAAGCCAAAATAGCATATCATACTCTAGAGACAGTTAAATTAGCAAGTGGAAGAATGTGATAGATATATAAAATATATAAATGATTATAAGTCTCCAGAGTGTGAACATGTTACCAGGTTAACTAAAAACATGTATACTTCAAAATAGAAAGAAAAGAATATACATGGGTGTGTAAATAAAAGGCAAGATACCAAGTGTACTGGCATCTAATCAGTAACCCTGTAAACCCGTCGATCAGAACTTGCATATAGGAGGGATTCTCCTCATCATCATCAAGTCCAGCTCTGCTTCGCAAGCATCGCCATCATCTGAAACTAAAATAGGGACTGGTTGGTGTGCGCAACACCGTCCCGTAATGTGGGAGTGAGTAGCTAACTCAGTGGAATCATAGAGCAAAGGTTAACATGTTATCAAATCCATCACGCGACAATGCTAAAGCAAGCAATCAAACATTCCTAAACATTGTGATTAATGCAAGCATGAAATGACATGATGGATGCCCTCACCGACATATTCCCTCATGCGACACCATCTGACGTCCGCGGCATGCTTTTTTCCCTCAGTGCCCCACATCTTCCAGGCACATGCAGTGTGATATGAATATGATTACCTAGTTATTATTAGTCCTTTTCATAAGCAGGATTGGGAAACTAGGGTACCTCCCTTATATCAATACCCAAATAATGATCCATTCTAGGGTCGTCAGTCCTAGCATATCTCATAGGAAGTACGATTCTAGGTCGCTGCAAGGGCTGTCAGGGCTGTTGCACGCACTCGTTGCACTGCTCCCCCATCACCTTATCAATACAGGCCTAGTTGTACTCTTGTTGCTACGGAAGGGTCGTCACCTCAAGTAAACTCAGAGTACACTCGAGGTCACTAAAAAGGGCTGTCAGGGCTGTTGATCGCACTCGTTGCACTACTCCCTCATCACCTTATCAGTGTAGGCTGACAGCAAAAATATAGTCTCATACCACCATAATCTATTCACGAGTCTGGGTTGTTCATTGGTCACTACGGGGAGGTTTGTGGCCCCAACGTAGGCCGACAGCTCAACCACGGTGTCCCATACCACCATGCCCGACTCATGAGTCTTAGGGGATCGAGGTACCAAGGTTAGAGGGGCTTTCCAATGGTAAGTTTAGTACCCTAGGTTCAAGCAGTTATGAAGAATACAAGGTGAACATACAATGGTCAGTTGGGTTACTTGATGAGTTCGACTAGCATGAGCGCACGTATAATCGATCGACATGAAATACACAAGCACTTCGTGTGGCTTAACCACTACCGATAACTCTAGTACGACTCGAATTCGTCATACACATCCTTCGTGGCGAATAGAATCCAGCCACGAATTCTAAACTATTACCGACTTCCTGGACTAGAGTATAGCCCCAAGCACACTTAATGTGAATCCGTAATCATATGAGAGAGAAAGAATTGAAATACAAGTAATTCCAGCATGTTATCAGCATGTTATAACGTACATCATAAACAGTTAACTATACACGAGTATTTCACGCCCAAGGTAATCAATTCAAATACAACAAGCATGGAGAAAATCATGTGCATCATCAAAGTAGTTGAGAATCCAATCTCAACGCTAATCTACAACACCAGTTACTCAATACTTACTAATACATACATTTATACAAACACTTAGACTACTCAACTCTAACGTACTTGACGTATGTTAATTCCAACATATAATATAACAGATCCTTATAGCAAGGAGTTGTCTAATACACAACAATCATGTTCTTACATTCAAAACATATGGCAGGCATAAATCATATTGATTTAGGCATTTCAACAAACATTTAGTCTACACACATTAGTCTACATAGCATATGTCGGCCAATATGTGCATTAGGGTGAATCTCTTCATCAAACAGATCATACACGTATAACTAGTATAATAACATGACAAATAAACATGGCAATCATTTTAGCAAAATAGGGACGTATACAGTATTTCCTACAAATGCCTAAAATATCCTAAATCTCATATTCTTCGTACGTATTCGAAATGAAAAATGGACAGCATGTTCTACATGTAAAATAGCATCCTTATCAGCAATCTACCATTAAACGGCATTGAAAGCTTTGAAAAATGGTAACCAAAGCGTCTAAAATCCGTACCTTTCACCGTAGGAGCGTAATGAATCGATTAGAAACTCTACGTCGTCGTCAACGACTGATTGGCAACCTAATACACAAGGTGAGTCAGCTACTTCGCTACTTGTATTGCTAGAATCCTCAAAACAGTTTGAGGTTAGGGTTTACTTACCTATAATGGAGTTGGAATCGCTAGAATAGCGATGCAGGTGGAAGGATTTGGCACGTGGAGCAGCAGGGAAGAATCCCAGGAAGCATCCCCCGCTTCTCCCTCACTTTCTCTCTCCTTTCTCTCCTCTCTCCTAGGGTTTTCCCCAAATTCGTATGGGTTAGAAGGCTAAGGGTTTAAGGCCCTTTTATAAGCCCAAACATAACCAAAATAGACTTCAAGTCAAGGTATACTTGGGTTAAAGCCAAATCGGGTCTTTTCCAATCCAAAAGGACATTTCTGGAGGTCCCCTGACTAAATGCGGTCGGACTTAAGCTCATGGATGTCGGATCCTAATCACATTAAGTTTTCAGTCCAACAGTGTTCTCAGATCGCACGTGGTGGGCCAGTTTCAGTTCAGCGGTCACGGAGATTCGATCGAGGATTCCAAATACACTAACCTAAGTGGAAAATGTTTCCTGATCTGAGGGTGTATTTGGGTCAGATTCCGACGGTCAGAATGCTTAAAAAATGTCACGCAAGCGACATGTGCCAGATTTATTTAAATTGAATTAATTTTCTAAATATTTTTCTTTTCTCACTCTCTTCACTCTGGACTCAGTAAAATGGTCTCAGGATATCGGTTGGGCTTGATTTTCGAAATGATTGTCAAGTCCAACCAAGCTGTCATAATGGTCTGAGATTTTAGATATCAAACCTTCGACGTGCGGTGTAGATCCAATATAAAGTTTCAAAGGGTTCCTAAGAACAAACAGGTTTAGAGTTTGATCCTAGGTTTTAGGGTAAGATAGCGTCAATGATTCCATAAGATTTGGGTCTTACAGATCGTATCTAAAGTGGTTGGTGTTAATTTTGCAGGAAATCTACTGTAGCGCTGGCTAATTCACGTTAAATTTCTAAAAAATTAGGTTCTAAATGATTCATTTGGCTTTGGAATTGGGTTTTGAGAGTGATATGGTTGACCCATTGCCTAAGAGCGTCTAACCCCAGGTTGGCAAAAATTCAGGGTGTTTACCCTGAATTTTTGCCAACCTGGGATTAGACATCCTTAGGCAATGGGCTAACCATGACGCCTCGGTAACCTCTCAGAACCCAATTCCAAAGCCAAAGAAATCACTTAGAACGAAATTCTTTAGAAATTTAACGTGAGTTAGCCAGCGCTATGCTAGATTAGCTATGAAATTAGCACTGATCGCTTTAAATACGTTCTGCAAGACCCAAAACTTGTAGAACCAATGACGCTACAATACCCTGAAATCTAGGATCAAACTCTAAACCCGTTTGCTCTCAGGAACCCTTTGAAACTTCGTATTAGATTTAGACCGCGCGTCAAAAGTCCGAAATCTACAATCTTAAACCATTATGACCGCTTAGCTGGACTTGACAATCATTTCGAAAATCAAGCCCAACTGATGTTCTGAGGCTATTTCATTGAGCCTGGAGCAGGGAGTGTGAGAAAGAGTGAAATTCATAAAAATTTAAATGGGATTTAAATGAATCTGGCACGTTTTATTTGCGGGATCAGTATAAGCATTCAAACCGTCGGAATCTGACCCAAATACACCCTCGGATCAGGAAACATTTCAATCTCAGGTCAGTGTACTTGAAATCTTCGATCGAGTCTCCGTGACCGCTGAACTGAAACTGGTCTGCCACATGCGATCTGGGAACTCTACCAGTCTGAAAACTTGATGTGAGCATGATCCAATGTACATGAGCTTACGTCAGACCGCGTTCGGCCAGGGGACCTCCCGAAACGCTCTTTTGGATCAGAAAAGTTTCGATTTGGTTATAACTTAAGTATACCTTTGTCCCAAGTCTAATTAGGTTAGATTTTAGCCTATATAAGGGCTTTAAACCCTCTCATATCTCTCCCATCTGAATTTGCTACAAACCCTAGAAAGAGAGAGATTGTGAGAGAGTTGTGGGAGAGATTTCCTGCCACTTGCACCAGCTATTGCACATACCGAAGCACCGCATTCAAATCACTTTCCCGGTGATTTCCAACTCACTTATAGGTAAGAAAACCCTACCCTCTTTCTATTTTAGGGATTCCTTTGATGCAAGTAGTGGTGTAGCTTATGTAACTTGTGATATAGGTCGCCTTAACGCCGTTGACGAAGCATAGACGTTCTATTCGAATCGATACACGTCTAAGGCGAAAGGTGAGGATTTTAGACGCTTAGATTGACTGATTTCAAAGCTTTCAATGTCGTTTAATAGTAGATTATCGACAAGAACGTTGTTTGACATGTAGAACATGCTGTCCATTTTCTATTTCGCATACGTACGGTGAATATGAGATTTAGGGTATTTTAGTCATTTATAGGAAAGATTGTATACGTCCGTCTTTTGCTGAAATGATTGCCATGGGTATTTGTCGTGTTATGATATTAAAAATGCGTGCATGATCTGTTTGGCGAAGAGATTCGCCCTAATGCGCACTTTGGGTCGATATACGCTATGTAGACTAAAGTGTGTAAACTAAGTGTTTGTATAAACGTTTGTATTAGTATGTATTGAGTAAATGGTGTTGTGAATTAGTGTTGAGATTGAATTTTAATGAATATGCTGATGTATATGATTTCCACCATGTTGGCTACATAAATTGATTTCATTATACATATGGAATGCATGTGTTGGTTGATTTGCTCACGTTGTATGTTATAACATGTGTCACTATGCTCATATTGTTTATATTCATTTCGGTTACTCTCATATGATTACTGATGTTGTGTACAAATGCTTGGGGCTATAAATTAGTCCAGGCAGTCGGTAATGGATCGAATTTGTGGTTGGCTTCTATTTACCACGAAGGATGCGTCGATGAACGCGAGTCGTGTTTTGAGTTGGCGGCAGTGGTTAGGCCACAAGAAGTGTTTCATGCACTTCATGTCGCTCAGCTTGAGATGCGCTCGTACTAGTCAAGCTCGTCAAGTAACCCGACTGGCCATTGTATGTTCACCTTGTATGAGTCATAACTGCTTGAACCTAGGGTACTGAACTTACCATTGAAAACCCTGTTAACCATGGTACCTTGATCCATAAAGACTCATGAGCTGGGCATGGTGGTATGGGACACCGTGATCGAGCTGTCGACCTACGCTGGGGACACAAACCTCTCCGTAGTGATCAGTGAGTACATTTGACTCGTGAACTGATTGTGGTGGTATGGGACACTACATTCGAGCTGTCGGCCTACACTGATTGGTGACGAACCCTTTGTAGTGACCTCGAGCGTATTCTGAGTCTACAGGAGGCGACGACCCTTCCGTAGCGACAAGAGTACATGTAACACCCCAAAATTGAGGGTCGGGTAGAAACCCAACTCCCGAGTTCCAGAACGTCACTTATGCAACATAGATAATGATAAATGCGTGTTGTCTGTAGAATGGCATTAAACAAGATTGAGACTAAGCCAAAACAGCATTTCATACTCCAGAGACAGTTAAATTAGCAAGCGGAAGACTTTGATAAATACATAAAATATATAATTGATTGTAAGTCTCCAGAGTGTGAACATGTTACCAGGTTAAATACATACATGTATACTTCAAAAGTAAACAAAAGAATATACATGAGTGCTCTAAAAATGGAAAATGACAAGTGTCAAAGCATCTAATCAACCTCCATGTAATCCCGTCGATCAGAACACACATAAAGGAGGGATCCTCATCATCATCATCAAGTCCAGCTCCGCTTCACAGGCAGCGCCATCATCTGCAACTAAAATAGGAACTGGTGGGTGTCCAGAACACCATCCCGTAACGTGGGAGTGAGTAATCAACTCAGTGGAATAATAGAGCAGAGATTAGCATGTTCTCAAATCAATCATGCGATAATAGTAAAGCAATTAATCAAACATTCCTAGATACTATTGTTAATGCAGTATGACATGACATGATGGATGCCCTCACCGACATTCTCCCTCATACGGCACCATCTGCGTCTACAGCATGCTTGCGTACCGCTCAGTGCTCCATATCTTCCAGGCACATGCAATGTGATGTGGATATGATTACCGAGTTATTATTAGTCCTTTTCATACAGCAGTATTGGGAAACTAAGGTACCTTGCTTATATCAATCTCAACACAGATCCTTTCTAAGGTCGTCACTCCTAGCAATCTCATACGATGTTACATTTGTAGGTCGTTGCAAGGGCTGTCAGGGCTGTTGCTCACACTCGTTATACCGCTCCCCCATCACCTTATCAATACAGGCCTAATTATCCTTAAGACTACATCAGGACTCGTCGCCCCCATGCGGTGTCAGGATAAACTCAAGGTCACTACAAAGGGCTCGTCACCAATCAGTGTAGGCCGACAGTAAGAATATAGTGTCCCATACTACCATAATCTACTCAGAGTAGGGTGCTCACTGGTCACTACGGGGAGGTTTGTGGCCCTAGCATAGGCCGACAGCTCGACCACGGTGTCCCATACCACCATGCCCGGCTCATGAGTCTTTATGAATCAAGGTACCATGGTTAATAGGGTTTTCAATGGTAAGTTCAGTACCCTAGGTTCAAGCAGTTATGATTCATACAGGGTGAACAATCAACGGCCATTTGGGTTACCTGACGGGCTCGACTAGTACGAGTGCATCGCAAGTCGACGACATGAAGTGCGTGAAACACTTCGCGTGGCCTAACCACTGCCGCCAACTCAAAACACAACTCGCGTTCATCGACGCGTCCTTCGTGATAAATATAGGCCAACCACGAATTTACTCTGTTACCGACTGCCTGGACTAAGTATAGCCCCAAACATTTGTGAATCCACATCAGCAATCATATAAGAGTAATGGAATGAAATACAATAATATAAGCATGTTGAAACATGTTATAACATACCACTTGAGAAATTCATCCAACATATACATTTCCTATACATAAAGAAATCAATACATCTGGCCAACATGATGGAGATCATTTACATCAGCATATTACTTAAGAATTCAATCTCAAAACTATTTCACAACACCATATACTCAATACATACTAATACAAACATTTATACAAACACTTAGCCTACACACTTAAGTGTACATAGTGTATGTCAACTCAAAGTGCGCATTTGGGCGAATCTCTTTGCCAAAATAATTATGCACGCATTCCTAATATCCTAATGCGACAAATAGCCATGGCAGCCATTTCAGCAAAATATGCATATATACAGTATTTCCTACAAATGACTAAAATGCCCTAAATCTCATAATTTTCGTACATTTACGAAACAAAAAATGGACAGCATGTTGTACATGTCAAACGGCGTTGCCGTCGATAATCTACTATTAAACGACATTGAAAGCGTTGAAATTAGCCAATCAAAGCGTCTAAAATCCACACCTTTTGTCGTAGAAGTGTATCGATTCGAATCGAACGTCAACGCTTCGTCAACGGCGTACAGGCGACCTAATGCACAAGATACATAAGCTACATCGCTAATGAATCTAAGGAAATCCCAAAATAGCAAGTAGTTAGGGTTTTTCTTACTTAGAAATGCGTTGGAATCATCGGGAAAGTGATTGGAGTGCGGTGCTTTGGCACGCGTAGCAGCTGCAGCAGGTGGCAGGAAGAACTCTCCCACACTCTCACAATCTCTCACTTTCTCTCTCTCTTTTCCTAGGGTTTCAAGCAAATTCGGATGGGAGGGTTGTGAGAGGGTTTAAAGCCCTTACATAGGCTAAAACTTCACCGTTTTAGACTTAGGAACAAAGTATACTTGGGTTATAACCAAATCTGGACTGTTTCGATCCAAAAGAGCATTTTTGGAGGTCCCCTGGCTGAATGCGGTCGGACTTAAGCTCATGGATACTGGATCCTGCTCACATTCAGTTTTCAGTTCGGTAGAGTTCCCAGATCGCATGTGGCTATCCAGTTTCAGTTCAGCGGTCATCGTGCCTTAATCAGGTATACAAGTCTCGTGATATGAAAGAGAAATTTTTCCTGATCCGAGGGTGAAATTTGGCTGAATTCTGATGGTCAAAACGCTTAATAATAACGCGCCAAGTCTCGTGCCAGATTTGGATTAAAATTTCTAAATTTAACCCATTTCTTACTCTCTTTACTCCAGGCTCAATGAAATAGCCTCTGAACGTTGGTTGGCCTTGATTTTCGAAACGATTGTCAAGTCTAGCCAAGCGGTGATAACAGTCTAAGATGGTAGATATCAGACTTTCGACGCGCAGTCTAGATCCAATACAAAGTTTCAAAGGGTTCCTGAGAGCAAACTGGTTTAGAGTTTGATCCTGAATTTTAGGGTAACGTAGCATCAACGATTCTACACATTTTGGGTCTTGTAGAATGTATTTAAAGCGATCAGGGACAATTTCATAGCTACTCTAGCGTAGCGCTAGCTAACTTACTCTTAATTTCTAAAGGAATTAATCCTAAGTGATTTCTTTGGCTTTGGAATTGGGTTCTGAGCGGTTACCCAGGTGTTTTGGTTGACCCATTGTCTAAGGACATCTAATCCCAGGTTAGCAAAAATCTGGGGTGTTATAGTACATTAGGCCTGTATTGATAAGGTGATGGGAGAGTGGTGCAATGAGTGTGAGCAACAGCCCTGGCAGCCCTTGCAGCGACCTATAAATATAACATCGTATGAGATTACTAGGAGTGACGACCCTAGACAGAATCTGTGTTGGGATTGATATAAGGAAGGTACCCTAGTTTCCCAATCCTATTGTATGAAAAGGACTAATAACAACTCGGTAATCATATTCATATCGCACTGCATGTGCCTGGAAGATGTGGAGTACTGAGGAACGTAAGTATGCCGCAGGCGTAAGATGGTGCCGTATGAGGGAGTATGTCGGTGAGGGCATCCATCATGTCATTTCATGCTTGCATTAACAACAGTATTTAGGAATGTTTGATTGCCTGCTTTACTATTATCGCGTGATTGATTTGATAACATGTTAATCTTTGCTCTGTGATTCCACTGAGTTGATCACTCACTCCCACATTACAGGATGGTGTTCCGGACACCCACCAGTCCCTATTTTAGTTTCAGATGATAGCGTTGCTCGCGAAGCAGAGCGAGACTTGATGATGATGAGGAGGATCCCTCCTATATGCAGGTTCTGATTGACGGGGTTAAAGGGTTACTAATTAGATGCCAGTACACGTGGTATTTTACCTTTTATTTTCGCACCATGTACATTTTTTTTGCTCATCTTTGGAGTATACATGTATATGTTTAGCCTGGTAACATGTTCATACTCTGGAGACTCACAACGGTTCATATATTCTATATATCTATCACATTCTTTCGCTTGCTAAATTAACTGTCTCTGGAAAATGATATGTTGTTTTGGCTTGATCCACCTCATATTTTATGTACTATTACCGCCGACATTCATATATCATTGAAAATGTTGCATAAGTGATATTTTGGAACTCGGGAGTTGGGTTTCTACCCGACCCCCAATTTTCGGGGTGTTACATCCGGGGTGTTACAATCTACCCCCCTTAAAATAAAATTTTGTCCCCAAAATTGGCTAAGGGTAATGAGTCCCTAGAGAGACTTTAGTATTGACATTCTAAGGAAGGTTCAAATCCTATTTAATGACCTAAGCTTACGTATAACCTAAATCAACTTCTTCGATCCTGGCCAGTGGGGAAAGGCCAACCACGCTTCCGCTGCGCTACTCTGATCCAACAGTTGCACTAGATAATCCTAAGTAGATTGGGATCAATACGTTCTACCCCCCTTAAAACTTAGTTCTACTTAAGGTTCAAGAATCTATGTCTCGATCCGTATATCAGAATGAGATGTAACTTAGGGCCTATCCTTGACATGAAATGGGAAACAACCTCTCGCTACATTGGTTTTCCTTTGTTAATGATGCGTTCTATGGCATTGGTACCTTGTAGAAAAGAGCTGAAATGATGGGTTTTGTGGTTGATTTTAAGGATGGATGTGACTTGATGGCAAGAGGTCTAATCTCTATTGGCTATATGTCCTCAACATTTTTCAAAGACAAAGCAATAACTTTTGGTTGTAGGTGGTCGGGCCAACACGGAAGAAAAGTCGTGTAGTGGGTCTGAGCTGGATACAGAGACTTTCTGCCTAGACTCTGATAGAAAATTCATCGTATCAGTTCTTAATCCTAGCCGATGCCGATCTTCTACTTGATTAGAGCATTAAATTCATTAACAACTACCAGGATTGAGAAGTTAATTCAAACCGTGAATACTTCGCTTATATATGCAGTTCCTTTACTTCGCATTCCCGAATGCAATAAGCCCTTGGGGAAGGCAATTCTAAGGGGCGTGCTGGTTTATTCTAAGTTCAATCTTAGGGATGTATAATTTTTCCCTGAGAGTGAATGGTTTTAAGTGAAAACAACTTTCTTAAGGGTTATAACAGAAGTCTATAACTATTAAGGGGATCTATGGAAGGAATGAGGTTCTACTCCAACCAAATCTAACCTACAATTCCTTAGCATAAACAGGCTTTACACTGCTTAATACAATTAGTAGCCTAGTCTGTAACTCACTAGCTATAATCCAAAACCTAAGCCTATACGCTAATTGGTTTCATACCATTTCTACTATAGGGGATTATTCTATCACTTAGAGTCAGGATTATCAGTGGTCTCAAGTTGTGTTAACTGGGACCGCATTAGTAATCCCATGTCGGGATTGGGAGTGGCATGCTTGGTAGGAGGGTGGGGTGGGATAAAAATTAATTTTGTAAGCTTAATCCTGGAATTTACTTTTAATCGTATACATTCCAAACATGACAGTGGAAACCATAGGATACACCCAATCTAGGGACAATATTTTACAACGAACGAAACGGCATGCACTTCATTTAACAAAATTTGTCACAATACATGGAATAAAGTTCCACATACATTATGACAGGAACGACTGCGACTATGCTAAGCCCAAACCACTAAACACAAACATATTTTCTACATATGACATCACTAGGCCCAACAGCAACAAAACACAGAAATCCTTAAAACGGTAATCAAACAATCTATAGGACAATGGCATATATGCCTAATTCTACCAAAGGACTTCTACCACAATCCTGACTTACCTTCTTTAATACTTTCTAGTTGAATACTGTCTGTTGCCCATTAAAGCTCTATCGGCCATGTATTCTCAATACTCCTCAAGTGAAGAAAGTGGAGAAATGGGATGGGTAAGTCGGTTTCCACGAGTTTGAGGCTCAAATGAGAACTTAAGAGCTCAAATGAACCATGGAAAGTGAAGGAAATGAAGAAAAGGGGCTGACCTATTGGGTTGTCATGAATCTAAGTCTGATAGAGGAGGGAAACAGGTCCCAGAAGGCTGGGATTGCAAAGGGAAAAGGATGAAATGGGTTGGGTTAGAAGCTCACACGAGTTGAGCTTCAAATGGAGGATGGGTGAGCTCCAACGGACGAGAATGGAGAGAGAGGAGAGTGCGTACCACAGCAACCAATGAAGGGGCGTCGGTTGTAGTAGAAAACAGGAATGGGAGTGATTTAAAATGGGATTTGAAAGAGAAATTAGCAACTAGGAGGGAAAGGGAGAGCTTGGGGGCATGGTTTGTGAAGGAAGTAGGGATTTGGGGCATTTTTAATGGACGGCCCACACCTAGGGGGGTTACCCTAACCCCCAAACCTCGTCAGCCCGATGGACCGCCCGAATGGGGTACACTGTATGGGGAGGCCTCACCGAACCGGCGAGGTCCTCGCCGATCACCTTGCTTTTCAGCGATGCCTCACCATTCAGGCGAGGTCCCCCTGCCCTAAGGGCCGAAAATTCATATGGGTCCCACCCTGGATCATTATAGATTTGCGTGGGTGGGCCCACGACTCCGTTTCAAACTATTTCAAGTCATTTTGCAAATCAAAATTAGTTTATGCATCATGTAACATATGATTTTGGGGTAAGAGAGGCTAATCCATCCAACTAACCCACTTATTCCACGAGATTCCATAATTGGAATGGTCAAAAGTCCAATTTATACATATATTTACTATTTGTAGTAAATTTTTGTTTAAGCATGATTCTCCATCATTTATATGTTAGGATTTATATCTAGTATGAAAGGACTTAGAAAAAGTTGAAGAATGGGGTGGTGGAAGGAGAGATTTTGAAGAAATTGGATAAAAAGGGGGTTTAGGCCTTGAGATTGAGTGTAAGGTGTTGTGGTTGCCCCACAACCCAAGGACATCCATTTTTAGGTTTGGAATTCTTCAGGGAATGACTCAAACCCGTCGACTGACGGCCTCGAGGCGACTTAGGTTGCTTCACGCAACCGAAGATATGTTATGGCCTAAATTACCGTATAGTCTCACGTGTCGGCGAAACTTGGGATTCTAATGTGGTTTCTAAGTTTCCATCGCCCCCTTCCTAAGTCAGAGTGCATCATAGTGTGTCGTGTTACCATAACCCAGGTCCAGTTTAATCCAAATCATGCTCTGATACCATCTGTAACATCCTGAAAATCGGGGGTCGGGTAGAAACCTAACTCCCGAGTTCCAAAACGTCACTTATGCAACATTTTCAATGATGGATGTATATTGTCTGTAGAATGGCATTAAATAAGATTGAGACTAAGCCAAAACAGCATATCATACTCCAGAGACAGTTAAATTAGCAAGCGAAAGAATGTGATAGATATATAAAATATATAAATGATTGTAAGTCTCCAGAGTGTGAACATGTTACCAGGTAACTAAAAACATGTATACTCCAAAATAGAAAGAAAATAATATACATGGGTGTGTAAATAAAAGGCAAGATACCAAGTGTACTGGCATCTAATCAGTAACCCTATAAACCCGTCGATCAAAACCTGTATATAGGAGGGATCCTCCTCATCATCATCAAGTCCGGCTCTGCTTCGCAAGCATCGCCATCATCTGAAACTAAAATAGGGACTGGTTGGTGTGCGCAACACCGTCCCGTAATGTGGGAGTAAGTAGCTAACTCAGTGGAATCATAGAGCAAAGGTTAACATGTTATCAAATCCATCACGCGACAATGGTAAAGTAAGCAATCAAACATTCTTAAACACTGTGATTATGATGGATGCCCTCACCGACATACTCCCTAATGCGACACCATCTGACGTCCGCGACATGCTTTCTTCCCTCCGTGCTCCACATCTTCCAGGTACATGCAGTGCGATATGAATATAATTACCTAGTTATTATTAGTCCTTTTCATACAGCAGGATTGGGAAACTAGGGTACCTCCCTTATATCAATACCCAAATAATGATCCATTCTAGGGTTGTCAGTCCTAGAATATCTCATAGGAAGTATGATTCTAGGTCGCTGCAAGGGCTGTCAGGGCTGTTGCACGCACTCATTGCACCGCTCCCCCATCACCTTATCAATACAGGCCTAGTTGTACTCTTGTTGCTACGGAAGGGTCGTCACCCCAGCAAATAGATGAGTCATTACAGGATTACCGAATAGAGGCAGCATCAAAAAGTCAGACAGATTAGCAGATTGGATCTAATGGTGGACTTTGCTTCAAAGGCTGATTATGTGTTTCAGATACTCCTGAGTTACACAGAGATCTTATGACCGAGGCACATCGATCATAGTTTTTTATCCACCCTGACTCGACGAAGATGTATCATGATATGAAGCGACAGTATTTTTGGGCGGGGATGAAGTGCTAGATCGCCAGTTTTATAGCCGAGTGTGACACATGCCAACGTGTCAAGGCGGATCACCAAAGATCCCCTGGTCCATTACAGCCGTTGAGCATCCCGACGTGGAAGTGGGAGCACATATTTACCGTTTCTATCTTGGGTTTTCTAAGGACTCAGCGCGGTCATGACGTCATCTAGGTTGTCATGGATCACTTGACGAAGTCGGCACATTTTCTTACAATTCATGAGACTTGGCATGTGGACCGGCTCACTAAGATGTTTGTTAATAAGATCGTGGTGTTCCTATCTCGATCGTTTCATACTAAGACCTGAAGTTTACATCTCAGTTTTGGGAGAGCTTTCAGAGAGTGATGGGTACTGATTTGTAGCTCAACACCACGTATCATCCATAGCCGATGGACAGACTAACCAGATCCTTAAGGATATGCTTCGGGCCTGTGCGATTGACTTCAGGGTAGCTGGGATGAGGATCTGTAATTGGCTGATTCACATACAATAACAGCTATCAGGCGACCATTGGCATGGCTCCTTTTGAGGCATTATATGGCAGACCGTGTAGATTACCGAGTTGTTGGACCAAGGTTAGAGAAAGGCATCTCCTAAGTCTCGAGCTTATGCAGTAGACATCAGAGGCTATCGATATCATCAGGCAGAGGATGCATATACCTCAAAGCCGGCAGAAGAGTTTTGCTGATCGTCAGTGTCAACCCTTGGAGTTCGATGTTAGGGACAAAGTGTATCTCAAGGTCTCGCCCATGAAGGGCATGGTTCGATTCAAAGCAAAGGGAAATCTTATCCCGAGATTCATAGGACCTTTCGAGATCACTAGGCGCGTTGGTATCGTGGCCTATCGGCTTGCCTTGTCATCTCAATTGTCTAGCATCCACAACATTTTTCATGTCTTTATGTTAAGGAAGTGTAGGTCAGACGTAGTTCCTGTTATTGATTGGCAGTTGTTGGAGGTTCGTGAAGACACTTCTTATATTGAGCAGCCAGTTCGTATCCTTGATCGGAAGGAGCAGGTCTACTAAACCAAGGTCATCCCCTTGGTGAAGGTTCAGTAGGGTCACCATTTTGTTGATGAGGCGTCTTGCGAGCGTGATGCCGAGATTCGAGATCGTTATCCCTATCTCTTTGATGATTGATTATATGTTATATCTTGTATGTTATCTCTGATTATTAAATGATTATGTCATGTTTTCTCTTTCAAATGAGTTATGTCTAGTTGTGGTGTTGTGTAAATTTCGATCACAAAATTTTTTTTAAAGGGGAGAGCTGTAAGACCCGTATCCTAGACCATACCATTCCATAGGCTTCTGCGGTCTTTCCGGTCGAATTCCGATAATCCGCGACATGTATCCGACGTTTGTGCGTGATCGTAAGTTAAATCCTGCATACTGAAGTTGGCTCGACTCGAAACTTATACCCTAGCAACCACGCCATCACTACGGTTCCAACGCCTTGACTCGTGCACCGATCTAATACCCATGTCAGGAGATGTGAGGCCCCATTCATTCCAAAGAAACGCCGCACGTTACGAATTCTGAGAGAATCTCTATAACTTATCCCATTAATCAATCAATGTCAAGTACATATCTTATCACAAGTACAAGTCAAGTACAAGCAACCCATCTCTCTCCCATTCCCAAATTTAACTCTCTCTCTCCACCCATCCCTTTCTTACAACTCCATCACTCTACTCATCACCCATCATCCCATCCCTTTTCACCCATCACTTCTGTAACATCCAAAAAATTGAGGGTCGGGTAGAAACCCAACTCCCGAGTTCCAAAACGTCACTTATGTAATATTTTCAATGATGGATGTATGTTGTCTATAGAATGGCATTAAACAAGATTGAGACTAAGCCAAAACAGCATATCATACTCCAGAGACAGTTAAATTAGCAAGCGGAAGAATGTGATAGATATATAAAATATATAAATGATTGTAAGTCTCCAGAGTGTGAACATATTACCAGGTTAACTAAAAACATGTATACTCCAAAATAGAAAGAAAAGAATATACATGGGTGTGTAAATAAAAGGCAAGATACCAAGTGTACTGGCATCTAATCAGTAACCCTGTAAACCCGTCGATCAGAACCTGCATATAGGAGGGATCCTCCTCATCATCATCAAGTCTGGCTCTACTTCGCAAGCATCGTCATCATCTGAAACTAAAATAGGGACTGGTTAGTGTCCGCAACATCATCCCGTAACGTGGGAGTGAGTAGCTAACTCAGTGGAATCATAGAGCAAAGGTTAACATGTTATCAAATCCATCACGCGACAATGCTAAAGCAAGCAATCAAACATTCCTAAATACTGTGATTAATGTAAGCATGAAATGACATGATGGATACCCTCACCCACATACTCCCTCATGCGACACCATCTGATGTCCGCGGCATGCTTTCTTTCCTCAGTGCTACACATCTTCCATGCACATGCAGTGCGATATGAATATGATTACCTAGTTATTATTAGTCCTTTTCATACAGTAGGATTGGAAAACTAGGGTACCTCCCTTATATCAATACCCAAATAATGATCCATTCTAGGGTCGTCAGTCCTAGCATATCTCATAGGAAGTATGATTCTAGGTCGCTGCAAGGGCTGTCAGGGCTGTTGTACGCACTCGTTGCACTGCTCCCCCATCACCTTATCAATACAGGCCTAGTTGTACTCTTGTTGCTACGGAAGGGTCGTCACCTCACGTAAACTCAGAGTACGCTCGAGGTCACTAAAAAGGGCTGTCAGGGCTGTTGCTCGCACTTGTTGCACTACTCCCCCATCACCTTATCAGTGTAGGCCGACAGCAAGAATATAGTCTCATACCACCATAATCTATTCACGAGTCTAGGTTGTTCACTGGTCACTACGGGGAGGTTTGTGGCCCCAGCGTAGGCCGGCAGCTCGACCACGGTGTCCCATACCACCATGCCCGACTCATGAGTCTTAGGGGATCGAGGTACTAAGGTTAGAGGGGCTTTCCAATGGTAAGTTTAGTACCCTAGGTTCAAGCAGTTATGACGAATACAAGGTGAACATACAATGGTCAGTCGGGTTACTTGATAAGTTCGACTAGCATGAGCGCACGTTGAATCGATCGACATGAAGTGCACGAGCACTTCGTGTGGCCTAACCACTACCGATGACTCTAGTACGACTCAGGTTCATCATACACATCCTTCGTGGCGAATAGAATCCAGCCACGAATTCTAAACTATTACCGACTACCTGGACTAGAGTATAGCCCCAAGCACATGTAATGTGAATCAGTAATCATATGAGAGAGACAGAATTGAAATACAAGTAATTCCAGCATGTTATCAGCATGTTATAACATACATCATAAACAGTTAACCATACACGAGTATTTCACACCCAAGGTAATCAATTCAAATACAACAAGCATGGAGGAAATCATGTGCATCATCAAAGTAGTTGAGAATCCAATCTCAACGCTAATCTACAACACCAGTTACTCAATACTTACTAATACATACATTTATACAAACACTTAGACTACTCAACTCTAACGTACTTGACGTATGTTGATTCCAACATATAATATGACAGATCCTTATAGCAAGGAGTTGTCTAATACACAACAATCATGTTCTTACATTCAAAACATATGGCAGGCATAAATCATATTGATTTAGGCATTTCAACAAACACTTAGTCTACATAGCATATGTCGGCCAATATGTGCATTAGGGCGAATCTCTTCGCCAAACAGATCATACATGTATAACTATTATAATAACATGATAAATAAACATGGCAATCATTTTAGCAAAATACGGACGTATACAGTATTTCTTACAAATGCCTAAAATACCCTAAATCTCATATTCTTCGTACGTATTCGAAATGAAAAACGGACAACATGTTCTACATGTCAAACAACATCCTTATCCGCAATCTACCATTAAACAGCATTGAAAGCTTTGAAAAATGGTAACCAAAGTGTCTAAAATCTGCACCTTTTGCTGTAGGTGCGTAATGAATCGATTAGAAATTCTACGTCGTCGTCAACGACTGATTGGCAAGCTAATACACAAGGTGAGTCAGCTACTTCGCTACTTGTATTGCTAGAATCCCCAAAACAGTTTGAGGTTAGGGTTTACTTACCTAGAACGGAGTTAGAATCGCCAGAATAGCGATGCAGGTGGAAGGATTTGGCACGTGGAGCAGCAGGGAAGAATCCCAGGAAGCTTCCCCCACTTCTCCCTCACTTTCTCTCTCCTTTCTCTCCTCTCTCCTAGGGTTTTCCCCAAATTCGTATGGGTTAGAAGGCTAAGGGTTTAAGGCCCTTTTATAAGACCAAACATGACCAAAATAGACTTCAAGTCAAGGTATACTTGGGTTATAGCCAAATCGGGTCTTTTTCGATCCAAAAGGACATTTCTGGAGGTCCCCTTACTGAATGCGCTCAGACTTAAGCTCATGGATGTCGGATCCTGATCACATTAAGTTTTCAGTCTGACGGTGTTCCCAGATCGCACATGGTGGGCCAGTTTCAATTCAGCGGTCACGGAGATTTGATCAAGGATTCCAAATACACTAACCTGAGTGGGAAATGTTTCCTGATCCGAGGGTGTATTTGGTTCAGA
The DNA here is from genome assembly GCA_037074715.1 of Magnolia kwangsiensis. Classification (NCBI taxonomy): domain Eukaryota; kingdom Viridiplantae; phylum Streptophyta; class Magnoliopsida; order Magnoliales; family Magnoliaceae; genus Magnolia; species Magnolia kwangsiensis. Next base: position 116,308,809 of record CM073571.1, on the reverse strand, counting down.
TTTCGACGGTCAGAACGCTTAAAAAATGTCACGCAAGCGACATGTGCCAGATTTATTTAAATTGAATTAATTTTCTAAATATTTTCTTTTTCTCACTCTCTTCACTCCGGACTCAGTAAAATGGTCTCAGGATATCGGTTGGGCTAGATTTTTGAAACGATTGTCAAGTCCAACCAAGCGGTCATAATGGTCTGAGATTGTAGATATCGGACCTTCGGCGTGCGGTGTAGATCCAATACAAAGTTTCAAAGGTTTCCTGAGAACAAACAGGTTTAGAGTTTGATCCTAGGTTTTAGGGTAAGATAGCATCAATGATTCCATAGGATTTGGGTCTTACAGATCGAATTTAAAGTGGTTGGTGTTAATTTTGTAGGAAATCTAGTGTAGCGCTGGATAATTCACGTTAAATTTCTAAAAAATTAGGTTCTAAATGATTCATTTGGCTTTGGAATTGGGTTCTGAGAGTGATATGGTTGACCCATTGCCTAAGAGCGTCTAAACCCAGGTTGGCAAAAATCCAGGGTGTTACAACTTCTCTCTCCCTCTCATTTCTCTCTTCACTCCCAAGCAACCCAAGCCCCAACGTATGAGCTCCATGTGTAACCCACTTTCCCACCCTCTCATGTCTCATCTCAACCATTCATTCTTCATCATCCTCCATTAAAATTGAAGGCAAGGAGCATAGGAGTCCAAGGAGCTAAAGAAGAAGACCGATAGGTGGGTAATCCACCATTGATTTTAAATTTTAGGACCCACTTTATTGGGACCCACATTGATGTATGCATTATAAAGAGGGGCCCATAGTGGCGAGGTCCCTCTATCTCACCGTTTCTCTCTCTCTCTCTCTCTCTCTCTCTCTCTCTCTCTCTCTCTCTCTCTCTCTCTCTCTCTCTCTCTCTCTCTCTCGTATGGATGATGGTGTGTTTATGTGTGTGGCCAACCACGAAGTATATATTTTATCCATGCCATCCACCTTCGTAGGACCCACCTGATGGATGTGTTAGATGAAAAAAATACAAATATCAACTCCTTAAGCTGGTGGGTTCCACATGTGGGACCCATCTGATAATGGATTGGCTAGTGGTCGTTACCATGTGAGCCCCACCTTACTTTGAGGTATGAGTTTTATCCCCACCATCCATCAGGGATGGTGGGATTTCGCCATGAAAATTCGTCCAGCACGCTAGACTATCTTATTTCAAAAAAAAAAAAAAAAAAGAAGAAGAAGAATAAGAAGAAGAAGAAGAAAAGTGAATGTAGATAAAATATAATATATATATATATATATATATATATATATATATAATATAGTGTTATATATATATATATATGAGAGGTGGGCCACACGTGTGGACCCACCATGATATATGTATTATATCCCTACCGTCCAGAACGTCTAAAGGGTCTAGACGGTGGGCACTTTAGATGGTGTGTGTGTGTGTGTATACATATATATATATGGTGGGCCCCATGTGGGACCCACCTGCTGGTGGATTGGCTGGAGCTCGTCACCATCCATGTGCGCCCCACCATGCGGTATGTGATATATTCCAACCGTCCATCCATTGATGGCGGTGGGACCCATAGCATGTGTGGGGTCTCCACCGCCCAGCTGTGGCACGTGGACCCCACCCATGATGTGTGTGTCACATCCAACCGTCCATTCATTTAACAGCTCCTCCTAAGGCTGAGATCAAAAATAAGATAGATTTAATATTAAGTGGACCACACTACAGAAAACAGTGGGATGAACATCCACCATTGAAAACCCCCTCCACTTATAGGATATTGGATCATATGATATTTGTTTTTCCTCTATATCCAGGACCTTGTGACCTTATGAACAGACTGGATGGAAATTAAATGTTATGGTGGGCCCACTAGAATTTGATAGTGGGAAATCATTATCACCACTGTTATTTGTAGTATGGTCTAGGTGATCTTTTGATATGATTTTAGTTCTCTAAATTGAAAAAAAATGGATGAATGGTGTAGTTAATCCAGCCCATTTGATTCGACCCCTTTGATCGGCCCATTTGTACAACCCATTTGATTTGGCCCATTTGAATCGGCCAATTGATTCAGCCTATTTGATGTAATTGAGGCCTATGATGATATATATTAGGCCCTGGTGCGAGGTCGTGGGCCCATTATATTTTTGGGCCTATGTGGGCCATTCCTTGGAAGTAATGTTGGTTAAAGGTCCACATTGATGGGTGATGATGGTTGGACGTCCACATCGTGACCTTCCCTTAGGCCTTGTTAGGCCCATCCTCATCATTCTCTAGTGGGTTAACTCAAACACTTAGGCCCCATTAATTTTAATTGATCCATTATCGGTCGTCCATCTATGGACCCCGCCTTTTGTCGAGGTCGATTATTGATACTAATTATCGGTGCCGATTACCGATACCAGCTACTATTGTCGATTATGAGTTTGCAACAGCATAGCATCATGATACATGCCCATACGCATCATCTGTGTGTTTGTTATGAGATGTGATTGGCCATTTCATATACCATAGTGCTGGTGGTTTATGTGACTCCCTGATAGGCTAGTCATCCCACATGAGCGCACACTATGCGCAGGATTGATGCATGATTGGATGGCACGACTCATGCACTTTGCATTTATGTGATTGTGATTACGGTATGCCCTAGTGACATCAGGGCCCTGGCCACCATAGACACATCGTGGGTGGCCGGATTAGATACCAGAAATACTGTTTCTTGCATCAGGGCGCCATAGATGTCCCTGGGTGAAAATTCTTAAACCGATGGTACCAAAGAATGACTCCAACGTCGAGACCGAGTGGATGCATGAGCACGCAAGGGCCATATACCAGTGGGCCATGTCTCGCAATGTGTCGTGGTCAGTTAAAAAGGAGTGTGACCTTAACCGCCTAAGTGAGAGGGAAATTTCTAGGTTGAGTTTGACCAACTTGAGGAATAGGTCCTTTATCGACAAGCCGGGCCCAATATTGGAAGACAGATAGTGAGGTCTCTTTTACTCACCCAGTTTTGCACTTGATAGGGGTGGCAAGCTAGTATAGAGTGTACTAGACTCCAGTGATTATCCAGGATGAGAACTATCCTGATATTTGATGTTCTAATGACGAGTTTCATTGACATATGGATCCGGATGAGGACTGGTGTGCTTGAGTTACATCTTACATCGCATGGCCTTAGTATGGCCGACATCGTTCACTCCTTGCATTGCATGGTCTTGATATGGCCGATAGCACTCATGTCTTGTATCGCATAGCCTTAGTACGGTTGATGATATTCATGGACTTATCGACATTTCTGCATTACTATGATATTACAAACTTACATTTCTACCATATGCACACACTTTCACTACCCTCTAAGTTTTCTATAAGCTTATGCACAACCGTTATGTGCAGGTGACGCTAGGCAGTAGCAGTTCAGGAGCAGGAGCATGCTGCAAAGCTTCCAGAGTTTTGGCCTTATTATCTTGTATTTCCCTTCTTACGTATTGTACTTTAAAGTTTTTGATCATAGTGGATTTTGTGATGGTAAAAATTCTCCTTGTAGTATCCCAAGATCGGAACCTAGTGTATGGGTACCGAGAGCCGAGAATGGGGTACTACAGAGGCTGTCGGTGCTAGATTCTACGATTAGAAATTTTGTGAGCACGGTTTTCGAGTTTGGGGCGTGACATCTCAGCCAAGAATCTAGGGTGGATATTAGGACTCCCAATAGGATTGTAATGTTATTATGAGATATCCTACTAAATGAGGAGACCCCTCCTACATCACCGCCTCTCCTAAAACTATAAATAGAGGTACCTCTAATGGTGAAAGGTACACGTAATATTCAGCCTACAATCTCCTACTCGACTAAGACCCAAATTCCCTACCTGACTTAAGCATCAGAGAGTCCCCTGCTGTAACAAGGGTTTTCTTTATCCGATCTCTGTGGAGGTATTCGAAGGTCTAGGGAAGGCTACCAGATTTTTGCATCAACAGTTACCAGAAAACTATAATGGTGAAAATAAAGAAGAGCTCTAGCTATCATTACTGCTGCCATCCCAACTCTTCCTAAATTATCAGCCGAGCAAGGTGCCCAGCCCTACCGGCATACCAACCAACATCCAGAAATTCACTTCCATTGGTACACTCCCTTAAATACCTAGCCAGAGTATGTACTGAAAGAAGCCGAGCTGAACCAATTAACTAAGCTCAGTAATAAGACTCATCGGCCAACTCCGACCTCAACATCAAATACCGAGAGACGTATCGACTAGAAGACATGGGGGGCTCTTACTTCGCCCATGGAATACTGGCCACTTAAAAGATCTACTACTCTTGAGGACTCAAGAAGTCCTCTGACCAGAAGCACATCGGCTGACCGACCTACTCAATGAGGGTAACATCCCTTTCTAAAAGAGAAAAAGGTGCTCACGATATTATCGCCGTGCTTTCTACTATTTGATGATTTTTTACAATAAAAGAACTTCCCCAGATCAGGGAAGAGAACTTCTTTCAAATTTCTACAATTCGAGATATACGAAGTACTGAGGACTTCCCTTAGTGCAAGGGAGAAACAATCCTCAACTAGTCATCCGACCCTTAGAGAATAGGTTGGACCATTAATTAATAACACTACTTCGATTGCGGGACCTACAATAAGGACTTCCCTTCGTGACCGACTATAAGAATCCATTTCTTATGTTAATTTATATGTATTGAAAAGTCTTTTCATATGGAAGGCAAATGTGTAACACATTATCAGTGGGTGAGCCCTACCCTCTGATTATCGCTTGATCATGTTTAAACATTGAGTAAGTAGCTGAATAGGGGACCGATCTCATCAGATATCAATCATATGCCACGTGTCTGCCTAACTTGACACTTGGGGGTCTCAGCTATTCGGTTTGAATTGAGCCGCAAATCCAATTCTAGCGTGTCCGCACATTTACACTCAAAAACCAATCACCAATAATAGTTGTTTGGTTGGAATTGGGCCACAAATTCAATTCTAGCATGCCCGCAGTTATCGCATGACAAAATTGGAAAAGACTGGCAACAAATATCAGTTTTCATTAGGGTTATACATTGAGCCGAGTCGAGTCGAGGTGGGTCAAGCTTGTCTTGGCTCGTCCGTGCTCTCCTTGAGCTCAAGCTCTGCCTCAAGCTTACCATTGGAGCTTGGCTTGTTTCCTAAACCTTTCGAGTCAAGAGCTTAAGGCAAGCTAGTGGATTGAGCTAAGGCGAGCTTACCTCGAGTTAAGTCGAGTCTATTCCTAACCCATACCTTACTCAACCCAACAACCTGACCCAATTGACCCAACCCCCGAATCAAATATTCAATTAATAATGTATATATGTATGTTTTGAACAAGAAACAAATGCATTTGATTTGGGAAATTATCTTATTCAAACATAACAGAGAAAGAGTATTGAGAACATTCATCATATTTCATTGATACTGAGTTCATTTACATCCTCTTTACATCCCTTGATTCTAAGATAGGTCATTTGAAAATAAACGACTTATGCTTTAAATATCAAGAGTTCATTTCGACATCCTTTCGGTGCCTGTTTCGATCATCTCCTAGGACTTAGGAGGTATGTTGATCCGATCGACGAATCTTCAATGAAATAGAGATTTCAGTAGCATAACAGTGCCTGTTCTAGTCATCCCCTAGGACTTAGGAGGAATGTCGATCCGATCGACTGATCTTTCTCCTCTGAACCCGTGAATAGAAGAAAGTCCAAAGAAAAGAAGCCTGGCCCATGGATTTCGACGGCATAACAGCCCCTTATCTTCACAGACTACAAGGCAGCCTAGTTGCGCGGACCCACACAACTGATATCAGTTGTGCGGTCCTGCACAACTGACAGGAGACTCTTCTCCTACCTTAAGTCTTCCGCTCCGCTCTGCTCCTCTTAAAAATCTTGAATATCCTTAATGAAGGAGGGGAAGGGGTATTTATAGACCCTCGCACGTGTGAAAATTCTGATCTTAGTGATGTGGAACAAATCTTTCAGTGCTTTAGATCACTCTGTAAAGGACCATTTCTATTGTACATTTTGAGGTCCCACGCAATTGATATTTACTTTGCGTGGACCCGCACAAGGCATATTGGTTGGGCGGTTCCGCGTAACTAACATTGGTTGCACGGTTCTGTAGCAAACCCCTTTAAAACTGTCTCTTCCTTCTTCTTTTCAAGTATTTTTTCCATCTCCTTACCTCTTCTTGCTTCAATCCTTCATCATCATTTTTTATGCCTCAACAGATGCCCCCTTGATCCTTCTTTGATTATTTTACGAAATCAAATGGAGGATCGATCTTCTTCCTCCTGAAGAACTTGATTGAATTACAACTGAAGGATAACTGGATGATCACACTCGCATGGCAGACTAGATGATCATACTTGACCAGAATATTGAATGATCGTGTTCGACCAGAAGACTGGAATGCTCGCATTTGAATGGAAGGTTTGCATGATTGCATCCAATCAAAAGTCTTGAATTGATGGCACTCGAATAGAAGACTTAAAAGACGGTGCTTGAACGGAGATTGGAACGCCCCCAGCCAGCAGTGTTGAGCAGATGTTTCACTAGAGAGGATAAAATTCTCTTTTCATTGAAGCACGTCTCTGCAACGGTTGTGACGACTTCATCCCTGAGCGATTTGATCAGAGAACTTGCTTCCAACACTGCCACAGCTGCAATGGCTTCTTTAATCAACTCCAGTGATTCTTTCTTTGAATTCGTAACAACTTTTCAATTGCCTCCTTTATTCATGATCTGTATAATTCAAGCTTTCGAACGATAGTCTTTCCTGCCAATTTTATCAAAATTAGTAACTCAAGATATCACAATTTTCAATTTAGCTTTATGAAGCATTGATAATTATTTAAAGAAATTGAAAGCTTCTTGTCTATTTAGATTGATTGTGATTATTCTCTCTGTCATCGTGCTTCGCGTTGTATTCTTTGTTCATTAAATTGCACTCCTGGATTTGTCATCTCTAACTTCATTTCTTCATGGACTTTTCCTTTGATCCTCGTTGATTCTGGTCTTCATCGGGTCTAGTACTTGGAGTCATGTGATATCATTATTTGAAGGCATAGAGCTTCCCCCTTTCCCCAATCAATGTCGCATAAAGACTTCTTTAGAAGGTAATACTTCCAAAATAAATCTTGCTAATACCCCTGCAAGATGAATATTCTTTGTTGATTTGAACCTGATTCAAGAGAAACGCATTTTACATTTTGTCTTATTTAATATTTAAAATGTTCATCAAGAAATTATACATTTGAGCATATCTAGAGTGAAATATGAATTTGATACATTTTGAATGTTGCACATAATTTAACATGATATTCAATAAAAAAACCATTTATAAAACACCAACATTTTATGCTTGTTAGTATGAGATTTCCTATATGAATTCATTCATTTATATTTTATTGGCGATGCTAAGTTTCAATTCAGTCAGTTGCACACATAGTTTAAGCTCTTGAGTAGTGGAGTCGGGTCTCACGTGATGGCCTTTGTAACTCTTAAGAGTTCGTTGGACTTCTCACTGCCTAGGGAGTTCACAAACCGCGATCCATCAGAGGGGCTCAGTGAAGCTACAGGGGCTGTGAACTTGGTTGGTTTTATGCACAGGGTTGGCCACGGTAACTCTTTAGAGTTTACAGAGCTCATAAGACTACCTTTGGGGTACCAAATTCATGGTTGTCAGTCCATTGATGAGTAGGTTTAAGCCCTTCCTCATGAGTTAGTACGGGAATCAAACCATAAATCTGGAGGGTCTTATGCATGGTTGGCCTATTTAAAGCTCGCACTGCAGCCCTCATTTTCTTCGTCTGCAAGGTCGGGCTCATTCACGGGAGGGCATTATCCTCCATTCCCTGTGAAGTTACTGGAAAGCTATACAGACGGCATGGGGGTTACGCTGACTAGCCATTTGAGGACTTTTGGCCCTTAGGCTTTTAGTCATTGGCTCCGTCAGGTACCTGCATGGGTATGCGTACAATGGCCTTCACGGGATTTTTAGGGCTACTGGCTTCTCACCACTGCCCGAATGGCGATCTTGATAGGTCTCATGCGCAGCGGGCCATTGGCTTGACTGGGCTGCCTTAAATGATTATAAATCTTATGCGTAGCTAGTTCCTTTTAAGATTCGGTCCTTTTAGGACTTGGCCTTTTTAGGTCTTGGAGACTTGGTCTTTTTTCTCTCTTCTTTTTTTTTTAGACTTGGCTAGACTGCCTTTTTATGATAAGCAACCATTGTTGTCATCAATTTTATATGCAGTTGGTTATATGGTTTATTCTACTGCCAACAGATGGTTGATCAATAATTGACATTTCGCTGCTGCTGATAATGTCATAAGGACTTTTGTATCATGTTTAAAATAATATATCAGCTTAGCGATGATGGCAATTTTGATAAACGATTGATCAGCGACAGCGATAGTTGTTCTCTCTTTTTTTTATAGTCATTGATCCTGGTGATTCTGATGGAAATCTTTGGCGTCGGCGATAATTATCAATGCTTGATATCAATCGTTATTGCTTGACAGCGATCATCAACACTTTTCATTTGGTGATGACTTAATATGCTATCTTAAAATGCCTTGGAGGACAACGATAGGTATTTTCGACCGAAATTGACACACCATCGCTTCTGCCAATTTCTTCAATTATATCCATTTGTTTATCCGTATCGTTTGTCTGTATTATTCACAATATACCATCTTGATGGTGATATCAATTTCAAGTAAAATTTTGTAGAGCTCACTTGATGGCGCTCATCTTCCTCTTCTTTTTTTTTATGATAATATTTTCTATCATATGATCTTGATATGCTTGCGAACTTCTTCCTTATTTATTTTATTCATCTTGCCCCCTTTTGATACAGAATTATTATTCGGATAATTTTCTGGAGCAAAATTAACAAATATATTCATGGACGATATCTCTTAAGGAAGCGAGCATTAACTGGTATGCTGATTCCTTACCCATCTTGATCCACAACTTGATATGCTCCATTGGAATATACTTCTTTTATTATGTAAGGGCCACCCCATTTGGGTTCAAACTTGCCTCTTATTCGACGGGGTGACTACAATTGGTCTTTTCAACATCAACACCATGTTCCCCCTTTTGAAAGAGCGATATTTGACTCGTTTGTCAAAGGCGGTTGATATCCTTACCTGATATGACTGCAATCACTGTTGTGTGGCCAGGCATTTCTCATCGAGCATATCTAATTCTTTCAACCTTATCTTCGCATTCTCATCCTCCATTATAGACTGATGTGTCGCCACCCTGAGCGATGCTACTTGTATTTCAATCGGGATGACTGCCTCAACACCATAGACCAGTGAATATGGTGTTGCTCTTGTTGTTGTGCGATGAGTAATTCTGTATGCCCATAATGTTTCCTGCAATCTGTTGTCCCAATCACGCTTGTTCCCCATCATTATCTTTTTCAGTATTTTGATTATCGTTTTATTAAATGCCTCTGCTAGTCCATTAGCCAATGGATAGTAAGGAGTTGAAAACGAATGCTGAATGCTGAACTTTTGATATAACTTTTCCATGCCGCTATTTTTGAAGGGAGTGTCATTATTTGTAACGATTTTCTTTGGAATACCGTGTCAATATATTAGAGCGTGGCAGATGAAATTAACCACATCTTTTTCTTTAACATTACGCAAAGCAACTGCTTCAGTCCACTTAAAGAAATAATCGGTTGCTGCCAGAATATACTGCTTTCCTTTAGATGAAGGTGGGTTTATAGGACCAATTACGCCAAGTCCCCAAGCAGAGAAGGGCCAAGAGGCAATAGACCGGTGCAAGTCTTCTGGGGGAATTTGTATAATATCTCCATAAATCTGGCATTCATGGCACCGCTTCGCATAATCTATCGCGTCTTTGAACATGGTGGGCCAATAATATCTCATTCTATGTACTCGATGAAATAAATTTTGACCAGCTTGATATGTCCCACATTCTTCAGAGTGTGCTTCTCGCAACACTTGATCTGCTTCTTGCTCACCTAAGCAACGTAACAACACTCCGTTGTAAGATTTTTTATATAATACTATAAATCTATTTGACTGTTGTCTGATTTACTGTCTCTGTGCAGATTCTTCTGGTAGGATGTTAAATTTGAGATAAACTATGAAAGGGTAACGTCAATCATCTATTGTAATCTCTAGGCATGATACAAGAAGGGCTTCAGTAATTTCTTCAACAACCTCTGCTGATGGTAAAAATCTTCTTTCCTCTATAGTTACTTGAAGAGAGCTTCAATTAGGGTAAGACAGAGTTGCTACCAAACTAGCCAAAGTATTAGCTTTTATATTTTCTGACCAGGGGATATGTTTGATTTTAACATAGAAAAACTATTCCAACAACCGTTGTGCCTTCCGAAAATACGGTAAAAGTTCCTGCTTTCTTATTTTGAATTCAGTTGTCAATTGATTTATAATCAATTTAGAATCCCTGAAAATATGCAATACTCTTATCTCCATTTCTTTAGCCATCTCCATTCCAATGATCAGGGCTCTATACTCAGCCTCATTGTTCGTACATGTAGTATCTAATGTAAAGGAGTAAGGTAGTAAATCACCTTGGAGAGTAATGAATATCATTCCTGCCGCCGCTCCTGATATTCAAGAAGCGGCATCAAAATACATCTGTCACGGATTCTTTGATTCAATCAGCATGACTTTCTCATCTGAAAAGTCATCACTGATGGCTTCGGACTCTACTATAGGGTGCGCTACTAGGAAATCTGCCATTGCCTGCCCCTTTACTGCTTTTGTCAGTTCGTATGTAATAGCATACTCTGAAAGTAACAACATCCATTTAGCTAACCTTCTAGACAACATCGGTCTTGTCATCAAAAATTTTATCAGGTCAGCCCTTGAAACCAATGTTATATCGTGTGATAGACAATAATATCTCAACCTCTGTACTGCGAATATTATCGCTAAGCATTCCTTCTCAATCAGGAAATAATTGCATTCTGCACCCATTAAGGTCCAACTTAAGTAATAAAGAGTTGTTTCCTTTCCAAACTCATTCTTTTGTGCCAACAAAGCTCCTAAGCAATATTCGGCTGCAGATGTGTACAAAATAAGCGGTTTTCCTTTCACCGGAGCTGCCAGTACTGGTGGCTTTTTTTAGCAATTCCTTTATTGAGTCAAATGCATTTTGACAAGCTTGACTCCATACAAATTCTGTATCCTTTTTCATCAAATGAGAAAACGGCTAACATCTCCTTGCCAGATTCGAAATGAACCGATGGATGTATGCTAATTTTCCTTGCAAACTCTTTAATTCCTTTAATATTTTTGGTGGTGGCATATCCTAAATAGCCTTGACTTTTCTGAGGTCAATCTCAATGCCCTTATGCCGGACAACAAAACCTAAAAATTTTCTGGAGGACACTCCGAATACGCATTTAGCGGGATTCATCTTCAATTGTTTCTTTCTGAGTCGCTGAAAAATCGACGCCAAGTGTTCACGATGTTCCTGATGGCTTCCTGACCTGACCACCAAGTCGTTAACATAACACTCAACGTGCTTATGCATTATGTCTTGAAAAATATTTTGCATCGCTCTCTCATATGTTGCCCCAGCATTTTTAAGTCCAAACGGCATAACCTTATAACAGAAAATTCTCAGTGACGTTATAAATGTCGTTGCCTCCTCATCTTCAAGGGCCATTCATTTGATTGTATCCCACATAACCGTCCATAAAGGACATAACGGCATACTGAGTTGTACTATCAATCAGTAATTTAGTTATTGGGAGCAAAAAATCATCCTTCGGGAAGGCTTCATTTAGGTCTCTAAAATCAACTCATACCCTGACCTGTCCATTTTTCTTCCTTACCGGGACGATATTCGATATCCACTTAGGATATTTGATTTCCCTAATAAATCTGACCTTTATCAACTTATTAACTTCTTCTTCAATGAGGGGAATCATGTCTGGATGAAATCACCTTTGCGCTTGTTTAACCAGCCTTTTCTCCTTAGAAATATTTAGTCGGTGTAACGCCATGGAAGGTTCCAATCTGGGCATCTCTGCATACGTCCAAGCGAACACGTCTTTATTTTCTCTAAGAAGTCGAACGTATTCTGCAGACTCTTGTTCAGAGAGGTTGGCGCTAATAAACGTATTCTGTGGTTCCTCTTTCGTACCCAAGTTTATTTCTAACAGATTGTCCGTCGTCAGTTGCCCACCATCCTTCATTTTCTTCAGAGTTACCTCAGGACGTTCAACTACCTCAGCACTTTCTTTCGCTGGCTCTTTTATCGTAACCATATTTACTGACGACCTTGCCTCCATGTCTTTAAATATTTTTCACCTTTCCTGGCCGATTCCAATCGAAATTCCTTTCTCGTAATTTAAGCCGATGTAGTCTTCGCAGTGGAAACCCGCACTTTTCGTGACCTCCTTGTTTATTCTGTTTTCGATAATTATCTCATTCCTGTCTACCATTCGCTATATAATACATTTCAATGTATAACAATTCTCTATTGGATGTCCCAATAAGCGGTGATAGCGATAAAAATTTTGCTCACCCCGTCTTGTCGCCTCCTCTGGGCGTTTAGGTTCTGACAATTTTACCGTGCCAACTTTCAATAACTGGTCTATCATTGGAATGACATCTTACTTATCGAATGCAAACCCCTCATGCGAATTGAGCGTCTTAACCTTTTTATTTCTTCTTAATTGAGTCAACTCTTCTTTTCGTCTTATATTTTCTTCCTTTAGACTTCTTACACTATCATGCTGCTGATAACGATCAATAGTATTTAATGTTATCCTACTAGGAGCCCCCTGAGCTGTATCATGGTGAAATGTCAACACTTTTCGATTTACCAATTCCAAAGCATGAGCCTTAACGGTCAAATCATGAAAAGTTTTGATGTTGGCACTGGCCAGTCCGATTACGAATTCCCTTTTCATAGAGTTCAGACACATCTTAACTTGCTCACTTTCTTCTAACAACGGTTTGCATAAAGTTCTCAATGTCTTCCATCTGTCTATATAACTCCTTGCCGACTCGCCTTCGCCTTGTCGTACAAAAGACAACTTAACAATACTGACGTCATGGCTTGAGAAGAAAAAATGAGATGCAAAAACACATCGCATCTGTTCCCAAGTACGGATTGACCCTGGAGCCACACTGGAATACCATCTGAATGCCCTACCCGTCAGTGATGTCCCAAACAGTCGTAAGCAATACTGTGGTACTGTAGAGAGATCTCCCATACTGGTGATGAAGTGCATTAAATGTTCCTCTAGGAATCCTTTCCCATTAAACTTTTGAAAGTCCGGACACTTGAAACTGGCTGCGAAGGGAATATCATCCACCTCTCTTGGATACGGCATTCGATACCTATAAAGACTATTAGTTCCACGTTCCCTTTCCATTCGGATAACTTTTTCAACAACTCTCATTCAGGCCACACTATACATGAAGGCCACCAAGGCCTCTTTAAGGTTTCTGCATTCTTCCATTAATGTATTTTGGGCTTCTGTCATTTCATTGATGCGATCCTATGTAATCGCTTCTCGTCTTTAGTTCGTCCCTGCCATATGCACTGTAGCCTTTATATTCCTGGACGGAACAGTAACTGGAGTCGAGCAAGATTAGGCTGACGTAACAGGACTCGTGGAAAAGGGAGGAAATGTAGTTTCATTAGTCTTTTCTATGCCCCCTGTAGCATCAATTGACTAAGGTGATGTTGATACTGGTGAATTTGTCTGAGATGGCATTAGTGATTTGATTACCAACGCTTTTCCTTTTTGTTCTCTCGTCTATTTAGCTACCAGGGCATTCAAAACAGGGAAATCACTCACTGTCAATTGTGGAGCTATTTGCTCAGGATAGATCGCCGGAAGAGCAAGTTCGGGATTCCTTTTAACTGTATTTGTAACACCCTGAAAATCGAGGGTTGTGTATAAACCCAACTCCTGAGTTCCAAACCGTCACTTATGCAACAAAAATGATTATGATTCAATGTTGTCTGAGTTAAAGCATTCACATGAGTAAAAGTATACCAAAACTGCAATTCATACTCCAGATCCAGTGATAAAAGCAAGCGGAAGACTAAAGAATATATATATCACTGTATGGAAAACAAAGTAGATCTTGACTATCTCCAAAGTATGAATACATCTCTGAGTCTCATATACATGTAAATAAATAGAAATCAAATGTCAAAAGTAGTCCCACTGAGAAGTCCCGTCAATCCAGGCCACCTAAGCAAAGCCGTCGTGGTACTGCATATATGAGAACTCGTCCTGGTCCTCATCATAATCCGGCTCTGCTTCCTGAATCGCTGCCTCACCTGCATCTAAGACAGGGTCTGATGGGTGTTGCTAACACCATCCCGTAACGTGGGAGTGAGTAGCTAGCTCAGTGGAATAATAGAGCAAGGATTAGCATGTTCTCAAATCAATCATGCGATAATAGTAAATCAGTAAATCAAACAATCCTAATACTATTGTTAATGCAATATGACATGACATGATGGATGCCCTCACCGACATTCTCCCTCATACGGCACCATCTGCGTCCGCGGCATGCTTACGTACCGCTCAGTGCTCCACATCTTTCAGGCACATGCAATGTGATGTTGATATGATTACAGCGTTAGTATTAGTCTTTTTCATACAGCAATATTGGGAAACTAAGGTACTTCCCTTATATCAATCCCAACACAGATCCTGTCTAGGGTCGTCACTCCTAGTAATCTCTTACGATGTATATTTTGTAGGTCGCTGCAAGGGCTGCCAGGGCTGTTGCTCGCACTCGTTGCACCGCTCCCCCATCACCTTATCAATACAGGCCTACTGTACTCTCACTGCTACGAAAGGGTCGTCGCCTCTCGTAGACTCAGAATACGCTCGCGGTCAATACAAAGGACTCGTCGCCTGATCAGTGTAGGCCAACAGCAAGAATATAGTGTCCCATACCACCATAATCTGCTCATGAGTCATAGGTGCTCACTGGTCACTATGGGGAGGTTTGTGGACCCATCGTAGGCCGACAGCTCGACCACGGTGTCCCATACCACCATGCCCGGCTCATGAGTCTTCGTGGATCAAGGTACCATGGTTGACAGGGTTTATAGGGTTTACAATGCCCGACAGTAAATCATCAAACACATGCATTTCATACATATAATGAAATCATGCATATAGCTAACATGTAGAAAATCATTTACATCAGCATATTAATTGAGAATTCAATCTCAAACTAATTCATAATACCATTTAATTCAATACATACTAATACAAGCATTTATACAAACACTTATACTACACACTTAAGTCTACATATAGTATGTCGACTCAAAGTGTGCATTTAGGCGAATCTCTTTGCCAAACTAATTATGCACGCATTCCTAGTATCCTAATGCGACAAGAATTCATGTCAATCACATCAGCAAAATATGGATGAAAACAGTATTTCCTACAAATGACTAAAATGCCCTAAATCTCATATTTTTCGTCTGCTTACGAAACAGGAAACGGACAGCATGTTGTACATGTCAAACGGCGTTGCCGTTGATAATGTACTATTAAACGACATTCAATGCGTTGAAAACAGTCAATCAAAGCATCTAAAATCCGCACCTTTTATCCTAAAAGCGTATTAATTCGAACGGAGCGTATACGCTTCGTCTACGGCGAACCGGGAACCTAATACACAAGATCCATAAGCTACCATGCTAAGGAAACAAAGAAACCTTAAATCAACAAGTATTTGGGGTATTTGCTTACCTAGAATCGTGGCGAAATCGCCGGGAAAGTGATTGAGGCGCGTTGCTTAAGCACGTGCAACACGTGGTGCAAGCAGCAGAAAATTCTCTCCCACTCTCTCTCACAATCTCTCACCTTTTCTCTCACACCAGCTAGGGTTTCTAACAAATTCAGATGGGTGAGAGAAGTGAGGGTTTAAGCCCCTTTTATAACCTAAAACTTGCCCAAAACAGGCTTGGGAACATTGTTTTCTTGATACCTAACCAAATCGGGTCTGTTTTGATCCAAAAAGACATTTCTGGTGGTCTCCTGGCCGAACGGGATCGGACTTAAGCTCATGCACGTTGGATGTCGCTCACATCCCATTTTCAGACCAGTAGTGTTCGTAGATCGCACGTGGCGGTCCAGTTTCAGTTCAGCGGTCACCGCATGTAAATCGGGTCTACAAGTCTCATGATATGAAATAGAAATTTTTCCTGATCCAAGGGTGTAATTTGGCTGAATTCTGACGGTCAGAACGCTTAATACTGATGCGCCAAGTCGTGTGTCAGATTTGAATTTCAAATTCCAAATCTAACCCTATTCTCACTCTCTTCACTCCAGGCTCAATGAAATAGCCTGTGAATGTCGGTTGGATTTGATTTTCGAAATGATTGCCAAGTCCAGCTAGGCGGTTATAACGGTCTAAGATTGTAAGTATCGGACTTTCGACGTGCTGTCTAGATCCAATACAAAGTTTCAAAGAGGTCCTGAGAACAAACCGGTTTAGAGTTTGATCCAAGGTTTTAGAGTATTATAGTGTCATTGGTTCTACTCGCTTTGGGTCTTGTAGAACGTATTTAAAGTGATCAGGGACTATTTTCCAGATACTCTAGCGTTGCGCTAGCTAACTTACACTTATTTTCTAAAGGAATTAATCCTACGCGATTTTCGGTCGAGTTGGTGCTCAAGTCCAAGTACGGATTTTTCCAGGGCGTTACAATCTACCCCCCTTAACAAAAAATTTCATCCTCAAAATTTGTACCTTTTCGTACTCCTCGAGAAGCTGTGGGTAGTTCTTTCTGATCTCGGCTTCTATCTCCCAGGTAGCCTCTTCCTCAGAGTGATGCGTCCACAATACTTTCACAAGGGGAATCACCTTGCTACGCAGTACCTGCTCCTTCCTGTCTAGGATACGTGTCGGTCGCAGGATATATGTAACATCCTCTCCTAACTGTACCTGCTCTCATCTGATGATATGAGAAGGATCAGAAACGTATTTCTTCAGCTTAGAAATATGAAATACGTTGTGAACGCTCGCGAGAGGCATGGGTAAAGCCAAACGGTATGCCACTGCTCCCACACGATCGAGGATCTGGAATGGACCAATGAATCGCGATGCCAGCTTCCCCTTCTTTCCAAACCGAAGGACTCCCTTCATAGGAGAAACTCGTAAAAATACATGATCCCCAACTGTGAACTCTAGCGGCCGCCGTCTCGTATCGGCATAATCTTCTATCTGCTCTACGCTGTGAGAAGCCGACGTCTAATAATATCAATCTTCTCCGACGTCGCCTGCACTAACTCTGGGCCAATTAAGCTACGCTCACCGACCTCTGCCCAGCAATGCGGTGCGCGACAAGGTCGCCCATACAATGCCTCATAAGGTGCCATACCGATACTCGCCTGAAAACTGTTGTTGTACGCGAACTCCGCATATGCAAGACAGTCATCCCAACTGTCCTTGAAGTCCAATGCGCAAGCTCGCAACATGTCCTCTAAGATCTGGTTCACCCGCTCTGTCTGTCCATCTGTCTGCGGGTGGAAGGTAATACTGAACTTCAACTTCACACTCATAGCCTCCTAAATGCGAGTCCAGAAAATAGAAGTGAACCGCGTGTCTCTGTCCGACATGATCTCCAACGGAACTCCATGCAGACGCACAATCTCTCTGATATATAGTCTAGCCAGCTCGTCTACAGAGTTCGTAACTCTGATCGGTAGGAAGTGCACCAACTTCGTCAGACGGTTAACGATCACCCATATGGAATCATGTCCCCTCCTCATCTTCGGCAGCCCTGAAACGAAATCCATGGAAATGAAGTCTCACTTCCACTCTGCGATCGGCATAGGCTGAAGAAGTCCAGGTGGTCGGTGATGCTCTGCCTTCACCTGCTGGCAAGAAAGACAATGGGACACGAACTCTACTATGTGGGTCTTCATACCTTCCCACCAATAGGTCCTCTTCACGTCGCAATACATCTTCATACTGCCTGGATGCATCGCGAGTCTGGTAGAATGCGCAGCCTCGAGAATCTCTCGTCTCAAGTCAGGGATTTCTGGGACGCATAGGCGGCCACGATAATGTAAACCCCCATCCATACCAACTCGCCACTCGGCGTCTGCATCATCACTGGCCTGCTCTCGAAGCTCAGTCAGATGCGCATCATCCCTCTGCACCTCGATGACCCGGTCATCAATCTGAGATCGCACCTGCACTTGTGCGATGAACTCATACAGCTCCTCTACAGTGAGTTTCTGTTCAAAGTCTCGTAAAAACTCAACCATATCCCACTCAGCAACCATCAGCGGAGCCACAAACTCTATCACCTTCTTGCGGCTTAACGTGTCAGCTACAAGGTTTGCCTTCTCAGGATGGTAAGAGACTTCGAACTTGAAGTCCTTTAAAGTCTCCATCCATCGCCGCTGCCTCATATTCAAGTCTCGCTGCGTGAATTTGTACTTGAGGCTTTTGTGGTCGCAAAAGAGCTCGAACTCCTCTCCATAGAGGTAATGTCTCCAGAGTCTCAGTGCGAATATGACGGCTGCTAACTCTAGGTCGTGTGTAGGGAAATTCTCCTCGTGCTTCTTTAATTGTCTCGAGGCATACGAAATTACCCTGTCCTTCTGCATAAGGACAACCCAGAACAACGTTAGACGCGTCAGTGTATATAGTGTACCTAACCCCTTGCTCTGGCAATACTAGCACAGGGGCGGACTTAAGTCTGTCCTTCAGCTCCTGAAAAGCTGACTCCGCCTTGTCATTACAGGCGAACTTCATGTCCTTCCGTGTCAACTGAGATAAAGGTCTCACGATCTTCGAGAAATCCCGAATGAAGCGTCGATAATAGCCAGCGAGACCCAAGAAACTCCTCACCTCAGTGACAGAACCAGGCTGATCCCAGTCCTGAACTGCAGCTACCTTAGACAGGTCAACTGCCATGCCATCTTTGGACACCACGTGTCCCATGAACTTCACTTCCTGCTTCCAGAAGTCCCACTTCTTGTACTGTGCGAACAACTGATGCTGTCTAAGTGTATCCAGGACCAAGCGCAAGTGCTCCTCATGCTCCTCTTGACTCCTGGAGTATATCAAAATGTCGTCAATGAATACAACAATGAATTGATAGAGGAAAGGCCTAAATACCCTGTTCATCAAATCCATGAACACGGCTGGTGCGTTCGTGAGACCGAACGACATCACAAGGAACTCTTAGTGGCCAAAGCTGGTCCTGAACGCTGTCTTCTGCATGTCCTCATCCCTGATGCGCAACTGATGATATCCTGACTGAAGATCAATCTTCAAGAAGTACTGCGCTCCTCTTAACTGATTAAACAAGTCATTGATCCTGGGTAAAGGGTACTTGTTCTTCACCGTGATCTGGTTCAGCCTGCGATAATCAATACACAATCGCATCGAACCATCCTTCTTCCTTACAAACAGGACTGGTGCTCCCCAAGGAGACACACTAGGTCGAATAAGGCCAAGCTCTAATAGACCATCAATCTGCGTCCTCAACTCCTCCATCTCACACGGTGCCATGCGATACGTCGGCAGTGAGACGGGCTTGGAACCAGGCACCAGATCGATAGTGAAATCAATCTCTCGTCGAGGCGGAAAACCAAGGATCTTCCTGAACAGATCTCCAAAATCACAAACGACTGGCTTATACTCAAGCATCTGGGCACCAGCGTCCCATAGTAAAGTAGCGTAGCTAAGTATGAGGAAGGGGAGATTTACCCGCACTGGGAATGTAAAGGATGTGCCCTCTGGCTCGTAGGCAGTCACTATATGAGTCTCGCAGTCAATCTCGGCCCTCGCTGCAGTCAAGCAGTCCATGCCAAGAATGACGACGAGATAAACAAGAGAGGGGTCAACGACAAGATCAAGAGCCATCGTCCTGCCCCCCAGATCCACCAAACAGCTATCACACATCAGGGTGGCATCTGTAAAGGACCCGTGAGCTGTATAAACTCGCACCCCATCCATCCTAATAGTTGGTAGCCCAATGCGCCTGACTATGGCATGTGATATCAATGAAATCATGGATCCTGTGTCCACCATCACAAGAATAGGAATACCTCCGATGTGGACAGTGACCTCAAAGGCCGAATGCTGAGAAGTCTCTGTCGCAGCTGCCTCAGCTGTCAAGGCATGCACCCACGCCTGCTGTGGCCGGTTCGGCTGCTTTGCCATGGGCAGTAGAGGCGGCCTGAACTGAGATACCGGAGGTTTAAAGGAAGGGTGCGCAGGAGCCAACCGTAAAGGAGGTATTGATATAGCCTGTGGGCGTGTACGGTCGATCTTCTGCGGTGGCGAAAACCCACTGTCCCGCATCCAAGCAAAACAACTCTATGCCGAATGGCCCGATCTCCCACAATAAGTACATGATAAATCGGGGCGCCGCATCGGGGGTACTGGAGCTGTAGCCCAAGGAGGAGGGTCAACACGAGGCCTCTTGCCCGAAAAGGGCCTGTCCTGCAACTCTGGTGGTGGCCTAGGACCAATAGGGCCACGAGATCGCGTAAGTCGATCCATAGCCTGCTCTGCCCGCATGGACATGTGAATCAGCTCTGCGTAGGAGGGGATGCTCACGCAACACATCTTCGACCGAATATCCAGTCACAAACCCTCAGAAAAGGGTCGTATGCGCATCTGCTCATCTGCCAGTATAGTCGGGACGTATCTGCCCAACTCAGTGAACCTATGCTCATACTCAGTCACTGTCATGCCTCCCTGTCTGAGGCACAGAAACTCGTTCTCCCGGTCATGCCTATACGTCTGGGGATAGTATTTCTCGTGGAAGCGGAACTCGAACGCTGCCCAGGTCCATATGTAGTCAGTGGCAACGGTCCGCAACACACTGTCCCACCATAAGCTGGCCTCCCGCTCGAACAAGAACGTAGCCAACTCGACCTCCTTAGTCTCTGAACAATGCAGCATCTGTAGTATCTTCGACACATGGTCGAGCCAATACTCGGCCTCCTCGGGTCTATGAGAACCCGTAAAAGTGGGAGGCCATAAGCACTGAAATCGCTCTAATAAGCTTCGTGTGTCTGCGGCATTCCCCGCAGGGTAAGCAGGTGGTACAGGATGAGCCATGCCCTCATCCGGAGCATATGTATCGGCATCCTCAGCTGGATGCGCAGGTGGCGCAGGTAGAGTCACACTCCCACCCTGGGCTAGATGTAACACCCTGAAAATTGGGGGTCGTGTATAAACTCAACTCCCGAGTTTCAGACCGTCACTTATGCAACAAAAATGGTTATGATTCAATGTTGTCTGATTTAAAGCATTCACATGAGTAAAAGTATACCAAAACTGCAATTCATACTTCAGATCCAGTGATAAAAGCAAGCGGAAGACTAAACAATGTATATATCACTGTATGGGAAAACAAAGTAATCTCATCTGTCTCCAAAGTATGACTACATCTCTGAGTCTCATGTACATATACATAACAAAAGAATAAGGTTCAAAAAGAAAGTCCCACTGATGTCCCCTCAATCCAGGTCGCCTACGGGAAGCCGTCATGATACTGCATATACGAGAACTCATCCTGGTCCTCGTCGATCTCTGGCTCCACCTCCTGGATCTCGTCCTCACCTGCAGCTACAACAGGGTCTGGTGGGTGTTGCAAACACCATCCCGTAACGTGGGAATGAGTGATCAACTCAGTGAAATCGTAGAGCAAAGATTAGCATGTTCACAATTCAATCACGCGATAATAGTAAAGCAGTAAATCAGACAATCCTAATACTGTTATTAATGCAAGATGATATGACGTGATGTATGCCCTCACCGACGATCACCCTCATGCGGCAACATCTTACGACCGCGGCATGCCACACTCCCTAGAGTGCTCCACATCTTCCAGGCACATGCAATGCTATGGTGATATGATTTCCAAGTTGTTATTAGTCCATTCAAACAGCAGGATTGGGAAACTAAGGTACTTCCCTTGTATCAATCCCAACACAGATCCTGTCTAGGGTCGTCACTCCTAGTAATCTCATACGATGTATATTTCGTAGGTCACTGCAAGGGCTGCCAGGGCTGTTGCTCGCACTCGTTGCACCGCTCCCCCATCACCTTATCAATACAGGCCTACTGTACTCTACTACACGAAAGGGTCGTCGCCTCCCGTGGACTCAGAATACGCTCGCGGTCACTACAAAGGGCTCGTCGCCTGATCAGTGTAGGCCGACAGCTAGAATATAGTGTCCCATACCACCATAATCTGCTCACGAGTCTAGGTGCTCACTGGTCACTACGGGGAGGTTTGTGGCCCCAGCGTAGGCCGACAGCTCGACCACGGTGTCCCATACCACCATGCCCGGCTCATGAGTCTTCGTGGATCAAGGTACCATGGTTAACAGGGTTTTCAGTGGTAAGATCAGTACCCTAGGTTCAAGCATTTATGACACATACAAGGTGAACATACATCGGCCAGTCGGGTTACTTGACGGGCTCGACTAGCGCGATCGCATCTCAAGTTGAACGACATGAAGTGCGTAAAACACTTCGCGTGGCCTAACCACTGCCGCCAACTCTCAGCACGAATCACGTTCATCGACGCGTCGTTCGTGGCTATGACCAGTCAGCCACGAATTCGCTCGGTTACCGACTGCCTGGACTAATTCTAGTCCCACACATCTATGGAATCATATTAGCATTACATGTTAAAGTATTGGAATTGAAATACATCATGTGAGCATGTTAACACATGTTATAACATTCAACTTAAGCAAATCTTCAAGGCATACCTTCTATGCATGTAATGCAATCATGCATAAGGTAAACATGTAGGAAATCATTTAGGTCAGCATATTAATCATGAAATCAATCTCAAACTACTACATAACATCATTCAATTCCATACATACTAATACAAGCATTTATACAAACACATACACTACACACTTAAGTCCACATATAGTATGTCGACCCAAAGTGCGCAACTTGGCGAATCTCTTCACCAAACTGATTATGCAAGCATTCCTAACTCTCTAATGCGGCGACAAACCATGTCAATCACGTCAGCAAAACATGCATGTAGACCGTACTTCCTACAAATGACTAAAATGCCCTAAATCTCATATTCTTCGTTAATTTACGAAACAGGAAACGGAAAGCATGTTGTACATGTCAAACGGCGATGCCGTCGATAATCTACTTTTAAACGACATTGAAAGCGTTGTAAACCGTCAATCAAAGCGTCTAAAATCCTCACCTAGTCTCTTACAGTTGCAGGATTTTGAACGGAACGTGTACGCTTCGTCTACGGCAGTAGGAAAGCCTGATTTATGGAATACGTTAGCTAACATGTTAAGCATCTAAGCAAACCCTAAATCAGTAAGTTTTTGGGGTTATTTTATACCTGAAAAATGGAGAAATCACCAGCCAGGTGATTGGAAAGAAGTGCTGAAGCAGCAACTGTCAGGGGCTCGGAAGCGGGGAAATTCTCTTCTTCTCTTTCTCTCAAACTCTCTCTCTTTTCCTCCTAGGGTTTGTGATTTTCGGATGGGAAGGAGAAATGAGGGTTTCAACCCCTTTTATAAGCTTGAAATCGCCAAAAATAGGCTCCGGGACGAAGTTTACTTGATGCCTATCCATTTCGGGGCTGTTTCGGTCCAAAAACTGCTTTCTGGTGGTCCCCTGGTCGATTGCGATCAGACTTAAGCTCATGGGTACCAGATGTACCTCGTATTAAGTTTTCAGTCTGGCAGGGTTCGCAGATCGCACGTGGCGGACCAGTTTCAGTTCAGCGGTCACCGCACATAGATCAGGGCTGAAAGTCTCATGATAATAAATAGAAATTTTTCCTGATCCGAGGGTGTAATTCGGATGAATTCTGACGGTCAGAATGCTTAATACTGACGCGTCAAGTCGTGTGCCAGATTTGAATTTAAAATTCCAAATTCGTCCCTATTCGCGGTCGCTTCAGTCCGGGTTCAACGAAATCGTCTGTGATTATCGGTTTGACTTGATTTTCGAGATGATTGTCAAGTCCAGCTGGGCGGTTCTAACGGTCTAAGATAGGAGGTATCGGACCTTCGACGCGCGGTCTAAATCCAATACAAAATTTCAATATGGTCCAGAGAACAAACCCGCTTAGAGTTTGATCCGAGGTTATAGAGTATTGTAGAGTTATCTGTTCTACTCGATTTGGGTCTTGTAGAACGTATTTAAAGTGATCAGGGACTATTTCCCAGCTACTCTAGCGTTGCGCTAGCTAACTTACGCTTAATTTCCATGAAAATTATTTCTACGCGATTTCAGGTCAAATCGGTACTCGAACCCAAGTACAGATTTTTCACGGGCGTTACACTAGAGCCCCCACTATAGTAGTCAGGAGCTTCTGCTGCTGCATCATAGCCATCATCTGCTCAAATATATCTGGAGGTGGAGCAGGCTGTGGCATGTACTGTGTCAAAGAAGACGCACGGTACTGCTCTCTGACGGACGGTGTGAAAGGCGGTGGTCCAACTGCAGGACTAGTAGTACCCTGAGACGCACGTGCTGTCTCAGGAATCGGGCCCACAGCAGGGTCCGCATGAGCATCAGACTGAAAAGGAACCTGATCCATAAGCTCACCCAATGTAAGCCAAGCTGTGCTCCGTGTAGCCTTCGGCGGCATTCCCTATATTCAAAATAGGGCGTAACCTTGTCAGTCTCAATAGTACAAACACACCGCAATCATTCATATAAAGAGTGAAAGGCATTCCATGCATTTCATTTAATCAAAATTGTCACAATACAAGGGATATCTCCTTACAGGCATCATGACAGGAAGTACATGGGAACTAAGACGGTTAAAGATACAACAGTAACATAAGTAAACTACTAGCCTTAAAAGGCTTACACAACATAAAGCAGGAAACGACTAACTACTAACAACAACAACTAAAATCTCATCGCTAATCTGACTCGGGTGATGGAGGAGGAGCACCCTTATCCTGCAAGCAGCACAGGATCACCTTCAAGGTGCGAGTCACCTTTTCGAATTTCCTCTTCATAACGGCCTTGGTATCCTCGACCTCAGCCCGAAGCTCCTGAACTTTCCTTCGCAAGGCGACCTGGCTCTCCTCAATTCGGGCAATGCGATCATCACTAGTAGCCTGAGCAGAAGGAGGAGGGCTCTCATCTATATCCTGAGCCTCCTCTTCTACCTCTTCCTGGACTTCTTCCTCAACTTCTTCTCCAGGTTCTCCTCACTTGGATCCTCTTCATCATCAAAATCGTCCTCGCTATCCTCCTCAAGCTGAGTCTCACGGTACTGAGACCCAATCTTCATCTTGACCATGGTAGACTCATCAATGCAGTGAATCGGAACTGACAACTCCGGCCCAAGTCTGTAAGAAAACTCAAGCGCGATCTTGCATATAAGTCAGCCAAAAGGAAGCGACTCAGACGTTCTTCTTGATTTCGCTATGAGGATAATTTGTCGCAACATGAAAGTGGCCATACACACATTTTCTCCATGGGCCACCTGATACAAGAAATCAACCATAAGGCGCGTACATTCAATGTGATTTGTCAACCTGGGATACACGTTGAACATGCAAATGTGGTCCAGCAGGCACAAATCATCAGATATATGAGACGCCTTGAGGCTATTGTTAGACTGCCATGGAACCAGTCTACTGTATAGGAACCTGGTACGGCGATCTCGCTCACGCCTACTCCTCAAATTCTTTGCACTGGGGTGAACATCACCAAGGGGTACTTTCAGAAGTCGCGCTATCAACCGTACATCGATCGTAGCCATCCGATCTCTACCAAAAGGAATCTTGAACTGCAATGGCTCCAATGTATGACTCTGAATACGAGCGTAGAAGGCACGAACGGTGCTCACATTAGCACGAGAACGAGCTTCAAATAGCGGACCCTAATGTGCAGCTTCAATGTGCTCGAATAACAAGAATTCATCGAAGAGTTGCCCTTCCACGTCTGCCTCAAACAACACCTTACGATCAGTATATTCACTGTGAGGCATCTCTGCTAATATCACTCGCCCAAGTTGAGCATGGGGATCCAAATCCCACTTTGTATGGAACTCTCGGGCTGTGCTTAGACTTGTGGCGGCGCTTGAGCTAGCGGCGCCACCCCTCGATCTTCTTGATTACGCAGGGCGACTAGGCCCAGCCTCATCCGCTGCGGTCTCTCTTTCCCATCAAAGAGAGGATGGTGGAGAGAGAGAAAAAACCTAAAATGACTTCAACAAAAGCCATGAAAAATGTGAGAAATGTATAGAAATGGCTGCCCAAACAGAAAAAAATAAATCTAGGTATTGTAGAGGGATGCTTCAAGCTCCCCTAGGGTGGATTTTTAAAAAGAAAAGAGAAGAAAAAAGGGGAATGGAGCTCTACATGATTTCAGCACATTTTGGGGGTTGTAGGAACTCCAACAGACGATATCGGAGAGGGAGAGGGTTGCTAATCAAGTTGGAGGTATGAGATAGGGTCATTTTTAGCAATGGGATGATTTTGGAGTGATTTGGGGTCGTGATTTTGAGATGGGCAGCAAGAAAAATGAAAATGGAGGCTTGGAAGGGGCTGTTTGTGAAGGAAGTACCCCATTTAGGGGTTTTTGACGGACGGACCACACATGGGAGGGATGCCCTACCCAAAATAACCCGTGCGCCAAAGTTTTACAGCAAGTGGGGCCCACCCATCGGCGATGCATCGTCGACCGGTGGTGGATCGGCCAGTCTGGCCTGGTGGGCTGGGTCCCCCTGCCCTGGAGGTCCCAGATATACATGGCTCCCACCCTAGTTCATTGTAGATTGGCCTAGGGAGGCCCAAACATCCATTCGGGGTATTCGGGGTCAATTTGCAAACCTAAATGCAATTCCCTATCATGCAGCAAATGATTTTTGGGTAGAAGGAGCTAATACATCCATCTAGCCCATTAGTTGCTAAAAATTACAAACTTAGAATGGCCTAATGGCCAGTTTTCATAAAATTTTACTATTCACTGTAAAATTTTGTCAAAGTATAATTTTATATCATTTTCACATTAGGATCAATGACTAACATGAAAAGTAAGAGAAAGAATTGAATAATGGAGCGGTGAGAGGAAGAATTTTGAAGAAATTAGGTGAAACGGGGTTTTTAAGCCCTAGCGATTGAATGTAAGGGTTGTGGTTGCCTCACAGCCCAATAATTCACATTTATGGGTTTAGAACCATTCAAAGAACGTCTCAACCCACCTACCTACAACCTAAGAGCTACTTAGGTCGCTCCACGCGACCCTAGATGCATTACGAACTCGATCACGTGATCGATACGAATAGACTTCGCCTATTGGCGAATCTGCGATCCTATAACTGTTTCTAAACCCTTCTCGCACCCACCTAAGTCAAAGGAAGCGACAGCGTACGTCGTGTGACCATAACCCAGGCCCGGTATAATCTCATTCATGCTCTGATACCAACTAGTAACACCCTGAAAATCGGAGGTTGTGTATAAACCCAACTCCCGAGTTCCAGACCGTCACTTATGCAACAAAAATGATTATGATTCAATGTTGTCTGAGTTAAAGCATTCACATGAGTAAAAGTATACCAAAACTGCAATTCATACTCCAGATCCAGTGATAAAAGCAAGCGGAAGACTAAAGAATATATATATCACTGTATTGAAAACAAAGTAGATCTCGACTGTCTCCAAAGTATGAATACATCTCTGAGTCTCATATACATGTAAATAAACAGAAATCAAATGTCAAAAGTAGTCCCACTGAGAAGTCCCGTCAATCCAGGCCACCTAAGCAAAGCCGTCATGGTACTGCATATATGAGAACTCGTCCTGGTCCTCATCATAATCCGGTTCTGCCTCCTGAATCGCTGCCTCACTTGCATCTAAGAAAGGGTTTGGTGGGTGTTGCAAACACCATCCCGTAACGTGGGAGTGAGTAGCTAGCTCAGTGGAATAATAGAGCAAGGATTAGCATGTTCTCAAATCAATCATACAATAATAGTAAAGCAGTAAATCAAACAATCCTAATACTGTTGTTAATGCAATATAACATGACATGATGGATGCCCTCACCGACATTCTTCCTTATACGGCACCATCTGCGTCCGCGGCATGCTCGCGTACCACTCAGTGCTCCACATCTTCCAGGCACATGCAATGTGATGTTGGTATGATTACCGAGTTATTATTAGTCCTTTTCATACAGCAATATTGGAAAACTAAGGTACTTCCCTTATATCAATCCCAACACAGATCCTGTCTAGGGTCGTCACTCCTAGTAATCTCATACGATGTATATTTTGTAGGTCGCTGTAAGGGCTGCCAGGGCTGTTGCTCGCACTCGTTGCACCGCTCCCCCATCACCTTATCAATACAGGCCTACTGTACTCTCACTGCTACGGAAGGGTCGTCGCCTCCCGTAGACTCAGAATACGCTCGCGGTCACTATAAAGGACTCGTCGCCTGATCAGTGTAGGCCGACAGAAAGAATATAGTGTCCCATAACACCATAATTTGCTCATGAGTCATAGGTGCTCACTGGTTACTACGGGGAGGTTTGTGGCCCCATCGTAGGCCGACAGCTCGACCACGGTGTCCCATACCACCATGCCCGGCTCATGAGTCTTTGTGGATCAAGGTACCATGGTTGACAGGGTTTACAATGGTAAGTTTAGTACCCTAGGTTCAAGCAGTTATGACTCATACAGGGTGAACATACAGCGGCCAGTCGGGTTACTTGACGGGTTCGACTAGTACGAGCGCATCTCGAGTCGAACGACATGAAGTGTGTAAAACACCTCGTGTGGCCTAACCACTGCCGCCAACTCCAAAACACGACTCGCGTTCATCGACGCGTCGTTCGTTGCAAATATAAGCCAACCACGAATTTACTCAGTTACTGACTGCCTGGACTAAGTATAGTCCCAAACATTTATGAATTCACATCAGCAATCATGTAAGAGTAATGGAAATAAAATACAACAATGTGAGCATGTTAACACATGTTATAACATACAACTTAAGTAAATCATCAAACACATGCATTTCATACATATAATGAAATCATGCATATAGCTAACATGTAGGAAATCATTTACATCAGCATATTAATTGAGAATTCAATCTCAAACTAATTCATAACACCATTTAATTCAATACATACTAATACAAGCATTTATACAAACACTTATACTACACACTTAAGTCTACATATAGTATGTCGACTCAAAGTGTGCATTTAGGCGAATCTCTTCGCCAAACTAATTATGCACGCATTCCTAGTATCCTAATGCGACAAGAACCCATGTCAATCACATCAGAAAAATAGGGATGAAAACAGTATTTCCTACAAATGACTAAAATGCCCTAAATCTCATATTTTTCGTCTTCTTACGAAACAGGAAACGGACAGCATGTTGTACATGTCAAACGGCGTTGCCGTCGATAATCTACTATTAAATGACATTGAAAGCATTGAAAACAGTCAATCAAAGCGTCTAAAATCCACACCTTTTATCCTATAAGCGTATTAATTCGAATGGAGCGTATACGCTTCGTCTACGGAGAACCGGGAACCTAATACACAAGATTCATAAGCTACCATGCTAAGGAAACAAAGAAACCTTAAATCAGCAAGTATTTGGGATATTTGCTTACCTAGAATCGCTGCAAAATCGCCGAAAAAGTGATTGAGGCGCGTTGCTTAAGCACGTGCAACACGTGGTGCAAGCAGTAGGAAATTCTCTCCCACTCTCTCTCACAATCTCTCACCTTTTCTCTCACACCAGCTAGGGTTTCTAGTAAATTCGGATGGGTGAGAGAGGTGAGGGTTTAAGCCCCTTTTATAACCTAAAACTTGACCAAAACAGGCTTGGGAACAATGTTTACTTGATACCTAACCAAATCGGGGCTGTTTCGATCCAAAAAGACATTTCTGGTGGTCCCCTGGCCGAACGCGATCGGACTTAAGCTCATGCACGTCGGATGTCGCTCACATCCCATTTTCAGACTAGTAGTGTTCGTAGATCGCACGTGGCGGTCCAGTTTCAGTTCAGCGGTCACCGCATGTAGATCGGGTCTACAAGTCTCATGATATGAAAAAGAAATTTTTTCTGATCTAAGGGTGTAATTTGGCTGAATTCTGACGGTCAGAACGCTTAATATTGACGTGTCAAGTCGTATGCTAGATTTGAATTTCAAATTCCAAATCTAACCCTATTCTCACTCTCTTCACTCCAGGCTCAATGAAATAGCCTGTGAATGTCGGTTGGACTTAATTTTTGAAATGATTGCCAAGTCCAGCTAGGCGGTTATAACGGTCTAAGATTGCAAGTATCGGACTTTCGACGCGCGGTCTAGATCCAATACAAAGTTTCAAAGAGGTCCTGAGAACAAACCGGTTTAGAGTTTGATCCGAGGTTTTAGAGTATTATAGCGTCATTGGTTCTACTCGCTTTGGGTCTTGTAGAACGTATTTAAAGTGATCAAGGACTATTTCCCAACTACTCTAGCGTTGCGCTAGCTAACTTACACTTATTTTCTAAAAGAATTAATCCTACGTGATTTTCGGTCGAGTTGGTACTCGAGTCCAAGTACGGATTTTTTCAGGGCGTTACAGTATTACATGTTATTGGCCCTCTGATTCCCAATGAAGACTCATCCATTCTATAACTTCTAACATTTCGTGCTCTTGTCTTACGAGATGTTACAACGGTCCAGCCTGCATCGTCTTCTGATGATTGGGGCAAAGCAGAAATGACCCCAACTGTTACCTGAGCCATGCCACTTCCACTTGCATGAGTTCGAGTCAGGTACTTCGGAATTCTATTTGGCATGCATTCGATCACGAATCTTGTTGGGGTGAATCGAAAGTTCACTTTTCTTACAGGAGTTGCCATGAGTAGTAAGTCGTAGTTAGGTTTTAAAACCTTCAAACACAAAACATAATTATAATTAGTAGATGAACAATTAGAGTGATCTATCTTAGAGATGAAGGGGAGGATTTTCCCACTGAGAGTCGCCATTTTGGCATCCGTAGGACGCCAAACCGTGATGAATGTTCTCAATACCCTTTCTCTATTAATAATTTTACTGTTAATATTTAAATAAGACAATAAAGATACTCCCCAGCAGAGTCGTCATTTTGTTTCGAACAAGAAACAAATGCATTTGATTTGAAAAATTGTCTTATTCAAACATAACAGAGAAAGAGTATTGAGAACATTCATCATATTTCATTGATACTGAGTGCATTTACATCATCTTTACATCTCTTGATTCTAAGATAGGTCATTTGAAAATAAACGACTTATGCTTTAAATATCAAGAGTTCATTTCAATAGCCTTTCGGTGCCTGTTTCGATCATCTCCTAGGATTTAGGAGAAATGTCGATCCGATTGACGAATCTTTAATGAAATAGAGATTTCAGCAGCATAACAGCGCCTGTTTCAGTCATTCGTTAGGACTTAGGAGGAATGTCTATCCGATCGACTGATCTTTCTCCTCTGAACCAGTGAATAGAAGAAAGCCCGAAGAAAGGAAGCTTGGCCCATGGATTTCGACAGCATAACGGCCCCTTTCTTCACAGACTGCAGGGCAACCTGGTTGCGCGGACCCGCGCAACTGATATCGGTTGTGGGGTCCTACGCAACTGACAGGAGACTCTTCTCCTACCTTTAGTCTTCTGCTCTGCTCTGCTCCTCTTGAAAATCTTCAATTACCCTTAATGAAGGAGGGGAAGGGGTATTTATAGATCATCGCACGTGTGAAAATCCTAATCTTAGTGATGTGGAACAAATCTTTCAGTGCTTTAGATCACTCTGCAAAGGACCATTTCTGTAGTACGTTTCAGGGTCCCGCGCAACTGATATTTACTTTGCGCGGACCCGCGCAAGGCATATTGGTTGCGTGGTTCCGCGCAACTGACGTTGGTTGTGCGGTTCTGCGCCAAACCCCTTTAAAACTCTCTTCCTTCTTCTTTTCAAGTGTTCTTTCCACCTCCTTACCTCTTCTTGCTTCAATTCTTCATCATCATTTTTTATGTTTCAACAATGTATATGATATTAGATAGAATCATAGAGGGTACCTTGTTATTTGTGCTGAGAGAGAGTGAGAGATAAGTTCAAGCGCAACGAGTTATATAAGGAAGGGAAAAGGTAAGAAAGAGACGGACGAGTATGGCATGTTTTAAGTTTTATTATTTTTAAAAACATTAAATATAATATATAAAATATAAAATATAGTCGAGTCGAGTCGAGTCAGGTTCGAGTTGAGTCGAGTCAAATTCGAGTCAAGTCGATTCACGCTCTAATATGTTCAAACTTGACTTGTTTTCAATATAAGCTGGGTGATATGAAGTTTGGCTTGCCTCAAGTCATCGTTCGGGTCGAGTCAAGTCCAAAATAGATCGACCAAGCAAAGCGGGATTTTTGAGCTATCTGTTTTCATGCAAGTCATGTCGAGGCTAGTTAGATGAATAGATTAGATGGCATGTAAACACCACAGTGGACCTCACATACAATTAATGCTGGCCAGAGTTTTGGATGGTCCTGATTTTTTAAATGCCGGATGGACATGGGCTGCACACCTGATGGACGGCGTACATCTTATGCACGTTTTCTCCTCCACAGGTGATACGCTGGCTACGCGGCGGAGTTGATGTATTTGGGAATTTGGTCGGCTACGAGAAGATAGTTTTACCGCATGCCTTTGCCAACGTGGGAAAGTAAGCAGATTGTATGGTGTGCCAAACACCACCGACCTCGTAGTGTGTAGACGTCACCGAACCCTCTGGGCCACCATGATGCATGTATTATATCCAAACGGTCCATCGATCTGGCAAGATCATGTTAAGGCATGAGACGAAAAATACAGTGGAATCAAAGTTCAGAAGGGCCACAATAAGGAAATCAGTGTGGATACTGATGTCCACCGTTGAAAACTTGTGGAGGGCCACAGAAGTTTTGGATCATTCTGATATATATTTTTTCCCTTCACCTAGGTCTGTCTGACTTTTGGTTGGATGGTAACATGGTAGCCTTAGGAAAGTTTCAACGGTAAAAAATTAAAAATCATTGTCCCCATTGCTTTGTGTGGTGTGGTGTGGTGTGGTCCACCAGAGATTGTGATCTGCCTCAGTTCTTCAAATGGATGAAGGGGGTGGAAATGACACATGAATCATCGTGGACTGAACTAGAGAACTTGGCGACAACAACACACCATCGAGGTTGGTGGTGTGTGGCACACCATGTAATCTACTTTCCCAAACATGGGCTTTAATGGTAACTTCCCGCCACAGGAAGTTAGGTGGGGCCTACCTTCATATTAGTGGAAAATTCACCTTGTCCATCTGTTTTTTCAAATCATTTTAAGTAAGGGTGTACATTAGGCCGAATCGAGTCGAATTGGGCTAAATCCGACCCTGCCCGGTCACCAGCCAAACCCAGTCCAGCCCGGTCACCGGGCCAACATATCCAGCTTGACCTTGGCCCGGTGAGCAATCGGGCGAATTCGGGCCGAGTTCAAGCCAATTTCGAACCTTACATCAAGTTCAGAGGTCGGATAACGTTCTCATTTTTCTGTGCCAAATGGTTACGGTAAAGATTTAAGATATATATATATATATATATATATATATATATATATATATATATATATTATATATATATATATATATATATATATATATATATATATATGGCCGGGTCGGGTTGAGTAAGGTCAAAGTGGGACATGTTCGAACTCAATGTGAACTCAGTTTCGAATTAAAGAAAATGACCTATCTCGGATCGAATGCATTTCTAGGTTAGGCTGAATTGAACTTTTTCAGGCCAGTCGTGTGAATTAACCGGGCTAGCCGGGTTCGTGTGCAGCCCTAATTTTAAGACATGGTGAGGAATGACACAAATTCAAAACTCAAGCTGACCCTACAACGTAGGACTGTCAAAACATTTGTGGGGCCACCAAAGTTTTCAATCAGGTTACTTATTTGTGTTTTCAATTCAACCTAGTAGGAATGCACTCATGGACGGTATGGATAGCACATTAACATCACGGCCAACCCATGATCAATTTCAACAGTAGGCATTAAGATGGCACCAACTAACTTCAGGTCGCAGGAAGTTCCTGCCAAAGGCTTTCTTGGATGCGGAATCCCGTCCCGAATTTCCGAAACCGAAGCGGATTGAAACACCACCGACCTTAGCGGTGGGTTGATTTCACCAAATTCTGTGGGTCCTACGACGATGCATGTATTATATCCTTCGGGTTCATCCATTTTTTGAGATCAATTTATGGAAAGAACTTAAAAGTGAAGTAGATATAAGGTCAAGTGGATTTGAATGCTTACTATTGAAAAGTTGGAGGGACCACTCTTGGTTAGCTTAAGAAGGTTTCAAAACTGTGTGCGTCTGCTTCCTGTGTGGTATAGTCACGTGAGCTTTGGATCTTCTTAACTTCTTAAAAATCACATGGCAAAACGGATGAACGGTCTGATATAAAACATATATCATGGTGAGGACACAAAACTTGGTAACGTGAACACACCATCGAGGTCTGTGGTGATCAACGCCGATTTCCGGCGAAAGGCTTTCACAGAAAGTTCCCACGCAAGGATTCTGAGTGGGGCCCACTGCAATGTTTGTGAGAAAGCCACTCCGTTCATCCGTTTTCTGAGCTCATTTCAGTACATGCGACCAAAAATGAAGTGTATCCAAAACTTAAATGGGCCACACGAGAGGAAACGGTGGGGATTTAGTGACCACCGTTGAAACATTTATATGGCTACAAAAGTTTTGTATATGTTTAAGTTCTTAGTATTTTCACTTCATCTCAGTAAAAAAAACCTTATAAACAGCTTAGATTGAATAAGGTGGAGCCCAGGAAGGTTTCAACGGTAGGCATTCCTTTATCCACTGTTTCTCTCGTACGGCCCACTTAAGTTTCGGATCTTCCTCATTTTTTGCCACGGGTACTAAAATGTGCTCGGAAAACGTATGGACGGAATGAATTTCTCATAGTGGCCCCACCCAGAATCCTCGCGCAGGGACTTGCTGCGGAAGGCTTTCGAAGGAAATCCAAATCCCCCGCAGAGAGGTGGAAGCGTCGGACCAACACGATGTCCGTGTGATAAATCCACTCCCTTCAATCAGTTTCGTCAGCTTAATGTGTTAGAGGCAGATCCGAACCCTAGTGGGCCACTCCACGAGAGGCAGTAGTGGTCCGTCCATTCATGATGACATGTAACCGTCACAGCAGGCTCCGGAAGGTTCCGACGGTGGGCGTTTCCACGTTGAATTTTGAATCTGCCTTATTTTTGGGGTTAGCGAAACTAATGGATGGATTGGATTGGATTGGATTGGAATTCATGCGGACATCGCGGTGGGCCCCATTTAGCTTCTGCGTCACTGGATTAAGAGAGTCGCGTGGAGACGATTCCTTGTCCGACTACAACAAGGAAGCAGCTGGTTTTTTTTTTTTTTTTTTGTTTCTATAAAACGGGAAGGCACTTCCCTCTTTTCTTCTTGCTTCTGTTTTCTTGTTTTCTGTTTTTCTCGTCGAAATATGGATATGGAAGAGGAAAGGAAAGAAAAAAGTAGTTTCCCTCCGCCTCAATCAGGCCCTTGGCTTGTATTCCATCATGGAAAGCGTGGCCATCGCCAAACCTTTTTCAGCTTACGCGACGGAATCAATCGTGTCACAAACATACCGAATATGCGCCGTCAATACTGTTTGGTATCATCCAATGGCTGGCTCCTGCTTCATGGTCGCAAATCCAATGACTGTTCCCTGTTGAACCCTCTCTTCCCTTTAGAGAAAATCCAACTCCCCCCCATGGAACACACGCAACTACTTCATCCCTGTGCTCTCCTACTCATCTGAGACTCAGACCATCCCCACCGTCGTTTCCATTCGAACCGACATACCTTTCTTCTTCTTTTGGAGGCCCAACGACCGTGAATTCACTAAGCAAGAGTATAATCATCTTAGAGAAGATGATTTTTTCACTACTTCCATGGGTTGCGGAAATAAAATATATGCTTTAACGCTCAAAGGGATGGTGGCAGTTATCGATTTTTTTGTTTCTTACCCTATAATGAGAATGACGCTATTCCAACCGGAGAAATCCGAAAGCTTTTTCGGACATGGACACAGGAACTATCTTCTTGAATCTTCCGGCAATATCTTCCTTGTCACTATGATTATCTTTGGGCTAACGGAAAGTAAAGTCCGCACCTTGCATGTTTTCCGGTTGGATTTCACTAGGATGGCATGGGTACAAGTATACAGCCTCGACGGTCGCGTTTTCGTCATAGACGTTGATGGTTGTATGTCATGCTCCGCAGACGAAGAATCTGGATTTAGAGGAGATTGCATCTATTTTACACAGTGGGACGATGAAAGCTTGTACATGTTTTACGTAGTGGATGGAAGTCTCACTTTGGATTCGCCATTTCCAAATTTGTCCAGCCCTTGGTTGCTACCATATTGGTTGATGCCTAATCAACCTAACCAATCTTCTTCTTCTTCTTCTTCTTCTTCTTCTTCTGAATCTAGTAACTAATTAACATGAAGCAGAGCGTAGCATCTCTTCTTATCAGCTACCTAAAATAAGTATATATATTTACAATCCAAATTACATTAGTTATTGCTCATTTGTGTAACTAAATAGTTTATTTATATTTCATGAACTAGTTTTATCATCTGAATTCATTGTTAAGTGTGGATCCCTTCTTATGGCTTGGCCCTTCATGAGAAAGAAAGAAAAAAAGAAATCACATGGATTGTTTAGGTGAAGGGAATACATTCATCTATATGTCAGCATGAAATGAATTTGTTCACAGGTCAGGACTCAAGATTACACTGGATTTAGGTATAGCTCAAAACATTGCTTCTATTGATGCAAATCGTCTAATTAGCAAGCTGCCAATGCACAGTGAGATGACAACAGAGTAATCAACCACCAAAACTGTTTTCTCTATTGTCGATTGGCAATCCTGAAATTTGGAAGTTCGGTTCCAAGTGTTTGTTCCGACTTACGTAATAGGGTGTGTTGGTTCAAGATCAAACGAGAAAATACAGATAAGACTCATAATTTGCTCCAAATCCCAACTCTTTTATAAAAAAAGAAAAAAAGAAAAAAATCATATAATTAAGTAGTAAGATAGATAATGAAACCAACAAAGAAAGCAGCTACTCCAAGCCCCCAGGTGATAATTTTGAAGTCAAAAGGCTACAAAAACGCCGGAAAACTTGCCCGTTTCCTGAATATTTTTTTTTAAACCCCCACCATGTCTACATTAATTTCGACATATCCCTGTTCAACTCACCGAATCAGCCAACTTTTTTTCTTTTTTCTTTTTTCTTTTTTATTTAACATGCCCATACAGAAAATCCACGTCCCGCTTGTTCGGCATTAATTACAGCCACTTGGCGATCCTCCAAATCCGCATCCAATTCGCTAGGCCCATTATAATATATGGTACATCCACATGAACATTCATTTTGTAAGGTCATCCACCTGCCTTTTGGTTTCTTTATTTCTCCATCCACAATGCAACCATAAAATTTGGATGGTCAGATGATAAGTCACGGCTGTATTCGCAGAATGGCACCCAACTACCGCAAGAGAAGAAGAAAGAGAAGTTTGCTTGGGTCAAGGGACTCATCTGAGCCACCTGAGTCATACAAAAACGCAGGAAAACTTGCCCATTTCCTGCAATTTTTCACCTTCCACCGAGTCTACATCAATTTTAGACACATCCCTATTCAACTCACCTAGTCAGCCAACCTTTAAAAATAAAAAAATAAAAAATAAAAAAAACATGCCCACACACTCACACCACAATAGGTACTCGAACTCATGACCTCATGTTGAAACTCTTGTAAGTCTACCACTAAGGCATGAGTAAAGACTCAAGTCAGCCAACCTCAGGTAGGATGAGAATTTGATAGTTTACACTAGTAGAAACCCAACATTGACTCTGATTCTGAAATAGACCAACTCACCCACACTCCAAAATAGCAGTCTACACAATGTCGTCGGATCAAATAGTGAATCGATGAGGGATCTTATGTTCACCAGCTGGAGATAGCACAGGGATTGATTGCCAGGACGATGTGGATTTATTTCAAGTGCAGCATTGGTAAGCTTGAACACCAAACCTCCACATTCCAACCACATCGATGACCTCACCTTTTAATAGTTGACAAGCTTAGATGGGTTGAGAAGTCTCGACTTGTCCCACACGTGCAGCTATGCCTCACTTAAGGAAGGTCTCGTGGAGATTTTACATGCATGTTTCAGGCTTTTCTAATTCAAGGATTCAAAATAAGATACATGCATCCATGTGGAGGTTTCTTTCTTTGCAGCAAAAGGGGCAAATAAGAGAATATTAAGATCTGGAAATTGTTGTTGCTTCATGCACAAGATATCAAGAGCAGCGTATTGTTGGTACAGAGCACTTTGGAAACGTACCCTCGATGATTTCAAGTGAATCTAGATATTCCATTTCAGAAAACATTTTGGATGCAGCTACCATTTTGAAATTTCAAATTTCAAAATATCATGAAATTTCATGAAATTTCACCATATATGAGGCAACCAAACACACCCTAAATTATAAATGGCTTTTAAGATAAATTACTAATAATGAGATATCCAACTTCATTAATTACTGAGAAGCCCCAAAAAAAGCACCCTCATTTGACAAAACAATAACCAAAGTAAAACCTCCCATGGAAATGTGTGGCACATCATCAGTGAGTTTGCATGTGCTTTTGGTTGCACCAAACATCAAGGAATTTCATGTGATTATATCATGGATCACCGAAAGAAATTGGAGTTTTGTTTTGGGTTTCTTGCATGGAAACAGGCCTTTACAGCAACCTAGCCTAACATCCATGACTGCAAATTAAATCAGGTTACTAGCTTATACAAGCTTAGTTTTATATTAAAACCTACCATACCGGAATGA
This sequence comes from Magnolia kwangsiensis, assembly GCA_037074715.1. Taxonomy (NCBI): domain Eukaryota; kingdom Viridiplantae; phylum Streptophyta; class Magnoliopsida; order Magnoliales; family Magnoliaceae; genus Magnolia; species Magnolia kwangsiensis. The sequence goes on along the minus strand of CM073571.1, from coordinate 116,269,812 downwards.
AAGTTGAACACTTCTGCAAAATGCTCAATTGACACTGTTAAGCAGAAATACAGAATTTACATATATCTTACAATGCCCTGATGGAAATGTACTGTCTAATAAACAAACCCTCAACCCATCTTCAAAACTTGATTGTTCGGATGGATTTTCATGTGATCTGCTCACAATCTTACACCTGTTCCAAGACCACACTGATATACAGGAGATCCACAAGGAAATTGAATTGTTGTCTCCTCAGTTGACCAGGATGCCGCCAGACATGGTTGGAATGTACTGCTCCCAAAAGTTATTGAGATCTGATTGTTGAATGTCATGATTGTCTTCTGATGAACAGATTTTCCTAGGCCCGTCAAAGTGAAAGACCTTTGTTTCATTGTTGTTGGTTTTAGATGGTGTTGAATCGCTGACCTTCCAAGTGGTAGAAAGCTCAAGGTATTTCCCATAGAGTGCTAATGCCATTGCAGGATTGATTTGATTACTCCTGCAAATGCACCCACACTACAAAGTGAGCAATAGAACAGCAGGACAGGAGCATCAAATCCACTGATAAGAGAGAAAATCAGTATTGAAACATTCATACTCAGTCAGATTTACTTCCAAAAAGAAGATTATATGCATTCTACTAAATATTGATTTCTGATTTCTTGATTGAGGAAATATGGAGTGCTGGTGCATCAGGGCATGTATAGTGTACTAATGCGCCAACTGCATGCGAGTCGCCCATGTTGGGTGATCCAAACCATTGATCTCATGGGCCACACTTTATATGGGAGACATTAAAAACCTCCCAGCTTGGAGGGGTTCATCAATGTGGTAGATTCTGAGATATCCCCATTCCATCCATCTACTCGGGGCTCATCAAGGAGGATGTGAATTGCCTATAACCAGGGATTACAGGAATCCCCTGTAACCCCTGAGATGGCCCAATGACAAAGCATTGGGAAGGTCAAAATCATCATTTCACACAGGGGAATCTCTGCGTTTCACTGCAAGCTCCACATCTGACACACATGTGAAACTTTTTTATTCGGCCACCTCAGGAACTCTGTAAAACTTGGTTACAGGCAAGTCGAGTGCCATCAAGTCTTGACCACCAAATTCATGGGACCCACTTATACAGACTGAGTGCATCAGTAGTCTCTCAACTCTATACATTTCCTGATGCCTTAGCATCTATAGTTCCTCTTTATAACGGGTATTTTCTTCAATAGTGATAACTATCACCAATTCCAGGAAGCATCCAACTCATAGTCGTTTGGATGCTAAAATTCCACAAGAGATTAAGCACCAACGAGATCAGCTAGAGTAATGCTAGGGCGATTCATTTGAGGCTATTGGCCCAAGAAAATCGCCCTGTTCTTTTGACACGTCTTCATTTGCAGGTCATTTGAGTAACAGAAATCTGTGTGGGCTGTACAAAATCCAGTCCATCCATCACACACCAAATCCTTTTAGGATATTAAATAAACAATTAGATTGATCTAAAATTCTAGTGGGCCACACCATAAGAAACAATGGGAAGGTGAATGTCCACAATGAAACCTTCCTGGGGTCCATTGATATGTTTATATGACATCCAACCCGTTTAAAAGGTAAGCACGGTTAGGTGACCAGGAAAATCAAAGATCAGCCCGATCTAAACTTTAATGGGTCCTATACTGTTTCAAAGTTGCGCATCCTGTCCACATTGTTCCATTTCAGGTGGCCCATGAGTTTTTTCTTTTTTTTTAGTCCTGATGTATTATCTCAAGCCTAAGCATGAGCTGGTGCACGTGATGGACGGAATGGATTTCGCACACATCATGGTGAGCCCCATGGCGATTTATGATAGCTAAGACTCCATTGCAATAACTGCCAGCCAAGAAAAAACATTTAATGTGGGTAGAGGGGGCACTTGGTACAATAAGGTGGCAACTTGCCCTAGAGAAAATCGCCGTCGCATTACTTTAGGGAAATGCGTACCCATTCGGAAGGTGAGATTGTGTTCCAAAACTTCCGCCATGGCAGAAATCCCTATGCACATCAACAAGGGACTTTTTTATATAAGATTTGAAATCCCATGTTGAATATGCATTGGGATTCCTTCCCATAGTTAATGGACAGTGGGAGATCGGGAAACACGAATTGGGAACTTATCTTTACAGTAAAATGAGGTCAATCAGTGTATGAGAGGTGTAATGCCTGCCGAACTTCATGCCAAAATGAGTTAATGGTCTTCGGAGATAAGAGAGGCAATAATACTCGAAACCAGATCAGACCATAGCATACAAGATAACAATGTAACTTCAGTTAAATGCTATCGAATGGAAGAAGATGGAGAGTATCAAACCATTTGTTCCCACTGTTCAGAACTTTACTCCACCATACAATGGCTTCCACGAGATCTTTCTCCATTTTTCTTGCACTAATTAAAAGCACATTAAGATTGGGTGCGCAGGCAGTCTTCTCATAAGGCTTCATAGACACCCAAGGCTTTGCAGCCGATCTTTGTATGGCATCCAAGACATCAAAATTAACATAGTCACTCAAGTGTTTACTGCAGTCCTCAGCAGCTGCAATGGCATAGCTTCTCAAATCAATTCCAAAGAGTTCTTCAATGCTTCCCTGTACATGCACAACAGAAAACACCAACAGTCACTGAGAGAAGACAAGAATCATTGGCTTCATGCAAGTTGCAAGGGACGAAGAAATGAAATCTAATCCCGTTACTTTGGGGTCCGTTAGAATCTTTCTGATTTTTTGCAGCAGATGGAGTGGACTCACCCAAATTGATATACATTTCCTTAGGACTACCAAAAGCAGCATGTGATGATATGTGGTGGAAAAGGTGGGAAGACAGTTCACATTTTCCTTGCCGCCCAAATGCCAAGCATTGGGTTTCACCCAAGAAGCAAACCGTAAGTGATTAGAGAGTACATCCAAAGAGGCCTTCATATCACCATTTATACCTAATCAACACATAGAACAGCCCAACCAGTATCCATTGGGAAGAGGACCTCAAACTTTGAACTATTTTACCCAAGTAATGCATGGGTCCATTGTTGTCATGTGCATATCCATATGCAAATCGCATATGCAATCATGGCACATATGCAATCGTATATGTGGCATATTGATGCGGACAACAATGGTGCACCCTTTAGAGTGTACCAGAGCGTCGCCAATAGAGTACCGGAATGGAGGAGTTGATATGAATGTACGTTAGGTCCATCGGACCCATTTTCTGATGCACTACAAGTGCAAGAGCGGCATAACCGCACCCTGACCACAGGCCCATGGGACTGATTTTATAGCCTGTCGCACGGGTGTTTTACTTTTAGGCGTTTTTTGTTATTTTCCTTGTTTCAAGGGCTTTAGTGCACTTTTTTTCTCATCTTTTTATTATTTTTCTTGTTTTCAGGAGCTTTAGTACACTTTTACTTTTTCAATGGCTCATATATACATTGAGAAATCCTATTTTGAGGATAGAATGAATAAGAATTCGTATGTTTTATTTTCTCCCTCTTATATCAAAGAGATTAAGGTTTCAGGATTAGTCCTTGGGTGCTGAGGATTCCACCCCAGTTTCAGGTTTCCTTCTTTTTAGATCTTCAAGGTGCAGGAAAAGGTAAGAATCAGCCATTTTCTTTTCTTTGATGCCCTAGAATCCATACCTTCTTCATCTCGAACCTATTTCTTCTTCATCCCTTTCGTTCCTCTCTGGACATTCCCTTTTGTTTTGAACAAAAAAGAGTAATGGCTAGTCAGGAGAATTAGATCCAAACTTGACCGTGGACTGACTTATGCTAAATTCAAGATATCCCCATATCCCTAGGTCCTCCCTTTTTACTGTTTACGTGATTTTATGCTAAAAGGCATGATCCTAACGGAATGATTTCATATCTGTGTTGAAATTTGCTTAATCCCCTTGATTGAAAATGGTTAGTTGATTAAGTTATTTATTTGAATCACTTTATCATGATTATACATGCATCTAGGGTTACTTGATCACGTCTCTGCATCACTTATGCAATGTACGTGATTGCATATAGCATATGCGATCGCCTATTGGTCATGGCATATTAAATTTTTATTTTTTATTTTTTGCAAAAAAAAAAAAAAAACTTTTTGCCTATAAAAAGGCTTCCAAACCCCCTCCATTTGCAATATTCTCACCCCAAAACTCTCTCTCTCTCTCTAAAGTTGGAAGATCAAGATTCAAGCACTTTCAAGTTTCAAGGAAGATAGCTTGTTGATTTTGTTGTTACTTCTTACTTGTTAAATATATTGTTTAATGTTGATGACTTGATGTTTAATTGATTTTATTTTTCTCAAATGTATTTTAAATATGTAAAATTAGTTATCTATTAACTTAGGAAAGTTCCCCTTTGTTCTTTTATGTTTTTTTACATTTTTTAAAATTTTTTCTTTAATTATTTGGGGAAAAAAATTGCGGTCACATATGCTATTGTGCGATCGCATATGCACATAGGCATATGCAATCACACATGATCACATATGCGATTCGACAACATTGCATGGGTCCAGCATGGGTATATAGGTCTTGAATCAGCTTTATGTTTTGGAATTAGATACAACCCCCTTTTTTTTATGTTTACAGGTAATATAGTTTTCAGATGGCTTGTTAGAATCATGGTTCAAAAACCCGAAATCTTGACTGGATGTCCAGCCAGGTTGGGCTGACATGATGACTTGACCAAGTACTTGCTTGACTCAACTCGATATTGAATAATAAATTAAAAATACTTAGAGGAATAGTAAATATTTGAAATAGGTAAGCTAAAATATATAAAATGCATAAGACAGTAAGATGGCACATGGCACGCTGGTTAAAAGCCTGGACTCAATCAAGACCATGTATATTATACCGGACATTGAGCACGGCTAATATGTTCACATTGATTCAACGATCCAGAGTCCCAACCATACAAACATTGGTCATCAAAAGAATAGAAAGAGAAGTCATAAACGGTCCAATTCAACAGCCCAGTATCCATATAATGGGCTACTCTTATCCAGTGGGGCTCACAGTTTGGATGGTCTAAATTGAGTGGAAGTACTCATGTACAGTGGATGCATGCATGGTTATCAGCAATATATCATTTTAGCTAATGAAATAATATTATCCGGAAAAACATGACCAGATAAATAAAATAAATTAAGAGAATCTAAATAGTATCTAAATTATGCCAGGAGATCACTGAAAAAATAAAATAAAATAAAATAAAATAAAGGATCAACTTAGACTTCTTACAATTCTGTTGATGTGTGCGTCTGGCGCATATTTGACACTGAAACTAGTTCGATAGAGCGAATTTTTAAGTTGAGTGCCCTTTTTACATAGGATGCAACCAGAATATAACATGATATCAAAATATATTTTCACGTTTAGGTAAACTAATCATGATAATACGAAACAGCAACAATTAGTATAAAACATCAGACATGATGCTTGTGAACAATATCATAACCACTCTTTTTTTAAACCCGAAACCAAAAAAGAAAAGAAATCATCATCAACATGCCTTAACCCAACTAAATGGGGTTTGCGAAAAAGGGAAAAAAAAAAAAAAAAATCTGAATGCTTATAAAAAGTGGAAAATAACTAATAAAGTAATTTATCGAGATTTGAAACAAAGAAGAGACAATATGAACAACAGAGTCAACAGACCTTCAAGATTATATCCGGCGAAACATATATGAACCTGCTCAAAGATGGATGGGTGCTTGGGATGATAAACGGTACTATTTCATGAAGAGAGGGCCACACATTTTCACCTGGAGGGGTAGCAATCTTCAATTTCTCTTTGACTTCCTTTTGCCTGTATTTGAAAAAAACCTCATAAACATATGAACTCAATTGATACACAAAAAAGTAGCTGTTAACTAGGCTATGCTTACCCTACGATATCAAGGTTTGAATGTGGAAATAGCACTTTCAGCTTATAGTAGGATACTTTATCTTCATTCCCTTCAGGTGTGAAGAAATGGAAATGAATGCGCTCTGGATATCTGGAAAAACAGAAGCAACGAAGCTGAAAAGCGTGAGATAAATATTCAAATATAGATAACAAATATTTAATTAAAAAAAAAGAGTAATTGGTGTTGATAGTAAAGGCCTTGTCCCAAGTTATTGCACTTGAGAACTTCACTTTCGAAGCCAGGTTCTTGATTCCTGCATATTAGAGTTTCCCCTTAATAGTACTATGAGCATTGGAGCTAAAATGTTCTGACGTCTCACATGTTTTCTGAGAATTTTCAGCTTAAACAAAATGAGGGGTACTCCAATCACAAGGGGATACTAATGGTCCTTCAAACTTTTGCATTAGCCATCTCTAGGGCCATGAATGACTTAAAGCTTCACTAACATTGTCATTAAATATTTGCTATGTGCATGTTTCAGTGCCACCCAAAAAAAAAAAAAAGGTTATGGTTGACATGTCAGAGAAACTGTCCTGACCTTGAGACTGTGTGCCAGATGTGTGAGACCCAAATGCATAGAACAAACATGTGCGCTGAAGTCATGGGGCATAATCTAGCCAAGTACAAGTTCCCAAAAAAAAAAACTCATTAAACCCATTTTTCAGTGGCACCCAAACGTGCCTTAAGATTCTTCTCGTTCAACTTGCAATTGATTCCCTCTAATAAAAAAGCATAGTTTCATTCTGATTAGGAGGGTGACACCATTTGATTTGAATTTGTTGTTCTAAACATCAGTATTGGCAAGCATATTAGCTTGACCGAAAAACAATACGGCGTGAGTGCGTGCGTGTGTGCGGGGTGTATTGGACCATTCTTTGGTAAGAAAGCTATCCTGTTGCAAGCTATAATGTTGAGCCTTTGAGCTATAAATTTTTAATGTATGTTGTAAATTGACATGATAGATGATATTATGATTATACTCTTTTTAGATGATATTATGATTATACTCTTTTAAGATAAAAAGTCCAAGAAAACAACGTATAATTATAGACATCCCACTTTGAGTAAATCCATAAAAAAAAATACAAACTCAAGTTGATGAAATTTCGAATGAATTTGGATGATCTAAGAAGATGTGTGTGCCCACATGTCCATTGTATGGCCCACCTTGATTTCCAGCATGAAAGCCTTGTTTAGGCGAGTAAAATTTGCACACTTGTCTAGGCGAGTAAATTTTACTTGCCTATTATTGTGCAGGAGTAGCAAACTTCGGAACATGATCCCTCATTTTGAATTTGATGATCTTAGGGACTATCAAGTAGTACTCAAAAAGATCTATACGATGGTAATGTATTTCTGGGATCAAATGAATATATTGTGATTACTGGGCCCAGCAAGTGAACAATATACTCACCCACCATTGACAGATGAGGCTAGCATTGTCCAAAGATGGTACATGCTCCCACTTTACGTCCGATTGGGTTGATCATGGACCCATTCTGAAGCACTTTGAAAGATCTATCAGTCCTAGGAAAGCTTTTGTCGAATGGATGTGCTGATTTTGAATAATGAGTCCCACGAGAAAATGTGACTCATTGGGCCCAAGTGAGTGGACCATGATCAGGACATTTTAACCATTCTTTGGATAATGGTCATAATTACTCTTGATATTCTATACCATCATAACAATTAATGAAAGAGCTTTCTGGTGGTATAGAGATTTAGGCCTAGGAATTGGAAGATTCGTAGCCTTATTTAGCCACTTCTAAAGGATTCTAAGCCTAATCTATTTTTTCTCCTTTATAAGCTTGATTATTGAATAAAATCATTTTTTTACTCTGTTAAACCCAAGGATAAGTCCAAGGAATCTTTCTAAAAACTACATGAACCAAGAAAATTCTAAAAATAACCTAAATGGGCAACTTCTAGGAAATTTTCCAAGATTCCTTCTTAACTACCTATTGTTATCCAAAAGAGGCAATGACAATTTTATCCATGCAGATTTAATGGAGGAAAATAAGCCACCCAACTTTGTTCATGCCATTTTTATTGCCACTAATATTCTCTTATTTTATAGGATTTCCATCAAGGATGCTTATAAAATAGAGGTGACTTCTGCAAGATAAAGACCTTTTGACCTTTAAACTCTCATATGTTAGAAACCTAGCCAATAGAGATAAATGAGAGTTAGAGAGAGAGAGAAATGAGCAACGGAGGAGAAGGGATGGTATTTGAGTGGACGGGATCGGGGCTCAAAAAGGATTATTTTGGCTCGAGTCTGTCTTGATAAGCCAAATACCGTCAATCGAAGAGAAGTTGCTGACATGAACCATGAGACCAAGGCCTAAATAAGAAAATCAACGGGGGTTTAGCTCATTTAGTTTCATTTCATGTGTCCTATTTTCTGATATTTTTATTATAACTTGCATCATTTTCATATGAAATGCAATGAAATTTGTCTTGAATCTTCACTTCCTTTCTTTGTTCGATGTTGGAGACCGCATAGTCGAGCAGGAGGAGGTGCCTAACACCTTCTCCTTCCGTAATTGGATCCCTTGACCATGTATTCTTTGGGATAAGTCAATGAGTTTGGATTCATTTTTCATTTTCATATAGTTCTAACTCTCTACATGTATTGATTTGCAAGAGCTAGTGGCAACTCCCATTTGTTTGACAATTTCAGCTAAACCATACCCAGCTTCAAATAGTGATCTTGTAGCCACAATAATCATGTTTAATATAAAAATAAAAAACAGAAACAAAGTTAAGAAAATCGTTTTTTTTTTAAAAAAAAAAAAAAGGATGTGAAATAATTGAATTGATCTCATACATGCATAAATATATGTTTAAAATACTTACAACATCTAGATCCCCAAAGAAACTTATAAAAAAAATAAAAATAAATAAAAAAATAAAAAATAAATCAAAAAACGATGAATAGTAGTCAAGTTACCATCATCCCCAAAAAATGGCTCGAAAATGCAAAAAAATTTGGAATTGAGCACATAGATGCTAGATCTATTTTCTACACACATTGAACAATAATTCCCCAAACTGTTTTTAGATTTTATTTTTTATTTTTTCAAAAAGTTCTGAACAATGATAACCCATCCCAAAAATGGCCTGAAAATGACCAAAAATACTCAAATAACTTTAAAATTCAAAAAAATTGACTGAATGAATGACACTATAGATCTAGACTACCATCATGTTATTCATGCATTGTTGTAAGAAGCATTTGAGAAAAAAATAAAAAGAAAAGAAGAAAATCTGGAAATTATGAAAAAACAGTGACAATTGAAACATTGGAAAATAACCAAAATGCCCAAGTTGAAAGAGTCTTCCTTGGAATTTTCTCTCGACTAGATTCAGATGAGATAAGTAAGCGTTTCCAAACTCAATCTAAAAATAGGAACTCCATGGAAAACTATAGATATCACTTGCTCACCTTACAGCATCAGAAGAATCACTTTCCACTCTAAATGGAATAGAGTACCACATTGGTAACTCTTTTACAACTTGTATACAGCTAAGAGTATCTGCCTCATTAAAATTGTAAACCCAAATCAGCCCTTGTAATACCCTTTTCACCTCCACAAGTGGTTCCAAAATAATGCAATCCACTTCAGCTGGACCCGAAAATTGCAATCAGGACACCAGTTGAGACCCTTTGTCCAATATTCACTCAGAATCCAGTATTTTCCCAACTACGCATAGCAACCTCTTTTTTCGTCATGTACAGCAAGTGCAAAGATTGTCTGGAACCTTGGTACAAATAAAATATTTTAAGAAAAATCTCATTAGTTCTTCTTTCCTGCAGTCTACACTTCACATACATAACTCGACATTTGGATAAATTGGCATAATGTAATCCTCATGATTCTGATTCTATTGTTTCTGATCTAGGTATGACCACCTTAAATATCACAATCCAAAGCTAGCTTTCTAAGGCCCCATTTGGATGTTTCTGCCAGCAGATACCAGTATCCTTCCAAGGGAGAGTTGGGACAAGGCTATGATGATGATCCTTCAGAGGGATAGCTGGATTAAACCAATTATGATTGTTAGTGAAAATGCAGGAAAACAAAGAATCTTACTTAATGCGATTGCACTTTCCTTACCACCCCAAATGCCAAGCGGGGCGAACATTCGAAAATATGACAAACCAAACGCAATTTTGGATTGCTTATCAAAAGGAAAAAATTGAAGTTACACTCATTTGGACCCTAAACAAACAGGTGATAGGAATGATATTTTGAACTCTCAAAAGCAAAGTGGATCCAGGGGCACTGTAGCAGATGTAACCTAATAAAGTAGCTTTAGGATTGTTAGAAAGCTTCAACCAACTTTGGCAAAGAAACCATTATTCTGTCTCTGTAATAAATCCAACTGACCAAGAATCAGAAAGAAATATGCTGGATGCACATTGCAGATTGTTACTCACAGAGAAAATTTACATTGCATTGCTTCACCAGAATGACTTTGACCAACAAAAATATAGCCAGATAGATTTATTGATTTATTGGCCTATCAAGTTGTCAACGCCTTATCTATGATAATTTGATAACACAAGTGCTTTAAAAGGTTCTTCCAGTCAATAAGCAGGGATCGGCATACCATAACAATTTAATTGGAACTTGAGCTATCATAAAGAGGGGCAAGTGACTTGTGAAACTTTAGAGCGCAGGGAAAATTGTCCCTGGGAAGTTAAAGCATTGGCCACGATCATTAGAAGCCTCTCAAGCTTCTCACAAATTGGTCTTATCATATAAAGTTGGAGGGAATGTGCCAGAGCTGCCATTCCCTTGCCAAAAAAATAAAATTAATAATAAAGGATGGTTCTTATCAGTCATCATATCCTCAATTTGTGCCTCCTGATCCCCATATCTCCATAGCCAAAATATATTACTAACTGTAATTTTTGTTTGTTTACCCTCTATATGAAAGCTTAAACTCCAAGTAAATCATAAAAGTATATTTGAAGGAACATTCCTTGCAAAAACAAATCCAAGAAACCCAAGAGCAGTAGCAGGAGCGTGAATACAAGAATGTAAGTGCAAGACTACAAGTGCAAGAAAGGCATGGATTTCACATCTTGATTTGATATAAAACATATATATAACTCTTGGGCCTTTTATCTTCTTGGGATGTAATTCACTTGGGCTGTATTCTTCCCCCACTTTGTGTGTGTGTGTGGATGTTAACTACTATAGATATCTATTTTTTTTCTTATTTAAATAACATACCATCATGTTAGTATGTATGAAGTGTTTGTTTGTATATGTAGACAGAGGCTTACAAATCTCAAATGCACCTTTACACAGCACACGCCCAACTACAAGCATGTTGGACATCCAAGTGGTGCATATGGTGGCCCCGACCGTAAAGATGACCATATGATCAAAATGGATTGACTACGTTGAACATGGAACGTTGGGAAGTTCTTTTTTTAACCATCCATTCTTTCATCATATTGTTTGGATTCATGATGAAAGTTGCAGCTAAGGAAAATTAACAGGGAAGAGTATGTAGCAGATTGATGAAACGAAGGAGAGCTAGCATAGCCCGCGTTCAAGAGACCAAGTGGAAAGGGGCTAAAACTAGAGAAATTGATGGATATAAACTTTGGTATATAGGAAAGGACAATAATAGAAATGGGGCACCGATAATGGTATATAAAGATTTAAAGAATAAAGTTGTAGATGTTATGAAAGTGATAGGATTTTATTAATAGAACATGTGTTAGAAGAAGAGATAATCAATGTTATTAGTGCATGCGTGCCATAGATAGGATTAGAGAATAGAATCAAGAGACAACCTTGATAGGGTATTGGATCAACTAATGCAAGGAATTCCAAACATAGAAAGGATATTTGTAGGAGGAGACTAAAATGGTCATGTAGGAAAAGAAAGTAGAGGATATGAGAGGGTACGGAGGATATGGAGGATATGGTTTTGGGAAAAGAAATGAGATTGAGGATGCTATCCTTGATTTCACTATAGCATACAATCTAGCTCTAGCAAACACATACTTTAAAAAATCAAGTGAAGATTTAATAACTTTCAAAGTGGACCGCTTACAAGGCAAATAGCTTTCTTTCTACTTAAGAAGATGGAACAACCAAGATGTAAGGATTGCAGGGTTATGGTAAGAGAGAGTTTGACCATGCAACACAAGTTAATGGTTATGGATGTTTACATTAAGAAATGGAAGAAAGGAAATCAAATTAATAAGTGTCCAAAAACTAGGTGGTCAAATTTAAAGGGAGAGAAAATATTGTTATTCATTAACACATTGATGGAAGAACAAAAGTGATATTTAGAGGAAGAAGTAAATGTTATGTAGAATGAGATGGTTGAGTGCAAGACATTTTAGAAGTATCTAGAGGAAAATGCAAATCATTTAAGGAAATCTAGTGATGGAATAACAACATACAAAAAGCTATGAACAAGAAACGTTCATGTTTCAAAGCCTAGAAAGGACTAGAAATGATGAAATTTTTGAACAAAATAGAAATGACAAATGGATTGCTAAAAAAGTAGTGAGTGAGGGTAAATGTAGCGCTTATGATGATCTTTACAATACAATGGAGATAAGAAAAGGCGAGAAAGATGTCTTCAAACTTGCAAAAATGAGAGAGGAAGAATAGGGACCTAGAGCATGTTAGATGCAATAAGAGCTATAATCAAAGGGTACTACTCAAGGACAATGAGATGAATCAAAAGTGGAGAAGCTATTTTCAGAACTTGTTAAATGACAACCACTCTGAAAACATAAGGATAGAAGGAACCATAAACTCAATTGACGTCAAAGACCATACATACTTTCATAGAATTAGGATATCTAAAGTGAAAGAAGTTTGAGAATGACGAAAACAAGAAAGGCTGTCAGACCAGATGGCATACCAATAAAGGTTTGAAAGTCTATAGGAGACACTAGGTTACTTTGGTTGACAAAGTTGTTCAATAAGACTGTAAGATCAAAGAAAATGCCAGAAGAATGTAGGAAATAATGCAGGGGCATTTTCACGCCGGGCTCAAATGGGGTTGCCTATGGGATGCAGGGGCACACTCGAGGTGGGCGGCCCGTGTGAGGCGAGTGGCTTGTGTGAGGCGAGCCCCACCCGTGTGAGGCGGGTGGCTCATGTGAAGTGGTACCCATGTGATTTGAGGCCCACGAGGGGGGTGCAGTTGAGGTCCTAACCCATGAGATGTGGGGCCTGAGCTATGAGATAAAGGGATCAATTCGCCATGCTCTATCGGTTCGAGCTTTTAGAGCAAGTGGTTAATTGTCTTGCATCAAATTGGTATCAGAGCAGGAGTTCTCGTGTTCGAAACTTCTCACCGGGGGTGATTAATGCAAGGGCATTTTCACACTAGGCTCGAGTGAGGTTGCCTGTGGGATGCAGGGGCACACTCGATGCGGGCGGCTCATGTGAGGCGGTACCCGTGTGATTTGAGGCCCATGAGGGGAGTTCAGCTGAGGTCTTAAACCATGAGATGTAGGGCCTGGGATATGAGATAAAGGGATTAATTCGCCATGTTCTATCAGTTGGAGCTTTTAGAGCAAGTAGTTAATTATCCTGCATCAAAAAGTACCATAAAGCCTATTTATAAGAATAAAGGTGACATATATAGCTACACTATTTATCGTGGAATTAAACTTATGAGCCATACTACGAAACTTTGGGAGAGAGTGATTAAGCTAAGTCTAAGGCATTGACAAATATCTGAAAATCAGTTTGGTTCATGCCAGGCAGGTCTACCGCTAAAGCTATCTTCCTACATAGACAATTGATGGAGAAATAAAGGTAGAGGAAGAAGGATCTTCACGTGGTCCTTGTTGACATGTAGAAAGCATAAGATAGGTCCTTAAAGAGTTAATCTCGTGGGTGTTGAGAGAAAGGAGTTTCAAGAGGATATACTAACATAAAAGCAGTAACAAGTGTGAGGATTACTAGTGGAGAGAGAAGTGAGTTCCTGATTACAGTAGGCTTGCACCAGGAGCATTGAGCCTATACATTTTCACATTGGTGGCGTGGGCAAAAACACAAAGCTAGATTTATGTTGGAGTGCTTTACAATCTAAAGAATTAATTGAACTAAAACAGAGTATATGTAGCACAATTTTACTAACAATAGGAGTGAAAACGAGGAATTAGTTTAGGGTTTTTTTCGAAGATTGAAAATTATTATTAAAGGGAGCTGAAACAATCATAGAGAGAGAGAGAAGAACAGACAGACGAAAACAAAGCAAAGCTAGAAAAAACTAGAAACTATACAACTTAAACCAGCCCTGGAGGCAATTCGAACTAAAAATATATACAACTTGAACCAACCCCAGAGACCACACGACCTTTAAATATATATATATATATATAAAACTCGAGACAAACCTAGAAGCATCTCCCAAAAAAAAAAAAAAAGAGGACTCTTGGGAGGCTAACTTGCTTAAGGAGACGAGCCAAAAGAGCCTAGAAGCGAATTGATCAGGGAACCGTCACTGCAATTGATGGTTAAAGACCAGTCCTTCAGAAGTCTGCGAGCATGCGAACGGGTACATGAGGCAAGGACAGCTTTGTTCTGGAAATAACGAATATTTATCAATCCAAGTTGCCTAAAGAGTAGCCATAAGGGTCAATCATCTAATCTCTTTGAGGTCTCTACCCAAACCAGAACTATGCCAAGATGACAGGAACCCGATAATGATGCCAAGCATCACCTAGCTAGAGTGGAAGATGGCGCAGGAGGAAAACCAAACTTCGAAGGCATAAGGGCATTGCTTGAACGAATGTGGGATAGATTCGACTTCCTTGTAGCAAAGAAGGCAGATATTTGGGATGATTAAAACTCTCCGTTGAAGGTTGTCGACGGTGAGGATTCTCCCTCTAACAAGCAACCAGACAAAAGATGTCACCTTGGGAGATCTTCGTAAGACCAGTGGAAGCAAGGAAAGTTCGCAAAAAAAGAGGAATTATGAGCCTGAATTAGATTCCAAAAGGATTTGGAGGAGAATATGCCAAAGGGAGAGCATCCAGAAGAAGAAGTCTTCCGAGTCCTAGGAAGGCTAAATACCTTGCAGCATCTTTAGCATTTCTAGGAGTTCAAACAACTCATTGTCCAAGAGAGCTCTCCTGCGCAAAGGGCACCAAACACTTGACCCAACCATAGAAAAGCAATCAAAAACTAAAAATTAGTTGATCAAGATGTTTACCAAAATTACCACTTACAATATCTCAAGCCGATAATTCACGAAAGCAGAGAGATTGAGAATGATGTTGCCAATAAAATTCAAGCTGGGTGGAAGAAATGAAGATGTCTCTAGAATTTTATGCGATCACCGTGTAACACTCAAACTAAAAGGGAATTTTCTAAGATAATTATAAGACCCGCCATGTCTTATGGGATATAATGTTGGGGAGTTAAGGAACAACATTGTTACAGAATCAGTGTAGCTAAAATGAGGATGTTGAGATGAATGAGTGGCAAGACAAGGAAGGGTAGAATTAGAAATGAATGCATTCGAGGGAAGTTAAGAATTGTACCAATAGTTAATAAGATGAGGGGAAGCGGAGTACGATCATTTGATCATGTGCAACATAGACCAAAAACCGCAACAATTAGGAGTGAAATGGTATAAGTTCAAGACTTCAAAGGGCAAAAGGAAGCCTAAAAGGACATGAATGGAGATAGTAAGAAAAGACTTGATGACATATGGTCTAATTGAAGGTATGGCCTTAGAGTGTAATGGCGGAATAGGATTCATGTAGCCTACCTTAATTAATTGGGATAAGGCTTATATGATGTGGTATGCCATAATAACCATTATAGGAAACAGTAATTGTCAAGGGTCAAATATTGCATATTATCCTCCATTTATATCTTGATTTTATGAACATGATAATGTTTTATGTTCCATTTTACTCATGTTTGTGTTGCAAGGTGAATTTAAGAGCTCAGATTGAAAAGGGTGTTAAAAGCATAGATTTGATACTCAATAATCACCAAGGCAAGGGATAGATCTTAGGAGACCAAGGTTGAAGAATTCACATGTCAAAGACCCAAGAAAACCAAGTAAGGAATGAAGAGAATCAAAGATTTGAAGTGAAGAAAAGGAATCCTAAAATCGTCCTGAAAAGGCATATTTTGAAACTTTGGGTCATTTTGTGAAATTGCGCAGAGTGAAGTCTATTTCGAAAAACTGTGCAGAGTGAAGTTTATTTTAGCAAATTGCGTAAATTTGATGCAGTTTTAGAGTTTTCCAATTAGGTGAGAAAGTTGGAGTTCCACAACTATAAATAGGACTCTCTAGGATGTTCTTAGGCATCTTCTAGGGTTTAAGGAGTGGAGCAAAAGGTTGGAGAAGTCGTCGCCAAGAGTTTTTCTTCTTCCTCCTTAGTTGTTTTCATGTTTTCTTCTAGGATTTTAGATTCAATTATGTCTATGGTTGGCTAAACCTCTTAGCTAGGGCTAAGAGGTGAAGCTAATAGCATGATGGGATGTTTCTATTGTTTTGATTCATGTTTATGTTGAACTCCATGGATTATAATTTAATATTTAAGGAATACTTTTAATTTTTAATGGTTTATTGTAACTCAAATTACAGTAGATCTACAATAGCTTTGAGTATCTTCTTTTCCTGATTTGAGATTGTGAAATTAGTAAGTCATGTTGTTCACCATCGTCCCTTGGGCATGGTAGGGTGATGGAATCCTTCCTATCTTTACAATTCTCCTACTTTGAGATTATGGGACTAGTAAATCCTGTTGTTTGTCATTGTCTCCTAGGCATGATTTGGTGATGGAAATCATGGAATCCCTGTCAATTATCATAGTTCTCCTTCATTGAGAATTAGGTCAATAGAAGTTCAAATTTAGTTTTATTGATATATTTCCCAATTGGATAAGATAGGACTCCAATTCTAATTGTGTTACTTGAATCAAGCAAGATGGCTCCCTGATTACTACAAGTGGATCCTTGGCACCCTAGTTCCCACCTTTAAATTCTTAGTTTTAATTACTCTATTCATAATTGCTCTCTCAAATACTTCAAAATTAGTTTCGCATCTTCTTCTAGTTAATTTCAGAACGTACAAGTTTCAATCCATGTGGATTCGACCTCAATCTTACCGAGATTATTACTACATCGCGACCCTACAATTGGGGTTGTGAACAGTAACTACACGTCATGGGCCCATAGCAGCTGTTACAAAAAAAAAAAAAAAAAAGGGACTTGTAATGGTTTGTTACAGAGCCGATATAGGTTTTCTTCGGGGCGGGGGGTAAGTTAACGTTGGGGAATACCTTGTTAAATAATGGTGGTGGTGGTGATTATGTACTCTTTTTGTATAGGTGTGGCGCACACAAATAGTGGACCAGCCTAACTTTTGTTTATGACCATTTTCACAACAAAGGCCACCTTCTTTACCACTCAATGCCCCATGCAATTGCTCACTTGGCACTTGTACTGCATCTTAAGCACTAGTGGCACTTGCAAACCTCATGTGTTAATACATATTTTATATCTTTCGCACATTGATTTTAATCAACCTGTGAAATTGACTGCTACATGGCTCCTGTGGGAGCTTCGTGCCCTCATTGCTAGTCCCAAGCCCAGAAAAAGGAGGGTTGCATCAGGATGGCAACCAGAGTGAAACTTTTGACACAACTTTTATCGTGAATCCCGACAATATGAGTATATGGTCCGTGATAGAGTGGAATGGAGTAACAAGATTCCTGTAGCTGACCCCAATCAGTTGGGATAAGGTTTTGATGATGATGATGATGTGCTTGAAGTAATTGACATTGTTGATCAATCAATTTTTTATGAATAAAAAATTATTAATTTGAAGAGGCAATAGCAACAAAGAGTAAGTAACTACAACAATGGGAAAGAGTCACCTACACAAAATGAAAACCACGTCATTCCTTCCTTGGAAAGAGCATCAATGATAGAGTTAGGTGTTGGCTTGTGTGCTCTTGAGAGCCGATCAAACATTCACTTTACTCGCAACCATCGTACTATAGTTATCGAATGATGATATTTGTTCCCATTCCATATGATTGTGCATCATATGGTTTGTATTTTATACATTCATTGGTTCATCGAATGTCCACAAATGACATCATAGTGGACCAAGTGCGTTAGTTCGACCAATGACATAGAGAGATGTTTCCGTGCATGATCCTTATTTGACTAAAAGTGATTTGTGGCCAATGATGGTCTGGACAGCTAATCAGTACGCTTGTCATATTACTAGATGACTGCTTAAGAAAAACGGCTGGATCTAGGCCAGTCTAAGTGGTTTATGAAACTCAGTACATGAGGGTGCACATAATTGGATACGGCACATCGAGCGGGATAACCGTGAAACAATGCTCTTTTGGCCACAATAAAAAGGCGTATACTTCCTCTGTGCCGCTTGCAAATTCGTTGACCTACGTTTCGACATGGAGATTTAGAGTACTCCTAGGTGGCCCTAATCCACTAAAAATGAGCTGCACAAAAGAGATTCCTAGGCGTTTTGGGTCCACTAAAAGAGAGGCTTTGCATGCCCATGTGTACTCGAATGGAATCCATAAGACAGGTTCTTAAAGACTATCTACTGGTGAAGATGGTGAAGATCATCATTGACCATCAGCCCATACAAGTCATCCAGCATCCATCTTGTGCCAAAGGATGTTTTCTCAAAAAACATGTTCTTTTATGAAGAGATTTTTGTCATGGTCAATTGGTAAATTGGTGGTAGATCATCACGTTCCAAAGAATGGGCCCTTACTTTTGAGGCTTGAGCCCACTTTTGGAGGGAACTAGACGAGTGGAGGGAGATTGGATTTATTGAAAAACGAAATATGGGTGTTGGATTGGACAAAAAGACACCTCTTAGTTATGAATAATAATCAAGGAATGCCAAATCGGTTACGTATCGGCCGATACGGCCGATACGTAACGGAAACGGTGGTGACCGTTACACGTTACGGGGTCGTATCGGCCGATACGGTTTTTTGTAGCCGTATCGGCCGATACGGGCCCGATACGGGGCGTATCGGCCGTTACGGGGGCGTATCGGCCGTTACGGGCCCGTTACGGGCCGTTACAGGCCCGTAACAGGCCCGTATCGACCTTTTTATATTTTAAGCTTTGTTTTTGTTGTTTTTTTGAAACCTCTTGCTTCCAAACTGTTTTTTACTCCTTTTACTACTAATTTCGACCAACTTTGGCTGAGTATTTGAGATAAAAACACATTATATTATGAATTTTCTTGAATCAAAGCTCGATGGGCCATTTTTCAGAAATTTGTCAAAAATATGTATTTATATATTTTTAATACGTTTTGTTGTTTTAATCATACCATATGATGTGTTAATCATAGTAAAACATGTTAATGTGCATTTTACAGATTTTGGGTGTCATTTAATATATTTTTTATATTTTTTTCTATTTACGCATGAATTTTGGCCCCTTTTTTTAAAATTTGAAAAATCAATTTTTAATGGTTGTATTGTTGTTTTAATTATGTCATTTTATGTGTTAATCATAGTAGGACATGTTAATGTGCATTTTACAGATTTTGGGTACCATTTTATATTTTTTTTTTTATTTTTTTCTATTTACGCATTTATTTTGGCCCTTTTTTTGAAAATTCGAAAAATCATTTTTTAATGATTCTTTTGCTGTTTTAATGATGCTATATGATGTGTTAATCATAGTAGAACATGTTAATGTGCATTTTACAGATTTGGGGTACCATTTTATATATATTTTTATATTTTTTTCTATTTACGCATGAATTTTGGCCCTTTTTTTTTAAATTCGAAAAATCAATTTTTAATAGTTGTTTTGTTGTTTTAATCATGCCATATGATGTGTTAATTATAGTAGAACATGTTAATGTGCATTTTATAGATTTGGGGTGCCATTTTATATTTTTTTTTATATTTTTTTCTATTTACGCATTTATTTTGGCCCTTTTTTTGAAAATTCGAAAAATCATTTTTTAATGATTCTTTTGCTGTTTTAATGATGTCATATGATATGTTAATCATAGTAGAACATGTTAATGTGCATTTTACAGATTTGGGGTGCCATTTTATATTTTTTTTTTATATTTTTTTCTATTTACGCATTTATTTTGACCCTTTTTTTGAAAATTCGAAAAATCATTTTTTAATGATTCTTTTGCTGTTTTAATGATGCCATGTGATGTGTTAATCATAGTAGAACATGTTAATGTGCATTTTATATATTTGGGGTGCCATTTTATTTTTTATTTTTACATTTTTTTCTATTTATGCACGAATTTTGGCCCTCAAAAATAATTGCAAACACCTAAATGTAAGATATTTTCATATTACATTCATTCTAATATATCTATCATTGATAGTAGATAGATAGAAAATTACATACATGAATTTTGTAGTCAAATTCAGGTTATCTGGTTCATAAATTCATCAGACAGTCCGATACAACTTCTGACCAAAGAGTGGACCGTTACACCACCATAAACATGTTCCAATTTATAAATGAATGCATATTTGGAATGCTTAGAACATTTCGGATTTAATCCATATTTTTTCATATTTTTTTGGCAAAAAAAATATTTTGCGCCGTTATGGGCCGTTACGCCCCCGTATCGCCGTTACGCCACCGTATCCGTATCGGTTTCAGAGGGCACCGTTACGCCAACCGATACCGATACGGGACACCTTGATAATAATTGAATTCCATAGTTTGCTAATTTCCCCCATAAGGATCCCGCGCCTAAGCAATTCTAGGGTCTTCTCTGTCTAAAATTAGTGTTTGGGAAAGAATAAAAGGAGATCACAATCCCCATCATCATCATCTAAACCTTATCCCAATTAGATGGGGTCAGCTACATGAATCTTGTTCCACCATTCCACTCTATCAAAATAAAGGGCCAAACATTCTGTTAGACCATACGTCATCGTCCTTTCTCAATACCATGGCCATAATCCTATTGACAGAATTTCCAAGTGGTCTTTGGGGGATGAGAAACTTAGGTCGGAGCTCGGATCACAGAGACTGCAGCTAGTCCTCTTCTTTGTTGTTCCTTCTTCAAAGAGGGCTGATCTCTCTTTTTTTTTTTTTTAATTACCTATTGCATGAATGAATGAGATATTTATATTCCCTTTTGCTTCACATGATCATACACCCACCTAGGAAGGCTATATGAGTCTTTTTTAACCGAAATTACTTGGGAAAACAAAACGTTTAACCCATCTGTAATTAACCAATTTCATCAATGAAAGCAAACCTCCGAGGCTTGGTGAAATCATCCTCATCCAAATAGATAGCATCTCTGGAATCTCTTTTGACTCTTCAAGTGTCAAAAGTATTTGAGAATATACAAAGACCTCTCTAAGAGCTTGAGCTCTGCCTCACTATAATCTCGAATATTGGCAAAGCCAAAGCAAGTTATAACAATATCTCCATTGCTATCCCTCAAAAAAAAATGTCAATTCGAAATGCCCTGGGTTAATGATAGAACTTAGAAGAACCATCAATATTTAGCTTCCAACTACCAACTGATGGGGACATCTCGAGCACATGCACGTTCCCCCCCCCCCCCCCCCCCCCCCCCACATACGCAAGGAGAAAGAGGACCCCACCATCGATCTGGATTGATGGCAACGTCCAGGGAGGGCCTCCTAGTTAGAAGACGGAGTTTTGGTTCGTTAGAGTGGACCCGATAGTCAAGTAAAGCCCATCATGGGACCTCATGATCATGGCCCACTAGTCCGATTAATCTCATATTTTAGGTTTTGCTTGTTAATGTTATTTAGAATATCATTGACGCTTTAGATTTCTTTGAATAGTTTTTATTTTGATTTACTTCATCGCCAAGTAATAGGTTGCGCGCGCACATGACGCGAGTTTTAGGGTATAAGGTTTTCCTATAAACAGGCACCCCTTCAGGGTTTTTGAGGCATTGAAGTGTAATAAAAATTCTGAGTTTTCTTACTCCTCTGAGTTCCTGAGTTGTGGAAATTCAATTGGGTGCGAAGCCCTCCCTTCATTGAAGGACTAACTACCGTGGTGCGAAGCCACATCTATCCTGATTCACCCCCATCCTCTATCATGCATATTCCTCACCTTCTACAATCATCCTCGCTTCGAATCCACCAATTTTTGCAGCAACTTTTCTCCTTACAGTAGAATTCCATATTCTGACCCTACAGAAGGGCTGAAACTTCGGCAGAGCACCACGCATAGCCCGTAGCTCAGATCGACCCGAAACTTTGGGATTTTAGAGCCCACCCCTGGTCGACCAAAGCCAAGGAGAAGCTTTTTACGTTCGACGCCCCCTCGCACGTGCGGCCAGGCCCCTGCGCACGTGCGATCAGCCTGACCCGCTATTCGCGCGCGGGAGCTATCTTCAGGCTTGGATTTCTTGCTATTTTAATCCTCTCATACCTTTTTTCCCTAACCCTAACCCTAGATTGCAATACTTTCAGTTTATTTGCCCATTTTCTAATCCTAGGGTTTTCTGAATTGAAATTGGTGAATCTCTTGGACTAGGGGCTGATTGTTGTGCATGTGTAGATGATTTTCACTTTCCTTTGAATATCATTTGGCTAATAATTTTTATTGATCCAGCCCTAGCCTGTGTAGGCCTGGACCCGTGCAAATTCTCCTTGTTTGAATGTTTGAGCTTTTGTATAAGATGTGGAATTATTACGTGATTGTTTCTAAATTAGTATGATCTAAAGTCTGAGATCTTGCATATCATATTTAATTTTCATGTCCTGCATCAAATTTAGTATCAGAGCCTAGGGTTCTTATAGGGGAATACATTACATGTTTAGGGTTTAGTTTGTTTATGTTCACCATGCACCCAGTCTCATCATATATAGCTATTAAAGGACCATAGTTCTTGATATTAGTTGTTGAGATTTCTGTTAATAGTAAGTTAGCAATTCCCATTGCTATAACTTTTTGTTATCCCCTTATTTTGACAACTATATTGCTAGATTTTGGTAGCGTTGTGTAGTTTTCCTCATATAGTCTCATAGGGTCATTTAGTCTCATTTAGTTGCATATAGTCGTAGTAGAAGGTCCTTAGGTAGAGTTAGCAATTGTATGCTCACACGTATGGGTCATGGTTTTGGCTTACACCCTACACTAACATGTAGCAATTGCAAAAATCATTGAACAAGTTGACCCAGCAGGTTGAGTCTTTGGGTAAGCACTGGGAACAATGTATGGACCAACACATTGAGCAGCTTGATGTGCGCATTACCCAACTAGAGACCTTCGCCAGGGCAAACCCCACCATTGGGAATGATGCCCTATCTCAGGCAGGTGGTCAAGAGGCTAGTGTAGAGTTACCCACTGAGGCCATTCCAGTAGTGAATGAGTTTCATGATATCTTTCCTGATGATCTATCGGATGAGTTTTCCCCTATGAGGGATATACAACACACTAGGACGTAGGACACCATACTACCTATAGCCGAGTTTGCGTTTAATAGTTTTGTCGATAGGTCCACAGGTCTAAGTCCTTTTAAAGTCGCTATTGGTTATAAACCTAGGAAACTATTGATCTTGTCTCTATGTCACTGTCCCATAGGCCGTCAGAGTCTGCAGAGTCTTTTGCGCATCACATTCATTCATAGCATCAAGAAATCAGGCAGAAGATCATGACTAGTAATGAACATTACTCACTTTCTGCAGACCAACATAAACGTTTCAAGGAATTCAATGTAAGGGACTGGGATGGTCCACATCAGGCCAGAGCAGTACCCTCAGGGAGTCATTCATAAATTACACGTGCGTAGTGCCGGACCATTCAAAATTATGAAACGAAACGATCTCAACACGTATGAGATAGATCTTTCACCTTCCATGGGAATTAGTCTCACATTCAATGTGGAGGATCTAGTTACATTTCAGGAGACCACTGATACATTGTCCGGCCTGTCACCTAACCATCCTGAGTCCCCAAACCTTTCCCTTAATTCATGGCCTCCTTCCGACCCATCTTCCCAGCATCTACCTCCCATACATACCCTTCCCACACCCAGAGAGGAGATAGAGGATATTCTAGACCATCAGATAATATCCACATCGGACGGCGGGTTTCAGAAGTTCTTGGTCAAGTGAAAATCACGCCCAGCTTCAGACAGTACGTAGCTCGCTGAGGAGGAGCTTAAGAAACTTGATCCTTACATCTCGGAGCAGTTCAGGAGTTTTGTTTCGTCAATGGCGAAACCTTCGCAACCGAGGAGAATTGATGGGGACAACTTGCGCACATGCTCCCCCCTCCCCCCGGCACGTACGCAAGGAGAAAGAGGGCCCCGCCATCGATCTAGATGGATGGTGATGTCCAGGGAGGGCCTCCAGTTAGAAGACAGAGTTTTAGTTCATTGGAGGGGGCCCAATAGTCAAGTAAAGCCCATCATGAGATCTCATGTTCGTGGCCAACTAATCCGATTAATCTCATAATTTAAGTTTTTTTTGTTAATGTTATTTTGAATATCATGGACGCTTTAGATTTCTTTGATTAGTTTTTATTTTGGTTTACTTCATCGCCAAGTAATAGGTTACGCACAATGCGCGAGTTTTGGGGTATAGAGTTTTCTTATAAATAGGCACCCTTGTAGGGTTTTTGAGTCATTAAAGTTTAATAAAAATTCTGCATTTTCTTACTCCTCTAAGTTCCTGAGTTGTGGAAATCCAATTGGGTGCGAAGCCCTCCCTTCATTGAAGGGCTAACTACCGTGGTGCGAAGCCACATATATCCCGATTCGCCCCCATCCTCTATCATCCATATTTCTCACCTTCTACAATCATCATCGCTTCAAATCTGCCAGTTTTTGCTAGAAGTGGGCATCGAGCCGAGTCGAGTCGAGGTGGGCCAAGCTCGGCTTGGTTTGTCCATGATGTACTCGAGTTCGAGCTCGAGCTCGGCCTCAAGCTCAACGTTGAAGCTTGGCTTGTTTGCCAAAGCTGTCGAGTCAAGTTCGAGTCGAGCTAGTGGTTCGAGTCGAGTCGAGTTTACCTCGAGTCGAGTTCGAGCTTGTTGGGTGATAGAGACTCTAGGGTTTGTTTTTTATTTTTTTTATTTTATTTTTAAGTTTAAACTTAAAACTTATATTAATAATATATATTATTATAATATATATATAATATTTAATATATTTATTAATCGAGCCGAGTCGAGCTCAAGTTCGAGCCTCGAGTCGAGTCGAGTTGAAATGCCCTTTGGTTGAACTTGGCTTGAACTCAACTCAAGCTTCAAATAATTAGCTTGGCTCGGCTTGAATCGGCCATTCAAGCCGAGTCAATCCGAGCTGACTCGAGCCGAGTCAAGCGAGTTTTTCGAGCTAGCTTGACTCGTGAACAGCCCTAGTTTTTGCAGCAGTTCTTCTCCTTACAACAGAATTCCATATTCTGACCCTGCAAGAGGGTTGAAACTTCGACGGAGCACCACGCACAGCCCGTAGCTTGGATCGACCCGAAACTTTGATGCTTTGGAGCCCACCCCTAGCCGACCAGAGCCAAGGAGGGGCTTTTTGCGTTCGACGAAGGGTTCAGATTTCTTGCTATTTTAATCCTCTCATACCTTTTTTTCCCAACCCCAACCCTAGATTGCAATACTTTCAGTTTATTTGCCCATTTTCTAATCCTAGGGTTTTCTGAATTGAAATTGGTGAATTCCTTAGACTAGGGGCTGATTGCTGTGCATGCGTGGATGATTTTCACTTTCCTTTGAATATCGTTTGGCTAATAATTTTTATTGATCCAGCCCTAGCCTGTGTAGGCCTGGACCCATGCAGATTCCCCTTGTTTGAATGTTTGAGCTTTTGTGTGGGATGTGGAATTATTATGTAATTGTTTCTGAATTAGTATGATCTAAAACCTGAGATCTTGCATATCATATTTAATTTTCATGCCCTGCATCACCAACCAAGGAGAACTTCATGTGCACGCTTGTTTAATGTGACTTCACCACTGCCAAGTACAAACTAGCACCTTGGAATCTCTAAGGAGATCTGCAGCCCAATAACCTTCGTAGCCATCTAACACCCAATTTATTGGGGAGTTTTTTCTTATGGCCTTTTTATTCTTCATAAGAACATATCGATGCTTTGAATGAAAGTTCTGATTGTGAAGAATCGTACAACTTATGATCACCAACTCTATCATGGTTTAACATCCGTACACAATTTTCATAAAAAATAATGAGTGCGTTCACCCTTTACTTACAGTTTTGGATGCATATATGCACTTCATTTTGGCTTCATGTAAATTCGTTCTTTTTATATTATCAATTTTTCATTTGGTAGAAAAAAGGTCATGTGCATCAGTACCTAGGATTTTGGTCCATATTAATATAGAATGCAATAAATAACTTAACTCCTCATTTTTTTATATGCAAACAAAGCTCATGCTTTGTAGCCTTGTGAAATTGAGATCCTAAAGCTATGTCAGAAAAGGTATTTTTTCATCAAATATAGCTTTTTCACATAACTAAACTAGCAACACTGATTGATGGCTGTGCACTTCATCTTTAATTATTAGTGCTCATACTTATTACATCACATTATATCCAAATATTTACTAACATCCCATATCATAAAATGAGTAAAACAGACCTTGAATTTGACAATGTTGAATTTGCAAGAACTGCAAGCATTCGAAGATCCAAACAGTCCATCCAAGAAACGACATGAATAGTTCCAACCTCCCCGCCTCCTGTTGAGTTAGGTGCTCTTGAATTGCTGGACTGTGAACACAAATTGTATCAGGATTCAGGTCCTAATCTAGCTAGTTATAAGGAAAAGCTACCAAATGCCATTTTACATAAATCGTTGAAACAAGACTCTCCACGGTGCAAACATAAAGTTGCGAGCAAGTTTGGCTGGAGCAAGTTTGGCTGGCATGTGCATCAATTGGTACCCAGCTTGCTTTGAACCAGGGGGTTGACTTGAACCTAGAGGCCCATGGTTGGGCTTTGGTCCTAATTTTTTTAGTGCCAATAGCTAATCAACCCGGGCAGGTGCTTGTGCTAAAAGACCTGACCAGGCCTGAACTGATCCAGTTAACATTCCTGGCTGAGAATTTGATTGGAGGACGCAGCCCCAGTCCCATTTCTTAGATCATAGGTGAGCTGGCTTGGGCTTGGGTCTCACCTAGACAAGCTTCAGCTCAACCTAGCCAAGCCCAATTGCAACTCTATGCATATGTGCACCCACACACGCTGGCCCATATCCAATGTGATGATTACCAGAAATAGAACAAGAAATTTGTGATAGAGAAGTACAAACAACATCAAACCTGAAATAGATACAAAAGGAACAGGTAAAGTGCAAGGTTTTAAAATTTGATCATGAACAATCGCAGAAGCCAACTGAGAGTGGCAAATCGTTTCTATGATTACATAATGCAACATACAACTTCCTAATCATTTCTATGATTACATAAGATGCAACATACAACTGCCTTCTATGCTTGAGAATTATTAAGCTTATCATGGAACATAATATTTACATTAGCACCACCTTCAACCTACCTCAATTTGGGAAGAGATGAAGGCAAGGGTGAAATGGAGATTCCAACAATCAAACTACGAAACCAAATGTTCAGGGAAATTTGGATCTGCAACAGGAGAGGTTGGTTGTTGAGGATTACACCGAAAATTACATGTACTGATGGTGAGATGGAATCATGTGATCCAGTGGAGTCAAAAAGCGTAGCAGGTAGCATGATATTGTCGAGGATTCAGAAGGGACATTCTTAGTGAGTTGATAAAGGTTCAACTGGGAAGTAAAGAAGAAGCATATCAAATTGCATTTTGAGAACAAGAAAAGTACACATATGACGGATAGACCCAATGTTCAAAATATCGGTATCGCATTACGTATCACACCCTTGGTATACAGATACATATCGGTTATCGCATGGGATATCTCGGTTGTATCGCTTAATGTATCGTTGTTGTTGGAAACATGGGGAAACATTGGAAATTGGTTGAATTTTTCAACGAAATTTCAGTGATTGTTAAAAAAGACATCAATACACAGTTACAAATCAAAACATTACAAAATACAAGTGCACATAATGGGTTTTCTTTGTATGGGGTCCTAATCTATGCGTTGTCTAACTGAATTGATGCAAGTATATTCAAAGTCTATTCATAAAATTTATAAATGTAAAAAGACATATGGAAACACAAGCAATACATTCAAAAGCAAAAGAAGAATCACTAGAATAGGTTACATACATGTTTGACTTTGATTTATAAAAAAAAAAAAAAAAAAAATTCCGCAACTCGGTCCTTCTCCTCCAAATCTCGAAATCAAAGTTCCCAATCCATGATTTTTCATGCCATGCAAAACATGAAAAATCATGGATTGTAACAATTTAACATTGATTTAACATGATTTATAGAGAAAAAAAAAAAAATTTGTTCGCCGGATCGAACATGTGAGATATATCCCACTACTAGTGTGTTTCGTATCGCACAGGTGGGATACAAGATACATCGTGGGATATATCGGCCGATATCGTCGATATTTAAAACACTGGATAGACCTAGCAACTACCACTCTCGAATGTATCCATCTCGAGCTACCTCTACTCATGTAGTAATACCTCACCTAGACGACCATCACTAACTCCCATTATCACCAAAGGCCACAATCAATGGACCCCATAAATAATGGTCCTAGGATGGTTAAGGATGGAAAAGAGACATTAAAGGGCAATTGTAGTGATGTCCCCTGTTAGAAGTCCAGCGGCACAGGCAGGTTTGTAGCCATGAGCCCAACAAAAAACCTTAAACCTTTCTAAAGAGAACGTGGATGGGGAAGAGCCATAAAAGAGGAACCAAGTGCAGACAATGCTAATGTAGCACTGGATGGTCTACAGGAGAGTCCATATTGTGTGCAATTAAGAGCATCCTGACTGCACAGGAGGAAAAAGAGAATGAGTGTAAGACCCGTATCCTAATCCGCACTGTTCCGTTGTTTTCCGCGATCCTTCTCGTCAAATTCTGGCAATCCGCGACTTATAGTTGACGTTGCGCACAACCGTAAGTCGTATCCTATTCATTTGAGCCGGCTTAATCCGAGACTTGTATCGTTGCGACCGCATCGTCGCCGCGGTTCCAACGCCGCAACTCACGCACCGATCCGATACCCAGACGATGAGATACGAACCCACGTTCAGTTCGAGCAAAAACACCGCGCGTTACAAATCCCAAGGAATCTCTACAATATGTCCCATCAATCCCATCAATCAATCCCATCAATCACCTCTCATGTCAAGTACACCCACCCATGCTTCCTTTCTCCACAAGTCAAGCAACCACCTAAGTCAACTAACCTCTCACTTCACCCATCACTCACTTCACCCATCACTCACCTCACCCATCACTCACCTCACATCACTCCATCTCTCTACATCTCATCTCTCCCTCTCTCTCTTTTCTCACACCAAACCCAAGCAACCAAGAGAGCCTCCCACGTCCAAGGCTCCCCATGAGAGAGGTGTGATTTTGGTGGCCCACTTTCCACTCCCAAATCTCCCATCCTAGCCATCTATTGCCCATCTCCACCATCAAAGTGAAGCTTTAGGAGACTGGCATCTCAACGGACCAAGAAGATCAAGTGGTGGGTGTTTCCTTAGACTACTTTTTATGTTCTTAAGATGGGCCAAATGAGGCCAACCGATCAATGGTTTGGATCTCACTTGGGACCCTAAGATGTGGCCAATGGCTCATCTTGATCATCAAGATCATTCCATGATGGGGCCATTCTCCATGGACCCCATCATGATGTTTACTTTCCTTTTATTGAGGAGGTCATCTAGACCGTCCATTTCTAGTGGAGTGGGATCTCCACCGTTGATCTTTTGTTGATGGTCCATATGCAAGGGGACCTTTGATGTATGATTGGATGATTGAAACAGAGGGCCCATAATGTCGGGGTCCCTCCATCACGCGTGTCTCACTCTATTTCTCTCTCCCTCTCTTCTTTATTTATTTTTCTTATATGTTAATGTAGCTATGTGGCCCACTTGAATTAGCCCCACCATGAAATACGTATTTTTCTCCAAACCGTCCATGGGTGGGGCCCATCTTAAATGTACATCCATTTGGGGTGGCCCACCTAATCAGGGCCCACCTTGAATGTATTTGATACAGCCCAAAACAAAAAAAAAAAAAAAAAAAAAAAAAAAAAAAAAGGGAAAGACGTCCAGGCGCTGGACGTCACTGGAGAAAGAAAAAAAATATATATATAAAATGAAGGCCAATGGGGTGGGCCACTTGTACGAGACCCACCTAAATGTATGTTTCTGATCCATGCCGTCCACCTTCCTTTCCGACCCATTTTAGGCGTTGAGCCGAAAAATGGTGTCGATCCAATATTCAGGCGGGCCATAGCATAGCAAACATCGTCTTCACCGTTAAAAATTGGCTAGGGCCCACCTTGAGTAAAAAAAAACCATTTATTGGACTTGTTTGAATTGTATTGAGCCATGGAATCCAATGGCTAGACTGGATTCATCAGCTGCGGGCCCCACACGATAAAAACCCCAAGAAAATAGGTTTTATTTATTTTTTAAAATAATCACACAGCAGCAACAACTGCTGTGTCAGATGCTGGCAGCGCCAGCGGCGCTGGCGAGCGAGCCAACGAGCAGGGACCCACGGTCCAAGCTGTGGGCCCCACCATGATGTAGGTTGTATATCCACTCCGTCCATTCTGTGGGCCACAGAGTTGTGAGCCATCTCAAAAAAAAAAATGGCCTGATCTGAAACTCAGATGGCCCAGATCAAAGGAAACAGTGGTGACTCAAAACCTACCATTAAAAACCATTTTTGGGGCCCACAAAAGTTTTGAATCAAGCTGGAATTCATATTTTTCTCTTCCAGGTCCTATGACCTTATCAACCGTTGGATGACAAATAAATATAATGGTGGGCCCCACGTGGGACCCACCTTTACCGTTTAAGCAGCTGACGCTGCATCGTACGGCAGCTCCATAGCTGCTGTACTCACGTCAGCAGGGGCAGTGGGAACGGGTTGGCTGGCCCCACAATGATGTATTTGTTTAATATATGCTGTCCATCATTTGGATGGTGGGGCCGCCATGATGCATGTGTGGCATCCAAGCCGTTCAACCATTTTGGAAGTTCGTCTTTAAGGCTTGAGACTAAAAATAAGCGAGATCCATGGTTCAAAGTGGACCCCCCACCATGATGCATGTGTTGCATCTAAACCATTCATTTATTTTTTTTTATGGCTTGAGCTAGAAATGAGCCAGATCTATGGTTCAAATGGGCCACCATGGTATGTGTATAGGGCCCTTTATTGATTTAACTTTGGCCATTCTTTGAGGCTTACCTTGGTATATATCTGAGGCCCAAATGATCAGGCCCATTTGATACATATAAGGGCCACGGGATTAAGCCCATTTGGCATATGTAATGCCCATGGGTTTCGGCCCATTTGGCATATGCAATGCCCATAGAATCCGGCCCACTTATTTTATATAAGGCCCACGGGATTCAAGCCCATTTGATACATATTAAAGCCCATGAGATTAAGCCATTTGATGTGCATGGGGCACAAATGGAGTGGCCTAGTTGATATATTTAAAGCTCATGTGTATGGGCCCATCTGACATATTTAAGGCTCAAGTTGTGAGGCCACTCTGATGTATTTCAAGGCCCATGGATCATGGACCATTGCAATGTACGTAAGGCTCATTGGTGAGGCCCATCAATGTAACCCATTTGGTGAATGTGAGGCCCACGTAATACGACCCATTTGATATATTTAAGGCCCAGGGATCGAGGCCTAACGGATGTCCTTACGGTCCATTGCAATGTATGTTTATCATGGTTCGTGAAATGATATTTATGGCAAGCCGTGCCTAGGAAGCAATGTTGGTTTGACGTCCACATTGTATGTACAATGTTGGTTAAATGTCCGCATTGTAACTCTCTTTAGGGCCCATTGATAGATCCATACCTGTTGCTATTCATTGCCTTATAACATGCTTAGAATAATCTCATGACTCATGACCATACGCATCATATGTATGCTTGATATGAGTAATGACTGATCATAACATACGCCATTGGGCAGACCATTTATGGGGCTCGTTATGTGACTGAGCGCCCCACATGATCGCGCAGTACGCGCTGGATTGCTGCATGTTTTGACAGCGTGATTCATGCATCTCGCATACGTATGACTTGATCACTGCACGCCCTAGCGACATCAGGGCCGTGGCACCACAGGTACATCGTGGATGGCCGTATTGGATACCGGAAATACTTATTCTAGCACTATGGGCACTTAGGATGTCCTTGGGTGAAAGTCTCAGAACCTTTTTGGTACCAGGAGATGCTCCAGCGTCTAGACCGAGTGGATACATGAGCGCCCGAGTGCCGAATACCAGTAGGCCGCGTCTCCCACTGTGTCGTGGTCGGTTGGAAGAGGGTGTGGCCTTATCCGCCTGAGTGAGAGGGCTATAAGCTAGGCTGAGTTTGACTAGCTCGCAAATGAGTCCACTATCGACGAGCCGGGTAGGTATTGGCATACTACTGGTCAGGCGGATAGTGAGGTCTTATCCGCTTGCTTGACTGTGCAGCTAGGGAGGTGGCAGTCTCTGCAAGTGTATTGGACCCCGGTGATATCCAGAGAGGAACTGTACTGATATACGTACTTGAGTACCGACTTTCTTGGATTGCATTTCGCATATGACATTCGGCTATATACGCCTTGCATTGTATCGGTGTGGCCGATGACGTTCATATCTCATCGCATAGCTTTGGCATGGTTGATTCTATGGACTTACCACATACTTCCGCATTATTCTGATACTGTACACTTGGCGTTTGCCTTACGCACACACTTACACCACCCTCTAAGCTTTTGTAAGCTTATGCACGATAGTTGCGTGCAGGTAGCGTTGGACGACAGCAGCGCTAAGACAGGAGTGCACATCAGGACCTTTTGGAGCTTTTTGATCACTTTGTATTTCCCTTTCTGCATTGTACTTAAAATTTTGTTATAGTGGATATGTGGTGATGTCGTTTTGTGACTTGGTTATGCTTGTGGTTATGCTCCATTACAAAAAAAAAAATTTCATTCTGAAAATCCTCCTTGCAGGATCCCAGGATCGGAATCTGGCATTTGATTGTCAGGAGCCGAGAATGGGGCACTACGGAGGCTGTCGGCACCGGATTCGGCAATCGGGATTCATGTGAATCCGATTTTTGGATTTGGGGCGTGACAATGAGGAACTGGTTGCGTATTGATGTCTTCCACACATGGGCTGTTGCAAAGGAAAGACTGTCCCAGCCGTTCTTGATATCAGCAGCAGCAGGAACTTTGCCTCACAGAGACTGGTTGAGCAACTGAAGACTAAGACAAAGGAACATCCACAACCTCATCAGGTTGCTACAATGAAAGAGAAGACTTTTCACGTAACCCATCGTTGTCTAGAGAATTATTAATTGCAACAACATTACACTATGTAGGCTGAGATTTTGTACCAATGGGGTTTTGCCATATCCCACTTGGTCCTTCGTATACGTACGATACATATAAGGTACCTAATACAGGCCAAAACTCCCAAAGATAAAAGAAAATGCGACCTCATCTGGATAAATCCATTTAATGATGGAAGCTGAGACCATTTAATAACAGAAGATGAGAAAAATCCACCAGTATTATCTTCTAGAGCCAACGATACACGACCAAGCTTGATGGTTCCCTACAAAACTATAATATGGAGGTTGAATGTGACAGGTACGTCAAGATAATAATAAATGAGTCAGTGGGAAGACCACATGTCAAGTAGTATTTTTAAACATGAAGTATTTGAATTGCAAGAACCTTCTGGTAAAGGTACAGTTCCTGCCATGGTATCAAAAATGGTTACATTACGGCCACAAGGCCATTACACAAGGAAACGATCACCCTCATTACGTAATATGTGGATCAATCGGTACACAAGGAAACGGTCACCCCAATTACGTGATATGTGGATCAATCGGTCCATTATGAAGGGGGCCTGTATCAGCTGATACAGGCCGATACACCCCATATCGGATTGTAACGGTGTTGATAGAACCATTGCAAGCCGATATGGCCATAAAGGGCCCATTGTGAAAGTTCTTATTTTCAAAATTTCTCTCATTTTACACTTCTTTATTCATTAACTTTATGGAGCCAAGCTTTTTGAAAGATGGAAGAAATTCATGCAATCACGCCACATCCCACATGTGTGCACAAGAAAAGGCCCAATTTCCTTTTTTAACTTGTTTCTAATTTCCTTTCTTTCATATTTCTATGTTATGAAAAATATCTCTTTGCTAGGAAATAAGTATTATTAGATTTTCATGTTTACAAGCTTTCGATTTTAGATATCCTGTCTAGCAAGGAATTCTATTTCTAGATTATGTTAGAGATTTTCCAAATGAGGAAACCTTGTAAACACTCATTATAAATATGAGATATTTTCTTTGAGCAAGTTTTCTTGTTTCTCTACAGTAGTGTGCAGGGGGGAAGTTGTGATCTCTAGTATAAAACTACAGGACTGTTGAGCTTACTCAAAGTCATTGCATCTTTTCCTGTGTGATTCAAACTTTCAATTAAGTATGTTAAACTTAGGTATAGACTTCTAATGTAACCCGAGACAGTCTCATTGGCAAGCCGTCAAACATATATTCCGCTATCTCAGAAGAACAAAAGACCTAATGTTGTGTTATGAAGGCACGAGCCTCAAACTCAAAGAATATTTTGATGTTGCTTGGGGAAATGACGCTGACGAGGAAAAGTCTACTTCAGGATATGTATTCTTACTCGGAGGGTGAGCTATTTCATAGTCGAGTAAGAAACAGACATCCACGGGTCTTTCATCTATGGAGGCCGAGTACATTGCATGTTGTGCTGCAGTTCAGGAGTGTATATGGGTTCACAGATTTTTACTAGGTCTGGGTGTTGTACCGAGCATTCGTCAGCCTATATCGCTGAAGATAAACAATACTTTTGTCATTGACTTGGCAAAAGACCTTAAACACTACCAGAAGTCCAAGCACATTGAGATCAAATATCATTATATCTGTGATCAAGTAAGAGATAAGAAGGTCACCCTCAATTACATTTCTACTAAAGAGATGATGGCTGATCTCATGAAGAAACCTCTAGCTAGAGATGTATTTCAGGTTCACGTCAGGCAGATGGGATTGAGGAAAGCTTGAGTGATATGCTTGTATTTAGTACCTTTGATCTTTCATTAAAAAATAACACATTCAATTTATTCAGTATTGAATACTAATATAAACTAGGTAAGTATATCATCAGCATTTACCATGAGATCGTGTAGGATTTCTTTTTTTTTTGTTGGCAAGCCGGTCACCCACTCGCACTTGTTGACCAACCTTGAATGTACAAGAGAGGTACATTTAGGGCGATGTTCATACATTGAGGTATGGACTTCTGATGCAGGACAATTAACCACTTGCTCTAAAGCTCGAACTGTTAGAGTATAGCGAATTAATCCCTTTATCTCATAGCCCAGGCCCCACATCTCATGGGTTTAGGACCTCAGCCGAACCGCCTTCATGGGCCCCAAATCACATGGGTCACCCACCCCGAGTGTATCCCCACATCCTACGGACTACCCCACTCGAGCCCAGTGTGAAATGCGCATTAATCACCCCTGGTGAGGAGTCTCGAACACGAGACCTCCCCCGTGGGCTCCAAATCACATGGGTCACCCACCCCGAGTGTGCCCCTACATCCCACAGGCGACCCCTCTCAAGCCCAGTGTAAAAATGTGTAACACCCCGGATTTTTGCCAACCTGGGATTAGACGTCCTTATGCAATGGGTTAACCAGAATACCTTGGTAACCGCTCAGAACCCAATTCCATAGCCAAAGAAATCACTTAGGATTAATTCCTTTAGAAATTAAGCGTAAGTTAGCTAGCGCTACGCTGGAGTAGCTGTGAAATTGTCCCTGATCGCTTTAAATACGTTCTGCAAGACCCAAAACTTATAGAATCGTTGATGCTACGTTACCCTAAAATCCAGGATCAAACTCTAAACCAGTTTGTTCTCGGGAACCCTTTGAAACTTTGTATTGGATCTAGACCGCGCGTCGAAAGTCCGATATCTACCATCTTAGACCGTTATGACCGCTTGGCTGGACTTGATAATCGTTTCGAAAATCAAGCCCAACCAACGTTCAGAGGCTATTTCATTGAGCCTGGAGTGAAGAGAGTAAGAATAGGGTTAGATTTGGAAATTTTAATTCAAATCTGGCACGTGACTTGGCACGTTATTATTAAGCGTTCTGACCGTCAGAATTCAGCCAAATTACACCCTCGGATCAGGAAAAATTTCTCTTTCATATCATGAGACTTGTAGACCTGATCTAGGTGCGATGACCGCTGAACTGAAATTGGACCGCCACGTGCGATCTGCGAACTCTTTCGGTCTGAAAACTTGATGTGTGCTAGATCCAATATGCATGAGCTTAAGTCCGACCGCGTTCGGCCAGGGAACCTCCAGAAATGCTCTTTTAGACCAGAACAGCCCCGAATTGGTTAGACCTCAAGTAAATATTGTTCCCAAGCCTAATTTGGGAAGAAATTAGGTTATATAAGGGCTTGAAACCCTCTCATTTCTCTCCCATCCGAATTTGGTTAAAACCCTAGATTGAGAGAGAGAAAAAGTGAGAGTTTATTAGAGAAGGTGGGAGAGATTTTCCTGCCACCTGCTACTGCTACTGCACGTGCTTAAGCGACGTATTCCAACCACTTTGTTGGTGATTCCGACGCTTTTCTAGGTAAGGAAAATCCTCAACACTTGCTGATTTAAGGTTCCGTCGATTCCAATAGTAAAGTAGCTTACGAATCTTGTGTATTAGGTTGTCTGATCGCCGTAGACGAAGCGTATACGCTCCGTTCGGAACGATACACATCTAAAGTGAAAGGTGCGGATTTTAGACGCTTTGATTGGCTGATTTCAACGCTTTCAATGTCGTTTAATAGTAGATTATCAACAGCAACGCCGTTTGACATGTACAACATGCTGTCCGTTTCCTGTTTCGTAAGCAGACGAAAAATATGAGATTTAGGGCATTTTAGTCATTTGTAGGAAATACTGTTTGCATCCATATTTTACTGATATGATTGACATGGCTTTTTGTCGCCTTAGGATATTAGGAATGCGTGCATAATCAATTTGGCGAAGAGATTCGCCCAAATGCGC
This sequence comes from Magnolia kwangsiensis, assembly GCA_037074715.1. Taxonomy (NCBI): domain Eukaryota; kingdom Viridiplantae; phylum Streptophyta; class Magnoliopsida; order Magnoliales; family Magnoliaceae; genus Magnolia; species Magnolia kwangsiensis. The sequence continues at coordinate 116,232,632 of CM073571.1, read as the reverse complement.
ACTTTGAGTCGACATACAATATGTAGACTTAAGTGTGTAGACTAAGTGTTTGTATAAATGTTTGTATTAGTATTTATTGAATTAAATGGTATTGTGAAATAGTTTTGAGATTGAATTCTCAAATAATATGCTGATGTAAATGATTTCCTTCATGTTGGCTATATGTATGATTTCATCATATGTAAGAAATGCATGTGCTAGATGATTTACTTAAGTTGTATGTCATAATATGTGTTAACATGCTCACATTATTGTAATGCATTTCCATTACTCTTATATGATTGAAGAAGTGGATTCACAAATGTTTGGGACTATACTTAGTCCAGGCAGTCGGTAACCGAGTAAATTCGTGGTTAGCTTATCTTTGCCACGAAGGACGCGTCGATGAACGCGAGTCGTGTTTTGAGTTGGCGGCAGTGGTTAGGCCACACGAAGTGTTTCATGCACTTCATGTCGTTCAGCTTGAGATGCGCTCGTGCTAGTCGAGCCCGTCAAGTAACCCGACTGGCCATTGTATGTTCACCATGTATGAGTCATAACTGCTTGAACCTATGGTACTGAACTTACCATTGAAAACTCTGTCAACCATGGTACCTTGATCCATAAAGACTCATGAGCCGGGCATGGTGGTATGAGACACCGTGGTCGAGCTATCGGCCTACGCTGGGGCCACAAACCTCCCCGTAGTGACTAGTGAGCACCCTACTCTGAGCAGATTATGGTGGTATGGGACACTATATTCTTGCTGTCGGCCTACACTGATCAGATGACGAGCCCTTTGTAGTGACCTTGAGTTTATCCTGACACCGCATGGGGGCGACGAGTCCTGATGCAGTCTTAAGGATAATTTAGGCCTGTATTGATAAGGTGATGGGGGAGAGGTGCAACGAGTGCGAGCAACAGCCCTGGCAGCCCTTGCAGCGACCTACAAAATATACATCGTATGAGATTACTAGGAGTGACGACCCTAGACAGGATATGTGTTGGAATTGATATAAGCAAGGTACCTTAGTTTCCCAATATTGCTGTATGAAAAGGACTAATAATAACTTGGTAATCATATCACCATCACATTGCATGTGCCTGGAAGATGTGGAGCACTGTGGGAAGAAAGCATGCCGCGGGCGTAAGATGGTGTCGTATGAGGGAGATCGTCGGTGAGGGCATCCATCATGTCATGTCATATTGCATTAACAACAGTATTTAGGAATGTTTGATTAATTGCTTTACTATTATCGCATGATTGATTTGAGAACATGCTAATTTTTGCTCTTATCCCACTGAGTTGATCACTCACTCCCACGTTACGGGACGGTGTTTCCGGACACCCACCAGTCCCTATTGTGATTGCAGATGATGGCGCGGCCTGCGAGGCGGAGCCGGACTTGATAATGATGAGGAGGATCCCTCCTTTATGCGTGTTCTGATCGACGGGATTACAGGGAGGTTCATTAGATGCCATGACACTTGTCATTTTATATTTTCAGAGCACTCATGTATATTCTTTCTTTCTCTTTTGAGGTATACATGTATATGTTTAACCTGGTAACATGTTCACACTCTGGAGACTTACAATCAATTATATATTATATGTGTGTATCACAGTCTTTCGCTTGTTAATTTAACTGTCTCTGGAGTATGATATGTTGTTCTGGCTTAATCCCACTCATGTTTAATACATTAACACAGACAACATTCAATCATACACATTTATGTTCCATAAGTGATGTTTTGAAATTCGGGAGTGGAGTTTTTACTCGACCCCCGATTTTCGGGATGTTACAAAATGCCCCCGCATTAACTTTTCTTTATTGTGAATAATACAGGATAAGGATATGAGTGAGTCGTATCTGCCTATAATCTTTTAAGAATGAAGATGAAACTGATCAAGTCGAATAATATAATCACGAAATTCTTTTTCATGCGATCAATGTTATGGCCTGAATTAATAGTTAGGTTGTGAGGTTATGAGATGAGTCATATCTCATGTAGAATAACCTGCGTATTGTAGACCCGACATATACCTAGTATTGTCTACTTTACGACGTGGATTGTAGCCACGTGCAGAGATCTTTTACCTACAGATTACTTTGATTCGATCTAATCATTGCAATGTGCGAGTAGCCAGTCCCGTAGGTGACTCTTTGTGTCCTTAGCTACCCTCCTCTTGTGTGTAGGAGGATGAGATTGAGTGTCGCTGCTTTAGTGTATTATGACGAAAGATCCTTAATTGGCCAGACTCAGTTACGCTAGGAAAGCAGCTTAATTGATTCCAAATTACGCATCTGCATGGAGAAGATCTCGTGACAGCTACACCAAGTTTCTAAAACTATAAATATGCACTTGAAGATTTATCCGCTGGCAGTATCAAATTGTTTTTATTAGACTTTTGCAAACAAATACTTTTTCTTAAAAGAGTGTGTGTGTGTGTGTGTGTGTGTGTGTGTGTGTGTGTGTGTTACTTTAAATTGATTTTAGTCAAAATTTGTGAAAATTAAAGTTTTCAGAATAACTCGATAAGTTAGATAAGTGCGCATGTTGGTCGAGTACTCCAGATCGGGAGTTATCTCCATCCGGTGCGGTCATGTGGACTAAGACAGGCATTGTAAAGCTTGGGTTATTAAATATTAGTTAGGTGGTCACTTAATACTTTAAACACCTATGAGAAAATTACAGTGATCCAGTTGGTCCCACGCCTCTGATTCTTTTGATCGTTATGTTTGTTTTTTTTTTTTAATTAGGCGAGTTAGATGGACAGATTTTTGTGCCTATCCCACAATGTAATTGAATGTTGGACATAAGCCAGTGGGGCCCCCTGGTGGGCAATTACTAGTGGGTGGGTCTCATGTGTTTAGGCCTCTTCCAGCCTCTACCTTTCAGATGTATTTCAAATTTAAATTTGAATTTGGTTTTAGATGGGGAGATAGCGATAGTGGTACATAGAATTTTGTCAATTTAGCTTGTCCTTGGGACGATCTAAACCATAGATCGTGATCCGGGGCCATCTATACCATAGATTCTGAGGGGTGATTAGACCCATCTGCTCTAGTAGTGATTAGGCAGACCGCTAGATCTGGACCGTTCATCTTCAGCTCTGTGGAGGTTCCATATCGTGTAGACCGTCAGATCTTGAGGGCTCACACTTCCGCACATTCTATCGGATCCAGTTGCATTAAAAAATATTATGAAATTGGTGCAACCAAACGCACCCTTAAATATTAGGATATAGCAACCGATACTCTCTCCTCTATATAGACTGTAATCTTCACAGCTAAGGAATAAAACTAACGCATAGACATCCAATTCTTTCAGTTTTCAAAAGGAAAGAAAGAAAGCAACTTACAGAGGAGTTGTCAAAGGGAATCCAGCTGCGGAAGGGATCGGAGGGATCACGGAAATGGGTAGGGGGCAGGAACTGAAGGTATGAGAAAAAGAGGATGAGACCAAAGGCAAGGAATTGAGCAAGGGGCCATGGCTTGGGAGGAGGATCTATGTCTGGATGGATAACAACAACGGGTGCAGCAGCAGGAGTTTTGGAAGCGATAGGTCTTCTTGAGATTCCTTGCCTCCACCACCAACTCCTCTGCTGCTGCTGCTGCTGCTGCTGCTGCTGGACTACCGAAGCTGATGGAGACGACATGGCTCGCTCTCTTTCCCCTCCTCCGTGCCTCTTCTAGCCGGACTCTACTTGAGGGAATTAAAAGCCGGACAGTATTGTACTCTGGCTAAGTGCGATGGTTCATACGCCCACACTTGACGTGTACGTGTGCAATTGAAATTAACCGTTTAAATATTTGGACCCAGCTTTAAATGGATCCAGTGTATACTCATCCACGTAACTATGACAGGACATCTAATGGACGGTTGAATTGAAAAGGATTCAATAGATCGAATCTGGCAAACAAGTGTCGTAGTCGATCCCGTAATGCGAACGGTCGGATTCAATTTTAAATTTGGATAGTCGTTTACACGGATATCAACCCTACAGTCAGCCAAAGTATCCTCACACGCCTGCAATGGCAACATAACTATTTGAACCATGGACACACATCCCCATCTCCTCTGCTATAGGACGCGACTTAGCCACGACCCTGGATCCAACGATTCCGGCGGCGTTCAACCCTATTTCTAACCATTCAGGCAAGAGCCCGTGAGGAAAGGTTGCCCGTAATTTGGTGTAATTGAAGATCTCTAGACTTATGCCAGGAAGATTTTATGGTAATACGCCCCATGTTTATGTAACGTTACATTATTTATTAAAAGATACTGGTTAAGTGAAAAGTGGCCATACAAAAGCAATTATCGGGACAAATATCACGATTAAAAGTAATAAAAATAAGTAATGCTGAAACGGTTATAGCAACCGTCACAACTTAGGAAACATCCAAATGATCGGGTTCAAGCTATAAATAGCAAACGAATTCAGTAAGAAAAATCATTCTATACCAATCAAATCAAATCAAGCCAAAAACTTTTTTTCAATTATCCTTTTATCTTCATCAATCATATATATTCCTTAGTATAATCATTTTATCTTAATCGGTCATTTACATTCCTTAGCATAATATTTACATTTACCGATGTCATCTACATTCCTTAGTATAATTTTTACTTTCACTTGTCATTTATATTACTTAGTGTAATTCATATCAGTAATTAAGTAGTTGTTACCTTTAACTGTAATTCAAGGCTACACTCGTACGTTAAATTCAGTTCGATTATTAAGTAAAGTTATTCATCCAAAGATGCGTTCTGCAGTTGTTCTCCATTGCCAATTATAAAAATTTCTTTTTTGTTTTATTTGTATTGAAGAGAGAAAGTCCTTTTGTACATAAGGCAGAGGTGTGACCCACTTTCAGATAATGAACCGCACCTTTTGACTATTGCCTAATCAACTCAAGAAACAATGTGCTAGTGGTTAAATAGGCGACCAATCTTATTAGAACTCAGTCATATACGGTCGATTTTCGACGTATTTGCCTATCTTGGCGCTTAAGGTCATAGTTATTCGGTTTGAATTGAGCCGCACATTCAATTCTGTCATGGCCACACTAATCACATGACCGAATTTGAAATCGAACCACAACAAAAGTTTGGCATGCTCGGTGGGACCATTGTACTAGATTACTTATCGGTGCGACATTGCCAATCAATCAATCGAGAATGTGAACAAAATAAGCAATCGAATTGCTAGGGTTGGACCCTCAACACTAACCGCACCACCTCTAACTAATGAAGTAACGATTTAAGCGGTCTCTGAATCATTGAATCTAAACAATAGTCTAATACTGTAACGCCTTGGAAAAATTCGTACTGAGACTCGAGTACTAACTCGACCAGAAATCACGTAGGATTAATTCCTTTAGAAATCAAGCGTAAGTTAGCTAGTGCTACGCTAGAATAGCTATGAAATTGTCCCTGAACACTTTAAATACGTTCTACAAGATCCAAAACTTGAAGAATCAATGACGCTATAATATCGTGAAACCTTGGATCAAACTCTAAACCCGTTTACTCTCAGGAACCCTTTGAAACTTTGTATTGGATATAGACCATGCGTCGAAAGTCCGATACCTACAATCTTAGACCGTTATGACCGCTTAGCTAGACTTGACAATCATTTCGAAAATCAAGCCCAACCGACGTTCAGAAGCTATTTCATTGAGCTTGGAGTGAAGAGAGTAAGAAAAGGGTTGGATTTGAAAATTTAAATCCAAATCTGATACGTGACTTGGCGCGTTATTATTAAGTGTTCTGACCGTCAGAATTCAACCAAATTTCACCCTCGGATCAAGAAAAATTTCTCTTTCATATCATGAGACTTGTAGACCCGATTTAGATACGATGACCGTTGAACTGAAACTGGACCGCCACGTGCGATCTACGAACTCTACCAGACTGAAAACTGGGTGTGAGCAACATCCAGTGACCATGAGCTTAAGTCCGATCGCGTTCGACCGGGGGACCTCCTGAAATGCTCTTTTGGATCAGAACAGCCCCGATTTGGTTATAACCCAAGTATACTTTGTTCCTGAGTCTAAAAGGGTGAGGTTTTAGCCTATATAAGGGCCTTAAACCCTCACATATCTCACCCATCCGAATTTACTAGAAATCCTATCTAGAGAGAGAGAGAAAGTGTGAGTTTGTGAGAGAGTGTGGGAGAAATCTTCTTGCCACTTGCACTAGTTTTTGCACGTGCTAAAGCGACGCGTTCAAATCACTTTTTCGGTGATTTCCAATGCACTCTTAGGTAAGAAAACCCTAACTACTTGCTATTTTGGAGTTTCCTTCGATTTGTTAGCGATGTAGCTTATGTAACTTGTGTATTAGGTCGCCTGTACGCCGTTGACGAAGCGTATACGTTCTAATCGAAACGATACACGTCTAGGGCAAAAGATGCGGATTTTAGACGCTTTGATTGACTGATTTCAAAGATTTCAATGTCATTTAATAGTAGATTATTGACGGCAACGCCGTTTGACATGTAAAACATGCTGTCCATTTTCCGTTTTGCAAACGTATGGAAAATATGAGATTTAGGGCATTTTAGTCATTTGTAGGAAATACTGTTTACATCCATATTTTGCTGAAATGTTTGCCATGGATTTTTGTCGTGTTAGGATATTAGGAATGCGTGCATGATCGGTATGGCGAAGAGATTCGCCCTAATGCGCACTTTGGGTCGACATACGCTATGTAGACTAAAGTGTGTAGACTAAAGTGTGTAGACTAAGTGTTTGTATAAATGTTTGTACTAGTATGTATTGAGTAAATGGAGTTGTGAATGAGTTTTGAGATTGAATTCTCAAGTAATATGCTGATATATATGATTTTCACCATGTTGGCTAAATGTATAGATTTCACTATATGTATGAAATGCATGTGTTGGATGAATTGCTTAAGTTGTATGTTATAACATGTGACAACATGCTTGTATTGTTGTATTGCATTTCTATTACTCTCATATGATTACTGATGCTGATTTACAAATGTTTTGGGCTATGACCTAGTCCAGGCAGTCGGTAAATGATCAAATTTGTGGTTGGCTTCTATTTGCCACGAAGGACACGTCGATGAACGCGAGTCGTGCTTTGAGTTGGCGGCAGTGGTTAGGTCACACGAAGTGTTTCACGCACCTCATGTCGTTCGACTTGCGATGCGCTCGTACTAGTCGAGCCCGTCAAGTAACCCGACTGGCATTGTATGTTCACCCTTTATGAGTCATAACTGCTTGAACCTAGGGTACTGAACTTACCATTGGAAACCCTGTTAACCATGGTACCTTGATCCATAAAGACTCATGAGCCGGGCATGGTAGTATGGGACACCGTGGTCGAGCTGTCGGCCTACGCTAGGGCCACAAACCTCCCCGTAGTGACCAGTGAGCACCTATGACTCGTGAGCCGATTGTGGTGGTATGGGACACTATATTCGAGCTGTCGGCCTACACTGATTGGTGACAAGCCCTTTGTAGTGACCGCGAGCGTATTCTGAGTCTACGGGAGACGACGACCCTTCCGTTGCAATGAGAGTACATTAGGCCTGTATTGATAAGGTGATGGGGGAGCGGTGCAACGAGTGCGAGCAACAGCCCTAATAGCCCTTGCAGCGACCTACAAATATAACATCGTATGAGATTTCTAGGAGTGACGACCTTAAACAGGATCAGTGTTGGGATTGATATAAGGGAAGTACCTTAGTTTCTCAAGACTGCTGTATGAATGGACTAATAACAACTTGGTCATCATATCCACATTGCACTGCATGTGCCTGGAAGATGTGGAGCACTGTGGGAAGAAAGTATGCCGCAGACGCAGATGGTGCCGCATGAGGGAGTATGTCGGTGAGGGCATTCATCATGTCATGTCATGCATACATTAATAACAGTATCTAAGAATGTTTGATTTATTGCTTTACTATTATCGCGTGATTGATTTGAGAACATGCTAATCTTTTCTCTATTATCCCACTGAGTTGATCACTCACTCCCACGTTACGGGATGGTGTTTGCAACACCCACCAGACCCTGTCTTAGATGCAGTTGATGTGGCGATTCAGGATGCAGAGCCAGACTACGACGAGGACCAGGACGAGTTCTCGTATATGCAGTTTTACGACGGCTTTGTGTAGGTGACCTGGATCGGCGGGACTTCTTAGTGCGACTATTTTTGACATTTCCTTTTTTTTATGACATGTATATGAGACTCAGAGATGTATTTATACTTTGGAGACAGTTTGAGAGTATTTTATTTTCCATACAGTGATATATATATTCTTCAGTCTTCCGCTTGCCTTTTATCACTGAATCTGGAGTATGAAATGCATTTTGGTATAATCTTACTCATGTGAATGTTCTAACTCAGTCAACCTTGAATCATAATCATATTTGTTGCATAAGTGATGGTCTGGAACTCGGGAGTCGGGTTTATACACGACCCCCGATTTTTAGGGTGTTACAAGTTGGTATCAGAGCATGATTGAGATTAAACTGGACCTGGGTTATGGCTACGCGACGCACGCTATCGCTCCTTCGACTTAGGTGGGTGCGAGAAAAACCTAGAAACACTTATAGGATCGCAGTTTCACTAATAGGCGAAGTCTACTCAAATCGATCGTTTCGATCGAGTTCATAACGCATCTTTGGTCGCGTAAGGCGACCTAAGTTGCCTCTAGGTCGTTAGTTGGTGGGTTTGGGATGATTCCAGAAGAATTTCGAACCCAGAAATGTAAGTCCTTGGGTTGTGGGGTAACCACAACCCTTACACTCAATTTCAAGGCTCGAAAACCCCGTTTTCTCCAATTCCTTCAGAATCCTTCCTCTTACCACCCCATTCTTTAACTTTTTTCTAAGTCTTTTCACACTAGGCATAAATCCTAATGTGTAAAGGATAGAAAATCATACTTAGACAAAATTTTACTATAAATAGTAAATATAGGTAATAATTAGACTTTTTGCCATTCTAATTATGGAATCTCTTATAAAAAATGGGTTAATTGGATGGATTAGCTTCTCCTACCCCAAAATCATATGCTACACAATGCATAAAATTATTCTGGTTTACAGACTGGCCCCGAAATTCTCCGAACAGAGTCTTGGACCTATCCAAGCTCACATGCAATGAACCAAGGGTGAAACCATACCTTTTTGGGGCCTACAAGACAGGGGGAACAAATTTAGGGGGGTTCCCATCGCCGAATTTCAAGATGGTCGGCGATGGCATCGCCGGTTCGGCGATGCATCACCGACCGATGTGCCCCACTCGGGCCGTGCGTTGGCTTGATTTCCTAAAAGGGTTAGGGGAGGCCTCCTATATGTGGGCCGCACGTCAAAAACCCCCCAAAACCCTATCTCCTTCACAACAGCCCCCTCTAAGATCTCCCTTTTGTGCTTTCTTGCTGCTCTCTCCTCAAATCTTGGTGCCAAACCCCTCCTAATCCTATCTTCTGCTAAAACCGACGTCTACCCACCCATTGGCAGCTGTTCACAGCTCTCTCTCTCTCCAATCTCGTCCGTGAAAGCTCCCACAACCTCCGTTCGAGGCTGAAATCGTGTGAGCTTCCATTCCCATTTAGTTTTCTCTTTTTCCTTTGACAATCCAGCCTTTGGGAGCTTGAGTCATCCCTACACAACGCCTAGATTTGCTTCAATTCGTTTGGGCAGCCATTTCTCCCCATTTCCCTCTTTTTCCATGGCTCTTGTGGAGGCTATTTTGGCCTTTTTCTCCCTTTCCACCATCCTCTCTCTCATGGGAAAGAGGAAGACCGCCGTGGATGAGGCTGGGCCTAGTCACCCTTCACGATCAAGAAAGTCGAGGGGTGGCGCCGCTAGCTCAAGCGCCGCCGCAGGTCCAAGTACAGCTCGTGAGTTTCACACAAAGCGGGATTTGGATCCCCATGCTCACGTAGGGCGAGTACTGTTAGCAGAGTTGCCTCATGGCGCTTATACAAATCACAAGGTCCTGTTTGAAGCACATATGGATGAACGGCTCTTCGGTGAATTTTTTTGTTTGAGCGCATTGAAGCTGCCAATTGGGGTCACTCTTTGAAGCCCGCTCTCGTGTGAACGTGAGCACCGTTCGTGCCTTCTATGCTCGTATCTGGGATCCCACGTTGGAGCCATTGCAATTCAGGATTCCCTTTGACAGAGATAGGGAAGCTACGATCGATGTTCGGTTGATAGCTCGAATTCTGAATGTGCCTCTTGGTGAAGTACATCCCATCGCTAAGAATCTGAAGAGTGTTCGTGAGCAAGATCGCCGTACCAGGTTCCTATGTGGTGGTTTCCTAACAGGAGCCTCTTAGCATCCCACATGTCGAATGATTTTCGCCTGCTACACCACATTTGTACGTTCAATGTGTATCCTAGGTCGACCAACCGTAGTGAATGTACGCGTCTCAAGGGAGAGAATGTGTGTATGGCCACCTTTTTGTTGCGACAGATCGTCCTCGTAGTGAAGTCGAGAAGAACGTCTGAGTCACTTCCTTTTGGCCAGCTCATATGTAAGATTGCGCTTGAGTTTGTGTACAGACTTGGGCTGGAGTTGCCAGTACCAATTCACTACATTGACGAGTCTACCATGGACAAGATGAAGATCGGGCCTCAGTAGCGTGAGGCTCATCTTGATGAGGATAGCGAGGGCGATTATGATGGCGAAGAGGATGCAAGTGAAGAAGAAGCTGAGGCAGAAATAGAGGAAGAAGTCAAGGGAGAAGAAGAAGAGGAGGCTCAGGATACTGATGAGAGCCCTCCTCCAGCGACTCAGGCTACTAGAGATGCTAACATTGCCCGACTTGAAGAGAGTCAGGTTGCCTTGCGACGGGAAGTCCAGGAACTTCGGGCTGAAGTGAAACAAGATCTCGAAGATACCAAGGCCATCATGAAGCAAAAATTTAGCAAGGTGATTCGCACCTTGAAGGCTATCCTGTGTTGCCTTCAGGATAAGGGCGCCCCTCCTCCATCGCCAGAATCGGAGTAGCGATGGGATTTTAGATGTTTGTTGGTTGTAGTTAGTTGTTTTCTGCTTTCTGTGTGTAAGCCTGATAAGGCTAGTAGTTTGCTTATGTTGCTGTAGTAGCTTTGACTGGCTTAGTTTCCCATGTATTTCTTGTCATGATGCATGTAAAGATATATATCTTGTATTGTGACAGTTTTGGTCAAATAAAATGCATGGAATGTTTTTGGCTCGTTATGTGAATGATTGTGTGGTGGTGTGTTTGTGCTATTGTTGAAACTAACAAGGTTGCACCCTATTTTGAATATAGGGAATGCCGCCTAAGGCTACGCGGAGCACGGCACGACTTACTTTGGGTGAGCCTATAGATCGGGCTCCTCCGCAGAGTGATGAGCATACGGACCCTGCTGTGGGCACGATTCCTGAGACTGCACATGAGTCTCAGCCTTCTACTGGTCCTACAGCTGGACTACCGCCTTTCACACCGCCTGTCAGAGAGCAGTACCGTGCGTCTTCCTCGACGCAGTATGTGCCACAGCCCGCTCCACCTCCTGATAGGTTCGAGCAGTTGATGGCCATGATGCATCAGCAGCACCAGCAGCTCTTGACTACGATAGTAGGGGCTTTAGCTCAGGGTGGGAGTGTGACTCCACCTGCACCACCTGTGCATCCAGCTGAGGATGCTGGTACTTCTACTCAGGATAAGGGTTTGGCTCATCCTGCACCGCCTGCTTAGCCTGCAGGGAATGTCGCTAATACACAAGGCCTACTCGAGCGATTCCAACACTTGCGACCTCCTATTTTTACAGGTTCTCACAGACCCGAGGAGGCCGAGTATTGGCTCGACCGTGTGTCGAAGATACTGTGGATGTTGCATTGCTCAGAGTCTGAGCAGGTAGAGTTGGCTACGTTTATGTTTGAGCGGGAGGCCAGTCTATGGTGGGATAGTGTTTTACGGACTGTTGCTGTCGATTACATTTGGACTTGGGCAGCGTTCGAGTTCCGTTTTCATGAGAAATACTATCCCCAGACTTACAGGTGCGAGAGGGAGAATGAGTTTCTACGCCTCAGACAGGGAGGCATGTCTGTGACAGAGTATGAGCATCGGTTTACTGAGTTGGGCAGATACGTTCCGACTATACTTGCTGACTAGCAGATGCACATACATTGATTTTCTGAGGGCTTGCGACCGGATATTCGGTCGAAGATGTGTTGCGTCAGCATTTCCTCCTACGCTGAGCTGATTCACATGTCTATGCGGGCATAGCAGGATGTTGATCGGCTTACGCGATCTCGTGGCCCTATTGTTCCTAGGCCAAGACCGGATATGCAGGACAGGCCATTTACTGGCAAGAGGCCTCACATCGACCATCCTCCTAGGGCTTCAGTGCCAGTACCCCCATTGCGGCGCCCTGATGTCTCATGTACTTATTGTGGCAGACCGGGTCATGCACTAGGGAGTTGTTTTGATCAGATGCGGGATAGCGGGTTCTCGCCGCCACAGAAGATCGACCGTCCATGTCCCCAGGCATTATCTGCTCCGCCTCTACGGTCGGCTCCTGCGCATCCTTCCTTCAGACCCCCCGTACCTCCGTTCCAGCCGCCTCTACGGCCTATGATACCGCGGCCGAACCGGCCACAGCAGGCTCAGGTACACACCTTGACAGCAGAGGCAGCCGAGACAGAGACTACTCAGCCCTTGGCCTTTGAGGTCAGCGCCCATATTGGAGGTACTCCTATACTCGTGATGGTGGATACTGGATCCACGATTTCATTGATATCGCATTCCATAGTCAGGCACCTTGGGTTACCGACTATTCGGATGGATAGAGTGCGAGTCCTTTCAGCTCACGGGGATTTTTCTGATGCCACCCTGATGTGTGAGGGTTGCTTGATGGATCTAGGAGGCAGGACCATGTCTATTGATCTTGTCATCGACCCTTCTCTCATTTATCTCAACGTCATTCTTGGCATGGATTGACTGACTGCAACGAGGGCCGAGATTGACTGCGAGACCCGTATAGTGACGGTATACGAGCCAGAGGGCACGCCTTTTACATTTTCAGTGCGGGTAAATCTCCCCTTCCATATACTTAGCTATGCTTCTTTACTACAGGACGCTGATGCCCCGACACTTGAGCATACGCCAGTCGTCCGTGATTTTGGAGATTTGTTCAGGAAGATCCCTAGTTTTTCGCCTCAGTGAGAGATTGATTTTACTATCGATCTGGTGCCAGGTTCCACGCCCGTCTCAATGCCGATGTATCGCATGGCACCGTGTGAGATGGAGGAGTTGAGGAAACAGATTGATGATCTGTTGGAGGTTGGCTTCATTCGACCGAGTGTGTCTCCTTGGGGAGCACCTGTTCTGTTCGTGAAGAAGAAGGATGGTTCTATGCGATTGTGTATTGATTATTGCAGGCTGAACCAGATCACGGTGAAGAACAAGTACCCTTTATCTAGGATCGATGACTTGTTTGATCAATTGAGAGGGGCGCAGTACTTCTCGAAGATTGATCTTCAGTCAGGATATCATCAGTTGCGTGTCAGGGATGAGGACGTGCAGAAGACCGCATTCAGGACTAGTTTTGGCCACTACGAGTTCCTTATGATGTCGTTCGGTCTCATGAACGCACCAGCCATGTTCATGGATCTGATGAACAGTGTATTTCGGCCTTTCCTTTATCGATTCGTCATTGTGTTCATAGACGATACTTTGGTATACTCCAGGAGTCGAGAGGAGCATGAGGAGCACTTGCGCTTGGTCCTGGATACACTCAGACAGCATCAGTTGTTCTCACAGTACAAGAAGTGCGACTTCTGGAAGCAGGAAGTGAAGTTCCTGGGACACATGGTGTCCAAGGATGGGATGGCAGTTGACCTGTCTAAGGTAGCTGCAGTTCAGGACTGGGAACAGCCTGGTTCTGTCACTGAGGTGAGGAGTTTCTTGGGTCTTACTGGCTACTATCGACGCTTCATTCGGGATTTCTCGAAGATCGCCAGACCTCTATCTCAGTTGACAAGGAAGGATGTGAAGTTCGCCTTGAATGATAAGGCGGAGTCAGCTTTTTAGGAGCTGAAGGACAGACTTACGTCTGCCCCTATGCTAGTATTGTCAGAGCAAGGGGTTAGATACACGATATACACTAACGCGTCTAGCGTTTGTCTGGGTTGTATCCTTATGCAGAAGGACAGGGTAATTTTGTATGCCTCGAGACAATTAAGGAAGCATGAGGAGAATTACCCTACACACGACTTGGAGTTGGCAGTCGTCATATTCGCATTGAAGCTCTAGAGACATTACCTCTATGGAGAGGAGTTCGAGCTCTTTTGCGACCACAAGAGCCTCAAGTACATATTCACGCAGCGAGACTTGAATATGAGGCAGCGGGGATGGATGGAGACTTTGAAGGACTTCAAGTTCGAAGTCTCCTACCATCCTGGTAAGGCGAACCTTGTGGCTAACGCGTTGAGCCGCAAGAAGGCAATAGAGTTTGTGGCTCCGCTGATGGTTGGTGAGTGGGATATGGTTGAGTTTTTACAAGACTTTGAGCAGAAACTCACTGTGGAGGAGCCATATGAGTTTATCGCACATGTACAGGTGCAATCTCAGATCGATGACAGAGTCATCGCGGCACAGGGGGATGATGCGCATCTGACTGAGTTTCGAGAGCAAGCCAGTGATGATGCAGACGCCGAGTGGCGAGTTGGCACGAATGGGGGCTTACGTTATCGTGGCCGCCTATGCGTCCCAGACATTCCCGACTTGAGACCAGAGATTCTTGAGGCTGCGCACTGTACCAGACTTGCGATGCATCCGGGCAGCACAAAGATGCATCGCGACGTGAGGAGGACGTATTGGTGGGAAGGTATGAAGACCCACATCGCAGAGTTCATGTCTCGTTGTCTTACTTGCCAGCAGGTGAAGGCAGAGCATCGCCGACCTCCTGGATCCTTCAGCCTATGCCGATCGCTGAGTGGAAGTGGGACTTCATTTCCATGGATTTTATCTCAGGGCTGTCGAAGACGAGGAAGGGACATGATTCTATTTGGATGATCGTTGACCGCCTGATGAAGTCGGCGCACTTCCTACCAATCAGAATTACGAACTCTGCAGACGAGCTGGCTAAACTGTATATCAGAGAGATCGTGCGTCTACATGAAGTTCCTTTGGAGATCGTGTTGGACAGAGACACGCGTTTCACTTCTATTTTCTGGACTCGCATTCAAGAGGCTATGGGTGTGAAGTTGAAGTTCAGTACTGCCTTCCACCCATAGACAGACGGACAGACAGAGCGGGTGAACCAGATTCTAGAGGACATGTTGCGGGCTTGCGCATTGGATTTCAAGGACAGTTGGGATGATTGTCTTGTATATGCGGAGTTCATGTACAACAACGGTTTCCAGGCTAGTATGGTATGGCATCTTATGAGGCGTTGTATGGGCGACCTTGTCGAGCACCGCATTGCTGGGCAGAGGTCGGTGAGCGTAGATTGATCGGCCCAGAGTTAGTGCAGGCGACGTCGGAGAAGATTGACATCATTAGACGCCGGCTTTTTACAGTGCAGAGCAGACAGAAGAGTTATACCGATACGAGACGGCGCCCGCTAGAGTTCACGGTTGGGGATCATGTATTTTTACGAGTTTTCCCTATGAAGGGAGTCCTTCGGTTCGGAAAGAATGGGAAGCTAGCACAGCGATTCATTGGACCATTTCAGATTCTCGATCGTGTGGGTGCAGTGGCTTATCGTCTGGCTTTGCCCACGCCTCTCGCGAGCGTTCACAACGTATTTCATGTTTCTATGCTGAAGAAATACATTTCTGATCCTTCCCATATCATCAAATGGGAGCAGGTGCAGTTAGGAGAGGATGTTACATATATACTGCGACCGACGCGTATACTAGACAGGAAGGAGCAGGTACTGCGTAGCAAGGTGATCCCTCTTGTGAAGGTGTTGTGGACGCATCACTCTGAGGAAGAGACTACCTGGAGACAGAAGCCGAGATCAGAAAGAACTACCCACAGCTTCTCGAGGAGTACGAAAAGCTACAAATTTCGAGGACAAAATTTTTTGTTAAGGGGGCAGATTGTAATGCCTTGAAAAAATCCGTATTGAGACTCGAGTACTAACTCGACCAGAAATCACGTAGGATTAATTCCTTTAGAAATCAAGCGTAAGTTAGCTAGCGCTACGCTAGAGTAGCTATGACATTGTCCCTAAACACTTTAAATACGTTCTATAAGACCCAAAACTTGAAGAATCAATGACACTATAATATCCTGAAACCTTCGATCAAACTCTAAACCTGTATGTTCTCAGGAACCCTTTGAAACTTTGTATTGGATCTAGATCGCGCGTCGAAAGTCCGATACCTACAATCTTAGACTGTTATGACCGCTTAGCTGGACTTGACAATCATTTCGAAAATCAAGCCCAACCGACGTTCAGAGGCTATTTCATTGAGCCTGGAGTGAAGAGAGTGAGAAAAGGGTTGGATTTGGAAATTTAAATCCAAATCTGACACGTGACTTGGCGCGTTATTATTAAGCGTTCTGACCGTCAGAATTCAGCCAAATTTCACCCTCGGATCAGGAAAAATTTCTCTTTCATATCATGAGACTTGTAGACCCGATTTAGGTACAATGACCGCTGAACTGAAACTGGACCGCCACGTGCGATCTACGAACTCTACCGGACTGAAAACTGGGTGTGAGCAACATCTAGTGCCCATGAGCTTAAGTCCGATCGCGTTTGACCGGGGGACCTCCCGAAATGCTCTTTTGGATCAGAACAGCCCCGATTTGGTTATAACCCAAGTATACTTTGTTCCTGAGTTTAAAAGGGTGAGGTTTTAGCCTATATAAGGGCCTTAAACCCTCACATATCTCACCCATCCGAATTTGCTAGAAACCCTATCTAGAGAGAGAGAGAAAGTGTGAGTTTGTGAGAGAGTGTGGGAGAAATCTTCCTGCCACTTGCACTAGTTTTTGTACGTGCTAAAGCGACGCGTTCAAATCACTTTTCTGGTGATTTCCAACGCACTCTTAGGTAAGAAAACCCTAACTACTTGCTGTTTTGGGGTTTCCTTCGATTCGTTAGCGATGTATCTTATGTAACTTGTGTATTAGGTCGCCTGTACGCCGTTGACGAAGCGTATACGTTCTAATCGAAACGATACACGTCTAGGGCAAAAGGTGCGGATTTTAGACGCTTTGATTGGCTGATTTCAAAGATTTCAATGTCGTTTAATAGTAGATTATTGACGGCAACGCCGTTTGACATGTAAAACATATTGTCCGTTTTTTATTTTGCAAACGTATGGAAAATATGAGATTTAGTGCATTTTAGTCATTTGTAGGAAATACTGTTTACATCCATATTTTGCTGAAATGTTTGCCATGGATTTTTGTCGTGTTATGATATTAGGAATGCGTGCATGATCGGTATGGCGAAGAGATTCGCCCTAATGCACACTTTGGGTCGACATACGCTATGTAGACTAAAGTGTGTAGACTAAGTGTTTGTATAAATATTTGTACTAGTATGTATTGAGTAAATGGAGTTGTGAATGAGTTTTGAGATTGAATTCTCAAGTAATATGCTGATGTATATGATTTTCACCATGTTGGCTAAATGTATAGATTTCACTATATGTATGAAATGCATGTGTTGGATGAATTGCTTAAGTTGTATGTTATAACATGTGAAAACATGTTTGTATTGTTGTATTGCATTTTTATTACTCTCATATGATTACTGATGCTGATTTACAAATGTTTGGGGCTATGACTTAGTCCAGGCAGTCGGTAAATGATCAAATTCGTGGTTAGCTTCTATTTGCCACGAAGGACGCATCGATGAACGCGAGTCGTGTTTTGAGTTGGCGGTAGTGGTTAGGCCACACGAAGTGTTTCACGCACTTCATGTCGTTCGACTTACGATGCGCTCGTACTTGTCGAGCCCGTCAAGTAACCCGACTGGCGTTGTATGTTCACCCTGTATGAGTCATAACTGCTTGAACCTAGGGTACTGAACTTACCATTGAAAACTCTGTTAACCATGGTACCTTGATCCATAAAGACTCATGAGCTGGGCATGGTGGTATGAGATACCATGGTCGAGCTGTCGGCCTACGCTGGGGCCACAAACCTCCCCGTAGTGACCAGTGAGCACCTATAACTCGTGAGCCGATTGTGGTGGTATGAGATACTAAATTCAAGCTGTTGGCCTACACTGATTGGTGACGAGCCCTTTGTAGTGACCGCGAGCGTATTCTGAGTCTACGGGAGACGACGACCCTTCCATAGCAATAAGAGTACATTAGGCCTGTATTGATAAGGTGATGGGGGAGCGGTGCAACGAGTGCGAGCAACAACCCTAACAGTCCTTGCAGCGACCTACAAATATAACATCGTATGAGATTTCTAGGAGTGACCACCCTAAACAGGATTAGTGTTGGGATTGATATAAGGGAAGTACCTTAGTTTCCCAAGACTGCTGTAGGAATGGACTAATAACAACTTGGTAATCATATCCACATCGCACTGCATGTTCCTGGAAGATGTAGAGTACTGTGGGAAGAAAGCATGCCGCGGACGCAGATGATGCTGCATGAGGGAGCATGTCGGTGAGGGCATCCATCATGTCATGTCATGCATACATTAATAACAGTATCTAGGAATGTTTGATTTATTGCTTTACTATTATCGCGTGATTGATTTGAGAACATATTAATCTTTGCTCTATTATCCCACTGAGTTGATCACTCACTCGCACGTTACGGGATGATGTTTGCAACACCCACCAGACCCTGTCTTAGATGCATGTGATGTGGCGATTTAGGATGCAGAGCCAGACTACGACGAGGACCAGGACGAGTTCTCGTATATGCAATTTTACGACGGCTTTGCGTAGGTGACCTGGATCGGCGGGACTTCTTAGTGCGACTATTTTTAACATTTCCTTTTTGTTTATGACATGTATATGAGACTCAGAGATGTATTCATACTTTGGAGACAGTTTGAGAGTATTTTGTTTTCCATACAGTGATATATATATTCTTCAGTCTTTCGCTTGCATTTTATCACTGAATCTGGAGTATGAAATGCAGTTTTGGTATAATCTTACTCATGTGAATGTTCTAACTCAGTCAACCTTGAATCATAATCATATTTGTTGCATAAGTGATGGTCTGGAACTCGGGAGTCGAGTTTATACACGACCCCCGATTTTCAGGGTGTTACAAATACTCAGTCTCACGAACTAGGAGGGGGCATCAACCTCTTGGACCTCATCTCTTGAAGAGATAGCGATCGGACTCTAGGATGTGCAAATGAGTATTCAACACGTTCAGAAATATGGGAGAGCTCAGGTGAAGCTGGAACATGCTCAAGCCGAGCAATTCTATGTTTAAACTGAGATTTTGAATCAATGAATGGCTAAGCAGGCTGAGGCATGCACCAATTGATGGCCATCATCACCGATAGAGCCATACGGCAACACGATATAATATCGAATGAAGTTCTATTAGTAACATGGCTCATCAGCCACCGATACCTCCCCTTCAGCGAACCTCGCCTCCCATCCCAATGCGGGAAGGGTGAAGTGTTCCATTGCATGCCGAGTTTATGTAGCCAAAACGGGAGGTTAGGAATTTTATTCCTAAAATTTTGAATCAGGTATGCCGGGGAGGACAACATTTTCCTATAAATTCGTTATTTCATGAGGGAAAAAACCGGGTATGTTCCATACGTGGTTGAACCACAGTGGATAGATTGTGATCAAATCTTGCAAATGGTCCAAGAGATTACAGGCTAGATTATCGACCGCAATACCATCCCGGTCTACCATAAGCCTTATCCCAAATGTATTGACCGACAACACCCATTACTGAAGAATTATCAACCAGATTTTGCCCTACTCTCGAGCGACCCTGGTCAATCGACCATCAAGCACGTAGGTCAATTTACTATGCATTGTGGTGAACTAGCTAACAATGAATATCATAACTTGAAACTATTTGCTCATTCATTAACTGCAACAACCTTTACTTGGTACTCCAACTTACTACCAAACTCAGTCCATACCTAACAGGAAATGGAAGAGAACCTCCATGCCCAATTCTTTTCCAAGAACAGGGAGATGACTATGGTCGTTCTTACATGTTTTCGACAATTGCTTGGGGAATCTTATAGTAGTTACATCACACGGTTTAAAAGAGTGAAAAGTTGGTGTAAGGTTGTAACAACTGAGGCTGAATTTGCGCAACTTGCACAAGACAGCCTATAATACAAACTCTAAAAGAAATTCATTAGAATGGGGTTTGCCGATTTGTACAATTTAACTAGGAAAGTTTCCAGGTATGAAGAGCTTCTTCAGGAGGAGCTAGGCAAAAGAATTTGTCAATCAGAACATATCATTATAACCCCAACTACGAGGTCGTTATTGTTGAAGTAGAGGCAAAAAAGCCACTCATTTGCTTAGCGCTGGTCAAGGCAGAAACAATTGCTCTAACCACACAAAAGGCCCAGCAAATATACACCTTTGATATCACCGAGTCGATGAGATATTCGATATATTATTAGCAAGAAAGTTCATTAAAGTACCCAGTAATCAGGACAACATCGATTAATTAAAAAAGGTCAAATATTATAAGTGGCATGGAATGTGTTCTCACTCCGCTAATAAGTGTGTTGTGTTCAAGAATGTCATTCAGGACAACATCGATCGCGGACTGTCGAAATTCTCAAAAAAAAGGGGAAGAAGCAATGCCGGTAGATATTGACCTAATCTCACATAACATGGATGCCAACATAGCTATAGTGAACCTGTGGATTAAAAGAGGGTTAATCGAGTTCCTGGTCATTACCGCAGTGCACTGCAACCGCCAAGAGCAAGATGATACCAGTCCTATCTGCAACCACGAGTTCCACAAAACAATCGAGAACAACGCAATGTAGCAATCAAGCCTCGCCACTATGCAGCTGATGCGCCAAAATGACCTAGGACATGGAAGTTCCACATCGACCAACAAGGCAGGTCGAACATGCAACTCCAAGAAGGACTGATAAGAGAGATATTGATCGACCACGGAAAACATTCATATCCCTTGTCTGCTAGCTATAGTAGAGAATTTTGAGTCAAAGGATGGTCAAGCCTCCACCAACTCAGAAAGGAGTCTGAAAAAGGGTCACACATCCCAAATTTTTGGTTGCCCCTAAAGTAATGACTCTAATGTAAAAGCGTTGATGGTAGTGGCATCAAGCGGCCATGAGAAGAGAATTAACAGAGGTTGAGAATGCATCTCGGCCAAGGGTCGTGCCATCGTGACCATTCTGAAGGATTCCTCAATAAACGAACAACTAACTGTGAACATGATCGAAGAAATTTTGAAGCTTGTTCTGCATGATTGGGTCATAAAAGATGGTATCCAGCCAAATAGTACCGCAAAATTAAGCAACATTAGTGATTGTGATGGTTTTATCTGATTATCTCAGTGATGAGTGATTTTAAGTGGATGATCTGCTAATTGAAGAACTAATGGTGACAACAAAAGCGTTGGAGGTGTCATCACCCGTTTTCAAGCTGGTAGAGGCAATTTCAATAGCCAACGAGACTGTCGAGCGTGC
This sequence comes from Magnolia kwangsiensis, assembly GCA_037074715.1. NCBI lineage: Eukaryota > Viridiplantae > Streptophyta > Magnoliopsida > Magnoliales > Magnoliaceae > Magnolia > Magnolia kwangsiensis. The sequence continues at coordinate 116,211,050 of CM073571.1, read as the reverse complement.
CGGTATAAGTTTTGAAGAGCATCAAGCCTTGGAAACACTTGGAGGGCAAATTTCCAAGTTCAAAAATTATTTTCGAATCATTATCACCCGTGGTGTTTGATTGTAATATGGTGCTCACCCATCCATCCAGTTTTCAAGCTTGATCGTCCTAGCTTAGTCGAATGGTGGGCAATATGAAAGAACTCAGTCCCCCTGTAACAATACGACATGCTTCTTTTCTCCTATAAGATGTGATTAAGGAACCATCGAGAACGAACGAGATACCATAGGTAAATACTATTACCATAGAGTTAGGGGAATCGTTCAAGAGGATGGTCATAGAAAGGCCCACTTATGATATGACCCAGCATCTTAAACTACAATACATATCTACTCATCTTAAGGGTTGACTAGTCACCAGAATCTTGGTTGACAACGGAGTCATTATTAATCTTCTCCCAGCAAGAATGATGCCAAAATTGGTAATAACTGCGGCCGATCTTATTCCATCTGAGATAACGGTCAATAACTTCGTCGGACATGTCACCAACACATATGCTGTGCTACCGATAAACTTGACCGTAGGCACTAAAAGAGCATTGGCTCCTTTCTTCATGGTCGATACCTCGTCTAGTTACAATGTATTCCTCGGGAAGGACTAGATCTATTCCTTTTGAATGCTTCACATCGTCCTTACATCAATTTATGATATTTTGGAATCTATATAAAGTTGAATTAGTTTTGGTTAATAACAAGCCATTCTTGGCTACCTTAAATGTGAATGAAGCTTATTACTATGAAGACGAAGTGGGACCAATTCACTTTACTGAAAGAAATAAGCATGAACGACCAATTAGGATATCTATAAAAAAGAAACCAGATAGCAACATGCGGGATATTGCCGCTGTAATTTGTACGGTCAACATCATGCCAAGGGACTGTAGACACCAAAAAATTGGTGCCCACGCTGATTTATATTTGTAGGGTGATTCGGGGTGATAGGTTGATCATGGATGTTGGAGTCGCCACTAGCCGAAAAAATCTCGATATCCCACGGTCGGCTAGAACCACGGAATGCATAAGGTGGAAAAAATTCAAAGACTTCCCTGCCTTAAATTAACTCCTGATCTGCGATCTGGGATTCCTGGTAGGGGACCTCAGTGACAAAGAGGGAAGGTGTTAGGCACCCTCTCTGCTCGTACCAATGTACGGTCTCTACTTTGTGTGGTAAAAAAATCTCAAGGGAATGATGGATGCTATGGTAGGGGTGGGACTAGTAACACAAGCGAATTTCTGATGTTGCAAGATCTGAGATTTCGACAAGCCACAGAGCATATGTCCGATGGCGTGTCTAGAAGCGGATGTGATGATTCTTATGCAAAGAGGTAAAAAACGGACTAAATCACTAGGAATTTATAATGTGACAGGATCCTACGGACGACAAGTCACAAAGCTTACGTTTGCTAGAGATCTTAAAGAAGCAGGGGGGGTTTGAGAAGGGAGTAAGTGTCATGATGAATGCTTATATGTAAATGGATATTTGGCTTGGATCTTTGAGTAGGCTAAGATATAGATTGAACCATGATCAATCTAGGCTAGGCTTATGGCTTGGAAAGGTTGAGACGAAGGCTAGGGCGTGGCTTAAAAGGTCAAGACTTTGAAGGCTTGGGAGCTCCTTCCCTCACCTTCACTCTCTTCCTCACTTTCTTTCTCTCTCTCTCTCTCTCTCTCTCTCTCTCTCTCTCTCTTGGATGAGAAGGTTTTCTTTTTTGGTTCCTTTTTTTTATGAAGTGAGAGAGAGTTATTTATAGCCTTCTCTAATGACATTGTTGTAATATGTTGGATTAAGAGGGTTAAAAGCTGAGGCAACAAGCGGTTGTTGGTTAAGGAGAGAGAGACACCACATGACGCATTCTCATTGGCTATAGGGCTTGGTAAAATGATAAATAGCGAAGGTGGGGGGGGGGGTAAATTTTGAAAAAAATTGACTTTTGGACGCTGGAACAATTGTCCACAGGCAGGCCGCTAGTGGCGGCAGCCCGAATACCGCCGGCGGTAGTCAGACTACCGCCCGGAGTTAGTTTGGGCCAGGTTTGCACGTGCGGGCTTTTCTTGGTGTGCGGGTTCGGACAGTGGCCTCCTTTCAGAGTTTTATGGCTCGAACGGATGGGTTTAGGTTTGGATAAAGGGTTTTAATCACGGTATAAGGTATAGGCAGAGGCTGTGTGTAGATTGAACGGTTTGGATCAAGGTTTTAGGTCTTGGTTTGGAGGTTTTTGAGATTTTTGGGTAGGGTTAGGTTTAAGCTAGGATTAAGATTTGGTTCAAGGTGTGATCATGGTTCTTGGATCATCTTAACCTTCTCAAGATGTTAGCCTGGGTGGGGTGTCTATAGATGCCCCTCTTTGGCCAAGGTTGCAAGCAACCGAAGGCCAAAGCGAGTGGACACCCCACTCTCCTGGTCAGAAAGGATAGTGATTCGAATCTGTTGCCTGTCATTGTATCGTTGTCAGTCGACTGTTTGAAAAAGAGATGACTTGCACATATCATGAGGATTGAGAAAAATTTTGTGATTGTCCCCTGTGCATTCATCGTGGCTTTACGGGCCACCAATCACAACCCTTTTATGTCAGATTATTAGTAGCATTGGAGGGTAAGTTTGAAAAGTAAGGGCCTCTGCGCATTCATCGCGGCTTTACGAGGATTCCCGTACTGTTTGGTCTGTTGTTCCTTTGCTACGTAATAATCCTAGGAGTATTCGATCTGTTTGATTGTCAAAGTGGTTAGCTGCCCTGCGCGTTGATGCGGCCTTACGGGGACTCACTACACCGACTTGGACTCAGTCAAATTTTTCAAACATCCCAGACTAGGTATGTGCAGGTAATTTTTTACCATGCAATCTGCTGATTCTGATACTTTAGTTAGAATGGACTGTTGTCACTTTAAGTTTAATTATTCTTCCCAGAGATGGATCCACTTATTTCTACTAGCATTTGTACGACTGTCCAGATATAGAGATCGGGTCAATCGTACATGTATCATGTACGGATTCGATCATCTCCAGGGAAACCAGGGGAGACCGAATCTTATTTCGTTGTTTGCATGGACCGCAACTGGAGAATATGAGGGATTCCTCAGTGTACTGCGAGTCGCGTGCGTTTTTTTAAAATTCTGTATTTGAAAACTATTCCCTTCGGAACTAGACTCCTTGGGAATTTTATTTGAAAATACTTTTAGATTTTAGAAAAATATCCGTTCGATCTCGCGAGTGGGCATCGTCGTTTAATTTTTATTTGCAGAAAACGACCTCCACTAATAAATTAATGGGGCTTGATGGTCTAGAAGAAGTGTCCTTGTCGGGGCTATACTCCCTGCGGATTTACTTTATTTTAGGATTGCTGGTAATTTTTGACACTTTGGGAATTTTGGGGATTTTCTAGGATTTTTTTTTTAGATTTTTTGGAATTTTTTTTAAAAAAATTGTTTGAATTTTTTTTGAAGATTTTGAGGATTTTTTGGAATTTTGGAATTTTTTTGGGGATTTTGAGGACTTTTTGGAGATTTTTTGGAATTTTAAAATTAATTTTTTTTTTAAAAAATAATATTGAAATTTGGTTTCTAACCATTGGTCTAAGGGAAGGACCGGTCTCTCCACATGAGCATGGGGGACAGCACACTGCCCCATGCACTGGACGGTCGGCAGCAGCAGTCGAACTGCCGTTGGTGGTAGTTTGGCTACCGCAGGTTCGTCAGATGGACCGCTGGTCTGTTGGGTGTGCTGGTTCGAACGGTGGCCTCTTCTCCCTTATTTGAAACCAACCCATGGGCGTCCAGGGACTCCATTGTGGTCCCTGGAAGCTCCCTTGCTTGCATTTTTGTCAAATTTTGGCCTGTGCTTTCAGTATCTTCCCCATTCTTCATTTTCAGGTACTCTTGATTAATAGATTCTTGACGGATCTTGTTGTATCGTCCATTTAACGAGCTTTTTAATGGGTTGGATTTCTTTGTGGATTTTGGGAGGGCCACAATCAGGACCATTGATCCAACTTGGCTTGATCTCAATCGTTAGATCTGGCTGGATTTTGTACACACACACACACACACACACACAGATATATATATATATATTGGAGTGAGGTGTGATAAGAAAGGGGCCCCACCCTTTTATTTATTTATTTTTTTTGGATGATTTGAACCATTGGATGGATGATCTGGACCGTTGGATGGATGATCTGGGGCCCATTTGAGTGTGTGAATGGTATAGATTTTGTTAGTTGGCCATTTTGTGTATGATGAACGGATGGGATTTTCCAAGTGGGCCCCATATCATGGTCTTGATGTGTCCAGATGCATTTATTTAAGGTGGCCTTGAGTTGTGGACATGGGGTTGAAGATTTTGAAAGTGGACCTTTGAAATAGATCGTTGGAAATGGGCCTTGAAAGTGGGTTTTTGGAAGGTGGGCCTTGAAAGTGGGCTTGGGCCTTATGGGCTTGGGCATGGGCCTTTGAAATGGGCTTGAGCCTTGTGGGCTTGGACATGGGCCTTGCAAGTGGGCCTTGAAAATGGGCTTGAGTCTTGTGGGCTTGGACATGGGCCTTGCAAGTGGGTTTTGGAAGGTGGGCCTTGAACCTTGTGGGCTTGGACATGGGCCTTGCAAGTGGGTTTTTGGAAGGTGGGCCTTAAACCTTGTGGGCTTGGACATGGGCTTGCAAGTGGGTTTTTGGAAGGTGGGCCTTAAAAGTGGGCTTGGGCCTTATGGGCTTGGACATAGCCTTTGAAAATGGGATTTTTACAGTGAGAAGGGTACTTACCAGTGAATCTTGTTTGTGCAGTATGCCTCGTCGAGGTAGAAATGAAGCTGGCCCTTCTCACCAGTCGACCGATCCATGCTACGTGCCATGAGAGGGTCGACATTTTTCTGACATAGCCCGGGAGGGTGGTGCACTTGCGTTCTTGAGGGGGCAAAGGGTCAGGACGCATTGGCCTGACTAGTTCCATGACCCCTAGCCACTGTTCTTTGAAGTCCTGGAGTGTACCCCATTTGTTCATTTGTTTTGAGTTCGTCTAAGCAAGACGAACATGTCCCTCCTATCTGCCTTGGCGGAGCGGTGACACCCTGAAACCCATACATTTCAGCTACCTTTTGGCGAGTAGGGCATTACCCCATATGACATATACATGCAGCTAGGCCTTCAACACGAGGACGGATCTATACCTTTTGAGGATGATCTCCCGGTACCCTCTGAGGATAATTGGATGGAGTTGCTAGGGATGATGCCAGATGCGACCGATTTTTTCGGTCATCGTTTCAAACTGCTTTGGCTCTCGTCGAATTTTTCTCGATGTATCCCCAAGACCGAAGCCACGGCTGTAATGAAGGCTCAGGCTTTGATTTTCTACACCATGGGAGCGATGATTTTCTACCATGGGAACGAGCTGGTGAGTTTCTGTCTGTTGTCGCTCGTGGCAGATATCACCTTTCCTACGTCGTACAACTGGAATGCGGCCCTCCTGACCCATTTGTACGAAGGGATAAACAAGGCTAGCCATTGTATCAGCCAATCCTTGACTGGCTTTTATCCAGTCATCGAGGTACTTTTCTTGGCCACCCTTATACCCTGCTCTTTCTGGGGATGATTCGGTTTGTCTTTTCTGATCACGGTTTAGCGCAGGTTTGCTTTTTTACTACTTTCCCCATCTTGCACACACCTTGATCGATCATTCACCTCTATTTCCTCACATGGTGCTGTGGTATAAGGATAATCGCAGCCGTACACGTCTATTTTCTAATCTTACCTAAAGGTATAAGGATAACCAATGCCCTTGTTCCCAATGATGTGAGTGATTTTTCTTATCCCCGTATTGTCCATGTGTTGTTTTTTGCTTATTTGTCGATCCTTAACCTTTCTCCCCTTTTACAGTTCCACACTAGGCCATATCTTCAGTAGAATGCGGTGCTTACTCCTGGAGCTCAGGAGGCCTTTCAAGCCTCACGACGTCGATGTATTCTGGAGGACCCACGTGTGACGAAATGGTATCTGGGAGAGAAACTTTTTTGGCAGCTGACCGGCAGCCCTTTAGTCCCACTCAGTCCGCCATCTGGTCCATCTGATTGGAGAGATTAGAGATTTGTGCCCGAGAGGGAGCTGCTTTAGAGGGTTTTGAGGCCAGTGCATTCGTTGACCTGGAAAGAGAGTATAGCTCTTAGTGTGAGCAGTATGACATCGGTCCGATTCTACAGCCTAGCTATGATCCCGGTGGTGGCGCTCGCTTTGTTGGAGGGGAGATCTTGGGATGTCACTTTCATCACAAGGATAAAGATACTTATCTTCCCGATGACAATTAGTTCATTATATCATGTGTTCAACTGTATAATCCTCTTGTTTTATATGAAATTTTAGTTTGTTTGATGTTGTCTTTTTTGGTTTTCTCATGATCATTCATTTTTTTATCATCCAATTGAGCACATGGAGGCATATTGCTTGTTCTCAGACCTCTGAAGTGGACCCTGCCCGAATTTCGCCTGAAACTAGGCCCAGGCGGTAGTCGGACTATTGTCCGTTGACTTTTGCCTGTTCTGTTCAATCTGTCAGGTGCTGAGCGATGCAAGAATGTCAGATCTGACGGCGGTTCTCAGAGTACCACCTCCGTTCATCTTTTCTTTCAGCAACTCCTCTTCTTCTCTGTTCATTCTCTCAGTCCTTTTCTCGTCCGTCCTTCGACATTCCCTTTGTCCCTTGATATTCCTTTTGTCCCTTGATATTCCTCTTGTCCCATTCTCTTTTCTTTTGTCTCTTTCTCCTTGCCATCTTCTTCTTTTTGTCTCTTCTTGTGGTTATTATGGCCAACCATGATGATGGGTTTAATGGCTTTATTAATGGTGGAGAGGTAGGTGGGCCCATAAATGGTGGAGAAGATCCATTTATGGATGGATTGATGGAGGTTGGTGGGGGAGTAACGGGCCATTTGGAAGAGGTAAATGCTATTTATGGTTTGGATTCCTCTTCCATTAATGGTGGTCATGAGGGTGGTTTGATTGGGTTGGATAGATTTGATGGGCCACCAGGGTTTGTAGATGTTACCATGATGAGGTTGGATGGCTTAGAGGGTGAGGATGGCGACCAATAGTTTGATTGATGATGGGACGACTATGGGTGGTATGGATGGTAGTATAGTGATATGATGGATGGTGTGGATGTGATGGATCAGGCTTTGGTGGGTGACGAGTCCCATCTTAGTGGTTTGGACGGTTTGGGTCCAACAGGTGGTGGACTTTTGGTGGATGGCCTGGGTCAGATCTTTGGCACAGGTTTTGAGGCAATGATGGGATCGTCAGCTTCCGTCAGGGCTTGGGTTATAGGTCCTATCAGCTACTAGGATACTCTAGGTATTGTAGCTCCTGGGGCTTGTTCATTTCAGACTGCTCCTTATGTAGCAGTTGTAGGCGGCTAAGGTCCTTTTGTCACGACTTTTCAGGATACTTTGCGGGATGTGATGGGAGAAGCTAGCTTTTTCCGTCATCATGAGATAGACCTGTTGGATGAGGGTATGCCCATTTTCGATGACTCTCCTGTTGATCCAGGGGTCCAGATCGTCGAGGGCGTGCCTGTTCAGACTTATCGGTTGCAACCACGTGGTACTTGTTCTGAGCAGTTGCATATCTGGATTGACAGTTTGACAGAGTCTGAGCTTTTTGGGTTGGACTCCCTAGGCTTAAGAGAGGTCCTTCATTTTCATTGAGTTCGCTTAGACTGACGACTATTGAGCGCGACCTTGTATGATTGGATCCCGGCGTTGAACCTATTTTCATTCAATGATCTGGTGCTGGGCCCATCCTTAGAGGAGTTTTCCCGCTTGTCTGGTCTTCCTCTTACTCGAGAGCCCTATGTTCCCTCTTCTGAGCTAATTCGTCCTTTTGATCTGATCTCTTGGTTAGGATTTCTTAATGCTCTTCCTACTACAGAGGGTGAGGTGGCTGAGCTTTCACTTGAGGTCTTGTACCATCGTTGTTCCACCGCCCAAGGAGGTCCTGGGTCTGATCGCCAGCTTCAGTGCTTGAATGCACTGATATTCTGTGTTTTGGCCGAGCTGCTTTTTTTTGGCTAGAGAAAGTCATCGCTGGCAGTTTTGCTGGATGTCTTCCACCGTGTCTTATATCGTAGCAGCATTACTTCTGCGGTGCTGGTGGAGCTTTTCTTGGGGCTGACCGAGTGTTCTCTTGGATGTACCCATATCCTCCGGGGTTGCTCCTCATTCCTTCAGATACCCTTTGCTCTACTCCTTTCTTTTGCTTTGTTTTCTGCTTGCTATTTGTGCTTGATTTACTCCTCCCAGGTGTGGTTGTGGGAATATCTTTATATGACCCCTGTGCTTGCTTGGCCTGATTCTCTCCGCGATGATGTGTTTGTTGTCTTTGTTACTCAATGGCCTTCCCCTTGGTGCTGAGGCCACTGAATCTTTGTACCGCTACATGCTTTCTCAGCTTCGAGGGTGGGAGATTAGCTGGGAGGCTACCTGGCTTTGCCATTCGTCATTGGTTTGTAGCGCAGCTCACACTCCTTTGTTGTTGCTATGTCTTCGGGGATACTGCTCTTACCATCGTGTGCGATTCCTTCGTCAGTCTGGTTTCTGGCAGGATATTCCAAAGTTCGGCTTTTCTTGATTTAGACATACTTCCCTTCCTTCCGATTTGATCGCTTTGTATAGACAAGTCTGGATTTCTTGGCAGGACTCCTTGGATGTGGCGATGCTAGAGCTCGAGTCATGGGCTCCTCCCTTGGCCACAATGTCATATCAGCGATGGGTGGCCGAGCAATCACTTTATCGACAGGTTCTTGGCTGGCATTTGGCGGATGAGGCTGCCGATCAGGACATGGTAGGTGATACTGCCTCATCCTCTTCATGTGTTGTCGACTCGTTCGAGGCCTTCGAGGAGTGACCTTTCATTGATCCTTCCTTCTTACTTGTAACACATGGTCATTTGATCTCTGAGATTATCGTCCTTCGTCACGAATGTGAGGACATGGCCCGTCGGTTAGCAGTGGGACGGAGGTATGATGAGGACATGTTTGCGGCACATCGCCTGGACAGGGATGAGACTTTTTACCTGCGCATGGAGATAGAAAGGCTTAGGCAAAGATTATCGATGTATGAGGGATAAGAGCTCACCTGTGATCCTTGGTTTTGATCGCTTGCTTATTTTGTATGCATGTATGACAATAAGAAAAGCAGTGTACTTGTAAGAAACTTTTAAAGAAATCAAATATTTTTATTTTGTGCCAAATTTGCCAATGTTCGCTTGTGTTTAGAATTGTACTTTGGATGATTGGGATTGCAGTAGTCTAGATTGTGTCCTTAGGGTCTTGGTTCCCTGAGAGGGTGTCCGGGATTGCATTCCGTGGATTTGAGCAAAGTTTGATAGAATACTGATCCGAAGTTGATCTTTTCTTGTATCTCGTTGTGGTGCTTGCTGCTTCGACTTCTTCTGTACCTATACTTTTATTTTATTTTATTTTTCTTTGCCAGTTTTTATCTGTAGTGCTTTTTCAGGTTTTCACTACGTCTGGCTATTCCCATCATTTTTGCCCATAGCGTCCTTTCATATTTTCACTATGTCCCGGGTCTTTGATCTTGCATGCCCCTTGATAGCTGTGCTGTTTTTACCCTTAATGCCCTTTCAGGTTTTCACCAAGTTTGCTACATGCCTGCTGTTTTTACTCGAGGCACCTCTTTCAGGTTTTCACCTCGCCCTTCCTGCTTAGGCATGCCCTAGTTTCTTCTTTTTTTTCTGAGTGACAGAAGAGATGGAAAGATTTTCTTCATAGCCGGCCAATTGGTTACCTTTCTGTCCTTGTCTTTGAGTACAATCGTAAGCTGTTTTTGGTTAGTTTATTTGGGGATGCGGGATAGACTTGTTTTCTTCTTCTCCTGAGTTTTTTCTTTGGGATTTCCTGTCCCTTTTCCTTTTTTGTTTGTTTTCCTCTTTTTATTCTTCTCTTTTTTTTCTCCTCTCTTTTTCTTTTTTTTTTTCTTTTGTGGGAAAAGTGATGAGTGTTTCCGATAGGAGATGGTGGATATTTTCTTTTTATTTATTTTTGGGTGGGAAAGTAGTGGACACAGCTTGGCGATTGTAATCATTGACAAGGTCAGGTATGATTACCCGTGATAGATTTTCACGTCATTGGCGTTGATGGGCTCGGGAAGATCCTCTCCTCTTAGATTGGTGAGCTAAAGAGCCCCTCCTGGGAGTACTTCTCGAATGATTAGCGGTCCTTCCCATGAGGGTTTGAACTTTCCTCTGAGATCTGGTAGGTGAGGCGGTAGGATGCGCTTCATGACCATGTCGCCGACTTTGAAACTTCACTTACGGACCTTTTTGTTGTAAGCTCAGGTGATCCTTCTTTGATAACATTGGGAGTGGCTTAGTGCTCGCATGCGCTTTTCATTTGCCAGATGCAGTTGATCGTATCTTGCTTGTTGTCACTCGCCTTCCTCGACTTCACTTTCTAACAGCACTCGGAGTGATGGGATTTCGATTTCGACCGGTAGTACCGCTTCCATTCCGTATACGAGCTCGTATGGGGTTGCGCCCGTAGCAGATCATACAGACGTCCGATAAGGCCAGAGTGCGTAAGGCAACGTTTCTGACCAATCGCAATATGTCTTCACCATCTTCTCCAATATGCGGATGATAGTTTTATTTGCAGCCTCAACCCCACCATTCATTTGAGGATGGCAGGGGCTCAACCGATGGCATTGAATCTCGAAATTGTCGAGGAAATCGTCCATCTTTTTATTGATAAATAGAGTTTTTTTGTCAGTAATGATGGCCTGAGGGACCCCATAACGGCTGATGATGTTATTCTTCATAAACTTGACCACATGGGATACTGCGATAGTGGTGTAGGATGCTGCTTCTATCCATTTGGTGAAGTAGTCTACCGCCACCAAGATGTATTCATGCCCATTTAAAGCCTTGGGATTGACCTTGCCGATGATGTCCAGTCCCTATATGGAGAAGGGCCACAGGGTCATCAAATTGTAGAGTTTAGAAGCAGGGGCATGGATTTGGTTTGCATGCTCTTAACACTTGAAGCATTTCCGGACATGTTTACAATAGTCTGTCTCCATTGTGAGCCAATAGTAGCCAAGTCGTAGGATCTTCTTTGCCATCATATGTCCATTCATGTGTGGGCCACATAGTCCTTCATGGATTTTTGACATGACCTGTGTTGCTTCTGCCTCATCCACGCAGCGGAGAAGGATTTTGTTGAAGGATCACTTGTAGAGAATACCCCCAGTGATAACGAACTGTGTTGATAGGCATTGGATAGTGCGTCGCTCTGCTTGTGTTGCTTCTTCCGGGTACTTCTGATGTTTGAGATACTCTTTGATGTCTGTGTACCACGGTTGCTCATTCAAGGGAGTTTCGGCTTCGTTAATCTGTAGACAGAATGCAGGCTCCCTCTGGAGTTCTACGGTGAGTTCCCATTCAGCCTCTTCTTTCGGGATCTCTAGCATGGAGGTGAGAGTAGCTAGAGCATCTGTAAATTGATTCTTGGTTTGGGACATGTAAGAGAATGTGACCTCTTTGAATTCCTCAATTAGATTTTCCAAGTAGACGTGATATGGAATCATCTTTTCATCCTTTGTTTTCCAATCGCCATTTATTTGATTGATGATGAGTTGTGAGTCTCCGAAGACTCATAACTTCTTTACGTTGAGGATAATGACTTCTCTTAGACTGGTGATGTAGGCCTCATATTCAGCTATGTTGTTGGTGCACTGGAATGTTAGTCTCCTGGATATGAGAACTGGGACGTCTTCGGGAGAGTAGAGTATAGCTCCTACTCCACTCCCTTTCGAGTTTGCAGCTCCGTCGAAGAAAAGTGTCCACTCTCTTACCTTACTTTCTTCTTCTTTCTCGATTAGGAGGATGTCTTTATCAGGGAAGAAAGTCTTCAGTGGTTGATAATCAGGCAGAGAATGTGCAACTAGATGATTGACCAGTGCTTGCCCCTTGATTTCCTTTTGAGTGACATAGGTGATGTTAAACTCGGAAAGTAGTAGCTACCATTTCACGATTCTTCCCGTAAGAGCTTTTTTTTTTAACAAGTACTTCAATGGATCCATGCGAGCGAGCAAAAGGATTGGATGGGCAATCATATACTGTCGTAGCCGTTGTGTTGCCCAGACTACGGCGAGGTATGTCTTCTCCAAGATAGAGTATTTGGCTTCATAGCTCGTGAATCGTCTGCTTAAATAGTAGATCACTTGCTCTTTTCTTCCTGTATCATCATGTTGGCCAAGGACACATCCAATTGCTTCTGCTGCGATGGAGATATACTGCAGTAATGGCCTACCTGGGGTAGGTGGCTGGGTACTGGGGGATTTAACAAATACCCTTTGATCTTGTCGAAGGCTGCCTGACAGTCGTCAGTCCATTCCTTTGGCGATTTTTTTCGTAGGAGCTTGAATATGGGCTCATAGATCGGGGTGAGCTGTGCGATGAATCAGCTGATATATTGGATCCGCCCGAGGAAGCCCTAAATTTCTTTTTCAGTCTTGGGTGGTGACATTTCGATGATTGCCTTGGTCTTGGTTTCATCCACCCGAATACCATCTTCGCTGATAATGAAGCATAACAGCTTTCCTCCGGTCGCACCGAAGACACATTTTTACGAGTTGAGTCGGAGTTTGAACTTCTCTAGCCTGTCGAAGAGCTTTTTGAGGTCTTCAAAGTGTCCTTCGATTGTGCGAGACTTGATGATCATGTCGTCCACATAGACTTCCATTTCCTTGTTTATCATGTCATGGAATAAGGCAGTCATGGCTCGCTGATATGTAGCTCCTGCATTCTTCTGTCTGAAGGGCATAACCCAATAGTAAAAAGTCTCCCATGGCGTGATGAAGGAGGTCTCCTCTCGATCTTCAATAGACATCTTGATCTGATTGTAGCCTGAGAAGTCGTCTATGAAGCAGAAGATTTTGTGTTCAGCCGTATTATCTACCAGCGTGTCGATGTGGGGTAGAGGGAAGTTGTCTTTAGGGCTTCCTTTGTTGAGATCCCTGAAGTCGATGCACATTCTGAATTTCCCATCCTTTTTTGGAACCGGTATGATGTTTGCGAGCCGTTTTGGGTAGTTGGAGACTACCAAGAATCCCGCGTTGTATTGCTTGATGACTTCCTTACTGACCTTCAGAGCCCATTCTGGCTTCATTCTCCATAACTTTTTCTTGATAGGCTTCATGTCTGGCTTTGTTGGCAAATAGTGCATCACCAAATCTTCATCAAGCCCTAACATGTCCTTATACGAGAAGGTAAAGTTAGACAACCTTAGCTTTAGAAACTCAATCAGCCTCTGCTTGTGTTCCAGGGAGAGTGACCTTCCGATGCGCACCTCTCTAGGGAGTTCCACTAACTATAAGTTCACAATTTTGAAATTGTCTACCACTTGGCCTTTATTTTGAACCTTTCGAGACAATCCTCTAATTCGCGAGTGGTATCATCATTTCCCTCATCTAGGGGTTCTTTCAAACCCATGAGCTCAAAGCCTAACTCTAGATCGAAATTATACGAGTCGACTTCGAACTCCTACAATGTATGTGAGGTATTTGACACAATGGTTTTTTAAGGTTTTTATATTATTTTGGTATTTTGAAAATTTTTTGATGTTTTGTGGTTTTGAGGAATATTTGATTTTTTTATATTTTTAGGAATATATGATGTTTTTGTATTTTAAAATTTTTTTGATTTTTTTGTGTCGCCAAGGGATCCCGAACAGGACGGTGTTGCAAACCATAATTGGTCATGTCCTTGTTCGGGGTACCCAGTGCTATTTGCATCGACGTTTTATTTTTGAAGCTGGCATCCGCGAACAATTCGCTGGCTGATTCGATCTTTAGGGGGATGGCTGACCATCGTGGTTCTTCCCCCCTTTCGATCCTGCTGCTCTCACCTGTTTGTGCCTGTAGGTCATTTGTCCCGATAACCATGATGTCCGCAGGACTAGGTTCAAAGTTGAAGTCTGATTCGACCTCTTCCCCCAGGAGTTGAAGCTCTTCTTATTCCTCAGGTTCATGTTGTGACAAAATCTTCACGTCTCTCCAATCAAGTGAGGGCCACTTTCCTTTGTCGATCCAATGGATGGGTTGTTTCTGCCCCTTGTGTCGCTAAGCAAGTTGTGAGGACGTGTCCTCTTGTCTGTGGGTGGAGATGGATTTCCCCATGTTCTTGCCTATGTCTCCATCAAGGGACACTCCTAGTTTTGGGTCCTTTGTGGATGGATAATTTTTCATGCCCCTTGCCTCATGTGGTGGGTCTGAGGGTTCTGACCCTAGTGTCTAATGTGTTTTTGGTGCCCTGAGGATCCTGTCCCACCTTATCGGTGGCCAGACGGACTCCTAGTTGGAATGTTCAGAGAGTTTGAGCTGCTAGAGGTGGTCCTCAAGAGAAACCATCGAGTCTTCATAACTTGTTCCAGCCTTGATGAATTTGATGGGTGTGAACCTAAATGGTTAACCCTTTCTTGGCCTCTCAGCTTGATCTTTTGGTGTCGGTTGATATCCCAGTCCCTGTCTCTGCACGTTGGCACGTGTTGGCTTTACCACCATATCTTTTCATGGAACTTAGTACGATAGTTTAGGATTAATCGCTCAGTAGGGGAATGACATGTTTAGCGGCGAGTGGTCTTGGATTGGCGATCATGTTCACATTTTCAAATTTGAAGCTGTGATACGGTATGTCACTTTCTTCATACTGAATGTCAATCACTGAGATGTCGGTTTCTGGGACATTGACCGTCACTGGTAAGATCGTTTCCGGCTCGGCCAATACTGTAATGATTTGATTTCCCAAAGGGAACTTAACCCTTTGATGGAGGGTAGATGGGATGGCTCCAACAGCATGGAGCCATAGCCGCCCCAACAGAAGGTTAAATGAGGCAGGAATGTCAATGACCTGAAATGTGACAAGGGTCATGTCTGGTCTGATTTACAATTCGAGGTCAATTTCTACCTTAACCTGTCTCCAAAAGTTATCAAAGGTTCTAACGCTCATGGTGCTGAGTCTAAAAGAAGATGGTTCTACCCCTAACCGTTCGGCAGTCCTTAGAGGGCGGATGTTAAGACTGGACCTATTGTCAATGAGCATGAGTGGAATCTTAAAATTCTTGTGTCGGGCCACTATGTTCAATGAACGCCCATGTTTGCAACCCTCTTGTGGCAATTCCTCATCAGAGAAAGTGATTGCTCGTGGCGCGAGGAGTTGCCCTATCATAGTTGCCACCATTTCGGGAGGTACGTCAGGAGAGATATGTGCATCATTCTGTATTTTTGCAAAGATCTCCCAATGTGATCTTGATGTGCACAAAAGTTTCCAGATGGATATTTGAGCGGGAACGGATTTGAGTTGGGTTGCAATGTTATAAGCAGTATCGGTTTTGCAAGCAGTTCTCGATGAAGTTCCTCGGGTTTCCTTTGGGTTTTGGTTCTCTCCTGAAGTACCTTCCGTTGTTACCCACTTCAGCGCATTTTAGGTAATGTCATGGGACTACTTTTGGGTTGTAGGAGGGAACCGCTCTTCCTTCCAGGTATATTAGTGGTGATTCCTCTTGAGGTGCTCCCGACTCTCGATCGAGTTTGGCCATGGAGTGCTCTTCCCCTTTTTAAGGCGTGGGAAGGGTCCTTTGGGCATGTGTCAGTTGGTGAGGCATTAGAAACTTTGGTTCTTGAACATGGGGTGCCCCTTACAAGGTTAGCGGGGCTAGATTGGGGAGGCTATTGGGTGAATGACGGGTTCAAAATTTGACCTTGGATGTACTGAGGATGGAGCTAAGTGTGCCCCTTGGGGAACACGATGCTGAAGATGTGACCTGTTATGTGCCGCTTCAAGGAATACGAGATGCTGCAATGCGGGTGCTGCTTCCAGGAATACTAGTGGCTCAGGTGATGGTGCTTATTAGTATCCCCATGTCCGATTTGTTGTATCGGGAAAGATCGCTTGTATGGAGTGATGTGGAGAGGAGTGTATGGGTTGCCCTCCTTCAATGAGGTTGACGGTGGAGGTGTCAGATGTACCGGGTACCGCTTGATGCGATGGCAGATGATTTTGGAGAATGTTGGCTTGAGATGTATTGTTGGCCTATGGGGTGACAACGATCTTCTAGCTTTCGATTAAATCCTAGACCGCATGCTTCAAATCGAAACATCGGTCGGTTAAGTGGTCAAAAGCCTAATGATATGCGCAATACTGATTTTCATTATAAGCTGGTGGTAAGGGGTTGGGTGGAAGTCATGGCTGGAGTGGCGTCAAGAGCTGCTTTTGCATTAACATTGTCAACACCTAACTATATGTTTGTGCCAAAGGGGTGAACTTTCTTCCCAACATTGTTTACTTATATGGTCCTGACACATTCCCCCTCGAATGTTGCTGTTGTTATTAAGACGGTTGTCCCTAATATCCCTGTTGGACTTGATGTAGTTGGTATTGTCTATGCATTTATGACTGATATTGCCTGTCTTGTCGTGGCTCCGGTTGTCGCCTTGAGTGTTGACAATGATATTGTTAACTTCCATAGTGCGTTGCGAGGGCGCAGTGCCGTTTCCATTCCCATACCCAACAGGTTTCCCCTCGACTTTGTTTCTTCTAATTGTAGGGGTCTGATGTGGCCATGGAGATATGGTTCCGGACCTAATCCCAGCTTCCACTTGTTCACCCGCTCAAATGAATTGGGAGAAGTTTACGTATGGATATGAAATTAGATATCCTGAAATGCTGGGATTTTCTAAATGTATGATCATGGATATTTATTTCTCATCGTTGATGGGGTTTCTCATTCGGGCCACCATGGCCCGCCATCATCTCACGTATGCCGACAATGATTCATCACTTTTTTTTCTCAAGGCAGCCAAGTTAGATCTTCTCGGAGCCATATTCCGGTAATATGAGAACCTGTCAATGAATGTCTGG
This sequence comes from Magnolia kwangsiensis, assembly GCA_037074715.1. Classification (NCBI taxonomy): domain Eukaryota; kingdom Viridiplantae; phylum Streptophyta; class Magnoliopsida; order Magnoliales; family Magnoliaceae; genus Magnolia; species Magnolia kwangsiensis. The sequence goes on along the minus strand of CM073571.1, from coordinate 116,194,101 downwards.
GAGAGCTTTTCCGAGATTCTGATTTGATGGTTGTCCAATAAGGTGTACCAAACCAAAGCGTCACCCTTAAAGGATTTTAGAAGAGCCGTATTAAGGCCTCATTATTCTCTGCTATCACATTAAGTTCCCCACAAAATGCTTTTAGGTGTGCTGTGTAGCACCCACTACCATCATACCTTTTGAACTTGGGTACTTCAAAGTTTGGAGGTACCCAGGCGTCTGGAAAGGGACAAAGGTCCCTGAACTTGGTGGACGGATGGTCTAGTCCTTGTTGCCTCTGGAGCTGATTTTGCACCATTTGCAACTGGTATCGTAATTCCTCGATCTCAGACTTACCTTGCGATGGATATCTTGCCCCTTGCTGTAGGGCTTATGCTGCTTCTTCTTCATATGGATCTAGAATAAGGGGGTTGTTGGAAAGATGGCGAACTCTCGATGGCGGGAGGTAGCTGGAATTGAGCACCGCTCCCTTTTGGAGGAGGGTGTGATGTTTAAAAATGGCTCCCGCCTGGGGTATCTACCAATTCCGGAATGTTACTCCAGTTAGGGGAAGTGAATTGGACTCGAAACTGGCCCCCTTCGTGGGCATCCGTCAATTCTTCTCTGTGATTCCTGTTAGGGGGAACTTGTGTTATAGCCTGATTGTTGTGATGTATTGAGTAGAGATGTGTGGGAGGGTTGCTCCCACTTGCTGGTTGTTGTTGATCCTGTATAGATTCTTCTGGGAGGGGGAGAACTGGATTTGTCGGTGGAATGAGGGAAAAATCAAAAGGGATGTGGGGGAGTGAACTATTCTGTACACTAGGCTGAGTTACTTGTGTATTTGGTGTGGGACTTGGCACTAAGCGAAGTAGTAGCTCTTGTATTGTTCGAAGTAGCAGCTCTCATGTGGTTGCATTGGCTTGGGAATCTGCCTGAACTACTGGTGGTAGCAGAGCAGATATTGGTGCAGGTGCAGGTGCTGATGTTTCGAGAGCTGGCTGAGCTGTCAGCTCTTCTTCATGAGTAGCTTGAGAGGTCATGGCTGTGTGGGATTGGGTGGTCATGGTTCATCTCTATGCCCAAGAGATCGCAAACCAAAAGCTTTTTTATGAATGCAGTGATGATGTCCCTTGAGATTAAATTACCACATACTTTCGAGTCGGGTCTTAGCTAATGTGAGCTAGCAAATCATCTCCAGTGGAGTCGCCATTCTGTAAACACAAAAAAATTATCACCTATGCTGATTTATATTTGTAGGGTGATTAGGGGTGATAGGTTGATCATGGATGTTGGAGTTGCCACTAGCCGAAAAAATCTTGAAAACCCACGGTCGGCTAAAACCACGGAATGCGTAAGGTGGGGGAAGTCCAAAGACTTCCCTGCCTTAAATTGGCTCCTGATCTGCGATCTGGGATTCCGGGTAGGGGACCTCAGTTACAAAGAAGGAAGGTGTTAGGCACCCTCTCTACCCGTACCAACATACGGTCTCTACTTTGTGTGGTAAAATAATCTCAAGGGATGATGAATGCTATGGTCGGGGTGGGACTAGTCACACACTTGGATTTTTGATATGGTAAGATCCAAGATTTCGGCAAGCCACAGAGCATACGTCTGATTGCCTGTCTAGAGGGCGAATGTGATGATGCTTATGCAAAGAGGTAAAATACGGACTAGATCATTAGAAATTTCTAATGTGAAAGGATCCGATGGACGGCAAGTCACAGAGCATACGTTCACTAGAGATCTTAGAGAAGTAGGGGGGTTAAGAAGGGAGCAAGTGTCATGATGAATGCTTGTATGTAAATGGATCTTTGGCTTGGATCATTGAGTAGGCTAAGATATAAATTAAACCATGATCAATCTAGGCTAGGTTTATGGCTTGGAAAGGTTGAGTCCTCGGCTAGAGGGTGGCTTGAAAGGTCAAGGCTTTGAAGGCTTGGGAGCTCCTTTCCTCTCCTTCACTCTCTTTCTCACTTTCTTTCTCTCTCTCTCTCTCTCTCTCTCTCTCTCTCTCTTGGATGAGAAGGTTTTCTTTTTTGGTTCCTTTTTTTGTAAAGGGGGAGATGGCTATTTATAGCTTTCTCCAATGACATTGTTGTTATATGTTGGATTGAGAGGGTTAAAAGCTGAGGGGGCAAGTGGTGATTGGTTAAGGAGAGAGAGACGCCATATAGTGCATTCTCATTGGTTATAGGGCTTGGTAAAATGGTAAATAGTGAAGGTGGGGGGGAGGGGTAAATTCTGAAGAAAGTTGACTTTTGAACACTGGAACAACTATCCACATGTGAGTCACGAGTGGTGGCAGCCCGAATACCGTCGACGGTAGTCAGACTACCGCCCGGAGTTGGTTTGGGCCGGGTTCACGCGTTCGGGCTTTGCTTGGTGTGCGGGTTCGCACGGTGGCCTCCTTTCTTAATTTTATGGCTCAAACAGATGAGTTTAGGCTTGGGTAAAGGGTTCTAATCACAGTATAAGGTATAGGCGGGGGCTGTATGTGGATTGAACGGTTTGGATTAAGGTTTTGGGTCTTGGTTTAGTGGTTTTTAAGATTTTTAGATTGGGGTTAGGTTTAAGCTGGGATTAGGGTTTGGTTCAAGGTGTGATCATGGTTCTTAGATCATCTTAGCCTTCCTAAGATGTTAGCCTAAGTGGGGTGTCTACAGGGACATTGTACCTTCTTGGTCAGTTCCACATTGTACCCTTGAAGATGTCTTATGGCCAATACATTGATTGATGGGAAGTAAACGACCGATTTCAAGGCTAAAATAAAAAGGCTTGAAGAGAGCTTGAAAAATGTTGACAATGGTTGCTTTATAAATCTAGGCGACATGTTTGTTCCGACCGATGAGTATGAGATGACATGGAATTAAAGGAAGCGCCATAAACTAGAAGACTCTCAAGCTTAGGTTCTGGATCTCTTAGTCGAGGTGAATCTAGAAATCGAGCAAAACCCTAAGCCATTTGCTAAGAGAGTTTGCCAATTGTTTCGCGTGGGATTATCATGAGATTTCAAGACTAGATTGAAGTTTGGTCGAGCACAAATTACCAATAAAAGGAAGTTTATCGATTATACAAGCAACCACCTAGACAATAGAGGTCACGCAAAAAATAAATGAAGAGTTTGAACAGCTACTAAAGGCTAATTTCATCATGCTCATTAAGCATGCCAAGTGGATCTCGAATGTGTTCCTATAGACAACCCACCCAGGATAACAACCCGATGAAGCCTGGATGATCTTTATGAACAAATTTAAACCCTAAAACCTTAGTCATTTCCAAGCCTAAACCAAACCCTAGCTAAACCCAAGCCATTATCTAAGCTGATTTATACCCAAGCCACTACCTCAATCGAGGCATGCATAAGCCATTTCTAAGCCAAAGCCTTAAAACCAAGCCTTAAGCCGCTCTCTAGGCACAAATGAGCCAGCTGGCTAAATTGTAAAGATGAACAGTAAACAGAGGTAATCCAATTACCACCTCCTCTCGAAATATGTGTCTCAAGGTACAGCTTTTACACCCCTGAAAGTCAACTATGTTGGGACCTGTTATACCCCTAGACTTCCACCCATTTACTATTTTACCAAGGCCTTTTAACCCATAAGAAAATTGTTATGTGGTATATCCCTTCCCTCCACTAATGTTAGGCTGACACATCATCATTTACCCTTCATAATCTTTATAATTATATATATATATATAAAATCATCCCAAGAGACTATGAATACCCCCATTTTTTCTTCATTTCATGCCAACCCAACTCTCACCAAGAGAAGGAGAGTGAGAGGGAGGGAGGGAGTAAGTGAGTGAGAGTGAGAGGGAGTGCTTGAATTCTCTAGCTCCCATCTTCTTCAGCCCTCTTTAGCCTTATCCAACCCTCTCTTAGCCTCCTAGTCCCACTTAGGTCAACCCTTCCAAACCATGGTGCGTCCAAACCTCTAATTCATTTCAAGTGTAAGCCAAAGATCATGTCATCATCACTATAATTCATGCATATTTCGTCAATCGCATCATTACTTCCCTTCTCAACTGCCTTGCTTCTCTAGATTTCCATTAAATGTATGTTATGTGACTTGTCGAAACTTTGGATCCTGTCACATCATAAACTCATAATAGCCTAGTCCTCTTACGTAACATTACAGTATCATCCCATCTCTTCTTAAACCCCCTTTCTAGACATTCTCTATACGTATGCTCCGTGGCTTTATGAAATTTTAGTCCCTGTCACATCAGAAAAATGAGTATGCCTGGTCTCATTTTAATAATTTACATCCTATTATTTTATCCCCTAAGGTTAAATTACCACATGAAGTAGAGACTACACACACGTACAGGCATTGAGGGAACCTTAATACCTTCCCTCTCTGTAACTGAGGTCCCTTACTCAAAATCTCAAGTCGTATATTAGGAGTTAACTTAAAGTAAGAGAGTCTTTAGATTCTCTAGCTTTTACAGATTCTGTAGGTTCTAGCCGACTGGAGAATTTCGAGCTAATTGGCTAGTGGCAATTCCAAGTCTACTACATCATCAATCCAAATCAACCCATACACCTAAAAAATAAAGATAAAAGCATGGGCACCGATTTCCACCATTCACAAGTCTCAATCGTTAAGAAGAATGATAAGTTGCACGTATGTATTGATTTTAGAAATCTAAATTTAACAACACCCACAGACAAATACCCGATGCCTATAGTCGATCATTTGATCAACCGAGTAGCCGGCCATCAGATGGTTTCTTTCATAGATGGCCATTCTGGTTAGGGGTGCACATCGAACCGGTAGAACCATGGAACCGATCAAATGGTTCAGTTTGATCCGGTCCTAGAGTGCATTGGTTCCAGTTCTAAAAATTAAAGAACTATTTAGTTTAGTTTGGTTCTAGGTTCCAGTTCTAGGTCCAAAAATTAAAGAACCGTTTAGTTCAGTTCGGTTCTGATTTGGGGGTATGTAGAACCAAACTAGAACTGAACCGAATCGGACCATGGAACCGAACCTAGAACCGTGAGTTTACAATATATTTTAGTTGTATATTTGACTTATGATTTATGGTTTACAATGCACCTTTTGATCGTTTTCATAAATGTATTTTTTCACACTATATACAATATCTAAACCTTTCATCAAATGGATCACAACGCGAATGGACATGGGCTAAATTATAAAATAGAACATGCAATTGGGCTGGATTATAAAAAGCCTAGAATCGTGGAATCGATCAGGTTTTCACAGTCCAATTTCGGTTCAGTTTTAGGGTGCTAACAGTCTGCTTCCGATTTTGAAAATCCTTGAAAATCCTAGAATCGTAAGGAATGGTTCGGTTCCGGTTTCACCCCAGAACCGGACCGAACCGAACCGTGCGCACCCCTAATTCTAGTTATAATCAGATGATGTACATAAAATAACACTCAGGTGTCCCAGGTGTTTAGGAACCTATTACTGGATAGTCATGTCGTTCAGGCTAAAAAATACAAGGGCTACATATCAAAGGGCAATGAATGCCATATTTCGTGACATTATTGACCAGTTCATGGAAGTCTACGCTGATAATGTAGTGGTGAAATTAGCCGATGTGAATGATCATTTCACTCATTTACGCGAGTCATTTGAGTGAATGAGGTTCCATAAGTTAAAAATAAATCCCCTCATATGCACGTTTGGGTTGTCGACCGATATTTTTTTGAGTTTTCTAGTACATCAGCATGGAATTGAAGTAGATCGGAATAAATCTCGGATGATCATAAACACTCCCTCATCAAGGAACAAGTCAGAATTATAACGCTTCATTGTGTGGGTCAAATTTATGCAAAGAGTTATATCTAATTATGTAGGAAAGACTAATGTTTTATCTCCTTTGATAAAATTGAAATAGGGTGTTGAATGCAAGTGAGAGGTAGAACATCAGCAGGCTTTCAAAAATATTAAGGAGTATTTGATGAAGCCAACAATGTTAATGCTACCAGTCAAAGGTCGACCGCTCAAGCTGTATGTCGTAGCATCGGCAGAGTCGGTTGGAACACTATTGGCCCAAGACGACGACGATCAAAGAGAGTGATCAGTCTACTATCTGAGTTGGACGGTCCTTGATATCGAGAAACAATACTCGATAACATAAAAGTTATATTTATCTCTATACTTTGTGGTTACCAAGCTAAGAAATTATTTGTTGGCCGAAAGAGTTAATATAATTGCATTGGCCGATCTAGTATGTTGAACCGACCGATTTTGAGTTGTCGAATTGGTAAATGGGTTTTGGCTTTATCTGAATTTAATCTTAGGTACTTCCCCCACAAATTAGTAAATGGTGAAACTATAGCCAACTTTCTTTCCAATCATCTGTCTGACCTAGAGAGATAACTTTCCGTCAAGGTTCTAGACATGTATCATGTGTCTTTAACTCCCTGGAAGCTGATTTTTTATAGATCAAAGACCCATAAAGCTTCAAGTGCTAGGATCATTCTAATTGCACTTAATGGAGACAAGCAAGAATTCACATTCCAGTTGGAATTCGAATGCACCAATAATCACGCTGAGTACAGGGCTATGATAATTGGTTTGGAATTATTAATGAAATTTAGGGCACTAAATGTGATAGTAATGAATGATTCACAATTAGTGATAAATCAAATGCCAGGACTGTTCAAATGCACCAACCCAACACTATTGGCTTACTATGCCTTGGCATTCCAAATGTTGGACAACTTTGATGAGGTAGAATTAATACATATAACCCAAGATCACACCATGGATACTAGTGAAATGGAGCAGCTGGCCGCAGGGATGGACATCCTAAAAGGGCCGACTGAAAGGATAATTACCGTGTAAAGTTCTTTACCTTCAGTCTTCGAGAGATGGGCAATCGTGGAAATATGTCAAATTGAGATAGAAGATGACAACCAGAGAGATCCCCTCATGGGTTATCTTCAAAGGTCATGGATCAAAGCTATCTAAAATATGAAGAGATTGATCATCAATTATGTCATGATTAATAATGCATTGTACCGGAAAGGGGTTGATGGTGTGCTACTGAGGTGCTTAACTAAAAGAGAAGTTGTGCTGGCAATGGGTGAGGTTCACGAAGGATTATGTGGAGCCCATCAGGTTGAGAGAAATGTGAAGCTTACACTCAGATGTTGTGGATATTTTTGGCCGACAATAATGACTGATTATATCCGATATGATAAAGGATGAGAAGCATGCCAAAAAAATGAGTCGATAAAGCACGTGCCCGCAATTGAGATTCGCCATATTATCAAGTCATGGCCTTTTATAGGGATGGGTGATCGATTTAATAGGCCGGATCCATCTGCCCTCATCACGTATGGACTCATTTATCATTGTGGCCACTGATGATTTCACCAAATGGGTGGAGGCAAAACAATGAAAGGAGTTAACCACAGGGAGATTATTGATTTCGTTGAGACCCATATCATCCACAAGTATGAGATTCTTGAATTGATTACCATGGATAGAGGCGCAACATTCTCAGTAAAAGATGTAAAGATATGGTTGACCAAAATAAAATTAAGATTCTGCATTTGACACTATACTATGCGCAAGCAAATGGCCAGGCCAAGGCTAGCAAAGAAGTGAGAAGGAATATATTAGGAAAAATGATCGAAGAAAATTTTCGAGAGTGGCTTATAAAACTATCCATAGCACTTTGGGCATACAGGAATTTACCTCGTACCAATACATGGATGAGTCTGTTTACATTAACATACGAACATGATGTAGTAATGCCTTTAGAAATCATTATGTCATCATTAAGGATCACACGTCAAGCCAAGTTAACCCCCTTTGAGTTTATAGAGGCCATGCTGGTCAAGTTTGAAAGGTTAGATGAAAGTCAGATGAAGGTCTTAAATTCTATAATCACTAACAAGGTTGATGTCGCTCGGGCATATTATAAGAGGGTAAAAGGAAATTCCTTCGAAGAAGGGGATAAGGTTTGAAAGGTAGTGTTGTTGATAGGATGTAAAGACCAAGCTTTGGGTAAGAAATGGTTGCCCACTTGGGATGGACTGTCACGTCCCAAACTCGGAAACAGGGCTCACAAAATTTTTGATCGTATAATCTAGCCTCGACAGCCTTCATAGTACCCCATTCTAGGCTCCCAGTGCAATACACCAGATTCTGATCCTAAGAATCCTACAAGGAAGATTTTTCAACATATATTTTTCTCGTAAGAAGCATAACCACAAGTTTACCTAAATCACAAAGACAACAACATCACCACATATCCACTAATATAAACAGTTGAATACAGTGCTGAAAGGGAAATACATATATTGATAATCAAGCTTCAAAAAATAGTTGCACGTTCCAAGCTCAACGCTGCCACGACCAAATGTCACTTGCCCGCATCTATCGTGCATAAGCTTATAGAAAGCTTAGAGGGTAGTGTAAGTGTGTGCATAAGGCAAGTGTCAAGTATGCAATATCAGAGTAATACGAAAATATGCGGGTAAGTCTATGAATGCTATCAGTTTTACTAAAGTTATGCAATATAAAAGCATAATAAACCAAATGTTATGTGTTGAGGATGCAATGTAATATGTGGTGCGAATGAAATGACCAAGCTAGAGTGTGAAGTCAGGATGATAGTACATAGTATCGCAGGCTACGAGGTCTATCACAAGGGACTTCTATCCAAACCAGTCTCATACCTAGCTAGACTCAATGTGGTAAACTTCTGATCTCAGGTTAGTGACACTCCAATCAAAATCCTGGCCATTGTGAAGGTACATATAATAATTAGTTATGTGCCACCAGCCCAAGTGGATAGTGAATGAATGAATGAATGAGTAAAATGCTAAGTATGCAACTCCTGCTCAATAAGTCCACATATCAGTACTGTACATCTTGAGGATCATCACCGGGGTTTAGTACACTCTACGCTGGCTGCCACCTCCCTAGCCGCACAGCCATGTAAGTGAAAAAACCTCGCTACTCGCCTGCCAGTAGTATACTAATACCTACCCAGCTCGTCGATAAGGGACCCATTTGGGAGCTGGTCAAACTCAGCCTAGCTTATAGCCTCCTCACTTGGGCGGATAAGGCCACACACCCTTCCAACTGACCATGACGAAGTGGGAGACGTGGCCTACTGGTATTCGATACTTGGGCGCTCATGTATATCCACTTGGTTTAAGCGTTAGAGTGTCTCCTGGCCATGGAGGTTTAGAGACTTTCACCCACGGACATCCAACATGCCCAGATGCTCGAACCAAACATTTCTGGTGTCCCATCTGGCTATCCACGATATACCTGTGGAGGTTACAGCCCTGATGTCGCTATTACGTATAGTAGCCACATCACATAATGTAAGATGCATGAGTCATACAATCCAGTCATGCATCAATTTTACACGTACCATGCACTCATGAGGGATGACTCTGCCTATCAGGGAGTCCCATAAACAACCTGTCCAAAGGCATATGAAATGGTCAACCACATCTCATCACTAGCATGTAGACGATGCATATGGGCACGTATCATAATGTTATGCTGTCACGTCCCAAATTCGAAAATCGGGCTCACAAAATTTTTTATCATCGAATCCGGTGTTGTCATGCCCCAAACCTGGGAATCGGATTCATAAGAATCCCGATTACCGAATCTGGTGCTGACACCCTCCGTAGTACCCCATTCTCGGTTCCTAGCATTCATATGCCAGATTTTTGATCCTGGGATCGTATAAGGAGGATTTTTTTTTTGTACATATAACTAGTAATAAGCATAACCACAAGATTACCCAATTCACAAAGGCAACATCATCATCACATATCCACTAATATAATCGTTTGAGTACAATACTGAAAGGGAAATACATAAATAAAAATCAAGCTTCTAGAAGACCATTGCACGCTCCAAGCTCAACACTACTGCAACCTAACATCACCTGCACACATCTATCATGCATAAGCTTATAGAAAGCTTAGAGGGTGGTGTAAGTGTGTGCACAAGGTAAGTGTCAAGTATTCAATACAATGCTATAATCATACAATACCGAAAAATTGGTAATCTATAAACCATACAATGTCTGAATAAGCAGAAATACTGACAAGAGCAGGAATTTTCAGAGTAAGCAGGAATACTGACAAGATATAAATCATACGATAACAGTGTAAGCGAAAGTATGGACAAGTCTATAAGTCAATCAATATCAGAATACGTGATATAGAACAACTATGCGATGAGGGGTCATAAAGAGCCAAATATAAGATGCTGAGGATGCAATGCAATATACAAATCCTGCTAAATCTGTCTAGGCCATGTAAGTGTAGAAATAGCAACCCAAGATGTCATATGCTTGCGGATGTAATGCAACATGCAATGCGAATGAAATAACCATGCTGGAGTGTGAAGTCGGGATGATAGTACGTAGTATCGCATGCTATGGGGTCCACCACAAGGGACTCCTATCCAAATCAGTCCCATACCTAAATTTGGATAGTCAGACTCAACGTGGTAAACTCCTGATCTCAGGTTAGTCATGCTCCTAACCGAAATCCATGCCATAACGAAGGTACACAACAATTAGTTGCGCACCACCAGCCCGAGTGGATAGTGAATGGATGAATGAATGAGCATGCATCTCCTACTCAATAAGTCCACATATCAGTACGGTTCCTCCCTGAAAAATCACCGGGGTCTATTACACTCCAAACCAGATTATCGCCCCATTACGTGCAACAAGGTGAGTGGAAGAGACCTCACTATCCGCCTGCCAATATCGGGCCCGGCTCATCGATAGCGGACCCATTCCTCGAGCTGGTCAAACTCAGCCTAGCTTTGCCCCCTCCTTTTGGGCAGGTAAGGCCGCATCCCCTTCCAACCGACCACGACACAGTGGAGAGCGTAGCCATCTGGTAATCGGCACTCGATGCTCATCTACCCACTCGGTCTAGAAGTTAGAGCAACCTCTGAAACCAAGAGGGTTTAGGGACTTTCACCCAGGGATATCTATAGCACCCCATGTAGAACAGATTTTCGGTATCCCATCTGGCCATCCATGATATGCCTGTGGAGGCTACGACCCTGATGTTGCTAGGGCATACAGTAATCACAGCACACAATGCAAGATGCATGAGTCATACAATCCAGTCATGCATCAATCCTACGCAAACCGTGTGCTCATGTGAGACAATCTTCGCCTATCAGGGAGTCTCATAACAACCGGCACTATGACATACGGACATGCATATGATGCGTATGGGCATGGATCATGATGCTATGCAGTCACATACTCATAATCAGTACCAATAATCGGCATCAACAATCAGCCTCGACAATGTGAACATCTAACCAACATTGCCCCAAGGAGTGACCCTCATAATCCAAACATACAATGGGCCCACGGCCTCACACAAGGGCCTAATATACAACACAATGGGCCTTACTTAAGGGTTACATGTACACAACAGGTGGGCCCTGCTCATGGGCCTAACATACATCATAATGGGCTCCTTTGCCCGACCCTCAAATGAATCACAATAGGCCTCATCACCTAGGCCTCAATATACATCACATTGGGCCTTAGACACGGGCTGAATACACATCACGTCGGGCCTCAAATACGGGTCGCATGTTCATCACATTGGGCCTCGACAATCGGAATCGGCAATCGGCCATAACAATTCAAAATCAGTAATCGGCCTCAATCGATAATTGGCAATCAGCCACGACAAATCAAAATAGGTAATCAGCCTTGATCGACAATCAGCCTCGATCGATAATCGGCAATCGGCCATTGATCGATAATCAACCTCGATCGATAATCGGTAATCAACCTCGATCGATAATCGGCAATTGGCCACGACAAATCAGAATCGATAATCAGCCTCGATCGATTATCGGCAATCGGCCATGACAAATCAGAATCGGTAATCGGTCATGATAATCGGAATCGATGGATAATTGGAATCGGCAAATCGGTCACGATAAACGGCCTCGATCGTTAATCGAAAATCGGTCATGATAAACGGACTCGATTGCTAATCGAAAATCGGTCATGATAAACGGCCTTGATCGCTAATCGACAATCGTTCAAGTCAATCGAAATCGACAATCGGTCATGATAAATGACCTCGATCGCTAATCGGTCAATTGGCCACGATAATCAAAATTGACAATTGGCCTCGATCGATAATCGGTCAATCAGCTACTACAATCAGAATCGACAATCGGCAACGATCGGTAATCAGTCTCGATAATCGGCCTCGATCGTTAATCGGTCAATCGGGCACGACACGCAGAGTCGGCAATCGGCCACGTTAATCGACAATCGATTACCATCAGTAATCAGTCTCGACGCAAGTGGGGTCCATAGATGGATGACCGATGATGGACCAAATAATATCAATGGGGCCCATTCGTTTGGGTTATCCCACTAGAGAATTATGAGAATGGACCTAATCAGGCCTAAGAAAAGGTCACAATGTGGACATTTAACCGTCATTGCCCATCAATGTAGACATTCAACCAACATTGCTCCCAAGCAGTGACCCATATAGTGTCTAACATAAGGTAGGCCCATAGACTCATGTAAAGGCCTAATGTACATCACATTGGGCCTCATACAAAGGATACATATACAACAAGTGGGCCCTGCACATAGGCCTCAGATACATCGCATGACCACAACCCATGGGCCCAATGCACATCATAATAGGCCTCGTTAAATGGATTACAAAATATCACAATAGCCATGCCATATGGGCCGAGAATACATAACAGGTGGGCCTCCAATATCCAACAAGTGGGCCTTGAATATTCATCAGAGGTGGGCCTTGTACCTATAGCAAGTGGTCTACACATCATAGCTGGGCTTACCAGAGGTCCAGCTAAAGAACAGCTTGGATAACACGCACATCACGATGGGTTGTATCATTAGGCCACACTAATGGGCCTCATATACAACAAGTGAGCCGCATTAATGGGCACACTAATGGGCCACAAGTATATCAAAGTGGGTCTGACGGATGGGCTATAGACACATCAAAGGTCGGCCTCATGGATAGGCCATAAACATATCAAAGGTGGGCCTAATAACATGGGCCTCATATATACATCGAATGGGTCACCCAATTGGGCCTTACATACATTGCGATGGACCATAACCCATGAGCCTTGCATACATCATAATAGGTCGTATCACATAGGCCTTACATTCATCAATGGACCGTGTTATTGGGCCTCGCTAATAGGCCTTATGTACATTGCAATGGGCCATAACCCATGGGCCTTAAAATACATCAAAATGGGCCCAATAACATGGGTCTTACGTTCATATCAAGGTGGGCCTCAACAACGGCCCCATACACATTAAGGTGGGCCTCAACAATAGGCCATAAATATGATAAGATGGGCCTTATACATATAACAAGGTGGGTCTCAATGGATGACTACAAATAAATAAAAATGTACATATAATATACACAAATGAATCATATCAAAGATCAACTGGACCGCACCTAAATAACAGTGGCAAGAATGGTTTCCACCATTAAATTCTCAAGGCCCACCATAGCGTTTATTTCCCGTCCAATCTATACATAAGGTCACAAAGACCTAAATTAAAGGAAAGCAATATCATACTTGTTCAACCTTTTGACCTAAGGGTTTTGATGGTGGACAGTTAGTCCAACACTGTTTCTATATTGTGGTCCACATGACTCTAGATCTGCCTTATTTTTTTGTCTCAAGCCTTAAAGTCTTATTTCAAAATGGTTGGGACTGTTTGGATGAAACACATGTATTATGGTGGATTGCATCACATACACCAGTGGGTCGCACTTGGGGCCCACCATAATGTTTTCTTTCCATCCAAACCTGTTAATGAGGTCATATGGACCAGGGCCCACCATAATATTTATTTTCCATCCAAACCTGTTGATAAGGTCACATGTCCAGGGGGCCACTGTAATGTTTATATAACATCCGAACTGTTCATAAGGTCATCCAGACCTAGGGCCCATTGCATTGTTATATGACATCCCAACTGTTCATAAGGCCACCAGGGCCCACTATACTGTTTATTTGCATCCAATCTATGCATAAGATCACGTGGACCAAGGGTCCACCATAATGTTTATTTAACGTCCAATCTGTTGATGAAGTCACGTGGGACGTGGGGTCCACCACCCAACTACTGATAAGGTCACGTGGACCTGGGTGAAGTGGAAAAAACAAATATCATCTTGATTCAAAACTTCTGACCCCAAAAAGAGTTTCAACGGCAGCTGTTCAATCAAAACTGTTCTTTATGATGTGGGCCACCTGAGACGCATATACGGCTGGTTTTTGGAGGGTAGATTAATTCCTTGAGGCCCTAGAAAATGGACGGCGTGGATATACAAAACACACATCATGGTGGGGCCTTCAGCTGGACCGTGGGTCCTGCCCGTTCGTCAGTCCGCCCGCCAGCGGAGGACGCAGCCGCGTCCTCAGCGGCAGCAGTAGCAGTGGCTGCTTTCCTTATTTATTTTTTATTTTTTTTGTAGTTTTTCATATATCGGGCCCACATTTGAAAGATCTAACCCGGTCATTGAATTCTATGGCCCATGATAGACCTAATGAGACCAATATGCGATGTATTTTTGGCGAATAGGAGCAAGGTGAGTTTTTATGGTAATAGCACCATTTCCTTTGGTAAGGCCCGCCCAAGCATCGGATTGTTCTCAAATTTCTATTCAACGCCTAATATGAGCTGGGGGATGGAATGGACGGCTTAGATTACATTCATTCATTAAGGTGGGGCCTACATGAGCGGCTCACCCCAAACTTTAAATATATTTTTTTATTAGCTGTTAGTACCCGCCCATGTCAGTACACGCACTCCGTGTTAGCCGCCCCCTGCTACACGTCCAGCGTCCAGGGACGCTGGATGGCCTGGATATACATGACATCACAGTGGTCCCACATGGACTTGGCCCACATTTCATCAAGGTGGGGTCCACATTTCATCCATTAGATACTTATGTTTTTCCACCACCATAAGGTAAGGTCCACATGCCTTGGATGGTTTGGATAAGACATACATCAAGTGGATCATAGTGGGCTTCACAGTGATGGATGGAGTGGATTTTACATAATTTAGTGGGACCCACTACATTATAGGGAGAGGAAAAAAAAAAGAGGGGGAAAGAGAGGAGCACCCACATTGATCGCCTATTCCTTCTTCCGCCTATGCACTCTAGAGCTCCAAGAGGACATTTTCAACGGTTGAGATGATGGTCCAAGGGTTGGATTTTATGGTAGGAAGGTGGGCCACACTAGCTCTCTCATGGGGAGCTTGGACGTGGCTTACTTCCATGGGAGTTTTTCTTGGAATGATAAGAGAGAATGAGAGAGAGAAGGGTGAGGTGGAGTGATGGGATGAGAGGGATGGTGAGTAATGTAAGGGAGTACTTTTGTTGTAAGAAAAGTTGACTTTTGGGGAGGGTGGTTGTACTTGACATTAATTGGTGATGTGTACTTTGATTGATAGGATTGATGGGATGTTTCGTAGAGATTCCCTTGATACTTGCAACGAGCGGTGTTTTCTCGAACTGAACGCGAGCCCACAACTCCTGGCCTGGGTATAGCCTCGGCGCGCGAGACGCGCCATCAGAACCACGGCGACGACGCGGTCGCTAGGGTACAAGTCTCAGGTTGAGTCGACTCGGGTTAATGGCATGTGAATCCGGGTCAGGCGTAAATGCCGGTTAAGGGTCGAGGTTGCTGAGATTCAACCGCGAAGACCGCGAAAGTCTACCGAATGATACGGTTTAGGATACGGGTCTTACAAGTGTAGACAGCCTCCATAGTACCTCATTCTCGACTCTCAGTGCTCATACGCCAGATTCTGATCCTAGGGTCTTACTAGAAGGATTTTCCAATGTATATTTATCTCATAAGAAGTATAACCACAAGTATACCCAAATCACAAGAACAACATCATCATCACTGTAACGTCTTATAAAAATCTGTACTTAGACCCGAGTACCACCTCCAGTAGAAATCATTTAGAACTAAAACCCTTAGAAATTTAATGTGTTTAGCTAGCGCTAAACTAGATTACATGTGATGTTAACACCACTAACTTTTAATACGATCTGTAAGACCCAAAACCTATAGAATCATTGACGCTATATTGCCCTGAAATCTAGGATCCAACTCTAAACCCAGTTGCTCCCGAAAATACTTTGTAACTTCGTATCAGATCTAGACTACACGTCGAAAGTCTGATGTCGATGAACTTAGACCATTATGACCGCCTAGTTGGACTTGACTATCACCTCGAAAATCAAACCCAAACGATGTCCTGAGACCATTTCCTTGAATCTGGAGTGAAGAGAGTGAGAAAATGAAGATTTTTAGAAAATTAAATATAATTTTATGTAATCTGAGATGTGTCGCTTGCGCGATATTTCTAAGCGTTCTGACCGTTAGATTTCGATCCAAATTTACCCTCAAATCAGGAAAGGTGGCCCATATATGCTATAACACTTATAGCCCTGATCGAAATTCGGTAACTGTTAAATTGAAACTGATCCGCCACGGACGATCTAGAAACCCAATTGGACTGAAAACTTAACTTACTTAAGATCCAATACTAGTGAGCTTAAGTCCGACCGCATTTGATAAGAGGACCTCCAGAAGTGCTCCGTTGGATCAGAAAGAGCCTGATTTGGTTATAACCTAAGTATACCTTGGCCCTAAGGCTATTTTCATCGACTTTAGGCTTATAAAAAGGCCTTAAATCCCCATTCCCAAATTCCATATAAATTTTTTAAACCCTAGCTATTCAAGAGAGAGAAAAGAGAGAGAAAGTAAGAGAGAACCTGTTGATTCTCTGTGGGATTCTTTCCAGTTCATCTACGTATCAAACCTGCGTATCTGAGTCATTCTTCCGGGGATTCTGATTCCGTTCTTGGGTAAGTTAATCAAACCCTAACCTGTTTTGAAGGTTAGAATAGCTGTAGTGAAGTTATAGCTAACCTGTTTCATGCCATAGGTAGCGTATCCGCCGTTGATGAAGACTTATCATCTGAATCACATCTAATATGCATTTTTTAGTTCAAGGTGCAGACTATATATGCTTAGGTTATGATTTTCAAGGCTTTCAATGTTAGATAATGATTTATTCATGACGTGAATGCTATTACACAAGCCAAATGCGCTATCTGTTTCGATTTACGAATATGTCTAATCTATGTTATAAATAGAGTATTTCATGTATATGTTAGAATACTCGTATACGTATGGAAATTGTTATTAGGATTGCCATGATTATTTATCGTTGATACATGCTTGATATGTATGTGGCAACTCCTTGACGAAAGGACTCGCCCTAATATGTACTGGAGTTGACATACGTGATGTATGTTGAATAGTATAGTTTAAGTGTTTGTTTAAATGCTTGAATGAGTTAGTAGTTAATGAAGTGTGGCCTTTTAGGTTGTTGAGATATGAATCCCAATTACCTCAACTGTGTGTATAATTTCCTGCATGAATTGTGTAACCTAGATTAATCATGTTCACCATGTGTATGATTTCCTCCATGTACTGTATTTATATTCAAGTTATATTTCATAAATGTCCATATGATTGTAGGATATGAATCAAATGCCTGTTATTGAGCTTGTACGTGATTAGGGTTGTACTACAGTCCAGGTAATCAGTAATCGTTCTTCAAATGGTGGTTGAGGTCTTTTTGCCATGCAGGATGAGTTTAACGAATCTGAGTCGTGCTTGGGATGGTCGACAGTGGTTAGGCCACACGGAGTGTTTATGCAATCCATGTCATTCAATTCAACGTGCGCTTCACCTAGTTGGGCTTATCAACTAACCCGATTGACTGATGTTTGTTCACCATGTTTGGTCGCTACTGTTTGAATCTAAGACACCAAACACACTAGTGAAACTTCCGTTAACCTTGGTACTGTGATCCCCTAAGGCTGTCGGCCTACGCTGGGGTGACGAGCCTCCCCGTAATGACCAGTGAGCACCTTACTCTCGTGAGCCGATTGTGGTGGTATGGGACACTATATTCATGTTGTTGGCCTACATTGATTGGTGACGAGCCCTCTGTAGTGACCTCGAGTGTATTCTGACACTTCATAAGGGCGACGAGTCTTGTTGCAGTATTTAGGATATAACTAGACCTGTATTGATTGGTAACGAGCCCTTTACAGCAATCTAGAACCGTACATCGTATGAGATTTTCTAGGACTGACGACCTTAGAATGGATCAATGTTTGGGAATTGGTATAAGGGAGGTGTCTTAGCTTCCCAATCTTGCTGTATGAAAAGGTCTAATAAGAACTTGGTAATCATACTTATATCATCGCACTACATGTGCTATCGGTGTTGGTGTAAGAGCACTGAGGAAGTGACTAACATGCGTGGCCGTAAGATGAAGATCGCAGAGGGAGTTTATAGTGAGGGCATGTATCATTAACTCATTCATTCTCGCATTAACAAGAGTATTTAGGACATGTCTGATTGTACTGCTTTATCATTACTGCTTGATTGAATTGATAACATGTTAACCTTTGCTATATAGCTCCACTGAGTTGATCACTCACTCCAACGTTTTGGGATGGTTCTTGAATACTAACCAGACTCTGACTTAGCTGCACCAACCAGACTCTGACTTAGCTGCATGAACGAAAAAGTCAGAGTCCATATCCACTAATAAAATCATTCAAGTACAATGCAGAAAGGGAAAAATACATGCATATAATAAAAACTCCATAAAAGCTTGGTTGCATGCTCCTGCTCCTGCTTAACTATGATTGCATCTGGGCATCACCTGTACACATCTATCATGCATAAGTTTATAGAAAGCTTAGAGGGTGGTAAAAGTATGTGCTCAAGGTAAGTGTCAAGCGCATAAATATCAGAGTAAGAAAAAATACTGATAATCTCATAAGTCATACAATATCAGAGTAAGCAGAAACATACTAGTAAATCCATGAATGCCATTAACAGTACCAAGGCTATGCGATGTATGACATGAATGCTAACGGCCATATCAATGTTATGCGATGCGAAAACGTAAGCAGCCAATATCATATATTGAGGATGCAAAATAATATGCAAATCCTGATGAGTTCACGAATACCGTCAGCCGTATCTAGGCTATATAAATGTAGGAACATGGCAACCTAAAATGTCAACTGCAGCGGATGCAATGTAATATGCGGTGCGAATGAAATGACCAGGATGATAGTACGTAGTATCACAGGATATGGGGTCCATCACAAGGGAATTCTATCCAAACCAGTCCCATACCTAAATTTGAATAGTTAGACTCAATGTGGTAAACTCCTGATCTCAGGTTAGTCACGCGCCTCAACTGAAATCCTAGCCATTGCGAAGGTACACGTAACAAATAGTTACGCACCACCAGCCCGAGTGGATAGTGAATGAATGAGTATACAACTCCTGCTCAATAAGTCCATATATCAGTAGGGTTCCTCTCTAGGATCATCACCGGGGTCTAGTACACTCTACATGCAAATCGCCACCCACTGACGCGCGACCATGCAAGTGGAAGAGACCTCACTATTCGCCTGACCAGTAGTCAGCCAAGATCTACCTGACACATCGATAACGAACTCATTCATGAGCTGGTCAAACTCAGCCTAGCTATGTCCCTACGCTCAGGCGGGTAAGGACGCACCTCCTCCCAACCGACCATGACACAATGGAAGATGTGGCCTACTAGCATTCGGCACTCAGGCACTCATGTATCCACTCAGTCTAGACGTTGGGGCGTCTTTTGGCCTCGGAGGTTTAAAGACTTTCACCCCACGGACATTCAAAGTGCCCAGATGTTATAATTAAATATTTTCAGTGTCCCATCTGGTCATCCACAATATGCCTGTGGAGGTTACAGTCCTGATGTTGCTAGGGCGTACAGTAATCACAATCACACAATGTAAGATGCATGAGTCATTTAGTCCAATCATGCATCACTCATGCGCATATGTGCACTCATGTGGGATAACTCCACCTATCAAAGAGTCTCATAAACCATTTATATTATGACCTATACAAGGGTCAATCACATTCACAATAAACATACGATGATGCGTATGGGCATGTATCATATGCTATGCTGTCACATACTCATAATCGGTTTCGATAACAGGCATCAACAATCGATCTCGACAATGTGGACATTTAACCAACATTGCCTCCAAGGAATGGCCCACATAGAGCCAAACATATAATGAACCCACGACCTCACATAAATGCCTAATATACAATACAATGGGACTTACTCAAGGGCCACATATACACAACAGGTGGGCCCTGCTCATGGGCCTAACACATCATAATAGGCCTTTCCCATAGGTTACGAATATATCACAATAGGTTTTGCCCATGAGCCTCAAATACATGACATGTGGGACCTTGTAACACCCTGAAAATCGGGGGTCGTGTATAAACCCGACTCCCGAGTTTCGGACCATCACTTATGCAACAAATATGATTATGATTCAAGGTTGACTGAGTTAGAGCATTCACATGAGTAAGATTATACCAAAACTGCAATTCATACTCCAGATTCAGTGATAAAACGCAAGCGGAAGACTGAAGAATATATATATCACTGTATGGAAAATAAAATACTCTCAAACTGTCTCCAAAGTATGAATACATCTCTGAGTCTCATATACATGTAATAAAATAAAAGTAAATGTCAAAAATAGTCCCATTAAGAAGTCTTGTCGATCCAGGTCACCTACGTAAAGCCGTCGTAAAACTGCATATATGAGAACTCGTCCTGGTCCTCGTCGTATTCTGGCTCTGCATCCTGAATCACCGCATCACATGCATCTAAGAAAGGGTCTGGTGGGTGTTGCAAACACCATCTCATAACGTGGGAGTAAGTGATCAACTCAGTGGAATGATAGAGCAAAGATTAGCATATTCTCAAATCAATCATGCGATAATAATAAAGCAATCAATCAAACATTCTTAGATACTGTTGTTAATGTATGCATGAAATGACATGATGGATGCCCTCACCGACATACTCCCTCATACGGCACCATCTTACGCCCGCGGCATGCTTACATTCCTCAGTGCTCCACATCTTCCAGGCACATGCAATGCGATATGGATAATGATTACCGAGTTGTTATTAGTCCTTTTCATATAGCAGGATTCAAAAACTAAGGTACTTCCCTCATGTCAATCCCAACACAGATCCTGTCTAAGGTCGTCACTCCTAGTAATCTCATACGATGTTAAATTTGTAGGTCGCTGCAAGGGATGTCAGGGCTGTTGCTCGCACTCGTTGCACCGCTCCCCCATCACCTTATCAATACAGGCCTAATGTACTCTCATTGCTACGGAAGGGTCGTCGCCTCCCGTAGACTTAGAATACGCTCGCGGTCACTATAAAGGGCTCGTCACCTGATCAGTGTAGGCCGACAGCTCGAATGTAGTGTCCCATACCACCACAATCGGCTCACGAGTCATAGGTGCTCACTAGTCACTACGGGGAGGTTTGTGGCCCCAGCGTAGGCCAACAGCTCGACCACATTGTCCCATACCACCATGCCCGGCTCATGAGTCTTTATAGATCAAGGTACCATGGTTAACAGGGTTTTCAATGGTAAGTTCAGTATCCTAGGTTCAAGTAAATATGACTCATACAGGGTGAACATACAACGTGTAACATCCCGAAAATCGGGGGTCGAGTAAAAACTCCACTCCCGAGTTCCAGAACATCATTTATGCAACATTTGCAATGATGGATGAATGTTGTTCATATTAGTACAGAAAACATGAGTGGGATTAGACCAAAACAGCATATCATACTCCAGAGACAGTTAAATTAGCAAGCGGAAGAATGTAATAGATATATAAAGTATATGAACTGTTGTGGGTCTCCAGAGTATGAACATGTTACCAAGTTAAACATATACATGTATACTCCAAAAATGATAAAAAGAATATACATGGGTGTGTAAGAAAAAGGTAAAATACCAAGTATATTGGCATCTAATCAGTAACCCTGTAACCCCATCAATCAGAACCTGCATATAGGATGGATCTTCCTCATCATCATCAAGTCTGGCTCTGCTTCGCAAGCATCGCCATCATCTGTAATTAAAATAGGAATTGTTTGGTGTGCGCAACACCGTCCCATAACGTGGGAGTGAGTAATTAACTCAGTGGAATTATAGAGCAAAGATTAGCATATTCTCAAATCAATCATGCGATAATAGTAAAGCAATTAATCAAACATTCCTAGATACTGTTGTTAATGCAATATGACATGACATGATGGATGCCCTCACCGACATTCTCCCTCATACGGCACCATCTGCGTCCGCGGCATGCTTGCGTACCGCTTAGTGCTCCACATCTTCCAGGCACATGCAATGTGATGTTGATATGATTACCGAGTTATTATTAGTCCTTTTCATACAGCAGTATTGGAAAACTAAGGTACTTTGCTTATATCAATCCAAACACAGATCCTGTCCAGGGTCGTCACTCTCATACGATGTTATATTTGTAGGTCGCTGCAAGGGCTGCCAGGGCTGTTGCTCGCACTCGTTGCACCGCTCCCCCATCACCTTATCAATACAGGCCTAATTATCCTTAAGAATGCATCAGGACTCGTCGCCCCCATGCGGTGTCAGGATAAACTCAAGGTCACTACAAAGGGCTCGTCACCAATCAGTGTAGGCCGACAGCAAGAATATAGTGTCTCATACCACCATAATCTGCTCAGAGTAGGGTGCTCACTGGTCACTAACGGGAGGTTTGTGGCCCCAGCGTAGGCCGACAACTCGACCACGGTGTCCCATACCACCATGCCCGGCTCATGAGTCTTTATGGATCAAGGTACCATGGTTAACAAGGTTTCCAATGGTAAGTTCAGTACCCTAGGTTCAAGTAGTTATGACTCATACATGGTGAACATACAATGGCCAGTCGGGTTACGTGACGGGCTCGACTAGCACGAGCGCATCTCAAGCTGAATGACATGCAGTGCATGAAACACCTCGTGTGGCCTAACCACTGCCACGAACCCAAAACACAACTCGAGTTCATCGATGCGTCCTTTCTGGTACATAGAAACCAACCACGAATTCGATCCATTACCGACTGCCTGGACTAGGTCATAGCCCCAAGCATTTGTGCATCAACATAAGTAGGCATATGTGAGTAACAAAAATGAAATACAACATTATAAGCATGTTGATACATGTTATAACATACAACTTAAGCAAATTATCCCACACATGCATTTCATGTATATAATGAAATCAATACATATAGCCAACATGATGGAAATCGTTTACATCAGCATATTACTTGAGAATTCAATCTCAAAACTCCTACACAACACCATTTACTCAATACATACTAATACAAACATTTATACAAACACTTAGACTACACACTTTAGTCTACATAGCGTATATCGACTCAAAGTGCGCTTAAGGGTGAATCCCTTCGCCAAACCAATCATGCACACCTTCCTAATATTCTAACATGATAAATAGCCATGGCAAACATTTTATCAAAATATGGACGTAAGCAGTATTTCCTACAAATGACTAAAATACCCTAAATCTCATATTTACTGTACGTTTACGAAACGGAAAACGGACAGTATGTTGCACATGTCAAACGGCGTTGCCGTCGATGATCTACTATTAAACGACATTGAAAGCTTTGAAATCAGTCAATCAAAGCGTCTAAAATCCTCACCTTTCGCTTTAGATGTGTATCGTTTCGAACGGAGCATATACGCTTCGTCAACGACGTACAGGCGACCTAATACACAAGTGGTATAAGCTACTTTACTATTTGAATCGACGGAATGCTAAATCAACAAGTGTTTAGGGTTTTCCTTACCTAGAAGTGCGTTGGAATCACCGGAAAAGTGATTGGAGTGCGGTGCTTTGGCACACGTAGCAGCTGCAGCAGATGGCAGGAAGATCACTCCCACACTCTCTCACAAACTCTCACTTTTTCTCTCACTCTAGCTAGGGTTTCCAGCAAATTCGGATGGGTGAGAAAAGTGAGGGTTTCAAACCCTTATATAAGCTAAAACCTTCCCAAATTAGGCTTGGGAACAAAGTTCACTTGAGGTATAACCAAATCGGAGCCGTTTCGGTCCAAAAGAGCGTTTCGGGAGGTCCCCTGGCCGAATGCGGTCGGACTTAAGCTCATGGATACTGGATCCTACTCACACCCAGTTTTCAGTCCGGCAGAGTTCGCAGATCGCACGTGGCGGTCCAGTTTCAGTTCAGCGATCATCGCACCTATATCAGGTCTGCAAGTCTCATGATATGAAAGAGAAATTTTTCCTGATCCGAGGGTGTAATTTGGCTGAATTTTGACGGTCAGAACGCTTAATAATAACGCACCAAGTCACGTGCCAGATTTGAATTAAAATTTTCAAATCTAACCCTTTTCTCACTCTCTTCACTCCAAGCTCAATGAAGTAGCCTCTGAACGTCGGTTGGCCTTGATTTTTCAAACGATTGTCAAGTCTAGCCAAGCGGTCATAACGGTATAAGATGGTAGATATCGGACTTTCGACGCGCGGTCTAAATCCAATACAAAGTTTCAAAGGATTCCCGAGAATAAACCGGTTTAGAGTTTGATCCTGAATTTTAGGGTAACGTAGCATCAACGATTCTACAAGTTTTGAGTCTTGTAGAACGTATTTAAAGCGATCAGGGACAATTTCACAGCTACTCCAACGTAGCGCTAGCTAACTTACGCTTAGTTTTTAAAGGAATTAATCCTAAGTGATTTCTTTGGCTATGGAATTAGATTCTGAACGGTTATCAAGGTGTTTTGGTTGACCCATTGCCTAAGGACGTCTAATCCTAGGTTGGCAAAAAAATTTGGGGTGTTACAATCTACCCCCCTTAAAATAAAATTTCATCCCCGAAATTGGCTAAGGGTAGTGAGTACTTTTTCTAAGGAAGGTTCAAATCCTATTTAATGACCTAACCTTACATAGAACCTAACTCAGCCGTTTCGATCCTGGGCCAGTGGGGAAGAGGCTAACCATGCTTTCGCTGCGCCACTCTGATCTAACGGTTGCATTGGCTGACCTAACTAGATTGGACTCAATACGTTCTACCCCCTTAAAACTTGGTTCTACTTAAAGTTCAAGAATCTATGCATCGCTCCGTATATCGGAACGAGGTGCAACTTAGGGGCTATCCTTGATGTAAAATGGGAAACAACCTCTCACTATGTTGGCCTTCCTTTGTTAGTGATGCATTCTATGGCATTGGTACCTATGGTTGTAGAAATAAGCCTACTCTCTATTGGCTAGATGTCCTCAACATTTTCCAAAGGCAAAGCAATAACTTTCGATTATATGTGGTCGAGCCAACACGGAAGAAAAGTTGTGTAATGGGTCTGAGCCGGATACGTTGAACCTTCTGTCTTTCCAAATTAGGCTTGGGAACAATATTTACTTGAGGTCTAACCAATTCCGGGCTGTTCTAGTCCAAAAGAGCATTTCTAGAGGTCCCCTGGCCGAACGCGGTCGGACTTAAGCTCATGCATACTGGATCTAGCATACATCAAGTTTTTAGACCGAAAGAGTTCGCAGATCGTACGTGGCGGTCCAATTTCAGTTCAGCGGTCATCGCACCTAGATCAGGTCTACAAGTCTCATGATATGAAAGAGAAATTTTTCCTGATCCGAGGGTGTAATTTGGCTGAATTCTGACCGTCAGAACGCTTAATAATAACGCACCAAGTCACGTGCCAGATTTGAATTAAAATTTTTAAATCTAACCCTTTTCTCACTCTCTTCACTCCAGGCTCAATGAAATAGCCTTTAAACGTCGGTTGGCCTTGATTTTCGAAACGATTGTCAAGTCCAGCCAATCGGTCATAACGGTCTAAGATGGTAGATATTGGACTTTCGATACGCGGTCTAGATCCAATACAAAGTTTCAAAGGGTTCCCGAGAATAAACCGGTTTAGAGTTTGATCCTGAATTTTAGGGTAACTTAACATCAACAATTCTACAAGTTTTGAGTCTTGTAGAACGTATTTAAAGCGATCAGGGACAATTTCACAGCTACTCTAGCGTAGCGCTAGCTAACTTACGCTTAGTTTCTAAAGGAATTAATCATAAGTGATTTTTTGGCTATGGAATTGGGTTCTGAAGGGTTACCAAGGTGTTTTGGTTGACCCATTGCCTAAGGACGTCTAATCCCAGGTTGGCAAAAAAATTTGGGGTGTTACACAGTGGCCAGTCGGGTTACTTGACGGGCTCGACTAGTACGAGCGCATCGCAAGTCGAACGACATGAAGTGCGTGAAACACTTCGTGTGGCCTAACCACTACCGCCAACTTAAAACACGACTCGCGTTCATCGACACGTCCTTCGTGGCAAATAGAAGCCAACCACAAATTTGATCATTTACCGACTGTCTGGACTAGGTCATAGCTCCAAACATTTGTAAATCAGCATCAGTAATCATATGAGAGTAATAGAAATGCAATACAACAATACAAGCATGTTGTCACATGTTATAACATACAACTTAAGCAATTCATCCAACACATACATTTCATACATATAGTGAAATCTATACATTTAGCCAACATGGTGAAAATCATATACATCAGCATATTAGTTGAGAATTCAATCTCAAAACTCATTCACAACTCCATTTACTCAATACATACTAGTACAAACATTTATACAAACACTTAGTCTACACACTTTAGTCTACATAGCGTATGTCGACCCAACGTGCGCATTAGGGCAAATCTCTTCGCCAAACCGATCATACACGCATTCCTAATATCCTAACACGTCAAAAAGCCATGGCAAATATTTCAGCAAAATATGGATGTAAACAGTATTTCCTACAAATGACTAAAATGCCCTAAATCTCATATTTTCCATACGTTTGCAAAATGAAAAATGGACAGTAAGTTGTACATGTCAAACGGCGTTACCGTCGATAATCTACTATTAAACGACATTGAAAGCTTTGAAATCAGCCAATCGAAGCATCTAAAATCCTCACCTTTTGCCCTAGACGTGTATCGTTTCGATTCGAACGTATACGCTTCGTCAACGGCGTACAAGCGACCTAATATACAAGACGTATAAGCTACTTCGCTAACGAATCAAAGGAAACCCCAAAACAGCAAGTAGTTAGGGTTTTCTTACCTAAGAGTGCGTTGAAAATCACCGGGAAAGTGATTTGAACGCGTCGCTTTAACACGTGCAAAAACTAGTGCAAGTGGCAGGAAGATTTCTCCCACACTCTCTCACAATCTCACACTTTCTCTCTCTCTCTAGTTAGGGTTTCTAGCAAATTTAGATGGGTGAGATATGTGAGGGTTTAAGGCCCTTATATAGGCTAAAACCTCACCCTTTTAGACTCAGGAACAAAGTATACTTGGGTTATAACCAAATCGGGGCTGTTTCGATCCAAAAGAGCATTTCGGGAGGTCCCCAGGGCGAACGCGATTGGACTTAAGCTCATGGTCACTGGATGTTGCTCACACCCAGTTTTCAGTCCGGCAGAGTTCATAGATAGCACGTGGCGGTCCAATTTCAGTTCAATGGTCATCATACCTAAATCAGGTCTACAAGTCTCATGATATGAAAGAGAAATTTTTCCTGATCCGAGGGTGTAATTTGGCTGAATTCTGACGGTCAGAACGCTTAATAATAACGCGCCAAGTCACGTGCCAGATTTGGATTTAAATTTTCAAATCCAACCCTTTTCTCACTCTCTTCACTCCAGGCTCAATGAAATAGCCTCTGAACGTCGATTGGGCTTGATTTTCGAAACGATTGTCAAGTCCAGCTAAGCGGTCATAATGGTCTAAGATTGTAGGTATCGGACTTTCGATGCGCAGTCTAGATCCAATACAAAGTTTCAAAGGGTTCCTGAGAGCAAACGGGTTTAGAGTTTGATCCAAGGTTTCAGGATATTATAGCGTCATTGATTCTTCAAGTTTTGGATCTTATAAAATGTATTTAAAGTGTTCAGGGACAATTTCATAGCTACTCTAGCGTAGCGCTAGCTAACTTACGCTTGATTTCTAAAGGAATTAATCCTATGTGATTTCTGGTCGAGTTAGTACTCGAGTCTCAGTACGGATTTTTCCAAGGTGTTATAGACCTACACGTGGGTCTTGAATACATCAAATGGGCCATGTATCATAGGCATAATACATATCACAATGGGCCTCAACTATGGGTCGCATGTACATCATCTGGGTCTCGACAATCGGCCTTGGCAATTGAAATTGGCATAGACAATAGAAGTCGGCCTCAACAATCGGAATCGATACTTAGAATCGGCCTCGAACTCAGCCTCAACAATCGAAATCGACCTCGATACTCGGCCTATACAATTGGCCTCGAAAAATTAAAAATCGCCTTATATAATCGGCCTCAATAAATCAGAATTGGTCTTAATACTCGGCCTCGACAATCGGAATCGGCCTATACAATCGACCTCAATAAATCAGAATCAGCCTATACAATCGGCCTTGATAAATTGGAATTAGCCTCGATAATCGGAATCGAACTTGACAAATCAGAATCGACCTTAATACTCGGCCTCGACAATCGGAATCAGTATCGATAATTAGAATCAGTGAGAATGGCCTAACGAGGCCTAAGGGAAGGTCACAATGTGGACATTCAACCATCATTGCCCATCAATGTGGACATTTAACCAACATTGCTCCCATGAGGTGGCCTACATAGAGCCAAACGTATTGTGGGCCCATGGCCTCAGACAAAGGCCTAATATACATCGCAATGGGCCTCATACAAGGGCTATATACACACCATTATGGGCCGCAACACATGGACATCACCAATGGGCTAATGTACATTACGTGGGTCATATCAATGGGCCGCACTAATAGGCCTCATGTACATCGAATGGACTACATTAATGGGCCTAATACCTCACAATGGGCCACGACCCATGAGCCACACATACATCTCATGGGCCTCGAATACACAGCAGGTGGTCCCCGTATATGGGCCAAAAATACATCATGATGGGCCCCATAGATGGGCCACTCCAATGGGCCTCAAAGGGGCTTGGACCACATAAAAAATCATTTCAATTGTTGTAGGTGTAACATGTGTATCATTGTACACTTTCATTCTATGGGGCACATGGCCCACATATAATGATTAGCACTATCCAAACATTGTCCAGCACCGTCCAAACAGTTTGGAAGGTGTGGATGAAACAATTACATCATGGTGGTGTCCACACTGGAAAAATAGGTGGATGGCTTGGGGATCACATACATCAAATGGGAGCCACGGAACTTGTTGACATTAACTGACCAGCTATATAGCTGGTGTGAGGTTCCCCAGCCAAACCGCATCCACCGTCCATGGGTTGGACAGTGCGGATGCAATGCATTAATCAAGGTGGGGTCCATGAACGATTTGAACCCCACACACATCATCAAGTGGGCCCCACGTGCTGGAGGAAGCACGGGCACCGTGGATACAAACCACATGTATCATGGTGCGCTCCACCCAGCAGCATCCATGTGATGGACGGTATAAATAAAACATATACATCATGGTGGGGTCCACACATGTGGCCCATCAATAAAATGGATGGTGTGGATTATAATAAATAAATCAAATCAAGATGGCTCCCACACATCACTTCACAGAAAAATAGATGGACGGTAGGGATATACCCACATAATCAAAGTGGGCCTCACAGCTGAGCAGTGTGGGTGTAAAACATATACATCAGTGTGGCCCACGTACTATCGAAAATAGTCCAGACAGTTTGGACAGTGTGGAGAAAGACTTACATCAAGGTGGGCTATACATCCATTAAAATGAACAGACATTGTGAATACAACACATTCATCAAGGTAGGCTCCATACAATCAGGGTGCGTCCATCTGTTGTGATAGACGGTGGATGTAAAATAAATACGGTGGGATCCACTGCACAGATGGCGAAAATAAAATAATTATATCAAGGTGGGGTCCACTGCACAGATAGACGACTAGATATAAGGCAGATAGATAGCCTAAATTTAAAATAAATATATCAAGGTAGGCTCCATCTACCACTGTCCAGCAATGGATGGTGTAGATGGCATAGATGAAACACATACATCAAGAGGGTCCCACAGACCTTGCTCACGTCAAACACAGCAGCAACAATGGTTACTGGTGAGGTACGCCAGTTAATCCACTTTTCATGATAAGTGGGTCTCACATGTGGCCCACCATAATGTTTCTATACTATCCAATCTGTTGATAAGGTCATACAGACTCGGATTGAAGAGGAAAAACAAATTTCATAATGATTCAAAACTTCTACAACCCAAAAGGGGTTTCAATGGTAGGCGTTCAATCCTCCCTATTCCCTGCGATGTGGGCCACCTGAGTTCCAGGTATGGCTGATTTTAGGGGTGGCCCACTGCACCAAGGGGGCCTACCAAATGCACAGTGTTGATGTCAACACATATCACGATGGGGCCCATGGCAGGGACCCACGTCCCTACCCTCCTTCACGTCCCAGCACAGTAGGACACTGCTGCGCGTCCTCTAGACGTCAGTAGCAGCACCTGCTGCTTTGATTTTTATTTTTTAAAAAAAAATCATTTTTCTGTAATTTTTCCTATGTGGGGTCCACATCAGGAGAATCTGACCTAGCCTAGGATTCTACGGCTTAAGACAGATCCATCAAGCCCAATATTCAATATGTTTTGGCGTATAGAAACATTAAAGTGGGTTTTAATGGTAAAAACCACTGCTTTCTATGCTATGGCCCACCAGATAATTGGATTGGCTTAATTTTTTGGCTCAACGCCTAAAATGAAATAGGGAATGGGATGGATGGTGTGGATTGGATTGAAACATCAAGGTGGGGCTTGTATGAGTGGCCCACCAAAAAGCCTAGAATCAAAGTGATATTTCTGTTTTGCCTTTCATGTGGGTACACCCATTGTCTGTTCACGCTCCAGCAACCACGTCCAGGCGTGAATCATCTCATCAAGGTGGGTCCCACGTGGACGTGGCCCACTTGATCTGTAATGCCCTGAAAATCGGGGGTCGAGCATAAACTCCACTCCCTAGTTCCAGAACATCACTTATGCAACATTTTCAATGATAGATGAATGTCGGCTGTGATAGTGCATAAAACATGAAGTGGATTAAGCCAAAACAGCATATCATACTCCAGAGACAGTTAAATTAGCAAGCAGAAGAATGTGATAGATATATAAAATATATAAATGATTGTAAGTCTCCAGAGTGTGAACATGTTACCAGGTTAACTAAATACATGTATACTCCAAAATAGAAAGAAAAGAATATACATGGGTGTGGAAATAAAAGGTAAAATACCAAGTGTATTGGCATCTAATCAGTAACCCTGTAAACCCGTCGATCAGAACTTGCATATAGGAGGGATCCTCCTCATCATCATCAAGTCTGGCTCTGCTTCGCAAGCATCGCTATCATCTGAAACTAAAATAGGGACTGGTTGGTGTGCGCAACACCGTCCCGTAACGTGGGGGTGAGTATCTAACTCAGTGGAATCATAGAGCAAAGGTTAACATGTTATCAAATCAATCACGCGATAATAGTAAAGTAAGCAATCAAACATTCCTACACACTGTGATTAATGTAAGAATAAAATGACATGATGGATGCCCTCACCGACATACTCCCTCATGCGACACCATCTTACGTCCTCGGCATGCTTTCTTCCCTCAGTGCTCCACATCTTTCAGGCACATGCAATGCGATATGAATATGATTACCTAGTTGTTATTAGTCCTTTTCATACAGCAGGATTAGGAAACTAAGGTACCTCCCTTATATCAATACCCAAATAATGATCCCGTCTAGGGTCGTCACTCCTAGTAGTCTCATACGATGATATATTTCTAGGTCACTGCAAGGGTTGTCAGGGCTATTGCATGCACTCGTTGCTCCGCTCCCCCATCACCTTATCAATACAGGCCTAGTTGTACTCTTGTTGCTACGGAAGGGTCGTCGCCTCACGTAGACTCAGAGTACGCTCGAGGTCACTACAAAGGGCTGCCAGGGTTATTGCTTGTACTCGTTACACCGCTCCCCCATCACCTTATCAGTGTAGGCCGACAGCAAGAATATAGTGTCTCATACCACCATTATCTGCTCACGAGTCTGGGTTGCTCAATGGTCACTACCGGAAAGTTTGTGGCCCCAGCGTAGGCTGACAGCTCGACCATGGTGTCCCATACCACTATTCTCAGCTCATGAGTCTTAGGGGATCGAGGTACCAAGGTTAGAGGGGATTTCTAATAGTAAGTTTGGTACCTTAAGTTCAAACAGTTATGACAAATATAAGGTGAACATACAATGGTCAGTTGGGTTACTTGATGAGTCCAACTAGCACGAGCGTACGTTGAATCAACCGACATGAAGTGCACAAGCACTTCGTGTGGCCTAACCACTGCTGACGACTCTACTACGACTCGGGTTCGTCACATCCTTCATGACAAATAGAATCTAACCATGAATTCTAAACTGTTACCGACTACCTGTACTAGAGTATAACCCCAAGCACATGTAATGTGAATCAGTAATCATATGAGATAAACAAAATTAAAATAACAATTAATCAAGCATGTTAGCAACATGTTATAAGATACAACAGAAGCAATTTAACTATACACAAGCATTTCATATATATATAAGGTAATCAATTCAAATATAACAAACATGGAGAAAATCATATACATCATCAAAATAGTTAAGAATCCTATCTCAACACTAATCTACAACCTCATTTACGCAATACTTACCTCTACAAACACTTAGTCTACACACTTTAGTCTACATAGCATATGTCGGCCAAAATGTGCATTAGGGCGAATCTCTTCACCAAACAGATCATACACGCATAACTAGTATAGGTACACGGCAAATACTCATGACAATCATATCGGCAAAATACGTACGTATACAGTATTTCCTACAAATACCTAAAATACCCTAAATCTCATATTCTTCGTGCGTATTCGAAATGAAAAATAGACAACATGTTCTACATGTCAAACAACATCCTTATCAGCAATCTACCATTAAACGGCATTGAAAGCTTTAAAACAGGTAATCTAAGCATCTAAAATCCACACCTTACGCCGTAGGAGCATAATGAATCGAATAGGAACTCTACGTCGTCGTCAACGACTGATTGGCAACCTACAACACAAGGTGAGTCAGCTACTTATCTACTTGTACCCATAGGAGCCTTAAAATAGGTTAGGGTTAGGGTTTTCTTACCTAGAACGAAACTGGAATCGCTGGAATAATGATGCAGGTGGATGGCTTTGGTACGTGGAGCAGCAGGGAAGAATCCCAGGAGAAAGCCCCAACTTCTCCCTCACTTTCTCTCTCTTTTCTCTCTTCTCTCTCCTAAGGTTTTCCCCAAATTCGTATGGGTTAGAAAGCTAAGGGTTTAAGGCCCTTTTATAAGCTAAAAACTCACCTACACAGACTTAGGTCCAAGGTATACTTATGTTATATCCAAATCGGGTCTGTTTCGATCCAACGGAGCACTTCTGAAGGTCCTGTTAAGGAATGCGGTCGGACTTAAGCTCTCTAAATATTGGATCTAGGTCAAGCTAAGTTTTCAATCCGGTCGGATTTTCAGATCGACCGTGGCGGACCAGTTTCAATTCAACGGTTACGGGAACTCGATCAGAGCTACAAGTACTTGGAC
This sequence comes from Magnolia kwangsiensis, assembly GCA_037074715.1. NCBI lineage: Eukaryota > Viridiplantae > Streptophyta > Magnoliopsida > Magnoliales > Magnoliaceae > Magnolia > Magnolia kwangsiensis. Next base: position 116,160,372 of record CM073571.1, on the reverse strand, counting down.
ATGTAAGGGCCACCTATCCTGATCCGAGGGTGAAATTTGGTTGAATTCTAATGGTCAGAACGCTTAGAAAATGTCGCGCAAGTGACATGTGCCAGATTTATTTAAATTGAATTAATTTTTTAAATATTTTTCTTTTCTCACTCTCTTCACTCCGGACTCAGTAAAATGGTCTCAGGATATCGGTTGGGCTTGATTTTTGAAATGATTGTCAAGTCCAACTAGGCGGTCGTAATTGTCTAAGATTATAGATATCAGACTTTCGACGTGCGGTCTAGATACAATACAAAGTTTCAAAGGGTTCCTAAGAACAAACAGATTTAGAGTTTGATCCTAGGTTTCAAGGTAAGATAGCGTCAATGATTCTATAGGTTTTGGATCTTACAGATCGTATTTAAAGTGGTTGGTGTTAATTTTGCAGGAAATCTAGTGTAGCGCTGGCTAATTCACGTTAAATTTCTAAAGAATTAGGTTCTAAATGATTTATTTGGCTTTGGAATTGGGTTCTGAGAGGTTACCAAGGTGTTTTAGTTGACCCATTGCCTAAGGACGTCTAACCCCAGGTTGGCAAAAATCCGGGGTGTTACATGATCTGGATCACTTTAATATTTGTGTTTTCCCAACATCCAAAAGGTAGAGCCCACATGGTTTAGACGGCCTTAGGGTCTATTTGATGGACAATTTAGACATACTGTAACATCCCGAAAATCGAGGGTCGAGCAAAAACTCCACTCCCGAGTTCCAGAACATCACTTATGCAACATTTTCAATGATAGATGAATTTCGGTTGTGATAGTGCATAAAACATGAAGTGGATTAAGCCAAAACAGCATATCATACTCCAGAGACAGTTAAATTAGCAAGCGAAATAATGTGATAGATATATAAAATATATAAATGATTGTAAGTCTCCAGAGTGTGAACATGTTACCAGGTTAACTAAATACATGTATACTCCAAAATAGAAAGAAAAGAATATACTTGGATGTGGAAATAAAAGGCAAAATACCAAGTGTATTGGCATCTAATCAGTAACCCTGTAAACCCGTCGATCAGAACCTGCATATAGGAGGGATCCTCCTCATCATCATCAAGTCCGGCTCTGCTTCGCAAGCATCGTCTTCATCTAAAACTAAAATAGGGACTAGTTGTTGTGCGCGACACCGTCCCGTAACGTGGGAGTGAGTAGCTAACTCAGTGGAATCATAGAGCAAAGATTAACATGTTATCAAATCAATCAAGCGATAATGATAAAGCAAGCAATTCAAACATTTCTAAATACTGTGATTAATGCAATGATGAAATGACATGATGGATGCCCTCACCGACATACTCCCTCATGCGACACTATCTTACGTCCGCGGCATGTTTCTTCCCTCAGTGCTCCACATCTTTCAGGCACATGCAGTGTGATATGAATATGATTACCGAGTTGTTATTAGTCCTTTTCATGTAGCAGGATTGGGAAACTAGGGTACTTCCCTTATATAATTCCCAACAAGGATCCTGTCTAGGGTCATCACTCCTAGTAGTCTCATACGATGATATATTTCTACGTCGCTGCAAGGGCTGTCAGGGCTGTTGTACGCACTCATTGCTCCGCTCCCCCATCACCTTATCAATACAGGCCTAGTTTATACTCTGTTTACTGCAGGAAGGCTCGTCGCCTCTCTGCAGATTCAGAATATGCTCGAGGTCACTGTAAAGGGCTGTCAGGGCTGTTGCTCGCACTCGTTGCACCGCTTCCCCATCACCTTATCAGTGTAAGCCGATAGCAAGAATATAGTGTCCCATACCACCATAATCTACTCACGAGTCTGGGTTGCTCACTGGTCACTACGGGGAGGTTTGTGGCCCCAGCATAGGCCGATAGCTCGACCACGGTGTCCCATACCACCATGCCCGGCTCATGAGTCTTAGGGATCGAGGTACCAAGGTTAGAGGGGCTTTCCAATGGTAAGTTTGGTACCTTAGGTTCAAACAGTTATGATAAATACAAGGTGAACATACAATGGTCAGTCGGGTTACTTGATGAGTCCGACTAGCACGAGCGCACGTTGAATCGACCGACATGAAGTGCACAAGCACTTCGTGTGGCCTAACCATTGCCGACGACTCTAGTATGACTCGGGTTCGTCATACACATCCTTCATGGTGAATAGAATCCAACCACGAATTCTAAGCTATTACCAACTTCCTGGACTAGAGTATAGCCCCAAGCACATGTAATGTGAATCAATAATCATATGAGATAGAATTGAAATAACAAATAATTCAAGCATGTTAGCAATATGTTATAAGATACAACATAAGTAATTTAACCATACACAAGCATTTCATATATATAAGGTATCAATTCAACAACGTCCATGGAGAAAATCATACACATCGTTAACATAGTTGAGAATCCTATCTCAACACTAGTCTACAACGCCATTTACTAAGTACTTACTCACGCAAGCATTTATACTAACACTTAGACTACACAACTCCAACGTACTTGACGTATATTGATTTCAACGTATAATATGACAGATCCTTATATCAAGGAGATGTCTAATACATAACAATCATGTTCTTACATTCAACACATATGGCAGGCATAAATTATATTGATTTAGGCATTTCGACAAACACTTAGACTACACTTAATAACATACATAGCGTACGTTGGCCGAAACATGTATTATGGCGAATCCTTTCACCAAATAGATCATACATCTATAACTAGCATATTTGCACGACAAATACTCATGGCAATCATATCAGTAAAATTTATACGTATGCGGTATTTCCTACAAATACCTAAAATACCCTAAATCTCATATTCTTCGTACGTATTCGAAATGAAAAACAGACAGCATGTTCTACATGTCAAACAACATCCTTATCAACAATCTACCATTAAACGGCATTGAAAGCTTTGAAAAATGACAACCTAAGCGTCTAAAATCCGCACCTTTAACCAGAAAATGCGTATTCATTAGGATTCAGACGATGTGTCTTTGTCAATGGCAGATATGCTACCTGTGGCAAGGAACAGGTTAGCTAGAACTCTTCTACAGCTAGTCTAAGCTTCAAATCAGGTTACGGTTTAGGTTTTCTTACCTAAGAATGGAGTTGGAATCGTCGGAAAAGCGATACAGGCAGGTGGGTTTGGTACGTAGAGCAGCAGGGAAGAGTAGCAGGAGGGTTCTCCCACTTCTCTCACACTTTCTCTCTCTTTTCTCTCTTCTCTCTCCTAGGGTTTCTCTCAAATTTGTATGGGCTAAATGGGAGAGGGTTTAAGCTCCTTAAATAGGTTAGAAAATCACCTATTCAGACTCTAAACCAAGGTATACTTGGGTTATAGCCAAATCAGGTCCTTTCCGATCTAAAAGGACGTTTCTAGAGGTCCCCTGACTGAATGCGGTCAGACTTAAGCTCATGGATGTTGGATCCTGATCACATTAAGTTTTCAGTTCGATAGGGTTCCCAGATCGCACGTGGCGGACCAGTTTCAGTTCAGCGGTCACTGAGACTCGATCGAGGATTCCAAGTACACTGACTTGAGTGGAAAATATTCCCTGATCCGAGGGTGTATTTGGGTCAGATTCCGACGGTCTGAATGCTTATACTTAACCCGCAAGCGACACGTGCCAGATTTATTTAAATCACATTTAATTTATAAAGAATTTCACTCTTTCTCACACTCCTTGCTCCAGGCCCAATGAAATAGCCTCAGAACATCAGTTGGGCTTGATTTTCGAAATGATTGTCAAGTCCAACTGGCAGTCATAATGGTCTAAGATTATAGACATCGGACTTTCGACGTGTGGTCTAGATCCAATACAAAGTTTCAAAGGGTTCCTGAGAACAAACAGGTTTAGAGTTTGATCCTGGATTTCAGGGTAAGGTAGCGTCAATGATTCTATGGGTTTTGTGTCTAACGGATCGTATTTAAAGTGGTTGGTGCTAATTTTGCAGGAAATCTAGTGTAGCGCTGGCTAATTCACGTGAAATTTCTAAAGAATTAGGTTCTAAATGATTTCTCTGGCTTTGGAATCGAATTTTGAAAAGCTACTAAGGTACTATGGTTGACCCATTGCCTAAGGACGTCTAACCCCAGGTTGATAAAAATCCGGGGTGTTACACATACATAACTCATTAAGTGGGCCACAAAATAAAGGAGAGAGAGAGATAGAGAAAGAGAGAGATCGAGTGATGGAGGGACCCGACACTATGGGCCCTCCCTTTCATGATTTACAACATACATCAAATGGGTCCCATTACATATGAGCCCACCGATCAAAATCAACGGTGGAGATCCTTTCTCCACCGAAATACAAGGTCTAGATGACCCTATCCATGCAAGGAAAATAAACCTCATGATGGGGTCCATAGAAAATGGCCCCAGCATGGAATGATCATGAGGATCAAGGTGGGCTATCGGCCACACCTAGGGTTGAAAGTGAGATCCATATCATCAATCGGTAGGCCTCACTTGGCCCATTATGAAAACATGAAAATCTAGCCTATAAAGCACCCACCTAGGATTTCTCCTCTATCTTTCGCCAAAACATTCTAGAGCTCCAATGGATGGACTTCAACGATTGAGATCAATCATGGAGGGCAAGATTGGATGGTAGGTGGGCTACACTAGCTCTCTCATGAGAAGCTTGCTTGGAAGTTAGAGTTGCTTGGAGAATGAGAGAGAGAGAGAATGAGAGAGGGAGATATGATGGGAGAGAAGTGATGGGAGAGAGAGATGGTGAGTGATGGGGTGAGTGATGGGTGTACTTGAAAAGGGATGGGTGGAGAGAGAGAGTTGACTTTGGGTTACTTTTAGGTGATGTGACATGTATTTGATTGATTTGACAAGTTGTAGAGATTCTCTTGGAATTTCACAAATGCATGGCGTTTTCTCCAACTGAACCCTGGCCCACATCTCCTAGCTCGGGTATCGCATCGGCCCGTAATACGTGGTGTCAGAACTGAGGCGATGGCGTAGTCACAAAGGTACAAGTTTCGAGTCAAGCCAACTCTGATATACGGGACGTGACTCAAGATCGCGCGCAAACGTCGATGACAGATCGCGGGTCATCGAAATTTGATAGGGAGTACCGCAGAAGCCTATAAAATGGTACGGGCTAGGATACGGGTCTTACATATGCTGTCAAATACTCATAATTGATATCGATAATTGGCCTATATGTAAGGGCTTAAGGGAAGGTCACAATTTGGACATTTAACCACCATTGCCCATCAATGTGGACATTTAACCAACATTACTCACAAGGAGTTGCCCACATAAAACCTAAAATATAGTGGGGCCCATGGCCTCACACAAGGACCTAATATACATTACTTCGGGCCTCATCATTTGGGACAATATACATCACATCGGGCTTCACTCATGGGCCACATACACATCATAATGGGCCACATCATATGGGCCATATATACATCATATTGGGCCTCGCTCATGGGCCACATACACATCATAATGAGCCACATCATATGGGCCTTATATACATCATATTGGGCCTCGCTTATAGGCCACATACACATCATAATGGTCCATGTCAAATGGGCCATATATACATTGTATTGGGCCATGTCCCATGAGCCTCGAATACATCACAATGGGCCACAACCCATGGGCCTCCAACACATCACAATGGGCCTCATATCTGGGCCTCAAATACATCATAATGGGCCATAACCCATGGGCCTCAAACACATCACGATGGGCCTCATATTTGGGCCTCAAATACATCACAATGGGCCTCATATACATCAAGTGGGCCGCATCACATGGGCCGCACCAATGGGCCCACCGACCTAGCCGGTCTATCTACACCATTCATCTATTTTAGAGATCATATCGAAAGATCATCAGGACTATACCACAAATAACAGTGGAGATAATGATTTAAAAATCATTTGGACCACACCATAATATTGATTTTCCATCCAAACTGTTCATACAATCACAAAGACCTGAATTAAGAGGAAACAAATTTCATATTGATCCAAAAGGGTTTCAATAGATATGTCTTATTTTTTAGTTTCAAGCCTTAAGATAAGCTCACCATTCGGATGGACGGTTTGGAAGTAACACATACATCAAGGTGGGCTCGGCCGACAGATGGCACAGACATAGAATACATACATCAACGGTGGCTCCCACCATCCAGCCATCTGGATGGTGTGGATAAGACCTATACATCAACCGTGGGTCCCACCATCCTGGACAGATGGACAGCTAGGGAGAAGCACATATATTAGGTGTCTCCCACCGTCCCATCTACTGGACGGTGCAGACACCACACGTGCCATGTGGGTCCCACCGTCCACACAGTGGACGGTGAAGATATAATGCATACCTCATGGTCAGCCTCACTTACTGACGTCAGCACAACAGCAAGGCAGGTGGGGCCCGAGCAAATGGACGGTTTGGATGCTGCACACGTGCAGTGAGTGAGGTCCACGTCCCAACCCCAAGATAGACCGTTGGGATATAACATATACTGTATGATGGGGCTCACAATACTTGCTGACGTCAATACAACAACTATATAGCTGTTGTAGGTACACCGACCAACTTGCTATCCATACCAGGTGGGTCCCACGTGGGGCCCACCAGATATACCTATATATTATGTATATTATATATATTATTATATTTCTCCTCTTTTTTCTTTCTTTTTTTTAGCAGCAGTGTCCAGGCCCTGGACGGCCTAGATGATACATCATGGTGGGGTCTATCGCCAGATGGATAAACGGATGGACGGTGTGGATGATGCATATGCCAGGTGGCCACACCGTCCTACATACATCATGGTAGATCCCATATCTTGGAAGAAACACATGCATCATTGGTGGGTCCACACGTGTGGCCCACCATAGCTTTGGGATAAAGTTGATATTTAAGTTTTCCCTTCAACTAGACCTGTCCAAACGGACAGTCGAGTGGGCCGTTTGGACAGTCAGTAAGGCGGGCCCTACGGGTGGCCGGTATAGATAAAATACATGCAACATGGTGGGGTCCACAATACATGGGAAAGAGAGAGAGATAGAGAGAAAGAGAGAGAAATTGATGAAAATGGGAGGAGCTCCGCCACGATGAGCTCCTCTACGTACATGCATACATCAAGATGGGTCCCAAATGGGATCCATACCATCAATCAGTGGGCCCTACTTGTTCCATCATAAAAATTACAAACTAATCCTATAAACACCCACCGATTTCGCTCCTTCTTGGCTCATTGGAATGCTAAGCTCCTAAGCTTTCTCTTTGATGGTGGGAGATGAAGATTGAAGGGTTGGATTAAGAGATATGGGGTAGGGAGTGGGCCACGCACTTGGCTCTCTCATGGAAGAGCTTGGACGGTCTCTCCTCTCTTAGGTTACTTGGGAAATGGATGCAGAATAAGAGAGAAGGAGATGTAAGGAGAGAGGGATGGGTGTGATGGATGAGTGATGGGTTGATGTAAGAGAGGGGACATGGGAGTTGACTTGTGGAGGGTGAGGTGGCATGGGGTACGGGTTGTTTGTCTTTTTTTTGGTAAGAAATGGATGGTTGGTACTTGACTTGATGGGTTGTGTACTCGATTGATTGATGTGATGGGTTATAGAGATTCTCTTGGGATTTAGAACGCGTGACATTTTCGTCAAAATAAACGCGGGCCCACAACTCTCAGCATGGGTATCGCATAGGCGCACGAGATGCGGCGTTGGAACCACGACGACAGTGCAGTCGCAATGGTACAAGTCTAGGGTCGAGTCGACTCAGATTTACAGGATGCAACTTAAGGTTACGCGCAAATGCAATCTATGCGTCGCGGGTCACCGAAATTTGACTGAGAGAACCGTAGAAGCCTACAAAATGGTACGGATTAAGATACATGCCTTACATGGACCCTAATCCTTAAAGGTGTAGCCTATCTCTTACGCAATAAGGACAAAAACTTTACAAAAACTCCAATCAACTACCAATTTTTAAAGGCCTAGTATCCCTCCTTATGAGAAATAGTGCAGGGTTAGGTCGAGTAATATGAAGGGAACCAATGAGCTCCTTGCTACTGGTTTTAAAAAAGGAAGAGATTGTAAGTACTATGTTACAGATCTAGTACCCTATATTATTAAATTTTGTTGTGACAAACCACTTCGGAATGATTGGCTTGTTTGATAGATGGAAAGTTCACCTTCAAGTTCAATAAATGGAAAGTTCACCTTCATATGAAGATGAGCTTCAAGTCATCTACTTCAACATCAAGTGTTACTACAACTTCAAGTCAAAGTGCATGTTCAACTATAAGAACAAGATCAAGCTCACGTATTAGACCGAGTACAAGTGCGACTTCAAGTCCAAGTGCGTTACATGATCAAAATCAAGTTTCAAGTTTCAAGTATACAAGCTTCAAGTTTCAAGTATACAAGCTTCAAGTTTCAAGTATACAAGCTTCAAGTTTCAAGTATACAAGTTCAAGTTTCAAAGTATACAAGATCAAGCTTCAAGTACTTCAAGTATATTATCTACCAAAGCGACTGAAGTTACAAGTTCGATGTTCATATTTGAGGTATACATGACCCTATAAAGACCTTAGGTTTAGGTCATTCATCTTGCATATTTAATTTAGGTCATTGTACTTATTTTAAACATTGCTTTGACTGGTCTTAGTCAATGTTCGACTAGTTTAGGCACTAGCTCGACCAGTCTAAGGTTTTTCTCGTCCAGTCCAAAAATTAACTAAATTTTTTGGATAATTCTAGTAGGCCCTCGACCAGTCGAGCACCCTGCTTGATCGGTCATGGAGACTGGCTCAACCAATCGATCAGGGCTCGACTCAAAGTCCAGCAACCATTTTTGAGCCCCACTCAACTAGTCGAGTGTCATGCTCAACTAGTCAAGTAGGCCACTCGACTAGTCGAGAGTCGGTTTTATCCAATTGCACTAGAATTTTTAAAATTTGGTTGATTCTAAGACCAGTTGATTCGGACCTTAGACCAATCAAGGGAATCGAATTTCAGCCTATAAATAGAGGACTTTTCTCTTTTTTCATGAATTCCAAGTTAATTCAAGCCTCCTCTTTGAGAAACAAGTCCCCGTGACTGTGAAGCTATTATATGGTAATTTAAGATTCTTATTATAGTTTTTTTTTAAAAAAAAAATTCTTGATCTCTTACTATTCAATCTTATTTGATAAAAGGAAATTTTGTTTTACCCTTTTGAGATCTAAGAAATTGAATAAAAGTAGACCAAGGTTAGATTTAATTTAAAATTCATTTAGACCTAGAACCCTTTCATTTATGAGATTAAACATTGAACATATACGTCTTTAAAGAATCATTTCTACCGAGCTACATCGAAGAAGAATCTTCAGATAAGTATTGTTTATTCAATTTACTATTTTTGGCTTGTGAGATTGCTAGAAAATCTCTATTGTGGTTTTGACTAAGATAGCCAGAAAATCTCAGCGTGGGATTTTTAATTGTGGTAGCTCATTGAAAACGCAATTGTAAAGGTTTTAAGGTGAACCTTGGAAAATCTTCTTTCATAGTGAAAGTTAATATCACGTGGGTTGTGGATATTAGGAGTGGAGTAGGTGTGGCTATTTGAAAATAATTGATGTACACATCGAACCACTATAATTCTCGGAGTTTGGATGATGATGATGATGTATGTGATGTGGTGAATGCTTATATTTATTTTCATGTACTTATGATGAATGGTGTAATAGCTAGATTTGTTTCATTTACCTTTTGTATTAGTTTGAGTTTTCGATCCTTACTGAGTTCAAGTAATCAAGTTGTCCTACCATAAACCTTGGTTTTTTGTGTAAGATTGTCCTTTGAACAAAGTTTGTATCAACGTCTCAAGACTAGTGCATTTGAGGTTGTTATTTATTTAGCTATCTGCATTTATTTTTTTATTTGGCATTGTCCTATTTACCCCCTTCCCCACTTAAGATTGAGAGCTCACCCTTTTCAGAGATTTTATTATTGTGGGAAGGGACTTGGCCATCAACCAATACAAAAATACATAAGAACAAAAAATGTGTGTAATAAGGATGTGTAATCATACGATCGAGTAACTCAAATATAAGCTGCCTGAATTTCTTAGAACTCCTTGAGTACTGACGCTTTAGCCTCCTTGGACAGTGCCTGCTTACTCCATGATAGTCTCTCGACTGAAAATCGGTTGAGGAAGCTTATCACTTCATCGATGCAACGACCGATTTCGATAACATCACTATCATCTTCTTCCTTGTGAGCGTTGCTCTCTTTGCGATCGAGGATACAAGAATCGATAAAGGTTAGGAGCTTGTGAGAGTCAGGCTGTGTGGATGCTGGAGAGTGAATTTCCCGAGGCGACAGGAGATCAACTCTCTTTTCCACTGGTTAACTTTCTTGAGGGCTTTCGCTTAGGGGCAAGAGTGTATAATATTTGACCAGAGTCGCCACTAACCAATTATTATGATCCTATAGTTGGTTAGACCGTCTAGAAATGCTTAAGGTTGAGAACCCAAAGATCGTTGACCCTAAGATGACTTGTGAGTTTACGTTTCATAGATTTCGAGTAAGTGACCGTGGTTACAGAGAGGGGTGTTTGGCACCCACTTTGCTCATACAGATGTACGGTCTTTACTTCACAAGATCTAACTAATTTATGGGGAATGAGACTTGTTCTCACATGCAGAAGATGTAATGCGATGCAATGGAAATGATGATTAATCGATCTGAATTTCTAATGGACAGGATCCAATTATATCGACAAGCCGCAGAGCATAAGTTCGAAATGATCGAGTGTAGGGTGCAAAGTATGTATGTGTGAGATGCTTAATGCTGTATTGATGCTTATAATAAAATGATGGCCAACTAGTTAAGGTTTGCAGTGGACCTACTACGATTATATCGGCAGGCCTCATAGCATACGCCCATTAGTCAAATATGAGAAATTGATGGAATGCAATATATATGTCAAAATGACGACTAACTTTTAACACCTGCACTAAAGGAGTTCGAGGAAATCCATGCAGCTTATGTATGAACTGTTGAATAGGCCGATTGACCCTCCCCCCTTATATATGTATTTTTATAATCCTACATGTAATAATGAAATCCCCTTTCTTTTCATGACCTACGGTAGAACATTTATTAATCATCTCTTCTCTTTTTGCTGCTCAGCCTGATCCTGTATTACCTCCCACAAAGAAGGGTAGTAAGGCTTCAAGAATCGGCCGTTAATTGAAGTCTTCACAATCCTTCCTTCTTTATCGTGCAAGAGATAAGCTTCACCCTTAAGGACTTGGAGGACAGTATAAGGCCCATCCCAAGTGTACAACCACTTCTTGCCCAAGGTTTAGTTTTTGTGCCTTATGAGTAACACTACCTTTTAGACCTTATCTCCTTCCCCAAAGGACTTTCTTTTCACTCTTTTATTATGCACCCGAGCGACTTTGGCCTTGTTAGCAACGATAGAGTCTAAGGCTCTCATGTGGGTCTCATCTAATCTTTTTAGCTTAACCAACATGACTTCTCAGGAGGGGTCGATCTAACTTAATGAGAGACCCGCAATGATGGCACAATGACCTCCAGGGGTACCACTGCATCATGTTTTATGTCAACACAAATGGACTCATTTTGGTACTAGTAAGGGGTGAATTTCTATAATATGCTTAGAGTGCCTCTGACAACTTCGTATGCCATTCACGAGATTTCTCTTCAATCTTCTTCTTCAGAATGTTTTTATTACCTTATTACTAGCCTTGACCTTGTTGTTCACATTTGCATAGTATATTGTTGAGTGCATAATCTTAATTTTGTATCGATCGGCCATTCCCTTCAATTCTTTTGTTAAGAATGGTGTGCCTCGATCCATAGTACTAGATTTGGGAATCCCAAAACTGTGGATGATATGAGTTTTTACGAACTCGATAATTTCCTTATGATCGACTCCCTTCATGTGTCTTACTTCCACCCACTTAGTGAGGTAGTCAGTGGACACAACGATGAAGGAAGTCAGTGGACACAACGATGAAGGAATTCATGCATGGTAAGGGAAGATGAGTTCGGCCTATCAAATCAATTGCCACATCCCCAAAACGCCCATGGCTTGATAATTGGATGATTTTCTGCCGCAGGCACATGTTGTATTGGCATGTTCCTCTAGTATGCCTCGCACCCTTAGGTATATTGGATGCAATCGGCCATCATTATTAGCTAAAAATATCCATAACATTTGAATGTAAGCCTCGTTTTCTTCTCGGCTTGATGAGCTCCACACAACCCTTCATAGACTTCGATCATAGCCAGCATAATTTCCATTTTAGTTAGGCATCTCAAAAGCACACTATCAACCCCTTTTCTGATACAATTCACTATCGACCATGACATAATTGATAAATAATCTTCTCAAATCTCTATTAGCCTTAATCCATGGGCTTTGAAGATCACTCATAAGGAGAGCCCTCTAGTCATCCTCATCTACCTTGACCTGGCATACTTCCATAATTACTTTCCTATAAAAACTGAGGGTAATGATCTCCTTTGCACCGTGATCGTCCTCTCGGTCGATCCTCTCATAATGTCTAGTCTTACGGCCATCTGTGTCATTTCTTTGGTGTCCATGTTGTGATATCTAATTATATGCATTAGTTCCTCGTTAATGAAATTATCCAACATCTGGGACGTCAAGGCATAATAAGGTAACGGTGCTGGAATAGTGCACTTGACATAGTTCTGCCATTTGATTTATCACTAATTTTGAATCACTCATCACTATCACATTTTGCACGCCCGGTTCTGCCAGTAATTATAAACCAATTATCATAGTCTCGTACTCAACCTGATTGTTGATACATTCAAATTCTAGTTGGAACGTGAATTCTTGCCTGTTTTCGTTCCTTGCAATTAGGATAATCCTAGCCCCTGAAGCCTTATCGGTCTCCGAACAACTAAGAATCAACTTCCAATGAGTTAAAAATACAAAATACAAGTCTAAAACTTAGAGGAAAGTTGGCTCTCTATGGCAGACAGATGATCGACTAGAAAATTGGCTTTAGTCTAACTCTTTAATTGATTTATAGCAGAATTATCTAAGATCGAATTCAGACAGAACCAAAACCCATTTATCAATTCGACCGCTCAAAATTGGCGGATTCAATATATATTTCACTAGATCGATCAATGCTATTACATTAATTATTTCGGCCAACAAATAATATTTTAATTTGGTGGCAGCAAAGTACAAAGATAAGCATAACTTTTTTATTGTCGAATATCCTCTCTTAAATAATAGATTGCTCGATCTTTTTGGTCATCATCATCTTGGGCTTATAGTGCTTCGACCGACTCTGTCGATGCACAACATACAGCTTTGGCAGTCGACCTTTGACTAATGGCATTAACATTGACGGCTTCATCAAATATTCTTTAATCTTCTACAAGCCAGTTGAGGTTCTGCCTTCCATTTGAACTCGACTCCTTACTTCAGTTTTATCAGTGGAGAGAAAATGTTAGTCTTTTCTACATAGTTAGAAATAAATCTTCACATGAAATTAACCTGCCTAAGGAAGCGTTGCAATTCTAATTTGTTTCTTGGCAGGTGAGCATTTATGATTGCTTAAGCGTTATTCTGATCTACCTCGATTTCTCGCTGGTGTACAAGGAATCCAAAAAAATTGTCGGCCAACACCCCAAAGGCAAATTTGAGGGGATTCATTTTTAACTTGTGGAGCATTATTCACTTAAACAATTTGCGTAAATGAGCGAAATGATCCCCTACATTGGCCGACTTAACTACTACATCATTGACATAAACTTTCATGAATTGACCAATCATATGATGAAAGATAATATACATTACCCTCGATCGATTAACTAGTTTTCTCATGAGCATTATATATTTATCATTTAGCATGACCAAATTTAAAATTCTAAAATCTACGTATACCAGTATCTTACCCGCTACTTTGATTACTCTTACGATTTACTCTAAAGAATATAAATGATTGATAAAAGTAAAGAATTACACTAAAAAATGTAGATGACTGATGTTGGGGAAAAATATGTTAGGTCCGAAGACTCGGATATGAAGTAGGTTGGCTCTGCTGACACTGCCCAAAGAGTCTGAGACAATGGTCAGAGCCGAGGGAATAATGGATAAGGCCAAGAGGCATAAGCATAAGACGACTTAAGTTACTCTGTCATAGAGATAACTGCATCTGCGTAAGCCTACAGAAGGTCGAATAAGTTAAAAGCCGCCCGACCAAGAGAATAAAACTGACCAAATGAGTTGGTTCCGTCGGCCACGAAATAAGGAAGGATGACGAAAAAACACCGAGACTATTCCACCCGTGAAGGGGCAAAAAACTTATTCAATTAAGCCAACCGAGACTCTCCCAGAGTCGGCAACGGTCAAGCCGAGACAGGAAAGGCGGTGTGAGTATAAATGCCACCCTAGAAATCTGGAAATGCGGGTGTCCGATCTCGAGATCCTCGGGATCGGGTGAAATCAGTGGAAAGGATCAAATCTCTGAATAATTAGGAGAAGAATCCTCGTACGAGGGAGATCCTTGAAACCTATAAATATCCAGGTCCTCTACGAAAAAAAGGTACGTAACACAAAACCCTAAAAATCCTTTGCCATTGATTAGAGAACTGACTTAAGCATCGGAGATTCTCCAGATCTAGCCAGGGTTCCCTTTGCGTTACTGATTACGCAGGTGGAAGACAATCTGAGCTGTCCGTAAAAAAGACACTAACAGTTTAGCGCCGTCTGTGGGAACCAGACAAAAAGTCATTTCTTACACTCTATTTGAATGACAAGAACTAGAAGAGGGGATCAAGATAAGGTGGGGAAGCTGCTGCTAGTACAGCTCAAGGAGCTCCTTCCGCAGTCCCACCAGCAGCACCACCTGTGGCATCTGCTGCAACTACTAGCCTGCAGAACCGAGGGAATGTACAATTGGATAGAGAAGTCCAAGAAATGCGATCCGAGATGGCCATCATAAAACACATATTGGAGAAGTTGTGTAATTAGATGATGCAGCATCGTCACGAGCCAGCGCAGGTTCTCCCACCAGCGTCTGTAACACAGCCTGCTGCTCCGCAGTCACCTCAAGAGCCGAGTCAGCATTAAGGTCGGAGTCAACCAGCACCGGCTTGTTCGGCAATGGCTGTCTTACCCCTCTCTGATTTGTGACATAAAATAGATCAGAGGAGGCGAAGTCGGCTTCCTGTAGAGGAGACAGCAGAGAGCGTGGAACCTTGGAGAGCAGATATCCAGGATTTCAAAAAAGAAGTCCGGGAAGAAATGACAAGAGAGATGGTAGACATGAAGCACGGTCGGAACACATACCTGACCAAGTCTGAGGCAAGAGTTTCTCTATTTGTGGATGAAGTAATGCAGGCTTGATTACCGGAGATATTTCGTTTAACTCAAATAACTCCTTTCTCCGGAAAGACCGATCGGACAGAGCATATTGAATGTTTTAAAACCTATATGGAGTTGCATGATGCCTCGGACGCTGTTATGTGCTGAGCCTTCTCTCTCACGTTAACCGATGTAGCTCGACTCTGGTTTAAACAGTTAAAACCGAAGTTGATCAGTTCATTCACCGAACTCAGTGATGCCTTCCTCAACAACTTCATCGGCGGAAAGAAAAAGCTAAAGCCGCCTGCACACCTAAACAACATGGTTCAAAGAGAAGGAGAACTACTGAAGGATTACATCGAGCGTTTCAATTTCAAATTT
Organism: Magnolia kwangsiensis; assembly: GCA_037074715.1. Classification (NCBI taxonomy): domain Eukaryota; kingdom Viridiplantae; phylum Streptophyta; class Magnoliopsida; order Magnoliales; family Magnoliaceae; genus Magnolia; species Magnolia kwangsiensis. The sequence continues at coordinate 116,144,633 of CM073571.1, read as the reverse complement.
TTGCAGGTTCGGAAACACTCTGAAGAGACAGCGCTTAATGCACTCATGTAAGGGGTAAGAGTTAAGCCCTTTTTGGCATCCTTGGACAAAAATTCGCACGAGACTATGGGCGAATTTATGGCTTGCTCGGATAAATACGCAGACGCCGAAGAAATGCGACTCCTCCATGAGAAAGTTCAGAACTCAAAACCCTCAGGTAAAGAGTCGACCAAGAAAGAAGCCAACTCAACCGGAGGGAAGAAGCGAAAAGATGATCGGGCACGGGATGATGACAGGTTAGGCAAACGACCCGACAGGAAGTTTTCTACGTACACCCCTCTGAATAAATATCAGGAGCAGGTGTTGATGGAAATAAAAAATGAGGGCTTCGTCAACTGGCCCGGAAAACTCCGTGGGAACCTGAATCGACGGAATAAAAATAAGTACTGTCATTATCATCGTGACCATGGTCACAACACGAGTAATTGTTATCACTTGAAAGATGAAATCGAGCGGTTAATTAAAGAAGGCTGACTCAGAGAACATGTGGAAGGATCTGACACTCCACCAGGACCGAGCGAAGATCGGCCCACAGAAGAAATTCGGACGATTATCGGAGGGCATCAGGGCGGTGGAGATTCCAACAATGCTCGGAAGAATCACGTCAGAAGCATCAATCATCCAGAATCTGAGATTCTTCTGCTGTCCTGACCTTCTAAAGAAAAGAAAAGAGAGAAATATTGTATCTCATTCACTAAGGATGACGCCCGAGGCATCCATCACCCTCATGATGATGCACTAGTCGTTGTTCTTACCATCGCCAACATAAAAGTGTTCCGAGTATTGGTGGACACTGGGTCATGAGCGGATGTGTTGTTCACCCAAGCATTCGACAAAATGGGCATTAGATAGTCGGCTTTACGGTCAGTCTGAACCCTGCTCATAGGATCTTCGGGCGGATAAGTATTTCATAAGGGAATTGCTTCATTACCACTTACTGCCGGAAGTCCACCCCACCAGACAACTACAATGGTTGACTTCCTGATCGTCAAACAACCGTCGGTATACAATGCCATACTCAGCCGACCATCCTTAAGCCTCCTCCAAGCTGTGATATCTACGTACCACTTATCCATGAAATTTTCGACCGAGTCGAGAGTAGGAATTGTGAAAGGAGATCAGCAAGATGCTCGACGATGCCATGCGACAGCAGTCAAAGCGCCGATGAAAATATTGATGATCGAGTCGCTGGACCCTCGAGTCAGATCTCACGAACGGAGACAACCGATGAAACAACTAGTCTCAGAACCCTTAACCGAGACAGACAAGTCAAAAGTAGTGCAAATCGGCTCGTCTCTAATCTCACCTCTTAAAGAAGAACTGATCGCCTTGCTTCGGCGATATGCTGATGCATTCGCATGGAGCCACGAAGATATGCCCGAGATCGATCCCTTAGTCATAACGCACCGACTCAACATCGACCCTACTTATAGGCCAATCCGACAGAAAAGACGTCCTCTAAGCCCAGAAAGGTACGCTATCATTGAGGAGGAAGTCGGTAAGCACTTTAAGGCCAAATTCATTGAAAAGATATACTACCCAGAGTGGATAGCTAATGTCGTGCTCGTGAGAAAGGCCAATGGAAAGTGGCATCTCTGTATTAATTATATAGATTTGAATAAAGCCTGCCCCAAGGACAGCTTCCCTCTTCCCCGCATTGATCAGTTGGTGGATAGTACTGTGGACACGAATTGCTTAGTTTTATGGATCCCTATTCAGGCTACAATCAAATTGTAATGCATGAAACTGATAAATCAAAGACCACCTTTGTCACCGACAAAGGTCTTTATTGTTACCGAGTGATGCCATTTGGTTTGAAAAATGTCGAGACGACATATCAAAGGCTGGTGAACAAAATGTTCGCTCGCCAGATCGGCCGAACCATGGAAGTGTATATAGATGATATGCTCGTCAAAAGTCTACACGCTGCCGACCATCTAGCGGACCTAGAAGACATGTTCCTGACCTTGCGCAAATACAAAATGAAGTTGAATCAGAGCAAGTGTGCTTTTGGTGTAAGCTCGAAAAAATTTTCCGGTTTCCTGGTTAGTCAGCGAGGAATCGAAGCGAATCCTGAAAAAATCAAAGCTTTGCTCGACATGGAGTCTCCGAAGACTATTAAAGACGTACAAAGGCTAACCGGGAGAGTAGCCGTGCTTAACCGCTTCCTATCCCGAGCCACCGATAAATGTCTCCCGTTCTTCAAGCAATTGAAAGGGCGACAGTCGATGAAATGGACAGAAGAGTGTGAGAAAGCATTTCAAGAACTGAAGTCTTATCTCGGGTCTCCACCGCCATTGTCCAAACCCGAGTCTGGAGATGCTCTGTTATTATATCTGGATATATCCGACGCAGCGATTAACTCGGTTCTTATGCGAGAAAGTGAAGGTAGGCTATTACCGGTGTATTATGTTAGTAAAGCTTTACGATCGGCAGAGACAAGGTATCCTCAGCTCGAGAAGGTAGCCTTAACCCTGGTAGTATCCTCGCGACGACTCCGGTCATACTTTTAAGCTCACACCATCATCGTTGTGACTGACTTACCTTTGCGCTAGATTCTTTAAAAACCAGAGGCTTCCGGCCGACTTACAAAGTGGGCTGTCGAGTTGAGCGAATTCAACATACAATACAAGCCGAGGACAGCCATAAAGGGAGAAGCTGTCACTAACTTCCTTGTTGAGGTGACCTCTAAAACTAACACAATGTCTGATTCTGAAGGGATTACCGCAACAATAGAGTCTTCTTCTCTCGGCCCCTCACCCGACCCAGCTCCTTGGAACTTATTCATCAACGGCTCATCCAACTCTAAGGCAAGCGGGGCTGAGGTAGTATTGGAGACTCCTGATCAAACCTGTATGCAGTATGCCTTACGACTTGGATTCCAAGCATCGAACAACACCGCAGAATACGAGACCTTGTTGCTTGGCCTTCGACTCGCCGCGAGTTTAGGTGTAACTCATCTCCATGTCTTCAGTGATTCGCAATTGGTCATCAACCAGGTTACTGGTATCTACCAGACATGCAAAGAACAACTGAAGGCATACATGGAGAAGGCCAAAGAGTTAATTAGTAGATTTCAGCAATGTGAAGTGATTCGGATACCCAGAGCTGAGAATGTCAAGGCTGACCTGTTAGCAAAGCTAACCTCGGCTGATGAAGAAGACATACCTCGATCAGTCTCAATTGAATACGTAGCTAAACTGAGTATAAATGAGCAGACAGACTCGGCTATACTTACCATTGACTCGGAACAAACTTGGTTCGATCCTATCGTCCGTTATCTCAACGATGGAGAACTACTGAAAGATCATACCGAGGCGCGGCGGCTAAAGGTTCGAGCATCGCGTTATACCATCTTGAATGGGGTACTATACAAGAAAGGGTTCTATGCTCCCTTACTACGATGTGTGAATTCCCATGAAGCCGACTATGTCTTACGAGAAATACACAAAGGAATATGTGGAATTCACTCGGGAGGACGTTCGCTCGCTAACAAAGTGTTACAGCAGGGATATTACTAATCGACTATACAACACGATGCTAAGAAGTTCGTCCGGAGGTGTGATAAGTGTCAGCGATTTGCGGCAATCTCGAGGCAGCCCCCCGAGGAATTGACACCGATGACCAGACCGTGGCCCTTTGCGGACCCCAGGGGGTCCCACGGCTGACCGTGTGGGCCCCACCTTGATGTTTATTTGCCATCTGACCCGTCCACAAGGTGGCCCACTCTCTAAGGTAGGCCCTCTCCAAAAATGAGACTCATTCAAAGCTCAGGTGGCCCACACTGTAAGAAACAGTGAGATTGAACGCCTACCACTGAAATCCTTTTTGGGGCCCACAGAAGTTTTGAATCAAGCTGAAATTTGTATTTTCTCTTCAACCAAGTCTGCGCGACCTTATCAACGAGTTGGATGGCATGTAAACATTATGGTGGGCCCCACATGGGACCCACAGTGATGTATGTGTTTCTCTCCCACTGTCCAGGCGGATGGTGGAGCCCATCTTGATGTATGTGTTCTCTTCACACCGTCCAGCGGACGGTGTGGAAGCCCACCATGGTGTTTGTGCTTTATTCACACTATTCATGTGTGGACAATGGGCCCCACCATGATGCATGAGCTGCATCCGATTTCTCCAACCAATTTTGATAAATCATTTTAGTGCATGAGCTAAAGAATGGGCAGATTTAAAGTTCAAATGGACCCCACATTGACATATGTATGGGGCCCATCTTGATTTACTTATGGCCATCCATTGAGGCCCACCTTGGTATACATTTAAAGCCCATGAGATTAAGCCCATTTGATACATATAAGGCCCATGGGATTAAGCCCATTTGATGTGCATGGGGTGCAAATGAAGTGCCCCATTTGGTATATTTAAAGCCCATGAGAGTGGCCCATTTGATATATTTAAAGCCCATGAGAGTAGGCCCATTTGATATATTTAAAGCCCATGAGAGTAGGCCCATTTGATATATTTAAAGCTCATGTGTGTAAGCCCATCTGATATATTTAAGGCCCAAGTTGTGAGGCCCACTTTGATGTATTTCAAGGCCCATGGGTCATGAACCATTGCAATGTACATAAGGCTCATTGGTGAGGCCCATTAATGCAGCCCATTTGATGAATGTAAGGCCCATGTGATACGGCCCATTTGATGTATCTAAGGCCCATGGATCGAGGCCCAACGGATGTCCTTAGGGTCCATTGTAATGTACGTTTCTCATGGTTTATGTAATGATATTTATGGCGGGCCGTGCCTTAGGAGCAATAATGGTTTAACGTCCACATTGTAAGTACAATGTTGGTTAAATGTCCGCATTGTAACTCTCCTTAGGGCCCATTCATAGGCCCATACTCGTTACTATTCATCACTTTATAACATGCTTAGTATAATCCCATGACTCATGCCCATACGCATCATATGTATGCTTGATATGAGTAGTGACTGATCATAACATACGTCATTGGACAGACCATTTATGGGACTCGTTATGAGACAGAGTGCCCCACATGATCGCGCAATACGCGTTGGATTGCTGCATAATTTGACGGTGTGATTCATGCATCTCGTATATGTGTGACTTAATCACTGCACGCCTTAGCGACATCAAGGCCATGGCTCCACAGGTACATCGTGGATGGCTGTATCGGATATAGAAAATACTTGGTTCTAGCACTGTGGGCACTTAGGATGTCCTTGGGTGAAAGTCTCAAAACCTTTTTGGTACCAGGAGATACTCCAATGTCTAGATCGAGTGGATACATGAGCGCCTGAGTGCCAAATACTAGTAGGTCGTGTCTCTCACTGTGTTGTGGTTTGTTAGAAGGGGGTGTGACCTTATCCGCTTGAGTGAGGGGGTTATAAGTTAGGCTGAGTTTGACCAGCTCGCAAATGAGTCCGCTATGAACGAGCCGGGTAGGTATTGGCAGACTACTGGTCAGGTGGATTGTGAGGTCTATTCCGCTTGCTTGACTGTGCAGCTAGGGAGGTGGCAGTCACTGCGAAGTGTATTAGACCCCAGTGATATCTAGAGAGGAACTGTACTGATATGTGTACTTGATGAGTACCGACTTACTTGGATTACATTTCGCATATGACATTCAGCTGTGTGGGCCTTGCATTACATCGGTGTGGCCGATGGCATTCACATCTCGCATCGCATGGCCTTGGTATGGCGGATAGCATTCATGCCTTGCATTACATAGCCTTGGTATGGTTGATTGTATTCATGGACTTACCGCATACTTCCGCACTTCTCTGATATTGTACACTTATCGTTTACCTTGCGCACACACTTACACCACTCTTTAAGCTTTTGTAAGCTTATGCACGACCGTTGCATGCAGGTAGCATTAGACAGCAGCAACGCTGAGGCAGGAGCGCGTATCAAACCATTTTGGAGTTTTTTTTTATCATCTTATATTTTCCTTTCCGCATTGTACTTAAAGTTTTTGATATAGTGGATATGTGGTGATGTTGTTTTGTGACTTGGTTATGTTTGTGGTTATGCTCCATTAAAAAAAATTCTTTCTGAAAATCCTCCTTGTAGGATCCTAGGATCGGAATCTGGCATATGATTGTCAGGAGCCGAGAATGGGGTACTATGGAGGCTGTTGGCATCGGATTCGGTGATCGGGATTCATGTGAATCCGATTTTTGGGTTCGGGGTGTGACAGAATATGTGGGAATCACTCGGGAGGACGTTCACTCGCTAACAAAGTGTTACAGCAGGGATATTACTGGCCGACCATACAACACGATGCTAAGAAGTTCATTTAGAGGTGTGACAAGTGTCAGCGATTTGTGGCAATCCCGAGGCAGCCCCCCGAGGAATTGACACCGATGACCGGACCGTAGCCCTTTGCATAGTGGGGGATTGACATCATCGGACTATTTCCTCTGGGAAAGGGTCAAACCAAGTTTGTCGTGGTTGCGGTGGACTACTTCACGAAGTGGGCCGAAGCCGAGCCACTAACAAAGATAACCGAGCAGAAGATTATCGATTTTGTTTGAAAAAACATCATCTGTCGGTTCGGGATATCTTAGACTATTATCACTGATAATGGAAGGTAGTTCGATAATAGACAGTTCCATGAGATGTGTAATAACCTCGGAATCTGAAATGTGTACGCTTCGCCTTATTATCCTCAGACGAATGGACAGGTCGAGGCTGTTAACAAGATTATAAAGAAGCACCTCCGAACGAGGCTCGATGGAGCAAAAGGAGCGTGGGCCAAAGAACTTCCAAATATATTGTGGGCCTATCGAATTACAGCTCGGACTGCCACGGGAGAAACTCCCTTCTCCCTTTGTTATGGCTTGGAAGAAGTCGCCCCGATTGAGATCGGTATGGGTTCGGCCCGAGTCAATACTTTCAGTGAATAGGAAAATGATGAACTCCTATCACTCGGACTCGACTTGCTGGAGGAGAAAAGAGAAAAAGCTCGACTCCGAATGATGACTCGGTAGAGACAAGTGTCTCGGTTTTATAACAACCGAGTCAAAGTCAGACGATTCCGACCGAGGATATGGTCCTCCGAAAAACGTTCCCAAATACAAAGGAAGTTGGTGTGGGCACATTGGGACCCAATTGGGAAGGACCCTATGTCGTCTTAAGTACCATCCACCCTGGGACGTATCGGCTGGAAGACCTAAATAGGCAACTATTGCCTCACCCTTGGAATGCCGAGCATCTCAAGATTTATTACCCCTAAGGCAGAATTGAAGATGAGAAAGGAGAATGGCAAAGAAATGTAAACAAAGTTGATTTAATAAAAACTGAGAGTTCCAATTCTTTTTAAGTATTTTGTATCGAATTACATCAGATGCAATTAAGACTATGTAGTAAAGTATAAAACTACTCCCGACAGAGTGAATAATCCCTCTCGGTCACGGACCATTTCCTAAACAGTCCCAGAGGGACCAGCCTCATCAGTAGCAGCGTCCGCAACAGGGGCTTCTCCGTCGGCGGTATCAGCACCAGTGGCCTCGGCTCAGGACTATCAGCTTCAAAAGCGGAGAGGTCAAGGTCAAGGAAGACAGCCCTCATCTCCAGAACGCAGGCCCTGTAACCACCTTGATAAAGGTGGTCCCTTTCTTCTTCAAACTCCGAAGACTCAAGGAAGGCATCTACAGCTCGGTCCTGTGCCTCCTTGGCTTGACGGGCCTCCTCTCGTGCTTCCTGGATGAGAGCCACAGCGTCGGTCCTAGCCCGAGCGAGAGTGTTCTCGCAAGCGCTGTGAATCTGAAGAAGATGTTGATGCTTTTCCTCAGCCTCCTTTAGAAGCGAGGTCAAATGGGCATTGTCAGCTTTGACGTCTTCAAGAACCATCCCCGCATCCTCGGCTGCTTTCTTGGCATCCTCAGCTGCTTTCCTAGCGATTGACAAGTCGCCAGTCATAATGCCGATGGGACCCTCGGCGATCTCTCGGCGATCCTCTGCCTCGGCCACAACTCTCTTCGGTGTCTCTGTCTCGACCGCAAGTTTCTAAGCAGTGGACAGCTCCGAGCAAGCTTTGACAATGCAAGGGTTTAACTACAAACGGAAGACAGTAAGCTGTAACAAGAGCCCTAATTGAAAGCGACAGAGAAGTAAAAAGAAAGGATTTTACCTCAAAAAGTAGCCTCACCGTATGCCCGAGAGTCTGCAGAGTCGGGTCATTGTCGAAGCTGGCAAAATCCTTCTCGCTCCCGTGAGTGATGACCCATGGGATCATCCCCGAGATGACCTTGTGGAAGGGTGACAACTCCTGTTGAGTCATCTCCCCTCTTTCTCCACTCAGTCCCTCTCTCTGTCTCGGGACCTCCTCAACAATAGGTCCTGGCTCAAGAGCCGACTGAGACACAGGAAGGACCGTCTCCGCCTCTTCCGCCCTCTCATCAGGGTCGGAGAGCACCACTACCTGTGGGGTGGCCAGAGCAGAAGCAGATGGGGCAGCTGGCTCCTTTGCCTTGGCAGCTGTTTTCTGTTGCTTCAAAGGCCGAGACCCTGATAGAAGAGCCGACCTCGGAGGTGCCCTCACCTTGGAGATCGGCTTCAGAGAAGGACGAGACTCAACCATGCTAGAGGAGGCTGACCTAAGATATGGTCAAGCCTCGGGAAGATCTGAAAAGAACAAGATGAGTCAGATAAGGAGCCGAGAGAATGAAGCAGTGTAGGAGTTACCTGACACGAATGAGTCTAAGCCCGCAAGGTGCAGACGCTCCGGTTGTAAAAGCAGCTTCCAAGACCGATCTTCTGCACTTAGCTTTTTCAGATTTTTGATCCGAGCTAGAGTGTCGGATCCAAGCTTCTGCCTTTTCTTCAGAATATCTGCAAAACATCACAAGGTTAGACTCAGCGCGTTACAGTGAGGAGAAACAGAAAGTTTCTAGCCGAGTCACCTGCTTTACGAAATGAACGGGAGACTCGAGGCTCGAATGGCCACAGATCGGCCGTCTCCCACTGTCCGCACGCCCAAAACCATCTTTCCTTCCAATGCTTGTTGGAAGTTAGAGGGTCAGTTATGAGAGAACCGCCCTTGTCTCGCCACGCACTTAGAAAGTAAAAGCCAGGAAAATTCGGGTTTGGCCTTACTTGGTACAGGTAGAGGAATTCATCGACTGTTAATAGGGGCTGCTCTAGCTCGGCCCACAGCACAGCACACCCAAATAAATTCCTCCACCTGTTTAGAACGATCTGACCAGGGGCAAGTTTGATGCGAGAAAGGAAATCGCGAGCAATGGGTTGGAGAGGCAAACGTAAACCTCATTGCATCGAGACCTGATAGATTGTGACCATCCCAGCAGGGGGATGATCAGGCAAATCCTCCAGCCGAGGGAGCCGAAGTATAACCGAGACCGGAACATGATACCCGGCTCGGATTCTATTTAGATCGAAATCAGTCAAAATGGAGGCGACAGGACCACTAAGGTCATCCTCAGCCCCCTCTCCCTCGGAAGCTGACTCAGAGTCGTGGGCCGACCGAGTTACAGGGGACTATACAGTGACCCCTTAGCTATGACTATTTCCTCTTCTCCCTCTTCCTCCTCCAATGGGTCCATCACGAGATTGGGCCTCCCTGGATGGGTTACCAGAGACAATCCACTATTAAAAGGACCGGCTTGAGCGGGACGCTCAAATGATGAGTCATCAGCCCTCACGAGCCGGAATGCGGCATCTGCACCAATGGCGAACTCCGTTAGTAAGGAAGGCAGCTCCGCAACATTCCAGAGATGTCGCGAATCACCCTTGTCACCGAAAGTTCCCTCCCGGGGGCTCTGAGAGCCATGAGTGGCCATTAATATCAATAAAAAGGAGGGAAAGAACTCACCGGAGAAAGTAGTGACGCACGCAAAAGGACTCACCGGAGAGGAAATCGACAGTGGAGGAAAGGAAGAAGAAGAAAGAAAAACGGAAGAGAATAAGGGAGCGGGAGGGCGAGAGGTGAAAATAAAATTCGCACGTTCCTCCCGCCCGATCTTTTTATAATCGCGCCACGTGGCAGATGCATTTAATGAAAAGAGGAAACGACGCTCGCTTCGACTCCCCTTCTCGACACGTGGCGCAAGCCGACTGACAGAGGTAACGCCTTCGCCATGCGTCCAACGCTCATAAGCGGACGAAACGATTTGACGACTGGCCGCTCGTACGACCTCAAAAAGCATACCGTCATATGTTAAAGATGACACAAAGGGCATTAAATGTCTCATTATGACCTCGGACTCTGATGCGAACCGACCAAAGAACTCATTACTTCTTGGTGTCGAGAACGACATAAGAAGTAAGGGGGGCTCACTGTTGGGGAAAAATATATTAGGTCCGGAGACTCGGATATGAAGTAGGTCGGCTCTGCTGACACTGCCCGAAGAGTCCAAGACAATGGTCGGAGCTGAGGGAATAATGGATAAGGCCAAGAGGCATAAGCATAAGACGACTTAAGTTACTCTGTCATAGAGATAACTGCGTCTGCGTAAGCCTACAGAAGGCCGAATAAGTTAAAAGCCGCCCGACCAAGAGAATAAAACCGACCAAATGAGTTGGTTCCGTCGGCCACAGTATAAGGAAAGATGATGGAAAAACACCGAGACTATTTCACCCGTGAAGGGGCAAAAAACTTATTCAATTAAGCCAACCGAGACTCTCTCAGAGTCGGCAACGGTCGAGCCAAGACAGGAAAGGCGGTGTGAGTATAAATGCTGCCCTAAAAATCTGAAAATGCGGGTGTCCGATCCCGAGATCCTCGGGATCAGGCGAAATCAGTGGAAAGGATCAAATCTCTGAATAATTAGGAGAAGAATCCTCGTACGAGGGAGATCCTTGAAACCTATAAATATCCAAGTCCTCTACGAAAAAAAGGTACGTAACACAAAACCCTAAAAATCCTTTGCCATTGATCAGAGAACTGACTTAAGCATCGAAAATTTTCCGGATCTAGCCAGGGTTCCCATTGCATTGCTGATTACGCAGGTGGAAGACGATCTGAGCCGTCCGTAAAAAAGGCACTAACAACTGATAAAAATAAATGATTACACTAAAGAATGTAAGTAATTAATAATTGAAAGATAAATTTGATCCGACTTGGTTGGTCTGAGACTATTTGTTTTGTTATACACCATTGCTATTTATGGCCTTGAATTGATTATATAGATGCCTCTAATTTTCTAATGGTTACTATAATTGTTTCCTTATCATCGATTCTCATCAATCTTTTTCCTTCTTATCTTACCTGAGGTATTAATAACCTCTCCAAATGTCCTTGTTGAGTCGACCATCTGTTAGTGCTTTATGTTACGAATCCGAGTTTGAATACACCGAGATATTAAAGATAAAATAAAAATAAAATAAAATTGATCAGCTAAATCACGTATAAAATACGCTGTCCTTAAAGCATGATTCGCCCCCTTATAAACTGCTGATGGGTTACAGGCGAATTGCTTCCAGGATAAGACAAGCCTTATCTGGATCTAGCGTGCAGCAATCATGATAGGTCCACTGTGGAACAATTTTAACGCAGTAGATCTCTTCTGGCAGACTTGGACGGTAGAGATGATAACAATATTCTAAAATGGAGATATTTCTTGTATTTGATCTGATAGGAGAGAGGGGTGTGTTCAATTGATCATTTCGGACTGGAATGGTCCAGTTTATATAGGCATCAGGTAGTGGACCGTTGCTAGGCTGCAATCAAAGGTCCAGAACGTTTGAAAACATTTCTGTTCGAAGTGCAAAGTGCGCCATCTAGTGCCACTACAGCCACACTGCACACGTTCTCGCCCTCGCCCACGCCTGAGCCCGAGCGCGAGCACTGGAACACGCAACCCGTGTATCTCCTTCTCCAAAAGCTCCAAGTAAGAATACTCTACACAACATCTCATATAAACCACAAAAGTTTCTCAACCATTTTCGATGTGGGACAAAGCACACACACCGCACTTTTAATTCAAAATATTCCAAAAAGCATTTTAGAGGGAAAATCTTGAAATTTTTAAAAATTTGAATTTTTATTTTTTATTTTTTTAAAAAACTATTGATTTACAACAATCCCCCACTGGTTTTTTAAAATATTAAAAAATTCTGCCAGAATAACAGTTATTATGCATAAAGAAAAATATCTTGCGATTTGAATCTTTCCTTAGTGTAAGTATTTTAAAGTTATTTCAAAATTCCTGGTTGCCGCAGCATTGAACCAGTTATTCCTATATGATATAACCGAAAATACCACACACATAATAGCTCCTACGTTAGATGTTCCTTTATAATCTCGCTTAGCACTTTTAATGGCCATGTACTTACCCTGTTTCATGAACGATCCCGAGATAACTCTAACTCTCATGAGAAGCGGTACCACTTCTACGTTCACATAGGTAAAATTCTTCCAGTGTTTCCGTTAAAACACTTGTCCTATTTGACTGAACTTCATTAAGAGTTTAATACTCATCCCTCTTTTATAACGGCCAGCACTATCATCCTGGATGAGGTCATTATTTTCTTTAGTGCTGAAACTTTTCACTTATCAGTGAATTGTTATTACCCATTAAGCCCAATATTTAGAGATTTTCTAATTTAGGGTTGAGTTTCTTTCACTGGTGAAACTTAAGTAAAGAATTTCAACCCCATCCCTCTAGATGTTGTCCTTACTACTTCTCTCGTTAGAGGTTTAGTAAAAGGATCAGCCAAGTTATTACTTGACTTCACATATGAGATCGCAATGATTCCATCTTGAATCAATTACCTTACATAGTCATGTCGCAAACTTATGTATCTGGACTTTCCATTATAGGTACCGCTATAGGCTCTCGCTAGAGTGGCTTCACTATCACAATGAAGTGAAACAGCCGGTATAGGCTTCGCATAGAATAGGATTTCTAATAGAAGATCCCTTAACCACTCAGCCTCTTTGCCTGTAGTAGCTAGAGCTATGAACTCAGATTCCATAGTTGAGTATGTTATGCAAGTTTATTTCTTGGATCCCCAAGATACAGCTGCACCTCCTAGGGTGAATATCCACCCTGTAGTGGACTTGTTGTCCCCTGCACTCGATATCCAACTTGCATCGGTATATCCTTCCAATATTGCTGAAAATTCTGAGTAAAATAACCCTAGTCCTTTGGTTTCTTTAAGATAACCTAGAACTCTACTTATTGCTTTCAAGTGTTCAATACTTGGATTACTCGTAAACCTGCTTAGTTTACTCACAGCGTATACTATATCCGGTCTTGTGTATTGCATTGCATACATAAGACTGCCTATAGCACTAACATACTCTAGTTGTGCAACTGCTCTTCCATTATTTTCTTTTAACTTGATACTTGGATCAAACGGGGTTTTTGCCTCTTTAATTTTTAAGTGATTAAACTTGTTTATTACTTTCTCAATATAATGAGACTGGCATAATGCAAAACTCCCACTATATTTTTTAACTTTGATACCTAATATGGTATCCACTTGTCCAAGATCCTTCATTTTGAAAACTGAAGAGAGAAACTTTTTGATTTCAGTTATACCTTCCATTTTGTTACTGATTATTAACATATCATCTACATACAAGCATATGATTACAATATAATCATTATATACTTTTGAATATATGCATTTATCAGCAATATTATGTTCAAAACCATAAGACAGAACTTTAGAATCAAATTTATCATGTCACTGTTTTGGTGCTTGTTTTAATCCATACAAAGACTTAACAAGTCTATACACTTTTCGTTCATTTCCTGGTAGAACAAACCCTTCTGGTTGTTCCATGTAAACCTCCTCATCGAGATCACCATTCAAGAATGTTGTCTTTACGTCCATTTAATGGATATAAAGATGATGTATGGATGCCAGAGCGAATAAGATCCTAATCGATGTTATTCGAGCTACTGGTGAATAAGTGTCAAAATAATCGATTCCTTTTTTTTGTCTGAAACCTTTAGCAACTAATCTTGCCTTAAAGGTTTGAATTGTACCATCTGTGTGATATTTCTTCTTAAATACCCACTTACAACCTATTGATTTAGAACCTGGAGGTAGATCTACCAATTCCCATGTTTGGTTAGACATTATAGAATCCATTTCATCATTAACGGCTTCTTTCCAGAAAGCAGAGTCTCTTGAAGTCATAGCTTCACTAAAGGTTTTAGGTTCATATTATATAGTTAAAACCATAAGTATTTTTCTAATCGCATTCTCTCTATCACCTTGAACCAGATGAAAGGAAAGTCGCTGAGAGTCTATTTGATCAGGATCAAGACTCTTTTCTACTCTTGTTCTTTGACTCCCACGAGGTTCACTGGGTGTATTCTCTTCTATGTGTTTCTTTTGTCGTTTCATTAGGAGATTGAATCTCAGCATTCTTTTTCTTCGCGAATACGAAATTCTCAAAGAACTCTACATTTCTAGACTCTATGATTACATTGAAGTCTAAGTCTAGAAGTCTATAGGCCTTACTATGTTGTGCATATCCTACAAGGACGCACTTGATAGCCCTTGGACCTAACTTAGTTCTTTTAGGTTCTGGTGTTCTGCAGTATGCAAGACACCCCCACACTCTAAGATACCCTATGTTTGGTTTTCTTCCTTTCCATATTTCGTATGGAGAGGTCTTGGTTTTCTTAGATGGAACTTGGTTTAAAACATGACATGCAGCTAACAGTGCTTCTCCCCATAGGTTTAATGGCAACTGTGCTTGTATTAGCATTGAGTTGACTATTTCTACTAATGTCCTATTTTTTCTCTCTGTTACACCATTTTGTTGTGGTGTATATGGTGCTGTACACTGATGTATTATGCCGTGTTCTTCACAATAGTTGGAAAAGTCATTAGAGAAATATTCTCCTCCTCGGTCACTCCGAAGGATTTTAATATGTTTATCTAACTGATTTTCTACTTCAGATTTATAGATCTTGAATGCATTAAATGCTTCATCTTTCGATTTTAACAGATATACATATACATATCTTGAACAATCATCTATAAATGTTATAAAGTACCTTTTACCTCCACGAGTAAGAACGTCATTTAGTTCACATATGTCAGTATGCACTAGGTCTAAGATTTGAGATGATGTCTCAACACTAGGGAATGGTTTCTTGATTATTTTACACCGTATGCATACTTCACATTTATCTTTGTCACTACCATTGTATGAATTATGCCATTCTTAGCCATAAGTTTTATGGTACTGTAGCCAATATGGGCTAGTCTACCATGCCATAGTGTTACAGACTCAATCATGTAAGCAGAAGAATTATTTTCATTCAAAGATAATTTGATCATCCCATTACAAGTGTGTCCCTTACCCACAAAGTTTTCATTCTTAGATAAGATCAGCTTGCCTGATTCAAACACAACCCTAATCCCAGGCTTGCTTAAGAGATCCCCTGAGACAAGATTCCTCCTTATGTTTGGGACATGCAGTATGTTGGTCATAATTACCTTCTTTTCAGAGGTAAAAAGTAATTCTACGGTTCTTCTGTCTACAATTTCGATCGTCCTTCATTTCCCATTTGAACCTCCTGACCATTGGTCTCATCTTCATAGGTTTTGAAGGCAGATCGATCATTGCATACATGGACAATGACACCTGTATCATACCACCAACCAGGAATTTTCTCTTGAACTAGGTTCACTTCTGTGACCATGGCAACGATTTCATCGTCTACTGCATTAGCCTCTTTCTTAGGCTTTTTTCGATCCCTACAGACTCTAGCGAAATGCCTGGTCTTGCCGCAGACATAACAGGCTCCCTTAAGTTTGCCGTTTTTCTTCTTTTGAGTTTTCTTGAATTTTCCTTGATCTTTGTTAGGTTTAAGGGAATTAGTTTTCTCATAGGTATTATTTTGGGATGTCCTTTCTACTGCGTTCACTTTGGATGAGGATGTACCATTAGTGTAATCCTTTTTGTCTCGGTTACGAGATTCTTCTTCAATACGAAGATGCTTCTGGATTTGTTCTAGTGTGAACTCTTCGGATTTATGCAGTAGTTTCTTTCTGTAATCTTTTCAACTTGGAGGCAATTTTGCGATTATAGCTCCGACTTGAAAGGATTCAGGAAGATCAATTTTTATGGCTTTTATTTTATTTACAATAAGCTGTAGTTCCTGAATTTGGGCAAGCAGCGGTAGATTGTCTACCATTGTGAAGTCAAAATACCTGGTAATTAGGAATTTCTATGTACCTTCTTATTCAGCCTTGTATTTGTATTCCAGCGCGCTTCAAATTTCTTTAGCTGATGTGGTCCCCGTATACAAATCGTACAACCGATCAGAGAGGGTATTGAGGATGTGGCCACAACACAGCAGTTCATCTTCTTGTCGCTTGATCCTAGCAGCGATCTATTCTGGAGTGTCTGTGTCCTTTGCTTCAGGCAGAGGCTAGAGAGTCGGGTCCAGGATGTAAAAGATATTCAAAGCGGTCAGCAGGAATTTCAGCTTGTCCTGCCATCTAGTGAAATTTGAACCATCGAATCGGTCTAATCGAATCAGATCCTGTTTCATCAATTTAATTGATGCAACACTTTCGGTGTCCATCGAATCACGCTTTAAGATTGTTACGAATTCGAGTTTGGATACACCGAGATATTAAAGATAAAATTAAAATAAAATAAAATTGATCGGCTGAATCACGTATAAAATACGCTGTCCTTAAAGCGTGATTCGCCCCCTTATAAACTGCTGATGGGTTACAGACGAATTGCTTCTAGGATAAGACAAGCCTTATCTGGATCTAGCGTGCAACAATCACGATAGGTCTAATATGGAACAATTTTAACGCAGTAGATCTCTTCTGGCAGACTTGGACGGTAGAGATGATAACGATATTCTAAAATGGAGATATTTCTTGTATTTGATCTGATAAGAGAGAGGGGTGTGTTCAGTTGATCATTTCGGACTGGAATGGTCCAGTTTATATAGGCATCAGGTAGTGGACCGTTGCTAGGCTGCAATCAAAGGAACAGAACGTTTGAAAACGTTTCTGTCCGTTGTCCATTAATCACAGACGTTTTTGGTCGTCGGATTAAAGGATCTGACCGTTGGATCATCATGAGCCGTCCGTTTTCAGACCATTTGGCTTTCAAGGCATAGAGCCGTTTTCTGAAACCGCTGAACGTTTCGGATTTAAGATCCGACCGTTCTCAGTCACCTATAAAACCCAGGCTCATTTCAGATTCCCACCGCCCTAAGGTACTGACCAGACCCATCGCACCGGTTCGCGAAGGAGCGACCACTCTGCGACACGTGCGAAGTCCAAAGTGCGCCATCTAGCGCCACTACAGCCACACTACCCAAGCCCACGCCCACGCCCACGCCCTCGCCCTCGCCCGTGCCCGAGCGCGAGCGCGCATGCGCGTGTGTTCCAGTGCGTCCGTGTATCTCCTTCTCCAAAAGCTCCAAGTAAGAATACTCTACACAACATTTCATATAAACCACAAAAGTTTCTCAACTATTTCCGATGTGGGACAAAGCACACACACCGCACTTTTAATTCAAAATATTCCAAAAAGCGTTTTGGTGGGGAAATTCTAAAATTTTCAAAAATAAGAATTTTTATTTTTTATTTTTTCAAAAAACCATTGATTTACAACAATTTATGGATGACATGGCACTGATTGAACACGCCTATAGACCCAAAATCCTACATTTATTAGTTCAAAGTGCATGCGAACAAAGCTTTAGGCACCCTTACAACAGCTCGAGGAGATATTTTATTGGTAGCTACCATTCAGCCCACCGTTCTACATGATAGGCGTTTCTTCTCAAACGTTTGATAACAAATCCTTACAAGGTTATGCTGCCATGCTATAAGTACGTAGTGGTCTGGAGTCTTATTCAACCGTGGTGGGCAAAAGTACCAAACCCAGATATTTTGACGGGTTACGCCCATTTCATCTTCACGCAAGCATCCGTGCCGATATATGTCACATAAGTATGAGATCCGAGATATCCATAAGATGGGCCACAGCTTTAAATACTGGAATATTAAAGATTAGGCCACTTCACTTGTCAGGTGGGCAACACAAATGGATGGCTAACAAAAATAGTGATTGCTGTTCGTCGATTTTGTACATTCCTGGCTTGAGCTGTTAAATGGCCGAATTTTGGGTCCTGAGATATGGTCGGTGTATTCCATGAAGGGAAGCGGATTGCCGGTGGCGGGGGTGGCCCAAGCTGCGTGGACCACACCACAGATAACAGTGGGGATTGACCGCTCACTATTCAAAACATCTTTGGGCCCTTGGTAGGCTACTGATTCTTTTGGTGTGGTCCACTTGAGATTTGGATCTTCTTATTTTTTGGGATCTTGATCTATAATGATTTGTAAAGACTGATAGACGGCGTAGATATACAACATATTTATAAATGTGGGCCCCACGATTAGGGAAACACCCACTGCCTTGTTACCGGGGCAACACCTGATCCGGCCCCCAAGCAATCAGTGCTTCTCTTCTCATTTTGAGAAATGTAAAGGCTCTTCGCGCGAGTAGATATTGAACAAGTGAATCGCAGTGAACCTTCAAAATCGATAAATGTAAGCGATGTCCTGACCTGGTGGAACTCTATCCTGGGAGTCCTCTTCCAATAACCATGATGGACTGCTTATCTGGTGGGCCACACATTTACTTACAATAAAGACCCTTTGAGTTTAGTTTATAACCGTTGGTTTTCTGAAAGAAAGTATGGTCTACATGATGTATCTATTGCTTACAGAAAAGCCCACATAGCGACTGGCGTGGATTTCTCCACGCAAATCAAATTGACATCTGTGCAGCGACTCATTTCTCTTCATCTCAACTCGCGGGAAGCGCGGAAGAATTCCTGTCTCATATATAACATTAGCGATAGATGGGACGATTGCGAATATGCGGACAATCCAACGGCTGCGGATTCTCAAAATCCAACGGCGACGATCCATTTAACAGCTTATGTTAGGGTTTCGCAGCCTCCAACGGCGAGGATTCTTTCAATAGCCCATATTAAAGGTTTCGCAACCCTTCCCCCTCTTCCTCCTCTATTCTCTCTCAGGAACCGAGTAGGCGACTGAGAGCTCTCTTCCTCATATCTACTCATCTTCTCTCTGGTATAAAACCCTAGCCTCCCCTTTCCTCAATTTCTCGTATTCGTTTCTTCAAAATATCTTCTCTTCCATCGAATTCATGCAAAATAGCTCGATTTTCTGAATAGATTGGTACTTTTTTTTTTTGGGGTAAAAATCGCTTCTTTCCAGAATCGATTTCCGATCTATGAAGTGTTCTTGCTTTGATCTGTATTTTTTAAATCTTTTTTTGTGAACTTGATGCTGCGACTGAAGGGATATCTGATCCCTGAAGTGCTTTCGCTTTGATCTGTGTTATTTATCGTATTTCTGCAGCAGAAATGATTTTTGGTTGGATTTTAAATTAGGGAAATCGTATTTTGTTAGATGTGAATGGAACATATGTTAACTTGCAAAATGAAATTCGATGATGCTATTGGAACATATGTAAGTGGTTGGGTTTTTTCTGATCTTAATTTGCTTGATTTGATAGGACGATTTCTAGTAAAAGTGGCAAGTGGATGGTGTTTGTTTGTTAATGGATGTAGCAGTTAGTTCCTCTCATATGCATTTTTCCCCCAATATGCGGTGCTAGATCTGGAATAAGTAATTTTACAGTGCTTGAATTTCTGTGTTAGTTCTCTGAATATGTTTGTAGATCCTTGGATAATTATTGATATGGATCTTGGAATTTGGAATTGATATTTAAAATTGGTGTATCGGTTGCCATCGATATGGCCTTATATCTCTCTGCATCAGCTTTTATTGGGCTGATTCGGGCTGATACCAGCCATATTGTTAATGGATGATACTATTATGCATCGCGTAATACATACTGGTTTCAAACAATAAACCTTGGTCCTGCCAAACCATGTGGATTGACCATGTCTTTCAAGTTTCTATAAATATGTTAGTACCGGGAAGTACTTCAATAGATGTGAAATTGTAGGAGTGCTTTTCGAGGGAATTTTGGCATGCACATGCCAACATGGTACATGTGTGTAGATCCAAGCTGCTAATCACAAGGCCCCACTGTCATGATGCCCTTCTCATGATGATCAGCACATCATGTGCTGCCAGATGTTAAATACAGACTATTCTCTGTATTTTGTTGGCAATCCATGCGCATTTGTGGCCTGTTCTCTCATGAAAGTGCCCAATACATCCTATTTACGGTTGCTTATCCATCCTATGATTTTCTCTCCCAAACTAGGTGTTCCATAACAATGACAGCCACCCTTATGATATGGGCCCTAAAGGCCATTACGTTCGTTTATTTATTTTTTGAAAAAACCTGTTTTGGGACTGTTACGGGGCCATTACAAATTTTTTTTTTTTTTTTTTTTTTGGTAATGGCTGTTTAGGCCATTTTGGCCCCATAACACGTAACGGTCACAACTGGTACTGTTACACAACCATTTTGGCATACCATACTCCCATGTTGGTAAGCTGATAGACAGCTGTGAAAAACCATGTTGGCAATGAATTGTGAACTGTTTCATCCATAGGCAATACAGCTGTATTGTCCTGTTATAGGGCCCAAAATGCTCTGATACAGGGCGATATGTCACGGTATCTGTGGTGACTAGTATAATACACTGGAACTGATTTCAAACCTTGAGATAAACACAAATCTCACTGATTAGTGGCCCCTGGGCACCAGGTGCCCTGACAATCCATATTCTGTTTCATTGAACACTGGGGTACCTTCTAGATATTAAATTGTCTCTACCTCATTGGTCTGAATTTTGTACCTGGGATATTGAGGCCCATCCGTGGGAAAAAAAAATGGGAGGGACTTAGTCAACGGTTTTGCTAGTCACCATTTTGACTGGATTTTTTGGCTTTTGGTTGTGTTAAAATGAGTTCTAGCAGCCTTTTCTACAGGAGAAGGCACGTTTTGCTTTTAAAACAGGTTTTTGATTTCTTGTTGCTTTTAAAAAGGGGTTTTGATTTTTTGAGCCAACTGATGAGTAGTTTGGTTATTCGAAACTTGCCTTTTAGAATATTTTATCCAGTCCCTTGGGAAATTCATATATGTGCGTTCTACGCAGTAGGGTTCGATTCCTTATCTGGTACTTTATTTGTAGTCAACTGACTTAAATCTGGGTGGCATACTGGAACTAATATCAATTTTTGATATCTTTGGTTTTGGAAACTTTGCATTTTTATTTGATATCCTAGAGTCCCATGGGATGTGCAGATATGTGAATTTTACTGAGCAGGGCTCCACTTCTTATCTAGAACTGTCTTTTAGATAGGTTATTTCTGGGGAACCGTTCTCATTCTTTATGACTCGTTTGCTGCTTAGAAGGGATGTTTGATGGAACCCACGATCATTACTTTGTTTTTTTATGGTTTATCCGACTGCTGTGGACTTGAGGCAGCTCACTAGATGGTTGATGCATTATGACATTTTTTTTTCTACCATCGTCACATTCGAGATTGGGTGAGTGCATCATCCCCTCACTCGAATGCATCCTGAATCATACTGCTGTATATCGTTATGGATGTTGTGAATGTAATTTTCTTTTCTTGCTCTTCATAAATTGGATGGTTGCAGAAGCTCGAAAGCTCTTGTTTCTCTAATAGGCAGTGGTTCTTCTTAGCTAGCTCGATTGACTTGGTTGCTAGTTATATGTTTGGATCATTTGCCGCAACTTATGTTGATCATAAAATTTTTTGTTGGCTTATCTCATTACTTTGTGATGTTATTATTATTTTTTTGCACCTATGCAATAGTCTGATGCCTCGAGTTTTTCCCTGTTTTCAATGGATATCATTAATCTTTTTTTACCGCAATGTGGTCCCTATCTTGCTTAGACAATGCATTGTCTGTCATCCCTTTTTTTACTACCTGAGCCAGCCTCTGCAATTTCTCCTGTTAGTATACAAGTCACAATTTGTGAAATTTCAGTCATTTGTCAGCATTGCTAATATTTACCTTACCATTTCTCCTCGAGGCATGTCTCTGACTTATGAAAGCATGGATGTGGGAGAACTCATGTTCCGTTACCAGGGTACCTGCAAATATATAACAAACTATCGTTAAACTTATACTCAAATGTCATATTCTAGAGGGGTGCATAGGATGTTGAGAACTTAGTTTTAAAACTTGAAAACTTGGCTCTCCTCTTCTTGGCTTGCATATCTGTCTAGTTGTGGCTCACTATATGTCCAGCGGAGTCTCGCATATTTGTCATGTTGAGTTGACTAACTTGGATGTGTTTTTCTAAGTCTTGACACCACAAATCAGTAAAATGTTATAACTTACAAATGTTATGTAGTCTTGACACCACAAATCAGTAAAATGTTATAATTTACAAATATTGTGTAGTCTTGTCGAGCTGTGACAAGTTTTGTTGATTTATCCTAAAATTGTATGGAGTTGAGTTTGCTGAGGCAATTATGTCTCAGCAATATGACGAAACCTGAATTAGTTGTGAAGAGTTCTTTTTTTCCTCCTTCAAAGTTTACAGATGTAGGCCTAGATGGAATGTTTTTTTGTATAATCTAAGGATGTTTTAGAGTTATGTGCCTCTTAAGTGATGCCTTGCTGATGACGTATTGATGTAAGTTGAGGTTACAGATATAAGCTTAGACAGCATTTACGTATAGCCTATATGAGTGTTTTAGAGTCCTCTTCTGCTGAAGAGATGCCAATTGACTAACCATTTCTCCCCCCTAGGCTGCATAGTATAAAAGCTGGTAGAAATCTTATCCAACAGGCTTTGTTTGATTTCCATCACCAATAGATGGTGCATTGAATGCATGAAATGAGATAATTTGTGTTTATTCATCCTGGAAGTTGCCTAGACTTATTATTTTTGTGGCCCACAGATATAGGCTTAGACAGCTTGCGTTTCTGTATTGTCTATGTATATTTTAGAACCCTCTTCCACCGAAGAGATGCCAGTTGACTCACCATTTCTTCCCCCCATAGCCTGTATAGTAAAAAAGCATGTGGAAATATTATTGGACAGGCTTTGGTTGATTTCCAACAGCAACAGATGGTGCATTGAATGCATGAATGAAATATTTTATATATTTGTTCATACTGAAGTTTCTGATGCACGCACCATTTCTTAGAAAATTGTCCTATTTTGATTGCTATTTAATGGAATTCTCTCTCTCTCTCTTTGTTTTGTTTTTGATGGCTGCAGAACTCTTGACATGAAAATATTGCAGGCCTATCAACTTTTGAGCTCAGTTCCGTTAGATGGATAAAACATTTATCTCTAGTGTGGAATTGCCGTTGTTATTACTTACTGTTGGTCAGTTTTTGCGTGGTGCTTGATCATATCAGTTTAATGATGCAGGAACTTGTCTGCTGAAGTGCCATTTCTCTGGTGAACTTTAAGAGCAGTCAAGATGGTACTGTTGCTGTTTTATTATTTGAAATTGCCAGGTTGCTCCCTTGTGATTTTATTATTATCAACGGCTAACGTCTGCAAATGTTTGATGATGTATGCAGGTGAAGTTTACGGCAGAGGAACTTAGGAGGATTATGGACTTGAAACATAACATTAGGAATATGTCTGTCATTGCTCACGTCGACCATGGTACGAAGTCTCCACTGTTGTCAATTTGCATGCTTAAATAACCATACAATGATAATGCATATTTTTATCTATTGTGTCATATGATGGTTTTTTTTCTTCTTATGTATGTGCTAAAGATATTTTATATTACATAATTTCTTAATTGTGTTTACTGCAGTGTAAGTTATCTAATGGATATATCATCAGGCTGACCTTGTATTTCTGGATCTCACAGGCAAGTCGACCCTTACTGATTCTCTGGTGGCAGCAGCCGGTATCATTGCACAAGAAGTTGCAGGGGATGTTCGGATGACGGATACCCGCCAGGATGAAGCAGAGCGTGGAATCACCATTAAATCTACTGGCATCTCTCTTTATTATGAGATGGTAGATGAAGCTCTGAAGAGCTTCAAGGGTGAGCGTGCTGGGAACGAGTATCTGATCAATCTTATCGATTCCCCTGGGCACGTTGACTTTTCTTCTGAGGTCACAGCTGCTCTACGAATTACTGACGGTGCATTAGTCGTCGTAGATTGTGTTGAAGGCGTTTGTGTTCAGACAGAGACTGTTCTCCGACAGGCACTGGGAGAAAGGATCAGGCCTGTCTTGACTGTCAACAAGATGGATCGCTGTTTCCTTGAGCTTCAGGTGGATGGTGAGGAAGCCTATCAGACCTTCCAACGAGTCATCGAAAATGCCAATGTCATTATGGCAACCTATGAAGATCCACTTCTTGGTGATGTTCAGGTCTACCCTGAGAAGGGTACTGTTGCATTCTCTGCTGGTCTGCATGGGTGGGCCTTCACTCTGACCAATTTCGCCAAAATGTATGCCTCAAAATTTGGAGTCGATGAATCCAAGATGATGGAGAGGCTTTGGGGCGAGAATTTCTTCGACCCAGCCACCAAGAAATGGACCACCAAGAACACGGGTTCCCCTACCTGCAAGCGTGGTTTTGTTCAGTTCTGTTATGAACCCATCAAGCAGATCATCAACACTTGCATGAATGATCAGAAGGACAAGCTATGGCCTATGCTGCAGAAGCTTGGGGTTACAATGAAGGCTGATGAGAAGGAACTGATGGGGAAGGCATTGATGAAACGTGTCATGCAGACTTGGCTGCCAGCAAGCAGTGCCCTTCTTGAAATGATGATTTTCCACCTTCCATCACCTGCCAAAGCACAGAGATACCGTGTTGAGAATCTGTACGAGGGCCCTCTTGATGACATTTATGCTAACGCTATTAGAAATTGTGACCCGGAGGGTCCTCTGATGCTCTACGTTTCAAAGATGATTCCGGCGTCAGACAAAGGCAGGTTCTTCGCCTTTGGTCGGGTTTTCGCTGGGAAGGTCTCGACTGGTTTGAAGGTTAGAATCATGGGTCCCAACTACGTTCCGGGCCAGAAGAAGGATTTGTATGTTAAGAGTGTGCAGAGGACTGTTATTTGGATGGGGAAGAAGCAAGAGTCAGTTGAGGATGTGCCTTGCGGGAACACGGTTGCTCTGGTCGGATTGGATCAATTCATCACCAAGAATGCCACTCTGACAAATGAGAAAGAAGTGGATGCACATCCCATCAGGGCGATGAAGTTCTCTGTCTCACCTGTTGTACGTGTTGCCGTTCAGTGCAAGGTTGCGTCAGACCTTCCCAAGCTTGTTGAAGGGCTGAAGCGACTGGCAAAATCAGACCCCATGGTTGTTTGCACGATCGAAGAATCTGGTGAGCATATCGTTGCAGGTGCTGGAGAGCTCCACCTTGAGATTTGCTTGAAGGACTTGCAGGAAGATTTTATGGGTGGGGCTGAGATTCTTGTTTCGGATCCTGTTGTCTCTTTCCGTGAGACGGTGCTTGAGAAGTCAGTCAGGACTGTAATGAGCAAGTCCCCGAACAAGCACAATCGTCTCTACATGGAGGCCCGTCCCTTGGAAGATGGGCTTGCTGAAGCCATTGATGAGGGGCGTATTGGCCCTAGGGATGACCCAAAAGCCCGCTCAAAGATCCTATCTGAAGAGTTCGGGTGGGACAAGGATCTTGCCAAGAAGATCTGGTGTTTTGGACCTGAAACTACTGGCCCAAATATGGTTGTTGACATGTGCAAGGGAGTTCAGTACCTGAATGAAATCAAGGATTCTGTTGTGGCTGGATTCCAATGGGCATCAAAGGAAGGAGCATTGGCTGAAGAAAACATGCGGGGCATATGCTTTGAGGTCTGTGATGTTGTTCTTCATGCTGATGCAATCCACAGGGGCGGTGGACAGATCATCCCGACAGCAAGAAGGGTCATATATGCCTCCCAGCTGACTGCGAAACCTAGGCTTTTGGAGCCTGTCTATTTGGTGGAGATACAGGCACCTGAACAAGCGCTTGGTGGCATCTATGGCGTCCTGAACCAGAAGCGTGGTCATGTCTTTGAGGAAATGCAGAGGCCTGGCACACCTCTCTACAACATCAAGGCGTACCTGCCTGTCATTGAGTCGTTTGGGTTCTCAGGGACTTTGAGGGCAGCAACATCTGGACAGGCCTTCCCACAGTGCGTGTTTGATCACTGGGACATGATGTCGTCTGATCCAATGGAGTCCGGATCGCAGGCGGGGCAGTTGGTGGCTGATATCCGAAAGAGGAAGGGTCTGAAGGAGCAGATGACACCTCTTTCTGAATTCGAGGACAAGCTCTGAGGAGTCTGATTGGCAATGGAGAGAGATTCAAGTAGTAGGTAAGTTGGTGTCCATTTTGTCTGTTTTTTTTGTGGTTTTTGTTCTTGTTTGGTTCAGATGCTGCCAGTATCTGTTGGCTAAGTGGCTGTTTTTGATCCAGAGTTTCGTCAGTCTACATGTTCTTCCAAGGGGATGAGGATATATACTCTGTTTTACCTAACTTTTTTTTTTTTTTTTTAAATTTGTGATTCTGTTTTGTTTTGAACAAACTTTTTACGGGATTTATGCTTTTTATGAAGGAATGTTGTTTTTATAAATCCTGATTATAAAATGTTGCTTTTGTTATTTGCTTTTGAAAATTTCTCCACTTGTTTTAGGCTTTTACCATAGTAGTAGGAAAATACTCTGTGCTTGCGGAAATAAGGCTTCTCATACTTTGTAGTTCATTCATGCTTGTTTCAAATATAGGTCCTGTCCATCGGGTGGGCCTTGCAGTGAACGTTTGTATTCAGGTTGGTGCACTGACCTGGTCGGATGAAACATGATGATCCGGGATGGATGTGCACTTGGCCCCACCTATCACATCGGCTGTCCTGACATTGTCAGGGACCTTTTCCATCTGGTCTGCTTGATGAATGATGCTGGATCGTCTCTTCTCTGTGAAGAGACGCATTTGTTCAGCGTAGCATTAGCTGATGCTGATGGGTAAATGCATCTACCTTCTCTATGGTATGTATGTGGTGCTTAGCTTTGTTAGTTTAGGCCCAGTCTCATATGAGAGAACTATGCGTAACCATTGAGTTTATCATGCTTGCATCTCCAAATTAGTGTAGTTTGCTAATCACTAGTGTCCGAAACTGTCAATGTGATGCTTCCTATCCAATTCCAACGGATGGGTTAAATGGTACCTGTACTAGTCAGAAGGCTGGGTTCACCTAAACACATTTTGTTCAGGTAAGTGTTGTCAATGTGTAATGGTTCAATGGTTAAGGTACACCAATCCAATTTCAATAGATCAGTGGTTGGGTGTGGGTTGGAAATTGCTAACGTAATTTAAAATGGGGTTTGTTTTGGGTTGGGTTAAGTACTGAATTCGGGTTGAATTCAGATTCGGCCCCTTGTGTTCATGGATCGCATCTGTAGTGTTAGCAATTGGAAGGTCCTGAACCAATTTAATGTGTCCGTGTTCAATCTTTCGATCCATTAGGAATTTGTGTCAGGATCAGGTCTCACCTTTTGGATCTTGTTAAAAATTGGGTTTGGTTGAGGTTGTTTCCATCAGATGGGACCTGGTTAGAGTTGATCTGGTTGGGCCAGGTTGGTTTTAATAGTACAATGATATAAATTTAATATAATATTTTGATGATATTAGCAACAAAATGTGGTTTCAAAATGAGAGCACATTCACACACCATGCATGTGTCATAGAGGCACGGATACAATCTAATCTAACCATCCATCCATCCAGTGAGCCCAGCCATGTCAATGCTGTTGTTTTTCTTATACCCAAACTTGAAATCTGCAAGTTTCAGATGGGGTTGCTCCAGCTAGCATGTAAAAAAACTCTTTTCTTTGGCCAGAAATCCTGTCAAGCTCTTTGGCAAGAGGGCTCCCAACTGATTAAAAATGTTTAAGATACCTAACTGATTAAAAATGTTTAAGATATCCTGCTCTATTCATCTTTTCGGGTCCATCAGTGGCAGATAACCGAAAATTTCATTTCAACTTTTGGTCTTTTGAGGTTGCGCTGGGAAGTGTTTCCATACGGAAAATTTATGGAACCCATTAGAACCAGTGTGCACCAGCTCACCAAAATGGTATCCCACTCCATGATTCCTTGCTAATTTTCTAGGCAACCATATAAACTTGATCCAAGTGGGTCACAACTAGCCAAACAGCCGGGAACGAGACACCCTCCATGCTACTATAATACATATGGTATTTGGATAGTTTAGACCCGGATCAAGGGGCATGAAAAAAAAAATAATCAGGCCATTTGCAAACGTGGTAGGACCTGCTGAAATCAAGGACAGATGTTCCCTCCCAATTCTTTCCCTTGCAATGGCCCACCTAAATAAAAAATCGCCCTTATCTTTGGGTCCCAGTCCTAACATGATATGAAATGGTCGTAGTGGATGTTAGCAGGTCACCGTGGGCTGTTTATGTGAAATTTGGACCGTTGAACTCCTTTATTTGCCTTGGATGAAGGACATGATAAAAACCAGTCCATTTTACATTAATTTGGCCTCGGTGACATTAAGCATTGGTGTTTCTTCTAATTGTTTCCCTTGGTATGGCCCCATCTGAATCAAGGATTGGCTTGATATTTGGGCCCTGGCCTTAGCATGTGTGATGCATTTGATAGTCGGAGTGGATGTCAACAATGGATCACTGTGGGCCAATGCCATGGGCCTGTGTGAAGAACTAAAACTACACGGAAATGGAATGGATTTGATTCGAATCTTAACTGATGTAACCACCTATTTAAGCAAGGGATCCGATTACTAAAGGAGAAGGGGTTGGGTACCTCTTTGAACCTGCTTGGCCGTCTCCACACTGAGAAAAGAAGAATGAATGGGGAGTTCTGTAGGTTTCGAATTTGGTTGCATATGTTATGGATATGTTTATGTGTGTGCTAGGCGTGCCAGAGCCGCAATGGCTCCAATCGAATTGATCACCTTGTGACCTCGGGCACTAATAGTCGGCTTAGGATTGGATCTGAGAAGACAGACTTGACTACTCAGTCACCAATTATGCAGAATCAATCAATTTGTGAAGGGATGGTTCATCCTTATAATGAGTTCTTTTTATCCTTAAACAATGATTTTATTTGTGATTAAGTGTGTAATTCACTTTTACACCATTCAACAATAAAAGAATATAATTAAAAAGAATAACTAGGCCGAAGATGATCAATTAAACAAATAAGTTTTTACTACACTTGGCTGGAAAGAAAAAGAAAAAAACGAAGAAAAAAAAGAAAGATAACTAATGACAATATGTTCTTAGCGAGACGACAGTTGGAAACAACTGTTTCTTTGTGGCAAGATGGTCGTTGGGCATGGGAGTTGGATCACCTGCTCATCTGGCTTCGTAGTTAGACAGTCGTTGGGAAACGACATTCGTCGTCACAAGCGGAACTTTATTATGTGAGACACTCATGGTTTGTGAAAGTGTAGGCATTTGTTTGTCTCTTTGTTAGCTTTGCGGCTGGACAATCATTGTTGCAATTGTCTGTTCATCGCGCATGATTGGGTTCTATGGCGAGACGATTAATGGTGGGTGAACCTTTGATGGTTTGTTCATTGTATGATGAGGTTTCGTGGTGAGATGGTCATTGAAAAACGACAATCCGTTCTTTACTCAACATGATTGAGCTTCGCAGGCAAGTTGGTCATTGTTTAGACGATCGACCATTCGACACTCAGTCACAATATTTTGTGGTGGGAAGGTCAGTGGGATTACAATTTGTTCATCTCTCCTGGTCTTCACTCGGTGGTGAGAAGTTGTGGAAATGACTATCAATTTGTTGCTTAGATCCCAACTTCGTGGGCAAGGCTCTCATGGGATGACCACCTATTCATCTCTGGACCGAGCTTCGTGGTGAGGCAACTACAGTTAAACGATGAACTATTTGTAACTTGGTTGAACCCTCTAGTGAGATGGTTGAGCGGAATCACTAGGCACATGGTAAGATTTCCTTTGTCCATATGTTCCAAACCTAGGGATCTTCTGGGTTTGACGGCATAGTCACATATAGAGGGTGTTTAATCTCACTTTAATTTACTCAATCTAGGCTTGTTTTGTAGTGGCTTTGGCAATAAAAGAGTTATATTGAAGAATTATAATGATGATAAGTGTTTATGGCGGGCGAAGGATAAGCAGCGCAGAGTTGAAAAGTAGTGTTGTGTTATATTGGAGTAGCATGGGGCCCCGAGCTTCTCCGTTGAATTTATAGATGCGTAAGGCGGTTCACTGGAGACACGTCTTAAGATTGGCCTCTGGGATCTTTTCTTGATTAATTGGTCAGTTAGCAGACATGACTGATTATACTTCTAACTTAAGATGAGTTTATGAGGTTTTCTTCCACTTCGCCAGTCGTTAGACAAGTGTAGCTAATCATATTTCTAACTTAAGATAATCTTCCATGATTTATGATAATTTGTAATCTGAATACCGAAATAAACATATCATTTATGCATAAATAATGGAGATTGTACACTTCAATCTTAAAGGCGTACCTTGTAGGGAAGACATTCCCGATGTTGTGATGTTACCTAGAAAAGATCTTTATCTTTCGCACCTTACACCCTTAGGAAAACCCCTAGACTAGAATTTATAGGAAAGAGGCTGGAGAAGGTTACCCATCATGCTTCTCCCCTCCGAAGTCTCCAGACCGTAGGTTTCCATATCCATCTTAATAATCATGTATAAGGACTTCGATTCAAGCATCCTGCCCCAAACTTATTTGTAATGATCATAACTGTAGTGTGATTCATTGTATCGCGCAATCTAAATAATCCAATAGTCCAATCAAAACCAATGATCATGTGTAGCCCACCTAATAGGAGTATTACATTCTCCCACTTGGGCTCCATTGATTTCCAAAGGAAAACAAACCATTTTATTTTATTTTATGAAAAATATTTTATAAAATGTATTTGTTTCAAAAGTTCCTAATGGGTGCCTACTAATTTTTAAAACATCATTGTTGGATAATTATAAGCAACGCTTGTTAGATCTGGTCCATTAAGACCACTAATATTAGATCGTAGTAGTCAACACAATATTTAACCTTATAAAGATGCAACAGATCACGGTCACGAATACCAATAACTTTAGCGACATGGATCAAGAATATACAGTGTGGTATGAAGATTACACGTCTAATGTGGATACTTGAGGGCGGATTCCCCGAGGGTATGAGAGATCTACTTTCTTCTTCCCACCTGTTGCCTCGCTCAAGGACTTTTGTAAAAGGGGGTAAAAATGTTATATTTGACTAAAGCCGCCACTAACCAATTATTACGATTTTACAGTCGGTTAGAGCTTTTAGAAACACTTAAGATTGAGAACCCGAAGATTCTTAACCCTAAGATGACTCGTGAGTTTACGTTCCAGAGATTCCAAGGGACTGGTGCTAGGCACCCGCTTTGCCTGTATGAATATACGGTCTTTACTTCAGAAGATCTGACTAGTTTCTGAAGAGTAAGGGTAGTTCTCACGTGCATAAAATGTAATGCGATGCAGTAATAAGGGTGTTTGATCAATCTTAATTTCTGATAGGTAGGATCTGACTATATTGATAAGTTGCAGAGCATACGTTCGAAACGATCAAGTGCATGGTGCAAATGATGCTTGATGCCGATGCTTATGATGAAATGTCAACCAACCAGCTAAGGTTTTTGGTGGACATGCTGTGATTATACTGGCAGGACTCAAAGCATATGCCCGCCAGTCAGATACAATGGAAAATGATGAAATGTAAGGTATATGCTTAAATGACGACCAACTGGCTAAGGTTTCTGGTGGACACTATCTGATTATATCGGCAAGCTACAAAGCATACGCCTACCAGTCAGATGCGTGAAAATGATGAAAATGCACTATGATGCTAATGTATATAAGCAGAAGGGGGGTTGAGAAGGGAATGAATCTTGCATAATTTTGATGCATTGATTTGATGAAACTGATAGAGGCTTGAACTGTTGGATGAACGGTTGCAAAGCTAAGTTAAGTGACTCAGATTTGAGCTTGGGTGGCTAAGGAGGCTTGGCTAGGCTAGACTAGACCAGGGCTGGGTGTTCTCTCTCATTCTTACTCTAACTCTCCTTGGTGGAGGGGTGCTTCTTGGATCTCCTCTTGATCCTTCTCTCTGATGCTTTGAAATGAGAGTGGATCCCTTAAGGATGGTAATGGATGCTTGAAATGAGAAGGGAAGGGGGAAATTTATAGTATCCTAAACCTAGTTTTCAGGTAATTCCTAGTGATCCTAGGGGCAAAATTTGGTTGAATGGCTGAGATTGAAGATTTTCATATGACATCTTCTCATAGGTTGGATGATTGGTAAAATGGTAATTTTGGGTAAGGAGATAGGCATTAGAGTAAATGGACCTCCACCGCACACTTAAGGTTCGAAAAAGTAGCAACTCTCATGTTTGAGGGATGCTGCTAAAAAGAGCGAGAGTGCCACATGGTCGGAGGTAACTTGGTTGCCTCCGTTCCCCACTTGGACTCCCTGCTTTGGTAAGCCACATCCTTCAAGCGTGTGGAGGTTCTGCTACAATGGTTGGTTCTTTGATATTTTGACCATTTCTCTAATTGGGCTTAGTTTTGGGTTGAGTTCGGGCTTGGTTTTGGGCTTGACTAGGTGAGTTGACTGGGTTATGGGCTTGGGTAGGTTAACCGTGTGAGTTGACTCGCTGAGTTGACTCAAGGTTTTAGGGCTTTAGATTCATAGGGTTTAGGATCGATTTGACTACGTTGATTGGTTTGATTGGGTTGGATGGGTTGAGTTTAGGATTATGTTTCCTAGAGTTTAGGCTTCTAGGGTTAGGGTTTAGGACTAGGGTGTAGCTGTCCATCCATCTGTTCAAACTCAATAAGCTCATTAACCTACAATGAGGTGTCTACAGATGCCCCTCTTTGGCAGAGGTTGTGCGCAATTGAATGCCAAAGCGAGTGGACACCCCCGCCTTTGCCAATCAGTTATGAATTGCAATATGAATTTGTTGCCTTCCTTTGTGTCTGTGTTAGATGGTTGCCTGAAAATAAATAATTAGCACATATAGTGAGGATTTGAGGAAAACGTTGCGATTGTCCTTGCATGGGCCGCTAATTACAACCCTTTCACTCCTGATCTGTACCAACATCAGAAAGGTACAATAGAGCCCCTGCCCTTTCTACGACCTTACGAGGATAATGACCTAATACTGGATTGTTCGTTGCTTCCCAGATCACCCAAGGGGTACTTGTTTTGTTTGATCCTCAAAGTGGTTAGCTGCCCTGTAACGATCTAGAAAAATTCATATTTAGACCCGAGTACCACCTTTAGTATAAATCTTTTAGAACTAAATTCTTTAGAAATGTAATGTGTTTTAGCCATCGCTAAACAAGATTACTTATGGAATTAGTACCAATAACTTTCAATGCGATCTGTAAGACCCAAAACCTAGAGAATCATTGACGCTATCTTACACCAAAATCTAGGATCCAACTCTAAACCCAGTTGCTCCTGGGAATGCTTTGTAATTTTGAATTTGATTTAGATCGCCCGTCAAAAGCCTGATAGCTATGAACTTAGACCATTACGACCGCCTAGTTGGACTTGACAATCACCTAGTAAATCAAGCCCAAACAATGTCCTGAGACCATTTTATTGAGTTCGGAGTAAAGAGAGTAGGAAAATGAAGATTTTTAGAAAATTAAATATATTTTTAGTAATCTGGAACATTTCACTTGCGCGTTATTTGTAAGCATTTTGACCGTTAGAATTCAACCCAAAATCACCTTCGGATCAGGATAAGTGGCCCTTTCATATCATAGAACTTGTAGCCCTGATTCAAGTTTGGTAACCATTGAATTGAAGCTGGTCCACCACGGACGATTTGGAAACCCGATCGGACTGAAAACTTAACTTACTAAAGATCCGATGCTAGTGAGCTTAAGTCCGACCGCATTTGATAAGAGGACCTCTAGAAGTGCTCCGTTGGATCGAAAAGAGTCCGATTTGGTTATAACCTAAGTATACCTTGACCTTAAGTCTGTTTTCATTGAGTTTAGGCTTATAAAAAGGCCTTAAACCCTTAGTTCCAAATCTCATACGAATTTCCTAAACCCTAGTTGCTTAAGAGAGTGAAAAGAGAGAGAAAGTGTGGGAGAATCTGTCGAATCTCCGTAGGATTCTTCCTATTCCATCTATTCATCGAATTTGCATATCTGAATCATTCTTCTGGCGATTCTGATTCTGTTTTTGGGTAGCGTATCCGTCATTGACGAAGACACATCGTCTGAATTATATCGAATACATATTTTCTGGTTTAAGGTGCGGACTATATACGTTTAGGTTATAGTTTTCAAGACTTTTGATGTTAGATAATGATTTATTCATGTTGTGATTGCCATTACACATGCCAAATGCGCTATCTGTTTCGATTTCCGTATATGGATGCTTTATATTGTAAATAGCGTATTTCATGTATATGTTAGAATACCTGTATGCATATGAAATCTGCTATTTTGATTGCCATGATTAATTGTCGTTGTTATATGCTTAACATGAATGCGGCAACTCCTTGGCGAAAGGACTTGCCCTAATATGCAATGGAGTCGACATACGTGATGTATGTTGAATAGTGTAATCTAAGTGTTTTTTTAAATGCCTAAATGAGTTAGAAGTTAGTAATAGTGTAATCTAAGTGTTTGTTTAAATGCCTAAATGAGTTAGAAGTTAGTAAAGTGTGATTGCTAAGGTTGTTGAGATATGAATCTCAATCACAACACTTGAGTGTATGATTTCCTCCATGAATCATGTAACTGACATTATCCATGTTACATGTGTATATGATTTCATCCATGTACTGTATTTAAGTTTCAGTTATATGCCATGAATATTCATTGGAATGTAAGGTATGAATCATGCTAGTTGTTGAGCTTGTATGTGAGTGGGGCTGTGCTACAGTCCAAGTAATCGGTAATCATACCCCAAATGGTGGTTGAGGTGGTTTTCGCCACGTGGGATGAGTTCAATGAATTTGAGTCGTGCTTAGGACGTTCGGCAGTGGTTAGGCCACACGGAGTGCTTATGCATTCCATGTCGTTCAACTCAATGTACGCTTGGCCTAGTTGAGCTTATCAACTAACCTGATTGACCGATATTTTTTCACCATATTTGGTCGCTACTATTTGAATCTAAGACACCGAGCTTAACAGTGAAACTCCCATTAACCGTGGTACCGTGATCCCCTAAGACTCATGAGCCGGACATGGTGGTATGGGACACCGTGGTAGAGCTGTCGGCCTACGCTGGGGCTACAAACCTCCTCGTAGTGACCATTGAGCACTTTATTCTCGTGAGCAGATTATGGTGGTATTGGACACTATATTCTTGCTGTCGGCCTACACTGATTGGTGACGAGCCTTCTGTAGTGACTTCGAGTATATCCTGACACTGTATAAGGGCGATGAGTCCTATTGTAGTATCGAGGATATAACTAGGCCTGTATTGATTTGGTGATGGGGGAGTGGTGTAACGATTGTGTGCAATAGCCCTGGCAGCCCTTGCAATGACCTAGAATCGTGACATCGTATGAGAATCCCTATGACTGACGACCCTAGAATGGATCAATGTTGGGGATTGATACAAGGGAGGTGTCTTAGCTTCCCAATCCCGCTGTATGAAAAAGGACTAATAAGAACTTGGTAAGCATGCTCATATCATCGCATTGCATGTGCTATCGGTGTTGGTGTAAGAGCACAAAGGAAGTGACTTACATGCGCGATAATAAGATGAAGATCGTAGAGGGAGTTTGTGGCAAGGGCATGCATCATTCCTTCATAACATTCGTGCATTAACAAGAGTATTTAGGACATGTTTGATTGTATTGCCTTATCATTACTACTTGATTGGATTGATAACATGTTAACCTTTGCTGTATAGTACCACTGAGTTGATCACTCACTCCCACATTCTGGGACGGTGCTTAAACACTAACCAAACTCTGATATAGTTGCAGGTGACGACGATGCTAGCGAGGCAGAGCCAGACTTTGATGAGGACGAGGAGGCGTTCTCATATATGCAGTTCTCAGGCGGGTTCATGTGAGCCGTGTCCTGACCAGCGGGGATTTCTGGGATATGTATATCCAGATCGTCCGTGGTGGACCTGCTTCAATTCAACGGTTACCGAACTTAAATCAGGGCTACAAGTTCTATGATATGAAAGGGCCACTTATCCTGATCCGAGGGTGAATTTGGGTCAAATTCTAACTGTCAGAATGCTTACAAATAACGCGCAAGTGAAACGTTCCAGATTACTAAAAATATATTTAATTTTTTAAAAATCTTCATTTTCCTACTCTTTTTACTCCGGGCTCAATAAAATAGTCTCAGGACATCGTTTGGGCTTGATTTTCTAGGTGATTTTCAAGTCCAACTAGGTGGTCGTAATGGTCGAAGTTCATAGCTATCAGGCTTTCGACGCGCGGTCTAAATCCAATACAAAATTACAAAGCATTCCTGGGAGCAACTGGGTTTAGAGTTGGATCCTAGA
This sequence comes from Magnolia kwangsiensis, assembly GCA_037074715.1. Classification (NCBI taxonomy): domain Eukaryota; kingdom Viridiplantae; phylum Streptophyta; class Magnoliopsida; order Magnoliales; family Magnoliaceae; genus Magnolia; species Magnolia kwangsiensis. Next base: position 116,108,119 of record CM073571.1, on the reverse strand, counting down.
TTTCAGGGTAAGATAGTGTCAATGATTCTTTAGGTTTTAGGTCTTACAGATAGCATTGAAAGTTATTGGTACTAATTCCATAAGTAATCTTGTTTAGCGATGGCTAAAACACATTACATTTCTAAAGGATTTGGTTCTAAAAGATTTTTGCTAAAGGTGGTACTCGGGTTTAAGTACGAATTTTTCTAGATCGTTACAATCTACCCCCCTAAGAAAAAAATTTCATCCTCGAAATTTATACCTTCTCATACTCCTCGAGGATTTGGGGGTAATTCATCCTGACCTTAGCTTCCATTTTCCAGGTAGCTTCTTCTTCGCTGTGGTGCGTCCATAGTACCTTCACAAGTGGGATAACCTTGTTACACAATACCTGCTCCTTCCTATCTAAAATACGTGTCGGACATAGTTCATAAGTGGCATCCTTACTCAACTGCACCTGCTCCCATCTGATAATATGCGAAGGATCAAGAACATACTTCTTCAACATGGACACGTGGAAAACATTATGCACGCTTGCGAGTGGTGTGGGCAAAGCAAGGCGATACGCTACTGTCCCCACTCGTTCAAGTATCTGAAATGGACCAATAAATCTCGGTGTGAGCTTCCCCTTCTTACTAAACTTAAGAAGTCCTCGCATAAGAAAAACCTTAAGGAACACATGGTCCCCAACATCGAACTTAAGCGGTCGCCGTCTCGTATCGGCATAGCTCTTCTGCCCGCTCTGTGCTGAGAGCAGTCGGCGACGAATAATGTCGATCTTCTCTGAAGTCGCCTGAACAAACTCTGGGCCAATCAGAGTCTTCTCGCCCACTTCTGCCCAACAATGCGGCGCTCTACATGGATGACCATACAATGCCTCATAGGGAGCCATACCAATACTCGCCTAAAAGCTATTGTTGTATGCGAACTCTACATAAGGAAGACAGTCATCCTAATTGTCCTTGAAGTCCAACGCATAAGCTCGCAACATATCCTCCAAAATCTGATTCACACGCTTCGTCTGCCCGTCTGTCTGCGGATGGAACGCGGTACTGAACTTCAACTTCACACCCATCGCTTCTTGGATACGAGTCCAGAAGATAGATGTAAATTGGGTGTCTCTATCTGACACAATCTCCAAGGGAACTCCATGCAGGCGTACAATCACCTTAATATACAATCTAGCCAACTCGTCTGCAGAATTTGTGACTTTGATCGGTAGGAAATGAGCTGGCATCGTCAACCTATCAACGATCACCCAAATAGAGTCATATCCCTTCTTCGTCTTCGGTAGACCAGAAATAAAGTCCATGGAAATAAAGTCCCACTTCCATTCAGCTATGGGCATGGGCTGAAGTAGTCTAGGAGGTCGGTGATGCTCTACCTTAACCTGCTGGCACGTGAGATAACGGGATACGAACTCAGCTATGTTGACCTTCATATTGTCCTACCAGTACAATTTCTTCATATTCTGATACATCTTCGTGCTACCTGGATGCATCGCAAGCCTCGAACTGTGGGCTGACTCAAGAAGCTCTCGTCTTAAGTTAGATATATCTGGAATGCATAGGCGGCCTCGATATCGCAAGCCCCCATCTGTACTAATAGTCCACTCAGAGTCCCCGTCGGTACCAACCCGCTCCTTCATCTTGATCAGAAATTCATCGCCTGCCTGAGCCTCAATGATACGATTATCTACGAGTGGTTGTACACGAATATGTGTGACAACTTCATACGGCTCTTCCATTGTGAGCTTCTGCACAAAGTCTCGCACTAATTTCACCATAGCTCATTTTGACACCATAAGCGGAGCCACAAATTCTATAGCCTTCTTGCGGCTCAACACATCTGCCACAAGGTTCGCCTTGCCCGGATGGTAGGAAACCTTGAACTTAAAATCTTTTAAGGTCTCCATCCATCGGCGCTGTCTCATATTCAAATCTCACTGTGAGAATATATATTTAAGGCTCTTGTGGTCACAAAAGAGCTCGAACTCTTCTCCGTAGAGGTAATGTCTCTAGAGCTTTAATACGAAGATGACAGCTACCAACTCTAGGTCATGCGTAGGGTAATTCTCCTCGTGCTTCCTTAATTATCTTGAGGCATATGCAATCACCATGTCCTTCTGCATAAGGACACAACCCAAACCAACGTGAGACACGTCAGTATATATCGTATACTTAACCCCTTGCTTTGACAATACTAGCACAGGGGTGGACGTCAACTTGTCCTTCAGCTCCTGAAAAGCTACTTCAGCCTTCTCATTTCAAGAAAACTTCAAGTCCTTTCTTGTCAACTGAGACAATGGTCTGGAAATCTTAGAATAATCCTGAATGAAGCGTCGATATTAACCTGCCAGACCTAAAAAACTCCTCACCTCGGTAACTGAACTGGGCTGCTTCCAATCCTGAACCGCAGCTACCTTAGCGAGGTCAACTGCAATGCCTTCCTTGGACACCACATGTCCCAGGAACTTCACTTCTTCCTTCCAGAAGTCGCATTTCTTATACTGTGCGAACAACTGGTTCTCCCTGAGAGTATTCAATACCGCTCTCAGGTGCTCCTCGTGCTCTTCCCGACTAGGGGAGTATATCAAAATGTCATCGATAAAGACAACGACAAACCTGAACAAAAATGGCCAAAACACTCTGTTCATCAGATCCATGAACACGACTGGAGCATTCGTGAGTTCAAAGGACATCACGAGAAACTCATAATGACCAAAACTGGTCCTGAATGCAGTCTTCTGCACGTCCTCATCTCTGACGCGCAACTGATGATATCCAGATTGCAAATCTATCTAAAAGTTTTCTGTCCGATCGGGTTTCCAGATTGTCCGTGGTGGACCAGCTTCAATTCAATGGTTACCGAACTTAAATCAGGGCTACAAGTTCTATGATATGAAAGGGCCACTTATCCTGAACCGAGGGTGAATTTGGGTAGAATTCTAAAGGTCAGAATGCTTACAAATAATGCACATGTGAAACTTTCCAGATTACTTTAAACATATTTAATTTTTTAAAAATCTTCATTTTTCCACCTCAGAACAGTGCAACGGTCTCAGCATCTTCGAGATGCGGTCTATCCAATACTCAGCCTCCTCGGGTCTATAACTATCTGAAAATGTAGGAGGCCTCAAGCGCTGAAATCGTTCGAAAGCGCCGCTCACACTAGTATGCCTAACAGGGTATAGAGGCGAGGCAGGTGGAGTCGCCGCCATCGACTGAGCAAAGATGCCAGCCAAGGAGGATAAGAACTGCTGCTGTATCTGCTGCTGCTGCATCAACAACATCATCTGCTCTAGCCTATCAAAAGGTGGAGCGGACTGTGAGGTAGAAGGCATCGACGCAGACGCACGACTCTGCTCGGGAACCACAGGTGTGATAGGAGGCACCACAGAAGGTGTCACAGGAGATGGCCCAGCAGTAGGATCAGAGCCGGCTGAGAACTCGACATAAGATCTGAACGAGATGGGCCTGAATGGGGGTCATATGAGTATCACACAGGCAAGGGCCCCGTCGAGCGAATCTCCTAGAGAAAGACCGAAGATCTCGAACGCTTAGGCGGCATACCCTACACACAACAGAGGGTAACAACCAATGAGATTAGGCATTCTCACAGTACATTCACAGCATAAACTTCACAAGCCAAAGGAACAACATGCACTTTATTAACAAAATTGTCACAATACATGATTTACAACATTACATTAATCGCTACAGAGAAAGCATGCGAACAAAATATCTGAGCTTCAAACACTAAGCTTTAACACTAAACAACTACCAACTACCAAACAACTAGCAAACCAAACATAAAAAAATAAGTAACAAACAAGCAAACAACGACTACATAAAGCCTATCCATTGGACTCTGGTGATGGAGAATGGGCACCCTTATCCTTCAGGCAACACAGGATGGTCTTCAGCGTGCGGGTCACTTTCTTGAACTTACTCTTCACGAGGTCCCGTAAATCCCCAATATCCTGTCGAAGAGCAGCCTGACCCTCCTCGAGTCGCACTGTACGGGCATCTCTATCAGCCTGAGTCGCTGGAGGAGGACTCTCATCAGCATCCTGAGCCTCCTCTTCCTCTTCTTCTTGGACTTCTTCCTCTATCTTTGCCCCACCTTCCTCTTCACTTGCTTCTTCTTCATTATCATACTCTTCCTCGCTCTCATCATCAAGTTGGGCTTCACGCTGCTGAGGCCCCATCTTCATCTGGTTAAGAGTGGCCTCACTGATATAATGGACCAGCACTGGCAACTCCGCCCCAAGTCTGTAGGCAAACTCGAGCGCAATCTTGTATATGAGCCGGCTGAAGGGAAGCGACTCAGTCCTTCTCTTTGATCACGCGATAAGGATGATCTGTCACAGGATAAATGTAGGCACGCACGCCTTCTCTCCTTGCCCTACTTGATATAAAAAATTTACCATGAGACGCGTGCATTCACTGCGATTGCTCCACCTGGGATAAACATTGAACGTGCAGATGTGGTGAAGTAGATGAAAATTGCCCAACATATGGGTCGCTAAGAGGCTCTTGTTACGCTGCCACGCAACCATACGACCACATAGAAACCCGGTGCGTCGATCTCTCTCACAAACACTATTCAGATTCCTTGCACTTGGATGTACCTCGCCAAGTGGCACGTTCAGAAGTTGAGCTATCAACCTAGCATTGATTGTGGCTTCCCGATCTTTACCGAAGGGGATCTTGAACTGCAACGGCTCCAGCGTAGGATCCCGAATATGAGCATAGAAGGTGCGAATAGTACTCATATTTGCACGAGACTTGCCCTCAAATAGCGGACCCCACCCGGCAGCTTCCATACGCTCGAACAACAAATACTCGTCAAAGAGTCGCCCATCCACATGCGCTTTAAAAAGAACCCTACGATCCTCATAAACGCCATGAGCCAACTCTGCCAACAACGCCCTTCTAAATGGAGCTTGGGGATCCAAATCTCGCTTCGAATGCAACTCTCTCCCAACATTAGAACTCGCGGTAGCTCCTCTAGGCGGCCTCGAATGAGCGGGACGACTAGGCCTAGCCTCGTCCACAGGGGCACGCTTCTTGCCCATCAACGAAAGGATGGTGGAAATGGAGAAAAAGGCTACAATAGCTTCCATGAAAGCCATGAAAAAGTGAGGGAAAGGAAGAAAAGGGCTGACCTAATGGGTTTTCACGGATCTAGGTCTAAAAGAGGAGTGCAATGGGTCAAAGAAAGGGAAAAATAAAAGAAAGAAAAGATCAAGATAAGAGAGGTTGGGGGCTGACACGTTTTGGAGCTCAAATGAGAGCTATGGGAGCTCTAATCACAGAAAAAGGATGAAGTAGGTGCTGGGTATGACTAAGAACGGTGGAGGGATGAAGGAAATAACGAAAACGAAGGAATGAGTGATTGGAAGGGAGGTTTGAGAGAGAGAATAACAACTTTGTAAGAAAAGGAGAGCTTGGGGGGTCACTTTGTGAAGGAAGTGAGGGTTTGGAGGGGTTTTAGTCGACTGCCCACACATCAGGGGGTTACCCTAGCCCCCAAACACGATAGGCCCAGACAGCCTTGCCCGTAGGGCCTGCTGACCGGTGAGGCCCTCACCTACCTCTGGAAAAACTGGCGAGGGCTCGCCGAGTGGGCGAGGTCCTCACCACTCCCTGGGTCCAAAAAAGTTGGGGTCCCACCCTGGAACCCCCTAGAACTTGATCGTTTGCTCCCCTCTTCCGATTTGAGCCGTTTCGAGTCATTTCGGAACTAATCCGATCTCTATTCAGTTTTACTGATTTCTAACGGCTGGAAAGGGCTGGGATGCGGTCTATACCCATCAATTGATGGTCTAGACTTGATTTGGAGTTTCAGTTATATGCCATGAATATTTATTGGAATGTAGGGTATGAATCATGCTAGTTATTGAGCTTGTATGTGAGTGGGGCTGTGCTACAGTCCAGGTAATCGATAATCGTACCCCAAATGGTGGTTGAGGTTGTTTTCGCCACGTGGGATGAGTTCAACGAATTTGAGTCATGCTTGGGACGTTCGGCAGTGGTTAGGCCACACGGAGTGCTTATGCATTCCATGTCGTTCAACTCAATGTGCGCTTGGCCTAGTTGAGCTTATCAACTAACCCGATTGACCGATGTTTGTTCACCATGTTTGATCGCTACTGTTTGAATCTACGACACCGAACTTACCAGTGAAACTCCCGTTAACCTTGGTACCGTGATCCCCTAAGACTCATGAGCCGGACATGGTGGTATGGGACACTGTGGTCGAGCTGTCGGCCTACGCTGGGGCTACAAACCTCCCCGTAGTGACCATTGAGCACTTTATTCTTGTGAGCAAATTATGGTGGTATGGGACACTATATTCTACACTGATTGGTGATGAGCCCTCTGTAGTGACCTCGAGTATATCCTGACACTGTATAAGGGTGACGAGTCCTATTGCAGTATCGAGGATATAACTAGACCTGTATTGATTTGGTGATGGGGGAGTGGTGTAACGATTGCGCGTAACAGCCCTTGCAGCCCTTGCAATGACCTAGAATCATGACATCATATGAGAATCCCTAGGACTGACGACCCTAGAATGGATCAATGTTAGGGATTAATACAAGGGAGGTGTCTTAGCTTCCCAATTCTGCTATATGAAAAAGGACTAATAAGAACTTGGTAAGCATGCTCATATCATCGCATTGCATGTGCTATCGGTGTTGGTGTAAGAGCACTGAGGAAGTGACTGATATGCTCGATAATAAGATGAAGATCGCAGAAGGAGTTTGTGGCGAGGGCATGCATCATTCCTTCATAACATTCGTGCATTAACAAGAGTATTTAGGACATGTTTGATTGTATTGCCTTATTATTATTGCTTAATTGGATTGATAACATGTTAACCTTTGCTATATAGTACCATTGAGTTAATCACTCACTCCCACATTCTGGGATGGTGCTTAAACACCAACCAGACTCTGATATAGTTGCAGGTGACGGCGACGCTAGCGAGGCGGAGCCAGACTTTGATGAGGACTAGGAGGCGTTCTCAGGCGGGTTCATGTGAGCCGCGTCCTGATCAGCAGGGATTTCTGGGATATATATATGACGATTTTGCATAGTTGATCCATGTATTTTGAGACACAGTTGTATATATTGCCTTGGGCAGAGCATGCATATTTTGAAGATTATTTTTGAATTATATATGTGTTTAAGTTTTTCGCTTGCATTTTCTCAATATCCCTGAATTATGTCTGCTGATCTGGCTTGATCTATTTCATGTTTTATGCACTAACATAGACAAAATTCATCCATCATCAAATAATGTTGCATAAGTGATGTTCTGGAACTTGGGAGCTGAGTTATGTTCGACCCCCGATTTTCAGGGCGTTACATGCCCTGTGCGTTTTGCGGTCTTACAGGGAACTCACTATACCGACTTGGACTCGATCAAATTCTGCAAGCATACACACCTAGGTATGGTGGGTGGCCTTTTTCCATGCAATCTTCTGGTTTTGACAGTTAGGTTACAATTTATCTTTTTCGCCATTTAGATGATTCCTTCTGACTAGGCTTGGCCTATTGTCTTTTCAAAGCATTAGCATTTGATACAATGGAGCTGACACTGGAGTTCAATCCGATCATATTTTGATGTTCATTCAGATCCGGTAATCTCCGAGGAAACCGTGAGATATCGGATCTTATTTGATTTTGCACTGACTCCCTCATAAAGACATGGTAGATCTCTTAGTTCATCAGAAGTCTGACACTTTATTTTGAAAATGTTTTGTGATTTGAAAGTCGCCCCACCCAGGGGAGTGATACTCCATAGGGGTTTTTATTGCCGGTTGATTTTGTAATGTGTCCAACTATTGGTTGTCTCCACCAAGTATTCCTGTGGGACTTCAAGTAAGCTGGTTTTTATTAAAAATATGAGATGGGTTAATGAGCATGTTGGTTGTGATGGTGTCTGACTTTAGATGGGGATTATGGATTTTGAAGATTTTGCATTTTATTGCTTGGATTTTGATTGTCACAACTGGGACTGTGATCTGTTTGGAGTAGTTCATTTGAGGCAAGTCTGATTAGTGATTATGATTAAGAATCCAATGGTCAATCAGTTTGAAAGTACGAGCTATAGATGTCCTAGAGGGGGAGGGGTGAATAGGACAATATAAAATATTTCAATATAATACGGAATAATAAAACAAATACTCTTAATTGCTTAGAATATTGAAATATGGATTTCAAATAATTCGTAGGACAACCTTCACCTAAAAGATTTAGGCAGGAAAACCTTAGTTTACGACGTCTTTAAGATCAAAATATCAAACTTGGGAAGAGACAATCAATCACAAGGAAGACATATAAAGAATTAAACATTTACCACAATGCACAAGGAGTTATAGTGGTTCAGTGCTTAAACTGCACAGCTACTCTACTCTACTCTCAAAATTACTACCCTTGTAATTTTATCTTTCACTATTTCAAGGTTTTCATACGTTCACCTTTACAATCTTATACAGTTCTTATAATTTTTACGGGCTATTACAATAAAACCCTCTTTATGATTTTCACAGGCTCACCACAAAACAACCCGCTGAGATTTTCGGGTTATCTCAGAAAAATCCAAAATGAAATAAAAGTAAATACAACACTTATCTTCAATTGGTGAGTCGAAGACGTAACTGTATCTTGATTGCAGCGATCTTCTTTCTTGGGATATTGATGAAGCCGTATATATGTTCAACCCAAAAGGAATATAGGGATCTAATATATTTTCAATGTAATAAATAATGTCCTAATGCTGCAAATCCAATTCTCTAATACTCAAGTAGAGTGTGGATTACTCTATTAAAAAAGATTAAACTAACTTGAGAAAGAGAATAAAATAAGCTAAATCAATTATAAGAATTATTGCACAAATAACTTAAAGAGGCTTGGACTTTCACTCTTTACTTGAGAAGATAGATCTCTAATTTTCGTGTTTTGAATGAGTGAGAGAAAGCCTCTATTTATAGCCAAAGGACTTGAAAATTCGGTTGGCCTGATGTTAGGTTTGGCTGGTCGAATTCCAATGATTATGTTCCAACAGATCTTCGAATTTCACTAGATGAAATCTTTCAAAAGTTCGATTGGCCCAAGCCAAAATTTGGTTGGCTGAATACATGGATCGGCTGGCCGAATCTCCATGAGATTCGAAATCTAATCTTACTGGTAACTTGATTGAACATACATCGGGCTAGCCGAGCAGACAGGTTGGGCTGGATGAACTTGCTTTGGAAAAAATCTTTCTTACTGTATACTTGCCCAAATTATGTTGGGTTGGTCGAAGGTAGTTAGGCTGGCCGAACTTGAAGTCGGGCTGGCCTAACTCTAGTGTATTTTACTTAGAATCATATGTTATCGTGATATCATGTGAAATACACCTAATCTAGGGTCAATCTAAGGTTATATCACTTGATGGTCGACACATACTAAGTGTTCCGATCTTCGAACCATGTAAAGCTTTTAACGCTTGAGAAGTTAAGTATTCCTTGAGATGTTGATCGAGTCTTTACGAGTTCTTCATGAGTTGTCAAAGAGTAACTTCCTGAGTGCTTTCGCTCCTTTTAGGGCTATGAAATTTGACAATCCTAATTGTGCTTAAGTATAAGCACTTACACAGTTCCATCATCTCACTGGGTAATTAGACTCAATTATTTTTGGGCTAATCCGAAAGGCTAGTTATGATTAACTTTAGCTTTGAATGATGTGGATCTATTCGTGGTTGGGGGTCAGGATTTCAATTTATGACCAATCGAGTCCGTCGTCTTGCGTGCTCGTGGTCAAGATTCCGATCTATGATCGATCGGATCAATCGTTCCATGGGATTTTGACTCTTTTGGGGATTTTTTTGGGATTTTTGAACTGTGATATGGTCTATCAGATCGTGAGTTGATGATTGCATTTGATGCCAATTTTTATTGAAAGAATCCAGTAATCGACGATCGTGATTGATGATAGTATTTTGTGAAAGTGTCCTTGGTTTGTCAATTAGCGTAAGTGTCGAGTCAGTCAGATTGCAGAGCCCCATAGGAAAATCAATTCAAAGCTTCTGCCTCAACCGCATGTGTGCAAGCTCATCATAGGTAAATCTAAGCCTCACATCCCATGTCCTAAAACACCAGGTAAATTAAACCCGTTAAAAAGTTAGAACATGATAGGGTTTATAAGTGAGAAAACTTTTTCAAAAATAGAAAATTTCTAAGTTTTCTTGCCTGGTCGATTATATCGATACATGTCTCGATATGATTGATCTGCATTGTCGATATCCTTGGAAGTTCAATCAATAATCGAATGAGGACAAAAAGTGTCCAGCAACCACATGTATATATAGACAGAATTATCGATGTATCGATGCACATATCGATACCATCGATAATTAAATCTCGAGTCCATCAAAGGTGTCTCGATAAATCCACAGGCAGATCTTCGGTGCCCCTTTTTTTCCTTAAAAATATCATATGTGCATCGATATATCGACGCCCTCCCCGATACCATCGAAGTTTAAATCTCGATGATATCGGTCATGGGCATGAAGTTTTTCAGCAAAATATTTTAGGATAATTTATTTATGATTGAGGGTCGCTCGATAGAATCGATATTCAAATATCGATGATATCAGTACAATCTTGATGGCATCGAACAGGGACAAAAACTGTCCAGCAAGCTTAAACAAAAATCCTTTGGATTTACCGATGCCTCAACACAGCTATTGATATCATTGACATTCAAATTCTGATGATATCGAAGGTCCCTCGATTATTCTTTTAAACCTTAAAATTTCATAGCAAGTCTCTCTCATTTTCAAATGTCGAGGAATCGAACCTCTCATCGATGAAATCAGAGTTCGAAATTCGATGATATCGACAAGTGTTTCGATTCAATCGATCAGCTGGTAAGAGGTTTCAAAAGTGTATGACATTGAGTTTGTGTCATCGAGCGGACCATCAATGCAATCGAGAATATACGCTCGATAATATTGAACTCGCTTGATGATATCGAACTCTGTCATAAATGTGACCGTTTTATATTCGCTGGAACCTTTTGCCTATATAAAGAGAACTTGTCTATTTTTGCTGGTAGAGAAAGAAGAGAGTGCTTTTGAGTATTTTAACTTAGATGATATACCCAAAGCCCTTTCTCTCAAGAGATTTCATCCTCCAATCCACCCTCATCATTGATATTCAATAGAGTAGATTAGGGAATAAATTTTCGCATTCAAGGATCCTCCAGTTGCTACCTTAATGACAAATCATTAAGCTGAGATGCCTTGAATGCATAGATGTAATGCCATGAAAATTGAGGGTCGAGCAGGAGCCTAACTCCCGAGTTCTAACACATCACTTATGTAATATAGAGAATGATGATTTAATGTTGTCTGTATTAGTGCCTTAAACATGAGTGAGATTATACCAAAACAACGCATTATACTTCAGAGATATTTAAATTTACGCAAGCAGAAGACTGTAATAGATATATAAGGTGCATAGACGTGTTTCCCAACCTCCAGAGTATGATGGCATTACTGCGGTGAATAAATACATATTTGTTCCAAAGATACAAAATGACAAAATGTGAATGTCCAACTAATCATATATCCCTGTAATCCCGTTGATCAGAGCGGACTGCATGTATGAAAACTCCTCCTCATCATTGTAGAAGTATGGCTCAGCCTCATATGTCGCGCCCGTATCTGCCTCAAAAATAGAGTCTGGTTGGTGTTTAAAACACCATCCCAGAACGTGGGAGTGAGTGATCAACTTAGTGGAGCTATGAAGCAAAGGTTAACATGTTATCAATTCAGTCAATCAATAATGATAAAGCAGTACAACAATCAGATCCTAAGTACTCTTATTAATGCAAGGATGGTATGTGATAATGATGCATGCTCTCGCCTACACTCCCCGACATCATCTTACGATCGCGACATGCACCCCTTCCTCTGTACACTTCCTCGCCAAAGCACCGCGCAATGTGATGCATGGCCGTGTTAGCCGAGTTCTTAATTAGACATATTCATACAACAGGATTGAAAAGCTAAGACACCTCCCTTTATATCATGTACCCAAATAATGATCTATCTAGGGTCGTCAATCCTAGTTAGTCACATATGATAGATAGTTCCAGGTCACTACAGAGAGGCTCGTCACCTCAGTGCAGGCCTAGTTTATACTCTAGTTTAATACGAAAAGGCTTATCACCTCAATGTAGTTTCTAGTGTATACTCGAGGTCACTACGGGCTCGTCACCTGATCATAAGCCAACAGCTCAAATACAGTGTCCCATACCACTGTATTCGACTCACGAGTCTGGGTTGCTCACTGAACACTACGGGGAGGCTCGTCACCCCAGCGTAGGCTGACAGCAGGACCATGGTGTCCCATACCACCATGCCCGGCTCATGAGTCTTAGCGGATCGTGGTACCACGGTTAGACAGACTTTGCACTGGTAAGTTGGTGTAACGGCCTGAAAATTGGGGGTCGAGGATAAACTCCACTCTTGAGTTTCAGAACATCACTTATGCAACATTTTCAAAGATGGATGAATGTTGTTCATATTAGTGCAGAAAATATGAGTGAGATTAGACCAAAACGGCATATCATACTCTAGAGACAGTTAAATTAGCAAGCGAAAGAATGTGATAGATATATAAAATATATAAATGATTATAAGTCTCCAGAGTGTGCACATGTTATCAGGTTAACTAAATACATGTATACTCCAAAATAGAAAGAAAAGAATATACATGGGTGTGGAAATAAAAGGTAAAATACCAAGTGTATTGGCATCTAATCAGTAACCCTGTAAACCCGTTGATAAGAACCTGCATATAGGAGGGATTGTTGAGGGTTAAATATTGCATATCAGACCCCATTTATTGCCTAGATTTATGAGCATAATACCGTTTAACGCTCGTTTTTAATCGTGTTTTGTTGCAGGGTGTGATTAGGAGAGTTGACTGAAATTAGATACTAAAAGCATGAAATTAACGCTCAAGATTCACCAGAGCAAGGGATGGACTCCTAGGGACCAAGATCAACGCCAGAGATCCAAGAAAACAGAGAAATTGCAGCCATTCACCTTTAAATGGCTCGAAAGTGGTGTAGAATGTAAGATCACAATGTTTCCACCATCAGTTCACCTCGAAACTTCATACGTAGCCTGAGAACCATAAATTAACCATACACGTCAAAAATTAACCGTTGGATCCCTCTGTAAGTGACCTAACGGACAGATCAGCCTATGAAACGGTAAAGTGGGGCCCACCTGATATCTGGATCTACTTCAATTTGGGTCTCAACGCCTAAAATGATATGATAAAATGGATGGGCGGAGCAGATTTCTCTTAACATCACGGTGGGATCCGTTTTCGTGGGATGAGTGCACATTGCACGTGTGCACTGGAGGTGCACTGAACGCAAAGTCGGTTTGAACCGACTTTGACCAGCGGCCGCCCGACTTTCTAAACAGAGAAGGAAGTCTCTGTTGCATTTCATGGCATCCGCTGATCCATCAGTGGCCCACCATCATTGTGCAACTCGACGATCGGATCCGTTCATCATGTTTGGAGGGGGGATGGAACCATCACCTAGGTGAAAACTTCTCAAGAAGAAGCATGTGAGATATTCTAACCGTTCAAACACTAGATGAACGGTCGGGTGAGATCTCTGGTGGAGCACACCTAAGTCAACTCAGTCTTGGCCTTCCCGAACGGTTTTTCGCCTTGAAGCTAATGGACGGCTTAGATTTCTCGAAAGACAAGTGAAGTGGGCCCACCAAACACGTCAACGCGTCTGCGTATGAGTTACGCACGTCCGGAAAAATTGGATTTTTGTTGAAGTTGTGGCCGACAATCATCGATCTATTTAATGATCCAAACCGTTCATCCATCTCCTAGGGTGGCCATAATCCATGCCTAGCTGCTGGAATTTGAATGTATTAAGTTATAGTTTTGTTTAACCGTTCAATAGCATAATGGACGGTGGGTTTAAAAATCTGTGGGCTACCATAAATCTGACCCGAAATTGAGCATTCCCAACCGATTTTTCATCTTCTATCCAATGGACGAAGAGGATTTATCAATAGATGTCAAAGTGGGACCCACCGAACGTCACAGCGGCAAGGGCCGTTTTGATTGCATAACGGACAGATTGCTTCCATTTTGCGGATGGTTGTGGGCCCCATACATTGTCCAAACGGACAATCCAAACCGTCCATCGTGGAGAACAGCTAAAATTCTTCCAAGGGACGTTGATTTTTCGGACAGCATGCAAGGAACAAGGAGGTTGGAAGGCTCCGAATTTAGCTGTATACAGGGGCATGCGGCTGTCGCTGCGATAGTCTTCCGTGCACCGACTCCAGCTTTTCGATTTTGCTGAGATTTTCTCCACCGACCGACCCAGCTACTACCCTGCTGCCTATAAAGAGAGAGAATGTGAGAGAGAAGGGCATCTTTGGTTTTGAACGTGAAGAAGAGAGAGAGAGAGAGAGAGAGAGAGAGAGAGAGAGAGAGAGAGAGAGAGAGATATTTCTTTCCTTTTCTTTTCTTTTGCTTTGTTTAAGGGATTTCAGCCCATTCATGGCTGGCTAATCCTCTTAGCTAGGGCTAAGAGGTGAAGCTTGTAATGAGATGGGTGATTCTATGCTTTTAATTTAATTTTAATGTATGAATTGAAGTTGATTTTAGTTTGATTAGTATGAAAATATTTTTAGTCTTTTATGGTCTATTGTGACTGAAATTACAGTGGGTCTACAATGGCTTTGAATATTTACTTTTCCTTTTATGTTTATGACGTCAGGAAGCCCTGTTGTTCACCATAGTCTCCTGGGCATGGTCGGATGATGGTACCCTTCCTAATCTTCATACATGTGATTGTTTGGTAATTAGTTTAATTCTGTTGTTTGTCATAGTCTCTTGGGCATGGTTTGGTGACGAAATCCATTCTAATTCATATACCTTTCATCTCTTGAAAACTAGATCAATGACAATTCAGTAAATTCCATGATTCATGAAACAGGCATAAGATCTCCCTGATCTCTACAAGTGGATCCTATGAATCCCTAGTTCCCCATCTTTGATTTCTCCTAAGTTTTAGATTCAGTATTCCACAATTATTCCTCAAATTATATTTGATTTAGATTTCATCTTATTCTAGTCCTAGTTTTACTTGATTTTAGATTACGTACAGGTTTCAATCCCTTGGGATTCGACCTCGGTCTTACCGAGTTATTACTACATCACAACCCTACACTTGGGGAGTGAACAAGTTTTTGGCGCCGTTGTCGGGGACTGTCGGCTACGTTTTTCTGAAATTAATTAGTTTTAGGATTAGTTTAAGATTAGATTTTCTTGTTAGAACTTTCTAATTCTAGGTTTAGAAGCTTAGTTATTCCTTTTTTAGAAACTTTTCCTAACTTTAGATATTTCCTATTTTTCTTTAGTTTTGGATTCTTCTTTCTATCTGATTTTTTTTAGAACTAACTTAATTTTTCTGTTTTATAGGAAACTTCTAATTTAGTAAGCTCTTTCTAATTTCTCTTTCTTTAAAATTTCTTATTTTGTCTAGAAATTAGTTTACTTTTAATTAGGACTTTCTATTCTTAGAAACTAACTTGATTTGTTTATTTTGCAGGTTCTTAACCTAGGACTTCAAATTTGGTAACTTCTTTCCATCTTTCCCTTTTATTTTCTAGATTTCTACTTCTTTTCTCTTAGGTCTAAGTTAGAATTTAATTTGAGGACTGAGTGTGTTTTATACCCCAGTGGGCACACGACAACACTCGACGTCTCGTGACTGAAGGAGGATTAGTTGAGGGATTGACTGTCCATCGCAGGACTAGACACCACTTGAATTCTCCTGAGTTAGTGGAGGTAATGGCTGAAAATCAACCTCAAGCACTACCCCAACCTAGGGTTGAGGAAGTACATGATGAGAATGAGGTGCATCCGGCACCCCCACCTCGTATTTTATGAGATTATTTACAACCGGCGGGGGTGAGTACGCCCTCATGCATGATTTTTTCTGCGAATACAGGACATATGGACATCAAACCAGGGGTTATCCAACTCCTTCCTAAGTTCTATGGGCTTGAGTCTAAAGAACCATACTTGCATCTGAAAGAGTTCGACGAAATCATAGCCACTTTATACTTCCCTAATGTATCTGAGGATACAATTAGGTTGAAACTCTTTCCATTTTCCTTAAAAGAGAAGGCCAAGACGTGGTTGCATTCACTGCGTCCTAGATCCATTGGCACATGGGATGACATGCAGAGGGAATTTATAAAGAAAATTTTTCCACATCATAAGACAATTACCCTCAGGAGAGCAATCATGAACTTTGCCCAAAAGGAAGATGAAACATTCTTCTAATGTTGGGAAAGGTTTAAGGATTTGGTCAGTTCATGCCCACAACATGGCTTTGAAATGTGGCGCATTACAAATTTTTTCTACGATGGACTGACATCTTTCATGCGCCAAATGGTCGAGACAATGTGTAATGGAGAATTCATCAATAAAAATGTTGACGAGGTATGAGATTACCTCGATAATCTTGCTGAAAAGACTCAATCATGGGATTATTATCCAAGTTCAAACACCATGTCTAGGCTAACTCAATTCAAGGAGAAAGGTGGAATATATCTCTTGAAAGAAGAGGATGACCTTAAGTATAAAGTGTCTACGCTCATAAGAAAATTTAAGGCCATGGAAGGAAAGAAGGAAAAGGTTAATGAAAGTATTTGCGGCATCTGTGATTGTAATATTCATACTACTGAAAATTATCCTACAATACCTGCCTTTTGAGAAGTATTGAATGAACAATCTAATTCTGTAAATAACTATCAAAGACCTTTCAATAGACCAACCTTTAATACGTACAATCCTGGCTGGAAAAATCATCCTAACTTTAGTTGGAGGAATGGACAAACTGCTACCCCTCAAGGTTTTTTCAATCAAAATCTAAATCAGGGGAAGCCTCAAGAAGAATCGGTTCAAAATTCCATACAAGAGCTGGCTCAGACAATGCGAGGAATATCAAATTTTATGCAAAAAATAGATTCACATATGATGGCTATAGAAAAGGGGATGCTTCCTGCACAACTACTCCCCAATCCTAAACCGCAATACGAGATAGGTGACCCCATCTCTTCAAATCAAATAGGGCACGCTAAATCCATCACCACTCTTAGGAGTGGGAAGGTTATTGATAAAACCCTTCCGGTTAGGCCCGAAAAGCCTCAAGAACCAGAAGAGGACAACAATGATGGATCTAGTGACGCCCTACCAAAATTTAAACCGGAATCCCTAGAGAAGCCAGTTGCTTCGTTCCCCCAATGGTTGGTTGCACCAAAACGTCTCTCTTACTCTCAGGATATCCTATAGGTGTTGAAACAAGTGAAAGTCAACATTCCTCTACTTGATGTCGTAAAACAGATACCTTCATATGCCTAATTCCTAAAGGACTTATGCACGACCAAACGACGGCAATGTGTTCAAAAGAAGATTTTCTTAATTGAGAAAGTGAGTGCCATCCTAAAACAAGATATGCCACAAAAATTTAAAGACCTCGGTTGCCCAACCATATCATGTGTAATCGGGAACTATTGAATTGATCACGCACTTCTTGACTTAGGAGCGAGCGTCAATCTGATTCCCTACTCGGTATACCAACAGTTAGGTTTGGGTGAATTAAAACTCACCCGAACCATACTACAACTTGCTGATTATTCTGTTCGTGTGCCAAGAGGGATAATCGAGAATGTGTTGGTCCAGGTTGATAGATTTTACTACCCTGTAGATTTTATCATCTTGGATACCGAACCCATTAATGACACGAGCGCTTAGATTCCCGTCATTCTTGGTCGCCCATTCCTGTCCACTTCAAATGCAATTATCAATTATAGGAATGGTGTCATGACTATGTCTTTTGGAAATTTAACATTGGAATCAAATATCTTTTTCAATAACGGCAGCAACTCAGAGGATGATGACGATTTCCATGATATTAACATGATTGATTCTTTTGTGGAAGATAGAACGCCTCTCACCTTATCCTCTGATCCTCTAGAGACGTGCCTGGCCCACTCTCATGATCTTGATGATAATATAATTAGGGAGACGTGTGCCATGCTAGATACTGCACCGGTACTTGAAGTTAACCGGTGGAGGCCACAATTTGAAGAGTTGCCCCAAACTGATGTAGTGCCTCTACCGTCTAACCTCAAGCCACCGAAGCTTGACCTAAAACCTTTTCCCTTTGATTTAAAATATGTCTATTTTGGTCAAGATGAGACATACCCGGCGGTGATCTCTGCCCACCTGGAGAAAGAACAGGAGAGTATGCTCATATCTACTCTCATTGAGCATAAGGGAGCTCTTGGATGGACGATAGCGGACCTCAAAGGAATTAACCCATCGATTTGTACTCACCGCATATATCTTGAGGATAATGCAAAGGATGTTCAACAATTATAACGTAGACTAAATCCAAACATGAAGGAAGTGGTTAAGGCCGAAGTTCTTAAACTATTGGATGTGGGTATCATATACCCTATATCAGATAGTCAATGGGTGAGTCCAACTCAGGTGGTTCTTAAGAAGTCCGGGATCTCCATCGTAGCCAATGCCAATAATGAACTCGTGCCAACCAGAGTTACTACTGGTTGGAGAATGTGCATTGACTACAGAAAGCTGAATACCGTCACAAGAAAAGACCACTTTCCTTTGCCCTTCATTGATCAAATCTTGGAAAGGCTAGCTGGTCATTCCTATTACTGTTTCCTTGACGGGTATTCGGGTTATAATCAGATTGAAATCACCCCTGTGGACCAGGAAAAGACCACATTTACATGTCCCTATGACACCTTTGCTTACAGAAGGATGCCATTCGGGTTATGTAATGCCCCTGCCACCTTTCAGCGATGCATGATGAGTATCTTTTCTGACATGGTGGGAAAATATTTAGAGGTCTTCATGGATGATTTCTCTGTTTTCGGTTCATCTTTTAGCGAGTGCTTAGCGAGTCTTAAATGTGTGCTGAAAAGATGTGAAGAAAAGAATTTGGTACTTAATTGAGAGAAGTGCCATTTCATGGTTCAAAAGGGAATTATCCTTGGGCATATCATCTCGTCCAAAGGAATCGAGGTAGATAAGGCAAAAATCAATCTTATCTCTAACCTACCTCCACCCAAGAACATTAGAGACGTGCGATCCTTTTTAGGACACGCAGGATTTTACAGACGATTCATAAAGGACTTTAGTGTCCTCCCTCGTCCTTTATGTAATCTTCTTCAATAGGATGCACCGTACGAGTGGACTGAGCAATGCCAAGAAGCTTTCACTAAGCCTAAGGGCATGTTAACCACTGCACCTATCATGCAGCCACCCGACTGGAGTCTTCCTTTTGAACTTATGTGCGACGCCTCTGATTATGCTCTTGGAGCGGTTCTAGGCTAGAGAAAAGATAAGCGGCCTTACGCCATTCATTACACCAGTAGGATTTTAAATTCTGCCCAAGTGAACTACTTGTAACATCCCGAAAATCGAGAGTCGGGTAGAAACCTAACTCCCGAGTTCCAGAACGTCACTTATGCAACATAGATAATGATAAATGCATGTTGTCTGTAGAATGACATTAAACAAGATTGAGACTAAGCGAAAACAGCATATCATACTCCAGAGACAGTTAAATCAGCAAGCGGAAGACTGTGATAAATACATAAAATATATAATTGATTGTAAGTCTCCAGAGTGTGAACATGTTACCAGGTTAATTAAATACATATATACTCCAAAAATAGAAAGAAAAAAAATATACATGAGTGCTCCAAAAATATAAAATGACAAGTGTCAAAGTGTCTAATCAACCTCCCTGTAATCTCGTCGATCATAACACGAAGGAGAAGTCCTCCTCATCATCATACAAGTCCGGCTCCACTTTACAAGCAGCGCCATCATCTGCAACTACAACCGGGTCTGGTGGGTGTCCGGAAATACCGTCCCGTAACGTGGGAGTGAGTGATCAACTCAGTGGAATAATAGAGCAAAGATTAGCATGTTATCAAATCAATCACGCGTTAATGCATTCCTAGATACTATTGTTAATGTATGCATGAAATGACATGATGGATGCCCTCATCGACATACTCCCTCATACGGCACCATCTTACGCCCGCGGCATGCTTTCTTCCCGCAGTGCTCCACATCTTTCAGGCACATGCAATGCGATATGGATAATGATTACCAAGTTGTTATTAGTCTTTTTCATACAGCAGGATTGGAAAACTAGGGTACCTTCCTTATATCAATCCCAACACAGATCCTATCTAGGGTCGTCACTCCTAGTAATCTCATACGATGTTATATTTATAGGTCGCTGCAAGGGCTGCCAAGGCTGTTACACGCACTCGTTGCTCGTCTCCCCCATCACCTTATCAATACAGGCCTATTTATATCCCTAAGACTGCATTAGGACTCGTCGCCCCCATACGGTGTCAGGATAAACTCAAGGTCACTACAAAGGGCTCGTCACCAATCAGTGTAGGCCGACAGTAAGAATATAGTGTCCCATACCACCATAATCTGCTTAGAGTAGGGTGTTCACTAGTCACTATGGGGAGGTTTGTGGCCTCAGCGTAGGCCGACAGCTCGACCACGGTGTCCCATACCACCATGCCCGGCTCATGAGTCTTTATGGATCAAGGTACCATGGTTAACAGGGTTTTCAATGGTAAGTTCAGTACCCTAGGTTCAAGCAGTTATGACAAATACAAGGTGAACATACAATGGTCAGTCGGGTTACTTGGTGAGTCCGACTAGCACGATCGCACGTTGAATCGACCGACATGAAGTGCACAAGCACTTCGTGTGGCCTGACCACTGTCGACGACTCTAGTACGACTCGGGTTCATCATACATATCCTTCGTGGCGAATAGAATCCAACCACAAATTCTAAACTGTTACCGACTGCCTGAACTGGAGTATAGCCCCAAGCACATGTAATGTGAAACAGTAATCAGATGAGAGAGGCAGAATTGAAATACAAGAAATTTTAGCATGTTATCAGCATGTTGAAACGTACATCATAAGCAGTTAACCAAACACGAGTATTTCACACATAAGGTAACCAATTCAAACACAACAAGTATGGAGGAAATCATGTGCATCATTAAATTGGTTGAGAATCCATTCTCAACGCTAATCTACAACACCACTTACTCAATACTTACTAATACAGAATGAAAGAGTAAGGGTTTAAGCCCTTTTTATAAGTCCAAAAGCGACGGAAATAGACTTTGGGCCAAAGTATACTTATTTTATGTCCAAATACGGACTGTTCCGTCTCAACGGAGCATTTTTGGAGGTCCTCTGGCCGAATGCGGTCGGACTTAAGCTCATGGGTACTGGATCCTACTCACATCAAGTTTTCAGTTCGGTAGTGTTCTCAGATCGCACGTGGCGGACCAGTTTCAGTTCAACAGCTACCGGTACTCAATCAGGGCCACAAGTGCGTTGACATGTAAGGGCCACCTATCCTGATCCGAGGGTAAAATTTGATCGAATTCTGATGGTTAGAACACTTAGAAAATGTCGCGCAAGCGACACCTGCCAGATTTCATAATTTATATTAATTTCTAACATTTCTCACACTCTTCGCTCTGGACTCAAGGAAATCATTGTGGGACATCATCTGGACTTGATTTTTGAGGTGATTGTCAAGTCCAACTAGGCGGTCAGGATTGTCTAAGTTCGGGGTAATCGGACTTCCGACGTGCGGTCCAGAGCCGATACAAAGTTTCAAGGTGCTCCCGAGAGCAATCGGGAACAGAGTTTGATCCTAGATTTTACGGTATTGTAGCGTCAACTATCCTATACGTTTTGAATCTAGCAGATCGTATTGAAAGTGATTGGTGAGAATTTCATAGGTCATCTAGTGCAACGCTAGTTGATTCTTGTTGGATTTCTAAAGGAAGTAGCCTTTATTGATTTTTGTTTGAGATGAGATTTGAAGGGTGGAGCGAGGGTGTTTGAAAACGAAAGAAGGAAGAGTTTGGAGGGGTGGTTTTTGCCAAAAGTCAGACATTTTGGTGAGAAAGGAGAGCTTAGAGGGTCACTTTGTGAAGGAAGTACCTGATCGGGAAGGTTTTATGGGACGACCCACACCTAAGGGAGGTACCCTACCCCCCAAACTGCGTTGGCCCGAAGCTCCGACCCAGCTTGGCCCGTTGACCGGCGAGCCCTCGCCGGTGAAATCACAATCCGGTGATGCTGGCCATATGGACTGGTTTCCCCCTGCCATGGAGGTCCCAAATATTTGTGGGGCCCACCTTGGATCATTGTGGATTAGCGTGAGTGGGCCCACGACTCTGTTCGAGGCGTTTCGGGGCCAGTTTGCTGACCGAAATAAATTTCTATGGTGTATAGCATATGATTTTGGGGTAGGAGACGCTAATCTATCCAACTAACCTATCTATTTTGTTAGATTCCAAGAGGTTAAGGGTCGAGACCCATTTTATCCATTTATTTACTATTCACGGTAATTTTTTGCTTCGGTATTGTTCTTCATCGTTAATACCCTAGGATTGGTGTTCTTTACTATTTAAACTTAAGGAGTCGTGTTTAATATGAAAGTACTTGGAGAAATATGAAGAATGAGGTAGTGAAAGGTGAGTTTTGAAGGAAATGGGTTGAAAAGTGATTTCTTTGGCTTTGGGATTGAGCTTTGAGAGTGTTATGGTTGACCTATTGCCTAAGGACGTCTAACTCTAGGTTGGCAAAATTTGGGGTGTTACACTACTCGACTACGGAAAAGGAACTCTTAGCCGTAGTGTTCGCTTTGGACAAATTTAGATCCTACCTGATCGGATCCAAGATCATCATTTACACAGATCATGAGGCACTTAAGTATCTTCTTTCTAAGAATGATTCTAAGCCCTGCCTGATACAATGGGTCCTTCTACTCCAAGAATTCAATTTGGAAATTAAAGATAAAAAGGGAGTAGAGAACGTAGTGGTCGATCATCTTTCTCGCCTTAAAACCTTTGATTCCCTTGAGGCGACCCATATCAATGACATATTCCCTGATGAACAACTGTTCAGAGTCTCTCATTCACCTTGGTTCACTGATATTGCTAATTATCTTGCTACAGGTTCCATACCAACACATTGGACTGCACAAGATAAGTAGAAATTCTTTACCAAGGTGTGCAATTTTTTCTGGGATGATCCATATTTGTTTAAATATTGGCCAGACCAAATCTTAAGGAGAGTGTGCCAGATGATAAGCATCAGAGTGTCATCTCCTTTTTTCACTCACAGGCCTGTGTTGGTCATTTTATGCTAAAAAGACCATGGCCAAGATTCTGCAATGTGGCTTTTATTGGCCCACTGTATTCAGGGACACTCATGAGTTTTGCAAGGCTTGTGAGCGTTGTCAAAAATTGAGAGCATTGTCCTATCGAAATATGATGCCCTTGAATCCCATCCTTATCATAGAAGCATTTGATTGCTGGGGCATTGATTTCATGGGACCTTTCCCCTAATCCTTTGGAAATTTATATATTTTCCTCGCCGTAGATTATGTCACTAAATGGGTCGAAGTAATTTTGTGCCGCAACAATGACCATCGCATGGTCATTAAATTTTTAAAAGAAAACATCTTATCGCGGTTCGGAACACCTCGAGCCATCATTAGTGACGGGGGCTCACACTTTTATAATAGACCA
Organism: Magnolia kwangsiensis; assembly: GCA_037074715.1. NCBI lineage: Eukaryota > Viridiplantae > Streptophyta > Magnoliopsida > Magnoliales > Magnoliaceae > Magnolia > Magnolia kwangsiensis. The sequence goes on along the minus strand of CM073571.1, from coordinate 116,084,382 downwards.
TTCGAGAGCTTAATGAAGAAATACGGTATTTCTCATAAGGTGAGAACTCCATACCATCCACAAACGAGTGGACAAGCTGAGATTTTCAATAGGGAGATCAAACATATCCTGGAGAAAATGGTTAACCCTAACCGTAAGGATTGGTCAATTCGATTGACCGATGCCTTATGGGCGTACCGTACTGCTTTTAAAACTCCTATTGGAACATCTCCCTTTAGACTTATCTATGGGAAGGCTTGTCACTTGCCTGTGGAATTGGAACATAAAGCATACTGGGCGATCAAAAATCTAAATTTTAATTTGGATAATGCTGGCTCGTTACGCAAACTTCAATTAAATGAACTTGAAGAAATCCGGAATGATGCGTACGAAAACTTAAGAATTTACAAGGACAGGATGAAGGCGTTTCATGACCAACATATTCTACGGAAATCATTCACGCCAGGTCAGAAAGTCCTTTTGTACGATTCTCGACTACATCTCTTTCTGGGTAAGCTTCGATCTCGTTGGACCGGCCCTTATATTGTGGTCATTGCTTATCCTCATGGGGCCATCGAGATAAGAGATCCCGACAATGGCAAGGAGTTTAAAGTCAATGGACATCGATTAAAACTATTTTTCGAGACATTTGATTTAGAGGACATGTCCATGCCTCTGACTGCTCCTGTTTACCAGGATTGATCTCCTAGTCTGATGGAGGTATAGGTAGGTTTATCGCTTTCATAGGACTAGGATCGTTGCTTTATTTGTCTGGCTGAAGACGGTAAACTTCATACTCCTGGGAGGCCACCCAGCTTTTCGTTCCATTTCATTTTTTCTAGTTAGCTAATTCAATGTTTGTGGGTAACATTACTGCAAACCCTCACGAGACTACAACTCGTCCACTAGGGGTAACCTAGGGGTTTAAAGGCTTGTTGCATATGCTAAATGCAATCGAGAGCACCTGCGAAAGTAGTATAGGTAGGATTTTATTTTTATTTTACTTTCTCTCTCGTACTAACTTGCTCTCTCACAGAGATCTTTTTCTCAATTCGTTATCCAGGTACTATCCTCCCATCACTTCTCATTTACTTTCGTTGTCCCATGTGCATTGCATGTTTATATCTTTTACATTGAGGACAATGTAGATTTTTGGTTGGCGGTGAGAGATTAGGTTACCTAATCAGTGTTTTCTTGGTCTTGAGCAAAAATTGTGAAAATTTTTAAAATTTTTCTGAAAATTCCTGTGAATTCGAAGTGATTTTGACAGATATCCGTAATTTAGATTTTTAAGATACGTGATGATGGTAATGTATGACTCTTGAATTTAGTTATCTGTTAGATTTCACAATTAAGATCGAATTATTAATCCATGATTAGAAGTTGTAAACATCGATTGAGTCATGAGTTCATGTGTCACATCTCGCTTTCACATTAAGGTTTCAGTTCGATATTGAAGGGTTAACTTGGTAATCACTAAGCATGTGAAGAAACGAACTTGGAAAATTTGTCTGTCATGATCAATTGAAAAAAAAAGAAAAAAAAAGATACCTTTGGAAAGGTTGGGAGAATAATCTTCACCATAGGTTTGCTCCCTATAGGTGAGGATTTGATTCTCCATGAATGATATGTGAAAAGGTTTGGGTGTACGGTCTTCACTATAGGTTTGCTTCCTGTAGATGAGGATTTGATTCTCCTTCTTAGCATTAATTTACTGAAAAAATCAAAAGCTGAAGGAATGAAAAGAAGAACTGTAAGGCAAATTATGGGTTACCTTGTCCTGAATGCTATTTTGATCATCAATGTTATCATGGAAATTGACGATTGAATCTTAAATGTTGATAAGCTAAGATTACACTATATATCCATGGAACTCAATGTTTAGAATTGTTCTAATTAATGGATTAATACTTTGAACTCGATTTTGAATTTCACTGTGTGCTTGAGTCTAGGAGAAGGTAATGCTCAACATTCATGTATCTTTGAGTTCTAGTATCTAGTTTGTTTTTTTTAAAATCACTCGAGTTCATAGAAATCATCCCATAATTCTCAACTTATTTTTCGCATACTTTGCTCAGGACTAGCAAAATGCTGGTTGAGGGTCAAATATTGCATATCAGACCCCATTTATTGCCTAGATTTACGAGCATAATACCGTTTAACGCCCGTTTTTAATCGTGTTTTGTTGCAGGGTGTGATTAGGAGAGTTGACTGAAATTAGATACTAAAAGCATGAAATTAACGCTCAAGATTCACCAGAGCAAGGGACAGACTCCTAGGGACCAAGATCAACGTTAGAGATCTAAGAAAACAGAGAAATTCCAGCCATTCACCTTTAAATGGCCCGAAAGTGGTGTAGAATGCAAGATCACAATGTTCCCACCATCAGTTCACCTCAAAACTTCATACGTAGCCTGAGAACCATAAATTAACCATACACGTCAAAAATCAACCGTTGGATCCCTCTGTAAGTGACCTAACAGACACATCAGCCTATGAAACGGTAAAGTGGGGCCCACCTGATATCTGGATCTACTTCAATTTGGGTCTCAATGCCTAAAATGATATGATAAAATGGATGGACGGAGCAGATTTCTCTTAACATCACGGTGGGATCCGTTTTCGTGGGATGAGTGCACATTGCACATGTGCACTGGAGGTGCACTGAATGCAAAGTCGGTTTGAACCGACTTTGACCAGCGGCCGCCCGACTTTCTAAACAGAGAAGGAAGTCTCTGTTGCGTTTCATGGCATCCGCTGATCCATCAGTGGCCCACCATCATTGTGCAACTCGATGATCGGATCCGTTCATCATGTTTGGAGGGGGGATGGAACCATCACCTAGGTGGAAACTTCTCAAGAAGAAGCATGTGAGATATTCTAACCGTTCAAACACCAGATGAACGGTCGGGTGAGATCTCTGGTGGAGCACACCTAAGTCAACTCAGTCTTGGCCTTCCCGAACGGTTTTTCACCCTGAAGCTAATGGACGGCTTAGATTTCTCGAAAGACAAGTGAAGTGGGCCCACCAAACACGTCAGCGTGTCTGCGTATGAGTTACGCACGTCCGGAAAAACTGGATTTTTGTGGAAGTTATGGCCGACAATCATCGATCTATTTGATGATCCAAACCGTTGATCCGTCTCCTAGGGTGGCCATAATCCATGCCTAACTGCTGGAATTTGAATGTATTAAGCTATAGTTTTGTTTAACCGTTCAATAGCACAATGGACGGTGGGTTTAAAAATCTATGGGCCACCACAAATCTAACCCGAAATTGAGCATTCCCAACCAATTTTTTGTCTTAGCCTTCCCGAACATATAGGTGGCCATGATAATGTAAATACCCATCTGTACCAATTCTCCATTCTGAGTCTCCATCATCGCTAACCCACTTTCTCAACTTTGCCAACCCTTCATCTTCCTTCTGAGCCATAATGATTCAGTCATCGATAAGTGGCTGAACCCGAATATGTGTGAGGCTCTTGAATGGCTCCTCTACTGTAAGTTTCTGCTTAAAGTCTCACACAAACTCTACCATATCCCACTCTGCTATCATCAGCGGAGCCGAAAATGCTATCGTCTTCTTGTGGCTCAATGCATCTGCCACAAGGTTAGCCTTTTCAGGATGGTAGAAGACCTCGAACTTGAAGTCCTTCAAGGTTTCCATCCATCGCCAGTGCCTCATAGTTAGGTCCCTCTGCGTGAATATGTACATAAGGCTCTTGTGGTTGCAAAAGAGCTCGAACTCTTCTCCATAGAGGTAAAGTCTCCAGAACTTCAATGCAAAAATGACGGCCATTAACTCCAGGTCATGCGTAGGATAATTTTCCTCGTGTTTCCTCAACTGTCGTGATGCATCGGCAATAACCCTATCCTGCAGACAACACAGGATGACCCTCAAGGTGCGAGACACCTTCTTGAATTTTCATTTCATGAAGGCCTCATTCTCTTCAAAGCCTTTGCCTTACTTTGGCCTGGGTCTCTTGGGTTTCCTGTCTCAGGGTGACTCGGCCCTCCTCAAGTCGAGCCAGGCGAGCTTCCACAGCAGCTCGATCACTATCACACCCCTGTGCAGTGGGAGGAGAGCCCTCATCAGAGCGCTGGGCCTCCTCTTCTTCCTCACTCTCTCCTTCTTCACCTTTTTCCTTTGACTCATCTTCCTCTTCACTTTTTATCTCATCCCCATACTCGTCAAGTCGGGCTTGACGTTGTTGAGGGCTAATCTTCATGTTGTTGGGCTAGTCTCATTAATGTAGTGGATCGGTGCAAGGTCATCCATGTTAAGTCTGTAGGCAAACTCCTGAGCAATCTTGCATACAAGTCGGCCAAATGGAAGTGAGACGTCATTCCTAGGAGAACGTGCAATCTGAATTATCTGTAACAGGACGAACGTGGGTAGACACAGTTGTCTCCCTGCCCAGTTCTATACAGAAAATCCACCATTAATCGAGTGCATTCGGTATGGTTGCCCCACCTAAGGTACACGTTATACATGAATATGTGGTGAAGCAAGAGGAAATCGTCTGTCAACTCCATCGACGGGAGGCTCCTGCCTTCCTTTTAGTGAGCTAGTCGGCTGCAGAGGTAACGTGTGCAGCGAACTCTTTCTCATATGTTCTTGAGATTCTTATCACTTGTGTGAACCTCTCCACATGGGATTTCCATGATTCGGGATACCAAATTTATATCAACTGTTGCTTCTCGCCTTCCCACGGGAATCTTGAATTACATAGGCTCCAACTATGGGTCCCATATATGGGCGTAGAAGGCTCGGACAGTGTCCACCATCGCACGTGACTTGCCTTCGAATACGGGCCCCCATCCTACGTCCGACATGCGGTCTATCAATAGATAAGCCTAAACAGCTTCTCGTCCACATGCGCTTCGAAGAAAACCTTATGGCCCTGATATCTACCATGTGCAATGCCAGGCTGTAGAGCTCTCTCAATGGGAACTGGGGATCGAGCTCCCACTTCGTCCTCAACTCTTGTGCGACACTCATACTTGGCTCTGTGCCTAACCTCTTTGTCACGCCCCAAACCCGAAAATCGGATTCACATGAATCCCGATTGCCGAATCCGGTGCCGACAGCCTCCATAGTGCCCCATTCTCAGCTCCTGACAATCAAATGCCAGATTCTGATTCTGGGATCCTACAAGGAGGATTTTCAGAATAATTTTTTTTTTTTTGTAATGGAGCATAACCACAAGCATAACTAAGTCACAAAACAACATCACCACATATCCACTATATCAAAAATTTTAAGTACAATGCAGAAAAGGAAAATACAAGGTGATCAAAAATCTCCAAAAGGTCCTGATACGCAGTCCTGTCTCAGCGCTGCTGCTGTCCAACGCTACCTGCACGCAACTATCGTACATAAGCTTACAAAAGCTTAGAGGGTGGTGTAAGTGTGTGCGTAAGGCAAACGCCAAGTGTATAGTATCAGAACAATACGGAAGTATGTGGTAAGTCCATAGAATCAACCATGCCAAAGCTATGTGATGAGATATGAATGTCATCGGCCACACCGATACAATGCAAGGCCTATATAGCCGAATATCATATGCGAAATGCAATCCAAGAAAGTCGGTACTCCTCAAGTACGTATATCAGTACAGTTCTTCTCTGGATATCACCAGGGTCTAATACACTTCGCAGTGACTGCCACCTCCCTAGCTGCATAGTCAAGCAAGCGGAAAAGACCTCACTATCTGCCTGACCAGTAGTATGCCAATACCTACCCGGCTCGTCGATAGCGGACTCATTTGTAAGCTGGTCAAGCTCAGCCTAGCTTATAGCCCCCCTCACTCAGGCGGATAAGGCCACACCCCCTTCCAACCGACCACGACACAGTGGGAGACGCGGCCTACTGGTATTCGGCACTCGGGCGCTCGTGTATCCACTCGGTCTAGACATTGGAGCATCTCCTGGTACCAAAAAGGTTCTGGGACTCTCACCCAAGGACATCCTAAGTGCCCACAGTGCTAGAATAAGTATTTTCGATATCCAATGCGGCCATCCACAATGTACCTGTGGAGTCACGACCCTGATGTCGCTAGGGCGTGCAGTGATCAAGTCACATGTATGCGAGATGCATGAATCACACGTCAAATCATGCAGAAGTCCAGCGCGTACTGCGCGATCATGTAGGGCACTCCATCTCATAACGGGTCCCATAAGTGGTCTGCCCAATGGCATATGCTGTGATCAGTCGCTACTCAAATCAAGCATACATATGATGTGTATGGACATGAGTCATGAGATTATACTAAGCATGTTATAAAGCGATGAATAGCAACAAGTATGTGCCTATCAATGGGCCTTAAGGAGAGTTACAATGCGGACATTTAACCAACATTGCACATATAATGTGGACGTCAAACCAACATTGTTCCTTAGGCACGACCCGCCATATATATCATTACATGAACCATGAGAGATCACTCATTGTAATGGACCCTAAGGTCATCTCGTTGGGCCTCAACCCATGGGCCTTAGATACATCAAATGGGCCGCATCACATGGGCCTTACATTTATCAAATGGGTTACATTAATGGGCCTCGCCAATGAGCCTTATATACATTGCAATGGTCCACGATCCATGGGCCTCGAAATACATCAAATGGGCCTACACACATGAGCTTTAAATATGTCAAAGGGGTCACTCTATTTGCGCCCCATGCACATCAAAATGATCTTGAATCCCGTGGGCCCTTTATGTATAAATGGGCCGGATCCCATGGGCACTGCATATGTCAAATGGGCCCAAACCCATGGGCATTATACATGCCAGATGAGCTTAATCCCATAGCCCTTATATGTATCAAATGGGCCTGATCATTTGGGCCTCAGATATATACCAAGGTAGGCCTCAATGAATGACCAAAGTTAAATCAATAAAGGGCCCTATACACATGCCATGGTGGGCCCATTTGGACCATAGATCTGGCTCATTTTAGCTCAAGCCATAAAAATAATTTTACAAAAATAAATAAATGGACGGTTTAGATGCAACACATGCATCATGGTGGGGGTCACATGAAGGCCCACCATCTTAATCATATTATGTTTAATATAATATATAATTTATATACAGTATATATATATATATATATATATATATATATATATATATATATATATATATATATATATATATATATGTATGTATGTATATGTATATATAATATTATATTACATATAATATTGTATATATGTAATATAATATTATATATACATATACATACATATATATATATATATATATATATATATATATATATATATCTACACATACACACACACACGCATACACACACGCACACACACATGTGCACTCACACATGCATACACACACACGCACACACACACACACGTGCACTCACACACATGTGTACACACCCATGCACACCCACACGCATGCATTACAGTGGGCTCCATCGTTCGTACGGATGGTGGATTTCAGGCGCATACATCACTGTGGGTCCCATGTGGGGCCCACTATAATGTTTTCATGTCATCCAACCCGTTGATAAGGTCACGCAGACCTGGTTGAAGGGAAGGTAAAGATTTCAGCTTGATTGAAAACTTCTGTGGGCCCTAAAAAGGGTTTCAGTGGTAGACGTCCAATCTCACTGTTTCTCACAGTGTGGTCCACCTAAGCTTTGGATGCACCTCATTTTTGGAGGGGGCCCACCTGAGGAGGGGACCCACAAGATCCACTGGTTGGATGGCTAATAAACATTAAGATGGGGCCCATGGCAGGGGCCGTGGGTCGGCCTCCGTTTAACGCTGACGCTGGCAGCAGCGTCCTGGCGCTGCACCTCTTCTTCCTTTTTTTTTTTTTTTTGGAAAAAATCATTTTTCTACGGTTTTTCATACATGGGGCCCACACATGATGAATCCACTCCAGCCACTATATTCCAAGGCCCATAACAAATCTATCAAGACCAATATCGGATATTTTCCAGCGTGTAAGAAAAGTCTGGGTAGATTTCAACGGTAATGATACTATTTTTTTAAAACTATGGTCCACTAGATATCCAGATCTTCCTCATCTTTCGGCTCAACGCCTAAAATAAGTTGGGGAGGAGGATGGACGGTACGGATTGTTTACATACATCAAGGTGGGTCCTATACAAATGGCCCACCTCCAATGCCTTGAAAAGGCTAAAAAAAATGGTGTTTTGCTTAAACGTCCAGAGAGTCCTTGGACACTCTCTCTCTTCTTTTTTTTTTTTTTTTTTTTTTGTGCTTGGACGTACAAGGCGTTTAAGGTGGGCCCTTCATAGGTGGGCCACCACATGGTGAGGTGGTATGGCTACAATACACATGTAAAGTGGGCCCCACCCTTAGATGGTTTGGATTCCATTACATACTCCATTGTGGAGTCCATCCAAGTGGGCCATAGGGCCATATCATCACACCAAAAACATAACAAAAGGAGAAGGGAGAGAGATTGAGTGACACACGCGCATGGAGGGCTCCGCCACTATGAGCCCTCCCTTCCATACATCCATTCATACATCAAGCGGGTCCCATTACATGTGGGCCCGCCAAATCAAGAATCAACGGTGGAGATCCCCTCTCCACCAAAAATGAAAGGTCTAGATGACCTCATTCAACTAAGAAAGTAAACATTATGATGGGATCCATGGAGATTGGCCCCATCATGGAATGATTTTGATGATCAACATGGGCCATCGGCCACATTTTAGGGTCCCAAGTGAGATCCACACCATTGATCGGTGGGCCTCACTTGGCCCATCATAGAAATATGAAAATCTAGCTTATGGAAACACCCACCACTTGATCTTCTTGATCCGTCGGGATGTCGGTCTCCTAAAGATTCACTTTGATGGTGGAGATGGGAGATGGATGGCTAGGATGATGGGTTTGGGAGTGGGAAGTGGGCCACCAAAATGCACATTTCTCTCATGGGAAGCCTTGGACGTGGGAGGCTCTTGCTTGGTTGGAATTGTGATGAGAAATGAGAGAGAGAGGTGTGATGTAATGAGAGATGGAGTGATGTGAAGGGGTGATGGTTGATGGATGTGAGTGATGGGTGAGGTGATGTGTTAGTTGACTTGGGTGGTTGCTTGACTTGTGGTGAAAGGAAGCATGGGTGCTTGTACTTGACATAAAGTGATTGATGGGATTGATTTGACACTTTGTAGAGATTCTCTTGGGATTTGCAACGCGCGGTGTTTTTCCTCGAACTGAACGTGGGTCCGCATCTCATCGTCTGGGTATCGGATCGGTGTGTGAGTTGCAGCATTGGAACCGCGGCGACGGTGCTGTCGTAATGATACAAGTCTTAGATTAAGCTGACTCAAATGAATAGGATACGACTTACGGTCGTGCGCAACGTCAACTACAGGTCGCGGATTGCCGAAATTTGACGAGAAGGATCGCAGGAAACAACGGAACAGTACGGATTACGATACGGGTCTTACACTCTTCCTTGGACGGGTTGGGTGGCTAGGCCGAGCATTATCCGTAGGATATCTCTTCTTTCCCATGAGGAAAAGAAATGTGAAGAGAGAGAAAATGGTAGCCACAAGCTCAAAAGGAGCTATGAAAACCAAATAGCCTTATGATAAAGGTGGATTTGGAGGTTTTTGGAAGATGAGACACAAAGTTATGAACTTTGTGGCCAAATGTGTAAGGAATAGGGAAATTGGGAGTAGTAGAAGATAGGTTTTTATTTTCTTTTGAAGAGGATGAAGGAAAGGGAGTAGGTGGTGAAGGAAATGAAGAAGATGGTAGAATGGAGGGGGATTTGAGAGAGAAAGATGAGGTTTTGAGGGATTTGGAAAGCTTGGAGTAGTGTGAGGGAGGGAAATGAAGCATAAAGGGTTAATGGAAGGGGTCCCAAATGATTTCGTGGGCCCCATAGCCATTTACACTCACCGGCTCCCCCGGCCCGGCGTGGCCCGATAGGCATGCTGTCCAAATTCGGGGACATCCCCGATTGCTGGATAGTTGGGGGATGCCTCCCTAATTCAGGGATGCTTTCCCCCCCGGGGACACTGGATGTGCACGGGACCCACCTCGGATCCCTTCGATTTGAGTTGTTTGGGTCCCCGAATCCGTTTAAAGTGTTTTCGGGTTTCATTATGCGTATATCCACACTTTTTAGGTTATTTAAGTGAAAAATGCACCAAATCCTCGTCTAAACTTGTTGATTAACGATCAGGGAAAGGATTTGAGGCCATTTCACATGATCACCAAGGCCTACGAGCTCGGTTTCAATGGTCAATTTTGGTTACTTTCTTCGATTGGTGAAACTGGGAATCTTATGACTGTTTCTACATTTTATCACCCCCACCTATGTCAAAATACATCAGCGTGCATCGTGTGACCATAACCCAGGTCCAGTTTAATCCAAATCATGCTCTGATACCAACTTGTAACGCCCTGAAAATTGACATTTTATCAAACACTTAGGCTACACATACCATATACATGTAATAAAGTAGATATAACAGGTGTTATAGCAAATCCATTTACAAGGGGTTCACCATACATACAACAATCATGGATTCTTAGTCAATGAACATGGCAAGCATAAATCATAATTCCATACTCATTCAAGCATTTCAACAACCATGTGGAATGCATTAAAATCAACATAGTCTACATATATATGTAATATATGAAAAATGTCGTATCTACGCACTTGTGACAGTAATCAAGTTAGTCATAAATCACTACTGACATTGAAAGCCTTGAAAACCATAACCTAAATATTTATAGTCCGCACCTTTCACCGGTAGACTCGTAACGAACTCAGTTTAAACATTAAGTCTTTGTCTACAGCACACGACAACCTATAGTATGAAATAGGTTGGGTATTTCATCATATCCTCTATTTGGATATTTAAAATAAATTAGAGTTAATATTTCTTACCCAAGACTGAGTTGGAATCTCCGGGATAGCGATACAGATAGACTAATTCGGCACGTGGAGCGATGGGATCGAATCCCAAGAACTCTCTCCCACTTTCTTTCTCACTTTCTCTCTCTTTGCTTCTCTCTTTACTCTCTTCTCTCTCCTAGGGTTGCAAATTCGTATGCGAAGGGAGAGAGAGGGTTTAAGGCCCTTATATAGGCCTAAAACTGATGGGAATGGCCCCAGGGCCATGGTATACTTAGGTTATAGCCAAAGACTGGTCGTTTCGGTCCAATGGAGCTGATTTGGAGGCCCCTTTTCTGCATGTGGTCAGACTTAAGCTTCTTGATATTGGATCTAGGTCAGGTTAAGATCTTGGCCCAATCAGATTAGTGGATTGGCCGATGGGGACCAATTTCAGTTCAACGGTCACCGATACTCGATCAGGGTCACAAGTGCACTGACCTGTGTTGAAAATTTTTCTTGATCCGAGGGTGTAATTGGGTCAAAATTTGACGGTCTGAATCCTTAGATTCAGTCTACAAGCGAACGACTCAATTCGCTTAAGTTTTAGTTCATTTCCTAAAGATATTCGCATTTCTCACACACTTCACTTCGGGCTTAAGTTGTGTGCTTCTGGATACCTTTAGCACTTGATTTTTGAGATGGTTGTTAAATCTAGCAAGGTGGTTATAACCGTATATTTTTGAGGTAATTGGACTTTTGATGCGCAATCTAAGTCCGATATGGAGTTTCATGGTGCTCCCGAGAGCAACTGAGTTTTGGGATGGATACTAAGTTTCTAGGTAATGCAGCGTTAACGGTTCTACTCATTTTGGGTCTTATAGGTCGCATTTAAAGTGATTAGTGCTAATTTCACAGATAATATAGTTTAGCACCTAGTTAATTCACGTCTAATTTCTAAAGGATTTTATCCTTAGTGATTTCTACCTGAGGTGGTACTCGAGTCTTTGTACAGATTTTTTCGAGACGTTACAATAGATGATTGGAATCACTCTATCTCCTCTATAGAAAAATATTTGAGAGTAGGATTCCATCATAACCATGACCCAATCCATCGCCATGCATTGGTATATCTTCTAAGTTGCGGATCAAAGAAGTAGAAGACTCTTCATTAACATAGGAGGAGATCTTTATCAAGAGTTAAAAAGAGACTTATCCACTTATCTATAATAACTAGAGTCCAGATGACCCTTTAATCATTCCTTTGTAGGATTAGGTCTAAGGTGTTACTCACCCTTACAAGTCCTCAAGGAGGCCTCCGGCAGGAGTGTATGTGGTGGGTGTATTGTGTGGACCCTTGCTCTGTGGAGAGCATAAACATCTGGTTAAAGGTGAACCAGTCAAAACCTTGGGTTTAAGGTGAACCATGTGAAATCTCTGTTAAGGTCTTATGGAAGATCCTTAGCCAGTGTGCCTAAATGTGGGTGCATTGTGTTGACCCTTGCTTGTGAGAGCATAAATAGTCAGCCTTAGTGTATGTTGTAAAGGTTGAAGGTGAACCTGATTTAAAACCTTAAGTTTGAGGTGAACCACTGTGAAACCTCCTTAGTGAGATCCAGTACACTCAAGGATTGAGTGCCGTTACCAGGAGTGGAGTAGACAAGTAGTCGAACCCATATAAAAATGATTGTGTTTGCGATTGCTATTCTTTTATTTGTGTGATTTACTTCAATACATTCATATCTATATATCTAAGATCACACCTCACACACATACACTGTCATATCCATCATAAACTAGGTTACATATTGTTCACTTCTTGAATAGTATGTGATTGGATCCTCTATCGAGCTTGAAAGCCAGTAGAGTTACTTTTGAGTAATCCTGATAAATGCATATTGATAGGATTAGTGTAATAGGATTTTTAAATAAACTATAAAAACTTTAAAAGGTCCTATTCACCCCCCTCAGGACATATTGGGATATTCATACTTCAACTAAAGTGGTCTTCACCGCTATTGCATTTTAGGTTTTGAAAAGATCTAGTTCATCGGATCGCGAATCGATAGTTGCGATTGATGTTGGTTTTTTAACAGAATCTAGTCCATAGGATTGATGGTCATAATCGATGCTGGTATTTTAGTCTTTCTGAAAGGATCTAGTCCATCAGATCGTGAATTAACGGTCGTGATCGATACTAATTGTTATTGAAAATTTTGTGAGGTTTTTATAAATGATCCGGTCCATCGATTACGATTTGACAGTCGTGATTGATTTAGGTTTTTATTAAGAATTTTGTGAGGTTTTTTTTAAAAATGATCCAGTCCATTAGATCGCGAATTGACGATCGTGATCGATGCTAGTTTTATTGGCAATTTTTTGAAAATGATTCGGTCCATCAGATTGTTAATCGACGGTCGTGATCGATATCAATTTTCATTAGAAAATTTGTGAAAATTTTAAAAATGCGTCACCCTTCCAAATTCTCATGAGTTATTGGATTTTGGGATTAGATTTGAATTTTTTCCACCATTTTCATTATTTACTCTCTTTTCTCTTTTCCATCACATCACAATGGAAAATCAGTGCAAGATTCCTTGCAAGGAGGTCTTTGCAAGGTCCCTCTCTTCCCTAGGGAGAGACCCAGGCCAAGTCTCATTAATGAACTGAGGACTAGTGGCAACCTGGCTGACGTCGGTCCTCCCTTTGCCTGCTGGTTTCTTCCTGGCGCTGGGTAGTGGAGTTTGCCTCCTTCCTCTATATATTTTGGCCTGAGGTGGCTTGTTCCATTGTGTGGTATTTCAAGTTTCCTCTTCTTTCTCTCTTTCCTTTCTCCCTTTCAAGTTCTCTCTCTTCTTCTCTTAGCTTCAAGTAGGAGCTTTTGTTGGGAGTTTTGGACCGTGAAGTGGTGTCCTCTTGGTGTGAGGAGATAAGGGTAAAAGGTAGGGTTCATTTATGCTTTCCCTTCCCTCCATTTGTCCCTTCTTCCTTCGTGTATTCTCATGCTTTCTCTCTTTCTTCTTATAGGTGCTCTTTGGAGATTTGAGTGTGGTGTCAAGTGGTGGACAATAGTGACACTTCAAGTTTAAGGTGGTGCATGGAGTTGCACTTTTAAGATTATCTATTTTTTCTATTTTTGCTCTCATGCTCCCATTTTTCTACATGTGCAAAATGATGCCTTCTTTCATGTGCATGAGGCTACATGTAAGGAGTATTGTTTTCTTTTGGGAGTTTTTTTGTGCTATGTAAATAATGGATCCAAAGTGATTACTTGGGCCTTATGTGCATTTGGGTGGGCCCAAGCTTCATTTGGGATCCTCTTTTCATGCTTTCATTTGCTCATGCCACCATGCTCTTTTCATCTCTTCCTTTTCATTTTCACAAGTGATTGGGCCCATTGAGATGGAATGACACAAATTAGATTTTTGGCCTTCAAAATTTTCCATGGTGGGCCAAGTGTCTTTTGGGAATCCTATGGACAAGAGAAATTGATCCGCATTGTGCTCTCATGTTTAAATGGGTTCGAGATTTCATATTAGGCCTGAATGAGACAAGTGACTCATCCCTCTTTAGGGACTTTTGGGTTGGCTTGCTCCTTTTGTGTGTGTGGGCTTAAGTTGCATGGGCCAAGATAGCTATATCCTTTCACCTTCTTTGGTGGGCCTTAAACAACTTTTATGGCCCATGTCAATGCTAGTCAAGGGCTTAGCTTCTTGATATGTATGTGAGGCTCAAGTGGGGTCACTTTGGTAAGATCGATTTCTTTGATATGAGCCACTTTTGAGTCTTGACTTGGAAATCCTGATCTCATTTGCACATGTAACCGTGTGACTTTTCCACTCTTGACCTCGCCTTCTATCCGAGGATAGGGAGCTTGTGAAAATTGGTTCCCGATCCTCAGCCTCATCATGATGTGATTTTGGAGGCTTCCCCATTTGTAGGCTTCTTAAGTCTCCGATTTTCTCAAGCTAGTGGGATGCTGGTGGTGGCATTGCGTGAGCATTGGTGGGACCATTCTCACACATTCCAGCTACCCTTTGGTGAGTAGGGGATTACCCCATTGGATGTATTTATGCAGGTGGGGCTTCCTTCCTGTGGTACACGAGTGCCAAATGCCGAGACTCTTCTAGCCATTATGAATGCCAACTAGATGAATCTCCTTGGTGCCATTCCTACAAACTCAGAGTTCTATTACAACTGGTTAAAACTCTGATGGCTGATGACTACCTTTGTGCACATCGTCTCGAAGGATGATTAGACGACCATCTTTAAGGCTCGAGCCATGGTGATATTCCTCTTGGGTTCTCTCATATTTTGCCATGGTAATGAGCGAATGAACCCTAGAATGATCTTTCTGCTAGAGGACATCTTGTTCCCGTACAACTGGAACGCAGCTTTCTTGGATCGTCTGTACCATGGACCGAACAAAGTTAGTCGTGACAGTCATTCTTTGACTGAGTTTTGGTCCATCATCGAGGTGATTACCACTTAGCTTGATTTCTTGATCCCTTGGATGATAACCATGCTTACTTCTCTTTTTTCATTTTGATCCTCGGACCTATTTTTATGACCATTTCCCCCATCTTGCCCCGCCCTTGAAGGATCAGGTTCCTCATCACTATCGCTTTATGTAGTGGGGGCCAGAGAATCGCCATCCTGCTCCACGAGTATCAGAGGATAACTGGAGGGCTGATATCGACGGCCTCACCTAGAACGATGTAAGTGCTGATCTTTGACCGTTGTCTTCTACTTGCTCTACTTGATCGACTGATGATTTTCTTATCCCTTGCTCAGTTTCAAATGACTCCATACACTCGTCTTCGCATGTTCTCGACCTTATCAACTAGGATGGCTTTTTAGGTATCTCGTCAGTGTTGCTTGCTTTTTGATCCTAATACCTATAGATGGTATCTAGGCAAGCGACTGTTCGGTCAGCTTACCGAGGTTCTATATGTACCTATGTCACCACCCCCAAAGTTGACCCATTCTAGTCCTATAACAACTACTTGCTTCACCGGGATGCTTGTGCGGGATTATAGAATGCTTGACAAAGATTATGCTTCATGGTACCATTAGTTTGACACGGGATTGATCTTTCCTCAACTCTTTGCTCCCTGACGGGCTCACTGATACATGGGTGGTTCAGTGATGGCTCCTTTGACAGATGATTTTTATGCGGGGCAACAAGAGAGAGCTAATGACGATGATTATGTGGGTCATCTGTAGGGGCTTTAGCAGGTACTCGATCCTTCTTCAACAACTTTTGTACATGATTTTTCTTGTATTTTGTACTATGAAACTTGAATTAAAAGAAGCAATGATGAAAATCTAAGTAATGTAGAGATAAAATTAATAAAATAAAGCACTAGAGCACCAAGGATTCACTTCTAGCCATTCTCAATGCGTAATTCACTTGATTCAATTAGATAACACAATTGGAATTGAAGTCCTATCCTAACTAGCCGAATGATAGAGAGGTTAATTCAGAATTCACAACCCAATACATATTTGAACTTCAATTGATTTAGTTCCAAAATGAACCACCGAGTTATTAATTACAGGAAATCCAAAGTATCTATCGTGCCAGTAGTCAATGATAAATCCAGGAATTTTACAAATCAATCCCTTGCAAAATAGATAAGCCAACAATCTTAGCCTTCCTATACATCCAAAGTGCCCTTGAAGTCGACAATGGACCAAAGTAAACCAAAACAAAATGTTTGTTGAAACTAAAATCAATGAATTATTCAACATTCAAACCATCAAACTTGAATAAAAGTAAACTAGGACATTAAAAATAACTTCAAGCTTCACCTCTTAGCCATAGCTAAGAGCTGTAGCCAACTATAGTCATAGTTGAACTAAAATCAAACAAAAACATGAAAAACAACTTAGAATAGAAAGATTGAAGAAGAATAGTGACTCTGTAGAAGCTTCGCAAGCTCTTGCTCTCTCTCCCAAACCCTAATTCGCTCTTAGAATGGCCTAAATTACACCTATAAATAGGAAATTTCGCATCGACTTTGCATTGACTTCAATTTTTTAGACTTTTGTTACTCTTTGGTCGCACCGATGATGTCCTTTGGTCTCACTGAAGTCGAGCCAAATTAAATTTTGGCTATAACCAAATTTCTTCAAATTATGTATGAACTTTTTATCTCCTTTCGATTTCACCAAACCTACCTTCAGTGGCATCGAACATTACTTTGGTTGCACCTAACAATCGATTCAAATTAACTTAGAAAATTATTATTTCTTTTTAGACTATTTTTGGCACTTTTGGTCAGACTGAACATACCTTCGGTGGCACCAAACAGTCTGTTAATTCTATTATTAGACTGTGTGATTTTTCAAACTTTTTTCCATCTTTAGCAGTTGGTTTTCTTGGATCTTTGGCACTTGAATTCTTCAATATTGTCCTCCAAACATCCAATCCTCCTCATGATAATTATTTGAGCTTTGATCACTTCTTTAATTATCTTTTTCATGTTTGATCTTTAGATCACCCTACATAATAAAACACTTAATTAGATCAATTTAGCACATTTATGCATGTAAAACCAATGCATAATTAAGGGTAAATATGCAATATTTCCCACTCAAGAGGATGGATTCTTATAAAGGACTTTATGGGCATTCGTGTTGTGCGCCAAATAATTGGATTGAATTGGGAGAAAAATGGTTAGCTGGACCCGATATTGTTTAAGAGGCCATGCAGAAGGCAATACTTATCAAGAAGTGATTACTGTCTACTTAGAGTAGACAAAAGAGATATGAGGATAATCACAGATGTGATTTAGAATTTTTTTGTTGGAGATCATGTATTTTTAAAGGTCTCCTTGATGAAGGGAGTGATGCATTTTGTTCCTAAATTGGAATTTTTTGTTGGAGATCATGTATTTTTAAAGGTCTCCTTGATGAAGGAAGTGATGCGTTTTGTTACTGAAAGGAAGTTAGCACCTCGATTCATAGGACCCTTTGAGATATTGGAACATGTTAGAGCCATGGCTTATCACCTTTTACTACCACCTCAAATGACTAATGTTCACAATATATTCCATGTATCGATGCTAAAAAAGTATGAAAGATATGCTTCGCATATCATCGACTAGTAATATCTCAACCTTCAAGAAGATACAACCTACATAGAAAGACCGATTCAAATTTTAGTCGATTCAAATTTCGGATCAGAAGGAGCATGTTCTGTGAACCAAGATCATGCTACTGGTTAAAGTCTTATGGACTCATCATGGAATTGATGAAGCATCTTGGGAATAAGAAGTTGAGATTCAAGAGAAGTGCCCTTATTTGTTTGACAAGTACATTAAGTACATTTTAAGGACAAAATTAATTTTCTTTCAAGGTGGTAGAATGTAATGATCTTGAATTTTGAGCCATATAAAAATGGTTTAATCCAGATTAAAAATTAGAATTTTGGATTAATAAGAAATTAAGCCACTTAACATGTTTAGTAGAGGTACTCTCGGTGGAGGGTAAGGACAGATGATGGATTCCTGGCACCACAATATTTAACTTTTTATGCAAAATTACTAAACCTCAGAGGAAACTTTTAGATCTTGGGCTTTCTCTCTATAAAAGGAGGAATTGGAGGGAATTCTCCTATGAAAATCCTAAAGAGAGAGAGAGAGAGAGAGAGAGAGAGAGAGAGAGAGAGAGAGAGAGAGAGAGAGAGAGAGAGAGAGAGAGAGAGAAAGAGAGAGAGAGAGAGAGAGAGAGAGAGAGAGAGGAGGCCTATGAAGGAGGAGCTTCTACCGGAATATTTTTATCCATTTTTTCTAAAATTTTTATATTTGAATTAAAAAACCCTAGATCTACACAATGAACTGAGGCGAATTGGCCCTACACGCATTATTTCAATTTATGAGAAGATTTGAAGAAAGCGGAAGGCTTCGTGTAAGATCTCGTGTCGTAGAGATTTAGTTTTGGGCAATCTAACAATCTCAGTTTAGATTAATTAGAACAAGAGGTTTCTAAGGTCAAATCATATCGGGGCCCAAATTCTAGTGAACTGACTATTGGATCGTCCACAACAATCTATGGAAAGTATTAATATAAAACCAGGTCGTAGAATGATTTTGATTGATGATTCAGATACGTTAGATTTGAGGAATCTTGTGCTTTTTCTAAACTTGGTGTTGGGGAAAATCATTAGAGGGTTTGAACCTAATCCATGAATGTGTTAAACCCATAAAAGTTAAAGAGATAGAGGAAAACCCTAAAATTATCAAAAATTGGATGTTATTACATACCTGACCGACTTGGATCAATCAATCAAAGTCAACTTATCGATCGATCAAACAGGTCAAATTTTGTCTAGCAACCAAAAGTTTAAATTTGGAAGTTCACTCAATTGATCAGAGTCTGGGTTTGATCGGTCGATGAGATCCTCGAGCGATCTCGATCGATCGAAGGTATTGATCGAAGATTGTGAAAATTTTCCAACGAACAAATTGAATTAAATTTGGTCTTTATCGATCAATCAATGAGTGGTTTGATTGATTGAAAGTAACCTAAAGTGTCTAAAGATTTAATCTGTCAAATTCAAATTTCTTTAACCCATGATTGATTGATCGGAGGATCGATCGATGGTCATAGATGCTGGCTTGATTTATCAACCGAATTGATCGACAATCCCCTATATTAATTTTCAAACTGAGATAATGAATTAATAAGACCATAATTAATTAATAGTGGGTCATCTAGAATTGAATAAAGGTGGGGCCCCCTCTAGATAGAATGGCTAAATTATATTCATTATTTGTTAAACTATCTTAATAGGGATTTAGATTCTACATTCTAAAGTAAATAACTGTTTGTCAGTGTCAATCACATGAGTCCTTATGTTCTGTAGTCAATTAAGCTCTTGGAAGCTGAAGATCGAAGACACAAGTGAAGGTGGAGCATCAAGGAGCAAAGAACAGGTAAATGCAGTGCTTTAGTGACCCTAACCCTTAAACTAAAACAACCTAAATCTCTGGATGATCTTAAAACTAATAGGTAGGCCTTTTATTGATAATCCGGTCTCATGTTGCTAGAAAAACTACCAAATTTCAGCAACCTTCGGTCCATCAAACCCACCTTCGGTTCGACCGAAAACACCTAAAACAGGACATCGGGCTGGGATAAAATTTTGTGTAATTCGGCTCCAGCTGAAGAATCCTTTGGCTGGCTTTGGTGCAATCGAAGTCCACCTTCAGTGTGATCAAAAGTGACCAAGTCTTTCCGATGACTTTCCTGACTAATTTGGTGCGATTGAACTTAAATTATATGTGACCGAAGACTAGTCATTTTTGCCTTTTTTTTTTAAACCATTGGAACTACGTTTCTTTATATATGAAATCTGGACTTTGGACATTTTAGAGGGTTTTTGGTGAAAATGAAGCCTACGTGAATCTCCAATTATATCCCACATTTTGAGCCTCATATTCCATAAGATTTGATTAATATTCTTGAGCTTTACCACTCTAATGAAGATTCTAAGCTCAATGTTGAAGATATGCAAAATTTGCACAATTCTCTAAAGTTTAGACCCAACCTCTATATTTATTTCGTTGTTTAAATCCTTTAGAAGACCATTTTCGGTGAATCTCCTTGGCTTTACAACTTTTCATTAGTTGTTAGAGATTCTACCCAACCTTCCATCACCTCAGTCGTCTCATCAAAGTATTGCATGCAAGCACATGAGAGATTTGAAGAAGCAACTCAAGAATGGTGCATCAATGGGGCTTAATTCGACAAGTATCAATGAGTGAGTCTATACTCTTTTTCATTGTGTAGGATTGAGGGAAGAGTTTGTGACCCAAACTTGAATAGGTTTTTGTGTACGACCTAAGCCTTTGTGTAGGGCCAAATTCACTAGACACGGGGGCGTATGTATTAGTCTCTATGGGAGCCTCCGATGGGAGTAAACATGGGTCCTTGGATTAGGACCGAGGTTGTTGGTTGGCCTATAGAAAACTAACTCAAGTCTTTTATGGGAGCTTGTGGTACTCAAGTCTCTTATGGAAGCCTATGGCGGGAGTGTAGGCCAGTAGGTTCTTATGTAGGATCAAGGTTCGTGCTTGTTCATTGCTCTTTTCTCACACCGTGGGTGCAAGCGTCCAGAATTGAAATTCTGGCTTCAATTCAAACCAAACACAGTGACCTCGAGCACCAACTATTTTAGAATAAGATTAAAAATGATCTTGAGAAAGTGAGTTAAATAAGCTAAAATTAAATTATAAATACCACTCAATTAGCTTTCCAAGGACTTGAGCTTCTTTCTCTCTTGTAGAAGGATTATAGTGAATTTTCATTTTTTTTTTAATAATGAGAGAAAGCCGAGGTTGGAAATTTGGCTAGCCTAAGACTGGCTTTGCCTGTCCGGATTACAATAGCTATTGGATTGCGCAGGATAAGATCTATCCAAAATTTGGTTGGCTGAATTTTCCTAAAATTCAAAAGATTGCATTGTTGGAATTTGACTCGAGCTTTCTCGGCCTAGCCGAACCAAAACTTAGGCTGGCCAAATTTTTAATAAAATTTGTTATTTTGCTTGGACTTGAAGTTAGGTTGGCCGAACGAGAAGTTAGGTTGGCTGAATTCCAGAGTAAAACATTATTAAAACCCAAGTTTAATGACTTTTTAAAAGTAGCTAAACTTAAGGTCTTTCTAGGGTTATACCACTTGTGTTTTAGCAAATATATGGAACAACTTGTCTTGAACTTTAACTTGATTGTCTTGAATTTGAACGTCTACTTCTTGAGAAGATGTGCCGATCTTGAGCTAATCTTTTGGCATGTAGAGTAGTTGCGATTCCATACTTGTGATCTGACCTTGAAACACTTTTGACTTACAAAATTTGACAATCCATGTGTGCTAAACATAAAAGCACTTACAACCCGCACAAGTTGTATTATTTGGTCGCGATCGACCCACTGAGGCTCTACAGCTGATGGTTGATCCTAACCGAATCGCTTAAAATTATCTTGAAATCTACAACCTTGTGGCGAGTTATACCCAATTGACGGTCCATGATTTCTATTTTCAGGTACAAAATCCCTAACCTCCCGTTCAGGTCACCTAATTTCCATATGAGGTGGTGCGTTCCTGACCTCCGGAGGAGGAATCAGTGGTGGATTACGTTGCATTAGTGGCATAGGCAATAATGGGCTTGCATTACTTATCGAGCTTTCGTTATATTGGGACGCGGACGGTGTCTACTTTGTTATCACAGTCACTAATTGTTGCATAGCTTCAGTCTGACTGGCCATATAACAATTGGTGGTTTCCGCTTGGATGTGGAATTGCTCCACCTGGGCTTTCCCATATTCCTGTACCATCTGGATGCTCATTTGAACATCCCGAAGCACAATAGATACCTCATCCAAAAGTACAACACACGATGTGGACGGTCCAGCTTGATTTTTAGTTGGGTTAACATTCAAATTAAGCCCCTCTGGGGGCGCCTAAACTTGTATGTCATCACCCGGGGGTGGTGCGATTGGTGTTGAGGGCTCGGTCCCTGCAATTCAGGCACTTCTCATCTGCATTTTTGACAACAGTTAAACTGGTAGTTAATATATAGTGTCCCACTGGGTGTGCTAGAAAATTGATCATCGCTCTTTTCTCATATGGTGGGTGCGGTTATGCTAGAATTGAAATTGCGGCTTCAATTCAAATTGAACAACAATGACCCCGAGCGCCAACGCATGCAACCACAAAGTATGACTGGGATCTAAGGAGATCGGTCACATATTCAACCACTCGTGCAATGTGTAAAATGGATCAGGCAATAGTCAGAGGGTGGGGTTCATCCTTTGATGATGGGTTACTCCTTTGCCTTCTATACGAAAGGACTTTCCAATATAGATTAAACGGAATGAGAAATAAATCCTTACAGTCGGCCATTGTTAGCTGCTGAAGGATACTCCTCTGATGGTTGGGTGAAGTACAGCGTGCGAGCATAAACTTCGATTATAGCTAAAATTAACAGCTCTGAATTAATGATAAGAGTTGTACTACGGAATGTAAATGGAAAATTTGAAAAGTAAGTGATTATGCTAAGAAATGTAATTAACTCGATAGAGAGAGTAAACAATTACACCAGGAAATGTAAATTAACAAGATACTTGCAAGGATAATTGAAAGATAGATTTTGGTTTGATTGTTTTGGTATGAGACAACTTCTTCCTATTGAATTCCTTTACTATTTATAGCTTTGATGTATCTATCTAGATTCTTCCCATGTTTTAACGATTATCGTAACTGCTTATCCATCATTAGGCTTCTAAATGTTTCCTCGTTCTTGCGTCCTTGACTTCCCTTTTAACCACCTGTCCAACAATTTTGTGAATTTAATCATTTGCCACCTGTCATCTAGTTATCTGAATTCGGTTGCACCCTTCTTGATCGTTTTAGTGTCGTTTGTTTGTAATTGATACGTTATGGCTCTACTTTCCAAGAGGTAACCGTACATATCTGTAGAAAATCCCCTAATCATACCATGTGTATTTGTACAGATCACATGTAAATGGCCCTGATTGGTTGAAACATGACTTAGCCAGATCAGGTACAAACAATGAAGAGCTTATAAAAAACCATGTAGAGTCTGTTACGGGAACCGGTCCTTGTGTAGGATTGTAAAGTTTAGAGGTGGACCTGATTTAAAACCTTCGATAGAGAAGTTCGGTACACTCGTGGGTTGAGTATGTCCGCTGGGAGTGGAGTAGGGAAACCGAACCACTATACATACTTGTGTTTGAGATTGTATTAGAGAACTTGTTTAATTATACATATGTGATAAATGTTTAATTATATGCATGATTAGATAAATGGTAAGAGTTGATAGATTGCACATCCCACACACACATTACACTATCACGTTTATACGCTAGTTTCTTAATTTTCATATCCTTTATAGTCTATGTGATTGGACCCTCTAATGTCTTGGAAGCCTTATAGTTAATTGCCTTAGTTTAATTTGCACATTAATTTCAATAGGTAATAGTGTTTAAAAAGGTAAATTTTTTATTTGGTCCTAATCACCCCCTCTAGGACATAGCCATCATTCCTTAGCTCTTTTAAGATTTCACATATAGTTGTGGTATCCTATTTAATGTACTGTCAATTGGTATTAGAATGGATTCCTCCTAAAAGGCTTAATCGGTCAGAGTGAGATTTGTGAGAGCCTTTTACCTAAGAATATTGTTTCGACCAGAAATGAAAAGCATTTGATTTGGGAAATTATCTCACTCAATAATGACAAAAAGAAAGAACTAAGAGAACAATCATCGAATTTATTCATTTTGAGTTCTTTACATCCTTTCGATCCTCTGATTCTGAGATAAAATTTCTAGAAAATACCAAAGTGCAAGTATTGAATAGACTCAAATATAAATTTCGGCAGCATTCTGGCTCATATCAGTCATGTCTCCAAGGGAGATGAATTGTGCGGGATTTTTGTGTACTTCGTCCCTCATTGACATGATAAAGGAGTGCTAAGATTCCTTTGGAACATCTGAGTCAGCTCGAAGACTTGAGAAAATGCAGCATAGTGCAGCCTCAAAGAGTACTTGCACAACTCCATGAGTTGTAACAGCTGAGGAGTTGCATGGGCTTGCGCAACTCACCAAGAGTGGTGTGGCCAGGCCTTCTGCTCTCTACACTCCCTCTCCCTCTCTCCATCTCCAATACCTGTCAGAGGCACTGGTCTTCCGAACATTCAATCCCTCAAATGAAGGAGGTAGGGGGTATTTATAGGCTTCTGCACATGTGGGCCATCAAAACCTGTGTTGTGGACCTCATTTCACATTTCCAACTCATCTATTTCTGAAGAAAGTTGAGCGGCCCAGCGCAACCATGACAAGTTGCACGGACCAGCGCAACTTGGGTCCCACGCAACTTAGTCTCTGTGCAACTCATGACCCGCGCAAGTTCTATGGTTCATTTTATTCTCCATTTCTTCTTCTTAAAGCCTCTTTCCTTAACCAAATTTTATGCTCCAATAGCAGATGTCCCCTTGATCCGAGATTTGACAACTATAGGTCAATTTGTAGATTCAATTTCCTTCTCAGGGTTTTGAGTTGCTCGGGTCCGCATAACTCGCACCCGCGCAACTCGTGGTAGGTCCCGCTGGTCCATAAATATCAGAACTTCCAGCCATTTCTTATTTAAAATTTTTTCTCTCTTTGCCAAACCCCTTTTCCCCACAACTCTCCTGTGCAACTTACATGCGCAACTTGCCAACACAACTCCCCAACACTTAAAGCGAAAAACCTTCATTCTGAAACTCTGCCAAAATTTTCTTAATTTCCCAAACTTAACCAATTTCTCTTAACTCTTTAGCCATAGCTTGCACTAAGAGAACCTTTCGCCTTATAGAAGCACCTACAGATCAACCTTCCCACATAAGTCTTCCAGGCTCTTCTCAAACTCCCGAACCTTCTCTAGCTCCTTCAGCTCCCGCACCTTCTTTTATAGCTCCGATAACCACTTCTTCCCCTCTGACACATGAAGACCGCTCACGGAAGTGAATCAAGGTGACTAAGAAACGTACTGCTTACATAAAGGAGCCACTCCTGCCCATCCTTGACTTTTTCTATTGAATCAAAACATTATCTTGGCCGATATGCTAGGCAATCATTTCCGAAGAAATAACGGGGCCTCTGAAGCAAGGTCATGAAATTGACTGGGAATCTTGGCGAAACTAACAACCAATTTGCACATCAACATCATCTGATCTCCCGTGAGAGAAGATACAACGCCCCCATCACTTCCAATTTGTACATGAACATTGTTTAATCTCCCGTGAGAGAAGATACATCGCCCCCATCACTTTCTCAAAAGAAGTGGAAGAGATTGAAGAATCGGGAACTTCAAGAGAAAATTAAGGAGCATAAGAAGAAAAAACTCCTGAACACTTAGGACACTGTGAAGGTCCAGGATGGCTATATCAAATTCAACAGTCCTTTTAAGAACAAGTTAATAACAATCCCATTAAATATTCAATGTCATCTGTCCATCCTTCAAAGCGAGTAGACGGATCGAACGACTCAGAGCCGAATGATGTACACTCCAAACTGGTCGATGAGAGAACCTAGAATGCTAGAAGGCATTCTGTAAGAAAAGGGATCGAGATAGCAGGTCGGCGAAGTCCATCCCATGTGATTTCTTATCCCTTATTATAGTCCACATGAGCTATTTTCGACAGCTTTCTACGAAATGGTGTGCCAACGTTTAAGAGTGAGAAGATCACTATGGGGCAATGATGAATTCTGTACATGCGGCTTCTTAACATCGTGCAATTACTATACTGAATAGTCCAAGGCCATCCTTAACAGTCATTCTGCGACGTTAATGGAGGTCGGTCTTTACGGTGCGATCGAAGCTACCTCGGAGTATTTTTATGAAGATCATATGATTTATAAAGGGTTTCTCAGTTATTTGGTTTTCCAACACCAATTCTTTCCATTTGCCCCTCGACGAAGCCAGTATCACCCTGTGGGACCTACATAAAATGGCGGGACTCCCCATAATGGGTCACTTCTTCGACGAGTACATTCCTACCAATGAGGAATTTTTGCACTTCTCCTCTTCAAAGTGACAAGTATTAGTGCTAGATGCTTCTGTCGAACTCTTTAGGGAAATGTCTAAGTTTCCTGATATTAGAAAGATCCCCCACTTCCTCTGGCTAGCTCACTTTTCCCAAGAGCTACAGTATATCTTATTTCTTTTCTCTCTTTTTTTTTTTTTTTTCTGGCATCATGATTTTGTGCACTTTACTAATATCGTTCTCATTCATCCCCTTCTTTCTCTTACATGTTTAAGAATAGTCATTCTGACGAATTGAAAAATGCCCGCCACAGGGTGAAGAACCCTTCAGAATTCACACCCAAAGGCGAATTAGCATCTTTCCTATCGTACTGGCTCAGTATCGTCGTGTTACCAAGTTCTAAATGGGCCGACGCTATCAGACCTTCTGTATTCGTCATCGAAGGATGACTGGCAGGAGGATGAAAATATTTGCTAGCACCCCCTGTACTCTGTTCACTATACCGGGCCTTTTGCAACATCGCTACTCATTGCCAGAATCCATTCATCGGGGCCAGCTCGGCATTTACTCCATGACATTATTTTTTTGGGTGGCTGGGTGTATATTTCCCATGGACATACGACGACCCTAAAAAAGCTTACGTCCATCCCTCGTAACTTCCATTAAGCCATAATCAGCGGAGAATAATGCCGAAGAGGATGTACGAGTGGGTGATCGACACAATCAAGTCGATGAATACTATCAATTTCTATCAATTCTCATTTTCTCAATATATTGTGGTTCACGAAGCTACTAACAATGAAGATCTTCCTCTTGCCGAGTGAGCCTTTTTCATCTTGATATGATCTAACAACTTACCTTTATGAGAAGGTAGTGAATTTTTGAGGGAGTCCTACAAGCCAAGTAGGTTTGCACGGCAGTTCGGATACGATCTGACCATCCTCGAACATTTTGAAGTGGTGACTAGTACCATGCAGAGTTATGGTGTAGCGCCTTACAATTGGGGCCTAGTTTGGAGATAGCTACTCCCAACCCGAATCAACTCAAAATTCATAATTCTGGGTTTTGAATGTTTTATCCGCATGACTTATACATGGATGCGATGGTGGGTGCATCAATCATTCCTCATTCGCCGATGCTTACTGGTAGATTCACTTATATGGATCCCCGCTCCTCAGATTAGGAAATGCAATCTCATAGAGGGAATAGGCTACACCGTTGAATGCGATCATGCCCTAGCTCCTGGAGAAGTGTGCATAAAAATTTCTGTGGAAGAGCCCATTCTGAGGTTAAGCCCACCAACACTCTCGAAGGTTAGATCGCTCATTGGTTTCCCTTAACGCACTTTAAGACTCAAAGGAAAATGCTTGCAGGGAAGATCTCCTGCGGACGCCGTCGAGATACCCCATGTCTCTGCTTCCACAGACCTTACTCCTGTTCTAGAAGCTACCGGTCCTTAAGAACCTCAAGAGATGCCTCCATCTGTTCTGCCACCACCATCTGCTCGCTGAGATTCCTCATCACCCATGACTAGATCATAGACGTGGGTGAGGTCTTCCGTATCCCCGATAACTGTTGCCACAGAAGCTCCCACCTTTACTAAAAAAAGGAAATCGACAAGGAAGGGGAAGCAAGTAGTCATTAAGGAACCATCTCTAGACTCATCATCATCTTCATCATCCTTAGAAAAAAGAAGATGGAGGATCCTCCTCTTGCAATTCCCCTCCTACTGACCATGAGTCATCTTCCAAAGATTCAGAGGAAGAGGGTGAACTGAATGCAAACGAAGAGGTGGGAGAAGAAATAGAAGCAGTGGAAGAAGAATAAGTAGATGTGGATGAGGCAGAAGAAGGAGATGTAGATGTGGGTGATAACGAACGAATCGACGTAACTACTGAGGTTGATGAAGAGATTCCTCAAGCAAACATCCCCCCTGCCACCGTTACTAGTGTTAACGAGGAAGAAGAGCCCCTCGACTATGGAGAATATGAAGACACAACCGGGGCTGACTTAACTTTGTCATTTAGTAGCAACTACTCTCCTCTCCCACATGTGACACTTTCAAACTCTCCAGCCAATGTCATAATGTCTCCAGAGACTCTTCCGATTCCTACGGGCATAACTTAGATTGCTCTGTCTATTCTTGCTTCCGGCAAGCATTCCACTAAAAAGGTTAGGGAACCTCTGAGGCTTGCAATCAAAACCAGTAGAGTGGTCCATGAAATAATTTTCTCGACAGAGCCAACCGATATTGCTACTTTGACTACCGTGGCATCGAGTACTGAAAACCAGGTGCCATCTTTTGCCAACATGGCTTCAACCTTACCTTGACCATTTGCTCTTCTGGAAGAGAGGCAATCCACAGAAACAACGATCCCTGCTCTGGTGCCTTCAACAACTCCAGGTATACTCTAATCTATTTTCTTACTTTATAATGATAACCTGCAATCCACTTTCTAACATATATTTTTATTCATATTTTATAGTTTGCGTTGTCTCCAGCGACTTTGTGTGCTCCAATTCCGTCGCCACTATATCAAACATCGTATCCCTAGAGAGAATCTTCCCTCCCACACTATCTTTATTGAGGAGCTCATTATCGGCAACCATATACATCTTCAAGGACCCTAATCAATGGTTAGATTTGGAAATAGTGCTATCATCTTTGGAGAGTGTAGCACGGATTGCCAAGATCAATATATCTCCTTTGCGCAAGTCTTTTTCCCATTTTTAAGACATTTCGCAAACTAGGAGATGCTCAGAATATGACCATTGCTCTTGAAATCCTCACCCACCAGCAAGAATTGTCATAACTTAAAGAGAAAGTCTCGAGGGCGACGACGACGATCTCTGGCTACAACAAAGAATTTCACTCTCTGAAAGAGTAGGTAAAGGCTTCTAAGCATTCTTCAGTAGCTATTACTGAAAAGATTGTGATCCTTAGGCAACAAATTTCATACTTAGAACTCGAGCAACGTGAAATGGATTCGAGAACTAGCAAACTTGAAGCCGATATTGAAGTCAACAAGCAGATAGCTAGTCTTGAGTAATTGGAGATTTCGAAAGGAGAGGAGGCAATGATTTCTTTGGAATAAGAGCTGATTGTGCTTCTAATAGGATCAAGCTCATCGTTGACGCTGAAGTTGAAAATGCGGCTATTGAGGTTCAGTTAAAAGATGATCTACAATGATACATGCTTGCACTAGGAATGTTAGAGGACGTATAAAATTTCTTTTGATATTTGCTATGACTTATTGTCGTACTTGTTTCTTTTCTTCTTTTCTTGATGTCATGAACAATTTTTTGATAACTCATAAGTGCTATGACTGAATGAATGTCATGAACAATCAGTTCTTCCAATCATCCTTTTCTTTTCTGTAGTAGTGTCTTTTTTTTATTAACATGTTATCTTCTTTTGTCATCAATACAATGTTGCCTATATGGTGCTATCTCACATGGGCGGTGCTAAGTTCCAGTTTTAGTTAGTTGCACACACAGTTTAGGCTTATAAGTAGTTGGATCGATCACAGTTTAGACTCATAAGTAGTTGGAGTTGGTCTTACACGAATGACCGCTGTAACTCTCTAGAGTTCGTGGGGCTTATCGCGGCCGGGGAGTTCACAAATTGTGATCCATCAGAGGGGCCCTGTGAAGCTACCACGACAATGAACTTAATATGATTTATGCACAGGGTTGGCCACAGTAACTCTCTAGAGTTCGTGGGATGTACAAGGTTACCGTGGGTATTGAAATCCAAGGCCACTAGTCCATCAATGAGGGGTCATCTTGCTTTAGAGACTTGTCCTCACACATTTTTATTGAATTCAAACTAGGGATCTAGGGAGTCATCTTACTTCAGAGGCTCACTTTTCCTTCGTCTGTGAGGTTAGACCTATTCACGAGGGGCCACTCTCTGGCCGCCCATGTGACGCTGCCTGAAGCTGTACAGACGGCATAGGTCACTGCCTACATGGGTACACGTGATGCTCTTTTCGGCTTTTTAAGGCCACAGGAAACACTACTACCCGTATAGTTTTGCCATATCACCATCGCCAATAATGTTAAGCTTTATGTCAGCTTCATAGCGGTGTGTTTCTCGCTGTCATATGTGATAAATCATCATTACTATTGCGACCCTTGTATTTGGCTTTATAAGCTCATTCTGCTGTAGCAAATAATGAACTGACCTCGCTGGGATAATGAATCAAAATTAATATATAACGCTTGCTGATGATAGTCAACAAAATCTTATGGTTAAAATGTTATATTGGCTTGGCGGTGCTATTAATTTTGATAAATTTAAATAATAAAATGGCCTCACATCAGTATCATGAGAATAGTAATGACAACTTTTGGAAATTTGACGATAGTCACTAGCGCTTTGATAATAATCATTTGGCAATTGGTAATGGCGATAATCAATAACGACAATCATTGGTGATAATCATCAGTGATAATCATTGGCGTACTTGAAAACTCGCATTTTATTCACATAGATAGAAAAATACATTCTATAGTTTTTTATTACCTGCCTTGCCCCCTTTTGGTTTTGAAGGTATTGTGCTGATACCTTTTGAAGCCAAAATCACCGCTGCTCCATGAATTTGCTTATTGTTGACAAATTGAATATGGGTGTGCCAACACCCATTTATGCCTCTAATGATGAGTGCTTTTTGTTGCAATTTCATATCTTTTGTCTCATTTGCTTCTTTATTGGTGCATTTAGGTTGCAATACCCCTATTTTGTCTATTACTGGGCATTGACTCATCATGCAAAGCCTGTCATCGTCTTCGAATGCAGATGCCCCCAGAATTTTGTTTTGATCGATGAGCTGCTTTACCAGTTCATTGTTTTGGTGGTCGACAGAAGACAGATCTTCTAGATCGACTCTTTTAACAAATGTCACTAACAATCCACTTACGGACGTTATATTTACGACTGCCTTTTGACGTTGTTCATCGTCTTTTTTCAGGACTATTTCTCTTTGCCCTATCATTCTTTCCAATATATTTTTCAACGTGAAGCAATCTTCTGTCTGATGCCTTAAGCAACAATGGTAATTATAAAATTCCTTTCTTTAGTCATTTCAGCCTCTTTTGGATATCTTGGTGAAGGTAACCTGATGGTTCCATCAAATGCAATCCCTATCTCCATAGAGCTTAGACACATTTTCACCTGTTCTCTCTCTTCAGGTAATTGCCGGCATGACGCTCCCAAGGTCTTCTACCTGTTGATGAATTTCTTCACCAACTCATTTTCTCTTTGTCTTACAGATGCTAACTCTGCAATGCTAACATCATGGTCCGACGAAAAGAAATTTGACATAAATGCATCCTACATCTGTTCCCAAGTCTGTATTGATTCTCAGGCCAGGCTGGAGTACCACTGAAATGCTTTGCCTATTAAGGAAGACTAAATAGACATAAGCAGTATTGGGGAATAGCGAAGAAATTCCCCATAGAGGTGATGAAGTGCATCAAATGCTCATTGGCGGATCCGTCCCCACTAAATTTCTGAAACTCAAGGTGTTTGAAATTAGCGGGGAAAGGTACATCTTCTACCTCTCTTGGATACGACATTCAGTATCGGAACCTTCCTTTAGTTTCGTGCTCCCTTTTCGTTCTAATAGCCTCCGTGACCACCTGTTGCACTTCCTCTTGCGTTATAATTCTTGTCACAGGGACGAATCCGTGTGATCCTGCTCTAGGTTGTTGAGAACCTTCAGGCTTTTG
Source organism: Magnolia kwangsiensis (assembly GCA_037074715.1). NCBI lineage: Eukaryota > Viridiplantae > Streptophyta > Magnoliopsida > Magnoliales > Magnoliaceae > Magnolia > Magnolia kwangsiensis. The sequence goes on along the minus strand of CM073571.1, from coordinate 116,052,252 downwards.
TTCCTTCTCATTCATAGTAGCCATTATTAGAGGTGATATTATTTGGGCTACATTATGCGCAAGAGTGGCCAGAGCTTCCCGAAGATTCCTGCACTCATCCATTAATGCCTTCTGCGTTTGGGCCATTTCAAGTAACTTATCTTCAGTGGTAGGTGGGGGGTCTTTACTTGTTCTGGCCATGCATACTGTAGCTTCTTCGTTTCCTGACGAGGTGGTCATCAGGGTAGTTAAAAATTGGTTGGCATGACGGGGCTTATTGGAAAGGGGGTTTTGTTGGATCCTTTCATACTCTCGTAACATTCGACTGATTGTGATGCGATGCGAGGTGATAGAATTTGAGGTGACATATAAATCGACGAACCCTCCATATGTGAGTTACCTTTTTTCTTTTTGGTCCATCAGATACTTACTGCAGGTAAGGCTGGAGGTTCTTGCTGTGAGGATGAGGGTAAAGATCTTCCAGGATATATTGCTGGGGGAGCAAGTTCAGGATTTTTCTTTGCTGCGTTTCATGTCACAGGCCCTTTAACTCTTGGCATTGATAGAATCATCTTGGCTGCATTTTTTGATCTCTGGCGTGTTACCACAATCCAATTGTTCTCGTTTTCTTGCACTATCAAGGAGATCGTTACGACCCCTATAGTAGCTTAGAATTTGTCTTTCCTATTTGATGCAAACTGCTCTTACTGGGCCGAGGGTTGGTCAGGGGCATACTTAACTACAAATCCTATTGGTATGAAGTAGAAGATCGTTTCTCTTGCCAAGATTGCCATTTCTCTTAAAATTTATAGCTTGGATATGTACGTCGTTTGTAATTTTCCCTGTCAGAGAACATATATGACATTGATTAGTTATCATTTACAAACATATTCTATCATGGAGATGAAAGGAAGGATGTTTCTGCTGGGAGTCGCCATTTTGGTGCCTTATAAGACACTAAACTATGATGAAATTCTCTAAGTCATTCTTAAAGTGAATATTAGGTAAGATAGTCCCCAGTGGAGTCGCCATTTTATTTCGACCAGAAATGAAAAGCTTTTGATTTGGGGAATTATCTTACTCAATAATGACAAAAAGAAAGAACTAAGAGAACAATCATCGAATTTATTCATTCTGTGTTCTTTACATCCTTTTGATCCTCTGATTCTAAGATAGAATTTCTAAAAAATACAAAAGTGCAAGTATTGAATAGACTCAATATAAATTTCGGTAGCATTTTGGCTCATATCAGCCATGTCTCCAGGGGAGATGAGTTTGTGGGATTTTCATGTACTTCGTCCCTCATTGACATGATAAAGGAGTGCTAAGATTCCTTTGGAACATATTGAGTCTACCTGAAGACTTGAGAAAATGCAGCATAGTGCAGCCATAAAGAGTACCCGCGCAATGCAACTCCTCCATGAGTTACGTGAGCTGAAGAGTTTACGGGCCCGCACAACTCGCCAGGAGTGGCGTGGCCAGGCCTTCTTTGCTCTACACTCTCTCTCACTCTCTCTATCTCCAATACCTGTCAGAGGCACTGGTCTTCCGAATATCCAATCCCTCAAATGAAGGGGGTAAGAGGGTATTTATAGGCTTTCGCACGTGTGGGCCCTTGAAACCTGTGCCGTGGGCCCCATTTCGCATTTCTAACTCATCTATTTTTGAAGAAAGTTACGTGGCCCAGTGCAACCATGACAAGTTACGTGGATCCACGCAACTTGGGTCCCGTGCAACTTAGTCTCCGCGTAACTCATGATCCACGCAAGTCACATTCCCTTCACTTCTATGCTTCATTTCATTCTCCATTTCTTCTTCTTAAAGCCTCTTTCCTTAACCAAAATTTATGCTCCAACAAATATGAACTTATTTGTAAATCAAGAATGGGTAATCCTTTTGGGGACAATAGAGGATTTAAACTTAATAGTCACATTCATGCCTCTACTCTTTCAGTAATCCATAAGGAAATGTCTACTTTTGAAAGTAGACTACGAACTTTTCATGTGTGCCATGCTTATGGAAAAGTTGGGCACCTTATATTTGAATGTTTATCTTTTAAAATGGCCCAATCCACCTCAGTTACAAGCCAAATTGAAGAATTCTTCATGACTCATAAATTGGCATACCTATGGAGAAGCATCCTTAAAGGATCGTCGAAAAAAGAGATAGAATTCCAACCCTTCCAAAAAAGATTGATCGGATGAATGTGTTGCTAACTCTGATTGCCCGACTTAATGAAAAGGCCAAGTCAATGCTAATCAAGGATAATGATAATTAGGGAATGACTAAAATATATAAATTACCTACCGAACATAGATCTCCAACTAGAAAATTACCTAATGGAGAAAGATCTAGGAAAATCATTCCCCTTCCCAAACATAATTCGTGTCCTAGGAAATTCACACTCAAGTGGGCTGTGAAGAGGAATTGGTGACCTTGAAATGTCTATTTGGGCTGAATTGTTAAATCATATGATCAATCCTCATCTTTGAACTTAATTAATAAACCCGAGGATTTCAACCTCATGAGCTTAATAAAAAATGAGAGGATTTCAGCCTCGTCTTTGTTCTCTATAGTTAAACCAGAGAGTTCAGCTTCATATTGAATATATTGGTAAATATGAGGATTCAACCTCATTTTTCTAGATAGTTTAAGCTTCAAAGTTGTTGAATTTTAATATCATATGTTTTTAGCTTAGATTATCATTGGTCATTCCTAATTTGATTAGCCTATCTTTTAAATGACCATAATTAGCATGCACTATGTTTTAATGTTTATAGACACCCTTCAATTGGTATGTACCTTTTAATTGGTAAATATATGACTTATAGAGTTGGTTCATGCTATGTCTTTATTGGTATATTTATTGGAACTAACTCTTTGTCAAATACTTAAAAAAGGGGGAGAAAGATCAAGTCCCATTAAAATAATGAATTCTGTTTTTTAGGGTTTATTTTTTATTGCAGGAATTGATGAGATAGGTGTTGAGTTTCAAATATTACATATTTCCCCCTATCTATACATTGGTTTTATGAACATGATATCACTTAATTGATATATAATGCAGTTTATCTTGCGAGGTGATTTCGAGAGCTTGAAGTTAAAAGGAACCTAAAAGTGTGGAAATTGATGCTCAAGGATTACTAAGGCAAGGGTGGATATTTGGAAACTAAGATTGAAGATTTCAAGAGTCTAAGATCCAAGAAAACTAAGTGAACAAGGATGAAAATTGAATTTGCAAAAGGCAAAAATTCAGCATTGCTGAACTTGACCTGTTGATGACATCGAACACACTTCCATGACATCGAAATAAGTGTTTGATGACATCGAAGGTAGATTGATAACCTGGAGATTTTAGTGAAAAATCAAGTTTGTTGCTGGATAATTGGATGCAAAGTTCGATTCTATCGAAGCCCTTTCGATTACATCGAAGGTAAGATTCAATGGCATTAAAGACAATTCGATGACATGGAGAATTTTGAGATTTTTAAGCTTAACTCGCTGGACAGTTCTGGACCATTTTTGTTTGCATTGAAGAGCTATTCGATGACATCGAAGGTCGGACGATGACATCGACAATTTACGCAGTATAAAAAGGTGCGAGGTTTTCAATTCGAATTCACCTGGACTCGAATGCCATCGAAGATGGCATCCAAGGTGAGCGAAGTGTGTAAAATTGAGGCAGTTTCTAAAATCAGTCAAATAAAGACTATATATTTGGATTCTCTAAGGGATTCTAAGCACGAATTAGGGTTAAAGGAGAAGATCCATGTGTTGCATCTTCCAAGGAGTTCTTTCTTCTTCCTTAGTTTTTAATGTTTTTCTTTAAGAATTTTAGTTTTATGCATGTCTAGGATTGCCTAAATCTTTTAGCTAGGGCTAAGAGGTGAAGCTTGTAGTTTATTTTGATGATTATTTTACTTTGATTCACGTTTATGTTGAACCTTCATTGATTTTTAGTTTTAATAAAAGAATATTTTTAGTTTTATATGATTTATTATGATTGAAATTACAGTAGATGCTTGAGAAGCTTTTAATATCTACTTATCCATTTTGCAATCATGTGATCTGTAAAATTCATTATCCATCATCTTCTATGGGCATGGTTGATACATGAATTTCCTCCAATCATGAGATTGGTGCTTCATGGCTGAACTAATTCAATGAAGTTCAGCGCCACATTAAAATTTAACTACTCCATCTTCCAACTGGATAGAATTGGACTTTGATTCCAGTTATATTCTTATTGAATCAAGTAGAATAACATCATAATAACTGCAAGTGGATCCTTAAATCTCTAGTTTCTATGACTTTGATAAATTTAATTTACAACAATTTCTCTCTAAAACTTCCAGATTTTAGATTATTGGTTTAGTTCTAGTTTATTTTAGAATACATACAAGGTAAGTCCATGTGGATTTGACCTCGGTCTCACCGAGTTATTACTACATCGTAACACTATACTTGGGGTCGCCAATAAATTTTTGGCACCGTTGCCGGGGACTTCGGTTGCATATTTTTTAAAAATTGATTAGTGTTAGAATTAGTCTAGGATTAGGATTTGTTTCTTCTATATTTTTTTTAAGAAATAATCTTTTTTTTTTTTTTTGTAGCAACTAACATAGCACCCTTGATTTGGTAACTTCTTTCTAACTTCTCTTTTTAGATTTTTATTTTTATAGTTTTTACATAAATAATAGTTTTAGAAATTGAGGGCTGAGAGTGTTTTATGGCCAAGCGGGTCCGTGACAACACTCTACGACTCTTAAATGAAGGAGGATTGTGAAAGTGTTATGTTGATAAACCCTGAGTATTGTTAAATTTTGGTGTGCCAAACCATTTCAAGTTTGTATCTTGATGTGTATCAAGCTTGTGTATCTGTTCACATTGAATTTTCGACGTTCGTTCTGTTCATGCTGAATTTATCATGCCGGTATCTACGACGAACTTGCCGAGATCTTCAAACTGGAAGAAAGTGAAGACTTAGTATTTAAGGACATTGCAGTTCAAGATCTGGAACCAAAAAAAGTCTAAGAACTCAAGACCTAGTTGAAGACTGTGTTCAGTATGTTGAGTTCAAGCGTAAAATTTAAAGCTGCTGAAGTGATTGATAGTTTGATAGTTCATATGTTCTATCTCACAAGTAAGGTATGATTTGTAAGACCCATGTCTTAGTCCGTACTATTTCGTAGGCTTCCGCGGTCTTTTCGGTCGAATTTCGACAACCTTCGACCCTTAACCGGCATTTACGTGCAACCCTGCGTCACACGTAGTCAACCCAAGTTGACTCAACCCGAGACTTGTACCCTAACAACTGCGTCGTCATTGTGATTCTGATGCCGTGTCTCACGTACCGAGGCGATACTCTGGCCAGGAGATGTGGGCCTGCAATCAGTTCGAGGAAAAAACACCGCGCATTGTAAAACCCAAGAGAGACATCACATCAAATTCCATCAATCAAGTACACATCACCCATCCCCAAGCAACCCTTAAAGTCAACACTCTCTTACACAAAGTACACCCATCACTCACTTCACCTATCACCTCATCATTCACCCATCCCTCTCTCTCTTACAACCACTCTCTCTCATCTCTCTCCCCCTCATTCTCAAGCAACCCACGTCTAAGCTTCCATGGGAGAGAGCTTTGTGTGACCCATCTTCCTACCCCCACATCTCTCATCCTAACCCTCCCAGCTTCATCATCCTCCTTCAAGTCGGAGCCGGGGAGTTTAGCTTGCCATTGGTCCAAGAAGAAGCGAAAAAGGTGGTTGCCCTTCTAAGTTTAGCTCTTTCTTTTTTTCTTTTTTTTTTATGTATCCTTCTTTCCTTTTCTTGGGAGTGTGTAGGACCTACCAATCAATGGTGGAGATCCTACATGACTCCATGAGTGTGGTCAATGGTCCACTTTGTGCATGCATGTTGCCATGATGGGGCCATTCTCCATGACCCCCCATCATGAGGTTTTTCCTTTGATCTATGGTTTGTTGGGTCATCTAGACCCTAGATCCATGGTGGGGATGGTATCCCCACCTCAGATTTCTAATTTATAGGGTCCATGCGTGCATGAGACCCATATGTATTTGATCATGTGGTTGTGATTACTTGATGAGGACTCATAGTGGCGGAGTCCTCCTTATGGTATGAGTCCTCCTTATATCCGAGGTCTTCTTTCTCTCTCCCTTTTCTTTAGTTTTTCTGATGTTGTGGCCCACCTAATTTGTCCATGCTTCCATCCGTCCAGCTGAAGGTGGGTGTGGCTACCAGTGAAGTGTGATCTGACGTGGGTCCCAGCTCCACAGCTCATGTGGTAGACTGAGTGAGAGATACCTCGCTTTCAATGCTGGAACCCACCCAGCTTCACAGCTCAGGTAGTAGTCCGATTAAAAGATGCCTCGTCCAACACACGAGGTCTTGGTAGTGATCCCTGCGGAGGTGGCTAATATGGGGTGTGTACTGACATGAGTGGACTGACGTGAGTGTGGACTGACCATGGGGTCCATGGGACCCATCCACTCCCTCCATCCGTCCAGATGGCCCACACCATGGTGTATGGGTCTTATCCAAACCGTCCACTACCCCTGGACGGTGGAGCCACGTTCGTGCGGACCTTCCTTGATGCATGTTTACACCCAGATCCATAGCTCAACTGGTAGACTGAGTGGAGTTACCTCATTTCAACACTGAGGTCTTAGCATTCATCCCTAGTAGCAGTGGCAGCAGTGAAGTGTAAACTGGCATGGGAACTATGGGACCCACTCATGTCATCCATCCATTTTGGGTGGTGCTAGTGTACCTGGACAAGTTTGAAAGGTGCAGGTTATATGGATAATGTCTTAGCAGTGCTGGTCCTCTCCGATGTGCCATGAGCCCCATGGATTTGTAGTGTATGATAATACATGCTATGGGTAAGAATGACCTGACTAAAGAGAAGAGCTCAGCTCGGCTCGACCAACCTGATAGTATTGTTTGGTCAGGTCAGCTCGGCCCATCTGATAGTATTGCTTGGCCAGCTCAGCTCGGCTCGACCCATCTGATAGTATTATTTGGCCAGCTCGGCTCGACCAACCTGATAGTATTGTTTGGTTAGCTTGGCTCGGCCCATCTGATAGTATTGCTTGGTCGGCTCAGCTCGGCTCGACACATCTGATAGTATTGTTTGGCCAGCTTGGTTCAGCTCGGCCAACCTGATAGTATTGTTTGGTCAGGTCAGCTTGGCCCATCTGATAGTATTGTTTGGCCAGCTTGGCTTGGCCAACCTGATAGTATTGTTTGGTCAGCTCGGCTCGGCCCATCTGATAGTATTGCTTGGCCAGCTCAGCTCGGCTTGGCCCATCTGATAGTATTGTTTGGCTAGCTCGGCTCGGCCAACCTGATAGTATTGTTTGGCCAGCTCGGCTCGGCCCACCTAATAGTATTGTTTGGCCAGTTCGGCTAGGCTCGGCCCATCTGATAGTATTGTTTGGCCAGTTCGGCTCGGCTTGGCCTACCTAATGTATGTTGTGCATACACCATCCATCAAGGATGGTGGAATACGTTGTGATTTATGTATTTCATCCTCACTGTCCAGTAGATCTAGACGGTGAGGTCTGCCGGATGAATGTGGTGTATTCACACCCTCCACTTATATGGGGCCCACCATGGCCTATGTGATTATTTATGGTGTCCAGCAGCGCTGGACGTGGCCCACCTTGATGTGTTGATCATGTCTTCTCACCATCCAGTCTTTGGACGGTGGATACCCACCATGATGTATGCGTGAATCCTCACCGTCCAGTAGCCTATGGACGGTGCTGGACCCACAGTAATGTATATCCACGGCGAACATCACGCTGGGTGTGGGGCCCTTGTATGTGTCATATCTAGGCCGTCCAACTATCTGGACGTGGGCCCACATTGAAGTAGTTATTTTACTATTCTCACCGCTCAGCAGGTATGGATAGTGAGACCTGTCATAAGGTGTGTGTTATATTCACACTGTTCATCCATTCGGCTTCATACGTGGTACCACCCTGATGCCTCTGTACATCCATACTGTCCAGCCGTTTGGGCAGTGGGACCCACCGTTATGTACATTGTATCCACTACCCATTTGGTGGGGCCCATTTACTGTATGTACAGGGCCCACCTGTTGTGTATTTGAGTCCCATTGGTGTGGCCCGTGGATACGACCCACCTATGATATTTATATAGCCCATTGATTCGGCTCATTTGATTCAGCCCATTTGATCGACCCACGTGATGTGTATATGGCCCTTATGTGAGACCACGAGCTCATTATATGTTTTGGCTCTATATGTAGGTCACTCCTTGGGAACAATGTTGGTTAAATGTCCGCATTATGATTCTCCCTTGGGCCCATTATTAGGGCTATACTTGTAGGCCGCCTAAGCCCATCTTCGTTATGAACAGCATCCCTCACCTTATAACATGCGTAGTATAACTCCATGATGTGTAGCCCATTTGATGTATTTAGGGCCCACTTGATGAAGCCCGATTTGATGTATTTGGGGGCCTATTTGACTTGGCTCATTGGATTCAGCCCATTTGTATTAGTCTATTTGATCGGCCTGCTTGTATCAGCATATTTGATTGATTTAGCCCATATGATTGATTAGGCCCATCTTAATGTATTTGTCGCCTGGTGCTGAGGCCATATATGAGGCCCACTTTGATATATTTGTGACCCATCTAGATGGGTATGTTATGAGTAAACCCACTTGCTGCTTATGCGGGGCCCACTTGTTGTGTATGTAGTCCTTGTATAGAGCCCATTGAGACGTATATCAAACCCTTGTATGAGGCCGTGGGTCCACTGTATGTTTGGCCCTATGTGGGCCACTCCTTAGAGCAATGATGGTTAAATGTCCACCTTGTGACCTTCCCTTAAGCCTTGTTAGGCCGATTAAGGGCCGATTGTCGATTTCAATTGTACAGGCCGATTCTGATTGTCAAGGCCGAGTATCGAGGCCAAGGCCGATTGTCGAAACCTATATGAGGTATGTACGACCCGTAGTTGGATCCCATTGTGATGTATTCGTGGCCTATGGGAAAGGCTCATTGTGATATGTATTAGGCCCAAGATGCATGATCCATTTGATGTATTCGAGACCCATGTGTAGGGCTCACATGTCATGTATTTAAGGCCCATGAGTAGGGGCCCACCTGTTGTGTATATATGGTCCTTGGGCAAGGCCCACTGTGTTGTACATTAGGCCTTTATGTGAGGCTGTGGGCCTATTATGTGTTTGGCTCTATGTGGGCCATCCTTTGGGGCAATGTTGGTTAGATGTCCACATTGTCAAGGCCGATTATGATACCGATTATGAGTATGTGACTGCACAACATCATGGTACATGCCCATACGCATCATCTGTATGTTTGTTATGAGACGTGATTGACCATTGCATACATCATTGGGCAGGATGATATGAGACTCCCTGATAGGTGGAGGTTCTTCCACATGAGCGCACGGCATGTGCAGGATTGATGCATGATTGGATTGTATGACTCATGCATCTTGCATTGTGTTGTGATTACTGTATGCCCTAGTGACATCAGGGTCGTAGCCTCTACAGGCATATCATGGATGCTAGATGGGACACCAGAAATCTGCTCGAGCATCGGGCTGCCATAGATGGCCCTGGATGAAAATCCCTAAACACTCTCTTGGTACCAGAGGACGCCCCAACGTCAAGACCGAGTGGATACATGAGCGCCCGAGTACCGAATACCAGGAGGCTGCGTCTACCACTGTATTGTGGTCGGTTGGGAGGGGGAACGGCCTTACCCGCCCGAGCGCAGGGGGCAAAGCTAGGCTGAGTTTGACCAGCTAGTGGAATGGGTCCACTATCGACGTACCGGATAGGTATTGGCAGACTATTGGTCAGGTGGATAGTAAGGTTTCTTACGCTCACTTGGACTGTGCGGCTAGGGAGAGCGACAGTTCCATTTGGAGTGCAATAGACCCCGGTGATTTTTCAGAGAGTAACCGTACTGATATGTGGACTTATTGAGTATGAATTACATACTCATGCATTCATTCATTCACTATCCACTCGGGCTAATTGTGCGCATCTATTTGTTACGTGTACCTTTGCATGACCAGGATTTCGGTTGGGCGTGTGACTAACCTAAGATCAGGGGTTTACCACATTGAGTCTGACTATCCAAATTTAGGTATGGGACTGGTTTGGATAGAAGTCCCTTGTGGTGGACTCCGTAGTCTGCGATATTATGTACTATCATCCCGACTTCACACTTTAGTTTGGTCATTTCATTCACATCGCATATTGCATTACATCCACACGCATATGACATTTTGGGTTACTATGTTTCTACATCTATACAACCTAGATACGACTGACGGTATTTGTGGACTCATCAAGATTTGTATATTGAATTGCATCATCAGCATCTGATAGTTGGCTTGTTATCTCCGCTTTGCATAGTCGATCTACATTGCTTCATCAGTATATGATATTTTTTTTATATTTTTACGTCGCAGAGCCTGGATAAGACTGATGGTATTTATGGGCCTAACAACATTTTTTCATATTACTCTGATTTCGTATGATTTATGATCTTGCCAGTGTTTCTGATATTGTATGATTATGGGTTTACTAGTATTTTTGCTTACTCTGATTACTCTGATATTGCTTACTTGACACTTACCTCGTGCACACACTTTCACCACCCACTAAACTTTCTATAAGCTTATGTACGATAGATGCGTGCAGGTGGCGTTAGGTTGCAGCAGCGTTGAGCTTGGAGGTTGCAGCAGACCTCTGGAGCTTTGATTATATATATATATATATATATATATATATATATATATATATAGATGTATTTCCCTTCAGTATTATATTCAAACGATTATATTAGTGGATATATGATGATGATGTTGCCTTTATGATTTGGGTAATCTTGTGGTTATGCTCATTGCGAGATAAATGTACACTGAAAAATCTTCCTTGTAGGATCCCAGGATCGGAATCTGGCATACGTACGCCGGGAGCAGAGAATGGGGTACTACGGAGGCTGTCAGCACCGGATTCGACGATCGGGATTCCTGTGAATCCAATTTTTGGGTTTGGGGCGTGACATGATTGACTTAGATTGACCTTAGATCATAATTAGATCATTTCATACTTTCTGTCAGTCATTTTGGTCATTTTATAAATGTAGAATTCTGTTCTTTCGACTAGCCTTAGCACCGGCTTGACCAGTTCTAGAATTTCCTTGACCAGTCCAGGATTTGTTATGAATTTTCAAAATTTTTTTGTTGGTCTTCGACCAGTCCTAGAAACTGCTCGACCAGTCGTGTGAATAATGCTCGACCATTCGTGCAGTGCTCGACTCATTTTCCAGCGAGTAATCTGGACTCACACGACCAGTCGTGTGGTGTCTACGACCAGTCGAGCAGGCCACTCGACCAGTTGTGCGACTGAAAAATCTTATCGTGCTAGAATTTTTAAAAATCTATTTAGATAAGGCCAGTCGTAGCTGACTAGAGGCTAGTCGTGCGAACTGATTTTTCACCTATAAATAGTGCTTGAATTTCAGAATTTTTCATTCAATTCTTATCATTCTTAAGCAATCACTCTGAGTTAATTTTGAGTACATTCTAAGCTATTTTATACATATTTTAGATTCTTTAAAGTAGTTCTTGTATTTTTATTTTAATTCTCTATTCCATTCTTAATGCTAAAAAGGGATATTTGATTTACCCTTTTATGAGATCAAAATCAAAGCAAAGCTCTTGCTGATTTAATTAAAAATCATTTAGACTTAGAACCCTATATACTCGTGAGACTGAACATTGAACATCTACGTCGACATCAAGTTTGCTCTATCGGGCTGCTTCAGAATCGTCATACAGATAAGTATTTTACTTTTTCTGTAATTTAATTCTATTTGTTTGGTTGGTGAGATTGTTCCATAAACTCTCCATTTGTGGTTTATAAAAACTCAGAGTGTGAGGTTTTTGAATTGTGTAAGCCCACTTGAAAGACACAATTGTGAAGGTTTTAGGTGAATCTTGAAAAACCTATTTTGATTAGTGAATGCTAATATCCTGAGGGAGTGGATATTAGGAGTGGAGTAGTTGTGTGGCTGTTGTTTAACAATTGATGTACACATAAACGAACCACTATAATTCTGTGTTTGGTGGATGTGTGATTTATTTCTTTATTTTTTATGATTCAAGATTGTGGGATGTATTTGTGGATGTGAATATTGTAATCTTTATATTTCAGCATTGTGTGGTGAATGTTGTAATAGATTAGTTGCTATTTCTTTCATATCCTCTTTAGTTTGAGTTTTTATACTCACCCACGTTCTAGTATGGTTGTCCTGCCATAAACCATTGGTTTTTGGTGTTAGGTCATCCTCAGAACCAAGTTGGTATCAACCTCTCAATACTTGACTATTGAGGTTGTTATTTCTTTTGGTTAATTGCATTTTATTTGGCTATGTTATTGTTTATATTCTGCTTATTATTTTTTATTTGGCATAGTCCTATTCACCCCCTCTAGGACATATTGCTCAGCCTTTACAAGTGGTATCAGCGCCTAATAGCTTGTTTATTTGGATTTAATTCCTAAGCTAACCGATCTGAGCATTTAAGATGTTAAATTTTTATAGCCTTTTTATCACTAGGCCTCCACCTTTTGATGGCTCTAATTATGCTTATTGGAAAGCCAGAATGAGAATATTTTTTAGGTCTATTGATGAGAATGTGTGGAAAACCACAATAACTAAATGGACTCCCCATACTGTTGAAGTTCTAGGCCTTGATGGATCTAAAACTCTAAAAGTTACTCCTTATAGCACTTGGATCACTATTCAGAGAACTGAGAGTAGTGCCAATGCCAAGGCTTTAAATGCAATCACTTATGTACTATCACCAGATGAATTCAAATGAATTTTGTCTTGTGATACTGCGAAACAAGCCTGGGATATCCTAGAAATGAAATACGAGGGTACGACTACTATAAAGAAATCTAAACTACAAATCCTCAAAACTAGGTTTGAAAAAATACGTATGGAAGAAAGGAAACATTTATGGACCTTTATACTAAGTTGAATGACATAGTCAACTCTATGTGGGGTCTTGGAGATAGCATCCCAGAAAGTAAAGTCTGTGCAAAGATATTACTCTCACTACCTGAAAGGTTCAATTCAAAAATCACAGCCATTTAGGAACTTCGTGATACAGATCATATGCAGGTTGAAGAACTGGTTGGTTCTTTATAAACCTATAAGTTAAACTTTAAATCTCTGAAAGGTAAATCTATTGCTCTTAAATCTTCTAAAAGTATTTCTCATGAAAATAACAATTCGGATTTAGAAACTTCTGAAGATGATATGGCCCTTTTAACTAAAAAGTTTTATAAGATTTTTAAAAATAAAAAGAGGTTGATATTCAAAAACCTTTTGAAAAGAAAAGATCAAGATCTAAAAACTGGAAATCTTTAAAAGATAGCCAAAGCTATAACTACCATGAATATGGGCATCTAACAAACAAATGTCCTAAAAAGGACAAACATAAAAAGAAAGGTATGTTGACTACATGGGATGAATCTTCATGCTCTGAAGCTTCTTCTGAGTCAGAAGATTCTGAAATCGAGTTGGGTAATGATGTTAAAGCCCTAATGACTCTAACAAAGTTCACTTTCTTAGATAATGATATAACCAGTGAAGAAAAACTGTGAAGTGATCATGAAAATGAAGAAGATCTTCAGGAAGCTTATAATGCACTATACAGGGAAAGTTGTAAAATAGCTATTAAATTAAAACTACAAAAAGAATAGTTTTCAAAATTGAAAGAAAATTTTGATAATCTAGTTTTGGAAAAATTGCACCTTTCAGATTGCTTTGAAAAAACTAAGTGTGACTTAGATTTCAAAACATCCCAAGTTGAAAACTTAAAGTCTGAAAATGAAAACCTAAAACTAGAAGTCTCTTCACTTTTAAGTTTGAAGGACACTTAAAGGTATGCCCGAGGTGACCCTAAATTAGAAAAACTTCTATCTGGATCCAAAAAATGTGGTGATCGATCTGGATTGGGCTATAATAAAAATGCTCCTCCAAAATATAAGAATACTCCTAAATTTGTTAAAGGAGAGTCTTCTAACTCAAAAGGAAAAAGTCTGAATCAAAATGTTTCTAAAATGACTAAAACTTTTCAGTCTTTAAATCTTAAAAAGAAACATATCAACTATAAAAATCAGAACTCCAATGCCACATCTAAACCACTTGAACTCCTCTATATGAATCTCATTGGACCAACTAGAACGGAGAGTCGAGGTGGCAAGAAGTATATTCTGGTCATTATAGATGACTTTACCAGGTATACTTAGGTAGTCTTCTTAAGAGAGAAATCTGAAACTCTCGATGAAGTTAAAAGGGTACTTAAATGTATCCAAAATGAAAAAGAGTTACAAGTCACCAAGATTCGCAGTGATCATGGTTCTGAGTTTGAAAATGGTAGTTTTAAGAAATGTTGTAGTGACCAGGGAATATCACATGAATATTCTGCTCCCAAAACACCACAATAAAATGGGATAGTAGAAAGGAAAAATAGGGTGCTTCAAGAAATGGCTAATGTAATGTTAAACAGTATGAAGCTTCCTAAAAATCTTTGGGCTGAAGCCATAAATACTGCTTGTTATATAATTAATCGTGTTTATATTAGAAAATTAAATAATAAAATGGCTTATGAGATGTTGTTTAACAAGAAGGCTTTTGTCAAATACTTTCGAGTTTTTGGCAGTAAATGTTATATCTTATGTGACTGAGAACATCTGAGTAAATTTGATACAAAGAGTGATGAAGGGATATTTTTAGGGTATGCTCTGAATAGTCGAGCATATTGGGTACTTAACAAAAGGACCGATGTAGTACAAGAATCTATTAGTGTAGTCATTGATGATCATATGAATGCACCTGTCTTAAGTTCAGAAGATGAAGAAGTTCTACAAATTGATAAAGCAGACTCTTCATCTAATCAAAATAACACTGAATTATGATTAAATAAAGATCATCCTACTGATCAAATCTGTAACTACGTGTGCTTTACATCTTAGATGGAACTGACTAACGTAAAAGAAGCCTTTACCGATGAAAACAGGATTGTAGCTATGCAAGAAGAGCTCAATCACTTTGTAAGAAATGATGTTTGATATTTAGTTCTAAGACCAACTGATAAACATATTATCAGAACAAAATAAAATTTTAAGAATAAGTGAAATGGCCAAGCTATATTTCCTTGGGGGGGGGGGGGGGGGGGGTTGAATAGGACTATGCTAAAATTTTAAAAAATAGTGGAATTAAAGAAAGAAAGATAGCCAAATAAAGAAATCAATTCACAATGCTGTATTAAAACGTAACCTCAAAATTCAAGTCTTGAGGGGTTGATATAATTGTTGTTCTAAGGACAACCTTACACCAAAAATCAGAGTTTATGGGAGGACAACCTTATTTCTAGAAAGGTCTTTGTATCAAAAACTGAAGCTGAAGAGGAATAAATAAATAGCAAGGAATAGAAAACCTTAATTATTACAACATTCCCCACTGTGCTTGAAATGTAAATATTACAACATTCACATTTACATATATATCCCGCAAATCTGAATGATCAAAGATAGAAAATATAAAGCACACATCCACAAAACACAAAATGTTATAGTGGTTCACTTCTGTGTACACCAACTATTAAAAAATAGCCATAGATTGCTACTCCACTCTTAATATCCTCACACAGGGGATATTAGCGTTCACTATCAAATTAGGTTTTCACAGGTTCACCCAAAACCTTCACAATTGCGTCTTTTAGAAAAAGGGCTTACACAATTCAAAAACCCACTTCTAAGTTTTCTAGTTCTCCTCAGATAACCAACACAATGAGATTTTTCTAGCAAATCTCAAAAAAAAACCAAAAAGAATGGAATTTATAATAAATGTAAAATACCTAAATTTCTCCTTTATTGTAGCAGCCCGGAAGAACCAAGTTGGAGTAGAGATTCGAATGTCAAAGTTCAATGTCCAATACTCACTTTACAATGGTTCTAAATTCTAATTGATTTTAAATTAAACCAGATGGGCTAGTTATATTTGATTTTGATTCCAAGAATAAGGAATATCACAATTCCTCTTTTCAATTAAGATTGGAATGTAGAAACAAAATTAAATTAAATAAAGTTAACAAAAGAGAATATAAATTATGTACAAAGTAGCTTAAAATGAACACAAACTTATCTCAGAGTGATCCCTTAATTTACTTGAATTTCTATGTAAAACTCTGAAATTCGTGCTCTATTTATAGTTGCAGAAATTGCACCTACGACTGGTTTAGAGATATCTACGACTGGTTGTAGAACCAACGAATATTTGAAATTTCAGGCGCGATAAGATAAGGCGGTTTCATGACTGGTCGTAGGTCACCTTCAATTGGTCGTAGGTTGCTCACGACTAGTCGAATTTCAACGCTATAGTTCGAGTCATAGTTTCACGACTGGTCGAAGGAGCAGTCGACCTTGTTCATACGACTAGTCGAACAATCCCCAGGACTGGTCAAAGCTTAACAAAAAATTTTGAATTTTTGCAACAAACTTACGACTGGTCTAGAAATAGTTTGGACTGGTTGACGCAGTGCTAGGACAAGTCGAATAAAGTTAAGGACTAGTCTTAGAACAAACCAAACTTATATAAAACATATGAATTATGTATCCAAAATGACCTACTCTAAAGGTCAACCTATGGTCAAACATACCTCAATAGTGAAGTAAGGACATTAAAATTTAAAGACGAGTGACCTTTGAGAATAATGAAGCTTGAATCTGGGTGAAGCTTGAACTTGAAAGTTTCTTGAGATCTCGATGTCGAACTTGAAAGCTTCTTGAGATCTTGAATTATACTTATCTTCTCGAGTCTTGACTTGTGATCAGTACTTGTTTATAGAAGCTGATCTTGTGAGACTTTAGTCATGACTTGGCATGAGTAGAGCTTTGTTCTTCACATTCTTCACATATGTAAGCTTCATAACAAGATACAAACAGTGTCTTTAGCACCACAAATTTTACAATCTAAAGGGGCTATCAACTATAGCACTTACAATCTCCCCCTTTGTCAAATTAGTGACAAAACACACAATATTAAAGAGTCATGCACCAGTTATCATCAAATGACACATATTCATATTAGCATGAACCAACACATCAATTCAACATATATTCACATATGTTCCACCCCTGCACATACTACTCCTGAGTAACTTACAACACAGAGAGTTTGCAATGCTACTACACCTTGATCATGACATAAACATCCATTCTCCCCCCTTTTGACATAATATGACAAAGGAAGCACAGAACAGATGGCTGATGAGTAATAATGATAAGTAATAGTATAAACAATACACATAATCCATAAACATAGCTAATTTAAAGATAGCTACAATCTCAAAACCAGAGAGAATAGAAGAGTAAGAATGTTATTACAGTAAAAAAAAAGAAGAAAAGGAACTAATCTGAGCCAGATGAAGGAGCAGGGATGGAAGAATCAAGTTGATGCATGCCCTTGTTCAAGTGCCTAAGATATTTGCGCATATACTTGAATTGTAAATCATGGGGAACATTCATGTTTTCTACCTTAATATTCATATTCTCAACCTTCTCCTCTAATGTATGAAAATGCGTATCAAACTCAGATGGTTCATAATCTGGATCATTAGCAGAATTAGAGTCAAGTTTTTTAAAAATATCATCCATGTTAATATCATCAGGAGGAAGATCACCAGCTTCTTCCTCATGTTCGGCACTACTAACACCATCACCTTGGCTAGGAAGGAAATCCAGCTTCATCTTATTGATATTAGAATTATTTAATATAAGATGATGGATAGTGGCCTCTCCAACAGGCATATCGACTAATATGTGTAGCCAACACAGTCATCAAATAAGCAAAAGGGATGTCACTGTGACCTGGATGGAGTCGAAACTGAATAATGGAGTGACAAATCAAGGATGGTAAACAAATATGACCACCTTTGAAAATAGTATGAAGAACACGAAACATGAAGGACATTAATTCATATTTATTACCCGATCGAGGATACAAGTTGGACACAAAATTCCTGTGAAGAACTCTGTATTTGGGTAATAAAAACTTTGAGGGGAGCGCATTCCCTTTATGCATCTATTGTACGTCTAATTTGCATAAGTCTCTAGTGAGCATACATTTTTCAGTTTCTGAGGGTTTTTCAGATAAAGTATGGATGAAAATGTCCTCATCATTCACAGGAACTTTCATAAGAACTGAAATCAAATGACGATCAACATCAAATGGTCCTTCTCTTGTGGCTATTTTAAAAGTTAAATTTTTCGTTAAAAAATCACTTATCCAAGAGAACATGGACTGGGCAATGGACCGGTATGCGGGCCCACCCCAATGCAATAAGTTATCTCAGCTTATAGCTTGGAGCATAGGAAGGATATCAAAAGGAGCAGTATGATTAATATCAACAGGATGTTCAACAATAGCGTTACGCAATCTGATGTCCCGAACATAAGACAGATCATCCTTGGGAGCCCAAAGATGATGCTTAGTGATAGGAGTAGATCTGGAGGAAGATGGACCACGAAAAGTTATCTTTCTCTCTTTAGATGCCATTTGCAACAAAGATTTCAAGGAAATAAAGTGTTGCAATGGATTGAGAACTGGGTTTTTACAAATCAGATTTAGGTGAAGAAAAACCCAAAATCTCAATAAAATTCGAAATAGATAACTTCAAGAGAGAAATAGAAGTAATCTAGACATAAATCAATAAGAAAAATGCAAATGGAGCACTAACCTTGAAGATTTTGAAAGGTGAGTTCGACTGGTTGGGTGTTGGCCCGTCGGAGAGAGAAGAAGAAATGAGGAAGAAAGTGATTTTCCCCAAATTTAAGTCAATCACTGCGATTCACGACTGGTCGTGGGTTTTCTTCGACTAGTTGTGCCACGAAAAGTCGAGGAAATCCTCGACTGGTCGAGTACCACCAAAAATCTAATTTCCTGCATTATTCATAAAAATTAAAATCTAAACTAGCATATATATAATATGATACAAATAGGCATAAATAATCATTTAGAATGCACATGCTACGATCAAATTTCAATTTGATAAACTTGCTTTTGTCGAGTGGTTTAGTGAAAATATCAGCACGTTGATTCTCGGTAGGGATATATTTCAAAGATATAACCTTTTTTTCTATTAATTCAATAATATAATGAAATCTAATGTCAATGTACTTAGTACGAGAATACTGAATTGGATTTTTTGAAATATTTATGACACTGGAATTATCACAATATAATAACATAGAATCCTGTTTAATTCTATAATCTCTTAGCATACGTTTCATCCAAACAAGCTGCGTACACGCATTACCAACTGCGATATATTTAGCTTTAGCAGTTGAAAGTGATATAGAACTTTGTTTCTTACTAAATCAAGAAACTAAACAGTTTTTGATATAAAAACAACCACCATTGGTTAATTTTCTATCATCAAGATTACCAGCCCAGTTAGCATCCGAGTACCCAGCTAATTGAACACTAGTCTCATGTGGATACTAGAGACCGAGATTAACAGTACTTGCGACATATCGTATAATCCGCTTGACAGCAGTCAAGTGCGATTCTTTAGGATCAGACTGATATCTAGTGCAAATACTAACACTTAGAGTGATATTGAGTCTACTAGCAGTTAAATACAGTAAACTACCAATCATACTCCGATATAATTTCGGATCCGTATTTTTACCTGTAGAATCTTTTGAGAGTTTCAAAGTCGTACTCATAGGAGTATTAAAATCCATACCATTCTAAAATTCAAATCTCTTAATCAAATTTATAACATATTTAGATTGAGAAATGAATATTCCATCAGGTAGTTATTTTACTTGCAACCCAAGGAAATAATTCAATTCCCCAACCATGCTCATTTCAAACTAAGATTTCATCAAATCTGCAAACTTAATAGTCATGTCAGTACAGGTAGATCCATGAATGATCATCAACATAAATCTGTACTATTAAAATGTGATCATTATTTTATTTTGATAAACAGAGTTTTATCAACACATCTCATTTAAAAATTATGGCTTAATAGAAACTTTGTTAGTTTCTTGTATCATGCCCTAGGAGCTTGTTTTAAGCCATAAAGTGCCTTTTTAAGGCGATACACATGATCAACATTTTTGGAGTCTTCAAAACTCATTAGTTGTTCAATATAGACTTCCTCATGCAGATCGTCATTTAAAAATGCACTTTTCACATTCATTTGATAAATCTTAAATTTTTTAAAACAAGTAATGGATATAAAAAGTCTGATTGATTCTAGACGAGTTACTAGTGTAACGGTTTCATCATAATCAATACCTTCAATTTGAGTGTAACCTTATACAACTAGCTTAGCCTTATTTCTAATTATATTGCCAAGCTCGTCAGACTTATTTTTGAAAGTCCATTTGGTTCCAATGATGTGTTTATCTTTAGGTCTATGTATGAGATACCAAACATCATTTCTCACAAATTGGTTAAGTTCTTCTTGCAATGCAACAATCTAGTTTTCATCAGCAAGAGCTTCTTTTACATTAGATGGTTCTATCTGGGATGTAAAACATACGTAATTACATATATCCTTAAGTTTTTTATGGGTATAAACCCCAGTGAGAGGGTTTTCAAGAATCTGTGTGGTTGGATGATCTTTAACATTCCTCAGTTCAGAATTAGTCTAATTAGATGAAGTATCGGGTTTATCAATTATAAGAACTTCATCATTATCTGAACTTGAGATTGGTGTGTTTAAGTGATCATCAATGACCACATTGATGGACTCTTAAATCACACCGGTCCTTTTGTTCAGAACCCTATAAGCTCGACTGTTTAAAGAGTATCCTAAAAAGATCCCTTCGTCACTCTTCGTATCAAACTTTTCCAGATTTTCACGATCTCGTAAAATATAGCACTTGCTGCCAAAAACTCGAAAGTATTTGATAGTAGGCTTTTTATCGAACCACATTTCGTAAGCCATTTTATTATTACCTTTACTAGTGTAAACCCGATTAATGATATAGCAAGCAGTATTGACTGCTTTAGCCCAAAGATTCTTAGAGAGCTTCATGCTATTCAACATAACATTAGTCATTTCTTGAAGCACTCTATTTTTGCTTTCAACTATACCATTTTATTGCAGAGTTTTGGACGCTGAGAATTCATGTAATATTCCCTAGTCACTACAGAACTTCTCAAAACCACTATTCTCAAATTTAGATCCATGATTACTACGAATCTTACTGATTTGAGAACCTTTTTCAGTTTAAATCCTTTTGAGAGCTTTTCTTACTTCTTCAAGGGTTTCAGATTTATCCCTTAAGAAGACTACCCAAGTATATCTGGTAAAATCATCTACAATTACTAGGATATATCTTTTGCCACCTCGACTTTTCGTCCTGGTAGGTCCTACAAGATCCATATGGAGAAGCTCGAGTGGCCTTGATGTGGCATTGGAATTCATCTTTTTGTGTGAGTTCCTTGTTTGTTTGTCAATCTGGCATTCGGTACATATTTTATCTATTTTTTTTAGTTTGGGTAAACCTCTTACAAGTTTCCGTTTGCTCAATCTATATAGATTTTGATAATGTACATGTCCAAGACGTTTGTGCTACAAAATAGTCTCGTCTGTATGGACCATGTAACATGATTGATTAGATGAGCTGGATTTACTACCAATATAGCAGTTTTTAGACGTTCTTTGTCCGGTTAGTATTACTAAACCCTTGTTGTTTAGAATCTCACAGCTTTGATTAGAAAACTTTACACTATAATTATTGTCGTATATTTGAGATATGCTAAGCAAGTTATGTTTTAGTCCTTCAACATATAAAACATTCTTGAATAAAGGAAGGTTATAAAGTTGAACTGTACCTTGGCCAATAATCTTGCAATTGCTACCATCGCCAAATGTGACTGAACCATCAATCATATCTTTGAGATTGGTGAATAATCCTTTATCACCAGTCATATGCCTTGAACATCCACTGTCTAGGTACCACTTTGAATGGCTTGACACTTAAAAAGCAATGTGAGCAACCAAGCAGGAGACCTTAGGAACCCATTTCATAACAGTTTTGGATTTAGGAGTATAGTGGGTCTTCTTTTGATTGTGGTTAGAGTGACCCACTGAGTTAGATTTTAAGAGCTTCTTAAGAAGATCAACCATTTTCTCAGCTAAAGGGTTTCGGTTCTGATGTTTATAATTAATTTTCAATTTTTGAAAAGAAGTTTTAGAAAAAACTTGATTTGTACTTTTCCTTTTTAAGTTCAAGGTCTCTCATTTTACAAACTTAGGAGACGCATTCTTATGTTTAAGAGGAACATTTTTCTCGTAGCCCAAACTAGATCGATCGCCACATATCCTTGATCTAGATAAAAATTTTTCTAACTTTGGATCTCCTTGGGCATATTTCCATATATCCTTCAAACTTAAAAGAGAAGAGACTTCAAGTTTAAGGTTTTCATTTTCAGATTTCAGACCTTCAATCTGGGAGGTTTTGAAATGCAAATCACATTTGCATTTTTCAAAACAGTCAGAATATGAGATTTTTCTAAAACAAGGGATTCAAATTCTTCTTTAAGCTTTGAAAATCTTTCTTTTTGAAGTTTAAGTTTAGCTTCAATTGTACAACTTTCCTTATATAAGACATTGTAAGTATCTTGAAGATCATCATTATCACATTCATTGTTCAGATTTTCTTCACTTGTTGAATCATTATTTGAAAATATGAATTTGGCTAGAGTCATAAGGACTTTCACTTCATTACCCGACTCGATTTTAGAACCTTGTGAATCAGAGGAGGCTTCAGAATCAGAAGATTCATCCCAAGTAGCCAACATACCCTTCTTTTTGAGTTTGTCCTTTTTAGGACACTTGTTTGCTAAATGCCCATATTCTTAGCAGTTGCAACATTGACTATCTTTTAAAGATTTCCAACCGTTAGATTTAGATTTTTATCTTTTCTTCTCATTAGCTTTTTGAAAATCAACCCTCTTTTACTTTTAAAAATTTTATAAAACTTTTTCGCTAAAAGGGCCATATCGTCTTCAAAATTTTCTAAATCAGAATTGTTTTCTTAAGAAACATCTTTAGAAGACTTATGGGCAATAGATTTTCCTTTAGGAGCTTTAAAATTTAACTCGTAGGTTTATAAAGACCCAACTAATTCTTCTACCCTCATAGTATCCGCATCATGAAGTTCTTAGATTGCATTTACCTTAGAATTAAACCGTTCAGGAAGTGAGCATAATATCTTTGCACACACTTTACTTTATGGAATTTTATCTCCATGACCCTACATAGAGTTTACAATGTCATTTAATCTAGTGTAGAAGTCCATAAACATTTCATTTTCTTTCATATGTATTTCCTCAAATTTAGTTGTGAGGATTTAGACTTTAGATTTCTTGACAATTGATGTATCCTCGTGTGTCATTTCTAAAATATCCCATGCTTGCTTTGCAGAATCACATGATATAATTCTTTTGAATTCATTTGGTGATAGTGTGCAAGTGATTGCATTTAGTGCTTTAGCATTTGCACTACTCTCACTTTTCTGAAGTGTGGTCCATGAGAAATAAGGTGTTATTCTCATTGATTTTGAACCATCGATCCCAGTTACTTCAGTGGTAGGAGGGGTCCATTCATTCACTGTGGCTAACCACACACTTTTATCCATGGATTTGAAGAAGATCTTCATCCTGGCTTTCCAATAGGCATAATTGGTGCCATCGAAAGGTGGAGGCCTAGTGACTGAAAGGCTATCAAAATTTGACATTCAAATATAGGTTAGATCGTTAGCTCAGGAAATAAATCCAAATAAAAAGAATTAAAATGAGTTATTAGGCTCTGATACCACTTGAAATAGCCAAGCTATATGTCCTAAGGGGGGATTGGGGGAGGTAAATAGGACTATGCCAAATTTTAAAAAATAACAGCGGAATTAAAGAAAGAAAGATAGCCAAATAAAGAAATTAATTCACAATGCTGCATTAAAATGTAACCTCAAAATTCAAGTCTTGAGAGGTTGATAGAAATATTGTTCTAAGGACAACCTTACACTAAAAACCAGAGTTTATGGTAGGACAACCTTATTTCTAGAAAGATCTTTGTATCAAAAACTCAAACTGAAGAGGAATAAATAAATAGCAAGGAATAGAAATCCTAAATTATTACAACATTCCCCATTGTACTTGAAATGTAAATATTACAATATTCACATTCACATATACATCCCACAAATCTGAATGATCAAAGATAGAAAATATAAAGTACACATCCACAAAATACAAAGAGTTATAGTGGTTCACCTGTATGTACATCAACTGTTAAAAAACAACCACACAGATTGCTACTCCACTCCTAATATCCTCACATAGGGGATATTAGCGTTTATTATTAAATTAGGTTTTCACAGGTTCACCAAAAACCTTCACAATTGTGTCTTTTAGAAAAATGGCTTACACAATTCAAAAACTCACTTCTGAGTTTTCTGGCTCTCCTCAGATAACTAACACAATGAGATTTTTCTGGCAAATCTAAAATGAAACTAAAAAGAATGGAATTTATAATAAATGTAAAATACCTAAATTTTTCCTTTGTTGTAGTAGCTCGGAAGAACCAAGTTGGAGTAGAGATTCAAATGTCAAAGTTCAATGTCCAATACTCACTTTACAATGGTTCTAAGTTCTAATTGATTTTAAATTAAACCAGATGGGCTAGCTATATTTGATTTTGATTCCAAGAATAAGGAATATCACAATTCCTCTTTTCAATTAAGATTGGAATGTAGAAATAAAATTAAATTAAATAAAGCTAACAAAAGAGAATATAAATTATGCACAAAGTAGCTTAAAATGAACACAAACTTATCTCAGAGTAATCTCTTGACTTTACTTGAATTTTTATGTAAAACTCTGAAATTCGTGCTCTATTTATAGTTGCAGAAATCACACCTTCGACTGGTTCAGAGATATTTATGACTGGTCGTAGAACCAACGGATATTTAAAATTTCAGGCGCGATAAGATAAGGCGGTTTCACGACTGGTCGTAGGTCACCTTCGACTGGTTGTAGGTTGCTCACAACTAGTCGAAGCTAGTCGAATTTCAACGCTGTAGTTCGAGTCGTAGTTTCACGATTGGTCGAAGGAGCAGTTAACCCTATTCATATGACTAGACGAACAATCCCCAGGACTGGTCGAAGCTTAACAAAAAATTTTAAATTTTTGCAACAAACTTATGAGTGGTCTAGAAATAGTTTGGACTGGTCGAGGAAGTGCTAGGACTAGTCGAACAAAGTCCAAAACTAGTCTTAGAACAGACCAAACTTACTTATATAAAACATATGAATTATGTATCCAAAATGACATACTCTAAAGGTTAACCTAACGTCAAACATACCTCAATAGTGAAGTAAGGACATTGAAATTTAAAGACGAGTGACCTTTGAGAATAATGATGCTTGAAATCTTGGTGAAGCTTGAACTTGAAAGTTTCTTGAGATCTCGATGTCGAACTTGAAAGCTTCTTGAGATCTTGAATTATACTTGTCTTCTCGAGTCTTGACTTATGATTAGTGTTTGTCTATAGAAGCTGATCTTGTGAGACTTTAGTTGTGACTTGGCATGTGCAATGTCTTAGAAAAATCCATACTTAGACCCGAGTATCACCTCTAGTAGAAATCCTTTATAACCAAATCCTTTAGAAATTTAACGTGTATTAACTAGCGCTAAACTAGATTACCTGTGAAATTAGCACCAATCACTTTTAATGCGATCTGCAAGACCCAAAACCTATAGAATTGCTAACACTATATTACCCTAAAATCTAGGATCCAACTCTAAACCCAGTTGCTACCGGGAGTACTTTAAAACTTCATATCGGACCTAGACCGCACGTCGATAGTCTGATAGCGATGAACTTAGACCACTATGACCGCTTAGTTAGACTTGACTATCACCTCGAAAATCAAGCCCAAACGATGCCCTGAGACCATTTCCTTGAGTTCAGAGTCAAGAGTGTGAGAAAATATAGATTTTTAAGAAATTAAATAATATTTTAAGTAATCTGAGACGTGTCGCTTGCGTGCCTTTTCTAAGTGTTCCGACCGTTGGTTTTTGCCCCAAATTCACCCTCAGATCAGGGAAGGTGACCCATTCATGTCAAAGCACTTGTGGCCCTGATCGAGTTTCGGTGGCCATTGAATTGAAACTGGTCCGCCACGCACGATCTGAAAACCCGATCAGACTGAAAACTTAACTTGCTTAAGATCCAATACTAGTGAGCTTAAGTCCGATCGCATTTGATAAGAGGACCTCCAGAAGTGTTCCGTTGGACCAGAAAGAGCCCGATTTGGTTATAACCTAAGTATACCTTAGCCTTAGGACTATTTCCGTCGATTTTAGGCTTATAAAAAGGCCTTAAACCCTCATTCCCAAATCCCATACGAATTTTCAACCCTAGCCAATTCAAGAGAGAGAAAGTAAGAGAGAACCTGTTGTTTCTTCTCGAGATTCTTTCCAATTCTTCTACGTATCGATCCTGCGTATCTGAATCGTTATTCCAGCGATTCTGATTCCGTTCTTGGATAAGTTAATTGAATCCTAAACTGTTTTGAAACTTAGACTAGTTGAAGTTAAGTTATAGCTAACCTGTTTCATGCCTTAGGTAGCGTATCCGCTGTTGACGAAGACTTATCGTCTAAATCATATGCATTACGCATTTTCTGATTTAAGGTGCGGATTATATATGTTTAGGTTATGGTTTTCATGACCTTCAATGTTAGATAATGATTTATTCTTATTGTGGACACTAATACACATGTTAAATGTGCTATCCGTTTTGATTCACGCATATGTATAACCTATGTTATAAATTGAGTATTTCATGTATATGTTAGAATATCCGTATACGTATAGAATTTGCTGTTATGATTACTATGATTATTTGTCATAGATATGTGATTAATATGTATGCGGAAGCTCTTAGGTGAAAGGTTTTGCCCTAATATGTATTGTAGTCGACATACGTGATGTATGTTGAATAGTGTAGTCTAAGTGTTTGTAAAAATGCCTGAATGAGTTAGTATTTGGTAAAAGCATGATTTTGAGGGTATTGAGATATGAATCTCAATCACCTTACCTGTGTGTATGATTTCCTCCATGAACTGTTTAGCTTAACTTATTCATGTTAACTTTGTGTACCTGATTGACCGATGTATGTTCACCATGTTTGGTCGCTACTATTTGAATCTAAGGCACTGAACTCACTAGTGAAGATCCCGTTAACCTTGGTACCGTGATCCTCTAAGACTCATGAGCTGGACATGGTGGTATGAGACACCGTGGTCGAGCTGTTGGCCTACGCTGGGGCAACGAGCCTCCCCGTAGTGACCAGTGAGCACCCTACTCTCGTGAGACGATTATGGTGGTATGAGACACTATATTCGTGCTGTTGGCCTACATTGATTGGTGACGAGCCCTCTGTAGTGACCTCGAGTATATCCTGACACTACATATGGGCGACGAGCCTTATTGTAGTATTCAGGATATAACTAGACCTGTATTGGTTTGTGACAAGCCCTTTACAGTGATCTAGAACTGTAACATCGTCTAAGATTTCCTAGGACTGATGACCCTAGAATGGATCCTTGTTTGAAAATTAATATAAAGGAGGTGTCTTAGCTTCCCAATCCTATTGTATGAAAAGGACTAATAAGAACTTGATAATCATGCTCATAACATTGCACTACATGTGCTGTTGGCGTTGGTGTAAAGCACTGAAGAAGTGACTGACATACGCGACCGTAAGATGAAGATCGCAGATGGAGATTGTGGTGAGGGCATGCATCATCCCCTCATGTCATTCTTGCATTAACAAGAGTATCTAGGTCATGTTTGATTGTACTGCTTTATCATTGCTGCTTGATTGAAATGATAACATGTTAACCTTTGCTATATAGTTCCACTGAGTTGATCACTCACTCCCACGTTCTGGGACGGTGCTTAAACACCAACCGGACTTTGACTTAGCTGTAGGTGATGGTGATGCCTGCGAGGCGGAGCCAGATTTTAACGAGGATGAGGAGGCATTCTCATTTATGCAGTTCTCAGGTGGGTTCATGTGAGCCTTGTCCTGACTGGTGGGGATTCTGGGTTATGATTGTATTGAGTATATACAGTTTGATACATGTATTTTGAGACACAGATTGTACTTATTGTCCAGGAAGGGAACGCATATTTTGAAAATTATTTTTGGTTTATATATGTATTTAAGACTTTCGTTTACATTTTCTCACTATCCCTGAATTATATCTACTGATTTGGCTTAATTTACTTCATGTTTTATGCACTAATACAGACAACATACATCCATCATTAATTATGTTGCATAAGTGTTGTTTTGGAACTCGAGAGCTGAGTTATGATCGACCCCCAAATTTCAGGGCGTTACAGTATGAGTAGAGCTATGTTCTTCACATTCTTCATATATGTAAGCTTCATAACAAGATACAAACAGTGTCTTTGGCACCACAAATTTGACAATATAAAGGGGCTATCATGTATAGTACTTACAATAAGTTTGATAAACTTAGTAACATAATTAGAAACAAGGTTAGGCTAGTTGTACAAGGGTATACTCAAATTGAAGGTATTGATTATGATGAAACCTTTGCCCCAGTAGCTCGTCTTGATTTAATCAGACTGTTTATATCCATTTCATGCTTTGAAAAATCTAAAATATATCAAGTGGATGTTAAGAGTGCATTTTTAAAAGGTGATTTACATAAAGAAGTATACGTTGAACAACCATAATGGTTTTGAAGACCCTAAGCATGCTAATCATGTTTATTGCCTAAAAAAGGCACTCTATAGATTGAAATAGGCTCCCAGGGCATGGTATGAGAAATTAACTAAATTCTTGTTATGTCATGAGTTTGTAATGGGAAGTGTAGATAAAACATTATTTGTTAAGAAACATAAAGATCATATTTTAGTTGTGCAATGTTGACGACATAATCTATGGATCTACCTATGCTAACATGACTGTTGAGTTTGCAGATCTTATGAAGTCTAAATTCAAAATGAGCATGGTTGGAGAACTAAATTATTTCCTAGGGTTGCAAGTCAAACAGCTTCCTGATGGATTCTTCATCTCTCAAACCAATATGCTCTGAACTTAGTTAAAAGGTTTGAATTTGAGAGTGGAAAGAATTTTGATACTTCAATGAGTACCACTTTGAAACTCTCTAAGGATTCAACAGGTATGAGTGTGGATCCTAAGGTATATCGCAGTATGATAAGAAGTTTACTTTATTTAACCGCGAGTCGACTGGATATTGCTTTTAGTATTGGAATTTGTGCCAGATATCAATCGAACCTAAAATAATCTCACTTGATTACTGTTAAGTGAATTTTGTGATATGTCGCTGGTTCAGCTAATCTTAGTCTCATGTATCCACATGATACTAGTTGTAATTAGCTGGTTACATAGATGTTGATTGGGCTGGTAACATTGATGATCGTAAATCAAGTAGTGGTCGTTGTTTCTATGTCAAGAACTGTCTAGTTTCCTGGCTAAGTAAGAAACAAAGTTCCGTATCGCTCTCTACTGCTGAGGCTGAATATATTGCTGTAGGTAATGCATGTACTTAGTTAGTATGGATGAAGAGAATGCTAAGTGATTATGGAATTACGCAAATATCTATGATACTATATTGTTATAACACAAGCACAATTAATAATTTTAAAAATCTTATTCAACATTCATGAACCAAGCACATTGACATTAGGTATATTATATTCGTGAATTGGTGGAAGAAAAGATAATTTCATTAGAATATATTTAGATCGAGAATCAACTAGCTGACATATTCACAAAATTATTTGACAAAAATTAATTTTCAATATTAAAATTTGATCTTGGTATGTGCACTATGAATTGATAATTTATGCTCATATGTATCATAATGTTTGTATATATTATTTTATATTTTTATTTTATTTCAATATATGTAAAATTACACATTTTTATGTTTCACGACCAGTCGATTACACACTCGACCAGTCGTGGCATGACCGGTTGAGTATGTACACGACCAGTCATAAAACACATGAATTGGGTTTTCATTTGGGGAAAAGTGATTTTTCTTCATTTCCTTCTTCTTCTCCATCAAGCCCAACCATGAATGGTCATACCCACCTTCGATTACTCTCCGGTTTGTACTTCATTTTTTATTTCCTTGTGAATGTAAGTTCTTTAATCATCCTTAATCTTGATTTTGCTTCTTGTTAGTGTTTCTTCCTTAAAATCTGATTCGCTTGGAATCCTTTCATTCCTTTTTGCAAACCTCTGTTTCTTTACTATTTTGTTGCAATAGAAGGAAGAAATAGGAAGAAAATCACTCGCGGTCCCTCTTCTTCCCGTTCCACACCCAGTACCATGCGACATCTTCGGCCTCCCAAAGAGGATCTTAAGAGTATGAAGGATTTCCATCTTAGAAATGTTATTGTTGAGTGTGTTGTCATTGTTGATCATATTGAGCACTTCAACATTGTCCCTCTCCTTCTAGCTGTAGGATGGGAAAACATACTATCTTGGGGCGGTCCTGCATACCGATCCATTGCATAGGGCATGTATGCTTGTATTTCTGAGTTCTCTCAAGATGATTTGACATTTACTGTGTCAACTAGAGAAGGTCCAATTAAGGTAGACTATCATTTAATTTCAGCAATTATGAATATACCTGTTGTTGATGATGGTGTACTCATATCTACTTTGCAAGCTAGACCTTCTGAAAATGCTAAACAGTTGATTACAAGAGTTCTCTGTAACATGAATGCAGAATGGAATGGTGGTACTGCGCTTAGTTCAAAATATATATTTTCCAAATACAGGGTCCTGCATCGTATTTTTATTTCAAATGTATCCTCCCTCAGGTAACAAGACTGAGATGACCTCTTTTATGGTCCGCATTATGCATTTTGTTGTAATTGGCATCCATATCTGTCTTTCTTCTCTTATCTGTCATCATATTATTTAGTTTCGTCTTCACCCTGGTCATAGCGATATTCCTTTCGCTTATCTTATGACTGCCTTAGTTGATCATGCCTTGATAGTTATGCCTGTTGGGGAAGGTTCTATTAATCTCGGTCCATTTAACAACTTTAATATCAACAAGATGAACTTGGACTTGGCAACTGGTCAAGTTGATGGGAATGCTGGTGGAGATGAAGAAGCTGAAGATGCTGATGCTTTATCTCAAGAAGACGTTAATATGGATGATTTATTTGATAAACTTAAATCAGATTCTAAGGCTGACCCTGATTATCAGCCTTTTAGTTTCGATGAGAGGTTGCATACTCTTGAGGAATAGGTGGCTCAGATTCGAGTAACCCAAGATTCTCAATTTGCTTATATGTGCAAATACATGAGGCGCATTAATAAGGGTTTACATCAAATTGATCCATCTATTCCTACTCCCACTTCAAGATTTGATTAGTTATCTTTTGATTTGATGGTATTTGTAATAACTTTATTCTAACTCTTTTCCCTGTGATTGCTTGGATAATGTTCTCTACACTCTTATCTTTGGTATCCGTTCAGATACTTTGTTTTATTTGATTTGGATAAATAGTTATTAATTATCCTTGCTCTTTTCTTCTATTCCTTTATCATTATTCGCTTCCTTTGTCATGTTGTGACAAAAAGGGGGAGAACATTGATAATGAGGATATGAGGATAATGATGATGATGAATGTGGCTATTTTTTATTTTTTTTTGTAGAGAGTAGTGGATTAAGGGGGAGAGTTTATTTATTGTTGATTATGGATCATATCATTATATGCTTGTGGAATGTGTTGATTGAATATTTATTATGCATATTATAATTTTGGTTATGTCACAAATTTGACAAAGGGGGAGATTGAAAGTGTTATGTTGATAAACCCTAAGTATTGTCAAATTTTGGTGTGCTAAAACATTTTAAGTTTGTATCTTGATGTGTATCAAGCTTGTGTATCTGTTCATATTGAATCTTCGATATTCATTCTGTTCGTACTGAATTTATCTTGCCGATATCTACGACGAACTTGCCGAGATCTTCAAACTAGAAGAAAGTGAAGACTTAGTGTTCAAGGACATTGTGGTTCAAGATCTGGAACAAAAAAAAGTCCAAGAAATCAAGACCTAGTTGAAGACTATGTTTGGTATGTTGAGTTCAAGCGTAAAATTTAAAGCTGCTGAAGTGATTGATAGTTTGATGGTTCATATGTTCTATCTGACAAGTAAGGTATAATTGACCTAGATTGACCTTAGATCATGATTAGATCATTTCATACTTTCTGTCGGTCATTTTATAAGTGTAAAATTCTGTTCTTTCGACTAGCCCTAGGACTGGCTCGACCAGTCCTTGAATTTTCTCTACCAATCCAGGATTTGTTATGAATTTTTAGAAATTTTCTGTTGGTCTTCGACCAGTCCTAGAAATTGCTTGACCAGTCGTGTGAATAGTGCTTGACTCATTTTTTAGTGAGTAATCTAGACTCACACGACTAGTGGAGCAGGCCACTAGATCAGTCGTGGGACCCACAAGGTCAGTCATGCGACTAAAAAATCTTATTGTGCTAGAATTTTTAAAAATCTATTTGGATAAGGCCAGTTGTAGCTAACCTAAGGCCAGTTATGCTAACCGATTTTTCACCTATGAATAGTGCTCGTATTTCAGAGTTTTTCATTCAATTCTTATCATTCTTAAGCAATCACTCTGAGTTAATTTTGAGTACATTCTAAGCTATTTTGTGCATATTTTAGATTCTTTAAAGTAGCTCTTGTATTTTAATTTTGATTCTCTCTTGCATTCTTAATGCTAAAAAATGATATTTGATTTACCCTTTTATGAGATCAAAATCAAAGTAAAGCCCTTATTGATTTAATTAAAAATCATTTAGACTTAGAACCTTATATACTTGTGAGAATGAACGTTGAACATCTACGTCGACATCAAGTTGGTTCTACCGGGCTGCTTCAAAATCGTCATACAGATAAGTATTTTACTTTTTTTTGTAATTTAATTTTATTTGTTTAGTTGGTGAGATTGTTCTAGAAAATCTCCATTTGTGGTTTATCTGAGGTGATCCAGAAAACCCAAAGCGTGGGGTTTTTAAATTGTGTAAGCCCACTTGAAAGACACGATTGTGAAGGTTTTAGGTGAACCTTGAAAAATCTATTTTGATTAGTGAATGCTAATATCCTAAGGGAGTGGATATTAGGAGTGGAGTA
The DNA here is from genome assembly GCA_037074715.1 of Magnolia kwangsiensis. Lineage (NCBI taxonomy): Eukaryota > Viridiplantae > Streptophyta > Magnoliopsida > Magnoliales > Magnoliaceae > Magnolia > Magnolia kwangsiensis. The sequence goes on along the minus strand of CM073571.1, from coordinate 116,018,894 downwards.
ATTGTGTGGATGTTGTTTAACGGTTGGTGTACACACAAGCGAACCACTATAATTCTTTGTGTTTGGTGAATGTGTGGTTTATTTCTTTAACTTTTATGATTCAAGATTGTGGGATGTATTTGTGGATGTAAATGTTGTAATCTTTACATTTCAGCATTGTATGGTGAATATTGTAATAGATTAGTTGCTATTTCTTTCATATCCTCTTCAATTTAAGTTTTTATACTCACCCACATTCTAGTAAAGTTGTCCTACCATAATCCATTGGTTTTTGGTGTTAGGTTGTCCTTAGAACCAAGTTGGTATCAGCCTCTCAATACTTGATTATTGAGGTTGTTATTTCCTTTGGTTAATTGTATTTTATTTGGCTATCTTATTATTTATATTTCGCGTATTATTTTTTATTTGGCATAGTCCTATTCACCCCCCCCTCTAGGAAATATTGCTTGGACTTTATAGATTGGTCTAAGGATGACCTATCCATCATTGGATTAGACATCATCTAAGATCACTTGTGGTAATAGAAATGAAGGCCGCAAATTAACCGCATTAACTAGTTGAGGGACTCCAAGATGAGAATGAGCACAGTGCTTCTGCACCAAGAAAATTGAGAGATTATCTCCATCCAATGAGGGCAAGTACATCTTCCTACATAGTGTTCCCACAGAATATAGAAAACGTGGACTTTAAACTGGGAGTGATCCAACTCCTTCTGAAGTTTCATGGGCTCGAGTCTCAAATTCCATATCTGCATCTCAAAGGATTAAAGGAAAGGGCCAAGTCTTGGTTACATGCCCTTAGAGCAAGATCATTAGGCACTTGGGCTGAGATGACCCAAGAGTTCCTTAAAAAGTTATTCCTGGTTCATAAGACCAACACATTGTGGAGAGTAATCGTGAATTTCTCCTAAAAAGAGGAAGTTGTATTCTTTCAATGCTGGGAGAGATTCAAAGACTTTCTAAACTCTTGCCTGCATCATGGATACGAAATATGACAGGCCATAAGCTTTTTCTATGATGTACTGACTTCACTTATGCGCCAATTTGCAGAGATGATGTGTAACGGGGAGTTTATGAATAAAAAGGCTAATGATGCGTGGGATGATTTTGATCTTCTTTCTAAAAAAGCTCAGTCATGGGACACTTCCTTAAAGCCTCAATTTCTAGGCCCAATCAATCAAGAGAAAAGGGAGGAATGTACGTCTTACGGGAAGAAGATGACATGAGTGCAAAAGTGACCAACCTTACAAGAAAAATTGAGTCCATGGAACTGAAGAAGGTGGAGATGGTCAAACCCGAGGAGACCATTGAAATTGTATGCAGGATTTGCACTAGCGACATTCATGTGACACAGGATTGTCCCAAAATTCTCGCGTTTCAAGAATTGTTACATGAGAAATCAATTGTTGTAAACAACTATCAACGACCTTTCAGTACTCCCATCTCAAATACATACAATTCTAGTTGGAGGATCAATGCCAACTTCAGTTGGAGGAATCGCCAAGCGGTCATTACAAACAAAAATTCTCAAGGGGTCCTACCTTAATTTCCAAATCAAAGACCCCAAGAGGATTCAGTTCTCAAACACATTCAAAACTAAGAGCTCTTCAATGAAAATACTTTACAAGCATTCTAGGACCTTAACAAGTCCATTCGAAGGATTGAGTCACACCTAGCGATTAGAGAGAAAAGAACTTTTCTAGCCCAACCCCTCCCTAATCCAAAACCGCAATATGAAACAAGTGACCCGAGCTCTTTAGACTAATATCTGGAATAAGCTAAATCTATCACCACTCTTAGAAGTGGGAAAACGATCGACAAAACCATCCCAATGAGGTCTAAGAAGCCTAAGGACTTGGAAGAGTCTAAGAAGGATGATAGAATTAGGGACATATCACATGAGAAAGAGTCAGATGCACAGTATGAGCTGGTTGCGTCATTTCCACAATGGTTAATTTCACCCAAGCCTCTGACCAACACTCAAGATATTTTGGAGGTGATTAAGCAGGTTAAAGTTTACATCCCTCTTTAGGATGCCATCAAGCAAATTCACTCATATGCCAAGTTCCTGAAAGATCTATGCACTACCAAAAGAAGGTAAAATATACAAAGAAAAATCTTAATAACAGAAAAAGTGAGTGCCATCCTAAAGTAAGATGTGCCGCAAAAGTACAAGGATCCGAGTAGCCCAACTGTCTCTTATGTAATTGGAGATCATCGGATTAAGTACGCACTTCTTGATTTAAGAGCAAGTGTAAATTTAATAATTTACTCGGTCTATGAGTGACTTAGCCTTCGTGAATTAAAACCCACCAGGACCACATTTCAACTGCTGATTGTTCAGTCCGTGTAACGAGAGGGATGATAGAGGACATGCTTTTCCAGGTCGATAAATTCTACTACCCATGAAACTATCTTTTGGGAACTTGACATTGGAGTTGAATATCTTATACAATATGAAAAAAACTAGAGGATGTTGATGATACCCACGATGTTAACATGATCGATTCATTTATGGAAGATAGAGCACTTATGACTCTATACTCCAACACTTTAGAGACGTGATGGGTCCACTCCCCTAAATTAGAAGATGATATAATTAGGGAGATGGATTCTTTCCTTGATACGACGCCATTACTTGAAATTAACCAGTGGAGGCCCCAATTTGAGACTTTGCCATAAACCAATACAATGCCTCTATCGTCTAGTTTCAAGGCACCGAAGCTTGACTTAAAACCTTTGCCCACCAATCTTAAATATGTTTATTTAGGTCAAGACGAGACATACTCGATGGTGATTTCTTTTCAACTTGAGAAAGAACAAGAGAGTATGCTTATCATTACTCCAAAAGAGCATATTAGAGCCCTTGGATGGTCGATTGTGGACCTTAAGGGAATTGACCCTTTAATTTGTATTCACCGCATTCATGTTGAGGATAATGCAAAAGCCTCCCAACAAACACAATGTGTAAGTGCTTATACTTAAAGCACATATTAGTTTATCAAATTTCGTAGTCCGGTTACGATCGCAAGCTTGACTGAAGACAAGCTATCAACTCGATCAAGTATCTAGAAAGAAGATTCAACATCTCAATGTAAGATCATTCATGGTTTGAAGTTCAGTACACTTCGTATGAGTCAACCTATAGGTGGTGTAAATCTAGTTGGACCATAAGTTAGGTGTTTTTCACTGATGCATATTTTGAATCATATTTTATGTTAAATACACACTAGTTAGGCTAGCTCGATGTCCGGTTCGGCCATCCTAACTACTTAGACCAACCATGCAAAATTCGGACCACATAAGATCATTTTTTACGGTAGGTTCGGCTAGCCCAAGGTGGGGTTTGGCCAGCCCAAGGTGGTTCGGTCAAGTTTTCAGAATCTAGGACAGTTAGGCCAACCGAACTGGGTGTTCGGCCAGCCGAAACTGGGCTTAGGCCTGCCGAATATTTGAAAGATTTTATCCTGCAATTTTTAGATTCTGATTGGAACGTAATCTTTGCAGTTCGGCCAGTTGAACTGAATCTTGGGCCAACCGAACTACACAGATCCTTGGCTATATATAGAGTCTTTCTCTTACATTCTAAATCACAAAAATTCATATTCTTTTATTCTGTCGTAGAGAAAAATCCTTTAAGACTACTTAAGCTATTTGTGTTATAATTCATATTTTATTATTAGCTTATCCTATTCTCCTTTTCAAAGTTAGATTAAATTATTTTGATAAGAGTAATCCATACTCTACTTTGAGAAGAAGGAGAATTGAATATGCAGTAATAGGGTTTCATTCATTTCATTAAAAATCTATTATATCCCTTTGCATCTTTTTGGGTTGAAATCATATATCAACTTCATCAATATCCCAAGAAGAAGATCATTGCACTCAAGCTATAGCTACGAGTTCGACTCACCAAATCAAAGATAAGTACTTGTAACACCCCGAATTTTTGCCAACCTGGGATTAGACATCCTTAGGCAATGGGTTAACTAAAACACCTGGGAAATCGCTCAGAACCCAATTCCATAGCCAAAGAAATCACTTAGGATTAATTCCTTTAGAAACTAAGCATAAGTTAGCTAGCGCAACGCTGGAGTAGCTGTGAAATTGTCCCTGACCGGTTTAAATACATTCTACAAGACCCAAAACTTGTAGAATCAATGGTGCTATAATACTCTAAAATCTCGGATCAAACTCTAAACCGGTTTGTTCTTAGGACCTCTTTGAAACTTTGTATTGGATCTAGCCTGCACGTCGAAAGTCCGATACCTACAATCTTAGACCGTTATAACTGCCTAGCTGGACTTGACAATCATTTCAAAAATCAAGTCCAACCGACGTTCAGAGGCTATTTCATTGAGCCTGGAGTGAAGAGAGTGAGAATAGGGTTAGATTTGGAATTTGAAATTCAAATCTGGCACACGACTTGGCGCGTTATTATTAAGCGTTCTGACCATCAGAATTCAGCCAAATTACACCCTCGGATCAGGAAAGATTTCTATTTCATATCACGAGACTTGTAGACTTGATCTAGGAGCGATGACCGCTGAACTAAAAATAGACCTCCACGTGCGATCTGGGGACTCTATCGGTCTGAAAACTTGATGTGTGCTAGATCCAGTATGCATGAGCTTAAGTCCGATCGTGTTCGGCCAGGAGACCACCAGAAATGTCTTCTTGGACCGAAACAACCCCGATTTGGTTAGGCATCAAGTAAACATTGTTTCCAAGCCTATTCGGGGAGGTTTTTAGGTTATAAAAGGGGTTTAAACCCTCACTTCTCTCACCCATCCGAATTTGCTAGAAACCCTAGCTGGTGTGAGAGAAAAAGTGAGAGATTGTGAGAGAAGGTGGGAGAGATTTTCCTGCCACCTGCTGCTGTTGCTGTACGTGCTTAAGCAAAGCCCCTCAATCACTTTTCCGGTGATTCCGACACTTTTTTTGGTAAGGAAAATCCTTTCCACTTGCTGATTTAGCATTCCGTTAAATCAAATAGCAAAGTAGCTGATATAACTTGTGAAATAGGTTGCCTGTTCTCCGTAGACGAAGCGTATATGCTCCGTTCGAAATGATACACATATAAAGCGAAAGGTGCGGATTCTAGACTCTTTGATTGACTGTTTTCAAAGCTTTCAATGTCATTTAATAGTAGATTATCGACGACAACGCCGTTTGACATGTACAACATGCTGTCTGTTTCCTGTTTCGTAAGCAGATGAAAAATATGAGATTTAGGGCATTTTAGTCATTTGTAGGGAATACTGTTTTCATCCATATTTTGCTGATGTGATTGACATGGCTTCTTGTTGCATTAGGATATTAGGAATGCGTGCATAATTAGTTTGGTGAAGAGATTCGCCTAAATGCACACTTGGAGTCCACATACTATATGTAGACTTAAGTGTGTAGTCTAAGTGTTTATATAAATGTTTGTATTAGTATGTATTGAATTAAATGGTGTTGTGAATTAGTTTGAGATTGAATTCTCAAATAAGACGCTGATGTAAATGATTTCCTTCATGTTGGCTATATGTATGATTTCATTATATGTATGAAATGCATGTGTTAGATGATTTACTTAAGTTGTATGTTATGACATGTGTTAACATGCTCACATTATTGTATTTCATTTCCATTACTCTTATATGATTGCTGATGTGAATTCATAAATGTTTGGGACTATACCTAGTCTAGGAAGTCGGTAACTGAGTAAATTCGTGGTTGGCTTATCTTTGCCACGAACGACGCGTCGATGAACGCGAGTCGTGTTTTGGAGTTGGCGGCAGTGGTTAGGCCACACTAGGTGTTTTATGTACTCCATGTCATTCGACTTGAGATGCGCTCGTGCTAGTCGAGCCCGTCAAGTAACCCGACTGGCCATTGTATGTTTACCTTGTATGAGTCATAACTGTTTGAACCTAGGGTACTGAACTTACCACTATAAACCCTATTAACCATGGTACCTTGATCCACAAAGACTCATGAGCCGGGCATGGTGGTATGGGACACCGTGGTCGAGCTGTCGGCCTACACTGGGGCCACAAACCTCCCCATAATGACCAGTGAGCACCTATGACTCGTGAGCAGATTATGGTGGTATAGGACACTATATTCTTGCTGTCGGCCTACACTGATCAGGTGATGAGTCCTTTGTAGTGACCGCGAGTGTATTCTAAGTCTATGGGAGGCGACGACCCTTCCGTAGCAGTGAGAGTACAGTAGGCCTGTATTGATAAGGTGATGGGGGAGCGGTGCAACGAGTGCGAGCAACAGCCCTAGCAGCCCTTGCAGCGACCTATAAAATATACATCGTATTAGATTACTAGGAGTGACGATCCTAGACAGGATCTGTGTTGGGATTAATATAAGGGAAGTACCTTAGTTTTCCAATCCTCCTGTATGAATGGACTAATAATGACTCGGTAATCATATCACCATCACATTGCATGTGCCTGGAAGATATTGAGCACCGAGCGGTACGCAAGCATGCCGCGGACGCAGATGGTGCCGTATGAGGGAGAATGTCGGTGAGGGCATCCATCATGTTATGTCATATTACATTAACAACAGTATTAGGAATGTTTGATTTACTGCTTTACTATTATCGCATGATTGATTTGAGAACATGCTAATCTTTGCTCTATTATTCCACTGAGTTAGCTACTCACTCCCACGTTACGGAATGGTGTTTCCGGACACCCACCAGTCCCTATTTTAGTTACAGATGATGGTGCTGCTTGAGAAGCGGAGCTGGACTTGATGATGATGAGGAGGATCCCTCCTTTATGCATGTTTTGATTGACAGGATTACAGGGAGGTTGATTAGATACCTTGACACTTGTCATTTTATATTTTTAGAGCACTCATGTATATTCTTTTTGTTTACTTTTAAAGTATACATCTATGTATATAACTTGGTAACATGTTCACACTCTGGAGACATACAACAGTTTATATATGTTATACTTACGATCACAGTCTTCCGCTTGTAAATTTAACTGTCTCTGGAGTATGATATGCTGTTCTAGCTTAATCTCACTCATGTTTAATACATTAACACAGACAACATTCAATCATACACATTTATGTTGCATAAGTGATGTTCTGGAACTCGGGAGTGGAGTTCTTACTCGACCCTCGATTTTTGGGATGTTACAGTACTGTTTGTTTTAATTACTTTAGTTTTGGGTTTTTCTGATATTGCCTGAAAATCTTAGCGGGTTTGTTTGTGGTGACCCTGTAAAATCACAAAGTGGGTTTGATTGTGATAGCTCGTGAAAATCACAATAATTGTATAAGGTTGTTAAGTTGACCCTGGAAAATCTTGAAATAGTGAAAGCCAAAATTGCGAAGGTAGTAATTTTGGGAGTGGGGTTGGTTACATTGAGGCATTGAACTATTATAACTCTTTTGTGCATTATTATGATTGAATATTATTAATTATGCTATTGTGCTTTTCTTATTCTTTGCATTAGTTTGAGTTTTCGATTTCAAAGATGTCATGACATAAGGTTGTCCGACCTAAATCTTTTAGGTGAAATGTTGTCTTATAAACTATTTGGTATCAAGAATTTAATACTTTACAATATTATATTTAATTGATTCATTATTCCGCATTGTATCAAATTATTTGTCATTGTCCTATTCACTCCTCCTCTAGGACATCTATAGCTCATCCTTTCACAATGTCGCTTAAATCCAAACATGAAAGAAGTGGTTAAGGCCGAGGTACTTAAAGTGTTGGATGTGGGTATCATATAACCTATATATGACAGTCAATGGGTGAGTCCAACGTAGATGATTCCTAAGAAGTCTAGAATTACCATCGTAGCCAATGCCGATAATAAACTCGTGCCAACTAGATTCACTGCTAGTTGGAGGATGTGTATTGACTATAGGAAATTGAATACCATCATAGGGAAAGACCACTTTCCTCTACCTTTCATTGAACAAATACTAAAAAGGTTAGTTGGTCACTCTTACTACTTTTTCTTAGACGAGTATTTGGGCTATAATCAGATAGAGATAGCCCTTTAAGATTAAGAGAAGACAACGTTCACATGTCCCTTTGACACATTTTCTTACCGAATGATGCCATTCGGACTGTGTAATGCCTCTGCCACATTTCAACAATGTATGTTAAGCGTATTTTCAGATATGGTGGGGCAATATCTAAAGGTCTTTATAGACGATTTCTATCTTTGGTCCATCCTTCAATGAATGCCTTGAACATCTTAAACTTGTGTTCAAGAGATGAGAAGAATTGGGAAAAGTGTCATTTCATGGCTCCCAACCGAGCAGTTCTTGGACATATAATTTTATCCAAGGGAATCGAGGTAGATAAGGCTAAAATTGACTTGAATTCTAACCTATCTCCACCCAAAAGCATCGTGATGTGTGTTCCATTTTAGGACATGTTAGCTTTTACAGGAGATTTATTAAGGACTTTAGTCATCTCTCTCATCTTTTATGTAATCTTCTCCAAAAGGATGTTCCATACGGGTGGAGTAAAGAATGCCATGAAGCTTTCTCTAAGCCTAAGGATGTGTTGACCACCACCTCTATCATGCAACCATTCAATTGGAGCATTTCTTTTGAGATTATGCGCGATGCATCCGACTATGATATTAGGGCAGTGTTAGGCTAGAGAAATGAGAAGAAGCCCTATGTGATTCATTATGTGAGAGGAACTCTAAATTCTGTACAAGTGAACTACTTTACTACGGAAAAAGAACTCTTAACCATTGTGTTCGCCTTGGATAAATTTAGGTCCTACTTGATCGGATCCAATATCATCATCTATACTGACCATGCGACGCTCAAGTATATTTTCTCTAAGAAGGATGCTAAGTCTTGCTTGATAAGATGGATCTTTTTACTCCAATAGTTCGATATTAAAATTTGCAATAAAAAAGGAGTAGAGAATTTAGTGGCTAACCATCTCTTTAGAATTGTCCTATCTAATTCCTTTGAGTCGACACCGATAAACGACATGTTCCTTGATGAACAATTGTTTAAACTCTCTCAATTACCTTGGTTTGCTGATATTACAAATTACATTGCCACAGGATTCACGCCAACACTTTGGACTTCACAAGATGAATAAAAATTCTACACTAAGGTGTGCAAGTTTATCTGGGATGATCCATATCTTTTCATATATTATCTAGATCAAATTCTAAGGAGATGTGTCCCAGAAATGAACATTAGAGTGTAATCTCCTTTTGTCACTCTTAGGCCCGTGGTGGTCACTTTTCTTCCAAAAAGCCCATGACCAAAATCTTATAGTGTGACTTTTACTGCCCACAATGTTTAAAGATACGCATGAGTTTTGCAAAGCTTGTGAGCATTGTCAAAAATTAGGGGGATTGTCCTGTCTAAACATGATGCCACTAAACCCCATTCTAATTATTGAAGCATTCGATTGCTGGGGCATTAATTTCATGGGTGCATTCCCCCAATCCTTTGGAAACATTTATATCTTATTAGTAGTAGACTATATTACCAAGTGAGTCGAGGCCATCCCATGCCGGAACAATGATCATCAAACGGTCATTTGATTCTTAAAAGAAAACATTCTTTCTCGGTTTAGAACACCTCGAGCCATCATAAGTGGAGGGTCACACTTTTGTAATAGGCCATTCGAGAACTTAATGAAGAAATGTGGCATCTCTCACAAAGTCAGTACCCCTTATCACCCACAAACAAGTGGTCAAGCTGAAATTTCTAATAGGGAAATCAAACAAGCTCTGGAAAAAATGGTAAATCCCGACCGTAAAGATTGGTTAATCAGATTGACTGATATTTTATGGGCCTATCGTACAACTTACAAGACCCCCATTGGGCCTACCATATAACTTACAAGACCCCCATTAGGCCTACCATATAGCGTACAAGACCCCCATTGGAATGTCTCCCTTTAGACTCGTCTATGGAAAGGCTTGCCACTTGCTTGTGGAGCTGGAATATAAGGCCTACTGGGTGATTAAAAATTTGAACTTTAATTTAGACAATGCCAGCTCGCTGTGAAAACTTTAATTAAATTGAACTTGAAGAACTTTGGAATGATGCTTACAATAATTCAAGAATTTACAAGAATAGAATGAAAGTGTTCCATGACCGAAATATTCTTCGAAAATCATTCATGCCTAGTTGAAAAGTCTTTTTGTACAATTCCCAATTACATCTCTTTCTGGGGAAGTTCTGCTCTCATTGGACCGGCCCCTTCATTATTAAAATGATTTATTCTTATGAGGCTATTGAGATTGAGAATCCTATGAATGACAACAATTTTAAAGTGAACGAACATCGTCTAAAGCCATTTGTCGAGAAACTTGATTCAGAGGATACGTTCATCCCTCTGATTGATCCTGTGCATCATGACTAACCTCCTAGTTTGATGGAGGTGTGGTTAGGTTTATTGCTTTCCTAGTATGTAGGATTAGAATAGGTTCTTTTCATTTGTTTCGTTTTCATGATAACCCCATTTACATGTTGAGAACTTTGAAAATGCTTCAAATCTTCTTCTTCTTCAGGTATTATCTTTCCATCACTCCCCTTTTATTTCTTGTCGTCTCATGTGCATTGATCGTTTATATCCTTTACATTGAGGATAATGTAGAATTTAGGTTGGGGGGTGAGACTAGCCAAACAAAATGTAATCTGTATTTTTCTAGTTTTAGGCATATATTTTAAATATTGCAAAATTTTCCGTTTCAAAATTCTTTTCGAAAGTGGATTTCTGTGTGATTTGGAAACATGTTGATTTTTGTGATAAGATATGGGATACGACTCTAGAAATCGAGAATCTAGTTAGCCAGTAGACTCTTGACTAAATTCTCTTAAATTAGTTGATTAATACAAAATATTAAACATCAATTGAGCCTAGCCCACAATTTACACATAATTCATAATTTATAAGGTTGCTTACTTTCTAAGTGATAGTATGTTAATTACTTAAAAGTGATTAGGAACCAAGTATATATATCATTATCTACCTAAAAAGATTAAAAGAAGAAATCAAAGTAGTTAAAAAACAGTGAGATCAAATTTGGCTACCTACTATAATTGATGAAAATAAGGAATAAAGAATGAAAATTAGGTGAAAGCCATTGATGCAAAATTAAAAGCTTGAAAATAGATTAAAAAAGGAAGATAAGTTTGGAATCAGTACTTTTGTTGAGCTGTCCACTTTAAAAGATGAACATGGCTAATATTATGAAAGCAACTAACTTTATGAAAATTTGAATTTAGAGATCACAAAACACTCTACGACTTGATGTTTGAAATTATTCTATTGGTTAGGTGATTGATGAGAAGCTTAGTTCAATTGATTGCTAAGGATATTAGGATCTAGATTACCTTTGTTTATCACCATGCCTTTGAACATCACTCATATGCATTAAGATTACACAGAAAATTGTTGCCCAAAGGAATGTTGAAATTTGAGATTATGAATTTGCATGTTTTGCTTAGGACTAGAAAAATGCTGGTTGGGGGTGTGTTGAGTGTCAAATATTGCATATTTCCTCTTATCTATACATTTGTTTTATGAACATGATATCACTTAATTGATATATTTATACATGGTTGTCTTGCGAGGTGATTTCGAGAGGTTAAAGTGAAAAGGATGCTCAAAGCATGGAAATTGATACTCAAGGATTATTAAGGCAAGGATAGATCTTTGGAGACTAAGATTGAAGATTTTAAGAGTTTAAGATCTAAGAAAACTACGTGAACAAGGAAGAAAATTGAATTTGCAATGTGCAGAAATTCAGAATTATTGAACTTGACCTGTTGATGAAAGCGAACATACTTCGATGACATTGAAGTAAGTGTTTGATGACATCAAAGATAGATTGATCACATCAAGATTTTAGTGAAAAATCAAGTTTGTTGCTCGACAATTTGGTGCAAAGTTTGATTCCATCGAATGTAAGATTCGATGACATCGAAGAAAATTCAATGACATGGAGAATTTTGGGATTTTTAAGCTCAACTCACTAGATAGTTATGGACCATTTTTTATTGCATTGAAGAGATGTTCGATGACATCGACAACTTACACAATGTGAAAAGGCGTGAGGTTTCCAATTCGTATTCAACCTAGACTCGAACCTTCATTGACATTAAAGTGCCATCGAAGGTGACATCCAAGGTGCGCGGAGTGCATAAAATTGAGGTGGTTTCCAAAGTTAGTCAAACAAAGACTATATATTTAGGTTCTCCAAGGGATTCTAAGCATAAATTAGGGTTAGAGGAATAGAGCTAAGGGTGTAGTGTCTTCCAAGGAATTCTTTCTTCTTCCTTAGTTTTTTATATTTTTCTTTGAGAGTTTTAGTTTCAATCATGTCTTGAATTTCCTAAATCTCTTAGCTAGGGCTAAGAGGTGAAGTGTTGAGTGTCAAATATTGTATATATTCCCCTACTTATATCTTGGTTTTATGAACATGATACTAGTTAATGTTATATTTTATACATGTTTGTATTACAAGGTAAATATGAGAGCTTGGATTGAAAATAATACTAAAAACATGGATTTAATGCTCAAGAATCACCAAGTCAAAGATTGGATCTTATAAGACTAAAAATGAAGAATTTACATGCTAAAGATCTAAGAAAACTAAGTGAGGAATAAAGAGAATCAAAGACTTGAAGTGTAGAAAAGGAATCTTAAAAATTCGTGTGCTTCAACCAGCCTTGACTCTACTTCGACAAGCCCTGGCTCTGGTTCGACTAGTCAAAGAAACTTCAGCTTGAACTCCAGCAACATTATCTTTTAAATTCGCGTGATCCTCGACCAGTCGAAGACTTCCCTCAACTAGTCAAAGGTGACGCTCGACCAGTCGAGGATGTCTCTCGACTAGTCGAAGGTTACTCAGATTTTGTGCGGACTGTGTAAATTTGAGGCGGTTTCTGGACTTTTTCAACTGGTGTGAAAGTTGGAGTTCCCCAACTATAAATAGGAGTTCCTAGGATGCTCCAAGGCATCTTCTAGGGTTTAAGAGAGGAGAAAAAGGGTGAAGCCTCCGCTCGGGAGTTTTTCTTCTTATTCTTTTGTTGGTTTTTTTTGTTTCATTTAAAAGTTCTTAGTTTAATCATGTCTATGGTTGGCTAAACCTCTTAGCTAGGCTTAAGAGATGAAGCTTGTAGCTTGATTGAGATGTTTTCTTTTCTTTAATTCATGTCTTATTTGAACTTTATTGAATTCTAGTTTGATTTTAACGAATATTTTCAGTTTTTAATGGTTTATTGTGAGTTAAATTACAATGGATCTTCGATAGCTTTGAATATCTTCTTTTCTATTTGAGATTGCTGAATTGGTAAATTCTGCTATTTTCCATCGTCCCATGGGCTTGGTTGGGTGATGGAATCCCTTCCAATCTTCCCTATTCTCCTCCTTTGAGGACTGGATCAATGAGAAGTTTAGAGATCTGTTTGTCTCTTCTTTCTCTAACTGGATAAGATAGGACTCTGATTCCAGTTGGATCTCTTGAATCATACAAGGTAGCCTTCCAATCGCTACAAGTGGATCCTTGTCACCCTAGTTACCACCTTTAAATTGATTAATTAACCATATTCACAATTACCTCATTTAATTCATTTTTTAGATTTAGATTTAGATCTTCTTCTAGTTCTGATTCTAGTCAAATTCAGAAACGTACAAGATTAATCCTTGTGGATTCGACCTCAGTCTCACTGAGATTATTACTATATCATGACCCTACACTTGGGATTGTGAACAAGTTTTTGGTGCCATTGCTGGGGACTACGGCTACGTTTTTCTGAGATTAATTAGTATTAGAATTAGGTTAAGATTAGGGTTGATTTATGTTAGGATTTTTCTTATTTTCTGAACTTTTCTAATCTAGGGTTTTTAGAATTTTTCAGTTTTTAGATTTTATTTGGTTAGGATTCATCTTATTCTTCTTTCTTCTTCTAACATTACTTACATAGTTTGATTGTTTTGATTTTGTAGTATTTTCAAGTCTAGTTCTTCTCTTCTGGTAACTTCTTCCCTCTATTTACCTTTCATATTTCTGTAGATTTTTTAAATAGGAATAGATTCAAAATTAAGGTTTCACCATGTACACACAAGAATGGGCACGTAAGTATGCTAATCTACTTATAGAAGATGAGAGATATCAGGAAGAGATATTAGATGATTATGTTAGGAAACAACATTTTTCTAAAAATTTTGTTGAAACCTTTATTGAGAACCAGCCAGAATATAATGTTCCACCGGTTAAGAAGTCCTTAGGCGATTATAGGTGGGAAAATAATTACACTCCACTGATTAAAAAAACATTACATGACTATTGGAGTAAGAACAATTATCACCCCTCAGACGAGAAGAAAATAATGCGTGATTATATTATGGGTGATAATGCGTACTAACAACCATCCAACTTTCTTACCTATGACCCATATGATTATGATTAGTGGAACCATCAACATTGGGGAGATGAACCAACAATCGATTATAGTGACAATTCTCTTAGATCCCCTACCTTTGAAATCCAACCAGAAATGATTCAAGAGGATTCATTTATGCATTTCACGGACTATCACCAACAATTCAACCAAATTGCTGCAGACATTAGAAAATTATTATAAGCGATTCAATCACGCCTCAATAAGGTGGAAGAGGCTAGGTTATCCTAGCCTCAATCCAATCTAGAAACATAATGCAAGGAAAGTAATCTAACTCGCTTGTGGAGAATATTGAAATTGAGAATGAGGAGTAGAATTCTTTTACTGAGAATACGATTCAATTTCCCAAAGAGTCGATCTCAATGACTGTTCAAAGGAATGATCAAGGGTAATTTTCAAATATAATGATGCTGACACACTCCATTTACATGACATATTTGATCTTAATGAGGAAGTGGCTAGTTTTTTCAAGCTTCAACCCAACATAGCAACACTGTGTGAGGAAAGTGATCCTAACTCACTTGTGAACTGTACTAAATTAGACAATGATGAAGAGTGGGATAAAAACCATCAGTTTACAACCTAAATTTTCTAGGAATCAATCTCAATTATGGTCCAGGTAAATGATCACGAGGTACAGGAAGTTGTCTACCATAATGATTTACTTCACCCTTCTGACATGTCTGATTTAAATGTAGAGGATGAGCCTCTTTTAACCAACCATTCCAACTCTTTTGAGGCTTGCTTAGACCACTCTCCTGATTTAGATCATGATAGGGAGATTGATGACTTGCTTGATATGACTCTGGAATTTGAAACTACCTAGTTGAGGCCACCATATGAGCAATTAACCCTTGACGATACAAAGCCTCTACTGATTAGTATCAATGAACAAAGTCTTCACATCAAATCTTCACCTACTAATCCTCAATATGTCTATGCAGGGCAAGGCAAGATATATCTGGTGACGATTTACTCTCATCGAAATGAAGAGTAAGAGAGTATACCTCCCTCCACTTTCAAAGATAATGAAGGAATCCTTGGCCATATCATCACAAACTTAAATTGAAAAATAGGCCCCTCTCAACTGAATCTCTCAAATCTCTAGATGAATGCTTAACACACTTTACAAATCGTAATGATAATATAGTGGACACCTTGCATGACAATACCTCGTAATTGATATTGACCGAGGGAATCAATTTTCTGAAGAGCTTTCTTCCACAAATCCTGAATGTTTACCATTAGAAGTGGAGGAGCTAGAAATTGAACCGAAGTTTGAAACTTCAAAACGTGTTGAGACTACACCACCTACTGAGAATTTTTCTAAATTTCATTGACTTGTGGTCTCTGATTCACCATGTTATGCTAACATTGAAACTTTTCTGTCATAGGTGAATCATATATATACTTTGAACACTGCAGGATATTAAAAAGAAACTTTATGCTAAGGTCCATAAATTTCTCTGGACATTCATGCTCTAGGTCATCCAAGCCTATTACAAAAAGGGCTTTTGGATGATCTTGTTAAGAAACCTACTGAGAAATTTATCAAGATTAACTGGCCGGAGGAGGAACCTTGCTGCATGATTGAGTAGATTTCCCTTGCTTTCCTTATTTAAGATTATAATTTATTGCTTTCATAGGATTAGGATAGTTTGCTTCGGTTTGTCTAGTCTTTATGCTAACCCATCTTCACACTAAGATCCTTGGAATAACATAGATTCTACTTCTTTACGTACTACCTTTTCATCACTTCTCCTTTCTTTTCGTTGTCCCATATGCATTATATGCTTATATCTTTTACATTGTGGACAATATAGATTTTAGGTTGGGGGGTGTGGATTAGGTGAACTAATCAGTTGTTTTCTTAGTCTTTGAGTAAAAATTGTGGAAAATTTCAATTTTTCAAGTTAAAATCCTGTCATGAAATTGATAATTTGTGTATTTAAGAATGCTTTGAGTATGACGATGAGATAGAGATTAACTTTTGAACTGTTGGAGTTTGATCAACCGAGTAGTCTATCCTTTAAAGTTCTTATACTTAATGGATTAAGAGGAAGTTTTACTATCATATTGATCCAAATCACAAAATCCGTTCAATTTTCTTTATTGGGATATACTAGAATTTCTGATTGTTAGCATGTAAATCATTAAGAGATGTTGAGAATTGAGTTTGGAGAATTTTATCCACCTTAAAAGATGAAAAATCAGTTAAAAAATAAGAGCTCGACAAAAAGGTCATGTATGGTAAAAAGACCGGAAAGGAAAAAAGAAAGGAAATGAAAAGGTTGAAAGTACTGAATAAATACAAGTGATTGTCGATAAAAAATAAAAAACTGGAAAGAGAAGGAGAAGGGGATAAGATCGGAATCAATAATTGATTATTCGATTAGTATTGAGGTGATGAGCATAGCTAACATTATAAAAGGATGGCATGTTCACGAAAAGTAAGTTGGAATTCACTAAGCACATTGGAAAAACATAATATATGAACTTATACTCTTAAGTGATTGATATAGAGAACCTATTTGATTGATTGCTCGTTTGATTCGACTCTAGTTTTTCAAATTTTCACTCTCACATCTTTAGATTGTACTCATTCATGCTTGTTTGCACAAAAGATTATTTTTCTAAAAATGTTTATACTTTGAGAATTGAAGATTATTTCATGCATGCTTTGGTCGGGACTAGCAAAATGCTGGTTGGGGAGTGTGTTGAGTGTTAAATATTGCATATTTTCCCTATTATATCTTGGTTTTATGAATATGATACTACTTAATGTTATATTTTATACATGTTTGTATTGCAAGGTGAATCTGAGAGCTTGGATTGAAAAGAATGCTAAAAGTATGGATTTAATGCTCGAGAATCACTAAGCCAAAGATTAGATCTTTTAAGACCAAGAATGAAGAATTCACATGCCAAAGATCCAAGAAAATCAAGTGAGGAATAAAGAGAATCGAAGACTTGAAGTGTAGAAAAAGAATCCTAAAAATTTGCGTACTTCGACCGGCCCTGGCTCTGCTTCGACCAGCCATGGCTCTGGCTTGACTAGTCGAAGAAACTTTGGCTCGAACTCCAGCAACATTATATTTTAAATTCATGCAATCCTTGACCAGTCGAAGACTTCCCTCTACTAGTCGAAGGTGACGCTCGACCAGTCGAGGATGTCTCTCGACTAGTCGAAGGTTACGTAGATTTTGCATGGATTGTGTAAATTTGAGGCAGTTTCCGGACTTTTCCAACTCGGTGCAAAAGTTAGAGTTCTCCAACTAAAAATAGGAGTTCCTAGGATGCTCAAAGGCATCTTCTAAGGTTTAAGGAATGGAGCAAAAGGGTGAAGCCACTGCTTGGAAGTTTTTCTTCTTCTTCCTTAGTTGGTCTTTTTGTTTTACGTAAGAGTTCTTAGTTCAATCATGTTTATGGTTGGCTAAATCTCTTAGCTAGGGATAAGAGGTGAAGCTTGTGGCTTGATTGAGATATTTTCTTTGATTTAATTTATGTCTTGTTGAACTCTATTGAATTTTAGTTTGATTTTAAGGAATATTTTCAGTTTTCAATAATTTGTTGTGAGTTAAATTACAATGGATCTGCGATAGCTTTGAATATCTTCTTTTCTATTTGAGATTGTTAGATTGGTTAATCCTGTTGTTCCATCATCCTATGGGCATGGTTGGGTGACAGAATCCCTTCTAATCTTCTCAATTCTCCTCCTTTAAGGACTAGATCAATGAGAAGTTCAAAGATCTGTCCATCTCTTCTTTCTCTAACTGGATAAGATAGGACTCTGATTCCAATTGGATCTTTTGAATCATGCAACATAGCCTCCTAATTGCTACAAGTGGATCCTTAGCACCTAGTTGCCACCTTTAAATTGATTGTTTAACTATATTCACAATTACTTCTTTCAATTTATATTTCAGATTTAGATTTTGATCTTCTTCTAGTTCTGATTCTAGTCAAATTCAGAAACGTACAAGATTAGTCCCTATGGATTCGACCTCGGTCTCATCGAGATTATTACTACATCGCGACCCTACACTTGGGGTTGTGAACATGAAGCTTATAGTTTATTTTAATTAACGTATATGTTGAACCTTCATTGATTTCTCATTTTAATAAAAGAATATTTTCAGTTTTCTATGATTTATTTGGACTGAAATTACAGTTGATGCTCAGAAAGCTTTTGATATCTCCTTATCCATTTTGCAATCATGTGATCTATAAAATTCATTATCCACCATCGTTTATGGGCATGGTTGATGCATAAATTCCCTACAATCATGAGATTGGTGCTTCATGGATGAACTAATTCAATGAAGTTCAACACCACATTATAATTTAACTGCTCCATCTTCCAACTGGATGGAATAGGACTTTGATTCAAGTTGTGTTCTTATTAAATCAAGTAGAATAACATGACCGTGAGTAGATCCTTAGTGATCTAGTTTCTATTACTTTGATAAATTTAATTTACAACAATTTCTCTCTAAAACTTTAGGATTTTAGTTACTGGTTCTAGTTCTAGTTTATTTAAGAATACGTACAAGGTCCTGATGAAATTTTTTTATGGCATCCAACAAAGGAATGTTGTTTTTCACTTGTTTGAATTTAAGATATCCTGAGTATTGTGTATAGGTTTGGGTGAGATCAATCATTGTGGGAATGGAGCCACAAGCTTATACTCTTGTTCCAATTCTTTCTCATGTGGGGTATCATTAGGCTCATCATCACCCTTAGATTCCTCTGAGTCCTTAGGCTTTCATTCCTCGTTGGGATGCTCTTATCAATTAATTTTCCACTTCTAAGAGTGGTGATAGACTTGGCTTGCTGCACATTTGAGTAGAAGAGCTAGGGTCAATTATCTCACATTGAGGTTTTGGTTACGTATGGGTTGGTCCGAAAGGGTCCCCTTCTCCCTAACAATTAATTGTGACTCTAAGATTTGAATGGAAGATGTAAACATCCCTACTGATGTTTTGATATTTTAGAATGTTTGCATGAATTTTGATTGAATTGCTCTTGATCATTCATGAACCTTTGAATTGGATCCTCTTGGGTCTTCTTCGGTGTTAAAAATGGGATAAGATCAAAGTTAGAGGCCCTTAGGGATTTTTATCAGTGTTAGCCATTGGTCCATTCCTCCAACTAAGATTTGGGTGGTTCCGCCAACTAAAATTGTACATGTTTGAAATTGGAGAATTGAAAGGTCATTGATAATTGTTCATGGCATTAGATTGCTCATGTAACAACTCTTAGAATGCTGGAATTATAGGACAATCCTGCATTAAGTGCATGTTACTTGTGCAAAAACCACAAACAACTTCAATGGTCTCATTGGGTTTGACCGTTTCTACTTTCTTTAATTTTATGGCCTTGAATTTTCTTGTACGGCTGGATATCTTAGCATTGACATCGTCTTCTTTCCTTAGGATCTAAATTCCTCATTTTCCTTAGGCTGGGTTGACTTGGGATTGGCCAACTTACTTAAGGTATCTCAGGATTGCGTATTTTCAAATAACATTTCAATGTAGTCCCACGCATTATCGGGATCTGTGTTCATAAACTCCCCATTGCACATCATCTCTACAAATTGGCGCATGGGTGAAGTTAGTCCATCATAGACAAAGCTTATTACTCGTCAAAGTTCGTAGATGTGGACAAGTGTTTAGAAGTTTCTTAAACCTCTCCCAATAGTGGAAGAAGGTTTCTTCCTCTTTTTATAAAAAAATTATTACAGCTCTTCCGAGGGTGTTACTCTTATGAACCAGGAATAACATTTTTAGGAACTCTTGAGTCATCTCAACCCATATCCCAATTGATCTCAGCCTTAAGATGTGGAGCCATGACTTGGCCTTCTCCTTCAAAGAAAAAGGGAATAATTTTATTCTCAAGGTATCATTAGACACACTATTAAAGTGTAGGTGGCTATAATCTCATCAAACACTTTGAGATGTAGATATGGACTTTCAGAGTCTAGTCTATGAAAATTTGAAAGTTGTTGGATCACTCCCGATTTAAAATCTATGTTTTCTGCATTATGTAGAAAAATCATCAGGAAGGGGTGCTCATTCTAGCTGGTTGTAAATAATCACATAAAGCTCTAATTTGTGGACCATTATGCACATCATTCTCATCTTGTTGTGTTTTTTCTTCAACACATCGATTGAATTAGTTCTCAATTGTGTTCTTAGCCACTTCAGAAGATCTCGGGTATTTTTTAACACGATGATGGATAGACAATCCTTCAACTAGTCTTCCCTCACTTAGAAGACAAAGAGTGTGATCACAGACCCATTTGGGCATGAACCACTCAAACTTAATTCTATACCTACTTCTACTTCTAGAAAAATTAAAACTTCTATAGCGAAAGAAAATTTTTAGAAACAATCTAATGCAAGAGGGTCGGAAGGATAGTACCTAATTGATGATTCTAGGTTAGATTCTGTAAAAATAAAAAATAAATAAAAATGATGTTAGTATCTGAAAATTTTAAGAAAACCCTAAATGAAAATGTAGAGAAAACTACTCCCTATCTTTAACAAACTCTAACCCTAAAGTATTTTAGAAAAACACAACCAAAGTCCTAGGAAAAGGCGCAATAAACTTGATTGATCCAAAAGGATGACAACCCCCAAGTGTAAGCTGTGATGTAGTTTTAACTTCGTGAGACTGAGATCGAATCCTCAGGGACCTATATTTACACATTCTCTAAACACTTTAGAACTAGAACTACAATTAGAATTAACTATGAAACTTGAATTAGAAGAAGCAATGATGAAAATCTAAGTAATGTAGAGAGAAAATCAATAAAATAAAATACTAGAGTGCTAAGGATTCACTGCTAGCCATTCTCAATGCCTAATTCACTTGATTTAATTAGATAACACAACTGGAATCAAAGTCTTATCCCATCTAGCTGAATAATAGAGTGATTAATTTAGAATTCACAACTCAATATAGATTTGAACTTCAATTGATTTAGTTTCCAAATGGAGCTCCAAGTTATTGATCGGAGGGAATCTAAAGTATCTATCATACATGAAGTCAATGATAAATCCATTTATTTTACAAATTAATCCCTTGTAAATAGATAAGCCAATAATCTTAGCCTTCCTAAGTATACAAAGTGCCCAAAGTCGACAATGGATCAAAGTAAACTAAAATTAAAGATCTATTAAAACTAAAATTAATGAATTGTTCAACATTTAAACCATCAAATTTGAAAAAAAGTAAACTAGGACATTAGAAATAACTACAAGCTTCAACCCTTAGCCCTAGCTAAGAGATTTAGCCAACCATTATCATAGTTGAACTAAACTCAAACAAAAACATGAAAAACAACTTAAGATCGAAAGATTAAAGAAGAGGAACGGCTCTATAGAAGCTCCACAACCTCTTACTCTCTCTTCCATACCTTAATTTGTTCTTAGAATGTCCTAAATCATCTATTTAAATAGGAAATTTCGTACCGACTTTGCATAGACTTTAATTTTTTACACTTTTGTTATGCTTCGGTCACACTAATGATGGCCTTCAGTTGCACCGAAGTTTAGTTGAATTAACTTTAGGCTGTAGTCAAATTTCTTCAAATCATGTATGAACTCTCTGTCTTATTTCGATTGCACCAAACTAACCATCATGGCATCGAACATCACTTTAGTCACACCTAACAGTCAATTTGAATTTACTTTGAAAATTATTATTTCTTGTTGGACTATTTTTGGTACTTTTGGACCAAACATACCTTTGGTGGGACTAAACAGTCTGTTAATTCTGTTATTAGACTACATGATTTTTCATACTTTTCTCTATCTTTAACATTTTGTTTTCTTGGATATTTGACACTTAAATTCTTCAATATTATCTTCCAAACATCTAGTCTTCCTCATGATCATTGTTTAAGCTTTAAATCACTTTTTAATCTTCTCTCTAGATCACCTCACATAGTAAAACACATGTAATTAGATTAATTTAACACGTCTATGCATATAAAACCAATGCACAATTGAGGGTAAATATGCAATATTTCACACTTAATACGATAGATCCTTATGAAGTACTTTATGGGCATCTATGTCGTGAGCTAAATTATTGGATTGAAGTTAGAGAAAAAATGGTTAGTTAGGCCCGATGTTTTTAAAGGTCTCCCCGATGAAGGGACTAATGTGTTTTGGTACTAAAGGGAAGTTAACACCTCGATTCATAAGACCTTTTGAGATATTGGAATGAGTTGGAGCTATGGCTTATCGCCTTACACTGCCACCTCAAATAGCTAATATTCATAATATATTCCATGTATTGATGCTACAAAGGTATGAAAAAGATACTTCACACATCATCGACTAAAAAGATCTCAACCTTCAGGAAGATACAACCTACACAGAAAGATTGATTCAAATTTTAGATTGACAGGAGCATGTTCTGTGAATGAAGATCATGCCACTCGTTAAAGTCTTATGGACTCATCATGGAATTAACGAAGTATCTTGGGAATAAGAAGTTGAGATTCAAGAGAAGTACCCTCATTTTTTTGACAAGTAGATTAAGTAAATTTTGAGGACGAAATTATTTTTCTTTTAGGGTGGTATAATATAACGACCCTGAATTTTGAGCCATATAAAACTAGTTTAATCAAGATTAAAAATTTAATTTTTGGATTAATAACAAAATAATCCACTTAAAATGTTCAATAGAGGTACTCTCGATGGAGGGTAAGGACAGATGATCGATTCCTAGCACCGCAATATTTAACTTTTTGTTTAAAATTACTAAACCTCAGAGGAACCTTCTAGATCCAAGGCTTTCTCACTATAAAAGGAGGAATTGTAGGGAATTCTCCTATGAAAACCCTAAAGGATGAGAGAGAGAGAGAGAGAGAGAGAGAGAGAGAGAGAGAGAGAGAGAGAGAGAGAGGAGGCTTATGAAGGAGGAGCTTTTACCTGAAAGTTTGTATCCATTTTTTATAAAAATTTTATATTGGAATTTGAAAAACCCTAGATCTACACAATGAATGGGGGTGGATCAGCCTTGCGTCCATTGTTTCAATCTATGGGAGGATTTGAAGAAAGAGGAAGGCTTCACATAAGATCTCGTGTCGTAGAGATTCAGTTTTGGGCAATCTAGCATTGTTAGTCTAGATCAATTAGAATAAGAGGTTTTTAAAGGCCAAATCATATCAGGGCCCAAATTCTAGAGTGATCTAATTGTTGGATCGTCCATAACAATCTCCAAAAAGTATTGATATTAAACCATGTCGTAGAATAATTTCTATTTATGATCGCAAATCTTGGATACGTTATATTTGAGCTATCCCATGGTTTCTCTAAACTTGGTGTTGGGGAATATCATTAGAGGGTTTAAACCTAATCCATGAATGTGTTAAACCCATAAAAGTTAAAGAGAGAGGAAAATCCTAAAATTATCAAAAATCAGACGTTGTTACAGACCCGATCAACATCGGTCGATCAATCGAAGTCAACCTTTTGATCAATCAAACAAGTCGATTTTTGTCTAGCAACCAAAAGTTTAAATTTAGAAGTTCACTTGATTAATCAGAGTCTGGGTTTGATCGATCAATGAGATCCTCGAGTGGTCTCGATCGATTAAGGGTATGGACTGAAGATGGTGAAAATTGTCTAACGAACAAATTGAATTAAATTTGGTCTTTATCGATTAATCAATGAGTGGGTTCGATTGATTGAAAGTGACTGAAAGTTTCCAAAGATCTAATCTGTCAAATTCAAATTTCTTCGATCCATGATCTATTGATCGGAGGATTGATCGAGGGCCATCAATGTTGGCTCGATCAATCGACCACATTGATTGACAATCCCCTGTATTAATTTTCAAAATGAGATAATGAATTAATAAGACCATAATAAATTAATAGTAGGTCATCTAGAATTGATCAAAGGTGGGGGCCCCATTAGATGAAATAACTAAATTATATTCTTAATTTGTTAAACTATCTTAATAGGGATTCAAATTCTAGATTCCAAAGCATATAAATGTTTGTTAGTGCACTAATTTATGCCCCTTATTTTGAATCACGTGAGTCCTTATGTCATGTATTCGATTGAGCACTGGGAAGTTGAAGATCAAAGACACAAGTAAAGGTGGAGCATCGGGGAGCAAAGAATAGGTAAATGTAGTTCCTTAATGACCCTAACCCTTAACCCAAAATAACCTAAATCTCTAAATGATCTTAAAACTAATAGGTAAGAGTTTTATTGATCATCCCTTAAGCCATAGGAGCCTAACTTGAATATCCATAGATTCTCTTTAAATGTCTCATGTTACTAGAAAAAGGTGTACAATTTCAGCAACCTTTCATCCCACCGAACCCACCTTCGGTCCAACCGAAAACAACTAAGATATGACAACGGCCTGGGATAAAATTATGTAATTCGACTCTAGCCGAAGAATCCTTTGGTTGGCTTCTATGCGACCGGAGTCCACCTTCAGTGTGACCGAAAGTGACTAAGTCTTTCTAGCGGCTTTCCTGTCTAATTTGGTGCGATCAAACCTAAATTCGGTGTGACTGCAGACTAGACATTTCTGCCATTTTTATCGTTAGAACTACGTTTCTTTATATATGAGATTCGCTCTTTGGGAATTTTAGAGGGTTTTTGGTGCAAATGAAGTTTAGGCAAATTCCAATCACATCCCACATCCTAAGCCTTATATTCCATAAGATTTGATTCATCTTCTCGGGCTTTACCACTCTAATAAGGATTCTAACCTCAATGTTGAAGATGAACTTAATCTCCACAATTCTCTAGAGTTTAGACCCAACTTTATAAGTATATCCTTATCTAAATCCTCTAGAAGCCCCTTCTTGATGAATCTCATAGGCTTTACAACTTTTCATTAGTTGTAAGAGATTCTACCAAACCTCCCATCACCTTAGTCACCGCATCGAAATATCGTATGCAGGGTATTTGATCTTAGACTTGAAGCATTAGCAACGCATTGGCATCATGATTGTTGGGGCAATTGAGGAGCAGATGCAAGACATGAGATCTTTGAAGAAGCGACTCAAGAATGGTACATCAACGGGGCTTAATTCGACAAGTATTATTGAGTGAGTCCATACTCTCTTTCCTTGTGTAGGATTGAGGGTAAGAGTTTGTGACCCAAACTTGAATAGGTTCTTGTATAGGACCTAGGATCTTGTGTAGGGATGAATTCACCAGACACGGGTGCGTATTTGTTAGTACTGAGAGTGTTGGTTAGAATATAGAAAAATAACTCAAGTCTCTTGTGGGAGCCTACGAAGAGAGTGTACGTTAGTAGGTTCTTGTGTAGGATCGTGGTTCATGGTGAGCCTATAAAAAATCATGTAGAGTCTCATAAGGGAGCCAGTCATTGTGTAGGATTGTAAATGTTAGAGGTGAACCTGATTTAAAACCTCCGATAGTGTAATCTGATACACTCATGGGTTGAGTGCATCCGCCGGGAGTGAAGTATGGAAACTGGACCACTATACATGCTTGTGTATGGGATTGTATTAGAGAACTTGTTTAATTATGATTATGTGATTAATGTTTAATTATATGCATGGTTAGATGAATGGTAGGAGTTGATAGGTTGCACATCCCACACACATATGTACAATATTATGTTTATAGACTAGTTTCTTAATTGGCATATCCTTTGTAATATATGTGATTGAACCCTTTAATGGCTTGGAAGCCTTAGAGTTAACTGCCTTACTTAGTTTAATTTGCACATTAGTTCAAATAGGTAATTGTGTTTAAAAAGATAAAAAATTTATTTAGTCTTAATCACCCCACTTAAGACATAGCCATCATTCCTTAGCTTCGCCAAGCTTTCGCATATAGTCACGATATCCTATTCCATGTAATTTTAATTGGTATCAAAACAGGTTCCTCCTAAAAGGCTTAATTGGCCAGAGTGAGATTTGTAGGACCTTTTACCTAAGAATATGAACTTATTTGTAAATCTAGAATGGGTAAGCCTCCTGGGGACAATAGAGGATTTGAACTTAATAGTCACATTCGTGCCTCTACCTCTTTAGTAATCCATAGGGAAATGTCTACTTCTGAAAGTAGACCAAGAACTTCTTATGTGTGCCACGCTTGTGGAAAAGTTGGGCACCTTAGATTTGGATGTGTATCTTTTAAAAGGGCCTAATCCACCTTGGTCAGAAACCAAATCAGAGAATTCTTCGTGACTGATAAATTGGCATACCAGTGGAGAAGCATCCCTAAAGGAATGTTGGAAAAAGAGATAGAATTTCAACCCTTCCTAAAAAGACCGATTGGATGAATGTGTTGCTAATTCTAATTGCCTAGCTTAATGAAAAAGGCGAGTCAATGCTATTCAAGGACAATGATAATCGGGGTATGACTAACATGTATAAATCACCTACCGAACATAAATCTCCAACTAGAAAATTATCTAATGAAGAAAGTTCTAAGAAAATCATTCCCTCTCTTGAACATAATTCGGGTCCTAGGAAATTCATACTCAAGTGGGTTATGAAGAGGAATATGTGACCTTGGAAGGTCTATTTGGGCTGAATTGTTAAATCATAAGATCAATTCTCATCTTTGAGCTCAATTGATAAACCTAAGGAATTCAACCTTATTTATGAGCTTAATTGAAAATTAGAGGATTTCAGCCTCATCTTTGTGCTCTTTAGATAAATAGGAGGATTCAACCTCATGTTGAGCATATTGATAAATATGAGGATTAAGCCTCATTTTTCTTCATAGTTTAAGCTTCAAGTTGTTGAATTTTGATATCATATGTTTTTAGCTTAAACTATCATTGATCATTCATAATTTGATTGGCATATCTTTTGAATGACCATAATTAGCATGCTCCATGTTTTAATGTTTATATATACCCTTTAATTGGTATGTGCATTGTAATCGGTAAATTTATGACTTATAGAGTTGTTCCATGCTATATTTTTATTGGTATATTTATTGGTTGTCATAAATCAAACGTGGACAATTCATATTCTTTGTAGATGTCATATTTATGGATACTTTCCTGCCTCGTTCTTCATCATTTTTCATTACTATCTTGCCCTTATCATTTTCTATAATATGTTCTTTAACATGAAGCAATTTTCTGTGGATGTCCCAGTAGGCGATGGTAATGACAATAATTTATTTCGTTCACTTTCTCAACCTCTTTGGAATGCTTGGATGGGGTAGCTTTATTGTCCCGGTGATTAATAATTGATTCAGCATGAGAATAACATCTTCTCTTTTAAATGTATACACTTTGTGGGAATTAGGCAGCGTGGGTCTTTTTCCACCTACTCGTTCTCTGTAGTGGTCTGTACTTTCTCTTCTTTCTATCTTTTGTTTGTCACGAGGAACATCACTTTTCTTTTCTCGGTCGACAACGTTTGTGCTTAATCTGTTCGGCAATCTCTTGCCTGTTTTTCTTCGAAGCACCGGTATTTTCTTGGTCATCAATTCTAGAGTATGCGCCTTTGTAACGAGGTCGCAAAAGGTTCTGATGTTAGTTCTCATTAGGCTAAATGCAATCCCCATCTCCATTGAATTTAAACACATCTTCACTTGCTCTTTCTCTTTCGGCAATTGCCTGCACGATGCTCCCAGAGTTTTCCATTGGTCGATGAATTTTTCTACATGCTCATTTTCTCTTTGCCGTATGGAAGCCAATTTGATGATACTAACGTCTCACTCAGATGAAAAGAAATTCAACATGAATTCATTTTACATTTGTTCTCAAGTTCTTATGGATTCTGGAGCCAGACTTGATTACCATCGGAATGCCTTACCTATTAGGGAAGAACTTGTGGGATCCTAGTCTTTTGCAACACTGCTCGTATGCACACATGTCATAACTCACACTGTTGACAGACCATACACTAGACACCTAGAAAAATCACCAAAGTGATTTATTCTAGATGACCTTGAGACCTCTATCATGTGGACCACGTCGTCATTGTTGTCGTAATGGTGAAAACCGTGCATCAATCCGACGCTTCGTTAGTGAGATATGACCCATCGATTATAAGGCCCAAATTATGTATCCAGTAACACAAGCAACCTTTATTAGGCTAGGCCCATTGGACTTAAGCGCATGTGGGCCTAAATTCCACTTTTAGAATATGAGAATTATCAACAAATAGGACCATTGCTACATGACAAAATAAGAAGCTAGTAAATATAAGACAAAATTTGATTCTCTACTTAAACCCATCATTAGCTCTCTCCCCATGCCTTAGAAACTAATTATGACCCATATCTACCTCATCCTATACATGCACCAATGCATGTCTTGATTTTTACCACCTCACTTCAAACAACCAATTGCAACACTCTACTTCATCATCCACCATGCATCACCTACAACCCATAAACCTTATCCATCCATTAGCCGATGCATGTTTAGATTTCTTCCACCTTGGCCAATGCATGCTTAGCACCATCCACCTCATCTATCCACTACCCATGCCATACACCACCTTCCACCTCACTTTTACCACCAATAAGATCTCATAAACTTACCACATCATCTTGCCACCTCAACCCCCAATTCCCTATATAAGAGTAGGAGCTCTCCTACACTTATTCTTTTCCTATACGTAGAAAAATTCTAAGATTTTAAGAGAGAGTGAGAGTGATTGGGGCTAAGGTATGGCCCACCATCAATACCAGAGGGAGTGGACCACACATCATCATCCAACCATCCATCCATTGAGGTGAGTCTACAATCCTCCTTCCATCTTCCTCATCCTTCTCTATCTTTTCCTTTTTATTTTCTTGATATGTATGGGGCCTACTAGTGTGGAGTTCTTGTGTACATGTATTTATATCTATGGTGGTCAGAAAAGTGGCCCATGTCAGTATGGTCCACCATGATGAACATCATATGTACACCCTTCATTTGTAATCCTGTTTTTATTTTTGGACCGCAAGTTCTAAAAATCATATAAAATTAACCATACTAAAATCAGAGTTGAAACTTAGGGATATTATGAATCACAATATGAAATAACTCTAGACCAAATTTTGTAGCCATCCAACGGTCCAATCATCCGTAACATCAGGTTTCCTTGGCTGCTTTCTAGCAGCACATGCAGGATTCCGATTTACCTAAAATGGACCCATTTTTAAGTCTTTTAATAATGAATTAAAAATTTATGTTCCATTATATTTGTAGAAAATTGAACTAGCTTTCCAATGATATATAGTAAGCCTCAATCGGAGTTCAGACGACTGAGATCTTGGCCTTATACGATAGATGTATTTTGGGAGCTTGTTATGACCATTCTTTTTTTGGGCCATATCCGTGATTCCAACGGTTAGATGTATTTGATATTTGCTCTTAACTTACTTGAGATAGTTAATAATCATATTTATGGTTCCTATGGGCAGATTCTTTCATGATAAGATTTAAAAAATTTTGGACCTTTAAATACCTCTGTAAGGATAAATCTTAAATTTCTATGTGTGGTCTAGATGGATCCACAGCTCCATATGGTTGGAAACATATATACAGCCTAAATGATGTATTATTAATCCATCCATTGGATCAGATTTTTCAAAAGAGAATCTGATCATAGAGATTTGATCAATATATTTTATGTGCTACTAGATGTGTATGTTGGATATATGTTGTACATAACATTCATTCCCTTATTGACCCACTTGGGTGTGGGATCACTTGTGATTTATACATTTTATTAGTTCATCCGATCTAGAAACCCATGTATATTTTTGTGTATCTCATATCTATGGTTTGCTAGTATGTGTACCCCACTTGCCATTGGATTTATTTCATTCCCTTTACACTTTCTGTTTGCTAAAAATTTTCTAAGTTCTTTACTGTGTTGCATGTAGGCCTCTTTGACACCTTGTAGTGGACCCCACACTCTGTAGTTAAGGGTCCCACTTTGGGGGATGTTTAATCCTTATAGAAGTGAGCTAGGATGTCCCACCTTTTTGTTAGGAATGATTCCCCAAGTGTTTAGAAATTGGGCCCTAATTTATGACAGACCCATTTCTGAAAACTATCTGATTATTTGTGTTTTGTACCAACTTTGGGCCTCTGTCGTGGACCACACGCTGGAGGTTTGAGTAGGTCACCACTTGGAACCTCTAAACTACACTAATGAATGGATAAATAATATTTTAATTAGGCCAAATCAGACCTCACCTGATCAGGGAGTGGATCTTAAAACGGGGTCAGGTATGGTTGTGCAGAAAATTAAAGTACCTATGTTTGGCCCTATACCAAATATTACGTTTGCACAACTAGTTAGTCCCAACTTATAGTTTTTGAAGTGCATATATAGTAAAACCAAGGGCACCTGATGGGACACTGAAAGGTGGTCCGCTGTGATCATGGGATGTACTCAAGATTGGGTTAAAACTAATTCTGCACTATATTCCCTGCACAGTTTCTCCAAGCACCCATGTTTAGGCCATCACTGTAAATTTTACTCACCCAAACAATGAGGCCTTATAATTTGTAAATCCCATACATATAGCTACCAGGTGGTTATTTTCTTTCACCATATGTAGGCCCACATGATCATGAATCTGACTCTAAAATGACTTAGAACCAACAATGCACCAAAAACCTGTTTGATGTAAAATTTATGTGGGGCCACGTCGGTGGGGTTCACCACCATCCCAAAGCATTTAATGAAGCATCTAAACTCTTAAAAATAACTCTCAGATATTGTTGGGCTTAAAAACATTATGTGGGCCATCTAGTATGGGTTGTCTTTTTTTTTTTTTGTTAAACTTCACTGTTAACTACCCCCACTAGGGAATCGATACCAAGACCTCATTGTTGAAACGAGGTATCTTTCACTCAGTCTACCACTAGTATGGGCTATCTTGTATGGGCCTTACCTTTCATGTAATGAGGTCCACTTGACATGTTTTGTAAATGGGTGTTGTATAACTTGTAAAATATTTAGTAGACAAATCTTGTTGTCCAAATGTTCTATTAAGACATAGGTGGCCTTGGGCCCATCTAAATGATGCAACCCTAAAGCCCAAGCAGGCCCAACACTAGGAGAAATCATTGGGGAATGAGAAACCCACAAAGGTAACCTTCTTTGAGCCCAATGGGCAGACCCATTGCCTACTGGGCAGCGTGTCTTGTATATTACCTCTAGTCAAGTAGACCACGCTTAGAGAGACCTATTTTATAATACATAAACTGGATAATTAGGCTTTTTCTTAGTTTATTGTGTATGTAGTTAGTAGGCCCAATATAATATATGACATGAAAGATGTTAACATGTTATCCTTTATGTTTAAGATTGTGCATTATTTCTAGTTGGTAGAATGTGTGTGGAGCCGCTTGGTTATGGAATTAGATCCACACCATTGAAAGTGTTGTACGGTTGGACATTTATGCCCTTGGGTTGGCCTATTGGTTCACCAAGTGGGACTCACACTTGACCTATATGACCCCATGCCTTGCATGTAATTTAAGTCCAGTGTGGAAGTCACACTATGTAGGACATACCTAGTAATGGGTGAGATGATGATACATGTATGACAACATGATAATGATGATTGTGAGTTGTTGGTAGAGATGATAGATATGATTTAATGGATGGTGAATTATAACATATGCATTGAAGATGGATGAGTAATTATTTATAACACTTATGGCATTGTTTATATTAATCATGAAGTGAAAATGATACTCATGGTAATTATGATGATGATATTATATATATATATATATATATATATATATATATATATATATATATGTATGATGACAAAATATGCTAGTTGACCACCATGCTTGATATCTAAACTGATGTATATGAGGCCCATGAGTGAGGCCTAATGTGATGTATATGAGGCTCTTGTGTGAGGCCTAAGGTGATGTATATGAGGCCCAATTATGATGTATGATTCCACCATGATGTATGTAAATATGTTTATGATGCCCATTCGTCTTCCTAGTTGGTATTAAAATGAGTCATGCCTTGGGAGCAATGATGGTTAAATGTCCACATTATAAGGGAAATGGTGGTTAAATGTCCGCATTGTAACCCTCCCTAAGGCCCGTTATTAGGCCCATTCTCATATCCCCTTAGTGGGCTAACCCAAATTATTGGGCTCCCATAATTATTAGTCACATTCTTGATATGAGTGGATCGTTTAGGCCCATCCTTGATATGAGGAGAGTACATCATCACCGTTATTCATGTCCATACGCATCATCTGTATGCTTGATATGAGATGTGGTTGATCATTGCATATGCCATTGGGAAGATTGTTTATGGGACTTCCTGATAGGCGGAGTTGTCCCACATGAGCGCACGGTGTGCATAAGATTAATACATGATTGGACTGAGTGAATCATGCATCTTGCATTGTGTAATTATAATTATTGTATGCCCTAACAACATCAAGGCTGTAGCCTCCACAAATATAGCGTGGATAGTAGGATTGAACACCAAAAATTCTTGTTAAGCACGGGGCTGTGAAGGATGTTCCAAGGTGAAAGTTAGCAAACTCTTATGGTACCATGGAGGATGCTCCAATGCCTAGACTGAGTGGATGCATGAGCACATGAGGGCCGAATACCAGGAGTCGCGTCTCCCATTGTGTCATGGTCGGTTGGAAGAGGGTGTGGCCTTACCCGCCCGAGGGGAGGGGGTATTTGCTAGGATGAGTTTGTGCAGCTCGTAAATGAGTCTACTATCGATGTGCCGGATTGATATTGGCTGACTATTGGCCAGGCGGATAGTGAGGTCTCTTCCACTTGCACGGTTGTGCATCCAGTGTAGTGCGATAATGTGGTGTATATTATATTAGACCCCGATGATTATCCAGAGAGAAATATACTGATATATGATGCTTCAGAGATGAGCTGAATTGATATATGGATTGGTATGTTTGAGCTGCATCTTTCATATGACATTGGCTATTTAGGCCTTGCATCACATCGTATGGCTTTCGTGTGGCTGATAGCATTCGTACCTTACATGCATAGCCTTGGTACGATAGATAACATTCATACCTTGCATTGTATAGCCTTAGTACGACAGATAAGATTCATGCCTTGCATCGCATAGCCTTGATACGGCTGACAACATTGTACTAGTCCCTGGTGATGATCCCAAAGATGTTCAGTACTGGTATTATGACACCCTGTTACTATTGCACACGTGGGTGGGCACATGTGGGCAGACATTGATGTGGGTAATGAGGGTTGAATATTGCATATTAGACCCCGATTATTACCTAATTTTACCAACATGAGAATGCTTAATAGACTATTTTAATCGTGTTTTCGTTGTAGGGTGTGATTAGGAGTTTGGACAGAAAAAGGATATTAAAAGCATGGATTTGATACTCCGAAGTCATCAGAGCAAGGGATGGACCCCAGGGGGCCAAGATTGAAGAATTTACATGTCAGAGGTCCGAGGAAATCAAGCCATTCACATTAAAGAGGCTCAAAAGTTGTCCAAGATGCAAGATCACATGGTTCCAAGCATCCATTCAGCTCAAAACTTCATACATGGGATGAGGGCCATAAATTAACTGTACATATCAAATTTCAGCACTCGGATCACTATGAAAGTGCTCCAACTGATAGATCAGTCCATAAACCGTTGATTCTGGGCCCACCTACACTCTGGATATGCCTCAACTTTAGTCTCAACTCCTTAAATGGGGATACAAAATGAATGGATGGTGTAGATTTCTTATAAACATTATAGTGGAACCCACACCATGGTGGGTGTACACCATGTATACATTTTGGCGCCGTTGTCGATGACTGTTTTGGTCCAAATTGGATTTAGATTCTTTCTTATCACAATTCATAGCTTTAGAAATTTTCTTGCATTATTTTAGGAAACTTAATTTATTTTTATTTTTATTTTTATTTTTACCAGAATTGAAGAAGGAAGCTACTAAATAAGATTGTCTTTAAAAGGAGGAGCTCCCAAATCTTCAGACATCCATCATCTCCTTTTACGGGTTCTTTCTTTCAATTTTTGTTTATATAGCTTTCTCTTATTTTTAGGAATTCATAATTTTTAATTCTAATTTTATTTCTCTTGGGTTGCATCTTAGTTTATTTTTCTTTCCTACATTGCAGTAATTCAGTTTATGCTAGGATGTAGATATCTGAACATAGAACTAACACCTTTTGATCCTGAAATATAAAGAACCGTTCGTAGAAAATTTAGAAACATCCTATTTGAAATGGCGGATGAGAATGGAATTAAAGCGCTTAGAGATTATTCAGCTCCTGTCCAATTTAATGCACCTTCATGCATAATGTTGCCACCCACCACAGCAGCACACTTTGAACTTAAGCCTAGGGTAATACATTTGTTGCCCTCTTTCTATGGTCTAGACAAGGAGGATCCATATCATCATGTGAAAGAATTCCTAGACATTTGCTCTACCTTTAGGTTTCAAAACTTTTCATATGATTCGATCCGTTTGCTCCTTTTCCATTTTTCTTTGAAAGATAAGGCAAAAGTATGGTTGAATTCTCTAAGAGTTAGGTCTATCAATACATGGGACCAACAGTCTAAGTTCTTAAACAAGTTCTTTCCGGTTCACAAAACTAATGCTCTCCGTAAGGAAATTACTAACTTCACACAAAAAGAGGGGGAGCACTTTCATGAATTTTAGGAAAGATGGAAGGACTTGCTTCTTAAATGTCCACACCATAGTTTTGAGAAGTGGTAACAAGTTCAATACTTCTATAACGGTTTGATACCCCAAAATCGTCGCATGGTTGATGCCACCAGTAGAGGGTCATTCATGACCAAAAGTGACATCGAAGCTTGGAATTTCTTTGATATTTTGTGTGAAAACTCCCAGCAATGGGACTATTCAAATAGAGGGGAAAGAAGTCCCCAACCACAAAAGAAAGGTGATATATATGAGATAGGAGTCACGCCAGATCTTTATGCCAAAATTAATAGCCTAATATAAAAAGTTGATGCGTTGATGTTAAATAATGGACCTCCAAAAACAACTCAAATCGAGTCATGTGCCATATATTCCAGTCCCGCCCATCCTACGTAATCGTGTCCATCTGGCGCAACATTCTCAGAATTTCTCTCTGAACAAGTACATGCTGTGAACACCTTTCAGAGACTTGAGAATGATCCTTACTCAGACACATACAATCTAGGGTGGGCTAAACATCTAAATTTTTCTTGGAACAAAGGACCACAACAAGGAGGACCATCTGAAAATCCTCCTATGCAACCTTACCCCCAAGTTGGTAGTCAACAGCTTCAATAGTTTCCGTAATATCAACAAGTACCTCCACAATCTAGGAAACCATCTCTTGAGGATACACTCAATCTTTTTATACAGAGTTCACTTCAATTTCAAAAAGACACCCAACATACTTTACTAGCTAACCAGCAAAATTTATATGCAAATGCGCAATCTATTGCTTAGATGGAAGTATAGTTGGGTCAACTTGCTGCCACATTGAGTGAGAGAGAGAAGGGCAAGTTTCCTAATCAACCTGTGACAAATTCAAAAGGACAGTATGAGATTGACTCTAATTCAAACAAAGAATAATATCATGAACAAGCCAAGTCAATCATTACCCTTAGGCCTAGCAAATAGATCGAGAACAAAATAAAAATGCCTACGGAAGAATCAAATTCCAAATCAGAAGACCAAAATGAAGAGGAGGGACATATTAGTGCATCTAAAGTCCAACAACACTCTGACTCTTCAAGAACCACTCATGTGCCATTATATGTGCCTAAAACACATTTTCCTCAATGTTTGGCAACAATTAAGAAAGGAAACAACTTTAATGAAATATTGGACATGTTTAAGAAAGTGCAAATTAACATTCCATTGCTTGATGCTATCTAGCAAGTTCCTGCTTACACTAAGTTTCTTAAAGATTTATGCACTCAAAAGCATAAGATGAATGTTCATAAGAAGGTCTTCCTTGCAGAGCAACTCAGCTTCATGATTCAAAACAACATCCCTCCTAAATTTAGGGATCTAGGAGCTCCTACAATTTCTTGTGTCATAAAAGAGCATAAGATTGAGAAGGCATTGCTTGATTTAGGGGCCAGTGTTAATTTGTTACCATATTCTGTGTATGAGCAGTTGGGACTTAGTGAGCTAAAACCAACTAAAATAATACTACAACTAGCTGATAAATCTGTCAAGGTGCCCCGTGGTGTTATTGAGGATGTGATAATCTAAGTTGATAAGTTTTATTTTCCAATGGATTTCATCGTTCTAGATACTTAGCCTATCCAGAATCCTACTTGTCAAATTCTGATATTTTGGGATGTCCATTCTTGGCCACATCCAATGCTATCATAAATTGCAGGAATGGAGTTATGAAGTTGTCTTTTCGTAATATGAAGATTAAACTCAATGTTTTCAATGCTGCACAACAACCAGCAGACTCGGATGATATATTTGAAGTGGACATGATTATGATTCTAGTGCATGAATCTTTCCTTCAATCTTCCGAAGACACACTTGAGACTTACTTAACACATTTTGGCATGGATTTTGACATAGAGAGTTCCATCCAAGAAGTCAATGCATTCCTTGACTCTACTCCTATAATGGAGACTGCAA
This sequence comes from Magnolia kwangsiensis, assembly GCA_037074715.1. Taxonomy (NCBI): domain Eukaryota; kingdom Viridiplantae; phylum Streptophyta; class Magnoliopsida; order Magnoliales; family Magnoliaceae; genus Magnolia; species Magnolia kwangsiensis. The sequence continues at coordinate 115,981,867 of CM073571.1, read as the reverse complement.
AATAAAAAGCGAAAGTGGAACCTCTTTCACCCTCTGAGTCTAAACAGGTCCCATCTATTGAAAAACCACCTGAACTTGACCTTAAACAATTACCTGAAAATCTCGAGTATGCATTTTTAGGTCCTTCTGAGACTCTGCCTGTCATCATAACTTCTAACCTTAAGAAGGAACAGGAGAACAAGTTGCTTAAAGTGTTTAGAGAATATAAGGCAGCTATTGGGTGGATGATAGATGACATGAAGGGAGTAAGTTCCACTGTGTGTATGCATCATAATGATCTTGAAGATAATGCGGAAACATCACGTGAAATACAAACAAGACTTAACCTTAACATGAAAGAAGTTGTTCGAGCGAAGGTGCTTAACTCGTGAGACATTGGAATCATTGACCGCATTTCAGATAGCACGATTTAAGTTGTTCTCACAAAGTTTGGGATTGGTTAATCAAGGTGTTGAGGAAATTTAGTGGACACAGGTTATCAAGATTGATTAATTCATGGTCCATTCTTGTCTGGCTGAAGATGTTAAACTTAACGCTCCTGGGAGGCAACCCAGCTTTTCATTCCATTTCATTTTCCTAGCTAGTTCAATGTTTGTGGGTAACATTACTGCAAACCCTCACGAGACTACAACTCGTCCAGTAGGGGCACCCTAGGGGTTTAAAGGTTTGTTACATACGCTAAATGCAATCTAGAGCACCTGCGAAAGTGGTATAGGTAGGATCTTCTTTTTGTGATTTTATTTTTATTATTTTTCTTTTATCGATTTCTCTCTTGTGCTGACTTGCTTTTACGCTGATATCTTTGGAAAGCCTCTTGATTCTTTCATCCAGGTACTATCTTTCCATCACTCCTCTTTTATCTTTGTTGTCCCATGTGCATTGCACGCTTATTTCTTTTACATTGAGGACAATGTAGATTTTAGGTTGGGGGTGGGAGATTAGGTTACCTAATCAGTATTTTCTTGGTCTTGTGAAAATTTTTATTTTTATTTTTATTTAGAATTTCTTGTGAATTTAAAGTGATTCTGACGACCATCTTGGATTTAGAATTAAAAGATACGTGATGTTAGGAATTTATGCCTCTGGGATTCAGCCATATGTTAGATTTCACAGTTAAGTTTGAGTTGTTAACCCATGATTAGAAGCTTTAAACATTTATTGAGTCATGATTTCACAGGACGCATCTCGCTTTCACACTGAATGATTAACTTGGTAATCATTAAGCATGAAAGGAGCCAGCCTAAAAAAAATAAAATAAAATTTTATCATGTTCAGTAAGAAGAATTGAAAGGGTAAGTCGCATAATCTTTACCATAGGTTTTCTCCCTATAGGTGTGGATTCGATTCCCCATGGTTGACATGTGAAAAACGTTAGGCGACAAGTTTTTACCATAGGTTTGCTACCTATAGGTGAGGATTTGATTCCCCTCCTTGGCGTTGCTGTTTATGAAAAAAAAATCAAAGGCTAATAGAATGAAAAGTTAATCTATAAGGCAAGTGTTGGTTTCAGGTTTGGTTTTCATGAATTTTATTGTTAATTACCAATGATAACATGAAATTGATCTCTTAATGATTGTAAGCTGAGATTACACTATACACCCATGAAACTCAATGTTTAGAATTTTCTAATTAATGGATTAATATTTTGAACTTGATTATGAAGTTTACTGTGAGCTTGATTCCAGGAAAGAAAATTTTACTCACTTTCATAAAACTTAGAATTCTTGCATCTCGACTATTTGTTCACAAGTCACTCGGGTTTACAGGAATTGTCTTTTATTTCTGAAATTATTTTTTGCATGTTTTGCTCGGGGCTAGCAAAATGCTGGTTGGGGGTTGTGATGAGGGTTGAATATTGCATATTAGACCCCGATTATTACCTGATTTTACCAACATGATAATGCTTAACAGACTATTTTAATAGTGTTTTCGTTGTAGGGTGAGATTAGGAGTTTGGACAGAAAAAGGATATTAAAAGCATGGATTTGATGCTTCGAAGTCATCAGAGCAAGGGATGGACCCCAGGGGGCCAAGATTGAAGAATTTACACGTTAGGGGTCCGAGGAAATCAAGCCATTCATGTTAAAGAAGCTCAAAAGTCATCCAAGATGCAAGATCACATGGTTCCAAGCATCTATTCAGCTTAAAACTTCATACATGGGATGGGGGCCATAAATTAACCGTACATATCAAATTTCAGCCCTCCGATCACTATGGAAGTGCCCCAACTGACAGATCAGCCCATAAATCATTAATTTTAGGCCCACCTACACTCTGGATATGCCTCAACTTTAGTCTCAACCCCTTAAATGGGGAGATAAAATGAATGGACGATGCGAATTTCTTATAAACATTATAGTGGACCCCACACCGTGGTGGGTGTACACCATGTATACGTTTTCGCGCCGTGCACCGGACGGACTAAGGCGGTCAGTAGGTGCTGACCTGTGTATTCATAAAAAATGGAAACTTCTGTTTTGCTAGCTACGTAACGGACGAACGCTGTTTGATTTTCGGAAGCTAGTGGGCCTCCATCAGGCTCATACGGGAGATCCAAGCTGTCCATCTTATAAAGGGCCTTGAAAGGATGAAAACTATGCTGATAGTTTGTGCCCATGTATACACACGTGCGCAATACAGAGGCCACAAACGGACTGCCCTGTGACATTCAAAAAGATCTCAGCGTGATTGCTTCTCTAGGCCACGTCGATGGACATTCAAAATCAACTATGTCCAACCGATTTTTGGAGATGAATCCAATGAACGGATTGGATTTCACTTCTGACATCAATGTGGGCCCCACTAAGCATCACAACGCTGTTGCATGCAAAAGAAGATGTCCGGACACCGACCGAGGTTTGCAGAAGATTGTACGATATGGTCATGATCAGATGGTTGATCCAGACCGTCCATCATGTAGGCCAGCCAAAATCCTTCCAAGAGACATTGATTTTACAGACAACATGCACGGAACAAGGGAGTTTGAAGGCCCCGAATGTAGCTGCATAAAGGAGTTATGCAGCTGTTGCTGCAAAAGCCTTTCCACCGACTCTAGCCCTTCCACCGCCCCTTCAGCAGCTATAAAAGGAGGAAAACATGGAGAGATCTGGGGGGAGCCAGAGCCAGAGCTTGAGGAGAGAGAGGAAAGAGAAGAAAGAGGAGATAGAGAGTGAGAGAGAGAGAGAGAGAGAGAGAGAGAGAGAGAGAGAGAGAGAGAGGAAAGAAGGGAGAGAAGGATGTTTGCTTTTATCAAAAATTTTTCCTTCTTTCTAATTGATTCCATGGATTTCTAATCTTTTAGCTAGGGCTGAGATGAAGCCCCTAATTTGAAGGATGCTTATTTTTCTTTGTTGATTTCATCCTGAATTTAATTGATTTATTTTTTTCTCTAGTGTGCTTACATGAAAACTCCGTGCTTCTCCATTCTATGAGCTTAACCAAAGTCTAGATGTGGATGTTGTTTAGAATATTATTCTAGGTGCTTGTGTTTGACCATGAACAGGTTTCCTATAGAGAAAGAAATAAGAATTACATCTCTTCATGCCTGACCATGGATGGAAACATGTGATCCTTATGCTTTAAGGGATTATACATTCTGTGTGCCCGACCAAGGGCATAGAGTGTGCTTTATTTATTAAATTTATATCAATCTGAATCAGGGTGAATCAACATGTAAAACAAGGGTTAGGATAATTAGGGCTAGATTCAAAAGTCCTAGTGCTCTCATTGATTGAATTTTCCTCCTTGCTCTCAGTTATTTTTTATAGATTTTTGTTAGTAGTTCGCTAAACTATTTGTTGGTTTAGTTAAGAAGAATTGTAAATTTCGAATTGTGACAACAAGTCCTCGTGGGAACGATCTCGTAATACGTACCGTATCTACATCTGATTCATATACTTGCGAGTTTAAAATCATTTAAATCAGATTGGTTTAAATAAAACATCAATGGACTGGGCCTAAGGGCTTAGGTGAGCTACTAGTGGTTGGCAGGCTACTGTGCAAGGGTTGCGTACTTAGCATTCAACTCATTCATTCATTCATCCACTATCCACTCGGGCTAGTGGTGCACAACGAAGTTATTATGTGTACCTTCAAATGGCCAGAATTTTGGTTGGGGCGCGGACTAACTTGAGATTAGGAGTTTACCACATCGAGTCTAACTATCCAAATTTAGGTATGAGACTGGTTTGGATAGAAGTCCCTTGTAATGAACCCCATAGCTTGCGATACCACGTACTATCATCCCGACTACACACTCCAGCTGGTTAGTTCTTTAGAATTGCATATTACATTGCATCCTCAACATATAACATTTGGTTTACTATGACTACACACTCCGGCTCTGCCATTTTCTTTCCATCGTATGCTATATAATGAAAAATAGAATTTGATTATCTTGTTCATGATGCTTGGCTATTTTAATGATTCATGGTTGCTTGTTGAGTGACATGTCTATTATTGATGTAATGTTCATGATAAACTGTGTAGTTATACGACATGCTTAATTGATAACCTGCTTACATATGATAGCATGCTCGGTTGATAACATGCCTATGGTTGTTTTGGATGTCTTTACGGGAGCGCCCTGATAGGACGTGTTTTACTCTTGGCATGCATAGACTCACGAGCTGTGGTTTGCTCATACATATAACTTACACTTTTTTAGGATGGATATAAGAGATGTTGGAGTTTGCTATTGTTTCCTTCATTACTATTGAGCTGGTGCACCATATTATGTGTGGCATGTCGAACAGGTTCGTCTCTTCGATATGCGTTGATACCATGTACAAAATGTGTAATCGCCTAAACAGATTAACTGTTAAAAAAATTCACATTAAAAATCCTCCTTGTAGGATTCAAGGATCAGAATCTGACATATGAGAGTCGAGAGCCGAGAATGGGATACTACGGAGGCTGTCAGTGCTGGATTCAGCGATTGGAAATTTTGTGAGCTCGGTTTTCGAGTTTGGAGCATGACAGAATTAAACAACCTTAAACAATATTGCAAGACAGTTAAAAAGTTACTCATAGTACTGATGAAATGCATGAGATGTTCTTATGGAGATCCATCTCCATTGAACTTCTAAAAGTCTAGATGCTTAAATTTGGCTGAGAAAGGTACGTCCTCGACTTCTCTGGTATATGACATCCTATATCGGAAACTTCCCGTATGTTTGTGTTCTCTTTCGGTCTCGACGACCTCCATTACTACTTTTCGCATTTCGTCTTGTGTTATTGTCATGCCCCAAACCCAAAAATCGGATTCCTAGGAATCCTGATCGCCGCATCCGGTTCCGACAGCCTCCGTAGTACCCCATTCTCGGCTCCTAGCATTCATATGCAAGATTTCGATCCTGGGATCCTACGAGGAGGATTTTTTTTTTCAATGTACATTTAACTAGTAATAAGCATAACCACAAAGATTACCCAATTCACAAAGGCAACATCATCATCACATATCCACTAATATAATCATTTGATTACAACACTGAAAGGGAAATACATAAATAGAAAAATCAAGCTCCAGAAGACCATTGCACGCTCCAAGCTCAACATTGCTGCAACCTAACATCACCTGCACGCATCTATCGTGCATAAGCATATAGAAAGCTTAGAGGGTGGTGTAAGTGTGTGCACAAGGTAAGTGCTAAGTATTCAATACAATGCCATCATTATACAATACCGAAAATACTGGTAATCCATAACTCGTACATTATCAGAACAAATAAAAATACTGACAAGATTATGAATTATCAGAGTAAGCAGAAATAATGATAAAATCGTAGATTATCAGAGTAAGCAGAAATACGGACAAGATCATGAATATCAGAGTAAGCAGAAATACTAACAATATCATAAATCATGTGATAACAGAGTAAGCGGAAATACGGACAAGTCCATAAGTCAGTCAATATCAGAATACGCAATATAGAGCAGCTATGCAACGAGGAATCATGAAGAGCTAAATATCAGATGCCGAGGATGTAATGCAATATACAAATCCTGCTAGGTATGTCTAGGCCATATAAGTATAGAAACGTAGCAACCTGAAATGTCATATGCCTATGGATGTAATGAAATATGCGATGCAAATGAAATGACCATGCTGAAGTGTGAAGTCGGGATGATAGTACGTAGTATCGTAGGTTATGGCGTCCATCACAAGGGACTTCTATCTAAAATAGTCCCATACCTAAATTTGAATAGTCAGACACGATGGTAAACTCCTAATCTCAGGTTAGTCGCGCGCCCAACTAAAATCTTGGACATGCGAAGGTACACATAACAAATAGTTACGCACCACCAGCCCGAGTGGATAGTGAATGAATATGCAATTCCTGCTCAATAAGTCCACATATCAGTACGGTTCATCTCTGAAAAATCACTGGGGTCTATTACACTCCAACCCAGATTGCCGCCCTATCGCGCTCAATAAGGTGAGAGGAAGAGACCTCACTCTCCGCCTGCCAATATTAGACTCGGCTCGTCGATAGCGGACCCATTCCTAGAGCTGGTCAGACTCAGCCTAGCATTGCCCCCTCCTCTCGGGCAGGTAAGGCCGCACGCCCTTCCAACCGACCACGACACAGTGAGAAACGCGGCCTAATGGTATATGGCCCTTAACCGCTCATGCATCCACTCAGTCTAAACGTTGGAGCAACCTCTGGAACCAAGAAGGTTAGTGACTTTCACCCAGGGATATCTATAACACCCCATGTAGAACATATTTTCGATATCCCATCTAGCCATCCACGAAATGCCTGTGGAGGCTACGACCCTGATGTCATTAGGGTGTACAGCACAACACAATGCAATGCAAGATGCATGAGTCATGAAATCCAGTCATGCATCTATCCAGTGCATACCGTGTGCTCATGTGAGATAATTTTCACCTATCAGGGAGTCTCATAACAACATGCCCAATGACGTATGCAATGGTCAACCACATCTCATAACAAACATGCAGATGATGCGTATGGGCATGTATCATGATGCTATGCTATCACATACTCATAATCGGTACCAATAACTGGCATCAACAATCGGCCTTGACAATGTGGACATCTAACCAACATTGCCCCAAGGAATGGCCCTCATAGATCCTAACATATAGTGGACCCATGACCTCACACAAGTACCTAATATACAACACAATGGGCCTTGCTCAAGGCCACATATACACAGCAGGTGGGCCCTGCTCATGGGCCTTGAATAAATCAAATGGGTTATGCCTCATGAGCCTATTACATATCACAATGGGCCTCACCCATTGGCCGCGAATACATCACAATGGGCCTTGACCATGGACCTCGAGTACATCACAATGGGCCCCATCACATAGACCTCCTACTCATCACATTAGGTCTTAAACACGGCTGCACATACATTACACAGGCCAAATACACATCTCAATGGGCCTCAACTACAGGTCGCATATACATCATATAGGTCTTAACAATAGGCCTTGGCAATCGAAATCGGCCTTAACAATCAGATTCGACACTTGGAACTAACCTCAATACTCGGCCTCGACAATCAGAATCGGCCTTGACGAATCGACCTATACTCTCTGTATCAATGGGAAGGGGCCTAACTAGGCCTAAGGGAAGGTCACCATGCGGGCGTTTAACCATCCTTACCCAAAAATGTGAACATTCAACCAACACTACTCCCAAGCAGTGGTCCACCTAGAGTCAAACATAAGGTGGGCCCAAATATCTAACAAGTGGCCTCAAATAGTCATCACAGGTGGGCCTTACACATGCAGAACGTGGGCCTACACATCACGGCGGGTTGATACATTGGGCCGCATTGATGGGTCTTATACACATCAAGATGGGTCTCGATGACTAGGCTGGAAACATATCACAATGGGCCACGACATACGGGCCCGGAATACGTCACAATGGCCTCGAATACATCGGATGGGCCACGTCGCATAGGCCCTGAATACATTACAATGGGCCACAGCCCATGGGCTTCAAACATACAATAGGTGGGCCCTGCACATGTGTAAGACCCGTATCTTAGTCCGTACCATTCCATAGACTTTCGCGGTCTAACCGGTCAAATTTCGGTAACCTTCGACTCTAAACCGATATTGACGCGTGACCCTGATTCATATGCCGTCAACCTGTATCGACTCAACCCAAGACCAATACCATAGCGACCGCGCCATCGCTGCGGTTCCGATGCTGTGACTTGCGCACCGAGGCAATACCCTGGTCAAGAGATGTGGGCCAACGTTCGGTGTGAGGAAAATGCCACGCGTTGTGAAACCCATGAGAATCTCTACGAGATGTCACATCAATCCCATCAATCAATCCATCACATGTCAAGTACATGTCAAGTACACATCACCTTTCACCCATTCCCAAGCAACCACAAAAGTCAAGAATCTCTTACAAAGCCCATACCTCTCTTACACCAAAAGCCATCAAAGTCAAAAAGTTCTTACACCTCCCATACCTTTTTTACACAAAAGGCTACAAAATTCAAGATTTTCTTACACAACCATCATTCACCACATCCATCCATCACTCACTCTCTCTCTCTCTCTCTCTCTCTCTCTCTCTCTCTCTCTCTTTACAACTCTCTCTCTTTCTCATTTCTCATCTCATTCTCTCAAGCAAAAAAATCCATACGTATGAGAGCTCTCCAAGCATTCCCAAAACTCCAAGGTGGCCCACTTTCTACCCCATGATCTCCCCATCCTAACCATCCATTCCCCATCTCCTCCATTAAAATCCAAGCTAAGGTGCTAAGGAACCCCTAGGAGCAAGAAAATCAGATGGTGGGTTCTCCTCTAGATGTAAAAATCTGATTTTTATAGCCTAGATAATTTTTTTCTTTCATGAGGGAAGTGTAGGACCCACCAATAAATGATGGAGATCCCACACAATCCCATGGTTGTGGCCTATAGCCTAGATATTTTTTTTCTTTCCAAGGTGGCCCACTTTCTACCCTATGTCTAGTCGCCGTAGACGAAGCGTATACGCTCCGTTCGAAACGATACGCTTCTAGGAGATAAGGTGCGGATTTTAGATGCTTTGATTGACTGTTTCCAATGCTTTCAATGTCATTTAATAGTAGATTATCGACGGCATCGCCGTTTGACATGTACAACATGCTGTCCGTTTTCTGTTTCGTAAACCGACGAAGATTATGAGATTTAGGGGATTTTAGTCATTTGTAGGAAGTACTGTTTTCATGCATATTTTGCTGATGTGATTGACATGGTTTATTGTCGCATTAGAATGTTAGGAATACGTGCATAATTAGTTTGGCAAAGAGATTCGCCTAAATGCGCACTTCGGGTTGACATACTATATGTAGACTTAAGTGTGTAGTGTAAGTGTTTGTATAAATGCTTGTATTAGTATGTATTGAATTAAATGGTGTTATGAATTAGTTTGAGATTGATTTCTCAATTAATATGCTGATGTAAATGGTTTCCTACATGTTAGTTATATGCATGATTTCATTGTATGTATGAGATGCATGTACTTGATGATTTACTTAAGGTGTATGTTATAACATGTGTTAACATGCTCACATGGTTGTATTTCAATTCCAATACTCTTACATGAATTGCTGATGTGAATTCATATGTGTTTGGGACTATGCTTAGTCCAGGCAGTCGGTAACCGAGCGAATTCGTGGTTGGCTTATCTTGGCCACGAACGACGCGTTGATGAACGCGAGCCGTGTTCTGGAGTTGGCGGAAGTGGTTAGGCCACACGAAGTGTTTTACGCACTTCATGTTGTTCGACTTGAGATGCGATCGTACTAGTCGAGCCCGTCAAGTAACCCGACTGACTATTGTATGTTCACCCTGCATGAGTCATAACTGCTTGAACCTAGGGTACTGAACTTACCATTGTAAACCCTGTTAACCATGGTACCTTGATCCACGAAGACTCATGAGCCAGGCATAGTAGTATGGGACACTGTGGTCGAGCTGTCGGCCTACACTGGGGCCACAAACCTCCCCGTAGTGACCAGTGAGCACCTATATCTCATGAACAGATTATGGTGGTATGGGACACTATATTCTTGCTGTCGGCCTATACTGATCAGGCGACGAGTCCTTTGTAGTGACCGCAAGCGTATTCTGAGTCTACAGGAGGCGATGACCCTTCAGTAGCAGTGAAAGTACAGTAGGCCTGTATTGATAAGGTGATGGGGGAGCGGTGCAACGAGTGCGAGCAACAGCCCTGACAGCCCTTGCAGCGACCTATAAAATATACATCGTATGAGATTACTAGGAGTGACGACCCTAGATAGGATCTGTGTTAGGATTGATACAAGGGAAGTACCTTAGTTTCCCAATCCTGCTGTTTGAATGGACTAATAACAACTCAGAAATCATATCACCATAACATTGCATGTGCATGGAAGATGTGGAGCACTTGAGGGACGATTGCATGCCGCGGTCGTAAGATGGTGCCGTATGAGGGAGATCGCTGGTGAGGGCATACATCACGTCATGTCATATTGCATTAACAATAGTATTAGGAATGTCTGATTTACTGCTTTACTATTATCGCATGATTGATTTGAGAACATGTAAATCCTTGCTTATTATTCAACTGAGTTAGCTACTCATTCCCATATTGCGGGATGGTGTTTTTGGATACCCACCAGTCCCTATTTTGGTTGCAGATGATGGCCCTGCTTGAGAAGCGGAGCTGGACTTGATGATGATGAGGAGGATCACTCCTTTATGCGTGTTCTGATTGACGGGATTATAGGGAGGTTGATTAGATACCTTAATACTTGTCATTTTATATCTTCAGAGCACTCATGTATATTTTTTTTGTTTACTTTTAGAGTATACATGTATGTATATAACTTGGTAACATGTTCACACTCTGGAGACATACAATAGTTTATATATGTTATACATACTATCACAGTCTTTCGCTTGTGAATTTAACTGTCTCTGGAGTATGATATGCTGTTCTGGCTTAATCTTACTCATTTTTAATACATTAACACAGACAACATTCAATCATACATATCTATGTTGCATAAATAACATTTTAGAACTCGGGTGTTGGGATTTTACTCGATCCCCGATTTTCGGGATGTTAAAGATGGTATCAGAGCATGATTTGGATTAAACCGGGCCTGGGTTATGGTCACGCGATGTACGCTGTCACTTCCTTTGACTTAGGTGGGTACGAGAAGGGTCTAGAAACACTTATAGGATCACAGATTCGCCAATAGGCGCAGATTATTCCTATCGATCACGCGATCGAGTCCGTAATGCATCTAGGGTCGCGTGAAGTGACCTAAGTAGCTCCTAGGTTGTAGGTAGGTGGGTTGAGACGTTCTTTGAATGATTCTAAACCCGTAAATGTGAATCATTGGGCTGTAGGACAACCACAACCCCTGCATTTAATCGTTAGGGCTTAAAAACCTCGTTTCACCTAAATTCTTCGAAATTCTTCCTCTTACCACTCTATTCTTCAATTCTTTCTTATTATTTTCATGTTATGAATTGATCTTAATGTGAAAATAATATAAAATTATACTTTGATAAAATTTTACAGTGAATAGTAAAATTTCATAAAAACTGGCCATTAGGCCATTCTAAGTTTGTAATATTTAGCAAATAATGGGCTAGATGGATGTATTAGCTCCTTCTACCCCAAAATCATATGCTGTATGATAGGGGATTGTATTCGGGTTTACAAATTGGCCCCAGAAAGCCATGAACGCATGTTTGGGCCTATATAGGGCAATCTAGAATGAACCAAGGTGGGGCCCATAGTTTTTTGGGGTCCCTGAACTATGGGGGACCAGGCCCATGTGGTCCCACCGACCGACCAGAGAGATGGTCGGCGATGCCATCGCCGATCCGGCGATGCATCGCCGTCCAACATGGCCCACTTGATCTGAAATTCGGGATCTGGGGGTATTTTGGGTAATGTACACCCTCCACGTAGGGTCCGACCGTAGAAAACCCTAAAAAGGGGTACTTTCTTCATAAACAGCCCCTCCCCTAGGTCCATTTTCATTTTTCAGCTGCCCTATCTCAAATTCGTGGCTCCAAATCGTTCCTAAATCCAGTCCCTACTGAAAACGACCAGACTCCATCACTCCATAGTGATTTGCAGCCCTCCCTCTTGCAAATCTCATCGTTTGGAGCTCTTAAAACCCCCAAATCGAGCTGAAATCGTGAGGTGCTCCATTCCCCTTTTTCTTCTCTTTTCTCTCTGAAAATACATCTTAGGGGAGCTTGAAGCATCCCTCTACAATGCCTAGATCTCCCTTTTCCAGTTTGGGCAGCCATTTCTTTACATTTTCTCCATTTTCCATGGCTTTTGTTGAAGCCATTTTGGGTCTTTTGTCACTCTCCACCATCCTCTCTTTGATGGATAAGAGAAAGATCACAGCGGATGAGGCTGGGCCTAGTCGCCCTGCTCAATCAAGAAGACCGTGGGGTGGCGCTGCTAGCTCAAGCGCCGCCGCAAGTCCAAGCACAGCCTGAGAGTTCCATACAAAGCGGGATTTGGATCCCCATACTCAACTTGGGCGAGTGATTTTGGCAGAGATGCCTCACGGCCAATACACTGACCGTAAGGTGTTGTTTGAGGCGGACGTGGAAGGATGACTATTCAGCAAATTTTTGTTGTTCGAGCACATTGAAGCTGCGCATTGGGGTCCGATCTTTGAAGCTCGTGCTCGTGCTAATGTGAGCACCGTTCGTGCCTTCTACGCTCATATCCAGAATCCTACATTGGAGCCATTGCAGTTCAAGATTCCTTTTGGTAGAGACCGGATGGCTACGATCGATGTTCGGTTGATTGCGCGACTTCTAAACGTGCCTCTTGGTGATGTTCATCCTAGTGAGAAGAATTTAAGGAGTAAGCGTGAACGAGATCACCGTACCAGGTTTTTATGTGGTAAACTGGTTCCATGGCAGCCTAATAATGACCTTAAGGTGTCTCATATGTCTAATGATTTGTGCCTGCTGCACCACATTTGCACGTTCAACGTGTATCCCAGGTCAAAAAATCGCATTAAGTGTATGCGCCTTATGGTTGATTTCTTGTATTTGGTGGCCCAGGGAGAGAATGTGTGTATGACCACTTTCATCTTGAGATAGATTATCCTCATAGCGAAATCAAGAAGAACGTCTGAATCGCTTCCTTTTGGCCGACTTATATGCAAGATCGCGCTTGAGTTTGCTTACAGACATGGGCCGGAGTTGTCAGTTCCGATTCACAGCATTGATGAGTCTACTATGGTCAAGATGAAGATCGGGTCTCAGTACCGTGAGACTCAGCTTGAGGAAGATAGCGAGGATGACTTTGATGATGAAGAGGATCCAAGTGAGGGAGAACCTGGGGCAGAAGTTGTGGAAGAAGTCTAGGAAGAGGTAGAAGAGGAGGCTCAGGATACAGATGAGAGCCCTCCTCCTTCTGCTCAGGCTATTGGCGATGATCGCATTGCCCGAATTGAGGAGAGCCAGGTCACCTTGCGAAGGGAAGTTCAGGAACTTCGTGCTGAAGTCGAGGATGCCAAGGCCGTTACGAAGAGAAAATTCAGAAAGGTGACTCGCACCTTGAAGGCGATCCTATGCTGCTTACAGGATAAGGGTGCTCCTCCTCCGTCACCCGACTTAGACTAGCGATGAGATCTATGATGTTGTTTTAGTAGTTAGTCATTTCTTGCTTTATGTTGTGTAAGCCTGTTAAGGCTAGTGCTTTGCTTATGTTGCTGTTGTAATTTTAAACTGTCTTAGTTTCCATGTATTTCTTGTCATGATGCTTGTAAGGACATATCCCTTGTATTGTGACAATTTTGATTAAATGAAATGCATGGAATGCCTTTAACTCTTGTGTGAATGATTGTGGTGTGTTTGTGCTATTGAGACTGACAAGGTTACGTCCTATTTTGAATATAGGGAATGCCGCCGAAGGCTACACGGAGTACAGCTAGGCTTACATTAAGTGAGCCTATGGATCAGGCTCCTTCGCAGTCTGATACCCATGCGGACCCTGCCGTGGGCCCAATTCTTGGGACAGTGCGTGCATCTCAGCCTACTGCTGGTCCTACAGTTGGACCACCGCCGTTCACACCGCCCGTCAGAGAGCCGTACCGATCGTCTTCTTCGACGCAGTACACGCCACAGCCTGCTCTACCTCCAGACAGATTTGAGCAGATGATGGCTATGATGCAGCGGCAGCAGCAGCTCCTGACTACTATTGTGGGGACACTAGCCCAGGGTGGGAGTGTGCCTCCACCTGCACCACCTGCGCATCCAGCTGAGGATGCTGATACATATGCCCAGGATAAGGGCATGACTCATCCTGTACCACCTGCTTACCCTGCTGTGAATGCCGCAGACACACGGGGCTTGTTAGAGCGATTTCAGTGCTTACGGCCTCCCACTTTTATGGGTTCTCAGAGACCCGAGGAGGCCGAGTATTGGCTCGACCGTGTGTTGAAGATACTATGGATGCTTCATTGTACAGAGGCTGAGCAGGTCGAGTTGGCTACGTTCTTGTTCGAGCGAGAGGCCAGCTTGTGGTGGGACAGTGTATTGCGGACAGTTGCCGCCGATTATATATGGACCTGGGCAGCGTTCGAGTTCCGCTTTCACGAGAAATACTATCCCCAAACGTACAGGCATGAGCGGGAGAATGAGTTTTTACGCCTCAGACAGGGAGGCATGACAGTCATGGAGTATGAGCATCAGTTCACCGAGTTGGGCAGATACGTCCCGACTATTCTGGCAGATGAGCAGATACGTATACGGCGCTTTTCAGAGGGTCTGCGACTGGATATTCGGCCGAAGATGTGTTGTGTAAGCATTTCCTCTTATGCATAGCTAATTCACATGTCCATGCGGGCAGAGTAGGATGTGGATCGACTTACCCGATCTCGTGGCGCTGTTGCTCCTAGGCCACGACCAGAGATGCAGGACAGGCCCTTTGCGGGAAAGAGGCCTCGTGTCGACCCTCCTACTAGGTCTACAGCGCCAGTACCACCGATGCGGTGCCCTGATTTACTATGCACATATTGTGGGAGAGCGGGCCACTTAGCGCAGAGTTATTTTGCTCGGATGCGGGATAGTGGGTTCTCGCCACTGCAGAAGATCATCCATACACACTCACAGGCGATATCAGCACCGCCTATACGGTTGGCTCCTGCGCACCCTTCCTTCAGACCTCCGGTATCACAGATCAGGCAGCCTCTACGGCCCATGGCACAACGGCCAAACTGGCCACAGCAGGCATGGGTGCATGCCTTAACAGCAGAGGCAGCTGCAACACAGACTTTTCAGCATTCGGCCTTCGAGGTCACTGCCCACATTGGAGGTACTCCTATACTCATGATGGTGGACACATGATCCACGATTTCTTTGATATCACGTGCCATAGTCAGACGCATTGGGCTACAGACTATTACTATGGATGGGGTGCGAGTTTATACAGCTCACGGGTCCTTTACAGATGCCACCCAGATGTGTGAGGGCTGTTTAGTGGATCTGGGGGGCAAGACGATAGCCCTTGATCTTGTCGTCAACCCCTCTCTTGTTTATCTCGACGTCAATCTTGGCATGGACTGGTTGACTGCAGCGAGGGCCGAGATTGACTGCGAGACTCGTATAGTTACAGCCTACGAGCCAGAGGGCGCATCCTTCACATTTTCAGTGTGGGTAAATCTCCCGTTCCGCATACTTAGCTATGCTACATTACTGCGAGACGCTGGTGCCCAGATTCTTGAGCATACACCAGTCGTTTGTGAGTTTGGGGATCTGTTCAGGAAGATCCCTGGTTTGCTGCCCCGACAAGAGATTGATTTCACTATCGATCTGGTGCCTGGCTCCACGCCTGTCTCACTGCCGACGTATCGCATGGCACCGTGTGAGATGGAGGAGTTGAGGACGCAGATCGACGGTCTGTTGGAGCTTGGCCTTATATGGCCTAGTGTGTCTCCTTGGGAGCACCAGTCCTGTTCGTAAGGAAGAAGGACGGTTCGATGCGATTGTGTATTGATTATCGCAGGCTGAATCAGATCACGGTGAAGAACAAGTACCCTTTACCCAGGATCGATGACTTGTTTGATCAGTTGAGAGGAGCGCAGTACTTCTCGAAGATTGATCTTCAGTCAGGATATCATCAGTTGCGCGTTAGGGATGAGGACGTGTAGAAGACAGCATTCAGGGCCAGCTTCGGCCACTACGAGTTCCTTGTGATGTTGTTCGGTCTCACGAACGCACTAGCTGTGTTCATGGATCTGATGAACCGGGTATTTCGGCCTTTCCTCTATCGATTCATCATTGTGTTCATTGACGACATTTTGGTGTACTCCAGAAGTCGAGAGGAGCATGAGGAGCACTTGCCTTTGGTCCTGGATACGCTCAGACAACATCAGTTGTTCGCACAGTACAAGAAGTGCGACTTCTGGAAGCAGAAAGTGAAGTTCCTGGGACACGTAGTGTCCAAGGATGGCATGACAATTGACCTGTTTAAGGTGGCTGTGGTGTAGGACTGGGAGCAGCCTGGTTCTGTCACTGAGGTGAGGAGTTTCTTGGGTCTCGCTGGCTATTATCGGCGCTTCATTCAGGAATTCTCGAAGATCGCAAGACCCTTATCTCAGTTGACACGGAAGGACGTGAAGTTTTCCTGGAATGACAAGGCGGAGTCAGCTTTTCAGGAGCTGAAGGACAGGCTTACGTCCGCCCCTGTGCTAGTATTGCCAGAGCAAGGGGTTAAATACACTATATACACTGACGCGTCTAGCGTTGGTCTGGGTTGTGTCCTTATGCAGAAGGACAGAGTAATTTCATATACCTCGAGACAATTAAGGAAGTATGAGGAGAATTACCCTACACACGACCTAGAGTTGGCAGCCGTCATATTCGCACTGAGACTCTGGAGACATTACCTCTATGGAGAGGAGTTCGAGCTCTTTTGCGACCACAAGAGCCTCAAGTACATATTCACGCAGCGAGACTTGAATATGAGGCAGCGGCGATGGATGGAGACTTTGAAGGACTTTAAGTTCGAAGTCTCTTACCATCCTGGGAAGGCGAACCTTGTAGCTGACGCGTTGAGCCGCAAGAAGGCTATAGAGTTTGCGGCTCCGCTGATGGTTACTGAGTGGGATATGGTTGAGTTTTTACGAGACTTTGAGCAGAAACTCACTGTAGAGGAGCCGTATGAGTTCATCGCACATGTACAGGTGCGATCTCAGATCGATGACTGAGTCATCGAGGCGCAGAGGGATGATGCGCATCTGACTGAGCTTCGAGAGCAGGCCAGTGATGATGCAAATGCCGAGTGGCGAGTTGGCATGGATGGGGGCTTACGTTATCGTGGCCGCCTATGCGTCCCAGATATCCCTGACTTGAGACGAGAGATTCTCGAGGCTGCGCATTGTACCAGACTCGCGATGCATCCAGGCAGTACGAAGATGTATCGCGACGTGAAGAGGACGTATTGGTGGGAAGGTATGAAGACCCACATAGCAGAGTTCGTGTCCCGTTGTCTCACTTGTCAGCAGGTGAAGGCAGAGCATCGCTGACCACCTGGACTTTTGCAGCCTATGCCGATCGCAGAGTGGAAGTGGGATTTCATTTCCATGGACTTCATTTCTGGGCTGCCGAAGATGAGGAAGGGACATGATTCCATATGGGTGATCGTCGACAGTCTGACGAAGTCGGCGCACTTCCTACCGATCATAGTCACGAACTCTGCAGACGAGCTGGCTAGACTGTACATCAGAGAGATCGTGCATCTGCATGGAGTTCCGTTGGAGATCGTGTCGGACAGAGACACGCGGTTCACTTCTATTTTCTGGACTCGCATTCAGGAGGCGATGGGTGTGAAGTTGAAGTTCAGTACTGCCTTCCACCCACATACAGGCGGACAGACAGAGTGGGTGAACCAGATCTTAGAGGACATGTTGCAAGCTTACGCATTGGACTTCAAGGACAATTGGGATGACTGTCTTGCATATGCGGAGTTCACGTACAACAACAGCTTCCATGTGAGTATCGGTATGACACCTTACGAGGCACTTTTTGGGAGACCTTGTCGCATACCGCATTGCTGGGCTGAGGTCGGTGAGTGTAGCTTGATTGGCTCAGAGTTAGTGCAGGCGACGTCAGAGAAGATTGATATTATTAGACGTCGGCTTCTCACAGCGCAGAGCAGACAGAAGAGTTATGTCGATACGAGATGACGGCCGCTAGAGTTCACAGTTGGGGATCATGTATTTTTACGAGTTTTCCCTATGAAGGGAGTCCTTCGGTTCGGAAAGAAGGGGAAGCTAGCACCGCGATTCATTGGTCCCTTCCAGATCCTCCATCGTGTGGGAGCAGTGGCTTACCGATTGGCTTTACCCACGCCTCTCACGAGCGTTCACAACGTATTTCATGTTTCTATGCTGAAGAAGTATGTTTCTGATCCTTCCCATATCATCAGATGGGAGCAGGTGCAGTTAGGAGAGGATGTTACATATATCCTGTGACCGACACGTATCCTTGATAGGAAGGAGTAGGTACTGCGTGGCAAGGTGATTCCCCTTGTGAAGGTATTGTGGACGCATCACTCTGAGGAAGAGGCTACCTAGGAGACAGAAGCTGAGATCAGAAAGAACTACCCACAGCTTCTTGAGGAGTACGAAAAGGTATAAATTTCGAGGATGAAATTATTTGTTAAGGGGGGTAGATTGTAACGCCCTGAAAAAATCCGTACTTGGACTCGAGTACCAACTCGACCAGAAATCGCGTAGGATAAATTCCTTTAGAAATTAAGTGTAAGTTAGCTAGCGCAACGCTAGAGTAGCTGGGAAATAGTCCCTGATCACTTTAAATACGTTCTACAAGATCCAAATCGAGTATAACCAATGACTCTATAATACTCTAAAACCTCGGATCAAACTCTAAGCAGGTTTGTTCTCTGGACCACTTTGAAACTTTGTATTGGATCTAGACCGCACGTCGAAAGTCCGATACCTACTATCTTAGACCGTTAGAACCGCCTAGCTGAACTTGACAATCATTTCGAAAATCAAGTCCAACCGACATTCGCAGGCCATTTCATTGTGCCTGGACTGAAGAGAGTGAGAATAGGGTTAGATTTGGAATTTAAAATTCAAATCTGGCACACGACTTGACGCGTCAGTATTAAGCGTTCTGACCGTCAGAATTCAGCCAAATTACACCCTCGGATCAGGAAAAATTTCTATTTCTTATCATGAGACTTGCAAGCCTGATCTACGTGCGGTGACCGCTGAACTGAAACTGAACCGTTACGGGTGATCTACGAACACTGCTGGACTGAAAACGGGATGTGAGCAACATCCGACAAGTACGAACTTAAGTCCGATCGCGTTCGGCCAGGGGACCACCAGAAATGGTCTTTTGGACCGAAACAGCCCCGAATTGGATATACATCAAGTAAACTTTGTTCCCGAGCCTATTCTGAGAATTTTTATTCTTATAAAAGGGGTTGAAACCCTCACTCCTCTCTCCCATCCAAATTTGAGAAAAACCCTAGATTGGGAGAGAGAAAAGGTGAGAGTTTGTGAGAGAGAGTAGGAGAGGATTTTTCTGCCGTTGTGCTACCTGTTGCACGTGCTTTAGCAACACGCTCCAATCACTTGGCCAGTGATTTCTCTGCATTTTTGGGTAAGAAAATACCCTAGAAAGTTGCTGATTTAGTGTTCCTTTCGTACCATAGCATGTTAGCTGATAGATCTTATAAATCAGGTTGTCTAGTCGCCGTAGACGAAGCGTATACGCTCCGTTCGAAACGATACGCTTCTAGGAGATAAGGTGTGGATTTTAGACGCTTTGATTGACTGTTTCCAACGCTTTCAATGTCGTTTAATAGTAGATTATCGACGGCATCGCCGTTTGACATGTACAACATGCTGTCCGTTTCCTGTTTCGTAAACCGACGAAGAATATGAGATTTAGGGCATTTTAGTCATTTGTAGGAAGTACTGTTTTCATGCATATTTTTCTGATGTGATTGACATGGTTTATTGTCGCATTAGAATGTTAGGAATACGAGCATAATTAGTTTGGCGAAGAGATTCGCCTAAATGCGCACTTCGGGTTGACATACTATATGTAGACTTAAGTATGTAGTGTAAGTGTTTGTATAAATGCTTGTATTACTATGTATTGAATTAAATGGTGTTATGAATTAGTTTGAGATTGATTTCTCAATTAATATGCTGATGTAAATAGTTTCCTACATGTTAGTTATATGCATGATTTCATTGTATGTATGAGATGCATGTACTTGATGATTTACTTAAGGTGTATGTTATAACATGTGTTAACATGCTCACATGGTTGTATTTCAATTCCAATACTCTTACATGAATTGCTGATGTGAATTCACGTGTTTGGGACTATGCTTAGTCCAGGCAGTCGGTAACCGAGCGAATTCGTGGTTGGCTTATCTTGACCACGAACGACGCGTCGATGAACTCGAGCCGTGTTCTGGAGTTGGCGGCAGTGGTTAGGCCACACGAAGTGTTTTACGCACTTCATGTCATTCGACTTGAGATGCGATCGTGCTAGTCGAGCCCGTCAAGTAACCCGACTGGCCATTGTATGTTCACCCTACATGAGTCATAACTGCTTGAACCTAGGGTACTGAACTTACTATTGTAAACCCTGTTAACCATGATACCTTGATCCACGAAGACTCATGAGCCGGGCATGGTGGTATGGGACACCGTGGTCGAGCTTTCGGCCTACGCTGGGGCCACAAACCTCCCCGTAGTGACCAGTGAGCACCTATGTCTCGTAAGCCGATTATGGTGGTATGGGACACTATATTCTTGTTGTCGGCCTACACTGATCAGGCGACGAGTCCTTTATAGTGACCGCGAGCGTATTCTGAGTCTACGGGAGGCGACGACCCTTCAGTAGCAGTGAGAGTACAGTAGGCCTATATTGATAAGGTGATGGGAGAGCGGTGCAACGAGTGCGAGCAACAGCCCTGACAGCCCTTGCAGCGACCTACAAAATATACATCGTATGAGATTACTAGGAGTGACGACCCTAGACAGGATCTGTGTTGGGATTGATACAAGGAAAGTACCTTAGTTTCCCAATCCTGCTGTTTGAATGGACTAATAACAACTCAGAAATCATATCACCATAACATTGCATGTGCGTGGAAGATGTGGAGCACTTGAGGGACGATTGAATGCCGCGGTCGTAAGATGGTACCGTATGAGGGAGATCGTCGGTGAGGGCATACATCACGTCATGTCATATTGTATTAACCACAGTATTAGGAATGTCTGATTTACTGCTTTACTATTATTACATGATTGATTTGAGAACATGTAAATCCTTGCTCTATTATTCCACTGAGTTAGCTACTCATTCCCACGTTTCGGGATGGTGTTTGCAACACCCACCAGACCCTGTCTTAGATGCAGGTGATGCAGTGATCTAGGAGGTAGAGCCGAACTATGATGAGGACCAGGATGAGTTCTCATACATGCAGTACCACGACGGCTTTGCTTAGGTGGCATGGGTTGATGGGACTCCTCAGTGGGACTATTTTGGACATTTATTTCTGTTATTTACATGTATATGAGACTCAGGGATGTATTCATACTTTAGTGACAGTCGAGATTTACTTTATTTTCCATACAGTGATATATATATTCTTTTAGTCTTCCGCTTGCTTTTATCACTGGATCTGGAGTATGAATTACAGTTTTGGTATACTTTTAATCATGTGAATGCTTTAACTCAGACAACATTGAATCATAATCATTTTTGTTGCATAAGTGACGGTCTGGAACTCGGGAGTTGAGTTTATACACGACCCCTGATTTTCAGGGTGTTACAGGAGTAGATACAACACGTATATTATGTGGGGGCCACATGAATGGACGGTGTGAATATACAACTATATATCGCAGTGGGTCCCACTATGATGTGGGTGAGAGCTTGGACTACTTCTAAAATCATTACAATAGTTGCAGGTGCAACATATGTATTACTGTACACAATCACATCATGGTGTACACGGCATCGTCCAATGGTGGTCCAGCACTGTCCAAACATTCTGGATGGTGTGGATCAAAATATACATTGTGGCTGGCCCCACATCTGCACCGTCCAGACAGCAGATGGATGGTGGGAGTAAAACACGTACATCACAGTGATTGCAGGGCTCCAACACGTCCATTGATGGAAGGCTAGGGAAAACACATGCATCACGTGTTATCCCACCGTCCCAAATCAAATGGGCGGTGGGAATGAAGGATACATCATTAAGATGGGTCCCTCAGGACCACATGGAGATAAAACATACATCGTAGTGGCCCCACACGTGGGGTGTGGATCCAAAACATTCATCAAGGTGGGGTCTGGACGGTGCAGATCAAACCCACACATCATGGTGGGTCACTGCACGGATGGTGTCGAAATAGAACATCAAGGTGGGCCATACCTCGCAGATGGAGGGCGTGGATACCATATCTAAGGTGGACCCCACGTATGGGTGCCACACACACCAGCAAGCCCCACCAGCAAAACAGATGAAAGACGTGGTGTGCAAACACGTACATCATGGTGGCCTAGCACCGTCTAGCCGTTCCAGCACCGTCCAGAGGTCTGGACGGTGTGGATGAAACAAATACATCATGTTGGGCTCCACCCGCACGTGCAGGGGTGGGCCACGTCCACCAAATGGATGGAAGATTAGATATAACACAGACATGGTGGGGTCTACTGGCCGTCCAGCGACTGCCTGGACGGCATGAATGAAACACATACATGTGGTGTCCATCGTGTGGGCGGTGCGAATAAAATACATACATCATTGTGGGTCCCACGTGGGGCCCACCATAACGTTTATTTTACATCTGAGACATTGATAAGGTCATACAGACCTGGATGAAGGGTAAAAAAAACAAATTTCATCTTGATCTGAAACTTCTGCGGGTCCAGAACAGCTTTCAATGGTAGACGCTCAAACAACACTTTTTCCAATGATGTGGGCCACTTGAGTATTGGATTCGGCTGAAATTCGAAGGGTGGCCCACCTGAGAAGGGGCCCCACCTGATGAATGGGTTAGATGACAAACAAACATCAGGGTGGGGCCCATGAGTCTGTGTCCCTCCACCCGCCAGCCGCAGGTGCGGCCTGCGCCTCTAACACAGCAGCAGAAATGTTGCTGTGTATATTTTAATTTTTATTTTTAAATTCATTTTTCAGGGGTTTTTCATATGTGGGGCCCACATCAAGTAGATCCACCCCACCCACTGCTTTCTATAGTCCATAACAAATCCATCAAGACCAATATTGGACAGATTTCGGCATGTAGAGAAATTTAAGTGAATTTAAACGGTAAAAATTACTGTTTGCTAAGGTATGGCCCACCAGTTAGTCGGATCAACTTCATTTTTCATATAAATGGCTAAAATGATCTGGAGAATTGAATGAACGGCGTGGATTAACAACATGCATCAAGGTGGGGCTTGCATGAGTGGCCCTTTCCAAAGCTTGGAATTAAGCTGATTCTTTTGTTTTCACATCCAGCATCCCTGGACGCTGGACGTTCTGTCTTAAACGAACATTCAAGGTGGGCCCTGCTCAGGTGGGCCACTACATGGTTGGGTGGTGTGGAACAACACATATAAAGTGGGCCTCACCTACAAATGACTTGGGTCCAAAACATGCTTCATGGTGGGGTCCATCCAAGTGGGCCACACAGCCACACAAAATAAATAAATAAATACAAAGAGAGGGAGGGAGAGAAAGAAGCACCCACCTCATAAAAAAAATGGAGAAATCTACCTTAAAGATGCACCCACCTTCCATCTTTTTCCTCCGTAGTGCTCTAAAGCTCCAATGATGCTCCTTCAACGGTGGAGATGGGCTTTTAATGGTTGGATTGGAGGAGATCTAAGGTGAATGTGGGTAGAAATGGGAGGGTTGCCATGGATGCTTTTAGTTTCTCTCTTGTTATGGGAGAAAATGAAGAAGAAGAAGAAGAAGAAGAGGGAGAGAGAGAGAGAGAGAGAGAGAGAGAGAGAGAGAGAGAGAGAGAGAGAGTAATAAATTCATGTAAGGCTATAAATGCTTGGGTTGACTCATGGGGAAAAGGGAAGGGGTGGTGGCTTGTAAGGATTTAGGGCTAGGGGTAGGGTAGGGTGGTGTCACCCCTAGGGTAACATCATAGTAATTATGTTTCTAGGGAAGTACAACAATAATGATAGGTGGGTCCCATGATCAAGCGATCAACGACCGAGATAATGCATGGGCCAGATCTCATAATCTGAGCGTCACATTGACGCACGAGATGCGTCGTCAGAACCGCGGCGACGACGCGGTTGTAATGACATAGGTCTCGGTTTGAGTCGACTCAGATTTATAAGATGTGACTCAAGAGCGTGCACCAATGCTATCTATACGTCGTGGGTCGTTGAAATTCGATTGGGAGGACCGCAGAAGTTTACGGAACGGTACGGCTAGAATACGGGTCTCATAGTTATTACTCTTGCCGGGGAAGTGGATCCATGTGATCTTACCCTTGGTGATTATGAGCCTTCAAGCTGTTATTCATGTCCAATCATAGCAGCCATCATGGGAGGAGTTATGATTTGAGCCACATTGTGAGCAAGGGTGGCTAATGCTTCTTAGAGGCTCTGATATTCTTCCATCAGAGTTCTTTGCATCTGTGTCATCTCGGCCATACGCTCTTCACTAGTTGGTAACAGATTTTGAGTTGATCCTGCCATACATACGGCAACTTCTCTACTTCCTAACAAAGTTGTTGCTGAAGTGGGATAAGAATACATCGACGTGAAAGGACTTGATGAGATGGGACTCTCACTAAACTCTTTAATACTATCACATGATTCGGTCGATTGTAATATGACTTGTGGAGATGTAGGGGATGATACATCTTTTACAAGTGACTTCCTCTTTTCTTTCCTACTCTATCAGTTATTTGCGGAATGCAGAGCCGGAAAGTCTTGTGACGTCAAAGAACAAGGGGATTTCCCTGGATACAATGCTGGTGGGGCGAGCGCTGGGTTTCTTCTAATCACATTCCTTATTACTGGTCCCTTAATCACTTGTGACAGAGTTGGCTTGACAACTGTACGAGCTTGAGTTTTCAATCTTCGGTGGGAGACGACGACCCATTCATCGTCGTTATCTTGTGTAAGTGGTGATACAAATATTACTCCGGCAGTAGCTTGTGACGTATCCCTTTTAACTAGAATTGACTGGTGTGGAGTCAGCTGGTTCTTTTGGCTTGGATACTTTTTACGAGCATATTCTATTACAAACCCAATTGCTGTGAAATTAAAAATTATCTTGGTCACGAATGTTGCCATTACAGTCTTGTTTGAATGAATTTGGTTCCTATCAAAGTAATCCAAGATACTTGTAAGCAGGTATTTAGACAACTTTATATTTTATCTAAAAGATGAAGGGGAGGATGTTCTCGTTGAGAGTTGTCATTTTGGCGCCGATATGACGCCAAACAATGATGAAATTCTCTAAATAGTTTCTAAGTTAGTATCGAATAAAAAGATAGATCCCCAGCAGAGTCGTCATTTTATTTCAACAAGAAATAAATTTATTTGATTTGAGGAATTATCTTATTTGATAACAACAAAGAAAGATAGAGAGAACAATCATCACAATGTATTTTATTAATTCTGAATCCGTTTACATCCTCATTTATCCTTTGATTCCAAGATAAAGTATATATGACATTGAAATATAAGTATCAAAAAAGTTTAGATATCGATTCCAGCAGCATTTCAGCTTGTGATATATTCATCTCAGCAAAAGAAGTGTTGTGTGGATTTGAACATCTTTCATTCTCTCTTCTTATTCATTTAGAATAGCAGTTTCTTATGTAAGAACACTGAATTGCAGAGAACACTTGCACACTTGCAAGAATCCGAAAATTTCAACAGCATATACACTTTTATGTCAATCCCAACGCGGGCCAGTGCAACGACATGTTGTTGTGCGGTCCTGCGCAATGGACTATGTCCATCATCTTCATTCTTTTCCTTTTTCTCTAAAGTACCCACAGAGGTACTTAGAGGTCTTCTTCTTGTGAGCTCTGATCTCTTGTGTGTGTGTGTGCAAATGAGAGTGGAAATGGGGTATTTATAGACTTTCATACATGTGAACCCTCAATTTTTGTGCCATGGGGCCCACCTTGCACAACACTTCAATTCAACAGATCTCGCAGTCCTCATAGTGTTGCGCGGACCCATGCAACCAATATTCATTGCGTGCAACATAAGCATTTTATTTTTATCTTCTCTTTCCACTTGATTTTCTTCATAGCACTGATTCATTATTGTCATCATTTTTTATGCCCTAACTCTTTGTCAAATATTGAAAAAATGGGGAGAAAGATCAAGTCCCACCAAAATAATGAATTCTGTTTTGCAGGATTTATTTGTTATTGCAAGAATTGATGAGATAAGGGGAGCAAGTATGGGGGGAACATTGCTAATTTTAAATGTCTTCAGTCCCATATTTAAATTTATAAATCATTGTAATCTCGGCATGTAATATTTTATGTTGTTTTGGTATATCATTGGTATGGACCATGACATGGTCTATGTTAGGTTTTTGTCACGTAATTGACAAAGGGGGAGATTGTTAGTGCACTGATTTATACATATTATTTGTCAATCATATGAGTCATTATGTCATGTAGTTGGTTGAGCCCTTGGAAGCTGATGATCGAAGACATAAGTGAAGTGGAGCGTCAAGGAGCAAAGAATAGGTAAATGTGGTGCCTTGGTGACCCTAACCCTTGACCTAAGACAACCTAAACCTCTAGATGATCTTAAACCTAATATGTAAACTTTTTATTGATCATCCCTTAAGCCATATGAGCATAAATTGACCATCTATAAATTGGCTTTAGAGGTCTCGTGTTCCTTGAAAAACTATATAATTTCAGTAAACTTTGGTCCCACCAATCCCACCTTCAGTCCTACCGAAAACGGCTAAAACAGGACAACAGCTGGGCATAATTCTGTGTACTTTGGCTCCAGCCGAAGAATCCTTCAATCGACTTCGGT
Organism: Magnolia kwangsiensis; assembly: GCA_037074715.1. NCBI lineage: Eukaryota > Viridiplantae > Streptophyta > Magnoliopsida > Magnoliales > Magnoliaceae > Magnolia > Magnolia kwangsiensis. Next base: position 115,954,788 of record CM073571.1, on the reverse strand, counting down.
GCAACCGAAGACCACCGTTAGTGCTACCAAACGTGACCAAGTCTGTCCAGAGGCTTTCCTGTCTAATTCAGTGCGACCGAAGGCTATATACTTCTGCCCATTTTTTTTTTATCATTGAAACTTGATTTATTTATATATGAGATCTGCTCTTTGGACATTTTAGAGGGATTTTTTGTGTAAATGAAGCTTAGGTAAATCCTCAATCATATCCCACATCATAAGCCTCATATTCCATGAGATTTGATTCATCTTCTTGACATTTCCACTCTAATGAGGATTCAAACTTCAATGTTGAAGATGAAGTCAATCCCCACCATTCTCTAGAGTTCAGACCTAACCTTTATACGTATATCCTTGTTTAAATCCTCTACAAGACCCTTCTTGGTGAATCTCCTAGACTTTACAACTTCCTATTAGTTGTAAGAGATTCTACCCAACCTCCCATCACCTTGGTCACTGCATCGAAGTATCACATGTAAGGTGTTTGATTTTGGAGCTGAAAGCATTGACAACGCATCGACATCATGATTAGGGGAGTAATTGAGGAAAGGATCCAAGCACGTGAGATCTTTGGAGAAGCAACTCAAGAATGTCACATCAATGGGGGTCAATTTGATAAGTAAGTGTCATTAAGTGAGTCCATACTCTCTTTCCTTGTATAAGATTGATGGTAAGAGTTTGTGACCCATATTCGAATAGGTTCTTGTGCAGGACATAGGCTCTTGAGTAGGGTCGAATTCACCGGATAATGGTGCATACATAGTAATCTCTGTGGGAGCCTCCGAAGGGAGTAAATGTATGTCATTGGATTAGGACCAAGGTTTTTGGTTGGCATATAGAAAACTAACTAAAGTCTCTTGGGGAAGCCTCCAGTGGGAGTGTACGCTAATAGGTTCTTATATAAGAACGAGATTCCTGGTGAGCCTATAGAAAACCATGTAGAGTCTATTGTGTGAGGCAGTTCTTATGTAGGACTGTGGTTCATGGTGAGCTTATAGAAAACCACGTATAGTCTCTTGTGGGAGCTAACCATTGTGTATGATTATAAAGGTTAGAGCTGAATATGATTTAAAACCTCCGATAATGAAATCTGGTGCACTCATGGGTTAAGTGCGTCTGCCAGGAGCGGATTAGAAAAATCGAACCACTATACATATTTGTATTTGAGATTGTATGTGAGCACTTATTTAATTATACTTTAATGATGAATGTTTAATTATATGCATAATTAAATGAATGGTAGGAGTTGATAGGTTGCACATCCCACACACACATGTACACTATTTATAGACTAGTTAATTGTACACTAGGGGGTGATTGGACCTTCTAATTGCTTCGAAGCCTTAGAGTTAATTGTCTTACTTAGTTTAATTGCATATTAGTTCAAATAAGCAATCATGTTTAAAAAGGCAAAAAATTTATTTGGTCCTATTCACCCCCTAGGATATAACCATCATTCCTTAGCTCCTCCAAGTTTTCGCATATAGTCGTGGTATCCTATTCCATACAATTTCACTGTTTTGTAGATTTAGCTCTATCAAGAATAGGTAAGTGAATCCCAACATGTATTATATACGTACGATTAAGATAGATGATATAATTGCTATGATTAATATGTTATTGTGTTACCATGCTAAAGATGATTCTTGACGTATGATTCGTGTTATGAACAAATCGTAATGTGAATTAAATATGTGGACATGTAAATCATTATAATCATAAATTTATTTTTTTCTCTCATACTTAGAGATGTATATAATGACTGTGTATGTCGATGTATATGACATTGAGCATGCATTTCATGCATTTATAACGCTCCTGTGCTAATTCCTAGAGGCCCACTCTAGATGACTGCATGCATACTTTGTGCCTGGATTCATGTGGGATTTCCCAATAGATTTATTGTCAGATGCCTGCATTTAGTGGAAGCCTACTCATGGAGTAGATGTGGGCCTTACCCATGCCTACCTATGGTAGAAACTCGCCAACTGCAGAAGTGGGTTGACGGGTATCCAACCCAAGCAAGTGGATGATTATCCCACTTGACATGTATTTCATGACATTCTTTGCATACACACTCATACTTGCATATAAACATATATACTTGGTTGTTGTTTGTGATATCTTATTTGTATTATGTATGAATCATGATGGGTTCACTCACTAGCTTGGATAGCTAATGTTATGGAATGACAACCATAGGGAGGCAAACAAAACAGAAAATCTAAATCAAGTGTTGCATAAGGAGGCCCAGTTAGCGGATGAATCACAGGAAAAATAGCCATATTTGGTGAAAGATGAATTAGCTACACTAGATTAATAGATTGTTCATAGAGTTTACTATTTAGGGATTTAGTTTCTTTATTATAGATATTGATAGTTATACTAGATTCAACATTATTTATGAACATGTTATATTGAAGGATAATTACTTTTATGGTTGAATAAAGTCCCAAATGGGTGGACTCAGTTGATTCCAATTTAGATGATGTGGTTCTGAGTATGTAATGATGGAAAATTATGAGATTGTATAGCACATTTGGATGTGAACTTAGAATAATTTTAATCTAGGCATCTCAATAACCGGATGATGAGTTAGTTTAAGTACACTTGGAGTACGAGTCATTAAACGTAACTCAGGTCTGATGGTGCATACTTTGTATCCGAATTGCGAGGCGTGACAATATATCATATCCAAGCCCTAGTATTATGTTCTAGATTGGAGCATAAATTAGGATTGAGTTGTGTTTGTAGATCCAAGACTTTCCTGACATAGCATGGTTTTGAGAAAAATGTAGCGTGAAGAATTGATCTTAGACTTAACCTTAGAACTGGTCCCCAATTTTGCATGTTGATATGAGAAGGTAAACTGTAACACCCCAAATTTTTGTCAACCTGGAGTTAGACGTCCTTAGGCAATGGGTCAACCATAACACTCTCAAAGCTGAATCCCAAAGCCAAAGAAATCACTTTTCAACCCATTTTCTTCAAACCCTAACCTTTCACCACCTCATTCTTCAACATTTTCTAAGTCCTTTCACACTAGACATAAATCCTAGTGTGTAAATGATGGAGAATCATGCTTAAGCAAAAATTTACTACAAATAGGAAATACATGTATAAATTGGACTTTCGATCATTCCAATCATGGAATCTCATGGACTAAATGGGTTAGTTGGATGGATTAGCCTCTCCTACCCCAAAATCATATGCTACATGATGCATAAACTAATTTCAGTTTGTAAAATGATCTGAAATAGTACAAAACGGAGTCGTGGGCCTACCCACGTTAATCCACAATGATCTAAGGTGGGCCCCACATACATTTGGGGCCTAGGGGACAGGGGGACCACTCCACATAGGCTGGGCCTCGCCGGATTTGACTTTGGCCGCCGTACATTGGGCCTCACTCAGGCCGGGCTTCAGGCCGATGGAGTTTGGGGGTTAGAGTGACCCCCTGAGGTGTGGGTCGTCCCTTAAAACCTCCCCGATCAGGTACTTCCTTCACAAAGTGACCCCCCAAGCTCTCCTTTCTCTCTCAAACGTCTGATTTTTTGCAAAAACCACCCCTCCAAACTCTTCCTTCTTCCGTTTCCAAGCACCCCCACTCCACCCTTCAAATCTTATCTCAAACAAAAATCAATAAAGGCTACTTCCTTTAGAAATCTAACGAGAATTGATTAGCGCTGCACTAAATGGCTATGAAATTCTCACCAATCACTTTTAATACGGTCTGCTAGAGTCAAAACGTATAGGATAGGTGACGCTACAATACCGTAAAACCTAGGATCAAAATCTAATCCCGATTGCTCTCATGAGCACCTTGAAACTTTGTATCGGCTTTGGACCGCACGTCGAAAGTCTGATTACCTCGAACTTAGACAATCCTGACCGCCTAGTTGGACTTAACAATCACCTCAAAAATCAAGTCTAGATGATGTCCCATGACGATTTCCTTGAGTCCAGATTGAAGAGTGTGAGAAATGTTAGAAATTAATATAATTTATGAAATCTGGCACGTGTCACTTGTGCGATATTTTCTAAGCGTTCTGATAGTCAGAATTCGATCAAATTTTATCCTCGGATCAGGATAAGTGGCCCTTACATGTTAACGCACTTGTGGCCCTGATCGAGTACCGGTAGCTGTCAAACTGAAACTGGTCCGCCACGGTCGATCTGGAAATTCGACCGGACTGAAAACTCTGCCTGACCTAGATCCAATGTCAGAGAGCTTAAGTCCGACCGCACTTAGTAACAGGACCTCCAGAAATGCTCCGTTGGATTAGAACAAGCCTACTTTGGTTATAAAATAAGTATACCTTGGCCCCAAGTCTATTTTTATCGCTTTTGGATTTATGAAAAGGGCTTAAACCCTTGCTCTTTCTTTCCATACGAATTTGGAGAGAGAAGAGAGAAAAGAAAGGAAAAGTGAGAGAGAAGTTGGGGCTTTCTCCTGGGATTCTTCTCTGCTGCTCTACGTGCTAAAGCCCCTACCTGCATCGTTATTCCAATGATTCTGGTTTCATTCTAGGCAAGAAAACCCTAACCCTAATCTGATTTGAAGCTTAGACTAGCTGTAGAAGAGTTCTAGCTAACCTGTTTCTTGGCATAGGTGGAGTATCTGTCGTTGGGGAAGACACATTGTCTGAATCCTAACGAATACGCATTTCTGGTTTAAAGTGCGGATCTTAGACGCTTAGATTACCTGATTTCAAAGCTTTCAATGCCGTTTAATGGTAGATTACTGATAAGGATGCTGTTTGACATGTAGAACATGCTGTCCGTTTTTTATTTCGAATACGTACGAAGAATATGAGATTTAGGGTATTTTAGGTATTTGTAGGAAATACCATATACGTACGTATTTCACCGATATGATTGCCATGAGTATTTGTCATGTACCTATACTAGTTATGCGTGTATGATCTGTTTGGCGAAGAGATTCGCCCTAATAAACATATTGGCTGACATGTGTTATGTAGACTAATGTGTGTAGACTAAGTGTTTGTTGAAATGCCTAAATCAATATGATTTATGCCTGCCTTATGTATTGAATGTAAGAACATGATTCTTGCGTTTTAGACATCTCCTTGTTATAAGGATTTGTCATATTATATGTTGAAATCAACATACGTCAAGTACGTTGAAGTTGTGCAGTCTAAGTGTTTGTATAAATGTAAGTAATGGTAAGTGTTGAGTAAATGGTGTTGTAGATTAGCGTTGAGATTGGATTCTCAACTGATTTGATGATGTACATGAATTCCTCCATGCTTGTTGTATTTCAATTAATTACCTTATGTGTGAAGTACTCGTGTATGGTTAACTGCTTATGATGTATGTTATAACATGCTGATAACATGCTGAAATTTCTTGTATTTCAATTCTGTCTCTCTCATATGATTATTGATTCACATTACATGTGCTTGGGGCTATACTCTAGTCCAGGAACTCGGTAACAGTTTAGAATTCGTGGTTGGATTCTATTCGCCACGAAGGATGTGTATGACGAACCCGAGTCATACTAGAGTCATCTGCAGTGGTTAGGCCACACGAAGATCTTGTGCACTTCATGTCGGTCGATTTCACGTGCGCTCGTGCTAGTCGAACTTATCAAGTAACCCGACTGACCATTGTATGTTCACCTTATATTCGTCATAACTGCTTGAACCTAGGGTACTAAACTTACCATTGGAAAGCCCCTTTAACCTTGGTACCTCGATGCCCTAAGACTCATGAGCCGAGCATGGTGGTATGGGACACCGTGGTCGAGCTGTCGGGCTATGCTGGGGCCACAAAGCTCCCCATAGTGACCAGTGAGCACCCTACTCTGAGCAGATTATGGTGGTATGGGACACTATATTCTTGCTGTCAGCCTACATTGATAAGGTGATGGGGGAGTGGAGCAACAAGTGCGAGCAACAGCCCCGGCAGCCCTTTGTAGTGACCTTGAATTTATCCTGACACCGTATGGGGGCGACGAGTCCTGATACAGTCTTAAGGATATAAACTAGGCTGTATTGATAAGGTGATGGGAGAGAAGTGCAACGAGTGCGTGCAACAGCCCTGACAGTCCTTGCAGCGACCTAGAAATATATCATCGTATGAGATTACTAGGAGTGACGACCCTAGACAGGATCATTGTTTGGGTATTGATATAAGGGAGGTACCTTAGTTTGTCAATCCTGCTGTATGAAATGGACTAATAACAACTCGGTAATCATATCCACGTCGCACTGCATGTGCCTGGAAGATGTGGAGCACTATGGGAAGAAAGCATGCTGCAGACGCAGATGGTGCTGCATGAGGGAGTATGTCGGTGAGGGCATCCATCATGTCATTTCATCCATGCATTATTCATAGTATTTAGGAATATTTATTTTGTTTACTTTATCATTATCGCGTGATGAATTTGATAACATGTTAATCTTTATTTTATGATTCTACTGAGTTAGCTACTCACTCCCACATTACGGGATGGTGTTCCAGACACCCACTAGTCTCTATTTTAGTTTCAGTTGAGGACGCTGCTTTTGGAGCGGAGCTGGACTTGTATGATGCTGAGGAGGACTTCTCCTCCATGTTTTGATCGACAGGATTACAGGGAGGTTGATTAGATACCATGACACTTGTCATTTTATATTTTTAGAGCACTCATGTATATTCTTTTCTTTCTATTTTGGAGTATACATGTATTTACTTAACCTGGTAACATGTTCACACTCTGGAGACTTGCAATCATTTACATATTTTATATATCTATCACATTCTTTCGCTTGCTAATTTAACTGTCTCTGGAGTATGATAATGTGTTTTGGCTTAATCCACCTCATGTTTGATGTACTATTACCGCTGACATTCATCCATCATTGAAAATGTTGCATAAGTGATGTTCTGGAACTCGGGAGTTGGGTTTTTACCCGACCCCCGATTTTTGGGGCATTACAGATGATATTAGAGCATGATTTGGATTAAACTGGACCTGGGTTATGGTAACACGACGCACACCAACGCACTCTGACTTAGGAAGGGGGTGATGGAATCTAGAAACCACATTAGAATCTCAAGTTTCACAGACGGGCGAGATTAATTAGTGTAGAATAGTCCATACGTAGCTGAGACCATGTAAAATGATCTCATATTCCCATATCTATTCACCCAATCTTCCATCCTCTTCTACATCTTACAACTCTTCACCTTTCTTATACTCCCCTCATGTGGGCACAGAACCCACACGTTTAAGTCTGATAACCTTCTTAACCTCCAAATGTTGGGACATGTAGGGTTCGTTCAACCAACTGCATTAGGTGCGCTTAGGGCGGATGGAATTATAAAAGTTACAATAAATGTATGTGTAAGGTATTGCCCCTAGATTAGGTATATCCCATGGTTTCTAACACCATGTTCAAAATGTATATAATTAAAGGTAAATCCCAGGATTCCTTTCAAATTTCACTTGAAAATTTATCATCATGGGATTTAGAAATCCCATCTCATGCTTTCCAACACAAGATCCATTTTCCAAAGCCCATGAAATTGATTTGAATCCCAACCCACCCACCTACTAAACATGTTACTCTCAATTCTTAGGTGAGAGTAGGAAAGCAGTCTCATTTAATACAACTTGAGACCACTGGCAACATATGCCCTTAGAGTTTTAGACTTAGAGTTAGTGTTCCTAGATTTGAAAGATCTGACGAAGTAGGGAATCCAATTTCAATTAGATAATCTTGACTATAAGCAATAGAACAATCCCCTGTAGTGGATATGGTATGAAACCATTTAACATATAAGCTTAGACTTTGGATTTCAGTCAGTGGGTTATAGACTAGGCTACTAGTTGTGTTAGGTAGTGTAAAGCTTAGAATAAACCAGCACGTCCCTTTGACTTGCCTTTCCCAAGGGCCTATTGCATTCGGGAACGCGGAGTAAAGGAACTGCATATATAAGCGAAGTATTCGCGGTTTGAATTGACTTCTCAATCCTGGTAATTGTCAATGAATTCAATGCTCTGATCAAGCAGAAGATCAGCATCGGCTAGGATTAAGAATTGATACGACGAATTTTCTGTCAGGTCTAGGCAGAAACTCTATGTATCCGGCTCAGACCCACTACACAACTTTTCTTCCGTGTTGGCCCGACCACCTACAACCAAAAGTTATTGCTTTACCTTTGGGATATGTTGAGGATATACAGCCAATAGGGATTAGACCTCTTGCCACAAACTCACATCCGTCCTTGAAATCAACCACAACACCCATCATTTCAGCTCCTTTTTATAATCATAGGTACCAATGCCATAGAACGCATCATTAGCAAAGGAAGACCAATGTAGTGTGAGGTTGTTTCTCATTTCATGTCAAGGATAGGTCCTAAGTTACACCTCGTTCCGATATACGGATCAAGACATAGATTCTTGAGCCTTAAGTAGAACTTTATTTTTAAGGAGGGTAGAACGTATTGAGTTCAATCTAGTTAGGTCAGCTAATACAGCCGTTAGATCAGAGTAGCGCAGCGGAAGCGTGGTTGGCCTCTCCCCCACTGGCCCAGGATCGAAAGAAACTGGTATAGGTTAGACGAAAAGATATAAACCCTTAACTCCCACCATGGATATAAATTAAGACAAAGACTCTTTAGACCAAGACCCAAATAGAAAATTTGAACCTTGCAGTGATGGACATTCCCTAAGCTTTTTGAGTGATCGGACTATGGAGTTACTGAATTATACAATTGCGAAATATTCACAGCTTGACCCAAATCCTCAATCCTGGACGACTACCAATGGACTCACTGCTTAGCTGATCAGAAGACCAGGATCCACCAGGATTAGGAAGGGATACAACGTTGTCTACCCTGGCCAGGCGGACATTCGACGTATCGGGATCAAGCCCACTACAACCGTCTCTCTATACTGGTCAACCACTGAAAATATATATCTTACTCTAAGTAGATGAAAATTGTCACCAAGATGCCAAACAGGTAAGGAAATAAATTGTAGCAAACCTTTAGGGTATAAGTAATGCATAAAGAAATAAGTTTTAAGGGGGGTAGACCAAAAGGAACCAGACTTATATAGATCGTACACACCCTATCACGTATAGAAACATTAAATCAACAAAACTTAAGTGAAGAAAATGATTAATCTTTCCTTATTATCCTTAGGCAAATTTGAGAGATGAAATATTATTTTAAGGGGGGTAGATTGTAACACCCCAGATTTTTGTCAACCTGGAGTTAGACGTCCTTAGGCAATGGGTCAACCATAACACTCTCAAAGCTCAATCCCAAAGCCAAAGAAATCACTTTTCAACCCATTTCCTTCAAACCCTAACCTTTCACCACCTCATTCTTCAACATTTTATAAGTCCTTTCACACTAGACATAAATCCTAGTGTGTAAATGATGGAGAATCATGCTTAAGCAAAAATTTACTACAAATAGTAAATATATGTATAAATTGGACTTCCGATCATTCCAATCATGGAATCTCATGGAATAAATGGGTTAGTTGGATGGATTAGCCTCTCCTACCCCAAAATCATATGCTATATGATGCATAAACTAATTTCGGTTTACAAAATGACCCGAAATAGTATGAAACAGAGTCATGGGCCTACCCACGCTAATCTACAATAATCTAAGGTGGGCCCCACATACATTTGGGACCTAGGGGACAGGGGGACCATGCCCCATAGGCCGGGCCTTGCCGGATTTGACTTTGGCCGGTGAGGCCTCTCCGTACAGTGGGCCCCACACGGGCCGGGCTTCGGGCCGATGGAGTTTGGGGGTTAGGGTGACCCCCTGAGGTGTGGGCTGTCCCTTAAAACCTCTCCGATCAGGTACTTCCTTCACAAAGTGACCCCCCAAGCTCTCCTTTCTCTCCCAAACGTCCGATTTTTGGCAAAAACTACCCCTCCAAACTCTTCCTTCTTCCGTTTTCAAGCACCCCTACTCCACCCTTCAAATCTCATCTCAAACAAAAATCAATAAAGGCTACTTCCTTTAGAAATCTAACGAGAATTGACTAGCGCTGCACTAAATGGCCTATGAAATTCTCACCAATCACTTTCAATACGATCTGCTAGAGTCAAAACATATAGGATAGGTGACGCTACAATACCGTAAAACCTAGGATCAAACTCTATTCCCGATTGCTCTCGGGAGCACCTTGAAACTTTGTATCGGCTCTGGACCGCACGTTGAAAGTCCGATTACCCCGAACTTAGACAATCTTGACCGCCTAGTTGGACTTGACAATCACCTCAAAAATCAAGTCCAGATGATGTCCCACGATAATTTTCTTGAGTCCAGAGTGAAGAGTGTGAGAAATGTTAGAAATTAATATAATTTATGAAATCTAGCACGTGTCGCTTGCGCGACATTTTCCAAGTATTTTGACCGTCAGAATTCGATCAAATTTTACCCTCGGATCAGGATAGGTGGCCCTTACATGTCAACGCACTTGTGGCCCTGATCGAGTACCGGTAGCCGTCAAACTAAAACTGGTCCGCTACGGTCGATCTGAAAATTCGACCGGACTGAAAACTCTGCCTGACCTAGATCCACTGTCAAAGAGCTTAAGTCCGACTGCACTTAGTAACAGGACCTCCAGAAATGCTCTGTTGGATCAGAACAAGCCCACTTTGGTTATAAAATAAGTATACCTTGGCCCCAAGTCTATTTTCGTCACTTTTGGATTTATAAAAAGGGCTTAAACCCTTGCTCTTTCTTTCCATACGAATTTGGAGAGAGAAGAGAGAAAAGAGAGGGAAAGTGAGGGAGAAGTTGGGGCTTTCTCCTAGGATTCTTCCCTGGTGCTCTACGTGCCAAAGTCACCTACCTGCATCATTATTCCGGCGATTCTGATTTCGTTCTAGGTAAGAAAATCCTAACCCTAATTTGATTTGAAGCTTAGACTAGCTGTAGAAGAGTTCTAGCTAACCTGTTTCTTGCCATAGGTGGAGTATCTGTCGTTGGGGAAGACACATTGTCTGAATCCTAACGAATACGCATTTCTGGTTTAAAGTGCGGATCTTAGACGCTTAGATTACCTGATTTCAAAGCTTTCAATGCCGTTTAATGGTAGATTACTGATAAGGATGCTGTTTGACATGTAGAACATGCTGTCCGTTTTTTATTTCGAATACGTACGAAGAATATGAGATTTAGGGTATTTTAGGTATTTGTAGGAAATACCATATACGTACGTATTTCACCGATATGATTGCCATGAGTATTTGTCATGTACCTATACTAGTTATGCGTGTATGATCTGTTTGGCGAAGAGATTCGCCCTAATAAACATATTGGCTGACATGTGTTATGTAGACTAATGTGTGTAGACTAAGTGTTTGTTGAAATGCCTAAATCAATATGATTTATGCCTGCCTTATGTATTGAATGTAAGAACATGATTCTTGCGTATTTGACATCTCCTTGTTATAAGGATTTGTCATATTATACATTGAAATCAACATACGTCAAGTACGTTGAAGTTGTGCAGTCTAAGTGTTTGTATAAATGTAAGTATTGGTAAGTGTTGAGTAAATGGTGTTGTAGATTAGCATTAAGATTAGATTCTCAACTAATTTGATGATGTACATGAATTCCTCCATGCTTGTTGTATTTCAATTAATTACCTTATGTGTGATGTACTCGTGTATGGTTAACTGCTTATGATGTATGTTATAACATGCTGATAACATGCTGAAATTTCTTGTATTTCAATTCTCTCTCTCTCATATGATTATTGATTCACATTACATGTGCTTGGGGCTATACTCTAGTCCAGGCACTCGGTAACAGTTTAGAATTCGTGGTTGGATTCTATTCGCCACGAAGGATGTGTATGACGAACCCGAGTCGTACTAGAGTCATCGGCAGTGGTTAGGCCACACGAAGAGCTTGTGCACTTCATGTCGGTCGATTCAACGTGCGCTCGTGCTAGTCGGACTCATCAAGTAACCCGACTGACCATTGTATGTTCACCTTGTATTCATCATAACTGCTTGAACCTAGGGTACTAAACTTACCATTGAAAAGCCCCTCTAACCTTAGTACCTCGATCCCCTAAGACTCATGAACCGGGCATGGTAGTATGGGAGACCGTGGTCGAGCTGTCGGCCTACGCTGGGGCCACAAAGTTCCCTATAGTGACCAATGAGCACCCTACTCTGAGCAGATTATGGTGGTATAAGACACTATTCTTTTTGTCGGCTTACATTGATAAGGTGATGGGGGAGTGGAGCAACGAGTGCGAGCAACAGCCCTGACAGCGCTTTGTAGTGACCTTGAGTTTATCCTGACACCGCATGGGGGCGACGAGTCCTAATGCAGTCTTAAGGATATAAACTAGGCCTGTATTGATAAGGTGATGGGGGAGCGGTGCAACGAGTGCATGCAACAGCCCTGACAGCCCTTGCAGCGACCTAGAAATATATCATCGTATGAGATTACTAGGAGTGACGACTCTAGACAGGATCATTGTTTGGGTATTGATATAAGGGAGGTACCTTAGTTTCCTAATCATGTTGTATGAAATGGACTAATAACAACTCGGTAATCATATCCACGTCGCACTGCATGTGCCTGGAAGATGTGGAGCACTGTGGGAAGAAAGCATGCCACGGACGCAGATGGTGCCGCATGAGGGAGTATGTCGGTGAGGGCATCCATCATGTCATTTCATCTATGCATTAATCACAGTATTTAGGAATATTTGTTTTGTTTGCTTTATCATTATCGCGTGATGGATTTGATAACATGTTAATCTTTGTTATATGATTCCACTGAGTTAGCTACTCACTCCCACATTACGGGATAGTGTTCCGGACTCCCGCCAGTCCCTATTTTAATTTTAGTTGAGGACGCTGCTTGTGGAGCGGAGCTGGACTTGTATGATGCTGAGGAGGACTTCTCCTCCATGTTTTGATCGACGGGATTACAGGGAGGTTGATTAGATGCCATGACACTTGTCATTTTATATATTTGGAGCACTCATGTATATTCTTTTCTTTCTATTTTGGAGTATACATGTATTTAGTTAACCTGGTAACATGTTCACACTTTGAAGACTTACAATCATTTACATATTTTATATATCTATCACATTCTTCTGCTTGCTAATTTAACTATCTCTGGAGTATGATATGTTGTTTTGGCTTAATCCACCTCATGTTTGATGTACTATTACCGCTGACATTCATCCATCATTGAAAATATTGCATAAGTGATGTTCTATAACTCGGGAGTTGGGTTTCTACCCGACCCCCGATTTTCGGGGCGTTACATAAACACTGGTGTTCATACCAAAGACTAAAATTAATTACAGTCCAACTCACACGTGATGTCTTGGATAGACAGGATATGGATCATACATCTCACTACTGCATAACCATCATATAGATGAGACGGTTCTAATATCTGATCAACGTCCCACAGAATGAATGGTACATATTAGATATAGTCATCATTGTCATTGTACTCGTTATATAAGCTTTAGCCCAATTAATGAAGATTGCCTACATGAATCCTATCATGTCATTCCACTCTATTGATATTAGATAATCAATTGGGCAGGAAGCTACATTAATGGACAAGATCAACGAATGACTTATCCACGTAAGTGGTATCTAAAAATATCAAATTGCAAATGACTCACCTAAACAATTAAGACTGTGCATTGATTTGATTGATTAATTTAAAAGAAGAAAAGGCCTTATAATGCCACTTAAGAGAAGGGCTATGAACTCAGGGTGTGTTACTAATGGATAAGGCCCTAGTATGGAATGCTCGAGGTGTGGGAAATTCTCTGACAATTCAGACAGCTAAGCGGTTGATTAGGAAATACAACCCCTGGCTGGTGGCTATCTTGGAGTTGATGGCTAGGGAGGATCGAGTGCAAGGATTGGTCTAAAGCTCGGATTCTTTTCCTCCATTTCCAATGAGGGTAATGGAGGGAAATTTTGGGTCTTCTACAAAGATCAGCTCAATATAACTTCTCTTTTTTCCTTTAACCGGATGCTTTCTATAAATATTTCTTTTGCAGGTCGATCTCCCTCCAATCCTCCTATCCATTGTGTACGCTAGCTGCAGAAGGGTGGACAGGAGAAATCTATGGGGAGAGATGGTGGTGATAAGTAGATCATTTCGGTGTCCCTGGGTAGTTTGTGGAGACTTTAATGTTGTTTTGCTTGAGTTTGACAGGCTAGGGAGAAGGAGAGGTGCGGATACGAGCTTAGTTGAGTTTGCAAAGGCTATGGACAATGCAAGGCTTCTTGATGCGGGATTCTCTGGCAGTCTATTCACTTGGAGCAACAACTGGGCAGGAAATGCTAGAGCCTGGGCGAGATTGGGCAGAGTGCTAATCAACAACGAGTGGACCCATATGTTTAGGCAATTCAGAGTGGAGCATCTTCCCAGGTTGAGTTCAGATAATTCCCTGTTGCTGCTTGTTTTCCCGAGACAGTCCCCCGGTGCGGCCTCTCCATTTCTGTTTCAAAGTATGTGGACCTTCCATGAGTCCTTCCAGCAGATGGTTAAGACAGCATGGGAGGGCCAAATCTCTCCCCAACCTCTGTCAAACCTCCAGCTCAAACTCAAAAATGTTAAGAAGGCCCTAAAATGCTAGAATAGGGAGGTCTTTGGGAATGTATTTCAGCTAGTAAAACTGGCAGAACAAAAGGTGAAAGATATTGAAAGAAGGTTGCAACGGATTGGACCTCTCTAATGAGATTGCATTAGTTAGGCAACAATTAGTTAAGGTTGAGTTCATGGAAAAAGTCTTCTGGAAACAAAAAGCTAGGAATTCTTGGCTCAAGGAAGGGTTTAGGAACATGAAGTTCTTCCATGCGTCAGCCCAAAACAAAATCAGAAGAATGGAAATTTCCTCCATAACATCTGCTGTTGGCATGGCTTTAACAGACCAACTATCAATCCAAGAAGAAGTGGTCAGATTCTTTGAAGCCAACTTTAGGTGAGATAATCTCTCAATGGACTCTAATCTCCTATCGCTTATTCCACTCCTGATTTCAACCCAGGATCATGTTGAGTTGGCTACCCCTTCCTTCTTTCAAGAGGTCTTTCTAGCGGTTAATGGCATGCCAAAGGATGGGGCCCCGGGCCCGGATGGATTCTCAGGAGGTTTCTTCACTTCCTACTGGCCAATTATCGGTCAAGATATTTTTCGAGTGGTAGTGAGCTTCTTCGAAGATGGTGTGCTCCCTAAGACATTCTCTTTATCCCTTATTTGCCTTATTCCCAAATCTGACTCTGCGTTGTCTTTCGCCGACTATAGGCCCATCAGCCTGTGCAATTGCGTGTATAAGATCTTTACTAAGATCCTTGCATCCAGACTAAGCACCGTCCTCCCCTAAATCATTTCAGCCAAACGAAGGGCATTCACTCTGGGTCATTCCATTGCAGATAATATCATTCTGGCTTAGGAACTGCAAAGGGAGATTAATAGGAAGGTTAGGGGAGGGAACATTGTGTTGAAGTTTGACATGGAGAAGGCTTATGATCGGGTTGACTAGGGGTTCTTGAAGTCGGTGCTAAGTAAAATTGGGTTCAGCAATAGGTGTATCGGTTTGTTAAAATGCTATTGGAGTAATAACTGGTTTTTGGTCCTACTAAATAGGGTGGCTGCTGGTTACTTCAACTCGTCCAGGGGTCTTCGTTAGGGAGACCTGCTATCTCTGGCCTTGTTTATTATTGCTGTTGAAGCCCTGAGTAGAGGGTTCAGGTTCCTAATGGAAAGAGGGGTCTGCCATCCGTTTAAACTCAAACAGTGCCCACTAATCTCTCGCCTCCTCTTTGCTGATGATACCCTCCTATTCTTCAATGGGGGGTACACATCAGTCTAGGGGGTCCTATCCTTCCTCTCCGCCTTTTAGCAAGCTTTGGGTCAGAAAATTAATCTCAATAAAAGCTCTTTTATTTGCTCAGATAAAATCCTGAAGAGTAGGATTAGAAATCTGGAACAGTTGTTGGGGTTTCCTCGAGCAAGCCAAGGTATGAAATATTTGGGAGTTCCCATCAGGATGGGGAGACTCAAAAAACCTGATTTCCTATTCCTTTAGACCAAAATCCAATGCAGGATCAGTGGGTAGATGGCGCGTTTCCTCTCGCAAGCTAGCAGAGTGACCCTTATCAAGCACGTCTTGAACAACATTCTTGTCCATGTTTTGGCAGCTTCCTCTATCCCAATTGGGGTCCTGGATGAAATTGAGAGGAAGTTCTCCAACTCCTATGAGGTTGAGCTAATGGGAAGAAAAAATTACACTGGATCAAGTGGAAGAAGGTTAGCAAGCCAACTAGCGAAGGCGGGCTGGGGATTAGATCTCTAAGGGAGATCATGAGAGTTTTCAGGCTTAAGTAGGTGTGGATAGCTAAATTTGGGAGGCTGCCTTCCCAGTGGGCTGGTCTAATGAAAGCGAAGCATCTAAGATATTTTCTCCCTCCAGGGAATACTAGTGTGCAGAAGTCTACCTCCCCTATGTGGAATAACATCAGAGCACTCTTCCCCCTACTTCAGGAAAATACTCAATGGCTGGTAGGTTGTGGGGATAGTAACATTTGAGAAGATAACTGGACATGCCTAAGGCTGCTCTCCCATCAGGCCAAGGTGCAGATTCCTGATCTCCTGCGCAATCTAAAGGTCAGAAACTTACTCATTAAAGACGGTCCCCTGCCTCCTTCTGTATTTTCATTTTCCCTCAACAAACGATCGACTTCATCTTTGCTGGGGCTTTTGCAACCTCGGGCGATTAGGACCGTTGCTACTGGCCACGAGATCCGTTCGGTTGCTTCTCAGTAAAATCTGCGTGGGATCTTTATAGAGTTGGTTCTCGAAGGAGGAGCTGGGTGAATGGACTTTGGCAAGGCAAGCTTACCCCTAAGATAACCACTTTCCTCTAGAGATTGCTTCATGGAGCTATCGCGGTGGATGAGTGTATCCAATCCAAAGGTGTGAAACTGGCCTCCATGTGCGTTTGCTGTGTTGAGGAGCTTGGTCGCTGCCCTTCTGTTGAAGATCTAGATCACCTCTTCCTCCATGGAGTGCTCGCCTCTACGATTTGGAAAATTTTCGGTGACTTGTTTGGGATCCCGGCCCGATTAAAGCTAAGCTTAAACAATGGTGGCTTGTAGTGTTGGGTGGAAACAACAATGTAGAGTATAGAAAGTTTGTGCCCAACCTCATAATTTGGGAGATTTGGAGGGCTAGAAACTCCATGCAGATGGGGGAAAAGACTGCCTCCAGTACTGCCACCATCGCCAAGGTGAAATGGTGGCTAGACTTCCTTTGCTCAGACAAGGCCAAGCGTTCATTGAGAACATGTTTTGAGGTGGTGAGGTGGATTAAGCCGTAGGTTGGCCGAGCCAAGCTGAATATTGATGGGTCGGCGAGAGGCAACGTGGGACCATCTGGTGGTGGTGTGATTTGCAGGAACTTAGGAAAAGACCTCATATCTTTGGCTTCTCGGTGGGGTTCGGGGTGGGCTTCAGCAACAGAGCGAAATTACAATCCATATGGCATGGTCTCTCCGTGTGTAGGAGTCTGGGGCTCTCCAGGGTCGTCGTGGAATCAGATTTGAGATTTGTGGTTGATCTTGTGAATAAGGAGTCTCATCCTAGTTGGGTTTGGGATCATTGGCATAAGAGGATTGATGAGCTTAAAATTGGTGGCTCCTTTTCCTTTTGTCACATTCCTAGGGAGGTAAATGGTCTGATTGATGGATTGGCTCGGTTAGGTAGTGTCTCTCAAGGCAACTCAACTTATTTTGTCTGGGCGATCTCCCAAGAGATATCAGAGGGTTAATTTTGTTAGATAAAACTAGATTGTTAGATAAAATTGGGTTAGGGGCGGTTAGAGAGGGTTGGCCAATGGGCTAGTTTGGTTGATTAGTCATATGATGGGCTCCCTTGTTTTTGTGTGGGAGCCTGAAGGTCTGTCTAGTTCATGTAAAGTCCATTTTGGAATGAGTATACCTTTCTTTAAAATTAAAAAATAAAAAATAAAAAATCGCCACAGCTAGATTACCAAAAGGTAAAAATATAGTAATTAGTACATTTGCATGCTTGTTTCGTTTTCACTCCCTTTGAATCAACATCAACCAGCAGTAATGGGAAAATACATTAGATTTTGTACTCCCTCTTGATACCACTCCTCCATGCTGTCTTTGGTCTGCCATTCACACAAACAAGCTACCCATCAGATTTCAGATTTCAGATTTCTATACTAAATAGGATCTGCATGAAATAATTATGTAGGATATGCGCACTATACTTGGCCTTTTCAGTTTCGGCCAGCGGAGCCCATGGTTCAATGATCCAGACCATTGGTCTGTTGATCGTATGGTGAATGGATGATTTCATAAGATCCCGTTAATGATACGATCCTAACTTTTTAATTTGTGCCACAGAAATAGATGGCCAAGAATGTTCACCTGAAAAAAGACCCAAGATTAGTGTCTAGGATCTTCGAAACTAGGAAGGTTCTAGGGCATGGTCCTTTCATGTGGGACGAACAGACCATACCTGCATATTTAAACCATTGAAACTTTCATGGCTCCGCATAAGTTTTGGATCACGCTTATATTTGTGTTTTACATTCATCCTATTGGGAATAAGGTTATAAACGGTTTGGATGGCATATAAATATCACAGTGCGTCCTAGAAAGATTTTAACGATGGGCATTTCCATCTCCAGTGTTTAATGTAGTGTGGCCCACATGATTTTTGGATCAACCTCATTTTTAGGCTAATAGCCTAACAGAAGCTAGCGAAACTGATGGATGGAGTGGATGTCATACAGGCCTTGCAGGAAAGTTGGGTCCTGCAAAAACCTAGCAACGCTACGCTCATGTGGATCCTATAGTGTAGATGTCCCTCCATATAAGTCATTACAAATTCATAAATTATGTTGGACAAGGCCAAGAAAAATTGACCAATTTCTTAGAATGGACCGAGGCATCTACAAGGCACGACCGGCCTTAAGATGGTTGGATCGAATACAGGTGTGCATGTAACATGGACCGGATTTCATTCTGTTGTACAAAAATGGTTTTTTTTTTTTCAGTGCCTGGGGCTGGGCAGGTGGGCCATTTATCAGTTATTGGTGCCTCAGCCCAGAATTTAAGCCTGGGAGCAACCATCGAACCAAATTCTTGTGGCATTCCTCTTATTTTCTGTGTGTTTGTGGAAAAGATGTGGTGATGGTACAAGTGGAGAAGGAGAAAAAAGCTACCTGGGAACAATCCTTATGGTATTCCTCTTGTTTTCTCTGATTTTCGCTGTTACTCGCAAATCTTCCTCGGACTCGTCGCCTCCTATCGGCTAATGTTTTCCGGCAAGCATACTGCAAAGGTGAGAGAGAGAGAGAGGAGTAAATATTTTTGTACTTGGCATCTTTATATGCTTGCACATCTGAAGCCGTTTGGATAAGTGAGAAGAAAAAGGAAAGAAGTTTGTATAGTGGATGGATTTGCCTTGATGGTTTTGTTAAAGTTCCTTTGATTTCTTTTCTTCAAGTATTTTAGGATTCTATCCTTCCTTTCTTCCACAGTATAACGAGCTGCTTTCATAACAGGCTCCCCACTCTTCCTCAATGAATTCCCATGGATTTCCTGAAATTTAAAAATAAATAAATAAAGACACTTATAATGTAAATAGAAATAATAATAATTAATAAAAATACATATTCACAAGTATTAAAATAAATTAAAACTTATTTGTACATTCACCAGGACGTTCAAGGATTTCATTTTCCTTGAATTATCTTTGAAAGCTTCTAAAATTAAAATTCTTTCTGCACAAAATCTTTCCTCCAAAGAGGGATGATCAGCTGTACTAACTATACACCTGCTAATGGTGTACAGTGTTTTCGATTGATAATTCCTCACTTGCAAAGATATCAAACAAAGTGTGGAGAGACAAGAGAATGTTCGGTTGATAAAAATAAATAAATATTTACCCAAAGATCTCGAGCACCATAGACAGGCCAAAAATCCATATTAAACCCACCGTCTTCTTCTACCAACTCATAATTAGCTCCCGGGCAGAACCCAAAGGCAGGACTTTGCATTGGAACCACGTCACAATATGGATTCGAGTCGAATTCCGGTAAAACAGGTCCTGCTACATTGGTCTCAGTAACTCCAAACCGATCGGGAAACGAAGTGTGGAAATCTGAAAGGCCCATGTCGGTATTCTTCGACAATATTGCTTCTAAAGATCCATCATCGAATGGAAAGCTTTCTACATTGGGCAATCCAAAGTCTCCTTCCCCAACATCACAAGGAAGAATTTGATCTTGAAAATCAGTAGAGAAAGAAAAATCACAACTGAAATCAGATATGGAAGCCATGGAAGAGTTTAGGTGTTGGAAATTAAGTGGAATTAGTAAGTGACATGGAAATGTGGGTTGTGGAAAGGACAATTTATAGAAGAGTTGTTTGATACGCTCCCTTCCAACTACATCAATCATATAATCCAAAAGTCATCGTGAATAGATATGGCATTCTTGATTAATGGTCATCAAATGGACGGTTCAAACGGAATAAAGTATTTGTAGAGGTACAAATTCAACAAAATAATGTCCACTTATCAGATGATGGTCCAATCAATCAGATTTCGCGGCTGTACCATGTTTGAAGTGGGGCCCATGAGTTTTGCCTGCATGCTTGTCATTCTGGATGTAAATTTCAAGTGACCGCGAGTACGAATGGCCACACTCCATCAGAGCATCAATACTTTGTCGTTTTGTGTGATTGGGATGCGAATTGCGAAGTTATGTAGGGCCCACAGATATTCTCGTGACAAATCCACTCCGTCTATCAGTTTCTCGAGACCACAATAAGTACGCTACATAAAATGAAGCAGATCTAAAACTCAGGCGGGCCACACCACACGAAACAGCAGGATTGAATGCTCATCATTGAAAACTTTGTGGGGCCGGTAAAGTTTTGTGTCCCATGTATATTTACTCTGCGGGTGTTACCCTTACTGTAGGGCCCACCTTGATGATGTGTTGTATATCCAGGCCGTTCATTCCTTTCTCCAGTTCATTTTAGAAAGTGATCCCAAAATTTAAGTAGATCCAACTCTCAGGTGGACCACACAACAGCAATGAGTGTTGATTGAGTGTCTCACCATTAAAAATTTGAAAAGGCCTGTCGTAAGGTTTTGGTAAAGTTCATTTGTCATCCAACCTCTTGATAATGCCAAGAAGAACTGGATGATTGAAAAATACAAAGATCGGCTCGATTTAGAATTTTGGTAGCTCATAAATTATTATTTATTAATAGCCATTCATCACTGTTTTTAGTGGTGTGGTCGGCTTAAGATTTGCATCTTCTTAGGGTTTAAGATCGCTTCTAAAATAAGATGAAAAAAAATAAATGATGGGCGTGGATATACAACAAATCCATCAAGGTAGGTTCACACGGCACCGACTAATTCGCTCCCGAGAGACTGATAGACAGTGGATTCGTCAGGGATTGTGTCTGCTGGGAGCTCACAGCGCTTCCACAGACGTACGTGTGGCAAACAATCAGCTGTCCTGTAGCTCGGTAACGAACTTGGTGGTAGTCAGCTCAGACAGAAGGGGGGTTTTGACAGCCATGCGCTCAGTAAGGGCATGCGTATAATTACTCGGTAAATACGTCATAAAGTCACAAATAGCTTGCAGATATTATTATCACGTTAATACCGTGAGATTCTCAAATTCTTAGCAGATTTCTTATTTATTTATTTATTGTGTCATGAAGATATCACTAAATTATCAAAATCTAAATAATATTTATTTTATATTTATATATGTGTTTTATTAAAGCCCCACCTTCCTGCAACGTCAGCAACATCTCCAAGATTTCAAGTGACACATCTGATATCCCATTATTGTTCTAAATATTTCTTTCTTTCATATATACAACTAGGAAGAAGCCATGGTAAAAAAAATCATGCCAATTAAATGATACAAACATCGTATCAATAGCATGGAAATGAACGGTTAAGATTGAGTAGAGGAAAAAAATAAGTCCACTCATCATCTTGAGACAACTATTTTATAGACCCCACTAAATATTGTTTAAAATTCTAAAGTAACATGTTGGTTTGGTTATTTTAACCATATGATCTATGACTTGCAAACTATGGATGGTCATAACAAATTGATCTCACCAAGAAGGTTAGGATCATCCAATTGGCCAGATGCATGTACATGGCTTGTGAGTTCGCCACGTCCCTTAACCTTTTCAGTGGCATATAAGGTGACTTATCATTCATCCGAACTGTTAACTCATTCATAAAATTAAAAGTAAGCCATGGACAAGAATCACATCATTCATTGATCTTTACCTTTTAAATGGGCCAATTTGTTACAACCGTCTATTGTTTACTGGCCTTAAATTACATGGTTAGAATCATTAAATAAAAGTGTTTCTTTAGAATTATAAGAAATACGAAGTTGGATTTATCGGGTAGAAGATTTAAGATAAAGACTGGACCTATTGTTTCTTCAATTAATCTTGACCGTCCATTTTCATGCTATTGATTGGAAGATTAGTATTACCTATTTGGCATGATTTTTTATTTTTTAAAAGCATAGATTGCTTTTAGTTGTACAAATGAATGAACGGTTTAGATCCACGATAGGTCAACCTATGTTCAATTGAAAAGATCTGAGACTGCTGATAACCTCTCCTGGCTTTAGCAATACATATACAGGAACTATGAGGTCAACTTCATGAAAGCTCCCCATGAAGTCGACCCTCACGGTGCCTTTTCTCTTAATAGCAAGCTCTCATGGGAACCCTTTTAGAACTATTCCCTTTGTCATGGTCCTTTTAGAAACTATTCCCTATGTTGCTGCTATGCAATTCAGGCCATAAAAACACTTCATTTGATTTAGACGAAAAGTCATGCAAAAAATGATGATGTTTTGCAGCTCAGGAGGACAGCGTGGAATATATATATATATATATATATATATATATATATATATATATATATATAGAGAGAGAGAGAGAGAGAGAGAGAGAGAGAGAGAGAGAGAGAGAGAGAGAGAGAGGCATGCTCTCCTACGCACCTACGCATGTGCATACCTTTCCACACATGTCATGGGTGACGAATCCGAACAGTCCATAAGATGAGGAATCCCATGAAACCTCAGGGGGTGAATTTTCACCCTCATCTAAGATTCTAGTGGGCCATAGTAAAGAGAAATTCAAATCAAGGGAAGAAACTATTTGCATTTTTATGGCCAATCAAAATTTTGGTTCAAAGTAAAAATTGGTACCAGGGGGTTTCTTGAGGTTCTGCTTCATGTGGATCATTCAGATTTTTGAGAATCATCAGATATGATGAGTTCTCAAAAAAGTTCGTAGGCAGTCCTGGTTCATAGGTGAGCGTTCCGCTATATATATATATATATATATATATATATATATATATATATATATATATATATATATATATATATATATGGGAAAATTTGTGCTTACTTCAACAAAGGTAGACTTGGTTTGGTCGATTGAGCAGTTGCGCCAAGGCAAGTGAATTCTGACCCTAATTAAGGAAAGCTCGGCTTGGTCAGTTGAACAAGCTCATCCTAGTAGGATGGACAACAGAGGTTCGATGAGCCGAGCCTCGGATCGGTGATAGTTCGTCTACATCGACCTGGTCATAACAACCAAGGTTCAGCTTCCAAGTTCTTTTATGGAGCTTTGACATCAACCTGAAATTCGGAATAAACCATTACACACTATGCCCTATTATCTCTACCAAACTCTAATTGGTGAGCGACCTGGGCCGATCTGTTTGAGGGCCCAGACTATAAGGGTCGGCTTGGACGAAGGGGTGTTTTATAATCACGCTCAAGGATCAACTCTACTAACGCATATCTACAGTAGCATCCGGCGCATGATCTCAAGGTAACGGCCAAAATCAGCACATGCACCATTCTCGCTCAACAGCAGGGATCGTGCCGAGAATGACGGACATGTTCACCTCAAGAGAAAGGTATAAATAGTAGACATATCTATAGGAACAAGTACGCAAAATCTCACACCCTAAGCCCCAGCCACACTATTTAGACCCAGATTCCTATCCTGACTCTGGCATCGGAGGGTCCCCTGCTCTAGCCAGGGTCTCCTTTGCTTTCTTCCTGTGCAGGCTTACAGGGCTCGGCACAAGTGCACAGAGCTCGGCAATAGAGAACCAGATTTCTACATCAACAATATATATATATATATATATATATATATATATATATATATATATATATATATATATATATATATATATATATATATATATATATATATATATATATATATATAAGGGAAATGGTTCTATGCAGTCAAGCTCATGGGAACTTCCCATGAGGTTATGCTGTGTGGGCCCCACCGTGATGTGTGTCAAGCATCAACACTGCACATTTAATGGGTACCCTTTAAATTATGGGATATCCTAAAAATTAGTCTTATATGGAACTCAGGTGGGCCATACCATCTAAAATCATGTGAAGACATGCCTAAAACATATAAAATCACTTGGTGGAGCCCACCTAAAATTTGAATGCATCTGAAACTTGGTCTGACCCCTCATCCAAGTGGGACACACTTAATGGATGGGCTAGATTTGTGAACCACACCTCAGTGGGCCCAACAAATGATTATGAATGTTTTAATGGGAGGGTAACCCCTCTCAACTTTTGTACATGGTGTGGCCCACAAAAGTTATCAATTGACTTGATTTTTATGCCCGAGGCCCACCATGGAATGTTGCATCAGTCCCACACACACACACACACACACACACACACACACACACACACACACACACACATATATATTCATCTCTTATAATATTTGTAATATGGGTGCAAGATTCGAACTGTCCATGTCATGCGGCATCCCATGAAACCCTAAGGGCCCAACTTTTACTCTGATTCAAAATTTAATTGGGCCACAAAAAAATGAAACAACTTCCTCCCTTTTTTTATTTAGCTTGTTAGTACACCCACTGTCAGATCACACTTCACTGTTAGCCACCCCCACTAGGGAATCGATGCCAAGACCTCAGTGCTGAAACGAGGTATCTTTCACTCAGTCTACCACTTGAGCTATGGATCTGGGTGTAACTTCCTCCCTTGACTTTCCTTTCTTTTGTCATGGCTCACCAAAGTTTTAAATCAAGATAAAAGTTGGCCTTATGGGTTTTGTGGCCTGTTGTATCATGTGACGGTTCATATCTCACACTCATATGATGGTTGATGAGTTCTCAAAAAGTTCTCATGAGCATTCCCATCTAAAATCATGTGAAGACATGCCTAAAACATATAAAAACATTTGGTGGGGGTACACCTGAAATTTGGATGCATCCAGAACTTGGTCTGACCTCTCATCCAAGTGGGACACACATAATGGATGGGCTAGATTTGTGAACCAAATCTCAATCAATGGGCCCAACATATGGTTATGAATGTTTTAATGGGAGGGTAACCCCTCTCAACTTTTGTATGTGGTGGCCCACCATGGAATGGTGCATCTGACTGATGGGGTTGATGTTTGACACCCATCACGAGCCCAACCTCATGGGAAGTTCCCATGAGGTCGATCGCATAGAAGCATTTCATATATATATACTTCCCATGAGGTCGATCGCATAGAAGCATTTCATATATATGTGTGTGTGTGTGTGTGTGTGTGTGTGTGTGTGTGTGTGTGTGTGTGTGTGTGCGTGTGCGTGTGTGTGATGCAAAAATCTGGTTCACCCTCGCCAAGCTGCTGGACCTTCAAGCTCCTGCACAGGAAGAAGACAAAGGAGACCCTGGCAAAAGCAGGGACCCTCCGATGCTAAAGTCAAGTTAGGAATCCGGGTCTGATATTGTTAAGGAATTTTGGGTGAGAGATTTTGCAACCTTATCATGTAAATAGGTCTCCTATTTATAGTTTAGATAGACAAGAGTTGGTTATTAACCTTATGTATGATTCTAGCGCAACTTCCTCAATCGTTACACGAGATTTATGCCAATGATAAGGGCCGATGTAATTGGCCCCAAAATTACGCAGCGGACAGTTGAGGCTGACCTGAGTTGGATCCTTCAATTGATTAGGATGAGGCTGAGCTGAGCTGAACCCTTGAATAATCGAGTAGATAAACTTGGTCGGAGCTTGAAAAAATAAGCTTGGTTGAAGCTCGAACAAATGGGCTTAGTCGGAGCTCGGACATATAAGCTTGGTCAAAGATTGGACAAATGAGCTTGGTTGGAGCTTGGACATATAAGCTTGGTTGAAGCTTGGAGAAATGAGCTTGGTTGGAGCTCGGACATATAAGCTTGTTCGAAGTCGGACAAATAAGCTTAGTCGGGGCTTGGACATATAAGCTTGGTCGAAGCTCAGATAGATAAGTTTAGTCGGGCTCGGACATATAAGCTTGGTCGAAGCTCAAACATATAAGCTTAGTCAAAGCCCTAGAAGTGTTTGGGATGCTAAGGGTTACAAAGTATCTACCCTTCATAAAAAAAAGGTTTACTGACTATCATTCAAGAACTCTTTAGCCCAGATGTACATGCTCATGAGTCTTAGCTAACCTCATGAGTGGTCAAGCCATTTTTACCGATAACAGAAGACCCCTACTTCTTTAGTTCCTGACACAAGCTCAGGAAGTAAGTCGGTAGAATGAGGTCGGGTGAGTGAGCCGCATCACATTCACTGTTAGTGGGTGGGAAGATCGATGAAAATCGACAATGATGGTCTGGCACGATCGAGGTGTTGTACTCTGTCACAACAGATTTTTCATCTTCTTGCCTATAAGGTGCAGACACATAGCATTGCTCAAGAAGTCGGATTGGTGGAGTGAATAGAGAGCTGCCGCGTGTAAAGTGGTGGGCGCTAAGACATATCTTCGGCTTCAACATTTAATGCTTGTCATTAAAGCCCGTAGCCGAGGATGGTTATAAAAGCAGAAGATCTTGTTGGCAGCTTGACTATTTTCTTTTTATCATCCCTTTGCTGCTTCAGAGCTCCCAGAGTACACAATTTCCAGTGAGTTCTTCTTTCTTCTTCGGCCACCATTTCCTTCTATTTCTTTCTTTTTTTCTTTCCTCCCCCTATCAATGTGTCAGGTTTATCGGAAGAGGAATGAGAATTTTATGCCTTTAAAGGTGATTCCGACTTAGGAAGCGTCGATTCCCAATCTTGAGTCTTGTTGGAACCAATTTCTCTGGTTCCATTGGGATTTGCATGAGAAACTCCTGCCCTTACTCAGAGGGCGGTTGCTCAGTCCTCACCTGAGCATGTCGCCCCTAGGGAGTCAATCTTGAAGGAGGTGGACTTGGCCGAGATCCACTCGAAATTCCAAATTCCGGACTCTGTGCAGATTCGGGCTCCAACGCCCTTTGAAGACCTCAGTAATCCTGTCGAAGGGGAAGTCGCCATCTTCACCATTGCTCTCTAGTGTGGACTCTGGCTCCCGCTCCATCCATTCGTGAGGGCTATGACAACTTGTCTGTAGTTGGCCCCGAGGCAGCTAATCCCAAACGTGTTGAGGGCTCTGCCGGGGACATACATCCTCTGATGTTTAGCTTAGGAACAATGAGCTGGCACCCAAGGAGTTCATATATTTGTACCAGACCAAGCACAATCCTGTGCAGCCGTGCTGGTACTACTTCTCAGCATGAGCGAATAGAGTTCAGAGCCCCAACGTCAATCTCCCAACCTCCAATAAGGATTGGAAAAGGAAATGATTTTGGGTGTCGGGGGAGTGCGAGGTGCTTGCTGTTGAGCTGTCTCGTCTGTGAGTCAGGGTCCTCACCAAA
This sequence comes from Magnolia kwangsiensis, assembly GCA_037074715.1. Lineage (NCBI taxonomy): Eukaryota > Viridiplantae > Streptophyta > Magnoliopsida > Magnoliales > Magnoliaceae > Magnolia > Magnolia kwangsiensis. The sequence goes on along the minus strand of CM073571.1, from coordinate 115,926,971 downwards.
TTTGCCACTCCAGGTTGGGTGCATCTTGTGGTATTATGCTTAGATTCTCCCTTGTTCACGTCTCATAACTTCGCAATGATCTTACCGTCTGTCTACTTTTATAGTTTATCCTAAGGATCGGCTCGAGCTGTCAGACCCCCTTTGTAGACAAGTGCATAAGATGAAAGTTTTGAAGGATGAGTTTCGCCATTGGAATGTCCTAATTACCTTGGATCTGTGTCACAAATCTGGGCTCAGTCGATCAGTTCCTGTTTCAACAGCCGATCTCTTTTCGCAGTTCTGCTTTTGTTTCTTCTGGTAAGCAGTAGGTCATCAGGTTGTTGATTATAGCTCAACACTAGCATTTGGTTAACTTACAAAGTTTTTTTTTTATGCAGGCATGGCCGAGGTCCAAAAGTCAGGGAAGAGGAAGCAACCTCCTCCCATTGAGGAGATGATGAGGAAGAAGATCGTTACTCAGAAGAAGGTAGTGGTCCCCTCCGTTGCCCAAATACTCACTCCTTTAGCGGAAGCGAGGTAGGGGGTCAACGCCGAATGGCCCCTGACGGGCCGACCAACTTCGGCCAAGGTGGGTGAGAAGGAGACCTTCGTCCCAACTGCTCCTTCACAGCCAAATACTGTAGAGTAGGTAGACTTGGATCTGGAGGAGGTGCTCATCGCTCCCACAGTTCATATGACCGAGGACACTGAGGTTGTTCATGCAGCCGAAGAAACTAAGGCCGAGACTACGAGTGAGACCGCCCAGACCATAGAGGGGGTCGAGCTTCCAATGGCTGAGGAGACTATCCCCTCAGCGTCCTTGGCTGGTGCTGAAGGGGGCGAGGCCTCGAGCCCCCAAGCTAACGAGGAGGTCAGGACATTCTCGTCAGGACATCATATGTCACGTTTGTCAGACTAGGCAATGAGACATGCCCTAGAGGAAGTGATTGAAGATATGATAGATTCCCATCCAGAGGCCTTCCTTACTGACTTTTTCATGCTCTTCTATAAGGTATGCCCCTCCCCTTGATATTATTTCTACTCTGTTTCATCATGTTAGCTCATTCCCTTTACGTTTAGCTCATCTCGGTACTATTGATCACTCATCAAAAGGTGAGGCAGATAGCTGATGAGTGCGAGCAGAATGAGGCGACGCTCAAGGAGAAGATAACGAAGGTCAAGGCCCTTAGTTTAGGTCTTAAGGAGGGGGTAGCAGAGGTCGAGTCCCTAAGGAGGGCTCTAAAGTATGCTGAGGAGGTGTGGGATGCTCTGAAGATCCAATTGGACGAGGTTTGACATAAAGAGGGTCTGGTCATGGTTGAGCTTGAAGGGACAAAGTCCCACCTTAGATCTGTCGAGGCCGAATTGGAGAGGGTGAAGTTGCACCTCCTATCCATCCAATCCGATGCTGCAGGGCTGAAGTCGGAGCTGGAGTGGGTGAAGACAAGCTCGGTGGCTAAGCTAGCTGAGGTCAAGAAGGCTTTGGTCGCTCAGACATCTGAGTCTAAGACGGCCATCCCAGCGATCAAGGCTACAGCCATAGAGGAGTATAAAGCCTCGAAACAAAGAGTCAACGAGGTGGATGTAGTCTACAACTGCGGCTACGACTGTTGTTTCGAGGACGTTAAGCGACTGTACCTCGAGATGAACTTAGACGCCCTCTTTAGCGACGACGTCTCGAAGGGGCCCTCACAGCTTGAAGCCAAAGTCGAGCAACCTCCTCCATCCGAATAGCTTCCCTCAAATTAATTATATATTTTGTAGCCCTTTTGGGTTTGAAATGAAAAGAAACTTTTTCCCTCTTGCCTGCTCGTCCACTGTGTATATGAATGGTAGATCTTTGGAATCGTGCTTGTGCGGTGATCGACTAGTTTTAGCCATGTCTAGTTGAAGGGACGAATGTTGTTATGACGTGTACACTACAGATTAGTTCATCTGTTGCCATAATTAATAATCTGACCTCTTCTTTAAGGGTCAGACTACTCGATGAACATTTAATTAATAATCCGACCTATTCTTTAAGGGTCGGATTATTAAAGAAACTTTTCTCCTTGCATTAAGGAGGTCCTCGGTAGTTCAAGTAGATAGAGAATAGTAGAACAAACTTCTTATGCTGAGCAATCTTTATTGAAGAGCATAAGTGGATTTACATGTCATTCCGTCGTTTCTCGGTCCTAACGATCTATGGATGATAAATCTTTAGATGCTCAACATTTCAGGGGTGTAGTAAAGGCTGCCCTTCTAGATTCTCTAGTCAATAGGTGCCTAGTCGAGCTATACCTGCCACTCGATATGGTCCTTCCCAGTTTGGTCCCTACACTCCTGATCTGGGCTCCTTAGTGTTTTGGAATGCTTTTCGAAGGACCAAGTCTCTTGGTCTGAATCTTTATATTTTTACTCTGGAATTGTATAACCGAGCGACCTGTTATTGTCGTGCTGCGGTCCTTAGACTAGCTAGTTCCGTTGTTTCTTCAAGAAGGTCAAGATTAGTGGCTATCTGCTTCGTGTTTTGGGCTTCACTGTAAGACTACACACATGCTGTAGGGAGTCTCGCCTCGACTAAGACGATGGCCTTAGCCCTATAGGTTAGAGAGAATGAAGTCTCTCCAGTTATTGTTCGGGCAATGGTCCTTTAGGCCTAAAGTGCATAAGCAATTTCCTCAGCCTAGACTCCTTTTTCTTTTTCGAGCCTGCTTTTAAGGTAATTTTTTATTATCTTATTGATTGCTTCCACTTGCACGTTATCTTGGGGGTGCCGATGAGATGAGTAGGCATTACGGATATCAAACTCCCTGCACATTTCGTAGAACTTGTCGTTATCGAATTATTTCTCATTGTTTAAGACAATGGTATGTGAAATTCCAAACTGGCAGATGATGTTTTTCCAAATAAAATCGGTGACCTTGTGCTCAGTAATTTTGGCTAAGGGCTCTGCCTTGGCCCACTTAGTGAAATAGTTAACCGTCACGACCGCATATTAGGTCTACCCTTTTCCTATGGGTAATGGACCAACGATATCGATACTCATTGGGCGAATGGCCGAGGTCCAGTAATCGGGCTTAGTTCCTCTACAGGCTGATGAGGAATGGTTTGAAAATCTTTGACACTTGTCACAACTCTGAGTGTACTACTTAACATTCTTTTGAATGGTCGGCCAGAAGTATCCCTGTTGGATTGTAACACTCCGAATTTTTGCCAACCTGGGGTTAGACGTCCTTAGGCAATGAGCCAACCATGACGCCTTGGTAACCTCTCAGAACCCAATTCCAAAGCCAAAGAAATCATTTAGAACCAAATTCTTTAAAAATTTAACGTGAATTAACTAGCGCTACGCTAGATTACCTGTGAAATTAGCACCAATCACTTTAAATACGATCTGTAAGACCCAAAACCTCTAGAATTGTTACCGTTACGTTACCCTAAAACTTATGATTAAAATCTAAACCCATTTGCTCTCAGGAACCCTTTGAAACTTTGTATTGGATTTAGACCACGAGTCGAAAGTCCGATATTCGCAATCTTCGACCGTTATGACAGCTTAGCTGGACTTGACAATCATTTCGAAAATCAAGTCCAACCGATGTTCTGAGGCTATTTCATTGAGCCTGGAGCAGGGAGTGTGAGAAAGAGTGAAATTCATTAAAATTTAAATGAGATTTAAATAAATCTGGCACGTTTCGCTTGCAGGATCAATATAAGCATTCAGACCGTCAAAATCTGACCCAAATACACCCTTGGATCAGGGAACATTTCTCACCCAGGTCAGTGTACTTGAAATCCACGATCGAGTCTCCGTGACCGCTGAACTGAAACTGGACCGCCACGTGCGATCTGGGAACTCCACCGGACTAAAAACTTCATGTGAGCAGGATCCGATATACATGAGCTTAAGTTCGACCGCGTTCGGCCAGGAGACCTCCCGAAACACTCTTTTGGATCGAAAAAGCCCCGATTTGGCTACAACCCAAGTATACCTTGGTCTGGAGTCTATTTAGGTGAGGTTTTAGCTTATATAAGGGCTTTAAACCCTCTCATATCTCTCCCATCCGATTTTGTAAGAAATCCTAGAAAGTGGAGAGAGAGAGAGAGAGAGAGTTAGTGAGAGAATTTGTGAGAGAACTTCCTACCGTTTGCTCCAGCCTTTGCACGTACCAAAGCACCACCTTCAAATCACTTTCCCGGTGATTCCAACTCACTTCTAGGTAAGCAAAACCTAACCTATAGATGTTTTAGGAATTTCTTTGATACAAATAGCGAAGTAGCTTATGTATCTTGTGCATTAGGTCGCCATAACGCCGTTGACGAAGCGTAGACATTCTATTTGAATCGATACACGTCTACGGTGAAAGGTGAGGATTTTAGACGCTTAGATTGACTAATATCAAAGCTTTCAATGTCATTTAATAGTAGATTATCGACGAGAACGCCATTTGACATGTAGAACATGCTATCCGTTTTTCATTTCGTATACGTATGGTGAATTTAAGATTTAGGATATTTTAGTCATTTATAGGAAATACTGTATACATCTGTATTTTTCTGAAATGATTGCCATGTGATTTTGTCGTGTTATGATATTAGATATGTGTGTATAATCTGTTTGGCGAAGAGATTCGCCCTTATGGGCACTTTGGGTCAACATACGCTATGTAGACTAAAGTGTGTAGACTAAGTGTTTGTATAAATGTTTGTATTAGTATATAGTGAGCCAATGTTGTTGTAGATTAGTTTTGAGATTGAATTCTCAATCAACACAATGATGTATATGATTTCCTCCATGTTTGCTATATGAATTGATTTCCTCATATATATGGAATATATGTGTTGGTTGATTTGTTTACGTTGTATGTTATAACATGTGTCAACATGCTTGTATTGTTTGAACTTCAATTCTAGTACTCTCATATGATCATTAATGTTGTTTACAAATGCTTGGGGCTATACGTTAGTCCAGGCAGTCGGTAATAGATTCAAATTCTTGGTTGGCTTCTATTTACCACGAAGGACGCGTCGATGAATGCGAGTCGTGTTTTGGGCAGGTGGTAGTGGTTAGGCCACACGAAGTGTTTCATGCACTTCATGTCGCTCAGATTGAGATGCGCTCGTATTAGTCGAGCCCGTCAAGTAACCCGACTGGCCATTGCATGTTCACCTTGTATGAGTCATAACTGCTTGAACCTAGGATACTGAACTTACCATTGAAAACTCTGTTAACCATGGTACCTTGATCCATAAAGACTCATGAGCTGGGCATGGTAGTATGGGACACCGTGGTCGAGCGTCGGTCTACGATGGGGCACAAACCTCCCTATAGTGACCAGTGAGCACCCTACTCTAAGCAGATTATAGTGGTATGGGACACTATATTCTTGTTGCCGGCCTACACTGATTGGTGACGAGCCTTTTGTAGTGACCTTGAGTTTATCCTGACTCCGCATGGGTGTGACGAGTCCTGATGCAGTCTTAAGGATATAAATAGGCCTGTATTGATAAGGTGATGGGGGAGAGGAGCAACGAGTGCGTGCAACAGCCCTAACAGCCCTTACAGCGACCTATAAATATAACATCGTATGAGATTACTAAGAGTGACGACCCTAGACAGAATCTGTATTGGGATTGATATAAAGAAGGTACCTTAGTTTCCCAATACTGCAGTATGAATGGACTAATAACAACTCAGTAATCATTATCCATATCGCACTGCATGTCCCTGGAAGATGTGGAGCACTGAGGAACGCAAGCATGCCACAGGCGTAAGATGGTGTCGTATGAGGGAGTATGTCGGTGAGGGCATCCATCATGTCATTTCATGCTTGCATTAACAATAGTATCTAGGAATATTTGATTGGCTTCTTTAATATTATCACGTGATTGATTTGATAACATGCTAATCTTTGCTCTATTATTCTACTGAGTTGATCACTCACTCCCACGTTACGGGACGGTGTCGCGCACACCAACCAGTCCCTGTTTTAGTTGCAGATAATGGAGCTGCTTGTGAAGTGGAGCCGGACTTGATGATGATGAGGAGGATCCCTCCTATATGAAGGTTCTGATTGACGAGGTTACGGGGTTACTGATTAGATGTCAGTACACTTGGTATTTTACCTTTTATTTTCACACCCATGTATATTCTCTTCTTTCTATTTTGGAATATACATGTATTTAGTTAACCTGGTAACATGTTCACACTCTGGAGACTTACAACAGTTCATATATTTTATATATCTATCACATTCTTCTGCTTGCTAATTTAACTGTCTCTGGAGTATGATATGTTGTTTTGGCTTAATCCACTTCATGTTGTATGCACTATTATCGTCAACATTCATCCATCATTGAAAATGTTGCATAAGTGATGCTCTGGAACTCGGGAGTGGAGTTTATGCTCGACTCTCGATTTTCGGGTTGTTACATGGATGACCTTATGGACGAGAGCTCGATTCCCTGAATGATTGCTACATATTCCTTCATAGATCTCTCTCATGACATAATTGACCTCATCAAGTTGGAGACACCTGAGATAGGGTAAAGAATACCATTTCTTGTACAAGACATCCCCTATCATCGTGTATCGGGCTGCCTGCATTTGAGCTTGCATGCCTCTAGTTGGTCATTAGGAAGCTTTCATTCCCAAAGGTATTCGATAATCGGATCCATCTAGCTTGGATTTGGGTGAATGAATGGAGCAGTTTCCTGATTGAATTTATAAATGCTTGGCTTGGCCAAGAAGTCAATCGGGATTGACGTCAGGACGTCTTCCTTGGCCGCAGATGTCAGTATAGCCAATATGTCTACTTTCGAATTCTCTGACCTCAGGATCAGACTGATGTCTTATTTTTTGAACTTGTTTATCAGTTCCTGATTTCTCTATAAATACGCTATCATTCGCTTCTCCTTAGCTTGATATTCGTTGGTGACCTAAGTAACACCAAGCTAAGAATTGCAGCGGCCTTCTAGGACCTGAGCTCTCAGAGATGCTGCTAACTTGAGCACTTCTAATAATGCCTCGTACTTGGTGGCATTGTTAGACGCACGGAACCCGAACCGTAAGGCATACTGGATAGTCGTCAGGTCGAGAGTAATAAGGACGATACCTACCTCGCTGCGCCTAGAGTTGGAAGATCTATCGATATACAATGTCCAGGCGCGATGGTCGGCTTCTGGTTTTTTGGTGTTATCCATAGACTAACTAGACCCTGGATCCCTCAGAGCAGCAGTTGACGAGTCCGCGTTGATAGGTTGATCAGGTCCTCTCATGGGGTCATCATCTTTATTTATCTCATCCAAAGCAACTAGGTTCTCACATTTAGTAAGCTTGATGATGAAGTTCACTATCGCCTGACCCTTGATTGCAGTCCTTAATTGATATCTGATATCGAATTCGCTCAACTCAACCACCCATTTCATGAGTCTTCCGATGCCTTAGGCCTTTGGAGTACTTGGTGGAGGGGTTGATTGGTCAGGACTATTATCGTGTGAGCTTGAAAATATGGACGAAGATGCCTAGATGAGATCACCAAGGCTAAAGCAAGCTTCTCTAAGTCCAAGTATCTAGTTTTAGTGGGGATCAAGTATTTATTGACATAATATACATGAAATTGTTTCCCTCCAGACTCCCTGAAAAGAACTGAGTTAATTGCTACTATCAAAACCACTAAGTATAATAGCAAAGGTTCCCTGTGCTCAGGCTTTGAAAGCAGCGGGGGTGATCTGAGGTATTGTTCTAGCTGATAGAATTCTCACTTACAGTCCTCATTCCACTATGCCTCCTTGTTACCCTTTAGTTGTTGAAAAAAGGGGAGGCACTTATCTGTTGATCTGGATACGAAGCAATCAAGGACACCGACCCTTCTGGTGAGGCATTGGATTTCTTTGATAATCTGAGGTGAATTCATATCCATCAGAGCCTTGATCTTGTCAAGATTCACCTCGATTCCTCTTTGACTAACTGAGAATCTAAGGAATTTTCTTGAGTTGACCCTGAATGCATATTTAGCTGGATTCAACTTCATCTGGTACTACTGCTGAATTGAGAACATCTCTTCAAGGTCGCTGATGTGGTCAGCAGCTTTGACACTTTTCACAAGCATATTATCAACATAAACCTCCATAGAATGTCCAATCTATCAAGCGAACATCTTGTTCACAAGTCGTTGATATGTGGCCCCAGAGTTTTTCAATCCAAAGGGCATAACCTTGTAGTAGTAAAGTCCTTTATTTGTGACGAAGGTCATTTTCTGCTTATCGTGTCAGTGCATGGCTATCTAGTTATAACCCAAGTATGGATCTATAAAGCCAAGGAATTCATGCCTTGTCGTGTTGTCAACCAGTTGGTCGATCTTGGGAAGGGAAAAACTGTCCTTGGGGTAAGCCTTGTTTAGGTCAGTGTAATCAACACAAACCCGCCACTTTCCAATATTAGACTTTTTTATGAGGATGACATTTGATATCTAGTCAGGATAATAAATCTCTTTAACAAACCCTGCATCTAGAAGTTTGTTGACTTCTTCTGCAATAACGATGTACTGTTCTGGTTTAAAAACTCACTACTTTGTTCTGACTGGTCTATGATCGGGGTCCACATTTAATTTATGGACCATCACCTTGGGATTAATACTAGACATGTCCTGATGGGACTAGGAAAAAATGTCGGCATGACGTCGAAAGAGGTTTATCATTAAGCCTCAAAGCTCAGGGGTCAGCGATGAACTGACATACATTGTTCGCATCGGCTCAGACTTGTTAAGCGGAATGGTCAGAAGGTCCTCCACTGGGGACCCTCTTTCAAATGAGTCTTCTCTGGGGTCAATGGAGACTATCACTAGGGTATAGATCAGAGTCCTTGCCTTCAAGGTGGTTGAATAGCATTGTCGATTTTCACACTGGTATCCTCGGATATAGCCGACCCTGTGATCAGTAGGGAATTTTACCATAAGGTGGTAAGTTGATACGACAACTCTTATGTAGTTGAGGGAGGGTCGTCCGAGGATGACATTGTAGGTGGAGGGACAATATACTACCAAAAAGTTGATCATCATGGTGGTTTGATTTTTCCCCTCCCTAGCAGTGACTGGAAGTTGGATGGAACCCTCAGGAATGATCTTGTCGCCCTCAAACCTGAGCACTGGAGTCCTTACTGGTAGGAGTCGTGACCTAGATATTCCCATCTTGTTGAATGCCTTGGTAAAGAGTATGTCGGCTGAGCTACTTGTGTCCACAAGGATGTGATATACCTTACGATTGACTATGGTCAGGGATATGACCAGGGCGTCATTGTGTGGGTGTTGAATATCGCGGGCATCTTCTTCCATGAATGTCGGATCGTAAGGGTGCATTTGCAACTCCGTGTGTGGTCTGCTGGTGAGGTGGACATACTTGCTTGGGCTGACATAGCAAGGGTGTGCCTTTCGAGCTCGGTTCGAATCATCACCTCCAGCAAGCCTGCCAAAGATAGTGAGGATCTCATCGGTGGGGTTATTATCAATCATCCTGTTGGGCTGCTCATCCTCCCAAGATGACTGATCTTCTTTGATATATTCTCTCAAGTGCCCATTACGAATGAGGGCCTCAATCTCTTCTTTAAGGTCAAAGCGGTCGCTAGTGGAATGGTTGTGGTCACAGTGTAAGTGGCACTACTTTTTTTATATCCTACCTATCTGTGTCGACCTTCATTCGGTTTGGTGACTTCAACAAGTTTGTCCTGAACCTCTAAAAGAACTTGCTCATGAGTGGTGTTAAGAGGGGTGTAAGAGCTGAACCTACTCTCAGGACGTCTGCTTGGTCATTGTCCTCTTACCGAATCCTCGTCCCTTCTTCTTTTTCCGGTGGGTACTTAAGACGAGACTTCCTCTTTCTGCCACTTATCCTTAGCTGAGCTTCGGGCGTCTCGAGTAGCTTTTCGAGAGCTGAAAAGTTCCTCAGCATAGGAGTCTTTTTGTGTGTTGTTCATGAGCTTGCCAAGAGTTGTTGGAGGGTTTTTGCCTATTGAAAAGAAGAACCTTCCTTCCCTGAGTCTGGCTATTATGGCAGTTAGGGCTATCTTATCTAAGTAGTCATCCACTTGTACCACCTCTTGATTGAACCGCACAATGTAATCCTTCAACGCTTTACCTTTTTTTTATATATAGTGAGTAGATGGGTGGACGGTTTCCTTCATTCTTTTGTGATGATAACTATGTCAGGAACGCCTTGATAAGGTCGAAAAAAGAACTCATCGACTTCGGCTTCAGTTGTTTGTACTAGCTCTGCGCAGCTCCCGTTAAGGTTAAAGCAAAGGCTCGACACCTGAATGGCTAAGATGCTGACTGAAGTTCCATCCATGCCCTAAAAGACTCCAAGTGTTCGGTGGGGTCTCCTATTCGCAACCCCAAGTGTAGGGTCCCGATGTAGTAATAATCTCGGTGAGACCGAGGTCGAATCCACATGGATTAATCTCGTGTGTTTTTTGAGAGCAACTAGAACTAGAACTAGAAGAAGATGAAAACCTAAATCTAGAATAAGTGAGAGAATAATTGTGAAAAACTTAATGAAAAACTTGTGAAATTCAAAAATGAAAAACTAGGGTTTCCAAGGATCCACTTGTAGAGATCAGGGAGATATATGCTTAATTCATGAACACAATTAGAATCAGAGTCCTATTTTTATACAATTGGAAGATACCTCATTAAAAATCAAATCTGAACTTCCTTTAATCTAGTTCTCAATGGATGAAAGGTATTAGAACTAGAAGTGATTCCATCACAAAACCATCTGAGAGAATTATGAGAGTTAAGGAGGATTCCGTCATCCAACCATGCCCAGGAGACGATGGTGAACAACGGGATTTCCTAAATTCACAATCTCAATAACGAAAAGAACATACTCAAAGCTATCATGGATCCATTGTAATTTAAGTCACAACAAACCATTAAAAACTGAAAGTGCTCCTTATAATCAAACTAGAATCAAAGAGAGTTTAATATAAACATGAATCAAGGCCATAGAAAACATCCCATCATGCTGTAAGCTTTACTTCTTAGCCCTAGGTAAGAGGTTTAGCCAGCCATAGACATGATTGACTAGGATCTCTTAAGAAAACATAAAAGAATAACTAAGGAAAGAAGAAAAACTCTTTAGGCGATGGCTTCTCCACACTGTCCTCTTTCTGCTCCCTGCTCCTTGGTGCATCCAATAAGAGAACGGACCAACCCTTGCTCACGTCCCCTCTCTCCTTTTGCTTCTCCTTAGATAACTCTCTTTTATAGTAGTAGAGAGGGCTTTATAGATATGTCCTACGTAAGAGGTTTACGCACACAATAGAGAATCGGACGGACATTTTGCGCATCCTGTTTCTGCGCGTGGCTTATTGGAGACCGCGTGAATCCATTATTTTTCTTCTGATTACTTCTGCAATCATGGAGGTGGTCGGACCTCGCGTTCATGGCATTTGGATGGTCTGGATCATGGCCACGATCTGGACCTTGATCATCCAACGGCCCGCGATTTTTCGGATTGCGTCCACAATTTTTGTTTACATGTTATGCTATGCATAATTTCTTAGCTCTGTGATGGCTGGTGGGCCCATGATCTGTGCAGGCAGGGAAATTCACTCCGTTCATTGGATTCCTCTCGTCATTCTCAACTAGGATGGCATGGTACAGTTTGGATTCAGTGTGGGCTACGGAATTCTTCTTGGCGTTATCCATCTTGTATTTAATTCTCCATATACATGTAATATCTGAGGAAATCGAGTAGCAGATTAGGGTATGATCGGTTTGACTGTCTGGTTGCAACGAACGGCTTGGATCATCAAATTTGATGATGATGGTGTGTCAGAGATCATCTCAGCGGACGTTCGTCTGGCGCTGGCGGAAGAAGGATTTTGAAAATCCTTCCTTTCTGCAAAAATCATCTGGTCAAACTATGTTTGACTCGACTTCAGATTTGGCGTGTCGCTAGTGCACGGGTATTGTGCACACGCTCTTGCAAGTGGGGCCCACTTTTGGTGTTTCTTGGAGATTCTACACCGCCCATTCATTTCTCTACCTAATTTAAGGAGTTGAGTCCAAAATTGAGGCATATCCAGAGATTAGGTGGCCCCAAACTATGAATGGTTGATCTGTCCACTGGCTTTGATGATTCCGGAGCGTTAAATCCATGCTTTTAGCATCCTTTTCAATCCAAGCTCTTAAATTCACCTTGCAACACAAACATGATTAGAATAGAACATTAAACATTATCATGTGCATAAAACTAAGTAATAAATGGGGTCCAATATGCAATATTTGACCCTCAACATCTCAAGAGCCAACATATGAGGTGACAAGTGGCATTCAAAACCTTGAAGGAAAAGTTGAGCTTGTGATGTCATCGGTGAAAGGCGGTTCGACCTCTTGCATGATGGCATCTATCGAGGTTGGAGCTTATGTTCGATAAACTTGGCATTTATCGCCAATCTGACCTCATAGTTCACTAAGTTGAGCTTCCCAAGGATCTTTGTTCTCAACAACAGCTTCATGGGCGGGCTCTACCTCGAGGGTTTTTCCACGCCTCTTCTTTTCTAACTCATGACGCAGTTTAAACGAGGACAACGCAGATGTCCCCAAGATTGTAACGCCCTGAAATTTGGGGGTTGAGCATAACTCAGCTCCTGAGTTCTAAAACATCACTTATGCAACATAAATAATGATGGATGTATGTTGTCTGTGTTAGAGCATAAAACATAAAGTAAATTAAGCTAGATCAACAGACATAATTCAGGGATAGATAGAAAATGCAAGCGGAAGACTTAAGTACATATATAATTTAAAAATAATCTCCAAAAGATGCGTGCTCTGCCCAGGGTAATAAGTACAACGGTGTATCAAAATACATGTATCAAACTGTGCAAAATCAACATATACATATCCCAGAATCCCCGCCAGTCTGGACAAGGCTCACATGAACTCGCCTGAGAACTGCATGAATGAGAAATCCTCGTCATCCTCGTCGAACTCTGGCTCCGCCCCGCAGGCATCACCGTCACCTGCAGCTAAGTCAGAGTCTGGTTGGTCTTTAAGCACCATCCCAGAACGTGGGAGTGAGTGATCAACTCAATAGAGCTATACAACAAAGGTTAACATGTTATCAATTCAATCAAGCAGTAATAATAAGAAGTACAATCAAATATGTCCTAGATACTCTTGTTAATGCGAGAATGAATGGGTTAATAATGCATGCCCTCACCACAAATTCCCTTTGCGATCTTCATCTTACGGTCGCGCATGTCAGTCACTTCCTTAGTGCTCCTACACCAACACCAATAGCACATGTAGTGTGATGACATGAGTATGCTTACCAAGTTCTTATTATTCCTTTTCATACAGCAGGATTGAGAAGCTAAGACACCATTCTTATACCAATTCCCAAATATTGATCCATTCTAGGGTCGTCAGTCCTAGAAAATCTCATACGATGTACAGTTCTAGATTTTTATAAAGGGCTCGTCACTAATCAATACAGGTCTAGTTATATCCCAAATACTGTAACAAGACTCGTCGCCCTTATGCAATATTAGGATATACTCGAGGTCACTACAGAGGGCTCATCACCAATCAATGTAGGCCAATAGTATGAATATAGTGTCCCATACCACCATAATCGGCTCACGAGAGTAAGGTGCTAACTGGTCACTATAGGGAGGCTCGTCGCCCCAGCGTAGGCCGATAGCTCGACCACGGTGTCCCATACCACCATGTCCTGCTCGTGAGTCTTAGGGGATCACGGTACCAAGGTTAACGGGAGTTTCACTAGTAAGTTCAGTGTTTTAGATTCAAACAGTAGCGATCAAACACGGTAAATAAACATCGGTCAATCGGGTTAGTTGATAAGCCCAACTAAGCCAAGCGCACATTGAGTTGAACGACATGGAATGCATAAGCACTCCGAGTGGCCTAACGACTGTCGAACATCCCAAGCACACTCGGATTCGTTAAACTCATCCTGCATGGTGAAAACGACCTCAACCACCATTTGAAGAACGATTACCGATTACTTGGACTGTCGTACAGCCCAAATCATGTACAAGCTCAATAACAGGCATTTGATTCATATCGTACAATCATATGGACATTTATGAAATGTAACTTGAATATAAATACAGTACATGGAGAAAATCATAAACATTATTAACATGAATAATTTAGGTTACACAATTCATGGAGGAAATCATACACACAGTTAACATGAATAATATAGGTTACACAATTCAAGAAGGAAATCATACACACAGTTAAGGTGATTGAGATTCATATCTCAACAACTTAAAAAGTCACACTTTACTAACTACTAACTCATTCAAGCATTTAAACAAACACTTAAACTACACTATTCAACATACATCACGTATGTCGACTCCATTACATATTAGGGCAAGTCCTTTCGTCAAGGAGTTGCCGCATATATATCAAGCATGTATCAATGACAATTAATCATGGCAATCATAATAACAATTTTCATACGTATACGGGTATTCTAACATATAGATGAAATATGCTATTTATAACATAGATTATACATATTCGTAAATCGATACAAATAGCGCATTTGGCATGTGTAATAGCATTCACGTTATGAATAAATCATTATCTAACATTGAAAGCCTTGAAAACCATAACCTAAACGTATATAGTCCGCACCTTAAACCAGAAATTGCATATTAGATGTGATTCAGACGATAAGTCTTCGTCAACGGCGGATACACTACCTATGGCATGAAACAGGTTAACTATAACTTCACTAAAGCTATTCTAAGCTTCAAAATAGGTTAGGGTTTGATTTACTTACCCAAGAACGAAATCAGAATCGGTAGAAGAACGATTCAGATATGCAAATTTAACACATAGATGAACTGGGAAGAATTCCACGGAGAAACAACAGGTTCTCTCTTACTTTCTCTCTTTTCTCTCTCTTGAATAGCTAGGGTTTAGGAAATTCATATGAAATTTGGGAATGAGGGTTTAAGGCCTTTTTATAAGCCTAAAGTCGACGAAAATAGCCTTAGGACCAAGGTATACTTAGGTTATAACCAAATTGAGCTCTTTCTGATCTAACGGAGCACTTCTGGAGGTTCTCTTATCAAATGCGATCGGACTTAAGCTCACTAATATTGGATCTTAAGAAAATTAAGTTTTCAGTCCAATCGGGTTTACAGATCATCCGTGGTAGACCAGTTTTAATTCAACGGTTACCGAAATTCGATCAGGGCCACAAGTACTTTGACATGTATGGGCCATCTTTCCTGATCCAAGGGTGAATTTGGGTCGAAATCTAACGGTCAGAACGCTTAAAAATAACGCGCAAGCGACACGTCTCAGATTACTTAAAATCATATATAATTTTCTAAATATCTTCATTTTCTCACTCTCTTCACTTCGGACTTAAGGAAATGGTCTCAGGATATCGTTTGGGTTTGATTTTCGAGGTGATAGTCAAGTCCAACTAGGCGATCATAATAGTCTAAGTTCATCGATATCAGACTTTCGACGTGCGGTCTAGGTCCAATACTGTAACACCCTGAAAATCGGGGGTCGTGTATAAACTCAACTCCCGAGTTTCAGACCGTCACTTATGCAACAAAAATGGTTATGATTTGATGTTGTCTGATTTAAAGCATCCACATGAGTAAAAGTATACCAAAACTGCAATTCATACTTCAGATCCAGTGATAAAAGCAAGCGGAAGACTAAACAATGTATATATCACTGTATGGAAAAGCAAAGTAATCTCATCTGTCTCCAAAGTATGACTACATCACTGAGTCTCATGTACATATACATAACAAAAGAATAATGTTCAAAAAGAAAAGTCCCACTGATGTCCCCTCGATCCAGGTCGCCTACGGGAAGCCGTCATGATACTGCATATACGAAAACTCATCCTGGTCCTCGTCATCATCTAGCTCCACCTCCTGGATCTCGTCCTCACCTGCAACTACAACAGGGTCTGGTGGGTGTTGCAAACACCATCCCGTAACGTGGGAATGAGTGATCAACTCAGTGGAATCATAGAGCAAAGATTAGCATGTTCACAATTCAATCACGCGATAATAGTAAAGCAGTAAATCAGACAATCCTAATACTGTTGTTAATGCAAGATGATATGACGTGATGTATGCCCTCACCGACGATCACCCTCATGCGGCAACATCTTACGACCGCGGCATGCCACACTCTCTAGAGTGCTCCACATCTTCCAGGCACATGCAATGCTATGGTGATATGATTACCAAGTTGTTATTAGTCCATTCAAACAGCAGGATTGGGAAACTAAGGTACTTCCCTTGTATCAATCCCAACACGGATCCTGTCTAGGGTCGTCACTCCTAGTAATCTCATACGATGTATATTTCGTAGGTCACTGCAAGGGCTGCCAGGGCTGTTGCTCGCACTCGTTGCACCGCTCCCCCATCACCTTATCAATACAGGCCTACCGTACTCTACTGCAACGGAAGGGTCGTCGCCTCCCGTGGACTCAGAATACGCTCGCGGTCACTACAAAGGGCTCGTCGCCTGATCAGTGTAGGCCGACAGCTAGAATATAGTGTCCCATACCACCATAATCTGCTCACGAGTCAAGGTGCTCACTGGTCACTACGGGGAGGTTTGTGGCCCCAGCGTAGGCCGACAGCTCGACCACGGTGTCTCATACCACCATGCCCGGCTCATGAGTCTTCGTGGATCAAGGTACCACGGTTAATAGGGTTTACAATGGTAAGTTCAGTACCCTAGGTTCAAGCAGTTATGATACATACAAGGTGAACAAACATCGGCCAGTCGGGTTACTTGACGGGCTCGACTAGCGCGATCGCATCTCAAGCTGAACGACATGAAGTGCGTAAAACACTTCGCGTGGCCTAACCACTGCCGCCAACTCTCAACACGAATCACGTTCATCGACGCGTCGTTCGTGGCTATGACCAGTCAGCCACGAATTCGCTCGGTTACCGACTGCCCGGACTAAGTCTAGTCCCAAACACTCATGGAATCACATCAACAAGTTATGTAAGAGCATTGGAATTGAAATACAATCATGTGAGCATGTTAACACATGTTATATCATTCAACTTAAGCAAATCCTCAAGCACATAAATTCCATGCATGTAATGAAATCATGCATTTAGTCGACATGTAGAAAATCATTTAGGTCAGCATAATAATTGAAAAATCAATCACAAACTATCAAATAACATCATTTAATTCAATACGTACTAATACAAGCATTTATACAAACACATACACTACACACTTAAGTCTACATATAGTATGTCGACCCAAAGTGCGCAACTAGGCGAATCTCTTCGCCAAACTAATTATGCACGCATTCCTAACTTCCTAATGCGACAACAAACCATGTCAATCACATCAGCAAAATATGAATGTAAACAGTACTTCCTACAAATGACTAAAATGCCCTAAATCTCATATTCTTCGTTAGCTTACGAAACGGGAAACGGAGAGCATTTTGTACATGTCAAACGGCGATGCCGTCAAGAATCAACTATTAAACGACATTGAAAGCGTTGGGAACCGTCAATCAAAGCGTCTAAAATCCTCACCTTATGTCTTATAGACTCGGGAATTGAAACGGAGCGTATACGCTTCGTCTACGGCGAGTAAGGAGCCTAATACACAAGATCCATAAGCTACATCGCTATGGAAACAAGGGAAACTCAAATCAACAACTATTTAGAATTTTTACTTACCTAGGATCGCGGTGGAATCGCCGGGAAAGCGGTAGAGGTGTGTTGCTTAAGCACATGTAACGCGTAGTACAAGTGGCAGGAAGAACTCTCCCACACTCACACAATCTCCCACCTTTTTCTCTCTCCCAAGCTAGGGCTTCTCTCAAATTCGGATGGGAGAGAGGAGTGAGGGTTTCAACCCCTTTTATAGCCTAAAACATGCCCAAAATAGGCTTGGGAACAATGTTTACTTGGTGCCTAACCAAATCGGGGCCGTTTCGGTCCAAAAGGGCATTTCTGGAGGTCCCCAGGCCAAATGCGGTCGGACTTAAGCTCATGCATACTGGATCTAGCACACATCCAGTTTTCAGACCGGTTGGGTTCCCAGATCGCACGTGGCAGCCCAGTTTCAGTTTAATGGTCACCGCACCAAGATCAGGCCTATAAGTCTCGTGATATATAATAGATATTTTTCCTGATCCAAGGGTGTAATTTGGCTGTATTCTGACGGTCAGAATGCTCAATACTGATGCGTCAAATTGTGTGCCAGATTTGAATTTCAAATTCCAATTCTAACCCTATTCTCACTCTCTTCGGTCCGGGCTCAATGAAATAGCCTGTGATTATCGGTTTGACTTGATTTTTGGAATGAGTGTCAAGTCCAGCTAGACGGTTCTAACGGTCTAAGATAGGAGGTATCGGACTTTCGACGTGCGGTCTAGATCCAATACAAAGATTCAAAGTGGTCCAGAGAACAAACCGGTTTAGAGTTTGATCCGAGGCTTTAGAGCATTATAGCACCCTTGGTTCCACTCGCTTCGGGCCTTGTAGAACGTATTTAAAGTGATCAGGGACCATTTCCCAGCTATTCTAACATTGCACTAGCTAACCTAGTCATATTTCTTAAAGGAATGAATTTTTCGCAATTTCGGGTCAAGTTGGTACTCGAGCCCAAGTATGGATTTTTCACGGGCGTTACAAATACGAAGTTACAAAGTATTCCCGAGAGCAACTGAGTTTAGAGTTGGATCCTAAATGTCAGGGCAATATAGCGTCAACGATTCTATAGGTTTTGGGTCTTACAGATCGTATTAAAAGTTATTGGTGCTAATTTCACATGTAATCTAGTCTCGCGCTAGCTAATACGCATTAAACTTCGAAGGGATTTAGTTTTAAATGATTCCTATTGGAGGTGGTACTCGGGTCTAAGTACGAATTTTTCTAAGACGTTACAATCTACCCCCCTAAGAAAAATAATTTCGTCTTCAAAATTCGTACCTTCCATACTCCTCGAGGATCTGAGGGTAATTCTTCCTGACCTCAGCTTCAGTCTCCCAAGTAGCTTTTTCTTCGCTATGATGCGTCCACAAAACTTTCACAAGTGGAATAACCTTGCTACGCAATACTTACTCCTTCTTATCCAAAATACGCGTCGAGCGCAGTTCATAAGTGGCATCCTCGCTCAACTGCACCTACTCCCAATTGATAATATGCGAAGGATCGGGAGCGTACTTCTTCAACATGGACACATGGAAAATATTATGCATGCCTACGAGTGGTGTGGGCAAAGTAAGGTGATACGCTACTGCCCCCACTCGATCAAGTATCTATAATGGGCCAATAAATCTCGGCGTAAGCTTTCCTTTCTTATCAAACCTAAGAACTCCTCGCATAGGGAAAACTTTAAGGAATACATGGTCCCCAACATCGAACTCAAGCGGTCTCCGTCTCGTATCGGCGTAGCTCTTCTGCCTGCTCTGTGCTAAGATCAGTCGACGTCGAATAATGTCGATCTTCTCTGAAGTCACCTGAACCAACTCTGGGCCAATCAGGGTCTTCTCCTCCACTTCTGCCCAACAATGCGCCGCTCTACACGGGCGACCATACAGTGCCTCATAGGGAGCCATACCAATACTCACCTGAAAACCGTTGTTATACGTGAACTCTGCATAAAGAAGACAGTCATCCCAACTGTCCTTGAAGTCCAACACAGAAGCTCGCAACATATCCTCTAAAATCTGATTCACACGCTCCGTCTGCCCATCTTTCTACGGATGGAACGCGGTACTGAACTTCAACTTTACACCCATCGCTTCCTGAATACGAGTCTAGAAGATAGATGTGAATTGGCTGTCTTGATCAGACACAATCTCTAAGAAAACTCCATGCAGGTGTACAATCTCCTTGATATACAATCTAGCCAACTCGTCTGCAGAATTTGTGACTTTGATTGGTAGGAAATAAGCTGACTTCGTCAACCTATCAACGATCACCCAAATAGATTCATGTCCCTTCCTCGTCTTCGGCAGTCCAGAAATAAAATCCATAGAAATAAAGTCCCACTTCCATTCAGCTATGAGCATGAGATGAAGCAATCCAGGAGGTCGACGATGTTCTGCCTTAATCTGTTGACACATGAGACAACGGGATACGAACTCAACTATGTGGACCTTCATATTGTCCCACCAGTACAATCTTTTCATATTCTGATACATCTTCATGCTACCTGGATGCATCGTAGGCCTCGAACTGTGGGCTGACTCAAGAAGCTCCCGTCTCAAATCAGGTATGTTTGGAATGCATAGGCGGCCTCGATATCGCAAGCCCCCATCCGTACTAATAGTCCACTCAGAGTCCTCATTAGTACCAACCTGCTCCTTCATCTTCACCAGAAGCTCATCCCTTGCCTGAGCCTTGATAATGCGACTATCTACGAGAGGTTGTACAAGAACATGTGCGACGACTTCATATGGCTCTTTCACTATGAGTTTCTGCTTAAAGTCTCATACGAACTCTACCATATCCCATTCTGTAATCATAAGTGGAGCCATAAATTCTATAGTCTTCTTAAGGCTCAACGCATCTGCCATAAGGTTTGCCTTGTCCGGATGGTAGGAAACCTCGAACTTAAAGTCTTTCAAGGTCTCCATCCATCGGCGCTACCTCATATTCAAATCTCGCTGTGAGAATATATATCTAAGGTTCTTATGGTCACAAAAGAGCTTGAACTCTTCTCTGTAGAGGTAATGTCTCCAGAGCTTTAATGCAAAAAGTACAGCTGTTAACTCTAGGTCGTATGCAGGGTAATTCTCCTCGTGCTTCCTTAATTGTCTTGAGGCATACACAATCACCCTGTCCTTCTGCATAAGGACACAACCCAAACCAACACGAGACACGCCAGTATATATCGTATACTTAATCCCTTGCTCTGGCAATATTAGCACAGGGGTGGACGTCAACTTGTCCTTCAGCTCCTGAAAAGCTGCTTCAGCCTTTTCATTCTAGGAAAACTTCAAGTCTTTCCGTGTCAATTGAGACAACAGTCTGGAAATCTTGAAAAAGTCTCGAATGAATCGTCGATAATAACCTGCCAGACCCAAAAAACTTCTCACCTCAATAACTGAACTGGGCGGCTTTTAATCCTAAACCGCAGCAACCTTAGCAAGGTCAACTACAATGCCTTCCTTAGACACCACATGTCCCAGGAACTTAACTTCTTCCTTCTAGAAGTCGCATTTCTTATACTGCATGAACAACTGGTTCTCCCTGAGAGTATTCAATACCGTTCTCAGGTGCTCCTCATGCTCTTCCTGACTCGTGGAGTATATCAAAATGTCATTGATAAAGACAATGATGAACCGGAATAGAAATGGAAGAAACACTCTGTTCATCAGATCCATGAACACGACCGGAGCATTCGTGAGTCCAAAAGACATCACGAGGAACTCATAATGACCAAAACTGGTCCTGAACGCAGTCTTCTGCATGTCCTCATCCCTGACGCGCAAATAATGATACCCAGACTGCAAATCTATCTTCGAGAAATAACATGCCCCCTTCAGCTGATCGAACAGATCATCAATCTTGGGTAAGGGATACTTGTTCTTCATTGTCACCTGATTCTACCTGCGATAATCAATATGTAACCGTAGGGAACCATCTTTCTTCTTCACAAACAAGACAGGCACTCCCCAAGGTGACACACTCGGTCGAATAAAGCCTGCCTCAAGAAAAATATCGATCTGTCTCCTCAACTCCTCCATCTCACATGGAGGCATACGATACATCGACAGGAAAATAGGTATCGCACCGGGCATAAGATCGATAGTGAAGTCAATCTTGCACCGAGGGGAAAGCCCTGAAATATTCTTAAACACATCAGAGAAATCACGAACTGCTGGCATAACTTCTAACGTCGGAACATCAGAACTCTCTAACATGGAAGCATAGGTACTAACACGACAGGACCAACTAACCTAAACTGGAAAAGAGAAGACCGTGCCCTCAGGTCTGTAGGCTATCACAACTCTGGACTCGCAATCAATCTCTGCTCTCATCTTTGTGAGCCAGTCCATCCCAAACATAACATCATAATGACACAGTGGGGCAACTATCAGGTCGACGACCACTGTCCTGCTACCCAAATCTATCGAGCGAGACTCACAGGTCTGAGTAATATCTGACGTAGTCCCTGTAGCTATCGTGAGTCTCACTTCCTTCGCAGGAGCCGTAACCAAACTAGCTGCACTAGGTTTCTATATGAAATCTGAATAGTATTCGTGAGAGGGATCTGAATAGTGTTCGTGAGAGAAATCTGAATAGTGTTCGTGAGAGGGATCGCCGCACCAGGTTTCTATGTGGTCGTTTGGTTGAGTGGCATCATAACAAAAGTCTCTTAACGACCCATATGTCGGGTGATTTCTGTTTGTTTCACCATATCTACAAGTTCAATGTCTACCCCAGGTGGAGTAATTATAGTGAGTGCACGCGTCTCATGGTGGATTTCTTGTACCAGGTGGGGCAGGGAGTGAAGTTGTGCGTGCCTACGTTTGTCCTGTGACAGATCATTCTTATCGGGCGATCAAGAAGAATGACTGAGTCACTCCCCTTTGGCCGACTCATATGCAAGATTGCACTTAAGTTTGGCTACAGACTTGGAGCAGAATTGTCAGCGCCGGTCCATTACATTACCGAGACCACTCTCAACCAGATGAAGATCGGGCCTCGGCAACGAAAAGCCTAACTTGAAGAGAGCGAGGATGAGTTTGAGAACGAAGAAGGAGTGGAAAGTGAAGAAGAAGGTGGGGCAGAGATAGAGGAAGAAGTGCAGGACGAAGAGGAAGAGGAGGCTCAAGATACTAATAAGAGTCCTCCTCCTACGACTCAGAAGCATGATCTTGATAAGCCTGATAGAGTGTAACGTCTTAGAAAAATCCGTACTTAGACTCGAGTACCACCTTTAATAGGAATCATTTAGAACTAAATCCCTTCAAAGTTTAATGTGTATTAGCTAGCACGAAACTAGATTACATATGAAATTAGCACCAACAACTTCTAATACGATCTGTAAGACCCAAAACCTATAAAATCATTGACGCTATATTACCCTGAAATCTAGGATCCAACTCTAATCCCAGTTGCTCTCGAGAATACTTTGTAACTTCGTATTGGACCTACACCGCACGTCGAAAGTCTGATATCGATGAACTTAGACCATTATGACAGCCTAGTTAGACTTGACTATCACCTCGAAAATCAAACCCAAACGATATCCTGAGACCATTTCCTTGAGTTCGGAGTGAAGAGTGAGAAAACGAAGATGTTTAGAAAATTACATATGATTTTAAGTAATCTGAGACGTGTCGCTTGCACGTTATTTCTAAGCATTCTGACTATTAGATTTTGACCCAAATTCACCCTCGGATCAGGAAAAGTGGCCCATACATTTCAAAATACTTGTGGCCCTGATCAAATTTCGGTAACCATTGAATTGAAATTGGTCTGCCATGGATGATCTGAAAACCCGATTGGACTGAAAACTTATTTTTCTTAAGATCCAATATTAGTGAGCTTAAGTCCGACTGCATTTGACAAGAGGACATTCAGAAGTGCTCCATTGGATCAAAAAGAGCTTGATTTGGTTATAACCAAAGTATACCTTGGCCCTAAGGCTGTTTTTGTTGACTTTAGGCTTATAAAAAGGCCTTAAACCCTCATTTTCAAATTTCATACGAATTTCCTAGACCCTAGCTATTCAAGAGAGAGAAAAGAGAGAGAAAGTGAGAGAGAACCTGTTGTTTCTCCGTGGAATTCTTCCTAGTTCATCTACGCATTAAATTTACATATCTAAATCGTTCTTCCGACGATTCTGATTCGTTCTTGGGTAAGTAAATCAAAACCTAACCTGTTTTGAAGCTTAGAATAGCTGTAGTGAAGTTATAGCTAACCTATTTCATGCCATAGGTAGCATATCCGCCGTTGACGAAGACTTATTGTCTAAATCACATCTAATACGTATTTTCTGGTTTAAGGTGCAGACTATATACGTTTAGGTTATGGTTTTCAAGAATTTCAATGTTAGATAATGATTTATTCATGACATGAATGCTATTACACATGCCAAATGCGCTATCTGTTTCGATTTACGAATATGTATAATCTATGTTATACATAGCGTATGTCATGTATATGTTAGAATACCCATATACATATGGAAATTGTTATTATGATTGCCATGATTAATTGTCATTGATACATGTTTGATATGTATGCGTCAACTCCTTGACGAAAGGACTTGCCCTAATATGCAATGGAGTCGACATACGTGATGTATGTTGAATAGTGTAGTTTAAGTGTTTGTTTAAGTGCTTGAATGAGTTAATAGTTTGTACAGTGTGACTTTTTAGGTTGTTGAGATATGAATCTCAATCACCTTAACTATGTGTATGATTTCCTCCATGAATTATGTAACGTAGATTATTCATGTTAATTGTGTGTATGATTTCCTCCATGAATTGTGTAACCTAGATTATTCATGTTAACTATGTGTATGATTTCCTCCATGTACTGTATTTATATTCAAGTTATATTTCATAAATATTCATATGATTGTAGGATATGAATCAAATGCCTGTTATTGAGCTTGTACATGATTTGGGTTGGACGACAGTCCAGGTAATCGGTAATCGTTCTTCAAATGGTGGTTGAGGTCATTTTCGCCATGCAGGATGAGTTTAACGAATCCGAGTCGTGCTTGGGATGTTCGATAGTAGTTAGGTCATACGGAGTGCTTATGCATTCCATGTCGTTCAACTCAACTTGCGCTTGGCCTAGTTGGGCTTATCAACTAACCCAATTGTTCAATGTTTGTTTACCATGTTTGGTCACTGATGTTTGAATCTAAGACACCGAACTCACTAGTGAAACTCCTGTTAACCTTGGTACCGTGATCCCCTAA
Source organism: Magnolia kwangsiensis (assembly GCA_037074715.1). Taxonomy (NCBI): domain Eukaryota; kingdom Viridiplantae; phylum Streptophyta; class Magnoliopsida; order Magnoliales; family Magnoliaceae; genus Magnolia; species Magnolia kwangsiensis. The sequence continues at coordinate 115,902,054 of CM073571.1, read as the reverse complement.
AACTCATGAGCCGGACATGGTGGTATGGGACACCATGGTTGAGCTGTCGGTCTATGCTGGGGCGACAAGCCTCCTCGTAGTGACCAGTGAGCACTTTACTCTCGTAAGCTGATTATGGTGGTATGGGACACTATATTTGTGTTGTCGGCCTACATTGATTGGTGACGAGCCCTCTGTAGTGACCTCGAGTATATCCTGATACTGCATAAGGGCGACGAGTCTTGTTGCAGTATTTGAGATATAACTAGACCTGTATTGATTGGTACGAGCTCTTTAAAGAAATCTAGATTTGTACATCGTATGAGATTTCTTAGGACTAACAACCCTAGAATGGATCAATATTTGGGAATTGGTGTAAGGGAGGTGTCTTAGCTTTCCAATCCTGCTGTAAGAAAAGGACTAATAATAACTTGGTAAGCATACTCATGTCATCACACTACATGTGTTATCGGTGTTGGTGTAAGAGCACTGAGGAAGTGACTGACATGTGCGACCGTAAGATGAAGATCGCAGAGGGAGTTTGTGGTGAGGGCATGCATCATTAACCCATTCATTCTCGTATTAACAAGAGTATCTAGGACATGTTTGATTGTACTGCTTTATCATTACTGCTTGATTGAATTGATAACATGTTAACCTTTGCTGTATAGCTCCACTGAGTTGATCACTCACTCCCACGTTCTGAGATGATGCTTAAACACCAACCAGACTCTGACTTAGCTGCAGGTGACTGTGATGCCTGCAAGGTGGAGCCGGAGTTCAATGAGGACGAGGAGGCTTTCTCCTTCATACAGTTCTTAGGCTAGTTCATGTGAGCCTTGTCCTGACTAGCGGGGATTATGAGATATGTATATGTTGATTTTGCACAGTTTGATATATGTATTTTGATACACCGTTGTACTTATTGCCCTGGGCAGAGCACGCATCTTTTGGAGATTATTTTTGGATTATATACGTACTTAAGTCTTCCGCTTGCATTTTCTATCTATCCCTGAATTATGTTTGCTGATCTGGCTTAATCTACTTCATGTTTTATGCGCTAACACAGACAACATACATCCATCATTATTTATGTTGCATAAGTGATGTTTTGGAACTCAGGAGCTGAGTTATGCTCGACCCCCGAATTTTAGGGTGTTATAAGTTGGTATCAGAGAATGATCTGGATTAAACTGGACTTGGGTTAGGGTCACATGATGCACGTTGATGCCACTATAGTGTGGGAGGGTGCGAGAACACTCTAGAAATAGGTCTAGGACCCCATATGTGTCGTCTGGCGAAAGTTTACTGAAAATAATCACCAAGATCGAGTTCGTGCACACTCCTGATCACACACAACGATCCCAAATTAAGTTTATACCATCAATTGATAGGTATAGACTGTATTTCATTTCATTCCAGCCATTAGAAATTGGTAAATACGAATAGAGATCAGATTAGTTCCGAAATGACCCGAAACGGCTCAAATCGGAAGAGGGGGCCAAACGAACCACTTCTAGGGGGTCCCAAGGTGGGACCCTAACTTTTTTGGACCCAGGGGGTGGGGAGGTCCTCACCCAAAGGGCGAGGCCTCACCAATTTTATCATTGGCCGGCGAGGGCCTGTATGAACCGGGCCTTCGGGCCGATGGCACGTGAGGCCTAGTGGGATCCGCTATTGAAGGGTTCGACCCCTATTTCATCCCCAATCTGCTACTTCCTTCATAAACCACCCTCTCAAGCTTTCCCTTTTCTTCAAAACTGCCCCATTCTCTTTCAAATCATCCTTCCAATCACTCCTTTCATTTTTCATTAAATCCTTCATCCCTTCACCGTGCTCAGCCATACCCATCACCTAATCCTTCCATTTCCTTGATTTAACCTCTTCAATCCCTCATTTAAGCTCAAGAATCGTGCCAACCCCCAACCCATCTTATTTGGATCTTTTCTTTCTTCAAAACTCCCTTTCTTTGAGCCTTTCCACTCCCATATCAAGCCCAAATTCATGGAGACCCAGAGATCTCAACCCTTCCCTTCATTTTCTTTAATTTCCATGGCTTTCTTGGAGCTTGTTACGGCTCTATTTTTCATTTTCCCCATCCTTTCTCTGATGGGAAAGAAGCGTGCCCATGTGGATGAGGCTGGGCCTAGTCGCCCCGCTCGTTCGAGAAGGCCTAGAGGAGCTACCGCGAGTTCATGCGTTGGGAGAGAAGTGCAGACGAAGCGGAATTTAGATCCCCATCGATGAGGCTGGGCCTAGCCACTTGACCGCAGCACAAGAGATGATCGAAACAGTGGAACCAGTGTCCACCAATAAGAAGATAGGCATACCTAGGATGTGAGTAGGAACCTCGAATGATGTCGGTGCTGAATCTGCCTCGGGCGCCTCAGCTGTGAGCGCATGAACCTGAGCTTGTTGTGGGCGATGCAGTGGAGGAACCATGGGCCATTGTGGAGGCTTGAAACGAGGTGTTAGAGGTCTGAAGGAAGGATGAGTTGGTGCTGATCGAATGGGTAGTGCTGAAATAGCCTGAGGCATCGGACGACCGATCCTCTGAGGCGGTGAGAAACCATTATCTCGCATCCAAGGAAAAAAAGATATCTCAGCGTGGCCAAACTTCTTACAATAGCTGTACCACACATCAAGATGCCTCACATGGCCAGGAGATATAGAAAATCCCTGCGGTGAGTCGATACAAAGCCTCTTACCGAGGAAAGGCCTACTCGTGAAATCAGGTCGCGGCCTGGGAACCATAGGTGCACGTGTGCGGGACAACCTCTCTCCGTCCTGCTCTGCTCACAAGGACATGCTCACCAACTCTACATAAGAAGAGATGCTCGCACAGCACATCTTCGATCGAATCTCAGGCCGCAAACCCTCAGAAAAATACATCATCCTCAACGGCTGATCACCCAGAATCAAAGGAGCATACCTGCCCAGCTCCGTAAACCGATTCTCGTACTCAGTCACCAACATGCCTCCCTGGCGAAGGCGAAGGAACTCACTCTCCTTCTCGTGTCGGTAAGTGATCAAAAAATACTTCTCGTGGAAACGAACCTCAAATGCCGCCCACGTCCACTCAAATCCCTCCGCAACTGTGCGGAGAATGCTGTCCCACCATAAGCTAGCCTCCTTCTCAAACATGAAGGTGGCAAGCTCAACCTGCTCCGCCTCAGAACAGTGAAACGGTCTAAGCATCTTAGAGATGTGGTCGATCCAATACTTAGCCTCCTCGGGTCTGTGAGTACCCGAAAATGTAGGAGGCCTCAAGCGCTGAAATCGCTCGAAAGTACCGCTCGTACTAGGATTCCCAACAGGGTGTAGAGACGAGGCAGGTGGAGTCATCCCCATCAACTGAGCAAAGATACTAGCTATGGAAGACAAGAACTGCTACTGCTGCTGTATCTGCTGCTGCTGCATCAACAACATCATCTGCTCTAGCCTATCAGGAGGCGAAGCGGACTGTGATGCAGAAGGCGTCAACGCAAACGCACGGTTCCGCTCGGGAACAACAGGTGTGACAGGAGGCACCACAGAAGGTGTCATAAGAGGCGGCCGAGTAGCAGGGCCAGAAGCCGGCTAAGAACTCGGCATGGGATCAGAACGAGATGGGCTCGAATGGGGGTCCATATGAGTATCGCACAGGGTACGGGCCCCGTCTAGTGAATCACCTAGGGAGAGATGGACCGAAGATCTCGAGCCCTTAGGTGGCATACCCTATACATAATAGAGGATAGCAACCAATGAGATTAGGCATTCACACAGTCCATCCACAACATTAACTTCACAAGCCAAAAAAACAACATGCATTTCATTATCAAAATTGTAACAGTGCATGATGTATAGCATTACATGAATCGCGATAGAGAAAGCATGTGAGCAAACAACTAAGCTTCAAACACTAAACAACTATCAAACTACCAAACGACACATAAAAATAAACAACAACTACATAAAGCCTATTCATCAGAATCTGGCAATGGAGAAGAGGCACCCTTATCCTTCAGGTAGCACAGGATAGTCTTCAGCGTGCGAGTTACTTTCTTAAACTTATGCTTCACGAGGCCCCACAAATCCACAGTATCCTGTCGAAGAGTAGCCTGGCCCTCCTCAAGCCTAACCAAGTGTGCATGGCCGGGAGCTTCATGGGATAGGCCTTTCCAAGAATTCACGGGTGTCATGACCTCGGCAGTTGCTAGAGCAGTAGCCTCCTGATTGGGAAGAGGGATCTTTCTTTCTAGCATCTTCCTTATCTAGCTAAGGTCGCTGGCAATGTTCTAAAGAAAGAAGTTAACCTCCCCGATTCTGAGACCATCATGCTGGACCCGTAAGGACAGATTTAGCTTGGAGTTGGGACGATGAGTCCCGATGGACAGGCTATTCTGCGAGCACATACGATGAGTCCCGATTGACAGGCTGTTCTGCAAGCACAGGATCAACCACAACGGTGGCGAAAGGATCTTTCTTTCTCCCTTTGGCCATCGTTGCTATGTGAAGAGCTAGGAATGGCTTTGACGTTGTTTCCACAGACGGTGCCAAACTGTTGATGTAAAAATATGGTTCACCCTCGCCAAGTTACTGAACCTTCAAAGTCCTGCACAAGAAGAAGATAAAGGAGACCTTGGCTAAAGCAGGGGACCCTCCGATGACAAAGTCAGGCTAGGAATTTGGGTCTGGTATCATTAAGGGGTTTCGGGTGAGAGATTTTTCATACCTTTTCATGTAAATAGGTCTATTATTTATAGTTTAGGCATACAAGAGTTGGTTATTAACCTTAGGCGTGATTCTAACGCAATTTCCTCAACTGTTACATGAGATTTATGCCAATGATAAGGGCCAATGCAGTTGGCCCCAAAATTACATGGCAGACTGTAACGCCCTGGAAAAATCAGTACTTGGACTCGAGTACCGACTCGACCAGAAATCGCGTAGGATTAATTCCTTTGGAAAATAAGTGTAAGTTAGCTAGCGCAACACTAGAGTAGCTGGGAAATAGTCCCTGATCACTTTAAATACGTTCTACAAGACCCAAATCGAGTAGAACCAATGATACTATAATACTCTAAAACCTCGGATCAAACTCTAAACCGATTTGTTCTCTGGACCTCTTTGAAACTTTGTATTGGATCTAGACCGCGCGTCGAAAGTTCGATACCTACAATCTTAGACCATTAAAACTGCCTAGCTGGACTTGACAATCATTTCGAAAATCAAGTCCAACCGACATTCGCAGGCTATTTCGTTGAGCCTGGAGTGAAGAGAGTGAGAATAGGGTTAGATTTGGAATTTGAAATTCAAATCTGGCACACGACTTGACGCGTCAGTATTAAGCGTTCTGACCGTCAGAATTCAGCCAAATTACACCCTCGGATCAGGAAAAATTTCTATTTCATATCATGAGACTTGCAAGCCTGATCTACGTGCGATGACCGCTGAAGTGAAACTGGACCGCCACGTGCGATCTACGAACACTACTGGTCTGAAAACGGGATGTGAGCGACATCCGACATGTATGAACTTAAGTCCGATCGCGTTCGGCCAGGGGACCACCAGAAATGTCCTTTTGGACCGAAACAGCCCCAATTTGGTTAGGTATCAAGTAAACTTTGTTCCTAAGCCTATTTTGGGCATGTTTAGGATTATAAAAGGGGCTTAAACCCTCTCATATCTCTCCCATCCGAATTTAGAAAAAGTCCTAGATTGAGGGAGAGAAAAGGTGAGAGATTGTGAGAGAGAGTGGAGGAGAATTCCCTGCTTCTTGTGCTACCTGCTGCATGTGCCTAAGCAACACGCTCCAATCACTTTTTCAGTGATTTCGCCCCGTTTCTAGGTAAGAAAATACCCTAAATAGTTGCTGATTCCTTAGTTTCCGTAGCGAAGTAGCTGATGCATCTTGTGTATTAGGTTGCCTATTCGCCATAGACGAAGCGTATACGCTCCGTTCGAATTAATACACCTATAAGAGAAAAGGTACGAATTTTAGACGCTTTGATTGACTGTTTCCAATGCTTTCAATATCGTTTAATAGTAGATTATCGACGGCAACGCTGTTTGACATGTACAACATGCTGTCTGTTTCCTATTTCGTAAGCAGACGAAGAATATGAGATATAGGGCATTTTAGTCATTTGTAGGAAATATTGTTTTCATCCATAATTTGCTGATGTGATTGACATGGCTTCTTATCGCATTAGGATACTAGGAATGCGTGCATAATTAGTTTGGCGAAGAGATTCGCCTAAATGCGCACTTTGAGTCGACATACTATATGTAGACTTAAGTGTGTAGTTTAAGTGTTTGTATAAATGCTTGTATTAGTATGTATTGAATTAAATGGTGTTATGAATTAGTTTGAGATTGATTTCTCAATTAATATGCTGATGTAAATGATTTTCTACATGTTAGCTATATGCATGATTTCATTATATGTATGAAATGCATGTGCTTGATGATTCACTTAAGTTGTATGTTATAATATGTGTTAACATGCTCACATTGTTGTATTTCATTTCCAATACTCTTACATGATGGCTGATGTGGATTTATAATTGTTTGGGACTATACTTAGTCCAGGCAGTCGGCAACCGAACAAGTTCGTGGTTGGCCTATCTTTGCCACGAACGACGCGTCGATGAACGTGAGCCGTGTTTTGGAGTTGGCGGCAGTGGTTAGGCCACACGAGGTGTTTTACGCACCTCATGTCGTTCGACTTGAGATACGCTCTTGCTAGTCGAGCCAGTCAAGTAACCCGACTGGCCGTTGTATGTTCACCCTGTATAAGTCATAATGCTTGAACCTAGGGTACTGAACTTACCGTTGTAAACCCTGTCAACCATGGTACCTTGATCCACAAAGACTCATGAGCCGGGCATGGTGGTATGGGATACCGTGGTCGAGCTATCGGCCTACGCTGGGGCCACAAACCTCCCCGTAGTGACTAGTGAGCACCTATGTCTTGTGAGCAGATTATGGTGGTATGAGATACTAGATTCTTACTGTCGGCCTACACTGATCAGGCGACGAGTCCTTTGTAGTGACCGCGAGTGTATTCTGAGTCTACGGGAGGCGACGACTCTTCCGTAGCAGTGAGAGTACAGTAGGCCTGTATTGATAAGGTGATGGGGGAGCGGTGCAACGAGTGCGAGCAACAGCCCTGGCAGCCCTTGCAGCGACCTACAAAATATATATCGTATGAGATTACTAGGAGTGACGACCCTAGACAGGATCTGTGTTGGGATTGATATAAGGGAAGTACCTTAGTTTCCCAATCCTGCTGTTTGAATGGACTAATAATAACTCGGCAATCATATCACCATCACATTGCATGTGCCTGGAAGATGTGGAGCACTGAGCGGTACGCAAGCATGCCGCGGGCGTAAGATGGTGCCGTATGAGGGAGAACGTCGATGAGGGCATCCATCATGTCATGTCATATTGCATTAACAACAGTATTAGGATTGTTTGATTTACTGCTTTACTATTATCGCATGATTGATTTGAGAACATGTTAATCCTTGCTCTATTATTCCACTGAGTTAGCTACTCACTCCCACGTTACAGGATGGTGTTTGCAACTCCCACCAGACCCTGTCTTAGATGCAGGTGAGGCAGCGATTCAGGCGGTAGAGCCGGACTATGATGAGGACCAGGACGAGTTCTCATATATGCAGTACCACGACGGCTTTGCTTAGATGGCCTGGATTGACGGGACTTCTCAGTGGGACTCTTTTTAGACATTTGATTTTGTTTATTTACATGTATATGAGACTCAGAGATGTATTCATACTTTAGAGACAGTCGAGATCTACTTTATTTTCCATACAGTGATATATATATTCTTTTAGTCTTCCGCTTGCTTTTATCACTGAATCTGGAGTATGAATTGCAGTTTTGGTATACTTTTACTCATGTGAATGCTTTAACTCAGACAACATTGAATCATAATCATTTTTGTTGCATAAGTGACGGTCTGGAACTTGGGAGTTGAGTTTATACACGACCCCCGATTTTCAGGGTGTTACACAGACGGTTGAGGCCAACCTGGGCCGGATCCTTCAATTGATCAGGATGAGGCCGAGCTAAGTTGAATCCTTTAATAATCGAGTAGATAAACTTGGTTAGAGCTTGAAAAAATAAGCTTGGTTAAAGCTCAAATATATAAGCTTGGTCGAAGCTTGGACAAATGAGCTTGGTCGGAGATCAAACATATAAGCTTGGTCGAAGTTTGGACAAATGAGCTTGGTCGGAGCTCAGACATATAAGCTTGGTCGAACCTTGGACAGATAAGCTTAGTTGGGCTCAGACATATAAGCTTGGTCGAAGCTCAGATAGATAAGTTTAGTTAGGGCTTAGACATATAAGCTTGATTGAAGCTCAGACAGATAAGCTTAATAGGAGTCCTGGAAGTGTTTGGGGTGCCAATGGGTACAGAGAATCTACCCTTCATAAAAAAGGTTTGCTTTCGATAATCCAAGAACTCTTCGGCCTAGATGCACATGCTTGTGAGTCCGTGCAAACCTCATGAGTAGTCAAACCATTTTTAATATATAAATATATATATATATATATATATATATATATATATATACACACACACACACATTTTAAGTTTATTTTTATTACACCTGGCCTTTCCATGATAATAACTTGGGAAAAACTTTTTTAAAAAAATAAATGAAAATCTCTAAAATAATTCCATGGCAGAAAAGTTGCCAAGAAGGCGATTTATTACTGTGATCTAATTAGCCACTGATTAATGCATGCATCATTGAATATGGATGGTTGAGGGTTTTTTTTACTATCATTAATCATTCCTCAGTCCATTGCAATAAAACTGTGTCACGATTAAATCACAGGACACACTGCAGATAGTTGGCATGGCCAGCTTGAGATTCATTGAGAGATCCTAATCTGTGATTAGTGGCCATTTGTTGATGCGGGTCAGTTACTATTTTCTTTCAAACCATCACGCTGGATGTCAAGCAATCCGTATTCACTATTCTAGCCTCTTTTCTTTTTTCTTTTTACCCTTTTAGTAATAAATTTGTTATGGTTTATGACCCATTTAAGCCTCTCACGATCTGGACCATTTAATTCAAGTTAGAGGAATGCAACTGGTGTAAATGGTGATGCAGCTTACGGCCACACTGCCCAAGTGGCACCATGTACTAACCTCCACGCCCAGGTGGACCCAAGTTCTCATTGCATCCAAGCTGAACATCAGGCTAGTCCCCTCATCAAGTGGGCCACATGCGGACATAGAAATGAACATTTCAAAACGACAATGCATGGGTGGTCTATATTCAAAGTACAAGCATGTAGGCAAATGATAAGTGGACCACTGAACAGCATATTCCTCTAACATATTGCCACCTTTGAACTTTGTTGACCAAAATACTCTCATCCCTCCATCTAAGAGAGGTTCAACGGTCTGATCTGGTCGGTAGGATCCACAATGGGTGGGCTAACCATCTAGCCTCCTTCAAAGGTGGGCTCGGGTTGCACTTGCTCATCTTGGGTCATGCACTAACTAACAGGTCCAGCACAAATAACCTTGACCAAAGGCCTAGAAATTGGCCGGCTGTCTGAAACATTATCAAGCCCAGCCCATGAGCTAAAGACCTTAGCTGATGTGTAGGCTGACCCAGGTCTAGATGGGCTCGTCCTGGGTCCACGTACCTGTGATGCAAACCCAAAGAGACTTGAGACTATGGGCAGAGACGGGTCTGATAGAAGATAATATGGTGAAAACTTGGATGGAAGTAGTATCCTAATGTAGTACAGTTTCACGTGCATGGTTTAGGAAAGTAACGTCTTTAGAAAAGCAAATGATGTCCACTTGAAAACAAAAAGAGAACTAAACATGTGATATCTAAACTCAAAAACCTCTGCCTAAAGAAGCAGCTACAGAATATATGCCACTGTCTCCTTACCAGATTTCCACAATCAAGCTTAAGTGCACCCAATATACCCCTTCCTCTCAAACTTGCCAAAAATTCCTCTGCTTCAGGAGATACTACTACACTAAAATGTCCAAAATGTCCTCCAGGGTACTTGGCTATACCCAACATACTCGAGCTCCTTTGGATAACTAAAACCAATCATACGGTAGGCCAGAAAAAAAAAATTCTCGGATTCAAGTATTTCAAACATTTGATAGCTTTAATTATTTAAAGTTTAAGAAGACAGTCTTTTGAAAATGGACGTGAAGATTCCACCCGACTTAACTCTACATATAATAATTATTTAAGATATAATAGAATTATATAAATACATAAATAGAAAAACTGTTGTTAAGTGCATCTCTTTTTCTAGGTGAGGTCGCGAATCATGTCGTGTCCTCTCAACGAGTCAGACCCAGGATGGGTTGAACTGGCCGAGTTACAAGTTGACTCAGCTAGTTTTAGAATATGACTGGGCTGGGAACCTAGGTTTTTTGACAACTATCAGTTAGATTTCCAGCTTGTGCTTTTAAAATCTGGTACGTATGTAGAATGTTGGATCTGGCAGTCGCACTGAACTGCCGTGTAGCGTGCGATGCACTGGGCAAACGTGATATTTGTAGGATGACACAGGGGTAGTTAAGTAAATTCATTAATGCCTTTAGAGATGTTACCGTATCTATGAGGAAGTACACGCACTCGCTTTAGCCATAGTTGGAGGCCAAAGCGATCCTCTTGCTTTTCCCTGAATGCAAAAATTCACTGCATTATCTTTTACGGTCTGTCCGCATCAGGTGCTTTCTTTTCTGGCTTACACTCTTATTATAGCTGACTACAGTCTTAAATACGGTGGAAGATATTCAACTGTACACATGGCACAGTTTTATGGAAATCAAGACCGTCCAAAATGGGGATCCGGTTATAGATGGATATCACCAAAAAAGTACATAGAGATTATGATTATAACTATCTGATCTCTCTGTTGGAAGTTGGACCAGTAACTAATTTTCTTTTAACCATCCATCTTCCATTTGATAGCCATCGGTTGGATATTTAGGAATTCTGGATCAGCTTGATGAGATTAGAGATGTGATCTATCCATTAATGTGGTCCACTATTTGAATAGCCTGGATAGACATAAATGAATGACAAATGGGAGGAGGATGAGTCACCACCGTTTTGAAAATGGTGTGCTATTATAAGAGTCCAACTCTTCTTTATTTTCGTTAAGCTGTGATCCAGTACGAACTACTTGTCCCTTGCTAAGGTGCGAAAATTGGACGCGGTTTGGCTAGTGGCCCACACACTAGCCTGCTAGCTGGTGTAAAAGCTCTGTGGGGCCTCCATGAGGTATGTGTTTTATCCACACCATCCATCTACTTTTCCAGCTTATCTTAACGCGTGAGCCAAAAAAAAAAGAGGTGGATCGAAATTCATGTGGACCACACCACAGGCAATAGTGGGAATTGAACGGTTATCGTTGAAAACTTTTTAGGGGCCACATGAGCTTTGAATCAAGATGGTTTTTTTTTTTTTTTCTCTGTTTTCTCTTCTTCCACGTCTGTGTGACCTTATCAACAAGTTGAATGGAAAATAAACATCACACTCAACCATAAGAAGTTTTTAACGGTGGACATTCAACCAATTCTGTAGTATAGTCTACCTACGATTTGGATCTGCCTCATTTTTAGGCTCATACCCTAAATGGAAAATGGATGGATCATGCGGAGAAAACATATACATCATGTGTTGTCCTGTTTTTGTTTGAATTTCAATCACGTGATTTGCTCAAGTGTACCAAAATTGAGTGTGTGGCTTAATTCAAACTGAACAACTACCACCCCGAGCACCCAGATTGGCAGATACATTGGAATCAACTGTATGTGATCGAGATCGAATAAGCTCGGTCGCCTATCCAGTCACTTGCACAACTTTGTTTAAAATGATCATGCGATTATCAAATGGTGGGGTTTATCCTCTTAAAATGGGTTACACCTCTACCTTTCATACGAAAAGACTTTCAATACAGATTAAACAAAAAGGAAATTTTTAGTCGGTAGTGAAGAATAATTGCAGAACACATTTCTAAACAAAACTTGATTGATACTCGAACTGAATCCAGCATATGAGTGTAGACCAGAATTTCGATAAAAGTTAACAACTACTTGATTACTGCAACCAATTACACTAAGGAATGTAAATGAAAAATAATTCTCAGAAGCACATAGTAAATAAGGATATATTTGATTTGGTTTGATTGGTATAAGATGCCTTCTCCACTGAATTTTATTGCTATTTATATAGCCTTAAATTGACTATCTGTATGTTTCTCATGTTCTGACAGTTGATATAACCATTTTTGCATTACTAACCTTCTGAAGCCTTTCCTCCTTAGCTTGCCACATGTACGAATAACCGCTTTAAGCTTCCTTACCGACTTAACCATGTTCCACTCACTTGTTCCCATTTCATAGATGATGTGGCATTGCTTGATAGCTGCTAGCTATATCATTGCAAAATCTTCTTCGTGTATCGCCGCAGATCTCAAATACATCATGCAACGCTCGTAAAATTACATGTGTCTCTCTTTGATTGGCTCTCGTGGGAACAAACAAAAATAAGGTACAACGTATCTCCCCCACACCGCTTCGCCTTTGGTAAAAAGTGAAAGCAACATATGACCCCTCATAAATGTGATCGTTTTTAAGGCCATGTGGCGATGCTTCATTTACCACGCATGACCGAGACAATTCTAAATGATAATTGTATTAAAAAAAAATAAGTAGATATTCCTGTGGTGACACGTGTATAAGTGTCAGACCATACCAAATCATGATTACATCCTAAGTAATACACCTGATTTCGGCCGATATAAACCTCATTTCAACACATTTCTTAGTTTCTCAAGCTCTCCTCTCTATTTCTTTATTCTCAAAACCCTTACTCTCTCATTCCAATGATGGCTACCTCCTCATCCTCTGTTTCATCAACCTTTTAGTAAGACGATTTATACATTCATAAGACGGCCTTTCCAAAAATTTCACTAACGAGATCATCTTCAAATCATCGATCGAAGATCATTACTGCCTTGGCCTAGCTTTCTTTCTTCAATTCGAAGCTGATTAGATCCATCCAATAGACTATTTCTTTCCAAACTACCCTGGCAAGAACATGCTAAATCAATCTTAATTGATTTCATATCCTTCCAATTCCCTAAAAAACTTCATGATCCTGGTCAAAACCCTTGTTAAGATGGTGCAATTGGTTTGATCACATCGCTACACAACATGAGGTTTCTTTGAGAAAGATCGACATCTACAAATGCATTAAATTGTCACTATTTGATTATGCACCAGATACCCCCTTTCTTACTACAGCATCAGCATTCTGCAATCCTTCTACAAACACTTTCCTCTTCGAATGTATCCCCATAAGTCCAATAATTTTAAATGTCTGTGATCTTACCCAACAACTTCTTCCTTTTAGCGGAGCAATTTTTTCAAGCTTCGCTCAGGATGAAGAAAGTCATTTCAGCAACAGGTTGGCTGTAAGACCCATATCATAATCCGTACTATCCCGTCGCTTTCCGCGATCCTTCTCGTCAAATTCTGACAATCTGCGACCTGTAGTTGACGTTGCGCACGACCGTAAGTCGTATCCTATTCATTTGAGGCGGCTTAATCCGAGACTTGTATTGTTGCGACCGCACCGTCGCCGCGGTTCCAACGCCGCAACTCACGCACCGATCCGATACCCAGACGATGAGATGCAGACCCGCGTTCAGTTCAAGGAAAAACACCGCGTGTTGTAAATTTCAAGAGAATCTCTACAAAGTGTCAAATCAATTCCACCCATCAATCACTTTATGTCAAGTACAAGCACCCATGCTTCCTTTCTCCACAAGTCAAGCAACCACCCAAGTCAACTAACACATCACCTCACCCATCACTCACATCCATCAACCATCACCCCATCACTCACCTCACATCTCCCTACATCTCATCTCTCTCTCTCTTTTCTCACACCAAACCCAAGCAACCAAGAGAGCATCACACGTCCAAGGCCTTCTATGAGAGAAAAGTGATTTTTGGTGGCCCACTTCTCATCCCAAAAACTCTATCCTAGTCATCCATCTCCCATCTCTACCATCAAAGTGAAGCTCTAGGAGATAGGCATTCCAACGGACCGAGTAGATCATAAGGTGGGTGCTTTGATAGAGTAGTTTACTTGTTTTTACGATGGGCTAAGTGAGGCCCACCGATTAATGGTGTGGATCTCACTTGGGACCCTAAGATGTGGCCAATGGCTCATCTTGATCATCAAGATCATTCCATGATGGGGCCATTCTCCATGGACCCCATCATGATGTTTACTTTCCTTGTATTAAAGAGGTCATCTAGACCGTCCATTTCTAGTGGAGTGGGATCTCCACCGTTGATCTTTTATTTGGATGGTCCCATATGCAATGGGACCCATTGATGTATGATTGGATGGTTGAAACGGAGGACCCATAGTGCCGGGGTCCCTCCATCACGCGTGTCCCACTTCTTTACTCTCTCTCTCTCTCTCTCTCTCTCTCTCTCTCTCTCTCTCTCTCTCTCTCTCTCTCTCTCTCTCTCTCTCTTTATTTATGTTGATGAGGCCATGTGGTCCACTTAAATGAGCCCCACCATGAAATACGTATTTTTTTTTCCAAACCGTCCATGGGTGGGGCCCATCTTAAATGTACATCCATTTGGGGTGGCCCACCTAATCAGGCCCACCTTGAATGTATTTGATAAAGCCCAAAACAAAAAAAAAAAAAAAAGAAAAGGAAAAGACGTCCAGGCGCTGGACGTCACTGGAAGAAAACAAAAATATATATATAAAATGAAGGCCATTGGGGTGGGCCACTTGTACAGGACCGACCTTGATGTATGTTTCTAATCCAAGCCATCCATCCTCTTCCCCAACTCATTTTAGACATTGAGCCGAAAAATGAGAATTTTTTTAGTATTTGGTGGGCCATAGTTTTAAAAATGGTATCATTACCATTGAACTCTACCAAAACTCTTCCTACACATTGAAAAATGGCCTATATTGGTCTCAATTGATGGGTTATGGGCCATGGAGTCTAATGGATGGACTGAATTTTTCTAAAGTGGGCCCTATCTCAGAAAAACCTCAAAAAGATGATTTTTCAAAAAAATAAAAATAAAAGAACAACAGCAGCTGTTGCTGCTGTTGTCAGCGGAGCAGGCAGCGCCTGGGGCCTGCTGGCGGGCGGACGCCAGGCAGCCCACGGCTCCTGCCATGGGCCCCAAATGATGTACATTGTGTATCCACCCCGTCCACTAGGTGGCCCACTTTCTGAGGTGGGCCCTCCCCAAAAATGAGGCCCATCCAAGACTCAGGCGGCCCACACCACAAGAAACAGTGGTGATTAAACTTTACCATTGAAATCCTTTTGGGGCCCACTGCAGTTTTGGATTAATCTGAAATTTGTGTTCCCCGTTCATCTAAGTCCTTGTGGCCTTATTAACCGGCTGGATGGAAAATAAACATTATGGTGGGCCCATGTGGGACCCACTGATGCATGTATTAGATCCACACCGTCCCTAGGTGGGACGGCTGGTGTACTTCACTCCAGCAAGCTGGAGTGGCGTCACTAAGCTCTGTGGGCCCCCCCCTTTGTATCATCCACACCGTCCATCTATGGACCCCACCATGATGCATGTTCTGCATCCAAACCATCCACCCCTTTTTTTTAAAGCTCATTTCATGGCATGAGCTAAAGAATGAGTAAGATCCTCAGCTCATGTGGACCCCCCACCACGATGCATGTGTTGCATCTAAACCGTCCATTTATTTTTGTAAATTTACTTATATGGCTTGAGCTAAAATGAGCCAGATCTATGGTTCAAATGGGCCTACCATGGCATGTGTATAGGGCCCTTTATTGATTTAACTTTGGCCATTCATTGAGGCCTACCTTGGTATATATCTAAGGCCCAAATGATCAGGCCCATTTGACGTATGCAATGCCCATGGGATCCGGCCCATTTATTCTATATAAGGCCCACGGGATTCAAGCCCATTTGATATATATTAAAGCCCATGGGATCAAGCCCATTTGATGTGCATGGGCGCAAATGGAGTGGCCCATTTGACATATTTAAAGCTCATGTGTATAGGCCCATTTGATGTATTTCAAGGCCCATGGATCGTGGACCATTGCAATGTACATAAGGCTCATTGGTGAGGCCCATTAATGTAGCCCATTTGATAAATGTAAGGCCCATGTGATACGGCCCATTTGATGTATCTAAGGCTCATGGATCGCGGCCCAATGGGATGACCTTAGGGTCCATTGCAATGTATGATCTCTCATGGTTCATGTAATGAGATTTATGGCAGGTCGTGCCTAGGGAACAATGTTGGTTTGATGTCCACATTGTATGTACAATGTTGGTTAAATTTCCTCATTGTAACTCTCCTTAGGGCCCATTGATAGGTCCATACCCGTTGTTATTCATTGCCTTATAACATGCTTAGTATAATCTCATGACTCATACCCATACGCATCATATGTATGCTTGATATGAGTAATGACTGATCATAGCATACGTCATTGGGTAAACCATTTACGGGACTCGTTATGTGACTGAGTGCCCCACATGATCGCGCAGTACGTGCTGGATTGCTGCATGTTTTGACAGCGTGATTCATGCATCTCGCATATGTGTGACTTGATCATTGCACGCCCTAGTGACATCAAGGCCGTGGCTCCACAGGTACATCGTGGATGGCCGTATTGGATACCAAAAATACTTATTCTAGCACTGTGGGCACTTAGGATGTCCTTAGGTGAAAGTTTCAGAACCTTTTTGGTACCAGGAGATGCTCCAACATCTAGACAGAGTGGATACAAGAGTGCCCGAGTGCCGAATACCAGTAGGCCGCGTCTCCCACTGTGTCGTGGTCGGTTGGAAGGGGGTGTGGCCTTATCCGCCTGAGTGAGGGGGCTATAAGCTAGGATGAGTTTGACCAGCTCGCAAATGAGTCCGCTATCGACGAGCTGGGTAGGTATTGGCAGACTACTGGTCAGGCGGATAGTGAGGTCTATTCCGCTTGCTTGACTGTGTAGATAGGGAGGTGGCAATCACTGCAAAGTGTATTAGACCCCGGTGATATCCAGAGAGGAACTGTACTAATATATGTACTTGGTGAGTACCGACTTGCTTGGATTGCATTTCGCATATGACATTCGGCTATGTAAGCCTTGCATTGCATCGATGTGGCCGATGACATTCATATCTCGCATCGCATGACCTTGGTATGGTTGATTTTATTCATGGACTTACCGCATACTTTCGCATTACCTGATATTGTACATTTGGCATTTGCCTTGCGCACACACTTACACCACCCTCTAAGCTTTTGTAAGCTTATGCACGATAGTTACGTGCAGGTAGCATTGGACAGTAGCAGCGCTGAGACAGAAGCGCGTATCAGGACCTTTTGAAGCTTTTTGATCACCTTGTATTTCTTTTTCTGCATTGTACTTAAAATTTTTGATATAGTGGATATGTGGTGATGTTGTTTTGTGACTTGGTTATGCTTGTGGTTATGCTCCATTACAAAAAAAAAAATCATTTTGAAAATCCTCTTTGTAGGATCCTAGGATCGAAATCTGGTATTTGATTATCAGAAGCCGAGAATGGGGCACTACAGAGGCTGTCAGCACCGAATTCGACAATCGGGATTCATGTGAATTCGATTTTCAGATTCGGGGCGTGACATTGGCAAGGCCTATTCTCATTTTATACCTACTTACCATAAACATGAAAGCCAAGTCAAGTATGAAAAACACACAGCCTTCTTACTGCTATGGATCTGCTGCCACCTATTGTGTGTGAATGCTATCCAGATCACCAACAAATATGTTCAACTAGCCGAGACACTTGCACAAGGTGGAAAATTAGCACTCGTGCCCATTGTACTTGGCCACCTACACAGAAGCATGTATGAGTTAATCACTAAGGGTCTATTTCACAGCGAAGGACCATTATGGCTTCTTCAAATGTGGTTGTATGAATATTTTCATTCTTTTCTTGTACATTCGCCTACTCCCACTGATATCATCTATACCTCTTATGGTCATCTTAACATTCATTTTCTCTAAGAGGTCCATATGTTTTCTACATACATAGACTATATTTTCTTTCATCTTAACACTGGTAAGCATTATCACACAATTACCCCTTTTTACTTGAAAGAGTTTGGTCTAGCCTAGTTCACAGGTGATTTTAAAGAAAATGTTGAACAATCGACCTCACCGATGCTCTAGGCTTGGGAAGGTTACCTCATTTGCAGGGACCTCCCTTATGATAGCATGGTAGAAACATGCAAAAATGCCAAGGATGGAATTAAGCAATATTATCCAAATTTAATTACTCAACAATTTAGCCTCGTCTAAAATCCCCTATTCCTTCACCAAAAAGACTTGTTACCAACCCCCTTACTCTTGGTTGATCGTCAATCAGGTTGAACTTTATTGTTCTCTCTATTTCATTTTTTATTCGGCTAGCATATCTTTTGAAATCAAGTACTTCTTCGGCCAATGTTGTATCTTCTTTTAAAAAATATTTCAAAATTAAGTACTAGCCAGGGCTCCCCATTGAAGATTATGCCACAGAAATTGAGGAAGGCCTCAAACATCGTAGAGACACTTATCATAACCGATGTTGGACCGGATAGTGGCAAGATAGGGAGAGATTAAATAACCCGAATCTTCCTTTCAATGATAAATATCTTACCTCCTATAAACCTAATCTTCCACCATTCCCAACTTATACTTGATTGGTGGCAATGTTCATTAGAAATCCTTGGTCAGTAAACAATCGATTCACCACCGTCGATGTCTGTTCTGATTTAGGTGGATGTTACTTTCATACCTACCTTTTCATGTTCTTTTTTCTTTCTAACTTTGCTTCCTTTACTTATAGTCACTCGAGAGTTACCGACCATAGAAAGACAAGTTGTTCAATGTCACGCCCCAAACTCAGAAACCGGGCTCACAAAATTCTCGATCGCCGAATCCGGCGCCGACAGCCTCCGTCGAACCCCATTCTCGGCTCCTAGCTCCCATTCACCAGATTCCGATCCTAGGATGCTACGAGGAGGATTTTCAACGTCAGTTTGATTAGTAATAAGCATAACCAATGGCATAACCCACAAATAACAACCAAGAACTCCATTACATTTCCACTATGATCAAAAACTTTACAAGTACAATGAGCATAAAGAAAAATACAATGGTAGAGAACAAAAACTCCAAAATGATCTGCAACGTGCTCCTGCCTCAGCGCTGCTGCAAACCAACGTCACCTGCACGCAACAGTCATGCATAAGCTTATAGAAAGCTTAGAGGGTGGTGAAAGTGTGTGTGCAAGGTAGTAATATGAACATGCAATGTCAGAGTAATGCGGAATATGCAGATGGATCCATAATATCATGAGTCATACCAAGGCTATGCGATGCAAGACATGAATGGTATCGGTCATCCCAAGGCCATGCGATGTGCAATGCAACTCAAGCATACAGATCCTCATCTATGTCCACACATCAATACAGCTTAAATATGGGATATCACCGGGGTCTAGTACACTCTAAACCAGATTGCCGCCACATCGCGTGCAATAAGATAAGTGAAAAAGACCTCATTATCCGTCTGCCAATATCAGGCGTAACTCGTCGATAGCGGACTCATTCCTCGAGCTGGTCAGACTCAGCCTGGCATTGCCCCCTACACTCGGGCGGGTAAGGCCGCACCTCCTTCCAACCTACCATGACACAGTGGAGATCGCGACCGTCTGGTAATCGGTACTCAACGCTTATCTACCTACTTGGTCTAGACGTTGGAGCAACCTCTTAGTACCATAAGGGTTTAGGGACTTTCACCCAGGGATATCTATAGCATCCCATGTAGAACAAGATTTTCGGTATCCAATCCTGCCAACCACGATGCGTCTGTGGAGGCTACGGCCCTGATATCGCTAGGGCGTACAATAACCATGTCACACAAATGTAAAATACATGAATCACGCTATCCAGTCATGCAACAAATCCTGCGCATATCGTGCACTCATGTAGGGCAACACCGCCTAACCGGGAGTCATAAATAACCTGCCCGAAGGCATATGCTATGATCAGTCAATTCTCATGTCAAGCATACATATGATGCGTATGATCATGAGTCATAAAGCTATATTAAATATGTTATAATGAGATGAACTATCCTTACAATGCAGGTAGGCCTGGGCTGCCTATACACAATAAGTACGGGCCTAATAATGGGTCCTAAGCAGAGTCGTAATATGGACATCCAACTAGCATTACACTCGCAATGTGGACGTTAAACCAACATTGCTCCCAAGGCATAGTCCGTAAAGAATATCCTTATATAAATCAGGTTGGGATCACACATTGCAATGGACCTTAGGTACATCCCATTGGGCCTTAAATATATCAAATGGGCCATATACTATGGGCCTTATATTCATTAAGTGGGCCACCTCCATGGACCGCACCAATGGGCCTTAAGTGCATTGCAATGGGTCATAACCCGTGAGCCTTAGAATGCATCAAATGGGCCCAATCTTAAGAGCCTTATACATATCAAATGGGCCTAATCCTGTCGGCCTTATATAATTCAAATGGGCCTAAACCCCTAGGCCTTATATAAGTCAAATGGGTTTAGTCCCATGGGCCTTAAAATATATCAAATGGACCTAATCCCATGGCCTTGGATCATATCAAGTGGGCCTAAACCCAAAATATATCAAATGGACCTAATCCCATGGCCTTGGAACATATCAAGTGGGCCTAAACCCATAGGCCTTAAATATCAAGTGGGCCTAAGCCCATAAGCTTTACATATCAAGTGGGCCTTACATCCACAACAAAGTGGGCCCCCAATAGAGTATTATCACTACACTAAGGAGGGCCCTAAAACAGACTAAGGTGGGGTCCACTGGAGATATGAATCTGGCTCAACATTTTAAGCTCATGCCCAAAATGAGATTGTAAAGTGGATAGACGGCTTGGATTTAACACACGCATCATGGTGGGGCTCACTGTCATTGGACAGTGTATGTGGGACACATGCACTAGGGCCCACCGTCCGCTGGACGGTAAGAATAAAACACATATATCTGGTGGGTTCCACCGTCCGCCTGGACGGTGGGAACAAAACCCACACCTCACTTGTGGGTCCCATGTGGGGCCCACTGTAATATTTATTTGGCATCCAACCCGTTGATAAGGTCAAACAAACCTGGTTGAAGGAAAATACAAATTTCAGCTTGGTTCAAAACTTCTGTGGGCCCCAAAAAAAGATTTCAATGGTAGATATTCAATTCCACTGTTTTCTGTGGTGTGGGCCACCTGAGTTCTAGATTGAGCTAAAATTTGGAGGGGGGCCACCTGAGGAGGGGACCCACCTCATGAACGGTGTGGATCTAACATATACATCATGGTGGGGCCCACGGCAGCAGCCGTGGGTGGCTAGCTGACCGTCCGCCTGCTGACGTTGCACGCAGCAGCGTGCATCTGCTGATCTGTTGTAGAGAGGAGACAGCGCCTCTTGCAAAAATTGGGAAAACTCGATTTTCTGGGGTTTTTTGGGTGTGGGGTCCGTATCATGAGAATCCACACCGTCCATTAGTTTCCCTGGCTCAAGACGAGCCCAAAGAGTCTAGAGTTTGAATTTTTTTGATGATTAGGAAGTGAAATAAAATAAGAAAAGTATCCTTGAATGGTAGTGATGCATTCTTCGATGCTACGGCCCACCAGATCTTCCAATCAACCCCAACTCTTGGCTCAACGCCTAAAAAGAGATGGGTGAGAGGATGGACGTCGTGGATTTCATACTTACATCAAGGTGGGGCCTAAGCAAGTGGACCACCCCAAAAGTCTCTTTTTTTTTTTGTTTAAACAGGGACGTCCAGCGTCTGACGCTGGACGGTTTCATTTTTTTTAAAAAAAAAATACAGTATGGTGGGCCCTGTTGAAGTGGGCCACCACTGATGGATGACGTGGGTACAACATATAGGGTGGGCCCCACTTGAAGAACACTTGGACAAAATACCTCAAGGTGGGGTCCATTCAAGTGGGCCACACAAACCTATTACATAAAATCAAGTAAAATTAAATAAAAAGAAATAAAAAGGGAGAGAGACATGGAGAGTGGGACACGCTTTGTGATGGAGGGCTCCGCCACTATAAGCCCTCCCTTGAAGAAATTATGCAATCGGATGGGTCCTTTAACACATGGGACCACCAAAATTTAAAATCAACGGTGGAGTTTCTTTCCCCACCAATATGGATGGTTTAGATGACCTTTCTAAAGAAATAAACATCATGATGGGGTCCATGGAGAATGGCCCCATCATGGAATGATCATGATGATCCAAGTGGTCCATCGACCACAACTTAGGGTCCCAAGTGAGATCCACACCATGGATCGGTGGGCCTCACTTGGCCCATCATAAAAATAAGAAAAACTACCCTATAGAGGCACCCACCGTCCGATCTTCTTGCTCCTACGGGTTTCTTAGCACCATAGCTTGGACTTCAATGGAGGAGATGGGGAATGGATGGTTAGGATGGGAGATGATGGGGTAGGAAAGTGGGCCACTTGGAGCTTTAGAAGGAGAGGGAGAATTCCATACGTGGGATCTCTTTTTACTTGGAGATTTTTACAAATGAGAAAGAGAGAGAGTTGTAGAGAGAGATGGAATGATGGGTGATGGAGTGATGGATGTGGTGATGGGTGTGTAAGAGCCACTTTTTGACTTTTGAGGCCTTTTGTGTAAGGGAGGCATGGGTTTGGAAGACTTTTGTGGTTGCTTGGGAAAAGGGGTGGGAGTGATGTGTACTTGACATGTACTTAACATGTGATGGATTGATGGATAATTGAATGATGGGATTGATGGGATTGATGTGATTGATGTGACACATTGTAGAGATTCTCTTGGGTTTCGCAATGCGCGACATTTTTCTCGCACCGAACGTTGGCCCACATCTCTTGACCAGGGTATCACCTCGGCGTGCGAGTCGCGGCATTGGAACCGCAGCGACGGCGCGGTCACTACGGTACAGAACTCAGGTCGAGTCGAAACAGGTTGACGTCATATGAATCAGGGTCATACGTCGATATCGGTTAAGGGTCGAAGGTTGTCGAAATTCGACCGGTAAGACCGTGAAAGTTTACGGAACGGTACGGACTAAGATACGGGTCTTACATTCAAGAACCAACACTTCAACTAATCAAACAAGTTGTTGAGGCCATCAAAGTAACAGAGTTATAAACCATTGATTCTGAAGGAAACTGGAGCAATGAACTTCTTCATCTTCCTCCCATCTAAGAAACAACTGTCAATGAGACAGAACTCATTCATACAGTCGATTAACTTCAATTGCTCATAATTGTTCTTGACCAAGGGGATGGAGAGGATGAAGCTGAAGTAGATACACACCCTCTTGTTGCCACTCCCTAGAACTCTCAAAGAGCGTCATCCTCATGATCCACTCAACAATAATCTCCAGTTTTGGGATCCTCACATGATGAAGAAGAACCACTTTAGTCTTGTATAACATCTGAAGTTATCATCTCTAACCAAGTAACAACAGAAGTTTAAGCGGCCAATGTTTTTGTTTCTCGTCAAGTGTCGATACCCGATCTAACGTTGATGTCAGTTGATGGTGCTTCAGTATCTCCTATGATGACCGAAGACGTGCTTCCAATTGAAGGAATTCTCTCATCCCTATAATAAGCTCTTAGTGGTGATATTTCTGTGACCAAGTCTCCCGTGCCCTTTATTGTGCTATAACAACTTAAAGAGGAAATTCATGCTCTTGTATATATGCTTGGGGGTATAGGAGGCTACGTCGAATGAATTGATTGAGAAGCTTACTGAACTCATGAATCACTTCCAAGTATTCTCTCTCTCGGACGATGTTGAGACTCAAATATTGCATATTTAACCCTTCAATTACATTAGTTTTCCTGGCATTTAATTGATAATTTAATTTAATTATATATGTTCTTGTCATGCGAGGTAATTCAGAAGCTTATGATGAATATGCACTTAAAATGATGGACTTAGAGCTCAAAATAAGACAATGAAGAATTGGAGATTTGGAAGTAGGGGTGTACATTGAGTCGAACTGAGTCAAGCTGGCCTCAGCTCGACTCGACACGACCACTAGCTGACATCAGCTCGAACTTGGCTTGGCTCAGTCCTCAAGTTTGATTGGCTATCTCGGCTCAATTTACTCAGTAGCTTGGGCCAATTCAAGCCAAGTTCGAGCTAAGATCGAGCCGAGTTCTCCATTGCAGTATTTTCACAAACACCTGTACTGCACCTTTGAAATCTCACTGTATTTGAGACAGCAACAATGGTTTTACAGGTAATTTATCAAACACCTTTTAAGCAACATAAAAATTAAGAAAAAAAAGGTGTTGGTTTCATATACATACCTTCCTTGCCACTAGCCACACTTCTTTAAGTCATTTCATCAAACACTTGTGAGCAACATCAATATCAAAGTAATCGAGTCACTGAATTGGTTTTATCAGAGTTCGATTCAAGCTAGGTCCAGCTCGAACTTGGCTCGAACTCATTTTCGAGCTCAAAAAATCAGCTCGACTCGATTTACACTCAGCTTCGAACCAAGTCAAATTGAGCTTTTTCAAGTCGAGTTGAGCGAGCTAACTGAGCTAGCTCGATTCATGTATACCTCTATTTGGAAGTCATTAATGAAGAATTCACATGTTAAAGATATAAAGAAACCAAGTGAGAAATGAAGAGAATCGAAGATTTGAAGTGAAAATTCAGCTAGCCCAAGTTTTGGTTCGGCTAGCCCAAGCTTGAAATTTGGCCAGCCAGAGAAAGTTCGGGGTGAAACTCCAGCAACATTTTCTTTTAGAATTTGCAGGAATTCAGCTAGCCAAATGACAAATTTGACTGGCAAAAGGTTGGGCAGATTTTGAGCGAATTGCGTAAATTTGAGGCGGTTTTCGAATTCTTCCAATTCGGTGTGAAAGTTGGACTTCCCCAACTATAAATAGGAGTTCCTAAGATGCTCCAAAGCATATTCTAGGGTTTGGAAAGGGATAGGAATTTTAGGTGAAGCGCTAACAATGTTCTTCTACTTTGATTTCTTCATGGGTTATAGTAGATTTTTCTTGTTTTTCTTTTATTTTTCTTCTAAGATGTTAGTCTTCTTAGGCTAATCTCTTAGCTAAGGCTAAGGGATGAAACCTATAGTTTATTTTAATGTTTGGTTTGCTTTGATTTAAGTATATGTTGAACTTCCATTAAGTCTTAGTTTGAATTAAGATATATTTCTAGTTTTCTATGATTTATTGTGACTGAAATTATAGTAAATGCTGTGAAGGCTCTTGATATGATCTTATAGACTTTAGAATTGTGTGGTGTGTAGAAGTCGTTATTCACCACCGTTTCCTGGTCATGGTAGGATGATTGAATTTCCCTACCATCATTACAATTAGATGGATATTTGGGAACCAAATTAATGGAAGGATCAGATTCTATTTTAACCGCTCCATCATCTGATTGGATAGGATAGGACTTCGATTCTAATTGAGTTATCATTGAATTAAGTAGATTGAATATTAAGATTGTTATAAGTGGATTCATAAATCCTTAGTCTTTTATCTTAATTATTCAAAACTCTTTTTATCTCGCAGGATTAAAAACCCAGACAAACCAAGTTAGACTTAGATTAGTTGTAAACCATGTTTCCCATTCCCTGTGGATTCGACCTCATTCTTACCGAGTATTACTATATCGATCCTATAGTTGGGGTTGTGAACAAGTTTTTGGTGCCGTTGTCAGGGAGTAGCGTTGAACACGATTAGGTTTAGGTTTTTCTAGATTTGATTTTTATTTTAGGCTAAATTTTCTTATTTTCTGAAATTTTCTAATATAGGGTTTTTAGGATTTTTCATTTTTTTTTTTTTTTTAGGATTCATCTTATTATTTTTTTTCCTTCTAACATTGCTAACATAGTTTGATTGTTTTGATTTTGTCAGATCTTCAATTGTAGTTCTTCTCTTTTGGTAACTTCTTCCCTTTACTTACTTTCCATATTGCAGTAGGAATTTTTTTTTAGAAATTTATTTTAGGAATAGATTTAGAATTAAGGTTTCACCATGTACATGCAAGAGTTGACATGTAAGTATGCTAATCTACTTCTAGAATATGAGAGATTACGTGAAGGGGTGTCAGATGATTATGTTAGGAAGCAACCTATGTCTCAAATTTTTTCTTAAACCATTATCAAGAACTGACTGGAATGTAATGCTCCACTAGTTAAGAAGTCTATAGGCGATCATATGCGGGAGAATAATTACACTCCACGGATTAGGAAATCATTATATGATTATTGGAGTAAGAATGATTATCACCCATCTCGCAAGAAGAAAACAATGGGTGATAATACACACCAACAACCATTAAACCCTCCCGTATATGACCTATATGACTATGATTAGTGGAAACATCAACATTAGAGAGATGAACCAACGATCGAATATAATGACTATCCTCTCGGATCCCCTACCTTTAAGATCTAACCAGAAATAATCCAAGAGGAGTTAATTTAGAAATTCATGGATGCTCAAGAGAAAATTAACCAACACATCGTGCAATCAGTTATAAAAATTAGAACATCATGTGAATTGCTCAACTCCTTAATTCAAAGAATTTAGTTGCACCTCAATAAGGAGGAAGAGGCTAGGTTATCCCAACCTCAGTCCAATCTAGAAACACAATGTGGGGAAAGTGATCCTAACTCGCTTGTAAAGAATACTAAAATTGAAAATGAGGAGTTGGATTATATTAATGAATATACGGTTCAATCTCCTGAAGAGTCGATCTTGATGACTGTTCAAAGGAATGATCAAGAGACATGGGTATCTTTCAAATATAATGATGTTGACCCACTCCACCTAAATGACACGCTTGATTTTAAAGTAGAGGATGAGCCCCTTTTAACTTAACCTCACGACTCTTTTGAGGTGTGCTCGGCCCACTCCCCTGATTTAGATTATGGTATGATTAGGGAGATGGATGACTTGCTTAATACGACTCAGAAGTTTAAAACTACTCAGTGGAGGCCACTATTTGAGCAACCAACCCTTGACGATATAATGCCTCTATTGACTAGCATCAAGAAACTGAGTCTTCACATTAAATCTTCACCTACTAATCCACAATTTATCTATGCAGGGCAAGGTGAGATGTATCCATTGATGATTGACTCTCACTAAGATGAAGAGCAAGAGAGCATGCTTCCCTCTATTCTCAAAGAAGACGAAGGAGTCCTTGGGCATATCATCACAGACCTCAATGTAGAAAATGAGCTCCTCTCAACTGAATGTCTCGACTCTTTAAAAGTTTTCTTGGCACACTCTATAGATTCAAACAATTCTATATTATAATACATAGTGGACGCCTTGCAAGATAATACCTCGGTAGTTGATATTGACCGAGGGAATCATTCTTCTCAAGCACCTCATTTCACAGATCTTGAATGTTTACCATCAAAGGAGGAGAACCTGAAAAATGAACCGAAGGCTGAAACTTCAGAATGTATTGAGACTATACTGCCTGATGAGAATTTTTATGAATTTCACCTACTTGTAGTCTCTGATTCACCGTGGTGTACTAACATTGAAAAAATTTCTGTCACAGGTGAATATTATCCACTTTGGATACCTCAGGAGATTAAAAGAAGGTTTTTATTGAGGTTCATAAATTTCTCTAGATATTTATGCTCCAGGGCATCCAAGTGTCACACCCCAAACTCAAAAACCGGGCTTACAGAATTTTCGATCACTGAATTCGGTGCCGACAACCTCTATAGCACCCCATTCTAAGCTTCCGGAACCCATATGCTAGGTTTCGATCCTGAGACCGTACAAGGAGGATTTTCAGTCTAAATTTTTTATTATAAAGGAGCATAATTAAGTCACAAAATGACATCACCATATATCCACTATAATAAATCATTTGAGTACAATGTGGTACGGGAAATACAAGAATAACCTAAAAGCTCTAAGAAAATCTGTTGTAACTCCTGCCTCAATGCTACTGTGACCTAACGTCACTTACATGTAACGGTCGTGTATAAGCTTACAACGAAGCTTAGAGGTTGTGTGCGTGTGTGTGTAATGCATGTGCCAAGCATAAATATCAGAGTATGCGAAAATACTACCAAGTCCATGAATGTTATCAGCCATACCAAGGCTATGCGATGTAAGGCCTGCGTAACCAAATGTTATATGCAAGATGCAAAGCATGCATGCCAGTCGTCATTAAATCCACATATCAATATGGTTCATCTCTGGAATATCACCGGGGTCTAGTACACTCTATTCTAGATTGCCGCCCAAATTGGACGTGCAACCATGCAAGTGGAAAAGACTTCACTACCCGCCTGACCAGTCGTCTGCCAATATCTACCCGGCTAATCGATACTAGACCCATTTATGAGCTGGTCAAACTCAGCCCAACCTTACCCCTACCCCCGGGTGGATAAGGTCACACCCCTTTTCAACCGACCATGACACAGTTAGAGACGCGGCCCACTGGTATTCTGTGCCTGGGTGTTCATGTATCCACTCAGTCTTAACGTTGGAGCAACCCCTTAGTACCATAAGGGTTTAGGAGCTTTCACCCATGGACATTCAAAGTGCCCATATGCTAAAACTAAACATTTTCGGTATCCAATCTAACCATCTACAATGTGTTTGTAGAGGTCACAGCCCTGATATCGCTAGGGCACCAAGTGATCATGTCACACAAATGTGAGATGCACGAGTCATACCATCCAGTCAAGCATCAAACCTGCATGTATTGTGCGATCATGTGGGGAAACTCCGTCTCACAGGGAGTCCCATCAACATCTCAGCTCAATGGTATATGCTATGATCAATCACTCCTCATAACATGCATACGAATGATGCGTATGGGCATGAACCATGATGTTATACTAAGCATGTTCTCAGTGTATCCTACTAGGCTACGTATACTAGCACGATTATCAGATATAGCAGGCGATGATTGACTTTAATCGATGTGTCACTTACAAGAATAGGGGCTGAACAATACAACCCATATAGAAGTGTATATGGAATGGTCCATGTTAAACTACCATAACCTATTTAAGGTACTAACATATCATATACCTTAAGGTGAGGTCCCCTACAAGGACGGTGGATCTAACCCACGAATAGAGATAAGCTTCAACAGTGGACGTACCAAATCTGATAGCACATATTCTTCCATTAACGACAAGAGGTGATTCTCATGACTACACAACAAGGTGAATTAAGAGGGTGAACTACGTATAACAAGTGGGCTTCCTCGCCCTCTCTTATTATGAAATAAACTGGGCCTTCCTATGGGGCTCGATATGAATGCAAGGTGGACTCCAAAGTTTGGATAATTCCTACAAGGCATGGAGGAAGCACCATCATTAGTGGAGGCCCAACGATTTGGGCTAGCCCAATGAGTATTACTAACATCGGTGGGGATCTAATGATTTGGGTTAGCCCACTAGGTTAAGGGTGAAAATGGGCTTAACAATGGGCCTTAGGGAGGTTTACAATGGTGGACATTTAACCATCATTATCCTAAGGTGCGGTTCATTTGGTATTGGAATTGGGATCACAATGGGGCCCTCAACTTTTAAGATTTCTAATAGGATGGATGGATAGTGCGTGTACTGTACACACATCATGCCCCACACATCACAATTGGGCTCACACGTACAATGCGTCTCACACAAGGGCCTCACACAAGGGCCTCATACATCACAACGAACCTCATCTCATGGGCCTCATATACATCACATGGGCCTCATATACATCACAATGGGGCTCATATACATCACAATGAGCCTCATCATATGGGCCTCATATACATCATAATGGACCTCACCATATGGGCCTCATATACAGCAGGTGGGCCCTACACAAACAACAGGTGAGCCCTGCACGTGCCAGATGGACCCCATCAAGTGGACAACATGGACATGAAACACATACATCATGGTGTATCCCACCGTCCCAGCAGATGAAACACATATAGCAGGGTGGGTCCCATCATCCCAGCTGGACGGTGTGAACACCACACGAACATCACGTGGCCCCACCGTCCTCAGATGGACGGTGAGGATAAAACCCATACGTCAGTGGGGTCCATGTCCTCAAATGGACGATGGGGATAAAACCCATACATTAGTGGGGTCCACGTCTAGGTTCTGGACAACGTGGATAAAACACTTACATCATGATGGATCCCACCGTCCCTTGCTAGACGGTGTGGATGCCACACATGCAGAGGGTGCGTCCCACACCCCAGGACGGTTGATGGTGTGGATATAATACATGCAGGTGGGTCCCTGGACACCACAGGCATCTGGTGGTCCCACGTGTTGGATACAACACCTACATCAGGGTGGATCCCTATAGCTGCTGGACACATGGTCCAACAGCGTCCCACCCACTTGGATGTTGAGGATACAACACATTCACCAAGGTGGGTCCCCACCAGCTACCCGATCAAGCCAATATTTGTGTTTTCCCTTCGTCCATGCAGGCCCAAAAATGGACAGCAAGGTGGGCCGGTTGGACATGGCAGTGAGGTGGGACCACTTTAGACAGAGGTGTGGTCCACTAAATGTACAACATGGATCAATTCAGACATCATCAAGGTGGGCCATCAATAGGGGGAGGGAGAGAGAGAGACAGAGAGAGAGAGAGAGAGAGAGAGAGAGAGAGAGAGAGAGAGATGTGGTGGGGGAGCTCCACCACTATGAGCTCCCCTGGGGGTGAAAATATACAATGCATACAACATGTTGTGTCACCCCCCAAACTCGGAAACTGGGCTCACAAAATTTTTGATCGCTGAATTCAACATTGACAGCCTCCATAGTACCCCATTCTCGGCTCCCAGCACCCATACCAAGTTCTGATCTTGAGATCCTACAAGGAGGATTTCAAACATGATTTTAATTCTGTACAAGCATAACCAGAAGCATAACCCACGAACAATAACCACAAGAGCACCATCACAAAATCCACTAAGATCAAAAACTTTTGAGTACAATGCGTCTGAAGAGAAATACAATATAGTGCAAATAACAAAAACTCCAAAAGCTCGACTGTATGCTCTTACTGCTACTATGCTACGGCTGCGTCCTAGAGTCACATGCACGCATCAATCATGTATAAGCTTATAGAAAGCTTAGAGGGCGGTGTAAGTGTATGCGTAATATGAGCATGCTTAGAATGCAAGGTCAGAGTAATGCGGGATCATGCGGATGAGTACATGAATGCAAGTAGCCGTACAAAGGTTATGCGGTGCAAGATATAAATGTTATCGGCCATATCAAGACCATGCGATGCATAATACAACTCAAGTATGCCAATCCTCATACATGTCATCAATATCAGTACAGTTCTTAGTATGGATAATCACTGGGGTCTAGTACACTCCAAATGGCACTACCGCTCTCCTAGCCGCACAGTCCAAGTGAGCGTAAGAAACCTCACTATCCACTTGGCCAATAGTCTATCAATACCTATTCGGCACATCGATAATGGATCCATTCACGAGCTGGTCAAACTCAGCCTAATAATGCCCCTTACGCTCGGGCCAGTAAAGCTACACCCCTTTCCAACCGACAACGACATAGTGGGAGATGGCCTACTAGTATACGGCCCTCACGTGCTCATGTATCCACTCAGTATTGACATTGGAGTCATCCTCTGGTACCATCGGGTTTAGGATTTTCACCCAGGAACATTTATGACGCCCCGATGCTTGAAACAGTATTTTCGGTATCCAATCCGGTCATCCACGATGTGTCTGTGGAGGCTATGGCCCTGATGTCGCTAAGGCATACAATAATCACAATCACACAATGCAAAGTGCATGAGTCATACAGTCAAATCATGCATTAATCCTATGCATATCGTGCCCTTATATGGGATAACTCCGCCTATCAGGGAGTCCCATAAACTACCTGCACCACGGCATATGCAATGGCTAGTCACATCTCATAACAAACATACAAATGATGCGTATGGGCATGTATCATGATGCTATGATGTCATAGACTCATAATCGGCAATGGTAGCCAGTATCGGCAATCGGTACTGATAATCAGCATCGATAATCGACCTCGACGCAAGGCAGGGTCCATAGATGGACGGTTGATAATGGATCAATTAAAATCAATGAGGCCCAAGCGTTTAGGTTAACCCATTAGGGAATGATAAGAATGGACCTAATAAGGCCTAAGGGAAGGTCACAATGTGGACGTCCAACCATCATTGCCCATCAATGTGGACCTTTAACCAAAATTGCTCCCAAAGAGTGGCCCACATAGGACCATACAAACAATGGGCCCACGGCCTCGCACCAGGGCCTAATATACATCATCATGAGCCTCAATTGCATAAAATGAGCTAATTCAAATGGGCCGAATCAAATGAGTCAAAGCAAATGGGCCGAATTAATTGGGCTGTTACAAATGGGCTGAATCAAGTGAGTCGAATCAAATAGGCCAAATTGATTGGATCGTTACAAATGGGCCGAATTAAGTGGGTCAAATCAAACGGGCCGGTGTAAATGGGCCGAATTGATTGGGCCGTTACAAATGGACCGAATCAAGTGGGCCCCTAATACATTAAATGGGCCATACCAATGGGTCGTACCAACTACTCCCTTCACCCATTGTTAGAGATGATTTTAGAGCATTATTTAAAAATGAATCATATACAAGGATCATCTGGACCATACCACAAATGACAGTGGTGATAATGATTTCCACAATTAAATTTCAATGGGCCACATCATAGTATTTATTTCCCATCCAGTCTATTCATAAGGTCACAAAGACCTGGATTTTAGAAGGAAAACAAATATTGTATTAATTGCTTCAAAACTTTTGTGTTCCCACAAGGTTTTTAACGGTGGACGTTTAATCCCCCCACTGTTTTACTGTAGTGTGGTCCACTTGATAAATAGCATGGATAAAATACATATATCAGGTGTAGGTCACACAGAACTTACTAATGTCATGGTGCCCATTGATGGATGGTATAGATGAAGCACGTACATCGTGCATAGTCCATAGAACTTGCTAGTGGAAACAGCAGCTGATAGAACTCATACACCATGTGGGGCCTCATCTAAATGAACGGACAGTGAGGATGCAAATATACATCACAGTGGACTCCACCTGTCCGCTGATGAATGGACGACGTTAATATAAACATACATTAAGTTGGACGCCACCCGTCCAGATTGTTGGACGGCGTGGATACAAACATACATCAGTGGGACCCACCACTCACGTGGCCCACCTTACATATACATATATATATATATATATATATATATATATATATATATATATATATATATATATATATATATATATATATAAAATATAAATTACAATAGCCACCGTGGAGATCTCATGCACATTACATGGTGTGTCCACACGTGTGGCCCACCTCAAATCATGATAATATATATTATATTAATATATATATATATATATATATATATAACATATAATATAATATATTATATGTACATGCACAGATCCACCGTCCAGATACATCTGGACGTTGCAAATGGTGTATATTGAAGGTGGGTCCCACGTATGAGTGGCCCACTAGTGCATCATGTAATATAAAATATTATATTATAAAGTAATATATATATATATATATGTGTGTGTGTGTGTGTGTGTGTGTGTGTACATGTGTGTGGGAGGGTGGGATGTGTCAGCATCCATGCCCTCATCCTCTTTTTTTTTTTTGTTAGCTTGTTAGTATACACACGTCAGTACACACACTTCATGTTAGCCACCTCCACTAAGACCTTAAGTGTTGAAATGAGGTATCTCCACTCAGTCTGCCAATTGAGCTATGGATCTGGGTGCGTCCAGACCCTGGAGAGCCCAGATGCAGTTGCACTTCACGGTGGAGTCCCACCATTATGATGGACGGTGCGGATGAAACACAAATTAGTGGGGCCCACTTCATCAAAACGGATAAAAAGAGAGAGGGAGAGAGAGGGAGAGAGAAAGACAGTGATGGAGGGACCTCGCCACTATGGGTCCCTCATGATTACAACATACATCTTAATGGGTCCCACCAACAAGTGGACTTTCAAATGAAAATCGACGATAAAGCACCCACCTATTTGCCTCCTTCTTTAGCTCCTTGGTCCCTTAGTCTTCTATGTACTTATGCTCGACTTTTAATAGTAGATGATGGAGTTTTAAAGGTGGGGATGAGAGATGAGAGGGTGGGAAAGTAGGCCACACTTGTTGTTTAGGGAGAGAGCTTGGATGTATGGAATTCTTAGTTGCTTGAGAGTGAGGAGATGGAATGAAAGAGAGAGAGGGAAGTAGTGGGTTAAAGGGATGGGGTGATGTAAGGCAGGAAATGGGAAGGTATGGTTATAGTTGAAAATTGTAAAAAGAGGGATGGTTAGGGGAGAGAGAGTTGACTTTGTGGAGAAAGAGGGATGGGTGCTTGTACTTAGGGTATGGGTTGTACTTGACTTAAGTGGTTGATTGATTGATAGGACACATTGTAGAGATTCTCTCAAAATTTGCAATGCGCGACGTTTCTTCGGAATGAACACGGACCCACAACTTCTATCCTAGGTGTCGGATTGGTGTGCGAGTTGCGGCGTTAGAACCACGTCGATGGCGCGGTCGCTAAGGTATAAGTTTCGGATTGAATCGACTTCAGTATATAGGAACGACTTAGGATTGCATGCAAATATCAGATACAAGTTGAGGTTGCTGAAATTCGACCTGAAGGACTGCGGAAGCCAACGAAACAGTACGATCTAGGATACGGATCTTACATGTTGGGTCCCATGTCATGTGGACCTTCAATCAAAGGAAAAAATCAGGTTGGGAATCCCATTCCCACCACAAAATCATGGTCTAAATGACCATTAATAAGTTTGGTATCAAATAAACATCATGGTGGAGTCCATCGAGTATGGCCCCATCATGGATTAAACATATGAATCATGGTGGGCCATTGGCCATACCATCAATCGATAGGCCCTCACTTGGTCCAACACTAAAATCACAATCTAATCCTACAAAACACCCACCAATGGTCTTCTTCTTTGGCTCCTTGGAATCCTTGACTCCTAAACTCTCTCTTTGATGAAGGATGATGAAGATTGAAGGGTTGGATGGTGAAATTTGGGGGTAGAGAGATGGGCCTCTTGGTTTCTTTTTCTTTCCTTAGAATTTTTCTCTCATGGTTTCTTGGAAATGGTAGAGAATGAGATGGGATGGAGTGAAATGAGAGAGGAGTGGTATTATATAAGAGGGATGGGATGAGAGGAATGGGTTTGTAAGAGGAGTGACATAAGAGGTATGGTTTTGGTTGACTTTTGGGTGAGAGAGGGATGGGTGTCATGCCTTGTTGGTAAGAGAGGGATGGGCTAAGTATGGGTTGAAATGATGTTGTACTTGATTGATTGATGTGATAAGTTAGGTAGAGAATCTCTAGAATCTCTTAAAATTTACAACACACGGCGTTTCCTCGAGATATACGTAGGCCCAGTACTCCTAACCTGGGCATCACATTGGTGCGTAAGATGCGGTGTTGGAACTGCGACCACGGCGCGATCGATAAGGTATAGGTTTTGAGTCGAGTCGACTTAGATCTTCGGAATGCGACTGAGGGTCATGCGCAAACACTATCTATAGGTCAAGGGTCGTCGAAATTCGATGGGGAGGATCGCGAAAGTTGGTGGACTAGTACAGTACAAGGATATGGGCCTTACACCAAGCCTATTACAAAAAGGGATTTTGGATGATTTTGTTGAGAAATCTACCGAGAAATTCATCAAGATATTAGCCGAAGGAGGAACTTTATTGCATGATTGAATAGTTTTCCTTTGCTTTCCTAGCTTAGGAATAAAATTTATTTATTTTCTTAGGATTAATTTGCTTTTCACAATTTAGTTAGTCATTAGAACCACATTTTATTTGAAGATCGTATTCACTTCACAGGTACTTTTCATATACTTCCCTTTATTTTCATTACTTTCAATTTTGCTCTTATTGCATATGCTTATACATTGAGGATAATGTAGATTTTAGGTTGGGGGGTAGGTTTCCTTTCGAAAATTCTTCGGATTTAAGCAAAATTGTTAAATTTTTTAGCTAAATTTCTTCAAAATTCTTTAAATTTTTATGAATTTAAGTGATTTTGAAATTAATCTATAGATTAGAATTATAAGATACTTAATGTTGATGATTTATGACTCTTAGATTTTAGTTATTTGATAGATTTTAAAATTAAGTTGAGTTATTAATTCTTAATTATAAGTTTTAAATGTTAATTGAGTCATAATTTCACATGTCACATCTAGCTTACACATTAAAGTTTTAGTTTGATATTGAATTGTTAATTTAACGATTATTATGAATGATAGGAACTAAAACTTGGAGAATTTGTCCATCATGTTCAATAAAAAAATG
Organism: Magnolia kwangsiensis; assembly: GCA_037074715.1. Lineage (NCBI taxonomy): Eukaryota > Viridiplantae > Streptophyta > Magnoliopsida > Magnoliales > Magnoliaceae > Magnolia > Magnolia kwangsiensis. The sequence goes on along the minus strand of CM073571.1, from coordinate 115,865,518 downwards.
AGAAAAAAAATACCCAGCAAAAAAATTATTTGTCATCGAAAATGACTATCTATTTAAGTTCATTAAGGACTATTGAAAAGAAGAAAAAAGCGAAATAGTGTGAAAGCCATCGATGGAAAAATTAAAAGATGAAAGAATAAAGTGTTGAACTGTAAGGCAAGTTTTGATTATCTTGAACTCTTTTGATTATTAATGTCATCATGAAAATAAAGAATTGAACATTTGGTTGTGATAAGTCTAGAATTCACTATGCACCCATGGAACTCAACGTTTAGAATTGTTCTAATTAGAGGATTAATCCTTTGAACCTATTTAGAAAATTTACAAAGCACTAGAGTTTAGGAGAAAGTAATTCTCAACATTAATTTATTTTCGATATTTATAATATGGATTGTTTTTAGATTCGCTTCAGTTTATAGAAATTATACTTTAGTTTTTGAAATATCTCACGTATGTTTTGCTCGGGACTAGAAAAATACTAGTTGGGGGGTGTGTTGCGACTCAAATATTACATATTTAACCTTTCAATTACCTTAGTTTTCCTAGCATTTAATTTAATTCTATATGTTCTTATCATGCGAGGTGTTTCGAAAGCTTATGATGAATATGCACGTAAAAGGATGGATTTAGAGCTAAAAAGAAGACATTGAAGAATTAGAGATTTGGAAGCCATTAATGAAGAATTCACATACCAAAGATCCAAGTAAACTAAGTGAGAAATGAAGAGAATCGAAGATTTAGAGTGAAAATTCGACTAGCCCGAGTTTTGGTTCGGCTATTCCAAGCTTAAAATTCGGCCAACCCGAGAAAGTTCAGGTGAAATTCTAGCAACATTTTCTTTTAGAATTTGTGAGAACTCGGCCAATCGAAGGACAAATTCAGCTAGCTGGAGTGTCGGTTCAGCTGGCTCAAGTTTTGGTTCGACTAGCCGAAGGTTATGCAGATTTTGTGCGGACTGCGTAAATTTGAGGCGATTTTCAGATTCTTCCAATTCGATGCAAAAGTTGAAGTTCACCAACTATAAATAGGAGTTCTTAGGATGCTCTAAAGAATCTCCTAGGTGGAGCGCCGACATGTTCTTCTATTTCAATTTCTTCACGGGTTCTAGTAGATCTTTCTAGTTTTTCTTTTATTTTTCTTCTAAGATGTTAGTTTTCTTAGGCTAATCTCTTAGCTAAGGCTAAGGGATGAAACCTATACTTTATTTTGATGTTTAGTTTTCTTTGATTCAAGTATATGTTGAACTTCCATTAAGTTTTAGTTTGAATTAAGATATATTTCTAGTTTTCTATGATTTATTGTAACTGAAATTATAGTAGATGTTGTGAAGGCTCTTGATATGATCGTATAAACTTTAGAATTGCATGATATGTAGAAGTCGTTGTTCACCATCGTATCCTAGGCATGGTAGGATGATTGAATTTCCTTACCATCATTACAATTAGATGGATAATTGGTAACCAAATTAATGGAAGGTTCATATTCTGTTTTAACTGCTCCATCATCCGATTGGATATGATAGGACTTTGATTCCAATTGAGTTATCGTTGAATCAAGTAGATTGAATATTGAGATTTCTATAGGTGTATTCCTAGATCCTTAGTCTTTTATTTTTATTATTCAAAACTCTTTTTATCTCGTTGGATTAAAAAGCCCATACCAACAAAGTTAGACTTATATTAGTTCTAGACCGTGTTCCCCATTCCATGTGGATTCGACCTCATTCTTGCCTAGTATTATTACATCGCGACCCTACACTTGGGGTTGTGAACAGACGGCAACCTAATGGTCAAACTATTATCACTTAGAGAATTTTTTATATGATAAAAGCGTATCGAAAGCTCCATACCATGATCGAGCATCTTAAATCCAAGTAAGCAAACATTACTTCTCAAGTGACTATGGTTAGCGATGTTGTAAAGAAGCTCTCTACCAAACATGAAGATTTAAAGAAATCTGATTTGAGTTAGAGGGTATGATCATACAAAATGTTGCTTTAAAAGTGCAATTGGAGGTGCTGAAGAGGTGTTTCGAGGAGAAGAAAGTGGAGCGTGGTCAGAGGAAGAAGGCGATTAAGGACCTAGCCATGTTTTCCAAATCAAAAACAGAGGTCGGCCAGGTTAGACGAAGATCCTTGAGACATCAGACTATTTTAGCCAGGAAGAAGGATAGACGAGAGAAAGTGAAGAATGCAATTTCTACATTTTCTACTTTTGAGTTCTAACTTTCCTCCTGTAGATTCAACAATTAATAAAATTGACCTCCAACCCACCTTTATTTTGTTTCCTTGGTCATCTTTTACTAAGCATTTTCTTTTATTTTTACAATTCATAACTGACTTGGTGATGTGGCACATAAAAAAAGAGGAGTCGTGCTCTACCTCAACTAAAATAAATGACATGATGGCTTCATGTTCTAACTTCCTAAGAATACGAGGCGTTGCTACATGTCATTACTTCTTATGATGCATTGAACATGGGGGAGCATAATCGCCTATATAAATTGCACTCAATTCCATATTGCAGCTCACTAAAAACCCACACACTTCCCAAAACTCCTATATTTGATTTATGAATATGGCTTCCAACCAATCCTCTTCTTCCTTCCTTAATTAGGCCAAGGCTTACATGAAAGAGATTCTCAATCTCAGCATTACTGATTATGTCCAGTCTTCCCACTTGTTTAGCATTACTTTCTTCATCAGCATTGCCTCTGACGCTGCTAACTTTCTTCATCAGCGCTGCTAACTTTCTTCATCAGTGCTGCCTCTAAAACTGCCACTATTGACATACCTTCGGGAGAACTTCTGGAGGTACTGAGGAAACTCCATCACCTTGGAGAGATATTCTTCTAGCTCGAGTTTGAGTTGTAGAGGGTTGCTAAATATTTGAGACACCAAGCCTCTGTGTAGGAGAAAGAGTGTTCTTATACTACAAAGGATCATGTCATTCCAGAGGATCTCATTTCCTTCTTGGACTTGCAGATTGCCAACTACCAGGCTTGGTCGAATGTGAACCTTGTTGGCAAGAGAGAAGCAAAAGGCAGAGTTTTCTCAATTGACGGTCGTATAGATCAACTCCTACACTTCCTGAACATCTTTATGGTTGAGGGATCTCACTAGAAGCACCAGAAAGATATTTTAGAGGTCGATAGATGTGCGTGGTCCTTGATTTTGAGAAAATTAAGGCAGCAAATGCCTAATAAGATTTTCTTGGCTGGTGGCCCACCTCTTCATCAATAAAATTGCTCCTTTTTTTTCATATTTCGTGTATCACATACGTATTGCTACTCACTTGGTCATATTGTTCCCAACTTAGAACAATATTATTACTATTGCAATATCGGCATTCAACATTTCAATACAAAAAAAAAAAAAAAAAAAAAAAATAATGGTATTGTTGTTGTGATCGACTGCACTCATTCTAAGATACTTGGTCGATGAGAATCTTCCAGCTGTGTGCACCATTAAATGAATGTGAAAATGGATCAAGATCACTACTTTTACTATAATTTACCTTATCGGCCAATTCCATGTAGAGGAAGTGTTGTCAATGATTAGGTTGCTGGCGATTTTCTGCTCAATAAAATCAGCCGACACAATGTCACATTTCGAGCTCGGCTGCCATCAACAATAGTTTCCTCTTTTCTTTTGTCATAACTGCCTCACTAACGGGGCACATGAAAATGGATAGATGTGCGTGCCATTTTTCAAGTCAGCATATGTTGTGGTTGCGTGTTCTAACTTCTAAGGAATATGATTCAACGCCGTAAACTTTAATTCAGTTATTCCAACCACCACGCCTATTGAATGTAGGCATTAAATGGCTCCGATGATGCTTATAAAAGCATCATTCCTTTCTGTCCTGCATCCTACACCTCCCTACTTCTTCCTCTATCTTTGAACTGTCTACAAACTTAGCCTCATGTCTTCCTCCATCTTCTATGCATAATCCCTAGCCTTTTTAAAGGAGATTCTCGCTATGGGAACCGAGTATTTCTCATAATCTGCTCTCCTCCACGATTTTATCCTTTCCTCAAGGATGTTATAGAGGCCTCTCAAACATCAGTTGAGTAGAATCAATAGGAAAACAACACGCAGATTAACAGTCGGTTGCATTTATGGTATCGGACAATGGAACAATGTCATTGTCACCTTTTCAATAAAGGCGAAGTGACTGGAGAGCAATGTTGTACCGTAATTCTAACAATTCTGAGAAAGCCAATAAGGGAGTGACATATGGCATTGTATAAGAAATAAGACATGGATAAAAGGATCTTCAAAGATTTGGAGCACTTTTTGTGAGTGTTCAACTGGTGTAAGTCTAATTTTACACGTCAGTGGATGGTCGACAGAATATTATGGTTAGTATACAAGAAGCACAGTCAAGCTATTTAAGATAACAAAAAGGCGACCGAGGACAGTCAAAACAAAACCTTGGCCGACAAAAGTGAAGCAAATGATCGAGAGGCATTCGTAAGAAGAATAATTGCAAATGAGAAACGTAACACGAGAAAGATCTAGAAAGAGGCTTTTTGACTATTGTAACTATTGCAATAATGGAAGAATGATCTTGAGGAATAAACTACAACAAAAATCTATACATAATAGAGGAATTCAACAGAGCAAGGCATCTCACACCAATCAAACTAATTAAATCTATCAATTTACTTTATCTCAACTCATCTTAAGAGTAGCGGTAATCAAGTAGTGGTAATTCTTAATTATCATCTTTAGTTGTAATCCAAGTCTATGCTCATACTTTGGATTTGTCTTTTATACGAAATCAAGCAGTTCTTTCAAGAGATGTATACATGTAGTTGCTCTTAGGGATCAAGTGTGAGTTTTTCCTTTGTTTAATTTATATAGGTATTTTGAAACTCTCTCTCTCTCTCTCTCTCTCTCTCTCTCTCTCTCTCTCTCTCTCTCTTTGTAGAAGGTATAAAGTAATCCATATTCGGAGGAATAACCCCACCCTCCGATTATCACCTGACTATTATAAACTTTCACAAGTGGCTGAGTAAGTTACCGATCTTCTTATAACCTAGTCATATACTTTCATACTGGACATATCAATTTATTTTAGCACTTGAGGTCGAAGTTGATTGGTTTGGATCGAGCTACTATATTGATTCTGTCATGCCAATATAATTAAAAACAAACCAAGCAGCCAACAAATACATGGCTACAAAAGGATGATATTAAAATATTTCTATATAAAAAATAAATTCACGAAAGGATTAACTAATCTGATCAGTGTGGTTTCATTATGTAGCCGATAAAACGTGCTCTAGACTTGGTTCAGCTTGATCGATTGGATTTTTAAAGTGTCCAAATGCATGTAAGAGCACTAAAACTTGTATTGCTCGGAGAGCACCGGAACCTTCTTCCATATATAATATAAGATCTACTTCGATTAGGGAAAGGTTACCTTGAGGCATCAAACCGAACCTAACCCGACTTGTGGTTGGGTTGAGTATTGCCAGCAAGAGACCAACCGGACCTCAACATACCCTATCCTAACCCAACCCAACCGGGTTGTGGAGGTTGGGTTCGGGTTGATAATGTAGAATTAATACAATATATATATATATATATATATATATATATATATATATATATATATATATATATATATATATATATATATAGAGAGAGAGAGAGAGAGAGAGAGAGAGAGAGAGAGAGAGAGAGAGAGTCATGCTCCCCTGCGCACCTACGCACGTGCGGACCTTTGCACACATGCCATGGGTGTTTAATCTGAACGGTCCATGTGATGCAGAATCCCATGAAACTTTATGTCACAAATTTTCACCTCGATCTAAAATTCTTGTGGGCTATAACACAGAGAAATGCAAATCAAGGGAGGAAACTGTTTTGATTTTTCATGGCCCATCAAATTTTAGACCAAAGTAAAGCTTGCTCCCAGGGGGTTTCACGAGGTGCTGCTTCACATGAACGGTTCAAATTTTGGATCCACATCACGTATGATGGGTTCTCAAAAAAGTTCATACATGGTACGTAAGAACTGGTTCACAGGTGAGCGTTTCCGTGTGTGTGGAAACGCTCACCTGCGAACCAGTTCGTACGTACTAGGTATGAACTTTTTTGAGAACCCATCATATGTGATGTGGTTCCAAAATCTGAACCGTTCATGTGAAGGAGCACCTCGTGAAATCCTTTGGGCCCAAGTTTTACTTTGATCTAAAACTTTGATGGGCCATGAAAAATGAAAACAGTTTCCTTCCTTGATTTGCATTTCTCTTTGCTATGGCCCACCAGAATTTTAAATTGGGGTGAAAATTTGTGACATGGGGTTTCATGGGATTCCGCATCACATGGACCATTCAGATTAGACACCCATGGCACGTGTGCAAAGGTGCGCGCATATATATATATATATATATATAGAGAGAGAGAGAGAGAGAGAGAGAGAGAGAGAGCAATGCTCACACACAACTAGTTGGACGTTGCAGTTTCGTCCAACTAGTTTTGCATTTAATGAGACAATTCACTCTTTTATACGATACATATGCTTACATTTGAGAGGTTTTAGAATGCATATCATAGTTATGTAAAGTAACATGTGTGTCAAAGATCTGGGCCATTCATCAGTTAAGACCCGCTAAGAAAAGTTATTTAACAAAAACTAAGAAACAACACTTGTAAGAAAAGTGCGTATGCATGTTAAATCTGGATCGTAGGACAGTTTTATTAACAACCAACACTTTCCATAAGTATTTGACACGATCGATCATAAGATCATCAAAAAAAAAAAAAAATTGTCCTTGGCATGTTGACATGTAATTTATCTACTGCACGGATCTGATTTTGGGTTGGATGGTCCAAATCTATAATAGGTGTGTAGCCCATCATATATTTACTCTCCCTTCGGTTGTATCCTCTTTCCAAATAGAATTTAGCAGAAAGTTTACCTGACCTTCCTAAGGGCTACGCGGCATTGCTTTCCTAGATGTAGAAGGAAAGAGTTCATGTGGTGTAGATCCACCCCGTCTATCTTGTGGGCCACCTTGCGTTTGTGTATGGACTTACAATTAAGGTAGATTTAACATTAGATTGGGCTAAACCATGGTAAGTAGTTAAGATAGAAAGTCCTACCATTAAAATTAACCCAATTGTTTTTGGCCAATTGACTTGTATATTTGGTTGTTGTGGTGTTTTAAAAAAGTAATGCTTGTGATGGGTCAATCTATTAGACGGATTGGATGTCATTTTTAAGCAAAAGATTGGATGATACGTACCGGCTGGACACAAAACGGTACTCCAATCCGACCAACTTGGACTTTTTTTTTATTGGAAAAAAGAATTTCACCATACGCTCTATTTTGATTTTCGATTTTATTTGATTTTTTTTTTTTTTTTCTATGGGACTCACCTTGATGTGTATGTGTGATCCACATCGTATGGAAAACAAAAATAAGCCCACCCGCGATTTAAAACTAACACCGTGGTGGGCTGACCCAAACGGGCCACTCTTTTCCAAAGTTCGTTTAAATCACTCATCTGCTGGCATTGCTAGGATTAATTAAATAACCCCACTTCTCTTCCAAGCATTATGAGCCTTAATTATCATATTAAATTACGCCGAGCAGTAGTGTTTTGGGAAAAAGGAACCACACGGACTCCCACCTCTTATTTTTATGGACCCCCCTGACATGTATGTGAGATCCACTCCGCCCATTAGATGTGCAATCCAGTGATAAACCTAGAGCCAATAAATCAGGCTAACCGGTGATTCTATGGGCCACACCAATGGGAACAATTAGAAGGTAGACATCCATCCTTGATTTTTACGAGGCATATCATGGGGCATATCATGACGAAACTCTGAAATCCATTCTATCCATTAGATGTCACACCAAAAGTAAGCTTGGGTCCCAAAAATCAGGCCCATATATGATCCATGTGAGCCGCACCATAGGAAATAGTTTAGTGGGTTAACCTTTTCACGTACACTGTTTCCACTAGTGTGGTTTACCTGAACCAAGGATGGGGATGAGAATTGAGACGTTGATCTAACATGGAGTGACATACCTGATGGTTGGGGTTGATTTTACATTAACTCAGTGATGGGGCCCACCCAAGCCGTGGTCCCCTTTCCCGACCAAAATGAAATTAGTGTACGGTGGGAAGCATTTACTTGCATTAATTAAGAGGGACTTGTTTCATTAAATGCATTGCTAGTTGGACGAAAATGCAATGTCCAACTAGTTGTGTGTGAGGATTGCTCATATATATATATATATATATATATATATATAAAAGTGGGCCATGGAAAGCAAAAGATGCAGGTGAGATTGATATCCCATATCTGACACTTGTGTATCTCCTCATTAGGGAATCCTGTTCTCCACAAGCTCTTTCTACTGATTGATACCATGCATGTGAATCTCTACGTATACCATGTCATGTCGCCTAACAGCATAAGATCGCTGGAGATTGGGCTTTTCTTTTTAAAGGGGCCTTCTTCTCTACGTAGGTTTGGCTCCTATCTCTCATCTAGAAGTATTCTTGTTCATTAGGACCCTCTTGCGCCTGTGGGAATTGGGTTGTCTCGCTTTTCATATACAAATCCAATTCGTGGAGATGAAAGTACATTCACTTGCTGTCGGCATCCTCACGTGTTATGTTTTCGTAAATTTAGAAAAGAAATGTTCTCTATCAGCTGCTATGTAAGCAAACGCTCTATCATTCAGCAAGCTGCATGCTCGTCTACATGATCGGAACTGTTCATCTTTTTGGTCATGCGATGGATGGACGGGACGTACACCAAAACTAGAACCTGGTTCGGTGATTCTATCCACACTGATTGGAGGACTTCCGAGGATTATAGATGGTAATTTCTGGAAAAGGTCCAGACAACGGTCTGACACTCAACTAGCCAAAATTCTCCAAATGAGAGAGCATACGAGCACCAGGCCACTGCCATTTTGGGGTATGGTCCACCACCACAGGTGTAAAGGATTAATGGTCCGGATCTCGTATCCAGTGCCATCCAACTCAGGTATGCTTAGCACTCGATCCTTACCCTATTTAGGCAGCGGGCTAGTAGTCGTGCTCTTTTCTAAAAGTTAAGATTAATAACAAATCAAATCTTGGTGAGCATCATCACAGCCCCTAACGGAAGCTGATTGGGTCCTGTCCCCGCCTGGACGGAAATTGATACAGTCAGGGGCCCTTTGGCTTCCACCTCGATATGTGTGTTTCATCCACGCCGTTTATCCATTTTTCCATGATTTTAAGATATTATCCCAAAATTGAGGGAGATCCAATACTCAAGTGGACCACACCACAGTGAGGTTTATTTATCATCCAACCTATTTATAAGATCACACGAACCTAAATGAAGGGTGTTGATGCAGTTTCTGGCTCACCCCTTATACTACTCGAACACCTGCGCAGGAAGAAGACAAAAGAGACCCTGTTTTGTACAGGGGACCCTCCGATGTCAAAGTCAGGCCTAGAGTCCAGGTCTAATAACTTAATGATGGGTCAGGGGTGGGAATGTGCGTGTACCTTTCATCATTAGGCATTTCTTACTTATAGAGGAGGTGTAATCCCGTGAATTTTGGATATTTCTCTGATTCGCAGGAGACCTAGATTCCTTATCCAAGACGATCCCGAGATCTTCGATCTCGTAGATTTTCGGGATCGGATGTTATCTTCCAAGGATCTCAAGAAGGAAATCTTTCATCTCGAGACGTCTCTTTAGTTCGGCTATAAAGGAGATAATGTCGAATGGTGCTGATTGAATTGTGCACCGATCAAATTGTGGTCGACTGTGAACCGCTGATTCATGGTTGACCTAGCGGGTAGACCAAACTAGGGTTGGGCCATGATTCGATCGACCTATGTTTTGGCCGACCTATGCATTGAGTCAGCATTATATGCCTCCGAAAGCCTCGGCTCTTAGCTCGACACTTATTGGCTCTTGGCCTGGCACCTATTGGCTCTTGGCTCGGTTCTTATTAGCTATTGGCTCGGCTCCTATTGCATCTTGGCTCGACGCTTATTAGCTCTTGGCTCAGCGCTTATTGGCTCTTGACATGTAGGCCTCGATCAGGCTCAACGCCTAGGGAGCCCAGGTCATGTCTATAGAGTTGGTCCATTCCATAAGTCGACTTACCGACTTGTCATATTTTTCTCCAATAGTGAGCCCCCCTACTCTTTGTGTCGACCTGTGGAGGCCGAGGAGTAGATCAGAATTAGGTCGGATTGTATTTGGACCGAGCTTATAATGGAGCATTTATTGCCTGTACGACAGCCAACATGAATATCAGGACATGTTACCTCATTCTAACACACATCGGTTCACTTCCTAAGGTCGCACAAGCTATAGGGCCATCGTTTCGACAACAGGACAAATAGGAGGGAGATACGTGGTAGGACGCTTGATGGCGGACTCAACCGGCTCGCGGTGTGGTGCCACGTGTCGGGCCGGGGTGTCCGAGGAGATGCCGATTCAGCTTCCCATTTAATGTCGGAGCCACATGAAACGACTATAAAAGGGGCGCCTTAGCGTCCTCATCTTTGCATTTTCGTGCCCATCTCCATTTTCTCCTATTCTCTCTCTACTCCTTCCCTTTCTTTGCTTTCTGCCTTCTGCTTTTCTGCATTTTTCGGCATCTCCACAATCTCTGGTGAGCTTTCTCTCCCTCACTTTTCTTTAATTTTACAAATGTCAGGCTCCGTAAGCCCTCGGGAGGGAGTTTATGGTGACGAAGGTGAAGCGAGCGGCTTCTAGGCTGCCTCGGAATCACCCTCGTTACTGGCTGAGATGGCGATGAGTGCGGATATCGCATTCCAACATTCACAGAGAGTATAGGAATCTTCGGCACAAAGGTTGGAAGCGTCTGCCAGAACATCGAATTTGCCTCCCAGGCAGGATACAGTAGTGGAAGATTTTCCTGGCTGGTCTGACCCTCTGTCCGAGGATGAAGCCGAGGAGGCTGAGGTAGAGGAAGGGTCTAAGTGGCCGGTACCCTCGGTTTTGAATGAGGATGATCTGTTTCAAATCCAAATTGGGTATCATATTCCCGAGTCGATCATCCTACGTCTCCCTCTGCCGGATGATCTGCCTAACCAACCCCCTAGGGTGGTCGCAATCTTCCAAGTCATGCTGCAGTGCGGCTTTCGCATACCACTTCAGGAGGTCGCTCGGCGTCTCCTGGATAACATCGATGTCATGCCCAAACTCGTAAATTGGGCTCACAAAATTTCTAATTACCGAATCTGAAGCCGACAGCCTTCGCAGTACCTCATTCTTGGCTTCCAGTGTCCATACGCCAGATCTTGATCCTTAGATCCTACAAGGAGGATTTTTCAATATACATTAACTTGTAATAAGCATAATCATAAGTTTACCCAAATCACAAAAGTACCATCATCATCACATATCCACTAATATAAACAGTTGAATACAGTGCTAAAAGGAAAATACATATATCAAAATCAAAGCTCAAGAAGACCGCTACATGCTCCAAGCTCAACGCTGCTAGAACCTAACACCACCTGCACGCATCTATCGTGCATAAGCTTATAGAAAGCTTAGAAGGTGGTGTAAGTATGTGCGTAAGGTAAGTGTCAAGTATGCAATACAATGCTATAAATCATACAACATTGAAAATATAGGCAAGATCACGAATCATACGATATTAGAGTAAGCGAAAATATACTAGTAAGTCTACGAGTGTCATCAGCCATATCAAGGCTATATGATGCAAGTCATGAATGCTAACGGCCATATCATTGCAGAAACATGACAACCCAAAATGTTAAATGTTGCGGATACAATGCAATATGCGGTGTAAATGAAATGACTAAGCTGGAGTGAAGTCGGTATGATAGTACGTAGTATCGAAGGCTATGGGGTCCATCACAAGAGACTTCTATCCAAACTAGTCTCATATTTAGATTTAGATAGCCAAACTCAATGTAATAGACTCCTAATCTCAGGTTAGTCACCTGCTCTAACCGAAATCCTTGCCATTACGAAGGTACACAATAATTAGTTGCGCACCACCAGCCCGAGTGAATAGTGAATGAATAAATGAATGAGTATACAACTCCTACTCAATAAGTCCACATATCAGTACGGTTCCTCTCTAGAAAATCACCGGGGTCTATTACACTTCAAACTAGATTATCGCCCCATCGCGTGAAACAAGGTGACTGGAAGAGACCTCACTATCTGTCTACCAATATAAGGTTACGCTCGTCGATAGCAGACTCATTCCTCGAGCTAATCAAACTTAGCCTAGCTTTGTCCCCTCCTCTCGGGTAGGTAAGGCCGCACTCCCTTCCAACCGACCATGACACAGTAGGAGATGCGGCTTAATAGTATACGACCCTCATGCGCTCATGCCTCCACTCGGTCTAGACGTTAGAGTAGCCTTTAGAACCAAAATGGTTTAAGAAATTTCACCCAGGGATATCTATAGTACCCCATGTAGAATAGATTTTCGATGTCCTATCTGGTCATCCATAACATGCTTGTGGAGGATACGACCCTGATGTCGCTAGGGTGTACAGTGATCATTTCACACAAATGCGAGGTGCATGAGTGTAACATCCCGAAAATCGGGGGTCGGGTGGAAACCCAACTCCCGAGTTCCAGAACGCCACTTATGCAACATAGATAATGATAAATGCATGTTGTCTGTAGAATGACATTAAATAAGATTGAGACTAAGCCAAAACAGCATATCATACTCCAGAGACAGTTAAATTAACAAGTGGAAGACTATGATAAATACATAAAATATATAATCAATTGTAAGCCTCTAGAGTGTGAACATGTTACCAAGTTAAATAAATACATGTATACTCCAAAAATGAACAAAAAGAATATACATGAGTGCTCCAAAAGTATAAAAGAAAGACAAGTGTCATAGCGTCTAATCAACCTCCCTGTAATCCCGTCGATCAAAACACGGAGGAGAAGTCCTCCTCAGCATCATACAAGTCCAGCTCCGCTCCATAAGCAGCGCCATCATCTGAAACTAAATTAGGGACTGGTGGGTGTCTGGAACACCATCCCGTAACGTGGAAATGAGTAATCAACTCAGTGGAATCATAGAACAAAGATTAGCATGTTATCAAATCAATCACGCGATAATAGTAAAGTAAACAATCAAATATTCCTATATACTGTTATTAATGCATGCATGAAATGACATGATGGATGCCCTCACCGACATTCTCCCTCATACAGCACCATCTTACGCCCGCGGCATGCTTTCTTCCCACAGTACTCCACATCTTCCAGGCACATGCAATGCGATGTGGATATGATTACCGAGTTATTATTAATCCTTTCATACAGCAATATTGGGAAACTAAGGTACCTTCCTTGTATCAATCCCAACACAGATCCTGTCTAGGGTCGTCACTCCTAATAATCTCATACGATGTTATATTTGTAGGTCACTGCAAGGGCTACCAGGGCTGTTGCTCGCACTCGTTGTACTGCTCCCCCATCACCTTATCAATACAGGCCTAATGTACTCTTGTCGCTATGGAATGGTCGTCGCCTCCCTCAGACTTAGAATACGCTCGAGGTCACTACAAAGGGCTCGTCACCTGATCAGTGTAGGCCGACAACAAGAATATAGTATCTCATACCACCATAATCTGTTCACAAGTCTGGGTTACTCACTGGTCACTACGGGGAGGTTTGTGGCCCCAGCGTAGGCCGACAGCTCGACCACGGTGTCCCATACCACCATGCCCGGCTCATGAGTCTTTATGGATCAAGGTACCGTGGTTGACAAGGTTTTCAATGGTAAGTTCAGTACTCTAGGTTCAAGCAGTTATAACTCATACATGGTGAACATACAATGGCCAGTCGGATTACTTGACGGGCTCGACTAGTATGAGCGCATCTCAAGGTGAGCGACATGAAGTGTATAAAATATTTCGTGTGGCCTAACCACTACCGCCTGCCCAAGACACGACTCGCGTTCATCAACGCGTCCTTCGTGGTACATACAAGCCAACCACGAATTCAATCCATTACCAGCTGCCTGGACTAGGTCATAGCCCCAAGCATTTGTGTATTAACATCAATAAGCATATTTGAGTAACAGAAATAAATATAAATAATCCAACCATGTTGACACATGTTATAACATACTACATAAGCAAATCAACCAACACATGCATTCCATATATATAATGAAATCAATTCATATAGCCAACAAGGTGGAAATCATATACATCAACCTATTAATTGAGAATTCAATCTCAAAACTAATTCACAGCACCATTTACTCAATACATACTAATACAAACACTTAGTCTGCACTCTTTAGCCTACATAGCGTATGTCGACCCAAAGTGCGCATTAGGGCGAATCTCTTCACCAAACAAATCATACACGCATTCCTAATATCACAACACGACAAATAGCCATGACAATCATTTCAGCAAAATATGGACGTAAAAAGTATTTCCTACAAATACCTAAAATACCCTAAATCTCATATTTCCCGTACGCAGTCGAAACAGAAAACGGAAAACATGTTCTACATGTCAAACGGCGTTCTCTTCGATAATCTACTATTAAACGACATTGAAAGCTTTGAAATCAGTCAATAAAAGCGTCTAAAATCTTCACCTTTCGCCTTTGACGTGTATCGATTCGAACAGAATTTCTACGCTTCGTCAACGGCGCTAAGGCGACCTAATGCACAAGATACGTAAGCTACATCGCTAAAGTATCAAAGGAATCCCTAAAACAGCAAGTGATTAGGGTTTTTCTTACCTAGAAGTGAGTTAGAATCACCGGGAAAGTGATTTGAAGGCGGTGGATAAACACGTGTAGAAGCTGGTTCAAGTGGCAGGGAGATTCTCTCACAACTCTTCACAATCTCTCTCTTTCTCTCTCACCACTTTCTAGGGTTTATAAAAAATTTGGATGGGAGAGATATGAGAGGGTTTAAAGCCCTTATATAGGCTAAAACCTAACCTAAATAGACTTGAGAACAAGGTTTACTTGAGTTATAACCAAATCGGAACTTTTCTGAGCCAAAAGAGTGTTTCGAGAGGTCCCCTGGCCGAACGCGGTCGGACTTAAGCTCATGTATACTGGATGTTGATCACATAAAGTTTTCAGTCCGGTAGAGTTCCCAGATCGCACGTGGCGGACCAATTTCAGTTCAACGACTACCAGTACTCGATCAGGGCCACAAGTGCGTTGACATGTAAGGGCCACCTATCCTGATCCGAGGGTAAATTTTGATCGAATTCTGACGGTCAGAACGCTTAGAAAAAGGTGCGCAAGTGACACGTGCCAGATTTCATAATTTATATTAATTTCTAACATTTCTCACACTCTTCACTCTGGACTCAAGGAAATCGTCGTGGGACATCATCTGGACTTGATTTTTGAGGTAATTGTCAAGTCCAACTAGGCGGTCAGGATTGTCTAAGTTCGGGGTAATCGAACTTCCGACGTGCGGTCCAAAGCTGATACAAAGTTTCAAGGTGCTCCCGAGAGCAATCGAGAATAGAGTTTGATCCTAGGTTTTACGGTATTGTAGCGTCACCTATCATATACGTTTTGACTCTAGCAGATCATATTGAAAGTGATTGGTGAGAATTTCACAGGTCATCTAGTGCAGCGCTAGTTGATTCTCGTTGGATTTCTAAAGGAAGTAGCCTTTATTGATTTTTTTTTGGAGATGAGATTTGAAGGGTGGAGTGAGGGTGCTTGGAAACAGAAGAAGGAAGAGTTTGGAGGGGTGATTTTTGCCAAAAGTCAGGCGTTTTGGTGAGAAAGAAGAGCTTGGAGGGTCATTTTATGAAGGAAGTACCTGATCAGGGAGGTTTTAAGGGACGACCCACACCTAGGGGAGGTGCCCTAACCATTTAAGGGCGTCGGCCCGAAATTCAGCCCGAGTGGGGCCCACCGTACGGCGAGCCCTTGCCGAACCGACGAGGTCCTCGCCGGTGAACTTGAAAATCGGTGAGTCCGGCCTTATGAGCTGGGTTCCCCCTGTCCTAGGGATCCCAAATATATGTAGGACCCACCCTGGTTCATTGTATTTGGGCTTGGATAGGCCCAAGATTCCATTTGGAGCGTTTCGGGGCTAGTTTGTAAAACAGAATGAGTTTATGCATCATGTGGCATATGATTTTAAGGTAGGAGAGGCTAATCCATCCAACTAACCCATCTATTTTGTTAGATTCCAAAAGGTTAAGGGTCGAAACCCATTTTACCCATTTATTTACTATTCACGGTAATTTTTAGCTTCGGTATTATTTTTCATCATTAATACCCTAGGATTGGTGTTCTTTACTATTTAAAGTTGAGGATTCACGTCTAATATGAAAGTACTTGGAGAAATTTGAAGAATGAGGTAGTGAAAGGTGAATTTTGAAGGAAATGGGTTGAAGAGTGATTTCTTTGGCTTTGGGATTGAGCTCTGAAAGTGATAAGGTTGACCCATTACTTAAGGACGTCTAACCCTAGGTTGGCAAAAATTCGGGGTGTTACAATGAGTCACACAGTCCAATCATGCATCAATCTTGCGCATACCGTGCGCTCACGTGGGGTAACTTCGCCTATTAGGGAGCCCCATGAACAACTTACCCTATGACATATGCAATAACTAATCACATCTCATAACAAATATGTAGATGATGCATATGGGCATGTATCATGATGCTATGCTGTCACAAACTCATAATCGGTATCGATAATTGGCCTCGACAATCGGTCTCAGCAATCGAAATCGACCTTGATAATCGGGATCAACCTCGATAATCGGCCTTGATAATCGGAATCATCCTTAGCAATCAGAATTGGCCTCGACAATCGGAATCAACCTCAGCAATCAGAATCGGCCTTGACAATCGGAATAGATAATCGGCCTAACAAAGGGCCTAAGGGAAGGTCACAATGT
The DNA here is from genome assembly GCA_037074715.1 of Magnolia kwangsiensis. Taxonomy (NCBI): domain Eukaryota; kingdom Viridiplantae; phylum Streptophyta; class Magnoliopsida; order Magnoliales; family Magnoliaceae; genus Magnolia; species Magnolia kwangsiensis. The sequence goes on along the minus strand of CM073571.1, from coordinate 115,848,592 downwards.
AGACATTTAACCAACATCGCTCCTAAGCATTAGCCACTATAAACATCATTTCATACATTATGGTGGAATCTCACATCCCAATGGGCCTCATATGCATCACATTCAGCCCACACAAAGGCCTCACATATGTCTCATTAAGTCTCATGTACATCAAGTAGGCCGGATCATGTGGGTTGCTCCAATGGGCCACATCATATGGGTTACACCAATGGGCTTATATACATCAAGTAGGCCGTATCAACGGGCCACACCAGTGGGCCTCAAATACATTAAATGGGCCGCACCATGTCAGCCTTAAATGCATCAAATGGGCCGCATCATATGGGCCTCAAATGCATCAAATAGGCTGCATTATGTGGGCCTCAAATACATCAAATGGGCCGCACCAATGTGGGCTTAATACATATCACAATGGGCCTTGCCCGTAGGCCATGAATACATCACAATGGGCCTTGCTCATAGGCCATAAATACATCAAATGGGCCTTGCCCATAGGCCTCGAATAATCACAATGGGCCTTGCCCATAGGCCTCGAATATACATCATGATGGGCCTCATGGATGGGCTGCACCAATGGGCCTCAAGTGGGATTGGGCTACACCAAAAATCATTTCAATAGTTGTAGGTGTAACATGTGTATCACTGTACACTATCATTCCATGAGGAACATGGCCCACTAACGATGGTCAGCACTGTTCAAACATTGTCCAGGTAAATCAGCACCATCTAAACATTGTGTATGTAAATCATCACTGTCCAACCATTATCCACGTAAATCAGCACTGTCCAACCATTGTCTAGGTAAATCAGCACCATATCCAATCATTGGACAGCATCATCCAACATAATCTGGACGGTGTGGATTATAATAAATAAATCAAGGTGGGTCCCATGTGGGGGCACCATAATATAATATTATATATGTGTGTGTATATTATAAAATACATCCACGTACACATGGTGGGTCCCACGTGAAATTTAGATCTATCCCATTCTCCCTGTAATACCATGAGAGAAAAAAATAATAAAAAAATAAAAAGAAAACATCTTTTAATGTTTGGACGGTGTGAGTATATCTCACATACATCAAGTGGCCACCCACCGTCCAGATGATGGATGACTGGGATAAAACACATATCTCATGGTGGATACCCACTATCCAGACCTGCTGAACGGTGCAGGTGAGACCCATACATCAGTTGGATTCCCACCAGATGGATGGTATAGGTGAATCCCATACATCACAGGAAGCTCCACCGTCCAGATGATGGACGATCGATGAAACACATATATTAAAGGGGCTCCACCGTCCAGATGAATGGACGGTGGATAATACATTACATGGCCCCCATGTCCACTTGGATAACACTCATCAAGAGGACTTTCACCTTTCCATAGATGGACGATGGAGATATAAAATAAATACATCTTTACGGTCCCACATCTGTTAGACGATGGATCTGTCCAGCAGGGCTTATCTCTATAATGATCTCTCTAAATGGACGAACAGGATATAACATGTACCTTATGATAAGGCCCACAGGCCCTGCTGACGTGGAAAATAAATGGATGGTCTAGATGAAATATACATTCCAAGTGGCGTCCACGTGCAGGATGCAGCACTACATTAGGTGGGTACCACCGTCTAGGGTATCTAGACGGTGTAGATAAACATATACATTATAGTACATCCACCCTCTGGATGGTCTAGATTCAATGCATACGCCAAGGTACATCCCACCATCCCACATCCAGATGGACGGCATGGGTGAAACATACATCTGTTGGGTCCAACCGTCTAGGGACTGGACGGTGGAGGATATAAAGATACATCAAGGTGGGTCCCTGTTCAGCATGGACTTACATCCTAGTGGGTCCAGCACCGTCCCCAGGCTGCTGGACGGTGTGGATAATACACACATCGAGGTGGGGTCTACGTCAGCGTGGCCCACCTGTTTGGATCAAAGTGATGTTTGTGATTCCCTTCATCCAGGGCCTACCAAAATCCAGCAGCAAGGTGGGCCATGTCCCAACACCAAAAGAGAAAGAGAGAGAAATAGAGAAAAAGGGAGAGGTCAGAGTAGCGAAGGGACCCCGCCACTATGGGCCCCTCATATAAATCATACATCAAGATGGGTCCCACATATGTGGCCCTCAAATCACAAATTAAATAATAAAATCACCCACCAATCGTCTTCTTAGACTTCTTCTTCTACCGATGCGTCCTAGAGCTCCATGAAATACATTTCAATGGTTGAGATGAAGCTTGGATAGTGAAGATGAGAGGTAGGAGGTGGGCCACATTAAGTTCTCGTCTCCTTAGAAGCCATGGAGGTCTACTCTCCCTTGGTTACTTGGGAGATGGAGTTTGAAATGAGAGAGAGAGAGAGAGAGAGAGAGAGAGAGGATGAGATGTAAGAGAGAGAGGGATGGGTGAGTGAGTGATGGGTGATGGGGAGAATTGACTTTAGGGTATTTGTGTAAGAGAGAGGTAAGAGTTATTTGTACTTGATGGGATCTGCTACATGATATTTGATGTGATGTGATATTATTGATGGGATTGATTTGACATGTTCTCTTAGGTTTAGCAAATGTGCGATATTAAATGTGGGCTCACATCTCCTGGCCTGGGTATCGCTTCGACGCGCGAGATGTGACATTAGAACCGCGGAGAGGCGCGGTTGCAAGGGTATAAGTCTTGGGTTGAGTCGACTCAAATTAATAGGGTGAGGCACAAGGTTGTGCATAATTACTGATAACAGATCGCGGGTCACCGAAATTCGACCGGGAGGACCATGAAAGCCTACGAAACAGTACAATTTAGGATATGGGCCTGACACTCGGTATGACTCCAAGGTAAGTTACCCCAAACGGGTGAGGGAACTTGTTCGGTTGTGCTATTTTTTGGGCCGAGATGAAGCAGCCCGAGCTAAGTGTGGAGTCCTCCATTTGTACCAAGTGCGGCCAAACCCTCAGCAGCCCAACTAGTACTATTTCTACTTCTGACAGAATACTGGCGGGGCTCTGATAACCGACCCTCTATCCTCCAATAAAAACTGAGGGATCAGTGGTTCTAGGCCTTTGGTCGCTGGGTGACGGCCCAGTCAGGACCCTTCATACCCTGTGTTCCTTGAGCCTTCTCCGACACAGGTAATTTGAGTAATACTGCACGTCGCTTTAATTGGTTAAGTATTTTTTTCACATTTTTTGACTTTCGGCTCCTTACTTTTCAGTCGTCCCCAAGCAGTGGCTGAAGCTCAACCCTGGTTTTATAGCGTGAATCCGAGATCTGCGAGCTCTGAGCCCAGAGAGGGAGATCTTATAGAAGGCTTCTCTCAGTCGGCTCTAGATGCGGCTTTGACAAGTAGCTGATGATCTGAACTTTGTTTATTTTTTATGCAATGATTTTACTGCTGACGCTGTTGTGTTCTCATTTGTGGTGTAGAGATGTCTGAAGCTTAACCTCCTCTCCGCCCTCCCTCCAAAGTTAGAGCTCCTCCTCGGGGCAATCCTCAGGCTTCGAAGAAGCAGAAGACGTCCTCCAAGGACAAGGGGAAGGCCACCCCTCCTCATCTGACCATAATCGAGGTCGTGGACGAGGGTTCAGAGGTAGAGGAGGCGGCCCCTCCTGAGCCTTGGGAGGTTCCTAAGCCAGGACCTGTTGTAGAGTAGGTCCCCCCGAGGAGGGAGGAGGAGGATGAGCCTCCCAGAGGGGAGGTAGCTGAGAAAAAGAGTGGAAGCTTCCATCAGCATGTTGAGGGGATCCTCACCTAGGTGAGTTGCCAGGGGATAGAGGAGGAGTTCGCCAGCCTCTTCGAGCCACCTTCCATGGAGCGGACGCTCGCTAGGATGACGACGACGCTCCTTGAGGTAAGGACATAACCATTGTTGCTTGGTTGTTCATCTTGTCTCTTACTTCAATACTGATTCATCATTTTCTTTTGCACAGTTTGCGCCATGCGCGTTGAAGGCCTGCGCCGAGCTGGCTAAGGCCAATAAGCGGGCTGCGGAAGTGGAGGCTCAGCTATCGGGTGCAGAGGCTCAAGCGGCCTCTGCATTAACAGAGCTAGGGGTGGCGACGGCTGCTCTAGAGGAGTCTGAGGTGACGAGGGCGTATGATAAGAGCCGCTAGGAGTCCATTGAGGCTTGTGTTGCAGCCAATCGGATTAAGGTGGAGACCAAGCCGCTCTCGTCATTACTTGGAGAGAGGCTGTGGAGGAGTATCTATCGTCCCAGGCCTTTAAGGATGAGAGGAACACTCTTTTTCGTCAAGGTTACGCCGAGTACATGAGGGGGATGAATGAGAGCTTTCCCGAGCTCGACCTCTCTGGCTTCGACGAGAGCGAGTCAGGATCCGACGGTCCGGGCAAGGGAGTCACGGTTGACCTTGAGGCATACACCGATGCGACTCCCATGCTGTTCCTGAGGCAGGTCCTTCTCCGGCCCTTGAGTTAGTTGCTGATGAGGCTGCCGAGCCTAAAAGTTAACTTTGCAGAGAAAAATTCCTTTATGCTCCCCACATCTGCTTCATGCACTTCAAGCACGTCGAATGCTGAGCTCGAGAGGATCTACAGAAGCGAGCGTCATCTACCCTTGACATTATGTACTTTTGTTATTTTTTTGCCAATGTAATACTGATGTAAATGCTGAGTCAATATCAATGCGACATTTATTATATGATCAATGGATACATTTTTCATTACAATCCATTATTCGATTTACACTGTTTGTCATGGATTCTTGCATGTTTACTGATGAAGGTTGAGCAATGATTGTCCGTCAGCCAACTTAGGGATAGTAAATCTTGAGATGCTCGGCATTCCAAGGATGAGACAATAGCTAGCCGGTCAGATCTTCTAATCGATATGCACCGAGTTAGACGGTGCTTGCAATTGTGTAGGGTCCTTCTTAGTTGAGCCCCAATGTACCTGCATCGACCTCGTTGTTGTTTTGGAATGTCTTCTGGAGGACTAAGTCCCCCACTCAGAATCGTCTGATCTTGACTCGTGCGTTGTAGAATTGAAACACTTGCTGCTAATGAATGATCATCTGAAGCCAAGCTTGATCTCTTCGTTCTTCCAGAAGGTCAAGGTTAAGCGCTAGTAGTTCCTCATTGTCATGTTCATCGAACACACTTACTCGGGCGGACGGCAGTTCGACCTCCACAGGGGTGACCGCTTTAGACCCATAGGCCAGGGAAAATGGAGTTTCTCCTGTCGTGGTCTGAACTGTAGTTCGTAAAGCCCACAAAACCTTAGGGAGTTCCTCAGCCTAAGCCCCCTTAGCCATGTCGAGTTTGGTTTAGAGGTGTTGTTTGATGATCTTATTGATTGCCTCGACTTGTCCGTTGGCTAGGGGATGTCGTGGAGATGAGTACACGCATCTGATCTCGAGATTCTTACAAATCTCTTGGTATTGCTTGTTGTCAAACTGCTTCCCATTGTTTAAGACAATAGTCTGAGGCAATATGAAAGACAGATAATGTTCTTCCAAATAAAGTCTGTAATTTTTTGTTCGGTTATCTTGGCTAATGGCTCAGCCTCGGCCCATTTGGTGAAGTAGTCTATAGTGACGACGACAAACTTGGTCTGACCTTTCCCTGTGGGGAAAGGTCCGATGATGTCGATCCTCCACTGAGTGAAGGGCCATGGCCTGGCCATGGGAGTGAGTTCCTTTGGCAGTTGCTGAGGAATGGTCGCAAACCTCTTACATTTGTCGTAACTCTGGATGAGATTCCATGCGTCATTTGGATTGTCAGCCAATAATAGCCTTGTCGTATTACCTTATGAGCTAGGGATCGCCCTCCGGAGTGGTGCCTTCGTGAATCTCCTTTAGGACATATTCAGCTTCGTCCATCTCAAGAGGAGTGTAAAGAATCCTTTCTTATATAATATCTCATTGAGCATAGTGTATCAAGCAGCTCGGATTTTCAGTCATTGGGCTTCCACACGATCTGCAGGTAGCTCGCCGGTCTCGAGATACCGAATGATAAAATTGACCCAAGTAGGTCCCGAGTCAATGGGGATTACGACTGTGGAGTTGGCCTCATCAACACTCGGTTTAACGACATACTCGATCGAGATAGACCTAAGGTTATCGTCTTCATCAGCCGAGGCGAGTTTCACCAGAGGGTTAGCTTTGATATTCTCAGCCCACGGGATTCGGACGACGGTACAGTGTTGAAAACTACTGATCAACTCTCTTGCTTTTTATAGATAAGCTTTTAATTGCTCTTTTCAGGTCTAGTAGATGTCGGTTATTTGGTTGATGACCAGCTGTGAATCATTGTATACGTCGAGGTGGGTGACTCCCAAACTGGCTGCTAAGCGAAGTCTGAGGAGCAATGCTTCGTATTTCGCCATGTTATTGAAGGCTTTAAATCCAAGTCTCAAGGCATATTGCATGTACGTGTGATCAAGTGTTTCTAAGACGACCCCAGCCCCGCTTACCTTAGAGTTAAATGAGCCATCGACGTACAGTCACCACCTGGGTAGGGCGAGAAGTAAAGCGGGCTCGAAATTCTCTTGATTTTGCAAACGATCTACCTCATCGAGTGAGTTGGCTGCGACTAGCTCAGACTGCCAGATAACTTCAACAATGAAATCGGCCATGACTTGGCCTTTGATCGCTACTCTGGGTTTGTGCTGGATGTAAAACTTGCTTAGTTCGACCGCCCATTTAGTGAGGTGTCCTGAGGCTTTCGGTTTTTGTAGTATTTGTTGCAGTGGTTAGTCAGTCAGGACGAAGATCGAATGAGCCTGGAAATATGGTTGTAGGTGTCAGAAGGAGATAACTAGCGCCAGGGCCACTTTTTTTAAGGTCGGATACCTCGTTTCTATTAGGACGAGGGCTTCGCTGACGTAATAAATTGGGAATTGTTGTCCTTCGTGTTCACAAATTAAAGTTGAGCTTACTGCTGCGTCAGATACTGTTAAGTAAATCAGTAGCATCTCTCCAGACTCAGGAACCGGGCTCACAAAATTTCCGATCGTCGAATCCGGTGTGGACAACCTCCGTAGTACCCCATTCTTGGCTCCCAGTGCCTATACGTCAATGGTTTATTTATTTATTTATTTATGTACATTTATCTCGTAATAAGCATAACCACAATTTTTATCCAAATCACAAAGGCAACATCATTATCACATATCCATTAATATAAACATTTGAAGTGCTAAAAGGGAAACACATATATCAAAGTCAAAACTCCAAAAGTCAGCTACACGCTCCAAGCTCCACGCTGTTGTAACCTAACGTCACCTGTACACATCTATCTTGCATATGCTTATAGAAAGCTTAGAGGGTGGTGTAAGTGTGTGTACAAGGTAGGTGTCAAGTATTCAATACAATGCCATAATCATATAATATTGGAAATATGGTAAGATCATGAATCATATGATATCATAGAAAAAGGAAATACTGACAAGTCCATAAAGATATCATTAACCTCATCCAGGATATGCGATGAAAAGACATAGCAAGTCAATGTCATATACTGAGAAAGTAATGTAAATCAACTATGTAATGTGGAAACATAATGAACTAGATATCAGATGTCGAGGATGTAATATAATATACAATTCGGAAGAGCTACGAATACCATCAACCTCATCTAAATCATATGAATGCAGAAACATAGCAACCTAGAATGTCATATGCTAAAGATGTAAAGTAATATGCAGTTTGTAGTGCGAATGAAACGACCAAGCTGCAGAGTGAATTCGGGATGATAGTACGTGGTATCGCAGTCTATGGGGCCTATCACAAAGGACTTCTATCCAAACCAGTCTCATACATAAATTTGGATTGATAGCTTAATATGGTAAGCTCCTTATCTCAGGTTAGTCGTGCGCCCTAACCGAAATCCTGGCTATTATAAAAGTACACATAACGATTAGTTGCTCACCACCAGCCTGAGTGGATAGTGAATGAATGAATAAATATAATGCTGAGTATACAACCCTGCTCCACAAATCAGTACTATGCATCTTTAGGATCATCACCAGGGTTTAGTACACTCTACATGCAAATCGCTGCCCACTAATGCACGACCATGCATGTGAAAGAGACCTCGATATTCGCTTAGCCAGTAGTTAGCCAATATCTACTAGCACATCGATAGCGAACCCATTCACGAGCTGGTTAAACTCAACCTAGCTATGCCCCCTACTCTTGGGAGAGTAAGGCCACATCCCCTCCGAACCGACCACGATACAGTGGGAGATACGGCCTCCTAATATTTGGCACTTGGGCGCTCATGTATCCACTCGGTCTTGACGTTGGGGCATCTCCTGGCCTCAGAGGTTTAGGGATTTTCACTCACGAATATCAAAAGTGTCCAGATGCTCAAACCAAACATTTTTAATGTCCCATCTGACCATCCATGACATACCTGTGAAGGTCACACCCCTGATGTTGCTACGGCGTATAGTAATCACAATCACATAACGCAAGATGCATGAGTCATGTAGCCCAATCATGCATCAATCCTGCACATACTGTGTGCTCATGTGCCATTACCTTCGCCTATCAAGGAATCTCATAACAACCTGCCCAATGATAATGCAATGGTCAACCGCATCTCATAACAAACATGTAGATGATCGTATGGGCATGTATCATGATGTTATGCTAACACATACTTACAATCGGTATCAATAACCGGCATCAACAATTAGCCTCGACAATGTAGACATTTAAACAATATTGGCCCCAAGGAATGGCCTGCATAGAGCCTACCATATAGTGGACCCATGGCCTTACACAAGGGTCTAATATACAACACCATGGGCCTTACTCAAGAGCTTAATACACATCACAATGGACCTCTCACATGGGCCTAATATACATCAGAATGGGCTCCATCGTCTGCCCTCAAATGCACTACAATGGGCCTTATCACATAAGCCTCATATACATCACATTAAGCCTTAAAACGGGCTGAATACACATCACAATGGGCCTCAAATTTGGACCTTATATACATCACATTAGGCCTCGACAATCAGAATCGGCTTTGATAATCGGCCTATACAATCAGAATCGACCTTGATAATTGGAATCGGAATCGAAATCGGCAATCGAAATCAGAATTAAAATCGTCCTCGACAATCTGACTCAGCCTCAACAATCGGAATCGGATCGGCCTCGACAATTAAAATTGGCCTTGATAATCGGAATCGGATCGGCCTCGACAATTAAAGTTGGCCTTAACAATCGGAATCGGTCTCGATAATTAGAATAGGCTTCAACGATCAGCCTCGAGAATCAGAATCGGCCTTGACAATCGGCCTCGACAATAAGGATCAGAATCGGCCTCGACAATCTGACTCAGCCTCAACAATCAAAATTGGAATCGGCCTCGATAATTGGCCTTGATAATCTAACTTAGTCTCGACAATCGGAATCGGCCTCAACAATTAGAATCAGCCTCCATAATCAAAATTAGCCTCGACAATCGGCTTCGACATTCAGGATCGGAATCAGCTTTGATAATCTGACAATTGGCCTCGACAATTTGACTTGACAATCAAAATTTGCCTCAACGATCAGCCTCGATAATCGGAATCGAAATCGATCTCGACAATCGGGATCAGAATCAGCTTCAACAATTAGAATCGAAATTGGCCTTGATAATTGACCTCAAGAATCTGACTCGGCCTCGACAATCGGAATCGGAATCAACCTCGACAATTGGCCTCGACAACCTGAATTGGCCTAACAAAGGGCCTAAGGGAATGTCACAATGTGGACATTCAACCATCATTGCCCATCAATGTGGACATTTAACCAACATTGCTCCCAAGGAGTGGCCCACATAGGGTCAAACATATAGTTGGTCCATGACCTCACACAAGGGCATAATATACATCACCATGGGCCTCAGTCAAGGGCCTAATATACATCATATTGGGCCTCATACCTGGGCCTCAAATACATCACAATGGGCCACGTCCCATGGGCTTCAAATACATAATAGGTGAGCCCTACACATGGGCCTTATACACATCAAGTAGGCTACATCAATAAGCCGCACTAATGGGCCTCATACACATCAAGTGGACTTCATCAATGGGCCACACTAATGGGCCTCATACACCTCAAGTGGGCTACATCAATGGGCCGCACTAATGGGCCACATACACATCAAGTGGGCTGCACTAATGGACCTCATACACCTCAAGTGGGCTACATCAATGGGCCACATTAATGGGCCTCATATTCAGAATAGGTGGGCTTGTACCTTCAAAATGGGCCCACCAAATGATCGGCATGGATGCACAACACATATAATAGTGGGCCACACGTCCAACAAACTAGACGACGCGGTTATAACATATACATAAGGATAGGCCCACCCCCAAAATGGATGGACGGCGTAGATCAAAATATACATCAAGGTGGTCCGCAACACCGTCACATGGTGTCCAGCACCGCCCAAACTGTCTATCACATCTGGACGGTGTGGAAGAAACAAATACATCACAGTGGGGTCCACATGTGCGGCTCACCAGTCTGGCGAATGGATGGATGGTGTGAATATAACACATCGTCAAGGTAGGGCCTACCATAATGTTTATTTTCCATCCAATCTATCCATGCTGTCACAGAGACCTGCATCAAGAGGAAAAACAATTATTATATTGATCTAGAGCTTCTATGCTCGCAAAAGGATTTCAATGGTGGACATTCAATCTCCGTTGATCGTTGCGGTGTGGTCCACCTGATATGCAGTGCTGATAAAGCACATGGATCACAGTACATTCCACCATCCAGCAATATGGACGGTGGAGATAAATCATATATACTATGGTGTGGATTTATAGTGCATTCATTATAGAGTTCCACCGTCCTGGACAATGAGGATATACAACACGTGCATCATGGCTGGCCTCACGTCCTAAAAATGGACGGACGACCAAGATCAGGCACACATGTATCAAGGTGGGTCCCCACTGTTGGACTACTTGGATGAAACACATAAATGATAGGTGGGTCCACACGTACGTGGCCCACCATCCATGACCTGGACAAGCTAGATAAAACACTTACATCACAGGGATGTCCCACTGTCCAACAGCGGACGGTGCAGATGAAGCACCGTCATTATGGTGTGGCCCGTTAGGTGGATGGCCGGGATATAATGCATACCTCATTATAGGGCCCACAGAACCTGCTGTCGTCAACCAAAAGTTGCTACTGCTCGTCAAGTAGATGGACGTCATTGATAAAACACATCAGAGGTGGGTCCCACGTCCCACGTATCAAAGGTGGATTCTCACCGTCCAATTCAATGGACGGTGAGGATGGGAGATGAACTAGATGCATCTAGTGGTCCCTCGTGGGCCCACCAACTATATGTAATATAATATATTATATTATATATATATATATGAATTGCTTATATCTGGTGGGTCCCATGTTGGCCACCGGCTACATATAATATAATATAATATATTATATTATATTCTATTATATATATATATATATATATATATATATATATATATATATATATATATATATATATATATTATTATTATTATTATTATTATTATTCATCTTTGAATCGTCCAGTCCCTGGACGTTATTGGCGGATGGTCAGGATTAACGGCTGGTGGGTCCATGCATGTGGCCCACCACCAATAGCAAGCTGATATTTGTGTTATCCCTTCGTCCATGCCGGCCCAAGAATGGACAAGAAGGTGGGCCGGCTGGACATGGCAGCAAGATGAGCACCGCTTTGGACAGCGGTATGGTCCAGTAAATGCACGGCGTGGATCAATTCACGCATCATCAAGGTGGGCCATTAACATGGAAAGAGAGAGATAGAAGGAGATGGAAGGGAGCCCCGCCACTATGAGCTCCCTTAAGCATATTACATACATCAAGATGGGTCCCAAATGAGATCCACACCATCAATCAGTGGGCTTCACTTGGTCCATCACAAAAATTGAAATCTAACCTACAAAACACCCACTATTTGTAAATCTTCTAGTCTCCTTGATCTCCCGAGCTCCAAGGGATGTGATTCAATGGACAAGATCGGTGTTAAAGGGTTGGATTAGGTGGTAGAAAGGTGGGCCACACCCATCTCTTTCTCATGGAGAGCTTGGACGTCCACCTCTCATGGGATTTTCTTGGAATGAAAATGAGAAATGAGAGAGAGAAGATGTAAGGGAGATGAGATAGAAGGTATGGGCTCTCTTGACTTGTTGGTAAAAAGGGAAGGCTAAGCATGGGTTGCTTTGACTTTGGATAAGGAAAGGTAAGGGTGAGTAATAGCTTTTGATGGAATGTACTTGACTTATGATCGATGTAATTGATAGGACATGTCGTAGAGATTTTTCTAAAATTCGTAACGTGCAGCATTTTCCTCGAAATGAACGTGGGCCCACAACTCCTGGCCTGGGTATCGCCTTGACACATAATACGCGGCGTCGAAACGGCGACGATGGCGCTGTCGCTATGGTATAAGTCTCGGGTCGAGCCGAATCTGAAATACGGGATATGACATATGGTCACGTACAACTGCCGATTATAAATCGCGAGTTGCCGGAATTCGATCAGGAGGACCGCAGAAGTCTACGGAATAGTAAAGGCTAAGATACGAGCCTTACACTCGGTGTCACGCCCCAAAACCCGGGAATCTGATTCATAAGAATCCCGATTACCAAATCTGGTGCCGACAGCCTCCGTAGTACCCCATTCTTGGCTCCTAACAATCATATGCCAGCTTCTGATCCTAGGATCCTACAAGGAGGATTTTTTTTTTTGTACATATAACTAGTAATAGGCATAACCACAAGATTACCCAATTCACAAAGGCAACATCATCATCACATATCCACTAATATAATCATTTGAATACAATACTGAAAGGGAAATACATAAATAAAAATCAAGCTCCAGAAGACTCCTGCACGCTCCAAGCTCAACACTGCTGCAACCTAACATCACCTGCACGCATCTATCGTGCATAAGCTTATAAAAAGCTTAGAGGGTGGTGTAAGTGTGTGCACAAGGTAAGTACCAAGTATTCAATACAATGCTATGATCATACAATACCGAAAAAATTGGTAATCCATAAACCATACAATGTCTAAATAAGCAGAAACACTAACAAGAGCAGGAATTATCAGAGTAAGTAGAAATACTGACAAGTTTATAAGTTAATCAATATCAGAATACGCAATATAGAATAACTATGCGATAAGGAGTCATAAAGAGTCAAATATCAGATGCCGAGGATGTAATGCAATATGCGATGCGTATGAAATAATCATGCTGGAGTATGAAGTCGGGATGATAGTACGTAGTATCGCAGGCTATTGGGTCCACCACAAGGGACTTCTATCCAAACCAGTCCCATACCTAAATTTGGATACTCAGACTCAACGTGGTAAACTCCTGATCTCAGGTTAGTCGCGCGCCTAACCGAAATCCATGCCATAACGAAAGTACACAATAATTTGTTGCGTACCACCAGCCCGAGTGGATAGTGAATGGATGAATGAATGAGCATACATCTCCTACTCAATAAGTCCACATATCAGTACGGTTCCTCTCTGAAAAATCACCGGGGTCTATTACACTCCAAACCAGATTGCTGCCCATCGCGCGCAACAAGGCGAGTGGAAGAGACCTCACTATCCGCCTGCCAATATCGGGCCCAGCTCGTTGATAGCGGACCCAATCCTCGAGGTGGTCAAACTCAGCCTAGCTTTGCCCCCTCCTCTCGGGCAGGTAAGGCCACACCCCCTTCCAACCGACCATGACACAGTGGAGAGCGCAGCCATCTGATAATCGGCACTCGGCGCTCATCTACCCACTTGGTCTAGACGTTGGAGCAACCTCTGGAACCAAGAGGGTTTAGGGACTTTCACCCAGGGATATCTATAGCACCCCATGTAGAACAGATTTCCGGTGTCCCATCTGGCCATCCACGATATGCCTATGGAGGCTACGATCCTGATGTCGCTAGGGCATACAGTAATCACAGCACACAATGCAAGATGCATGAGTCATACATCCAGTCATGCGTCAATCCTGCGCAAACCATGCGCTCATGTGAGACAATCTCCAACTATCAGGGAGTCTCATAACAACCAGCACTATGACTTATGCAATGGTCAATCATATCTCATAACAGATATGCAGATGATATGTATGGGCATGTATCATGATGATATACAGTCACATACTCATAATTGGTATCAATAACCGGCATCAACAATCGGCCTCGACAAAGTGGACATCTAACCAACATTGCTCCCCAAGGAACGGCCCACAAAAGCCTAACATATAGTGGACCCTTAGCCGCACTCAAGGGCCAAATATACAACACCGTGGGCCTCACTCAAGAGTTTAATATACATCACGTGGGCCTAATATACATCACAATGGGCTCCATCGCCTGGACCTCAAATGCATCATAATGGGCCTCATCACATCGGTCACATATGCATCACATCGGGCCTCAAACACGGGGCGAATGCACATCACCATAGACCTCAAGTATGGGTCGCATATACATCGTATAGGTCTCGATAATCGACCACGATCGGTAATCGGTCATGATAATCGGTCTCGATCAATAATCGGTCAATCGGTCAGGATAATCGGCTTCGATTGCTAATCAGTAATCGGTCATGATAATCGGCCTCGATCGCTAATCGACAATCGGTCATGATAATCGGCCTCAATCGCTAATCGGCAATCGGTCAGGATGAACGGCCTCGATCGCTAATCGGTAATCGGTCAGGATAACCGGCCTCGATCGCTAATCGACAATCGGTCAGGATAATCGGCCTCAATCGCTAATCGGCAATCGGTCAGGATAAACGGCCTTAATCGCTAATCGGCAATCGGTCAGGATAGTCGGCCTCGATCGCTAATCGGCAATCGGTCAGGATAAACGGCCTCGATCGCTAATCGACAATTGGTCAGGATAAACGGAATCGGTAAGAATGAGCCTGACAAGGCCTAAGAAAAAGTCACAACGTGGACATTAAATCATCATTGCCCATCAATGTGGACATTTAACCATCATTGTCCATCAAGGTGGATATTTAACCAACATTGCTCCCAAGGAGTAGCCCACATAGAACCAAACACATAGTGGCCCCACGGCCTCGTACAAGGGCCTAATATAAATCAAATGAGCCGCACCAATGGGCCTCACGTACAACAACTGGGCCGCATCATTGGGATGTACTAATGAGCCCCATAAATATATCAAGGTAAGCCTCACAGGTAAGCCACAAGTATATCAAGGTGGGTACCTCGAACGGACCACAAAATACATCAAAGTGGGCTCGATGGATGGGCCACAAAGTACATTAAAGTTGGCCCGATAAATAGGCCACAAAATACATTAAGGTGGACCCAACAAATGGGCCGCAAAATACATTGAGGTGAGCCCAATCACATGGGCCTCAGATACATCATACGGGCCACAACTCATGGGCCTTAAACACACAATCGATGGCCCTACACATGGGTCTATTACAATCAAGTGGGCCCCATACCTGGGCCTCCAATATATATCTCAATGGGTCTCAACCCATGGGCCCCAAATACATCATGTTGAGCCTCGAATGCATCGCAATAGGCCACAATCCATGGGCCTAATACCCAATAGGTGGGCCACATCCACGGGCCTCCATATATAACCATGGGCCTCCCTCACGGGCCTAATATTCATCGTGATAGGTCTCTATACATGGACTGAAAATACATCACAATGGGCCATGTTAATGGGCCATAAATACACCACGATGGGTCACAATCTATGGGCCTCAAATACACAACACGTGAGCTGCATCAATGGGCCGCACTAATGGACCTCATATTCAGAACAGGTGGGTTCTACTCATGGGTCTCGAATGCATCGAAGGGGCCACATATATGGGTCTTGAATACATCGAATGGACCACGCGTTATGGGCCAAAAGCGCAACATGATGGGCCTCAAGGATGGGCCGCACTAATGGGCCTTACACATCAAGTGGACCGTGCCCATGGGTCTCTCCAATGGGCTTCATATATATCAACTGGACTATATCAATGACCGCCTATACAACAAGTGGGCCACATCAATGGGCCACCTATACAGCAAGTGGGCCGCATCAATGGTCACACCAATGGGCCTCAAATACATAATAGGTGGACTCAAATACATCAAATCGGTTCCACCGTTCTAGTAATGAGCTATCTACATCATACATCTATTTAACATATCATTTTAGAACGTTAATAAAATGAATCATATCAAAGGTCATCTGGACCATATCATAAATAAAAGTGGAGATAATGATTTTCACTATTAGATTAATCACAGGGCCCACCATAAAGTTTATTCTCCATCCAATCTGATCACAAGGTCATAAAGACCCGGATCAAGAGGGTAAACAATTATCGTATAGATCCAAAGCCCCTCTAACCCAAGAAGGGTTTCAATTGTGGGCGTTCAATCTTCACTATTTTTTGGAAGTGTGGTCCACTGATATACAGATCTGCCTTATTTTTGTCTCAAGCCCATGCCAAAATGATGGACGGTTTGGATATAACACATATCTTTGATCAGACCCATATATCCTGCTGTCCTCCGCACAACAGCAAGGTGGGGTCCCTACCGTCAAGATAAATGGTTGGGATTAAAGTACATATAACATGGTGGGGTCCACGGTACAAGAGGGACCTACAAAACTTATTGACACCTACAGTGATGGTTCCCACTATCCAGATGGACGGTGGACAGTGAGGATCATCCACATGGGAACCACGTCCGACTGGACTAAATGGCGTGGATATATAGCACATACATCACATGTGGGCTCCATGAGAAGACGGTGTTGATAAGTACATGCATCTCGGTCCACCCCACCGTCCAGTGATTTGGATGGTGAAAATAAAACACATATATCATGGTATGGCCCACACATCATATCGTCCAGATGGACGGTGTGAATACAGAATATACATCAAGGTGGGTCCCACCCCACACGTGTGGGTGAGTCCCACACCTGGACAGATGGATAAAATAAAAAATAAAATTTATCACGGTGGGCTGCACCTAACACCATCCAAACATGGACCGTGTGGCTAGAAAATAACTATATCAAGGTGGGTCCCACCCCACACACATGCCACTTATCCTAATCCGAGGGTAAAATTTGATCAAATTCTGACGATCAGAATGCTTAAAAAATTTCATGCAAGTGACACGTGCCAGATTTCATAATTTATATTTAATTTCTAACATTTCTCACGCTCTTCACTCTGGACTCAAGGAAATCGTCGTGAGACATCATCTGGACTTGATTTTCGAGGTGATTGTCAAGTCCAACTAGGCAGTCAGGATTGTCTAAGTTCGGGATAATCGGACTTTCAATGTGCGGTCCAGATCCGATACAAAGTTTCTGAATGCTCTTGTGAGCAATCGAGTTTAAAGTTTGATCCTAGGTTTTAGAGTATTGTAGCGTCACCTATTCTATACGTTTTGGCTCTAGCAGATCGTATTGAAAGTAATTGGTGAGAATTTCATAGGTCATCTAGTGCAGCGCTAGTTGATTCTCATTAGATTTCTAAAGAATTAGGTTCTAAATGATTTATTTGGCTTTGGAATTGGGTTCTGAGAGGTCACCAAGGTGCTATGGTTTACCCATTACCTAAGGACGTCTAACCCCAGGTTGGCAAAAATTCGGGGTGTTACAGGGTATAACTTGAATAAGCATCTATAAAACTAAATAACTCGTGCCTTATAGTGCTCTCGACTAACTGGTCGATCCTAAGAAGAGGGAAACTATCCTTTGGGCAGGCTATATTTAGGTCGGCATAGTCTATGCAAACCTGCCACTTCCCGTTGGCTTTTTTTACTAAAACAACATTAACTACCCAGTCGGGATAGTACACTTCCTCGACAAACTTGACCTTGAGGAGCTTGTTGACCTCCTCTTCGATCACTGCATATCTCTGGGGGCCGAGGGCACATCACTTCTATCGGACCGGCTTGTAGGTCAAATCGATGTTGAGGCAATGAGTGATGACTGAAGGGTTGATCCCTGACATATCTTCGTGAGACCATGCAAAAATGTCGGCATATCGTCGCAATAGAGAGATCAGCTTGTCCTTCAATAGTGGTACCATGGACGAGCCAAATCAAATGGTTATGGAAATGTCGGACTCATCCAGTGGTCTCTGGACGAGGTCTTCTACCGGCTGGCCTTGTTAAGGTGACTCGTCGTGAGGATCTAGGGACTCGATCATTGCTAACTCGAATGGGGCTTTCAGAGCTGTAGTGTAGCATCGTTGGGCATCGTGTTGATCCCCTTTGATGATTCTAACTCTTGACTCAGTCAGAAATTTTATGGAGAGATGGTATGTTGAAACTATGGCTCGGAGAAGGCATAGCGAGGATCAGTCGATGATAGCATTGTAAACTGAAGGTTGGTCGACTATGAGAAAGTTGAACATGACTGTTGCCTAGTTTGGTGCGTCCCCGGCAGTGAGGGAAAGTTAAATAGTTCCCTCGGGGAGAATCCGTCCGCCCGAGAAACCGATCAAGGGAGTTTGTATTGGTCGTAACGTGGATCGTTCGATACTCATCTTGTCGAATGCCTAGGTGAAAAATACATCAGCGGATGACCCTGTTTCAACGAGGACCCTGAAAACTTTTCAATTTGCGATAGTGACAGTGATGACCAATGCGTCATCGTGTGGATGGTAGATACTCGGGCATCCTCTTCTGTGAAAGTTACACTGTATCTTTCCAGCTTCCTCTCCTTTGGGGTTGAGCCAGATCATGACCTCGGACTTAGGCCAACTAATGCTCCTCGCATGGTTTTTCGAGCATTGTTTAAGTCGTCTCCGCCTTTTTAACCACCGACGATGGTTCGAATTTTCTCCATTGGTCGGTTATCATTCGGGCATTCTTCCGCAGTCATGGTTCTATTAGCCCCTTGATGAACGTGCTCGCCGAGATGACCTTTTCAGATGAGTCTTTCAATTTCCTACTTTAAGTTGTAGCAATCACTCATATTATGTCCATGATCATGATGGAAATGACAATACTTGTTCCTATTGCGCCGATCTAGATTGCCCCATAGTTTTTTTAGCCAACTGATAAAATTCTCACCCTTTATTTCCATCAGGACATGCTTCTGAGGTTTATTGAGTGGGGTGTACGTCGTGAACTTGTTGTTGGGTCGCTTACTCAACTTGTGTTTGTCCCAAGGTCGATCATCTTTCCATTTCTTATTGGCTGAGTCGGTCTCCTTCTTCGTCAATTCTTTTGTTAAGGCATTTTTATTTTGGGCCGCCTCTTGTAGGATCCTAGATTCCTCTACGTCAGTGTATTTCTGCGACCGATTCATGAACTCGGCCAACGTAGACGGGGGTTCTTGTCCAAGGAGAAGAGAAAGGGCTTATCTTTTAGCCCTTGCATCATGGCGTTCAAGGCCATTTCATCCGAGTGCTTTCGGACCTATAGGGCTTCGAGATTGAAGCATCTGATGTAGTCCTTGAGGAGTTCCCCTTCTTTCTGAACTATGTTGTTCAGATGTGCTGACTGAACGTGCCATGGTTTGTCAATAAGCATGATGGTTGAGTCAATGAGTCAGGTGTGCCACATATGAAGATTGATCAAGCTATTGTCTCAACTGGATGTGTGTTCCGAGCTCGTCACATGTAAATCAGCCTCACATCTCAAATCCCAAAATACCTAGGTATATAAATTCTTAAAAATCTTAGAACAACATAGGAATATAAGCATGAAAAATGATTTTGCAAACAGGAAAATTCTCTAAGTTTTCAGCTTTCTTTAATGTGTAAGCCCCGTATCCTAGACTGTACAATTTCATAGATTTCCGTGGTATTCCCGGTCGAATTTCGATAACTTTCGACCCTTAACTGGTATTTGCGTGCGACCCTGATTCACACGCCGTCAACTCGAATCGACCTTAACCCAAGACCTTTACCATAACGACCATGCCGTCACCGCGGTTCTGATGTCGCGACTCGTGCACCGAGGGGATACCCTGGTCAGGAGATGTGGACCAGCATTCGGTGTGAGGAAAACGCCGCGCGTTGTAAAATCCAAGAGAATCTCTACGACTTGTCACATCAATCCATCAATCTCAACATGTCAAGTACATATCAAGAACACATCACCTTTCACCCTTTCTCAAACAAGCCCCAAAAGTCAAAAAGTTCTTACAAAGCCCATACTTTTCTTACAACATTTGCCACAAAAGTTAAAAATCTCTTACACACCCATCACTCACCACATCCATCGCTCCATCACCCATCACTCCTCTCTCTTTACAACCCTCTCTCATTTTCAAGCTCATTTCCAAGCAAGAGAAGCACCAAACGTATGAGCCTCTCCAAGCTTTCCCAAGTAATAAAGGTGGCCCACTTTCCTACCCTTTCATCTCTCATCTCAACCATCCAAACCTCATCTCCTCCGTTGGAATCGAAGCTAAGGAGCTAAGGAAGCCTTGGGTGCAAGAAGAAGCCGGTGGATGATCTTTGATTTTTGTCTTTCATCCGTTTATTTGATTTAAGGGTCCATGTATGTGGGACCCACCTTGATGTATATTTTGTATCAAAGAGGGGCCATAGTGGCGGGGCCCCTCCATCACCTCCGTTGTCTCATATCTCTCTTCTCTTTTTCCCTTCTCTTTCTATGATTATGGCCCACCTAACGTGTGTACATCATCCATGCCATCTACCGGTGGACCCCATCTATGTGGGATACACCATGATGCTTATATGCCATCCCAACTGTCCATAGGGAGGGGCCCATCTTGAAGTGGCTAACCGTGGGGTGTGGCTACCAGAGAAGTGTGATCTGGCGTGGGCCCCCGGTCCATAGCTCACGTGGTAGACTGAGTGAAGATGCCTCATTCCAACACTGGAGGTCTTGGTATTGGTCCTGTGGCGGTGGCTAACATGGGGTGTGGATGGACGTGGGGTCCATGGGACCCATCCACACCCTCCACCCCACATGTGAGGCCCACCTTAGCGTGATCACACACCCGGCTCCATAGCTCAACGGGCAAACTGAGTGGAGATAGCTCGTTTCAACGCTGGGACCCACCTAGCTCAGGTGGTAGACTGAATGAAAGGTAACTCGTTTCAACGGTGGGGCCCATAGCTCCAGTGGCAGGCTGAGTGCAAGATACCTCGTTTAAACACTAAGGACGGTGGTGTCCGTGGGACCCACCCTATTCACTCCATCCATCCATTTGGAGTGGCCCGCACGATTGGCCCGCACCATGCATCGTGTGGTGTCCACCGTCCTTGGACGGTGGGACCCACCCCCACATGTGGATCCCTCCCTAATATAGGCGACCGTCCAGGCCCTAGACGGCCTAGACGTTAAGGATATAATATGTATATTATATTATATTATATTATATATATATATATTATATATTATATCGTATAAAATATCTATGATATATCACTTGTGGTGGGCCCTACGTGGGACCCACCTTTGTTTGGTTTTTAAAGCAATAAAAGGGGGAGGGGCAGCAATGCTGCTCCACGTGTCTCTCTCTCTCTCTCTCTCTCTCAACGTCCAGAGCCCTGTGGGTCCCACCATGACGCAGGTATGTTCTAACAGTGGGACCCACCCTAGATGTATGTGTTTCATCCCCCTGGCATGGGTCCCAATGATGTATGTGCCTTGTCTACACCATCTGTTGTTTGAACGGTGGGGCCCACCATGATGTATGTGTTGTATCGATACATCCCACCACTTTGAAAGATCATTTTACCACATGAGCTAACAAATGAGTCAGATCTATAGATCAAATGGACCCCACTTCGATATATTCATGGGGCCTATTTTGAGTTATTTGTGGCCGTCCATTGAGACCCCACATTGGTACATGTATGACGCCCACCTTGTTATAGGTAAGGTCCATGGATTGAGGCCCATTTGATATATTTTAAGGCCCATGGGATTAGACCCATTTTGATGTATTCTAAGGCCCATGGGTTTAGGCCCATTTGATGTATTTTAAAACTCGTGGGTTTATACCCATTTGATGTATTTTAAAGCTCGTGGGTTTAGGCCCATTTGATGTATTTTAAAGCCCGTGGGTTTAGGCCCATTTGATTTATTTTAAGGCCCATGGGATTAGGCCCATTTGATGTATTTTAAGGCCCGTGGATTTAGACCCATTTTGATATATTCTAAGGCTCATGGGATTAGGCTCATTGTGATATACTCTTAAGCTCATGGGGTTATGGCCATAGTTATGGCCCATTGCGATGTACATAAGGCCCATTGATGCGGCCCACTTAATCTATGTAAGGCTCATATGAGGCAGCCCATTTGATGTATTGGAGGCCTATGGGTCGAGGCCCTATGGGATGCCCTTAGGGTTCATTACAATGTGTGATTCCTCCATGGTTTGTGTAAGGATATTTCACGACGGGCTATGCCTTGGGAGCAATGATGGTTTGACGTCCACATTGCAAGTATAATGTTAGTTAAATGTCCGTATTATGACTCTCCCTAGGGCCCATTGATAGGCCCGTACTTGTTACGGTTAGGCCGTCTAGGTCCATCTGCGTTGTAAGGATAGTTCATTACTTTATTACATGTTTAGTATAGTTCTATGACTCATGATCATATGCATCATATGTATGCTCGATATGAGAAGTGACTGATCATAGCATATGCCTTTGGGTAGATTGTTTATGGGCTCCCGGTTAGGCGGTGTTACCTTACATGAGTGCACGATATGCACAGGATTTCTGCATGATTAGATAGTGTGATTCATGCATTCGCATTATGTGTCACGGTTACTATACGCTCTAGCGACATCAGGGTCATAGCCTCCACAGGTGTATCGTGGATGACAGGATTGGATACCAAAAATCTTGTTCTACATGGATGCTATAGATATCCCTGGGTGAAAGTCCCTAAACCCTTATGGTACCAAGAGGTTGCTCTAACGTCTAGACCAAGTGGGTTCAGGAGCGCAGAGTATGGATTACCAGGAGGTCGCGCTTTCCACTGTGTCGTGGACGGTTGGAAGGGGGTGCGGTCTTACCTGCCTGAGAGTAGGGGACAAAGCTAGGCTGAGTTTGACCAGCTCAAGGAATGGGTCCGCTATCGACAAGTCGAGCCCGATATTGGCAGATGGATAGTGAGGTCTCTTTCACTTACCGTATTGCGCCTGATGAGGCGGCGATCTAGTTTAGAGTGTACTAGACCCCGATGATATCCCATATTTGAGCTGTATTGTTATGTGGACTTAGATGAGGACTCGTATGCTTGATTTACACCTCGCATCGCATGGCCTTGGTATGGTCGACATTATTCATAACTTGCATCGCATGGCCTTGGTACGACCAATAGTATTCATGGATCCATCAGCATATTTCACATTACTCTGATATTGCATAATTATATTACTACCTTGCGCACACACTTTCACCACCCTCTAAGCTTTTCATAAGCTTATACACGACCGTTGCGTGTAGGTGACGTTGGGGCGTAGCAGCACTGAGGCAAGAGCGCTTTGCAGATCATCTTGGAGCTTTTGTTTATCATCATTGTATTTTCCTTTATGCTAATTGTACTTGTAAAGTTTTTTATCATAGTGAAAATGTAATGGAGTTTTTTTTTGTTATTTGTGGGTTATGTCTTTAATTATACTTATCACAATTCAAACTGATCTTGAAAATCCCCCTTGTAACATCCCAGGATCGAAATCTGGCGAATGGGAGCTGAGAGCCGAGAATGTGGTTCTACGGAGGCTGTCGGTGCCAGATTCGGCAATCGAAAATTTTGTGAGCCCAGTTTTCAAGTTTGGGACATGACATGATGTATCGATCTTACATCGATAACATCGAACACTTGTTTTCAATGAGATCAATACAACCTTGATGACATCGAATTAAGGTCTTTTATGTCCAGCACCTAACATGATATTTGGACAATATTCTCGATGAATCAACCAAGCTTCGATGACATCAAAATTCAAATTTCAATGACATCGAGCGAGGTTCGATATCATCGAATATAGGCTAGTCTGTATCTAGCAAGGTTCAAAGGTAAATTGAGAATTTCGTTGATAACTCGAAACGAGCCTCGATGACATTGGAATTCAAATCCCGATGACATCGAGGAAGCTTCGATGTCATCGAATTTGGACAAGTCATGTCCAGCAAGCTTAATAGGAAAATCGTCTGGATATGTTCGTGGAATCGAGCTACCCTCGATGACATCGAAATTCAAATCTCGATCATATCGAAACTAGGTCGATGACATCGATTTCGGACAAAGGAATGTCCAGCAAACTCTCAAGGAAAATCTTCTGAAAAGATTGATGTATCGAACTAGCTTTCAATGTCATCGTCATTTGAAATTAGATAACATCAAAGTAGGCTCGAAGACATCGAAGCCAGCCTGTTCATGTCCAACAAGCTCCTTTGTATTTATTATCGAGGAATCGAACCTTAGTTCGATTACATCAGAGTTCAAATCCTGATCCCATCGAAGCAGGTTCGATATCATCGAGCTTCTGTAAAAAAATTTCAGCTGTATTTTTCAGTTGAGTTCGTATCATTGAATTGACATTCAACGTCATCGAAAGTATATGTTCGATGGCATCGAACTCTGTCAAAAATTGACTATTTTATTATCGTTGGATCTTTTTGCCTATATAAGGGGAGCTTGTTCTTAGTTGTTATATTGAAAAAAATAAAGAGCTTTGTGAGAGTAATTATATATCACCTACCCTAAGCTCATTTTCTCATGGAAGTTCATCCTTCAATCCACCCTCGTCATTGACATTCAATAGAGTGGATTGAGGAATGAACTTTCCTATTCAAGGATCATCCAGCTACTATCTTATTAGTAAATCATTGAGCTGGGCTACTTTGAATGCTTGGAATCACTCCTTCTCTAAAATATGAAAACATTTATTAAAGTAGGATTCCAACATAACCTTGACCCAACCCGTTGCCTTTATTGGAACATGATCAAGTATTGCGGATCAAGGGAGCTGAAAAATCTTCATCATTAAGGAGGAGATTTTCATCAATGTGCTTAATGGGGCTCATTTACTTATCTGTAAGTCACTAGAGTCCAGAGATCCTGTTGATTATTCTTTGTGTAGGATTGGGTTACAGGTACATCTCACCTCTTATAAGTCCTCATAGGAGGCCTGCGATGGGAGAGTATGTCTGGGTGTTATGTGTTGATCCTTGCTCATATGTAGGGCATAAACTTAGGTCCTTTGTATAAGTCCTTGGCCTGTGTGGCCTAAACCTAGGTTCCTTGTGTGGATCCTTGGCTTGTGTGGCCTAAAACCTCAGTTCATTGTGTGGATTCTTAGCCTGTATGGCCTAAAATGGAGGTTCCTTATGTGGATCCTTTGCTCTTGTGTAGGGCATAAACTTGTTTCTTGTGTATGCATGTCTTAGGTACTTTGTGTAGGTCCTAGAGTCAACCTTGTGTAGGTTGTAACAGTTTGAGGTGAACCTGATTTGAAACCTCCGTTAGTGAGATCCGGTACACTCATGGGATGAGTGCGTCCGCCGGGAGTGGAGTAGGCACATAGCCGAACCACTATAAATGACTGTGTTTGGGATTGATTCTTGCTTGAACTTTCATCATGTTAATCTTTTACACGCAAGCATGGTAATATGAATGCCTTGATTTGAATCACATCTCACACTCATTCACACTTCTCATCTATCCTAAACTATATGTTGAATCATGCTTAATATTGAGTAGTGTTGTGATTGGATCCTCTACTTAGCTTGGAAGCCATTAGAGTTAAATTGGGGATATCTTAATAATTGCACAATTAGATTAAGACTAAGGTAATAGGATTTAAAATAAGGCATAAAATTTTATAAAGTCCTATTCACCCCCCTCTAAGACACCTTGAGCTATTTCCACTTCAACTAAAGCACTCCCCACTGCAATTTCACCAACTCTTTAAGCTTCTTCTTTCCCCCAATGAAGTTAGTGATGAACGCATCGCTGAGTTCGACAAATGAACTGATGGACTTCGATTTTAATTGTTTGAACCAAAGCCTGGCAGCATTGGATAGAGTAAGTGAAAATGCTCGGCACATGAATGCGTCCGAGGCATCGTGCAACTCCATGTAGGTCCAGAAGAATTCTACTTGCTCAGTTGGGTCGACTTTTCTAGTGTAGAGCGCGATCTGTGGTAGGTAAAACCTTTCTGGTAATCGAGCTCGCAATATGTCTGCTATGAATGGGGATTCTACCTCCTCTTTTCCAAAAGGGTTGACTGACTGATTTTACTTCAAATCCGCAATTTGTTTCTATAGGTTTTGGATCTCAATTTTCCAAGGTTCCTCGCTTCCACAGTTCCCTCGGCCGAGGGTCGGTTGTGCCTCCTCCGATCTATCTCACGGTGAAGGTCGGAAGTGGGCAAGGGGACAGTCCCCGAAATATGAGTTGAGGCCAGCTCAGTCGGGTCCTGACATTATCTTGGCTAAGGAAATGCTCGTGGGGCAAAAGGTAGTAGGTTGGATTGGCGAACTCTAGTCGACCGCCCTTCCCTTCGATCAGGTTCTTGCGCTTGCTGAGACTGCATCTATTCCAACATTTGCCTCATGTAATCCAGGTCAGATTTGATGTCTTTGTCCCAAGCATCACGCCAGCCATTTCACCGGCTCCGTTGAGTACGCCTAGTGGAACTGGAGGTTGATTGGCAGGCTGGAGAGCCCTGACAAGTCTCCGGTTAGGCTGGCTGGTCCACGGGTCATGGGGCTTGATCGGCGGCTGGTATGGTTGCAATTGAAGTCACCTCAGAAGGGGTTGGAAGTTTCTTTTTCCCTCTCGCCATGGCAAGTTGTGTAGTGTTCTTAGTAGAGCGAAAGCGACTTATAATGTTATTCCCACAGACTGCGATAAACTTTTTATACAGTTTCCGGCTCACCCCTTCTACTACTCTAACACCTACACAGGAAGAAGACAAAGGAGACCCTGTTTTGTACAGGGGACCCTCCGATGCCAAAGTTAGGCTGGACTCCGGGTCTAATAACTTAATGATGGGTTCGGGGTGAGAATGTGTGTGTACCTTTCACCATTAGACGTTTCTTACTTATAGAGGAGGTGTAATCCCGTGGATTTGGGATATTTCTCTGATTTGCAGGAGACCTGGATTCCTTATCCAAGCCCAAACTGTTGATGTAGTTTTTGGCTCACCCCTTCTACTACTCAAACACCTGCACAGGAAGAAGACAAAGGAGACCCTATTTTGTACACGAGACACTCCGATGCTAAAGTCAGGCCTGGACTCTAGGTCTAATAACTTAATGATGGGTTAGGGGTGAGAATGTGTGTGTACCTTTTACCGTTAGGCATTTTTTACTTATAGAGGAGGTGAAATCTCGTGGATTTGGGATATTTCTCTGATTTGCAGGAGACTTGGTGTAACACTCCGAATTTTTGCCAACCTGGAATTAGACGTCTTTAGGCAATGGGTCAACCATAACACCTTGGTAACCTCTCAAAACCCAATTCCAAAGCCAAATAAATCATTTAGAACCTAATTCTTTAGAAATTTAACGTGAATTAGCCAACGCTACACTAGATCTCCTACAGAATTAGCACCAACCACTTTAAATACGATCTGTAAGACGCAAAACCTAGAGAATCATTGACACTACGTTACACTAAAATCTAGGATCAAACTCTATACCCGTTTGCTCTCAGGAACCCTTTGAAACTTTGTATTGGATCTAGACCGCACGTCGAAAGTCCGATATCTAAAAACTTAAACAATCCTGACCACCTAGTTGGACTTGATAATCATTTTAAAAATCAAGCCCAACCGATATCCTGAGACCATTTTACTGAGTCCGGAGTGAAGAGAGTGAGAAAAGGAAAATATTTAGAAAATTAATTCAATTTAAATAAATCTGGCACATGTCGCTTGCGTGACATTTTTTAAACGTTCTGACCGTCGAAATCTGACCAAATTTCACCCTCTGATCAGGATAGGTGGCCCTTGCATGTCATAGCACTTGTGGCCCTGATCGAGTCTCAGTGACCGCTGAACTGAAACTGGTATGCCACGTGCGATCTGGGAACACTATCGGGTTGAAAACTTAATGTGATCAGGATCCAACATCCATGAGCTTAAGTCCGACCGCATTCAGTCAGGAAACCTCCAGAAATATCCTTTTGGATTGGAAAGGACCCGATTTGGCTGTAACCCAAGTATACCTTGACTTAAAGTCTGTTTTGGTTATGTTTGGGCTTATAAAAAGGCCTTAACCTCTCTCTCACAAATCCCATACAAATTTGGGGAAAACCCTAGGAGAGAGGAGAGAAAAGAGAGAGAAAGTGAGGGAGAAGCTGGGGCGTTCTCCTGGGAGTCTTTCCTGCTGCTCCACGTGCCAGATCCTTCCACCTGCATCGCTATTCTGGCGATTTCAACGCTGTTCTAGGTAAGAAAACCCTAACCTCAACCTGTTTTAAGGATTCTAGCAATACCATTAGCGAAGTAGCTAACCTATCTTGTAAATTAGGTCGTCATATCGACGTTGACGAAGCGTAAACTTTCTATTCGAATCGATACGCTTCTACGGCGAAAGGTGCGGATTTTAGACGCTTTAGTTACCATTTTTCAAAGCTTTCAATGCCGTTTAATGGTAGATTACTGATAAGGATGCTGTTTGACATGTAGAACATGCTGTCCGTTTTTCATTTCGCATACGTACGAAAATATGAGATATAGGGTATTTTATGTATTTGTAGGAAATACTGTATACGTATGTATTTTTTCGATATGATTTCCATGAGTATTTACCGTGTACCTATACTAGTTATACGTGTATGATCTGTTTTGCGAAGAGATTCTCCCTAATGCACATATTAGCCGACATATGCTACGTAGAGTAATGTGTGTAGACTAAGTGTTTGTTGAAATGCCTAAATGAATTTGATTTATGCCTGCCATATGTTTTGAATGTAAGAACATGATTGTGTGTACTAGATAACTCCTTGATATAAGGATCTGTCATATTATATGTTGGAATCAACATACGTCAAGTACGTTGGAGTTGAGTAGTCTAAGTGTTTGTATAAATGTATGTATTAGTAAGTATTGAGTAAATGGTGTTGTAGATTAGCGTTGAGACTGGATTCTCAACTACTTTGATGATGCACATGATTTCCTCCATGCTTGTTGTATTTGAATTGATTACCTTGGGCGTGAAATACTAGTGTATGGTTAACTGCTTATGACGTACGTTATAACATGTTGCTAATATGCTGGAATTACTTGTGTTTCAATTTTGTCTCTCTCATATGATTACTGATTCACATTACATGTGCTTGGGGCTATACTCTAGTCCAGGCAGTCGGTAACAGTTTAGAATTTGTGGTTGGATTCTATTCGCCACGAAGGATTTGTATGACGAACTCGAGTCGTACTAGAGTCGTCAGCAGTGGTTAGGCCACACAAAGTACTTGTGCACTTCATGTCGGTCGATTCAACGTGCGCTCATGTTAGTCGGACTCATCAAGTAACCCGAATGACCATTGTATATGCACCTTGTACTCGTCATAACTGCTTGAACCTAGGGTACTAAACTTACCATTGAAAAGCCCCTCTAACCTTGGTACCTCGATCCCCTAAGACTCATGAGCCGGGCATGTTGGTATGGGATACCGTGGTCGAGCTGTCGGCCTACGCTGGGGCCACAAACCTCCCCGTAGTGACCAGTGAGCACCCTACTCTGAGCAGATTATGGTGGTATGGGACACTATATTCTTGTTGTCGGCCTACATTGATAAGCTGATGGGGGAGTGGAGCAACGAGTGCGAGCAACAGCCCTAACAGCCCTTTGTAGTGACCTTGAGTTTATCCTGACATCACATGGGGGCGACGAGTTCTGATACAGTCTTAAGGATATAAACTAGGCCTGTATTGATAAGGTGATGGGGGAGCGGAGCAACGAGTGCGTGTAACAGCCCTGGAAGCCCTTGCAGCGACCTAGAAATATATCATCGTATGAGACTACTAGGAGTGACGACCCTAGACAGGATCATTGTTTGGGTATTGATATAAGGGAGGTACCCTAGTTTCCCAATCTTGCTGTATGAAAAGAACTAATAACAACTTGGTAATCATATTCATATCGCACTGCATGTGCCTGGAAGATGTGGAGCACTGATGGAAGAAAGCATGCTGCGGACGTAAGATGGTGTCGCATGAGGGAGTATGTCATTGAGGGCATCCATCATGTCGTTTCATGCTTGCATTAATCACAGTATTTAGAAATATTTGATTGCTTACTTTACCATTATCCCGTGATTGATTTGATAACATACTAACCTTTGGTCTATGATTCCACTGAGTTAGCTACTCACTCCCACGTTACGGGACGGTGTTGCGCACACCAACCAGTCCCTATTTTAGTTTCAGGTGATGGCGCTACTGGTGAAGCGGAGCCGGACTTGTTTGATGATGAGGAGGATTTCTCCTATATGCTGGATCTGATCGACGGGTTTACAGGGTTACTGATTAGATGTCAATACACTTGGCGGTTTGCCTTTTATTTACACACCAATGTATATCCTTTTCTTTCTATTTTAGAGTATACATGTAATTAGTTAACCTGGTATCATGTTCACACTCTGGAGACTTACAATCATTTATATATTTTATGTATTTATCACAGTCTTTCGCTTGCTAATTTAACTGTCTATGGAGTATGATATGTTATTTTGGCTTAGTCCCAATCTTGTTTAATGTCATTCTACAGACAACATGCATTCATCATTATCTATATTGCATAAGTGACATTTTAGAACTTGGGGGTTGGGTTTCTGCTCGACCCCCGATTTTTGAGATGTTACGAGTGGTATCAGAGCATGATTTGGATTAAACCGGACCTGGGTTATGGTAACACAACGCACACTGACGCACTCTGACTTAGGAAGGGGGTGATGGAAACTTAGAAACCACATTAGAATCCCAAGTTTCACCGACAGGTGAGACTATACGGTAATTTAGGCCATAATATACCTTCGGTCGCGTGAAGCAACCTAAGTTGCCTCTAGGTCATTAGTCGACGGGTTTGGGTCATTCCCTATAGAATTCCAAGCCCGAAAATGGATGTCCTTGGATTGTGGGGAAACTACAACACCTTACACTCAATCTCAAGGCCTAAAATCCCTTTTTATCCAATTCCTTCAAAATCTCTCCTTCCACCACCCCATTCTTCAACTTTTTCTAAGTCCTTTTCTACTACACATAAATCCTAATGTAAAAAAATGATGGAGAATCATATTTAAACAAAAATTTACTATGAATAGTAAATATATGTGTAGATTGGATTTTTGACCATTTCAATTATGGAATCTCGTGGAATAAATAGGTTAGTTGGATAGATTAGTGTCTCCTACCCCAAAATCATATGCTCCACGTCGCATAAGTTCATTCTGATTTGCAGATTGGCCCCGAAAATGCTTCAAATGGAGGGGGGGCCAAACGATCAACTTTCGAAATGATCCAGGGTGGGACCCATATGAATTTTGGGCCCTTAGGGCTGGGGGACCTCGCCCAAAGGGCGAGGCATCGCCGAAAAACAAGATGGTCAGCGAGGCCTCCCCGTACAGCGGGCTCATCCGGGCGGGCCGGTCGGGCCGACCAAGTTTGGGGCCTAGTGGGACCCTTTGGTCCAGGGTTTGACCATCCGTTCATCTAAAATCCTATACTTCCTTCACAAACTACGCCTCTAAGCTCTCTCTTTCTTACATTTTTGTTGTTTTCTCTCTCAAATTCCTTTTCAAATCACTCTCATTCCCGTTTTCTGCTACAACCGACGCCCCTTCATTGGTTGTTGTGGTACGCACTCCCCTTTCTCTCCATTCTCGTCCGTTAGAGCTCTCCCAACCTCCATTTGAGGCTAGAAATCGTGTGAGCCTCCAACCCAACCCATTTCACTCTTTTCCCTTTGCAATCCTAGACTTTGGGGGCCTGTTTCACTCCTCTATAGGACCTAGATTCATGGCAGCCCATTAGGTCAGTCCCTTTTCTTCATTTCCTTCACTTTTCATGGCTCATTTGAGCTCTTAAGCTCTCATTTGAGCCCCAAACTTGTGGAAACCTACTTACCCATCCCATTTCTCCACTTTCTTCGCTTGAGGAGTATTAAAAATACATGGCCGATAGAGCTCTAATGGGCAACAGACAGTATTAAGCTAGACAGTATTAAAGAAGGAAAGTTGGGATCGTGGTAGAAGTCCTTTGGTAGAATTAGGCATCTATGTCATTGTCCTGTCGATTGTTTGATTACCGTTTTAAGGATTTCTGTGTTTTGTTGCTGTTGGGTCGAGTGATGTCATAGGTAGAAACCGTGTTTGTGTTTAGTGGTTTGGGCTTAGCATAGCACAGTCGTTCTTGTCATAATGCATGTGAAACTTTATTCCATGTCTTGTGACAAAGTTTGTTAAATGAAGTGCATGCCGTTTCATTCGCTGTAAGGTGTTGTCCCTAGATTGAGTGTATCCTATGGTTTCCACTACCATGTTTGGAATGTATACGATTAAAAGTAAATCCCGAGATTAAGCTTACAAAATTAATTTTTATCCCACCCCACCCTCCTACCAAGCATGTCACTCCAAATCCCGACATGGGATTAGTAATGCGGTCTCGGTCAACACAACTTGAGACCACTGGCCACCTATGCCCTTGGAGTTTTGGACCTAGAGTTAGTACTCTTAGATTTTAAAGATCTGACAATATAGGAAATCCAATTTCAATTATATAATCTTGACTCTAAGCGATAGAACAATCTCCTGTAGTAGATATGGTATGAAACTATTTAGCGTATAAGCTTAGACTTTGGATTACAGCTAGTGAGTTACAGACTATGCTACTAGTTATATTAGGCAGTGTAAAGCCTCTACATGCTAAGGAATAGCAGGTTAGATTTGGTTGGAGTACAACCTCATTCCTTCAATAGATCCCCTTAATACTTATAGACTTCTGTTATAACCCTTAGGAAAGTCATTTTCACTTAAAACCATTCACTCTCAGGGAGAACTTATACATCCCTAAGATTGAACTTAGAATGAACCAGTACGCCCCTTAGAATTGCCTTTCCCAAGGGCTTATTGCATTCAGGAACGCGGAGCAAGGGAACTGTATATAAACAAAGTATTCGTGGTTTGAATCGACTTCTTAATCCTAGTAGTTACCAATAAATCCAATGCTCCGATCAAGCAGAAGATCGGGATTGACTAGGATTAAGAACCAATACGGTAAATTTTCTGTCCTAGGCAGAAAGTATATGTATCCGGCTCAGACTCACTATACAACTTTTCTTCCGTGTTGGCCCGACCACCTACAACCAAAAGTTATAACTTTGCCTTTGGGAAATGTTAAAGACATACAACCAATAGAGATAAGACCTCTTGCCACAAACTCACATTCGTCCTTGAAATCAACCACAACACGCATCATTTCAGCTCCTTTCTATAACCATAGGTACCAATGCCATAGAATGCATCATTAGTAAAGGAAGACCAATGTAGCGGGAGGTTATTTTCCCTTTTCATGTCAAGAATAGGCCCTAAGTTACACCTCGTTCTGATATACGGATCGAGATATAGATTCTTGAACCTTAAGTAGAACTAAGTTTTAAGGGGGGTAAAACGTATTGAGCTCAATCTAGTTAGCATTAGCTAACGCAACCGTTGGATCAGAGTAGCGCAACAGAAGCATGGTTGGCCTCTTCCCCACTGGCCCAGGATCGAAGAAGTTGGTTTAGGTTATACGTAAGGTTAGGTCATTAAATAGGATTTGAACCTTCCTTAGAATGTCAATACTAAAGTCTCTCTTGGGACTCATTACCCTTAGGTAAATTTTGGGGATAAAATTTTATTTTAAGGGGGGTAGATTGTAACACTCCAGATTTTTGCCAACCTGGAATTAAACGTCCTTAGGCAATGGGTCAACCATAACACCTTGGTAACCTCTCAGAACCCAATTCCAAAGCCAAATAAATCATTTAGAACCTAATTCTTTAGAAATTTAACGTGAATTAGCCAGCGCTACACTAGATCTCCTGCAGAATTAGCATCAACCACTTTAAATACGATCTGTAAGACCCAAAACCTAGAGAATCATTGACGCTACGTTACCCTAAAATCTAGGATCAAACTCTAAACCCGTTTGCTCTCATGAACCCTTTGAAACTTCGTATTGGATCTAGACCGCACGTCGAAAGTCCGATATCTATAAACTTAGACAATCCTGACCGCCTAGTTGGACTTAACAATCATTTTGAAAATCAAGCCCAACCGATATCCTGAGACCATTTTACTGAGTCCAGAGTGAAGAGAGTGAGAAAAGGAAAATATTTAGAAAATTAATTCAATTTAAATAAATCTGGCACATGTCACTTGCGTGACATTTTTTAAGCGTTCTGGCCGTCGGAATCTGACCAAATTTCACCCTCGGATCAGGATAGGTGGCCCTTGCATGTCATAACACTTGTGGCCCTGATCGAGTCTCAGTGACTGCTGAACTGAAATTGGTCCGCCACGTGCGATCTGGGAACACTATTGGGCTGAAAACTTAATGTGATCAGGATCCAACATCCATGAGCTTAAGTCCAACCGCATTCAGTCAGGGGACCTCCAGAAATGTCCTTTTGGATTGGAAAGGACCCGATTTGACTGTAACCCAAGTATACCTTGACTTAAAGTCTGTTTTGGTTATGTTTGGGCTTATAAAAAAGCCTTAACCTCTCTCTCCCAAATCCCATACGAATTTGGAGAAAACCCTAGGAGAGAGGAGAGAAGAGAGAGAAAGTGAGGGAGAAGCTGGGGCTTTCTCCTGGGAGTCTTCCCTGCTGCTCCACGTGCCAGATCCTTCCACCTGCATCGCTATTCTGGCGATTTGAACACCGTTCTAGGTAAGAAAACCCTAACCTCAACCTGTTTTGGAGATTTTAGCAATACCAGTAGCGAAGTAGCTAACCTATCTTGTGAATTAGGTCGTCATATCGACGTTGACGAAGCGTAAACTTTCTATTCGAATCGATACGCTTCTACGGCGAAAGGTGCAGATTTTAGACGCTTTGGTTACCATTTTTCAAAGCTTTCAATGCCGTTTAATGGTAGATTACTGATAAGGATGCTATTTGACATGTAGAACATGCTGTCCGTTTTTCATTTCGCATACGTACGAAGAATATGAGATTTAGAGTATTTTAGGTATTTGTAGGAAATACTGTATACGTACGTATTTTGCCGGTATGATTGCCATGAGTATTTACCGTGTACCTATACTAGTTATACGTGTATGATCTGTTTGGCAAAGAGATTCGCCCTAATGCACATATTGGCCGACATATGCTATGTAGACTAATGTGTGTAGACTAAGTGTTTGTTGAAATGCCTAAATCAATATGATTTATGCCTGTCATATGTTTTAAATGTAAGAACATGATTGTGTGTACTAGACAACTCCTTGATATAAGGATTTGTCATATTATATGTTGGAATCAACATACGTAAAGTACGTTGGAGTTGAGTAGTCTAAGTGTTTGTATAAATGTATGTATTAGTAAGTATTGAGTAAATGGTGTTGTAGATTAGTGTTGAGACTAGATTCTCAACTACTTTGATGATGCACATGATTTCCTCCATTCTTGTTGCATTTGAATTGATTACCTTGGGCGTGAAATACTCGTGTATGCTTAACTGCTTATGACGTACGTTATAACATGCTGCTAACATGCTGGAATTACTTGTGTTTCAATTTTGTCTCTCTCATATGATTACTGATTCACATTACATGTGCTTGGGGCTATACTCTAGTCCAGGCAGTTGGTAACAATTTAGAATTCGTGGTTGGATTCTATTAGCCACGAATGATATGTATGACGAACTCGAGTCGTACTAGAGTCGTCGGCAGTGGTTAGGCCACACGAAGTGCTTGTGCACTTCATGTCGGTCGATTCAACATGTGCTCATGTTAGTCGGACTCATCAAGTAACCCGAATGACCATTGTATGTTCACCTTGTATTCGTCATAACTGCTTGAACCTAGGGTACTAAACTTACCATTGAAAAGCCCCTCTAACCTTGGTACCTCGATCCCCTAAGACTCATAAGCCGGGCATGGTGGTTTGGGACACCGTGGTCGAGCTGTCGGCCTACGCTGGGGCCACAAATCTCCCCGTAGTGACCAGTGAGCACCCTACTCTGAGCAGATTATGGTGGTATGGGACACTATATTCTTGCTGTCGGCCTACATTGATAAGGTGATGGGGGAGTGGAGTAACGAGTGCGAGCAACAGCCCTAGCAGCCCTTTGTAGTGACCTTGAGTTTATCCTGACACCGCATGGGGGCGACGAGTTCCGATGCAGTCTTAAGGATATAAACTAGGCCTGTATTGATAAGGTGATGGGGGAGCGGAGCAACGAGTGCATGCAACAGCCCTGGAAGCCCTTGCAGCGACCTAGAAATATATCATCATATGAGACTACTAGGAGTGACGACCCTATACAGGATCATTGTTTGGGTATTGATATAAGGGAGGTACCCTAGTTTCCCAATCCTGCTGTATGAAAAGGACTAATAACAACTCAGTAATCATATTCATATCGACTTATTAAAATGTTGACGACTTACCGGCTTATTAAAATGTTGACGCTTGATTACACGGGTGGGCCCCCCCACAGAGATTCATCACAGTTTCTATAATAACTGATTTACCTTTTATGATTTTGATCAATTAGATATATATGCACACATATACCCTAAATATCCAACAATATAAGGATCCAACGATATAAGGATTCGATAAAGAAATAACACGTGGCATTATACTTGTAATAGGTGTATAAATAGATTTTCTGAGAGATTTAGTATAAAATCATAGATGACACTAATTTGGCTCTACAGGTCATCAGTGGAGGATGCGTTACCAGTAATATACTGTGTTTAAGAGAAATAAAAGTTTGGAGTTTGGTTGAGAGACAAAATGCAGACGAGAAGAATGAATTGTGACCAAGGGAAACAAAGTGTGGTCAATATGAGAAAAATTGCCACAAAATGTAACGAAAAGAATGATCTAGAGATAAGCTTTTGGACTACCATAACTGCTAGAGTAATGATAGAAATTCATAAATAAAAGAGGAAATCTAAAGAGCAAGTACCAAACACAACCCAATCCAATACAAAACAAATTTTTCAATTTACTTTATCTTAATTATCCTAAGAGTAGCGATAATCCAGTAGTGGTAATTCTTAATTGTAGTTCTTAGTTGTAATCAAAATATATGCTCATACATTGGATTTGACTTTTATCCAACATCATGCGGTTCTTTCAAGAGACTCATTCTTGCAATTGCTCTTAGCGAGCGATTGTGAATTTTTTCTCTTTTTTAATTGCACGATATTCTAAAAAATCTTTTCTTGGAAAAGGAAAAACGTAACCCATCTTCGGATGAAGAATCCCACCATCCAATAATTACTTGATCATTACAAAATTTTGTGAGTGGCTGAGCGAGCGACCGATCTTCTCATAATTTGGTCATATACGTTCATGTTAGACATATCTACTTATTTCAGAGCTCAGGGTCAAAAGTTGTTTAATTTAGATGAAGCAGAGATATCGATGTTGGCATGCTTGTGCATTCACACACACCTATTAGAAAGAAATAAAAAACACAAAACAAAACGAAACAAACAATCAAACAAAAGAGTACCGACACCGTGAACATCACCAAAAGGCCCCTTATCAAAATCAAGATCCTAATGTGATCACTTATGATCATAAACAAATCATGAATATGGATTCTTGTGCATTCATCTTCCACACATCATCATCATCTCAAAATTAAACCGTACAACAGGTCCCATCGTGGGAAAGACTCGTTGGAAAACCCAAGTTACCTTGCAAATTTGTCCCCTCAAAAGATATTCCCAATTTTGACCAAAGAATAACGGGCCTAAATATTTGACCCATGCCCTTTGCACATCTATGTGGGGTCCACACATGTTTTCCAGATACCCACGTGCTGTGTGTACCAATTCCCACAAGTGAATAAGTTTTTTAAGAGATCAAACTGTCTCGGAAAGATCACAAAATGAACATGAAACTAACAACTAGATCCACACCCAAATGTGGACCCAATTCAAAAAATAAGGGTATGGGCAACATTTAAACCCTGAGCATTATTGTCCAAGGATTTGATTGAGCATTAATTGGACTCATACCTCCCCCCCAAAAAAAAAGCAGTGTGCTTGGAGGTGACTTTCCATTAAATTGGACGTGGTGGTGGCGGATGTGGATAGTGGCCAAATCACATTGGCCATGGCCGTGGTCCCTATTGTCATCCTGGCAATAGTCATGGCAATATAATGCTGGCTGGGCTGCTACTCCATGTGTGGTGGTGTAGCTGGCCGGCTGCACTGATATCTCTGGTGGCAGAGCTCCAATGGTGGTGTGATAGTTTTGTTTGCCCTGAAAAGTCAATGCTGGATATTATCATAGAAGTAGATGACCACCTAAATTTGCAATATGTTACAAATTTCATGTTTAATATGTGGGAAATCGATCAACTGCATATCACTATGGATGAGAGTTATAGAGAAGGGTTTATCTATTTGTCTAAGAGGAAGATGAGAATGACACAATAGTCACTGTCCATGGGAGAGTACTGGCTCATGGTTTTCAAGTATTGGTCCAACAGATTCATCTATTATCCATGACTACTTTAGTCTGTTTGAGCTAAATGTGATAATGTTTTTGTGGTCATCCTGTGTGATGATGGGAACCAATGTCAAGTTTTGAATGAATAGTTTCCACCATTCAACATCATTTTCCTTTGCCCCATCTCACGGGTCTGTGTGAGTATTCAACATGTTTGTAAGTTCTTGTCCTTAAGACTAAATGAACACTTACATTGAAATATAAGTCTTTGATTCGTGGGGCATATCGTGTTTGAGTTAGATTTATTTGATCATGTATTAGCTTTGACTAATCCTTAACCTAAGAATGTAAGAGAATTTGATATTTTAGTATTGTCTACAC
Organism: Magnolia kwangsiensis; assembly: GCA_037074715.1. Lineage (NCBI taxonomy): Eukaryota > Viridiplantae > Streptophyta > Magnoliopsida > Magnoliales > Magnoliaceae > Magnolia > Magnolia kwangsiensis. The sequence continues at coordinate 115,809,518 of CM073571.1, read as the reverse complement.
TACATTTAAAAAAATATGCTCAAAATGATGAAAATGCAAATTTAGTTATTCGATGGGAAATGCCACTAAAATTTTGAACTTGGGTATACCCTAATCTCTCTCGCCCTTGTTCCTCTTTCTCTCCCTCCCTCCCTCCCTCTTTGAAACCAACGTTGTAATCTCTCTCTCTCTCTCTCTCTCTCTCTCTCTCTCTCTCTCTCTCTCCCCCCCCCCCCCCCCCAAGTTGCAATCTTCATAGGCCCTACCATGATTGAGCGTATCTAGATTTCAGGTAGGCCACACTACTGGATCTTTATAGAAGTGGAAAAATGCCCGTCATCGACACTCCACTAGGGTCCATGATTGAACCCAATGGTTGAAAACCCAAGTACATGGTTGTGATGCAATAATAACTCAATGAGACTGAGGTCGAATCCCAAGGGAATGGAGAACACAACCTAAAACTACTTTAAAGGTAAAGGTTTGTCTGAATTTTAATCCAGCAAATAAAAAATGGTTTTAAACAAATAAATAAAATACTAAGGATTCAGAAATGCAATTATAGTAATCACAATATCTCATTCACTTATTCAATTTATAACTTAATTGGAATCAAAGTCATATCCTATCCAATAAAAAAATAACTTTATTAAACCAATCATCAACACCAATAATATATGATTTCGATTGAATGATTCTCTTATGAAGCATTTAGACATCAATCGCAGGGTGTCAAGAGTGTCTAAACCACCATTAGTGTCACGCCCCAAACTCAGAAACCGGGCTCACAAAATTCCTGATCGCCGAATCCAGTGCCGACAGCCTCCGTAGAACCCCATTCTCGGCTCCTAGCTCCCATTCGCCAGGTTCCGATCCTGGGATGCTACGAGGAGGATTTTCAATGTCAGTTTGATTCGTAATAAGCATAACCAATGACATAACCCACAAACAACAACCAAGAACTCTATTACATTTCCACTATGATAAAAAACTTTACAAGTATAATGAGTATAAAGGGAAATACAATGGTAAGGAATAAAAACTTCAAAACGATCTGCAACGTGCTCCTGCCTCAACGCTGCTACGAACCAACGTCACCTGCACGCAACGGTCGTGCATAAGCTTATAGAAAGTTTAGAGGGTGGTGAAAGTGTGTGCGCAAGATAGTAATATGATCATGCAATATCAGAGTAATACGAAATATGCAGATGAATCCATAATATCATGAGTCGTACCAAGGCTTATGCGATGCAAGACATGAATGGTATCGGCCACCCTAAGGCCATGCGATGTGCAATGCAACTCAAGCATACAGATCCTCATCTATGTCCACACGTCAATACAGCTCAAATATGGAATATCACCGGGGTCTAGTACACTCTAAACCAGATTGCCGCCACATCGCGCGCAATAAGGTAAGTGGAAGAGACCTCACTATCCGTCTGCCAATATCGGGTACGACTCGTCGATAGCGGACCCATTCCTCGAGCTAGTCAAACTCAGCCTATCATTTTCCCCTATTCTCGGGTGGGTAAGACCGCGCCCCCTACTCTCGGGTGGGTTAGACCGCACCCCCTTCCAACCGACCACGACACAGTGGAGAGCGTAACCGTCTGGTAATCGGCACTCAACGCTCATCTACCCACTCGGTGTAGAAGTTGGAGCAACCTCTTGGTACCATAAGGGTTTAGGGACTTTCACTCAGGGATATCTATAGCACCCCATGTAGAACAAGATTTTTGATATCCAATTCTGCCAACCACGATGCATCTGTGGAGGCTACGACCCTGATGTTGCTAGGGCGTACAATAACCATGTCACACAAATGCGAAATGCATGATTCACACTGTCCAGTCATGCAACAAATCTTGTACATATCGTGCGCTCATTTAGGGCAACACCGCCTAACCAGGAGCCCATAAACAACCTGCTCGAAGGCATGTGCTATGATCAGTCAATCCTCATATCAAGCATACATATGATGCATATGATCATGAGTCATGAAACTATACTAAACATGTAAGTGAGTGATGAACCATTCTTACAACGCAGATGGGCCTAGACGGCCTATACACAGCAGTACGACCTAGTAATGGGCCCTAAGGAGAGTCGTAATGTGGACATCCAACCAACATTACACTCGCAATGTGGACGTCAAACCAACATTGCTCCCAAGGCACGATCTTTGTAGACATCGCTACTTAGTCTGTATTGGAATTACACATTGCAATGGAACGTAGGTTCTTCCCATTAGACCTTACATATATATCAAATGGGTCATATCTTATGGGCCTTCTATTCATCAGATGGGCCACATAAATGGGTCACACCAATGGGTCTTATGTGCATTGCAATGGGTCAAAATTCGTGGGCCTTGGACTGCATCAAATGAGCTTAACTCATGGGTCTTAAAGGTAACGAATGGGCCACACCAATTAAACCCCATATGTACGCCAAATGGGCCTTAACCCCTAGACCTTACATATGTCAAATGGGCCTACTTCCATGAGCTTTAAAAATGCATCAAATGGGTCCAATTTCATGGACCTTGGAATACATCAAATGGGCCTAGTCCCATGGACTTGAAACATTTCAAGTGGGCCTAAATCCATAGGCCTTAAATATCAAGTGAGCCTAAGTCCATAGGCTTTACATATCAAGTGGGCCCAAGTCCATAGGCCTTATATGGATCAAATAGGCCTAACCCATAAGCCTTTCATAAATCAATTGAGCTTAACCCAAAGGCCTTTTGTAATTTAAATGGGCCTAGCCCATGCATGAGTGGCCCACCTAACCAGCCACTCATGCGTTAAAATGATTTCACCAAGCGGATGGATGGTCTGGATGCATCACATGCATCATGGTGGGTCCCACTACTGCTGGTCAGAGGGGATGGCACACGCATCAAGGAGGGCTCCACCGTCCGTTGGACGGTGGAGACAATATGGTGTCAAGGTGGGCGCCACCATCCACTGGACGGTGGACTTACAACACATACATCATTGTGGGTCCCATGTGGGGCCCACTGTAATATTTATTTGGCATCCAACTCGTTGATAAGGCCAAATAACCTGGTTGAAAGAAAAATACAAACTTCAGCTTGATTCAAAACTTCTGTGGACCCCAGAATTTGTTTCAATGGTAGATGTTCATTCACACAGTTTCCTATGGTGTGGGCCATCTGAGTATTTAATGAAGCCGAAATTTGGAGAGCGGGACGCTGCCAGGAGGGCCCACCACATGAACGGCTTGGATGACAAATATACATCACTGTGGGGCCCACAGCAAGAGCCGTGGGTCCCTGCCCAAGTGGCTGCTTGCCACCTGCTACACGCAGCAGCGTGCTGCTGCTGCAGCGCGTTAGGGGCTGCACCTCTATTTTTTTAAAATTTGGAAAAACCCTTGATTTCGGGGTTTTTCGCATCTAGGGCCCGCATCAAGGGGATCCACCCCGTCCATTGGCCTCCCTGGCTCGTAATGAATCCAATGAGTCCGCTAACGGCCCACTTTCGACCTGTAGAAGAAATCTAAATAGATTTTTAATGGTAACAAGGTTATTTTTAACACTATGGCCCACTAAATACTCCGATCAAACCCACTTCTTTGTTCAACGCCTAAAATGGTCCAAAGAATAGGATGGACGGTATGGATTGGATACAAACATCAAGGTGGGGCCTATACAAGTGGCCTACCCCAATGACCTTTAAAAGTAAGGCCAATATGTGTGCTTTGTTTCCGTCCAGCAACGTCCCTAAACATTTTCTTCTTCTTTTTTTTAAATTTTTGGCCTCATCAAATACATCTAGGGTGGGCCATGTTTAGGTGGGCCACCACATGATGAGGTGGTGAGGTTGCAATACATGTGTAAAGTGGGCCCCTCCTTTAGATGGTTTGGATCTAATATATGCTCCATGGTGGAGTCCATCCAAGTAGGCCATAAGGCCATTTCATCATATAAAACAAATAATTAACAGAAAAGAGAGGGAGAGAGAGATAGAGAGAGAGTGGGACACGCTTGTGATGGAGGGACCCCGAAATTATGGGCCCTCCCTTAAAAGCAAATCATACAATCAAAAGGGTCCCTCAACACATGGGACCACCAAGATCGAGAATCAACGGTGGAGATCCTCTCTCCACCAAAATGGACGGTCTAGATGACCTTTTGCAATGAAATAAACATCATGATGGGGTCCATGGAGAATGGCCCCATCCTGGAATGATCATGATGATCCAAGTGGGCCATCGGCCTTATCTTAGGGTCCCAAGCGAGATCCACACCATTGATCGGTGGGTCTCACTTGGCCCATCATAAAAATAAGAAAGAAACTACCCTATAGAGGCACCCACCGTCCGATCTTCTTGCTCCTAGGGGTTCCTTGGCACCTTAGCTTCAACTTTAATGGATGAGATGAGGAATAGAGGGTTGAGATGGGGAGATCATGGGGTGAAGAGGTGGGCCACACTTGGAGTTTAGGAAGCTTGGAGAAATTCCATACGTATGGAGCTTGGGAATTTTTGGTTGCTTGGAGATTTTTACAAATGAGGAAGAGAGGAATTGTAAAGGGAGAGAGAGAGTGATGGATGGATGTGGTGAGTGATGGTTGTGTAAGAAATCGTTGACTTTTGTGGCCTTTTGTGTAAGAGAGGTATGGGAGGTGAAGACTTTTGTGGCCTTTTGTGTAAGAAAGGTATGGGTTAGGAAGATTTTTGTGGTTGCTTGGGAAAAGGGGTGAAAGTGATGTGTACTTGACATGTGATGGATTGATGGATTGATTGATTGATGGGATTGATGTGATTGATGTGACACATCGTAGAGATTTCCTCCAGTTTCGCAACGCGCAGCGTTTCCTCGCACCGAACGTCGGTCTACAACTCTTGACCAGGGTATTGCCTCGGCGCGCGAGTCGCGGCATCGGAACCGCAACGATGGCGCGGTCACTATGGTATTGGTCTCGGGTTGAGTCGACTCGGATTGTCGGTATATGAATCAGGGTCGCGCGTCAATATCGGTTAAGGGTCGAAGGTTGCCAGAATTCGACCGGTAAGACCGCGGAAGTCTATGGAAAGGTACGGACCAAGATATGGTTCTTATAATTAGGCAATAATTAATTTATTAATTATACAAATAAATTTCTTCTCTAATTTAGGCCTAAGAAAATGTTAAATTAAAGCATTCATTGTAACCATAGTTCAAAAGAAATTCATAAATCAACAACTCAAAGACTCTAAAGTAAAATTCAAACCAATTCAATTTACTATCATTATTCATGCCATTATTAATGAATCAAATAAACTAAATATTATAATTAACTACCAGCTTCATCCCTTAGCCTTATCTAATAGATTAGCCTAACATGGTTAACAGCTTATAACAAAAGGAAGAAAAAAATAAAAAAGACAACCTAGAACTGAGGGATTGAAGAAGGAAAACGGCTCTGTAGAAGCTCCACCACCCCTTAGTCCATCTCTCAAGACATAATTCATACCTAGAAGAGCTTAAAACACCTCATTAATTTATTTTTTTAAAAAGCACCAACTTTGAAATAATTTCAAAAGTTCGTACTTTGTTACACTTCGATCACAACAAACATCAGTTCGATCGGACTGAATTTGCTTATCGGTTGCCGTCAAATTTCTTCAATATTCATTTGAAGTCTCTATCTCCCTCAAGTTGGATCCAACCCTCCTTCGGTGGTACCGAATATACTGCGGTCGAACCTAAGTGTTAAGCCAAATTAACTCTGCAAATTAAGATTTCTTATTAAACTGTTCTGGGCACTTTCAGTCAATCAGAATCAACCTCAGGTGGGACTAAACAACCTCTTATTTTTGTTAATGGACTGTGTCATTTTTTAATATTTTCTCCATCCTTTGTACTTGGTTTACTTGAATCTTTAGCAATTGAATTCTTTAATATTTTCTTCCAAATCTCCAATTCTTCATTAATTATTCTTTTAAGCTGTAATTCCTCTATTTAAGCATGTATTCAACTTTGTATTCCAAATTACCTTGCATGTATAAAACATATCTTAGTGAATCGATTTAACACTTAAATACAACTGAAAATAATGCAATTGAAAGGATAAATATACACTATTTAGGCTTGATCATACCTTCCAACTAGTATTTTGCTAGTCCCGAGTAAAATATGCGAAAGATATTTCAAAATAAAATGAATATATTCCTAAAAACTCAAACAATCCAGATTATAGAAATCTAAATCCCATTAATAGAAAGTACAACTTTCACCTAAAATCTATGTAACATCCCAAATTTTCACGGCCAGAGTTCGTACTCATGCTCGAGAAAATCAGGTGTTAATAATGTATAAATTGGAAGCCTTAAAAATCACACTTTTTTTTTTCATTTGAATCACATCCAGATACATTCATGAAGGTAACATTCATGAGAAAAAATCGATTGTATTAAATATTTATTAGAGTAAAAGAATTCATTAAATAATCAAATGCCCTCTAAATGTGATCTTAATTACATTATCGAGTTCGCAGCAGAAGTATAAAACTAAATCATAAAATTATCTTCTTATTCATTCAGTAAAATCTTTCATAGGGAGATGGTCTTCTAGGTCTTCAATCTGTACATCACCTGCATCATCTGTACGATTGGAGAGGGTTAATGCCCTGCTCATAATGATGGTCATCCTTTAAGATTAACAATAATTCAAGAGGTTCATAAAAGTAATGTAAGGGTTCTGATACGTCTCATACTCCACTACTACAAGGGGTATCAGCATGCGCAAACAACCTACATGAGATATATGCCTGGCAAAGTGTGTGCGATTCATCATACATAGTGATCATCATAATGTGGATTAATAGAAAATTCAGATCGTCGCGCATTCTCACACTATAGAGATTTACCGGCATGTCCGATGCTACTGTAAATTTACATGAACACCTTGAGGCGGCACAACACATGAGTTGGATGAATTATATAACATAATTTGTTCATAGAGCGACTATTTGCGACATCCTATCCCGTTAGTGATGTAATATACATTGTGAATTACTTACATCGATTTTTGCTCCACTACCCAAAACCCATGGAATTATATATCAAGTAAGAGGTTCTCTACCCAGAGCACATTAAGTTCATGATAAAATATTTAAATCACTAGTTGTGATACCTCTTAACACATCACTTGCATTATAGAGGGATAGATTGAATTATGGGAGTTCTGAGATATCAAGACAACATGTCCAAGCCTTAAAGGTAAATAACACAAGGCTAGTAAAGTAAGAAGGAGAGTAGCAATGACTAACTCACAAAGAGGAGAGTGGCAATGACCAACTCAATAATAGGAAGAGTAACAATGGCTAACTCAACAAAGAGGAAAGTGGCAATGGTCAACTCAAATAATAAGGAGAGTGGCAATGACCAACTCAATAAAGACAAGAGTAACAAGGGCTAACTCAAAAAATTTGATAAGGCAAAGGCAAGGCCCACATAAATTCATAAAGATCACATGTAATTAAAATCATAGTATAATTTTTGAAATAATAGACAATTGATGGTGGTAAAACTATACAATAGTAGGGAGAAAATTATAATAACATATAAACATGTAAAAAGGCAATTAAATCATACCAACTTAAATTAAGGTAATTATAAAGGATAAAACCTTCACATCTAGTGTTGTTCCTTCCTTAAAGGTGGATATGCGTTGAAGAATTAGGCCCTTAATCTAGTATTTAAGAATTTGGATGGTTAGATTTGATTTAAACTGAGTGGTCTTCTTAGCCTGAATTCTGGATCGAAGCATTGGGAGAGGAATGGGAAAAGAAGTCTGGCAGAGGAAAGGAATCTAGCAAGGATGAAGAACTAAATGTCGGTTGTAATGCCCTGAAAATCGGAGGTCGAGCAAAAGCTCAATTCCCGAGTCTCAATGCATACTTATGCAACATAGATAATGATGTTTAAATGTTATCCATATTAGTGCATTAAACATAAGTGGGATTATACTAAAATAGCATATCATACTCCAGAGATAATTAAGTTAAGCAAACGGAAGACTGAGATAAGTATATAATGTATAAGAGTATTTCTCAATCCCCGGAGTATGAATATGTTACCAGGCTAAATATATACATGTATTGATCCACAATATACAAAATACAAAAAATGTCAACTAACTCATATAATCCCTGTAATCCCGTCGAATCAGAACAAGGTCTATGAAGACCCGCCTGATAGCTGAACATAGGAAAATTCTTCCTCCTCGTCCATGAAGTCCATTTCAGCTGTATAGATTCTGCCATTACTTGCATCTACAACAGAGTCTGGTTGGTGTTTTAAAACACCATCCTAGGTGGGAATGAGTAGCTTATTTAGTGGAACTATAAAGTAAAGGTTAACATGTTATCAATTCAGTTAAGCAGTAATGATAAAGCAGTACAACACTCATGTCCTAAGTACTCTTGTTAATGCAGAAATGATATGTTATAATGATGCATGCCCTCGCCTGCACTCCCTCAGTGAGACCATCGCACGGTCGCATATGCTACTTCCACTATGCTCTTTCTTGCCAAAGGCACATGCAATGCGATGCATGCACGTGTTAACCGAGTTCTTAATTAGGCTTATTCATACAGCATATTTGGGAAGCTAAGGTACCTCTCTTTTTATCATTTATCCCAAACAATGATCCATCTAGGGTCGTTAATCTTAGTTAATCACATACGATATGTAAGTTATAGGGCAACATCATCCTGATTTGAAAAGCAGCGGATAGGCAAGTTCATGAGTTTATACTCGAGGTTACTCCACCAACACCCTACCAACTGGAGCGCTATTTTCGATGGGGGTCCAGATTAGACGGTTCACCCCAACCCACACTGGGACGCAGCCAGGCTACGCCGGGGTAGGCCGACAGATCGAATACAGTGTCCCATACCACCGTATTCGGTTCACGAGTTTAGGTTGCTCACTGTTCACAATGGAGAGGATCGTCACCCCAGCGTAGGCCGATAGCTCGACCACGGTGTCCCATACCACTATGCTCGGCTCATAATTCTAAGTGGATCATGGTACCTAGTTGAAACGGGATTTTACATTGGTAAGTGGTACCTTAGATTCAAACAGTAGAGTCCATACATGGTAAACACACTATAGGCCAATCAGTTTATTAGACAAGTTCGACTGGTACAAGCGTATGCTGAATTAATCGACATGGTACCACTGTCGAAAATCATCATACGACTCAGATTCACTAAATGCATCAAATATGGCGAGACTAATTTGGCCACTCAAACAGGAATTGTTCCGATTTCCTGGACTACATAGTAGTCCTAATCATACTCAAATGTAGCATATGGAGACATATGATAATCATATAGGTATTTAACAAACAATCCAAGTACAACACTCATTTGAACATTTTATCAACATATTGAACATGCTACCGAACATTTCAATTCATCCATAAATTACATAGTTGAAATCAAGACTACGTGAAAGAAATTATATATATAAATAAGGTAATTAAGAATTCTATCTCAATACCCTTATTAAATATAATTCATTAAATAATATCTCATTCAGGCATTTTATCAAATACTTAGCCTACACATTACCAAATACATAGACTAGATTAGTTATGACTTGAACTATAGCAATTTTCTACACAACATAGGCTATAATGCATATAACAAACATGAATCTTAGATTAGAAATCATGACAAGCACAATTCACCATTTCATATTCAGTCAAACATTTCAACAAACACATGGAATGCATTTTGTATTATACATAGACTAAATTAGTTACGGCATACATTATGGCAAGTTCTATCACAAGGGGATTGTCATACATATAATAAACATGAATCCTACGTTAATAGTCATGGCAAGCTCAAATGGTGATTTCATAGTCATTCGAACATTTCAACAAATACATAGAATGCATTTTGTATACAACCTAGTTTACACATATATGATATATTGAAAACATCATAACTAAGATCATATGGCAGTAATCAAGTTAGACATAAATCATTAGCTGACATTAAAAGCCTTGAAAATCATAACCTAAACGTTTATAGTCCGCACCTTTCATCGGATTTCTCATTTCGAACTCGGTTCGAATCTTACGGCTCAGTATACAGAACAACGACTACCTAAATCATGAAATATGTTAACTCTTTCGTCGATTCCTCAATTTGGATTCCTAAAATGAAATTAGGGTTAGGATTTCTTGCCCAAATTAGAATCGAAACAGGTTGAGTGGCGTAGTAAAGAGGCGAATCGGCGTGTGGAGTTGTGGGAAAAGATCCCAGCAACTATCTCTAAGAATCCTTCTTCCTTCCTCCACTTTTCTCTCCTTCTCTCTCTCTCTCTCTCTCTCTCTCTCTCTCTCTCTTAGGATTTTTAGAAAATTCATATGAGGGAGAGAATGGGTGGTTTAAGGGCTTTATATAGGCCTAAAATTGGTATAAATGGCCCCAGGGCCATGGTATACTTGGATTATAGCTAAAAGGCATCTGTTTCGGGCCAATGGGACTCATCTAGAGGTCCATTACTTGTCTATGTCACAGAGTAAGTTCCATGACAATTGATTTATGCCAGGATACAATTTTGGTCTGATTGGATTAGCAGATCGACCGTTGAAGACCTATATCAATTCAACGGTCATACATACTCGATTGGGGCCACAAGTATACGGACTCGTGCAACAAAATTTTTCTGATCCATGGGTGAAGTTTGGTCAAAATTTGATGATCTAAAGTCTTCAATTTTGCTCACATGCGAATGGTCTAATTCACTTAAGTTCTAGTTCATTTTCTAAAGATATTCGCGTTTCTCACATACTTCGCTCAAGGCTCAAGTTGTGCGTTTCTGAATACTATTTGGGCTCGATTCCTGCAATGGTTATCAAGCCCAATAACGCGGTCATAACCTTATTTTTTACAGTAATCAGACTTTTGATGCGTAGTCCAGGTCTGATGCGAAGTTTCAATGTGCTCCCAAGAGAAACTAGGTTTTGAGATTGCTCGTAGGTTCTTAAGAAATATTGAGTTAGTGATTTAATGGTTTTAGGTCTTCTAGTTTATATAGAAAGTGGTTCAAGCCAAATCCATCAATTTTTTAATTAAGTACTTAACTAAATTTTACCCTAATTACGATAGAATAAGGTCATGGGATATTCTATGCCCCTTTTTGGCACTTTTAGTTAGTATATTATTTAAATTATTTTTATAGTAGTTTATCATTAAGTCTACTTTATCTCTACCAAATTTCATTAGATTTCATATTGTAGAAAAATTCTAAAAATTCTAGAAGTATCAGCTGTCTAAACTAATAATTTTTGGATAGTTGTCACATCAACTTATATTTAACTATATTAAAATTTTTATTATATTTTTTAATTATTTTTATATAAAACTATACTTATTAAGCTTCAATCTAGTTTTTAAATCACCTAAATCAGAGTTATAACAAGAGAGATATGACTTTTTGAAGTCAGTCAAAAACCGTAGAAAACTGTAATGAGGGTGCACCGAATTTTTAGTGCACCGGTGAGGCCTCGCGGTTAGCGTGATGGCATCGCGGCCTGTTGGACTGTCTAGTGGTAGTTTTGCCACTCGATATTTAAAACAAGTGTATTTTGTAAACAAGAATAATTTATTCAACATGTAATATATGATTTTGGGGTAGGAGAAGTTGCTCTATCCAAATAACCTATTTATTTCGTGATATTCCAAAAGGTTAATGGTCAAGAACCAAATTTATTTATATATTCACTATTTATAGTAAATTTTAGTTTCATTATTATTTTTCATCATTTAAACTTTAAGATTAGTATCTAATATGAAAGTACTTAGAAAATTTTGAAAAATAAGGTGGTGAAAGGTGAGATTTTAAAGGAAATTGGTTGAAAGGGAATTTGAGACTTTGGGATTGAGTTTTTGAGAAGTAAATAAGGTGTTATGATCGTTCCATTGCCCAAGGACGTCTAACTCCAAGTTGGCAAAAATTCAGGACGTTACATGGGCCTACCTCAAGTCTGGCTTGGCTTGGTGACCTCCTACCTTCTATGGACATCTCCCTCACTTTCTTTTTCTCTCTCTTCATTTCTCTCTCTTTCTTTGTTTTTCTTTTCTTTCTCTTGCTTTTTCTTTTCTTTTATTTCTCTTTATCTTTCTCTCTTTCTCCTTGGGCATGTGAGTGGAGAGGGGAACGCATGCATCCTTTTTAAAAGGGAGTGTGCGTATGAGAGGGGTGTGTTTTACATCATACTTAGATTTGGTTTCTCCAATTTTTTCTTTTCTGACGATCTTTCTTTAAATATAATTCATCCATTATGTCAAGGTCGTCGAATAGAGATAAGGTATATGATTTTCTTGGTGATCTAAAATTTAGATTGGCCAATCTAGAAAATTCTCCAAACGGGTGCCAAAACGAACTTGATCTCAATTAACGGTCCACACTCAGGGCCCAATTTTAGAGGAAATGTGTAGTCAGAATAGGAAAATGGTTGAAAAAAATTTAGTGATTGATCGATGGTGGAAAAGGCCTAGATCTAAAATATCACCTTTTACAAACTGTCTTCAATGTTCAATGGTGTAGGATCATAGATGGGGGTTCTAAATTTTGTATAACCTCGTAGTCATATGAGACCATAGTGTGGTCTAAATTTGAGTTGTAGTGGATGGAAGAAAGTGGTAAAATCGAAAAATCTAGATTTATAAGGAGTTAATAGGCCTTGAAATGATAACTTCGCGCCTAAGGAAAAGCCTATCAAAATAGAGTCTTCATATTTCACACTTGGTCCATATTATGGGCGATCCAAGTTATTCATATGAAGGGAAATATCCTACTACAACTACTCATGAGGTTTCTTCACTCGATAGACACCAAAATCAATGGTTAAGGGGCTGATTTGTCAATTGGGTCACTTTTAGAATGATCTAAGGGATAAAATTTGGCATGTAAGGTTCATTTATGATACATAGTCATGATATAAAATTTCACATCAAAAAGATCGTGGGAACCATGTGATCTAGAATTTATGGGTCTAGGTTAATGACATTTTCATAATTATTGCTGATATGAGAGTTTTGAGAAATCTAAAAGTTCTACATGGTTATAGGCATATTTCTAAGCAATCCTTATAAAATAACTTATATCTAAATTATTATGAATAAAAAATTATTCACCAAATTAACTAAGGGAACATACATATATCAACCAACATAATGGATGGTCAGATGACATGTTAAAAATAGAAAAACTTGATGGTTAACTCTGATCATGTATGTGAGTGGGTGTATGGATAGTGTTGTAAAAGGATGATCATAGGTGGAGTTTTTGAGTGATCAACAAGCAGAACATGTATACCGTTACATTCAATTGACTTATTCGCATGTGTAAGTTTCTTAAATTGTAGTTTCGATGGTGGGTTAAGCATATTCATAGGTGGTGAACAAGATGAACGGATTAGAATCTCAAGTTAATGTGTGTACGAATGGATGTAAAGAGCAAGTAGCTAGTTTGCTATGATTGAGTGGTCCAAAATCAAAGTGGACGGTTAGATGTCTCTATCTAGCAGTACATATTTGACTGAGCGGTTGGTTATGATGGACAAGTGAAAATATTTAAGTATATGATGATCCTATCAGAAAATCAACGGTCAAATTGCTTGATTTATGAATGGATATTATTCCCAACGGTTAGATTCATGTTGGAGAATAGGTGTAAGGTTGGGATAGCTAGATTGGTATCATACACATGTACATAATAAGATAAATTTCATGGTAACACTCGAGAACTTTTAATACTAAGATATTGAAAAGTTTGGGGTGTTATACTCTAGTACTTGGTAAATACCATAATTAAGTTCAAAGTGTTAATCCTATAATTAGAAAAATTCTAAACATTAAGTTCCACAGGTGCATACTGAAGTCTAGGCTTAGCACAATTAAAGGTTTAGCTATTTACTTTCATGATAACATTGATAATAAAAAGAGTATTCGGGATAACCAAATATTAAACTAAAATTTTCCTTACAATTCAACATTGGACTCTTATAACATTTGATTTTTTTCATCAACAAATTTTGTTCACAACCCCAAGTGTAGGATCATGATATAGTAATAACTTGGTGAGACCAAGGTCAAATCCACATGGACTTATATGTGTATCTTTCTAAAATAAACTAGGACTAGGAACTAAGAACTAGATTTAAGTAATAATCTGATGAATTGAGAAATCAATGATTTAACAATAAAAAATAAAAGGGAAACTAGGGCGCCAAGGATCCACATGTAGCTATTAAGATTCTACCGTACTTAATTCAAAGAGCTACAACTGGAATTAGAGTCGTATCCTATCCAGTTGGATGATAGAGCAGTAAAACCCAAAAAACTAAATTTCCCATCAACATAGTTCTCTCATGAAGCATTCATGTGATAATCTCAGGGAATCCAACCATCCACCATGCCATAGACTATGATGAATCATGAATTTTATAGATCACATACTTCTCAAAACAGATTAAGAAGATATTTAAAGCTATCACAACATCTATTGTAATTTGAGTCACAATAAACCATAGAAAATCGAAAATATTCCTTTAATCAATTTATAAATCAATAGGAATTCAACATATACTTGAATCAAAGCAAAGGAATCATCAAAATAAACTACAGCTTTACCTTTTAGCACTAGTTAAGAGATTAGCTAGTCATAGACTCATAGTTAACTCAAAAATAAAAGAAAAATTAAAAGATATACTGTAACACCCTGAAAATCGGGAGTCGTGTATAAACTCAACTCCCGAGTTCCAGACCGTCACTTATGCAACAAAAATGATTATGATTCAATGTTGTCTGAGTTAAAGCATTCACATGAGTAAAAGTATACCAAAACTGCAATTCATACTCCAGATCCAGTGCTAAAAGCAAGCGAAAGACTAAAGAATATACATATCACTGTATGGAAAACAAAATAGATCTCCACTGTCTTCAAAGTATGAATACATCTCTGAGTCTCATATACATGTAAATAAACAGAAATCAAATGTCAGAAATAGTCCCACTGAGAAGTCCCGTCAATCCAAGCCACCTAAGCAAAGCCGTCGTGGTACTGCATATATGAGAACTCGTCCTGGTCCTCATCATAGTCCGGCTCTGCCTCCTGAATCGCTGCCTCACCTGCATCTAAGACAGGATCTGGTAGGTGTTGCAAACACCATCCCGTAACGTGGGAGTGAGTAGCTAACTCAGTGGAATAATAGAGCAAGGATTAGCATGTTCTCAAATCAATCATGCGATAATAGTAAAGCAGTAAATCAAACAATCCTAATACTGTTGTTAATACAATATGACATGACATGAAGGATGCCCTCACTAACATTCTCCCTCATACGGCACCATCTGCGTCTGCGGCATGCTTACGTACCGCTCAGTGCTCCACATCTTCCAGGCACATGCAATGTGATGTTGATATGATTATCGAGTTATTATTAGTCCTTTTCATATAGCAATATTGAAAAACTAAGGTACTTCCCTTATATCAATCCCAACACAGATCCTTTCTAGATTCGTCACTCCTAGTAATCTCATACGATGTATATTTTGTAGGTCGCTGCAAGGGCTGCCAGGGCTGTTGCTCGCACTCGTTGCACCGCTCCCCCATCACCTTTTCAATACAGGCCTACTGTACTCTCACTGCTACGGAAGGGTCGTAGCCTCCCGTAAACTCAGAATACGCTCGCGGTCACTATAAAGGACTCGTTGCCTGATCAGTGTAGGCCGACAGCAAGAATATAGTGTCTCATACTACCATAATCTGCTCACAAGTCATAGGTGCTCACTGGTCACTACGGAGAGGTTTGTGGCCCCAGCGTAGGCCGACAGCTCGACCACGGTGTCCCATACCACCATGCCCAGCTCATGAGTCTTTGTGGATCAAGGTACCATGGTTGACAGGGTTTACAATGGTAAGTTCAGTACCCTAGGTTCAAGCAGTTATGACTCATACAAGGTGAACATACAAAAGCCATTCGGGTTACTTGACGGGCTCGACTAGCACGAGCGCATCTCAAGTCGAACGACATGAAGTGCGTAAAACACCTCGTGTAGCCTAACCACTGCCGCCAACTCCAAAACACGGCTCGCGTTCAAAGACGCATCGTTCGTGGCAAAGATAAGCCAACCACGAATTTACTCAGTTACCGACTGCCTGGACTAAGTATAGTTCCAAACATTTATGAATTCACATCAGCAATCATGTAAGAGTAATGGAAATGAAATACAACAATGTGAGCATGTTAACACATGTTATAACATACAACTTAAGTAAATCATCAAGCACATGCATTTCATACATATAATGAAATCATGCATATAGCTAACATGTAGGAAATCATTTACATCAGCATATTAATTGAGAATTCAATCTCAAACTAATTCATAACACCATTTAATTCAATACATACTAATTCAAGCATTTATACAAACACTTAAACTACACACTTAAGTCTACACATAGTATGTCGACTCAAAGTGTGCATTTAGGCGAATCTCTTCGCTAAACTAATTATGCACGCATTCCTAGTATCCTAATGCGACAAGAAGCCATGTCAATCACATCAACAAAATATGGATGAAAACAGTATTTCCTACAAATGACTAAAATGCCCTAAATCTCATATTTTTCGTCTACTTACGAAACAGGAAACGAACAGCATGTTGTACATGTCAAACGGCGTTGCCGTCGATAATCTACTATTAAACGACATTGAAAGCGTTGGAAACAGTCAATTAAAGCGTCTAAAATCCGCACCTTTTATCCTAGAAGCGTATTAATTCGAACGGAGCGTATACGCTTCGTATACGACGAACCGGGAACCTAATACACAAGATCCATAAGCTACCATGCTAAGGAAACTAAGGAACCTTAAATCAGCAAGTATTTGGGGTATTTGCTTACCTAGAATCACGGCGAAATCGCTGAAAAAGTGATTGAGGCGCGTTGCTTAAGCACGTGCAATACGTAGTGCAAGCAGCAGGAAATTCTCTCCCACTCTCTCTCACAATCTCTCACCTTTTCTCTCACACCAGCTAGGGTTTCTAGTAAATTCGGATGGGTGAGAGAAGTGAGGGTTTAAGCCCCTTTTATAACCTAAAACTTGTCCAAAATAGGCTTAGGAACAATGTTTACTTGATACCTAATCAAATCGGGGCTGTTTCGGTCCAAAAAAATATTTCTGGTGGTCCCCTGGCCGAACGCGATCGGACTTAAGTTCATGCACGTCGGATGTCGCTCACATCCCATTTTCAGACCAGTAGTGTTCGTAGATCGCACGTGGCGGTCCAGTTTTAGTTCAGCGGTCACCGCACGTAGATCAGGTCTGCAAGTCTTATGATATGAAATAGAAATTTTTCCTAATCCAAGGGTGTAATTTGGCTGAATTCTGACGGTCAGAACGCTTAATACTGATACGTCAAGTCGTGTGCCAGATTTGAATTTCAAATTCCATATCTAACCCTATTCTCCTCTCTTCACTATAGGCTCAATGAAATAGCCTGTGAATGTCGGTTGGACTTGATTTTTGAAATGATTGTCAAGTCCAGCTAAGCGGTTATAACGGTCTAATATTAAAGGTATCGGACTTTCGACGCGCGGTCTAGATCCAATACAAAGTTTCAAAGGGGTCCTGAGAACAAACCGGTTTAGAGTTTGATCCGAGGTTTTAGAGTATTATATCGTCATTGGTTCTACTTGCTTTGGGTCTTGTAGAACGTATTTAAAGTGATCAGGAACTATTTCCCAGCTACTCTAGCGTTGCGCTAGCTAACTTACACTTATTTTCTAAAGGAATTAATCCTACGCAATTTCTGGTCGAGTTGGTACTCGCTCCCAAGTACTGATTTTTTCAGGGCGTTACAATCTACCCCCCTTAAAAAAAAATTTCGTCATCGAAATTTGTACCTTTTCGTACTCCTCGAGAAGCTGTGGGTAGTTCTTTCTGATCTCGGTTTCTGTCTCCCAGGTAGCCTCTTCCTCAGAGTGATGCGTCCACAATACTTTCACAAGGAGAATCACCTTGCTACGCAGTACCTGCTCCTTCCTGTCTAGGATACGAGTCGGTCGCAGGATATATGTTACATCCTCTCCTAACTGCACCTGCTCCCATCTGATGATATGGGAAGGATCAGAAACGTATTTCTTCAGCATAGAAACATGAAATACGTTGTGAACGCTCACGAGAGGCGTGGGTAAAGCCAAACGGTATGCCACTGCTCCCACACGATCGAGGATCTAGAATGGACCAATGAATCACGGTGCCAGCTTCCCCTTCTTCTCGAACCGAAGGACTCCCTTCATAGGGGACACTCGCAAAAATACATGATCCCCAACTGTAAACTCTAGCGGCCGTCGTCTCGTATCGGCATAACTCTTTAGTCTGCTCTGTGCTGTGAGAAGCCGACGTCTAATAATATCAATCTTCTCCGACGTCGCCTGCACTAACTCTGGGCCAATCAAGCTACGCTCACCGACCTCTGCCTAGCAATGCGGTATGCGACAAGGTCGCCCATACAACGCCTCGTAAGGTGCCATACCGATACTCGCCTGAAAACTGTTGTTGTACACGAACTCCACAAATGCAAGATAGTCATCCTAACTGTCTTTGAAGTCCAATGCGCAAGCTCGCAACATGTCCTCTAAGATCTGGTTCACCCGCTCTGTCTGTCCGTCTGTCTGTGGGTGGAAGGCAGTACTGAACTTCAACTTCACACCCATAGCCTCCGAAATGCGAGTCCAGAAAATAGAAGTGAACTGCGTGTCTCTGTCCGACACGATCTCCAACAGAACTCCATGCAGATGCATGATCTCTCTGATGTATAGTCTAGCCAGCTCGTCTGCAAAGTTCGTGACTCTGATCGGTAGGAAGTGCGCCGACTTTGTTAGACGGTCGATGATCACCCATATGGAATCATGTCCCTTCCTCATCTTGGGCAGCCCTGAAACGAAATCCATGGAAATAAAGTCCTACTTCCACTCTGCGATTGGCATAGGCTGCAAGAGTCCAGGTGGTCGGCGATGCTCTGCCTTCACCTGCTGGCAAGTAAGACAACGGGACACGAACTCTGCTATGTGGGTCTTCATACCTTCCCACCAATAGGTCCTCTTCACGTCGCGATACATCTTCATACTGCCTGGATGCATCGCGAGTCTGGTACTATGCGCAGCCTCGAGAATCTCTAGTCTCAAGTTAGGGACATCTGAGACGCATAGGAGGCCACGATAACGTAAGCCCCCATCCATGCCAACTCGCCACTCGGTGTCAGCATCATCACTGGCCTGCTCTCGAAGCTCAGTCAGATGCGCATCATCCCTTTACGCCTCGATGACCCGGTCATCGATCTGAGATCGCACCTGCACATGGGCGATAAACTCATACGGCTCCTCTACAGTGAGTTTCTGATCAAAGTCTCGCAAAAACTCAACCATATCCCACTCAGCAACCATCAGCGGAGCCGCAAACTCTATCACCTTCTTGCGGCTCAACGCGTTAGCCACAAGGTTAGCCTTCCCAGGATGGTAAGAGACTTCGAACTTGAAGTCCTTCAACGTCTCCATCTATCGCCGCTACCTCATATTCAAGTCTCGCTGCGTGAATATGTACTTAAGGCTCTTGTGGTCGCAAAAGATCTCGAACTCCTCTCCATAGAGGTAATGTCTCCAGAGTCTCAGTGCGAATATGACAGTTGCCAACTCTAGGTCGTGTGTAGGGTAATTCTCCTCGTGCTTCCTTAATTGTTTCGAGGCATACGAAATTACCCTGTCCTTCTGTATAAGGACACAACCCAGACCAACGCTAGACGCGTCAGTGTATATAGTGTACCTAACCCCTTGCTCTGACAATACTAGCACAGGGGCGGACGTAAGTCTGTCCTTCAGCTCCTGAAAAGCTGACTCCGCCCTGTCATTCTAGGCGAACTTCACGTCCTTCCGTGTCAACTGAGATAGAGGTCTCGCGATCTTCAAGAAATCCTGAATGAAGCGTCGATAATAGCCAGTGAGACCCAAGAAACTCCTCACCTTAGTGACAGAACCAGGCTGCTCCCAGTCCTGAACTGCAGCTATCTTAGACAGGTCAACTGTCATGCTATCCTTGGACACCACGTGTCCCAGGAACTACACTTCCTGCTTCCAGAAGTCGCACTTCTTGTACTGTGCGAACAACTGGTGTTGTCTCAGAGTATCCAGGACCAAGCACAAGTGCTCCTCATGCTCCTCTCGACTCCTGGAGTATATCAAAATGTCGTCAATGAATACAACAACGAATCTATAGAGGAAAGGCTGAAATACCCGGTTCATCAGATCCATGGACACGGGTGGTGCGTTCGTGAGACCGAACGACATCACAAGGAACTCGTAGTGGCCAAAGCTGGTCCTAAATGTTGTCTTCTGCACGTCCTCATCCCTGACGCACAACTGATGATATCCTGACTGAAGATCAATCTTCGAGAAGTACTGCGCTCCTCTCAACTGATCAAACAAGTCATCGATCCTGGGTAAAGGGTACTTGTTCTTCACCGTGATCTGATTCAGCCTACGATAATTAATATAAAATCGCATCGAACCATCCTTCTTCCTTACAAACAGGACTGGTGCTCCCCAAGGAGACACACTAGGTCGAATAAGGCCAAGCTCCAACAGACCATCAATCTGCGTCCTCAACTCCTCCATCTCACACGGTGCCATGCGATACGTCGGCAGTGAGACGGGCGTGGAACCAGGCACCAGATCGATAGTGAAATCAATCTCTCGTCGAGGCGGCAAACTAGGGATCTTCCTGAACAGATCCCCAAAATCACAAACGACTGGCGTATGCTCAAGCATCTGGGCACCAGCGTCCCGTAGTAAAGTCGCGTAACGAAGTATGCGGAAGGGGAGATTTACCCGCACTGGGAATGTAAAGGATGCGCCCTCTGGCTCGTAGGCAGTCACTATACGAGTCTTGCAGTCAATCTCGGCCCTCGCTGCAGTCAACCAGTCCATGCCAAGAATGACGTCAAGATAAACAAGAGAGGAGTCGACGACAAGATCAAGAGCCATCGTCTTGCCCCCCAGATCCACCAAACAGCCCTCACACATCAGGGTGGCATCTGTAAAGGACCCGTGAGCTGTATAAACTCGCACCCCATTCATCCTAACAGTCGATAGCCCAATGCGCCTGACTATGGCATGTGATATCAATGAAATCGTGGATCCTGTGTCTACCATCACAAGAATAGGAATACCTCCGATGTGGGCAGTGACCTCAAAGGTCGAATGCTGAGAAGTCTCTGTCGCAGCTGCCTCAGCTGTCAAGGCATGCACCCGCACCTGCTGTGGCCGGTTCGGCCGCTGTACCATGGGCCGTAGAGGCGGCCTAAACTGAGATTCCGGAGGTCTGAAGGAAGGGTGAGCAAGAGCCAACCATAAAGGCAGTGCTGATATAGCCTGTGGGCGTGTACGGTCGATCTTCTGCGGCGGTGAAAATCCACTGTCCCGCATCCAAGCGAAACAACTCTGTGCCGAATGGCCCGATCTCTCACAATAAGTACATGATAAATCGGGGCGCCGCATCAGGGGTACTGGCGCTGTAGCCCTAGGAGGAGGGTCAACGCAAGGCCTCTTGCCCGAAAAGGGCCTGTCCTGCAACTCTGTCGTCGCATAGGAGCAATAGGGCCACGAGATCGCGTAAGTCGATCCACATCCTGCTCTGCCCGCATGGACATGTGAATCAGCTCTGCATAGGACGGAATGCTCACGCAGCACATCTTCTACCGAATATCCAGTCGCAAACCCTCAAAAAAGCGCCGTATGCGCATCTGCTCATCTGTCAGTATAGTCGGGACGTATCTGCCCAACTCAGTGAACCTATGCTCATACTCAATCACCGTCATGCCTCTCTGTCTGAGGCACAGAAACTCGTTCTCCCGATCATTCCTATACGTCTGGGGATAGTATTTCTCATGGAAGCGGAACTCGAACACTGCCCAGGTCCATATGTAGTCAGTGGCAATGGTCCGTAACACAGTCCCACCATAAGCTGCCCTCCCACTCGAACAAGAATGTAGCCAACTCGACCTGCTCAGTCTCTGAATAATGCAGCATCCGTAGTATCTTCGACACACGGTCGAGCCAATACTCGGCCTCCTCGGGTCTTGAGAACCCATAAAAGTGGGAGGCCCTAAGCGCTGGAATTGCTCTAGTAAGCCCTGTGTGTCTGCGGCATTCCCCGTCGGGTAAGCACGTGGTACAGGATGAGTCATGCCCTCATCCTGAGCATATGTATTGGCATCCTCAGCTGGATGCGCAGGTGGTGCAGGTGGAGGCACACTCCCACCCTAGGCTAGAACCCTCACTATAGTAGTCAGGAGCTACTGCTGCTGCTGCATCATGGCCATCATCTGCTCAAATCTATCTGGAGGTGGAGCAGGCTGTGGCATGTACTGCGTCGAAGAAGACGCACGGTACTGCTCTCTGACGAGCGATGTGAAAGGCGGTGGTCCAACTGCAGGACCAGTAGTAGGCTGAGACGCATGTGCTGTCTCACGAATCGGGCCCACAACAGGGTCCGCATGAGCATCAGACTGAAAAGGAACCTGATCCATGGGCTCACCTAATGTAAGCCGAGCTATGCTCCGTGTAGCCTTCGGCGGCATTCCCTATATTCAAAATAGGGCGCAACCTTGTCAGTCTCAATAGCACAAACACACCGCAATCATTCACATAAAGAGTCAAAGGCATTCTATGCATTTCATTTAATCAAAATTGTCACAATACAAGGGATATCTCTTTACAGGCATCATGACATGAAGTACATGGGAACTAAGATAGTTAAAGCTACAACAGCAACACAAGTAAACTACTAGCCTTAATAGGCTTACACAATTTAAAGCAGAAAACGACTAACTACTAACAATAACACCTAAAATCTCATCGCTAGTCTGAGTCGGGTGACGGAGGAGGAGCACCCTCATCCTGCAAGCAGCATAGGACGCCTTTAAGGTGCGAGTCACCTTGTAAAATTTTCTCTTTATAACGGCCTTGGTATCCTTGACCTCAGCCCGAAGTTCCTGAACTTTCCTTCGCAAGGTGACCTGGCTCTCCTTAATTCGGGCAATGTGATCATCACTAGTAGCCTGAGCAGAAGGAGGAGGGCTCTCATCTGTATCCTGAGCCTCCTCTTCTACCTCTTCCTGGACTTCTTCCTCAACTTCTGCTCTAGGTTCTCCCTCACTTGGATCCTCTTCATCATCAAAATCATCCTCGCTATCCTCCTCAAGCTGAGTCTCACGGTACTGAGACCCGATCTTCATCTTGACCATGGTAGACTCATCAATGCAGTGAATCAGAACTGGCAACTCCAGCCCAAGTCTGTAAGCAAACTCAAGCGCGATCTTGCATATAAGTCGGCCAAAAGGAAGCGACTCAGACGTTCTTCTTGATTTCTCTATGAGGATAATCTGTCGCAACACGAAAGTGGTCATACACACATTTTCTCCCTAGGCCACCCGATACAAGAAATCAACCATAAGGCGCGTACACTCAATGCGATTTGTTAACCTAGGATACACGTTGAACGTGCAAATGTGGTGCAGCAGGCGCAAATCATCAGACATATGAGATGCCTTGAGGCTATTGTTAGGCTGCCATACAACCAATCTACCGTATAGGAACCTGGTACGGCGATCTCGCTCATGCCTACTCCTCAAATTCTTCGCACTGGGATGCACATCACCAAGGGGCACATTCAGAAGTCGCGCTATCAACCGAACATCGATCGTAACCATCCGGTCTCTACCAAAAGGAATCTTGAACTGCAATGGCTCCAATGTAGGACTTTGGATACGAGAGTAGAAGGCACGAACGGTGCTCACATTAGCACGAGAACGAGTTTCAAATAGCGGACCCCAATGTGCAGCTTCAATGTGCTCGAACAATAGGAATTCACCGAAGAGTCGACCTTCCACGTTGGCCTCAAACAACACCTTACGGTCAGTATATTCACCGTGAGGCATCTCTGCTAATATCACTCGCCCAAGTTGAGCATGGGGATCCAAATCCCGCTTTGTATGGAACTCTCGGGCTGTGCTTGGACTTGCAGCGGCGCTTGAGCTAGCGGCGCCACCCCTCGGTCTTCTTGATTGAGTAGGGCGACTAGGCCTAGCCTCATCCACTGTGGTCTTTCTCTTTCCCATCAAAGAGAGGATGGTGGAGAGAGAGAAAAAATCTAAAATGGCTTCAACAAAAGCCATGAAAAATGTGGAAAATGTAGAGAAATGGCTGTCCAAATAGAAAAAAAGAAATCTAGGTGTTGTAGAGGGATGCTTCAAGCTCCCCTAGGGTGGATTTTCAAAAAGAAAAGAGAAGGAAAAAGGAGAATGGAGCTCCACACGATTTCAGCACGTTTTGGGAGTTGTAGGAGCTCCAACGGACGAGATCAGAGAGGGAGAGGGTTACTAATCAGGTTGGAGGTATGGGATAGGGTCATTTTTAGCAATGAGATGATTTGAGAGTGATTTGGGGTTGCGGTTTTGAGATGGGCAGCAGAAAAATGAAAATGGAGGCTCAGGAGGGAATGTGTGTGAAGGAAGTACCCCATTTAGGGGTTTTCTACGGACGAACCGCATGTGATAGGGGTGCCCTACCCCAAAAACCACACGTGCCCAAATTTTACAGCAAGTGGGGTCCACCGGACGGCGATGGCATCGTCGGCCATATCACAAGCTGGCCGGTGGGACCACATGGGTTGGGTCCCCCCTGCCTCAGGGACCCCAAATATGTATGGGCCCCACCTTCGTTCATTCTAAATTGGCCTAGGGAGGCCCAAACATCCATTCGGGGTTTTCTGGGGCCAATCTGCAAACCTGAATAAAAAATCCTATCATGCAGCATATGATTTTGGGGTAGAAGGAGCTAATACATCCATCTATCCTATTATTTGCTAAATATTACAAACTTAGAATGGCCTAATGGCCAGTTTTTATAAAATTTTACTATTCACTATAAAATTTTATCAAAGTATGATTTTATATCATTTTCACATTAGTATCAATGCCTAACATAAAAATTTAGAGAAATAATTGAAGAATGGAGCGACAAGAGGAAGAATTTTGAAGAAATTAGGTGAAATGGAGTTTTTAAACCCTAGCGATTGAATGTAAGGGTTGTGGTTATCCCACAGCCTAAGGATTCACATTTATGGGTTTAGAATCATTCAAAGAACGTCTCAACCTACCTACCTATAACCTATGAGCTACTTAGGTCGCTCCACGCGACCCTAGATGCGTTACGGACTCGATCGCACGATTGATACGAATAGACCTCGCCTATTGGCGAATCTGCGATCCTATAAGTATTTTTAGACCTTTCTCGCACCCACCTAAGTCAAAGGAAGCGACAGCGTACGTCGCGTGACCATAACCCAGGCCCGGTATAATCTCATTCATGCTTTGATACCAACTTGTAACACCCTGAAAATCGGGGGTCGTGTATAAACTCAACTCCCGAGTTCCAGACCGTCACTTATGCAACAAAAATGATTATGATTCAATGTTGTCTAAGTTAAAGCATTCACATGAGTAAAAGTATACCAAAACTGTAATTCATACTCCAGATCCAGTGCTAAAAGCAAGCGGAAGACTAAAGAATATACATATCACTGTACGAAAAATAAAATAGATCTCCACTGTCTCTAAAGTATGAATACATCTCTGAGTCTCATATACATGTAAATAAACAGAAATCAAATGTCAGAAATAGTCCCACTGAGAATTCCCGTTAATCCAGGCCACCTAAGTAAAGCCGTCGTGGTACTGCATATATGAGAACTCGTCCTGGTCCTCATCATAGTCCGGCTCTGCCTCCTGAATCGCTGCCTCACCTGCATGTAAGACAGGATCTGATGGGTGTTGCACACACCATCCCGTAACGTGAAAGTGAGTAGCTAACTCAGTGAAATAATAGAGCAAGGATTAGCATGTTCTCAAATCAATCATGCAATAATAGTAAAGCAGTAAATCAAACAATCCTAATACTGTTGTTAATGTAATATGACATGACATGATGGATGCCCTCACCGACATTCTTCCACATACGGCACCATCTGTGTCCGCGGCATGCTTGCGTACCACTCAGTGCTCCACATCTTTCAGGCACATGCAATGTGATGTTGATATGATTACCGAGTTATTATTAGTCCTTTTCATACAAAAATATTAGAAAACTAAGGTACTTCCCTTATATCAATCCCAACACAGATCCTTTCTAGGTTCGTCACTCCTAGTAATCTCATACGATGTATATTTTGTAGGTCGCTGCAAGGGCTGCCAGGGCTGTTGCTCGCACTCGTTGCACCGCTCCCTCATCACCTTATCAATACAGGCCTACTGTACTCTCACTGCTACGGAAGGGTCGTCACCTCCCGTAGACTCAGAATACACTCGCGGTCACTATAAAGGACTTGTCGTCTGATCAGTGTAGGCCGACAGTAAGAATATAGTGTCCCATACCACCATAATCTGCTCACGAGTCATAGGTGCTCACTGGTCACTACGGGGAGGTTTGTGGCCCCAGCGTAGGCCGACAGCTCGACCACGGTGTCCCATACCACCATGCCCGGCTCATGAGTCTTTGTGGATCAAGGTACCATGGTTGACAGGGTTTACAATGGTAAGTTTAGTACCCTAGGTTCAAGCAGTTATGACTCATACAAGGTGAACATACAAAGGCCATTCGGGTTACTTGACGGGCTCGACTAGCACGAGCGCATCTCAAGTCGAACGACATGAAGTGCGTAAAACACCTTGTGTGGCCTAACCACTGCCGCCAACTCCAAAACACGGCTCGCGTTCATCGACGCGTCGTTCGTGACAAAGATAAGCCAACCACGAATTTACTCAGTTACCGACTGCCTGGATTAAGTATAGTCCCAAACATTTATGAATTCACATCAACAATCATGTAAGAGTAATGGAAATGAAATACAACAATGTGAGCATGTTAACACATGTTATAACATACAACTTAAGTAAATCATCAAGCACATGCATTTCATACATATAATGAAATCATGCATATAGCTAACATATATGAAATCATTTACATCAGCATATTAATTGAGAATTCAATCTCAAACTAATTCATAACACCATTTAATTCAATACATATTAATACAGGCATTTATACAAACACTTAAACTACACACTTAAGTCTACATATAGTATGTCGACTCAAAGTGTGCATTTAGGCGAATCTCTTCGCCAAACTAATTATGCACGCATTTCTAGTATCCTAATGCGACAAGAAGCCATGTCAATCAGCAAAATATGGATGAAAACAGTATTTCCTACAAATGACTAAAATGCCCTAAATCTCATAGTTTTCGTCTGCTTACGAAATAGGAAACGGACAGCATGTTGTACATGTCAAACGGCGTTTTCGTCGATAATCTACTATTAAACGACATTGAAAGCGTTGGAAACAGTCAATCAAAGCGTCTAAAATCTACACATTTTATCCTAGAAGTGTATTAATTCGAACGGAGCGTATACGCTTCGTCTACGGTGAACCGGGAACCTAATACACAAGATCCATAAGCTACCATGCTAAGGAAACTAAGGAACCTTAAATCAGCAAGTATTTGGGGTATTTGCTTACCTAGAATCGTGGTGAAATCGTTGAGAAAGTGATTGAGGTGCGTTGCTTAAGCACGTGCAACACGTAGTGCAAGCAGCCGAAAATTCTCTCCCACTCTCTCTCACAATCTCTCACCTTTTCTCTCACACCAGCTAGGGTTTCTAGCAAATTCGGATGGGTGAGATAAGTGAGGGTTTAAGCACCTTTTATAACCTAAAACTTGCCCAAAACAGGCTTGGGAACAATGTTTACTTGATACTTAACCAAATCGGGGCTGTTTCGGTCCAAAAAGACATTTCTGGTGGTCCCCTGGCCGAACGCGATCGGACTTAAGTTCATGCACGTTGGATGTCGCTCACATCCCATTTTCAGACCAGTAGTGTTCGTAGATCGCACGTAGCGGTCCAGTTTCAGTTCAGCGGTCACCGCACGTAGATCAGGTCTGCAAGTCTCATGATATGAAATAAAAAATTTTCCTGATCTAAGGGTGTAATTTGGCTGAATTCTGACGGTCAGAACGCTTAATACTGACGCGTTAAGTCGTGTGCCAGATTTGAATTTCAAATTTCAAATCTAACCCTATTCTCACTCTCTTCACTCTAGGCTCAATGAAATAGCCTGTGAATGTCGGTTGGACTTGATTTTCGAAATGATTGTCAAGTCCATCTAGGTGGTTATAACGGTCTAAGATTGTAGGTATCGGACTTTCGATGCGCGGTCTAGATCCAATACAAAGTTTCAAAGGGGTCCTGAGAACAAACCGGTTTAGAGTTTGATCCGAGATTTTAGAGTATTATATCGTCATTGGTTCTACTTGCTTTGGGTCTTGTAGAACGTATTTAAAGTGATCAGGGACTATTTTCCAGCTACTCTAGCGTTGCGCTAGCTAACTTACACTTATTTTCTAAAGGAATTAATCCTACGCGATTTCTGGTCGAGTTGATACTCAAGCCCAAGTACTGATTTTTCCAGGGCGTTACATATACTACAATCCATGAAGAAATCGAAGTGGGTGAACGTTGTCGACCCTCCACCTAGGCCTTCTCAAACTTTTCAAACCTTAGAAGATGATTTGAAATAGCTTAGAGACTCCTTTAAATAGTTTTACAACTCAAAATTTCGTACAAACTTCGAAAAAGTTAACAAACCGCTTCAAATTTACACACTCTGGACATGTTCTCAAAATAAACTTTCAGAACTTTCATTTTTTAGATTCGGAGTTTCAAAATATGTTTTTTCTAGCTAATTTTCAAGATTCCTTTTCTTCATTTCAACTCTTTGATTCTCTTCATTCCTCACTTGGTTTCCTTAGATATTTGGCATGTAAATTCTTCATTAATGACTTTCAAATCTTTATATCCTCATTTAGTAATATTTTGAGCATAAATATTCCTTTTAACATCAATTTCACCTTAAGCTCTCGAAATCACCTCGCATATGAAAACATACATAATTAGATCAATTAAACACTATCATGTTTATAAAACTAAGACATAAATAGGGAGAAATATGCAATATCACTCAACACACCCCAAACCAGCACTTTGCTAGACTCGAGCAAAATATGCGAACACAACTTCTCAAAACTTTCAAATTACAACCCTCCCTTAGATAACAATTTTCTGCACAAGCCTATACATGTAACTGATATTCAAGGGTGTGGAAATAAAACATGAGCAATCTGGATCCTAATGTCCTTAGCAATCAAATGAACTAAATCTTCATTCATTACTTAACAAATAGAATAAGTCCAAACATCAAGTTTCTAGTGTGTTTAGTGAGTTCTAACTTAAAATTCCATAAATTTGTTATACCTTCCAAATGTTAGCCATGTTCATTACCATAAAGTGGACAGTTCAACACAAATACTGATTTTGTTCATGTCTCTTATTTCACGTATTTTTCAGCTTTTGATTTTATATCAATGGCTTTTCACCTTTTCTTCATTATTTTTCTAAATTTTTTATTTAAGACAAATCCTATAGATGGCCATGATTTTATTGTTTTCTAGCTGGTTTGTTTTTCTTCTTTTAATCCTTTTTCAGTTGACAATAATCTCCAAATTTGGTTCATATTCACTTTTAAGTAATTCACATGTTATCGCTTAGAAAGTAAACAATTTCATAAGATATAAATTAGATGTAAAATGTGAGCTAGACTTAATTAATGTTTTAAAATTTTTCTATTAATCAACTAATTAAGAAAACTTAATCAAAAGTTACCAATTAACTTATCACTAGATTTTCAAAGATTTATTCCATATCTTATCATAATACTCAGCATGTATTCAAATCACATAGAATTTTACTTTCCAAGAGTGTTTTGAATCAGAAAATTCAAAAAATTTTAAACAATTTTCTTAAAACCTAGAAAAATACTAATGGATCCCTCGATCCCCCCCCCCCCCGCCAAACCTAAAATTTACATTATCCTCAATGTAAGAAATAGTCAATAATACCAACATGAGACAAAGATAACAAAATGAGTACTGAGTTAGGAAGATAGTACTTGGGAAGGAATAATGCAACAATATTCGAAATCCTTACTATGTAAGGGTTAAGCAATGATAAACACGAATAACTAAAGCAAAATTCTATCTAACCTAATCATAAGAAAGCAATAAGCCTAACTATACCTTTATCAGACTAGGAAGTCAATGTTGATAGACAAGATCAGTTAAAGGGATGGACATATCCTCTGAGTCAAATTTCTCAACAAATAAATTGAGATGATAACCGTTCACTTTGAAAATGTTTCCATTCATTGGATTCTGTATCCTGACAGACCCATTAGGATAAATAGTTGTAACAAGAAAAGGGTCGGTCCAACGAGATCGAAGCTTACCCGAAAAATGTAAATGAGAATTATACAAAAAGACCCTATGACCCAACATGAATGATTTTCGAATAATGTTCTGGTCATAGAACACCTTCATTATGTCTTTGTAAATTCTCGAGTTCTCATATGCATCATTTGAATTTTCTCAAATTCATTCAATTGAAGTTTGCATGGCGAGCCGGCGTTGTCTAAATTAAGGTTCAAATTCTTAATCGCCCAATAGGCCTTATGTTTTAACTCCACAGGCAAGTGGCAAGTCTTCCCGTAGATAAGTCTAAAAGGAGATATTCCAATGGGGGCCTTGTAAAGTGTATGGTAAGCCCATAAAGATCAAATAGTCTAATTGACAAATCTTTATGATCGGCGTTAACCATTTTTTTCAGAATTTGTTTGATTTCCTTGTAAGAAATTTCAGCTTGACCGCTTGTCTATGGGTGATAGGGGATACTGACTTTGTGAGAATGACATATTTCTTCATTAAGGTCTCGAATGGCCTGTTGCAAAAGTGTGACCCTCCATCACTTATGAAGGCTCGAGGTGTTCCGAACCGTGAAAGGATGTTTTATTTTAAGAATCGAATGATCGTTGATGATCATTGTTCCGGCACGGGATTGCCTCGACCCACTTAGTAACATAATCTACTGCTAACAAGACGTAAATATTTCCAAATGATTGGGGGAATGGTCCCATAAAATCAATGCCCCAGCAATTAAATGCTTCAATAATTAGAATGAAGTTTAATGGCATCATGTTTCGATGGAACAATCTTCTTAACTTTTGACAACGCTCAAAGGCTTTGCAAAACTTATGAGTATCTTAGAACATTGTGGGTCAATAAAAGTCGCACTATAAAATTTTGGTCATGGTTTTTTAGTAGAAAAGTGACAACCACAGGCCTGAGAGTGACAAAAGGAGATTACACTTTGATGTTCATTTTCAGGCACACATCTCCTTAAAATTTAGTCTAAGCAATATTTGCACAGGTATGGATCATCCCAGACAAATTTGTGTACCTCTGTGTATAATTTCTTCTTATCTTGTGCAATCCAATGGATCAGCGTGAAACCATGGCAAGATAATTCGAAATATCAGCAAACCAAGGTAATTGAGAAATTTTAAATAATTGTTCATCAGGGAACAGTCGTTTATCAGTGTCGGCTCAAGGGAATCGAGTAGGTCAAGTATTGAGAGATGGTTAACCACTACATTTTTTACACCTTTTTTATCACGTATTTCAATGTCAAATTCTTGGAGTAGGATGATTCATCTTATCAAACGAGGCTTGGCATCTTTCTTAAAAAAAAGGTACTTCAGCACCGTATGATCAGTGTAGATGATGATCTTGGATCTGATCAAGTAGGATCTAAATTTGTCTATAGCGAACACTACAGCTAAGAGTTCCTTCTTTGTAGTAGAGTAGTTTCACTTGGGAAAAATTTACAGTTCTACTCGCATAGTAAATCACATAAGGCTTCTTTTCCTTTCTTTGGCCTAACACCACCTAATATCATAATCAGACGCATCACATATAATCTCAAAAGGAATATTCTAATTAGATGGTTGCATGATAGGAGCAGTGGTCAACATAGTCTTGAGCTTAGAGAAAGCTCCTTGGCATTCTTCACTCCACTCCTATGGAACATCCTTTTTAGGAGATTGCATAAAGGATGAGAGAGATGACTAAAGTCTTTAATGAATATCCTATAAAACCCAGCGTGTCCTAGAAAGAATCACACATCACATATGCTTTTGGGTAGATGAAACACCCCGTACTTTCTAGTACCCGGGAGTTACCAGGAAGACAAAATAATTCATTTTAAATGGGATATAATTGTATATATATTATAATAATAATAATAATAATAATAATATAATAATTTTATAATTATTTATAATAGTACATGTGTTACTTAAATTATTCAAATTACGCATATTATTTATTATTTAAACCATATATAAAATGAATTGTATACCAACACATTATTATGTAACTAATGTATACTAATTAAACATTTACATTTTATAAATTTTAACTAAATATTATCATAGTATACTGTGCTATGCATATAATATATATCACTTAATAGTAGTTTTATTATACTATATATACATATATATTCACAGAAATATACATTATAAATGTTCATGATTTTAAATAAGTACTCATCTATAATTATTAATATATTATACTAAATAAATATGTAAATATATTTTTATTTTATGATCTAAAATATATAGTGGCCCTGGGTGGCCCACTAGCTAGATGAACGGTGCTAATCTCAGGTGTGGACCATGTTCTACCCTAAATCAATGACAACAAGCACTTAATGGCCATGATTCAAATGATACGGCCCACCTAAGACTTGGATCTGCCTCATTCTTCGAGTCAGGCCCTATTTTGTGCTGACAAAACAGACGAACGGTCTGGGTCGGAGCATAGACTTCATGGTGGATCCCACATGGGAGTGCATATGCACGGTTGGCGCACACCCGTGGTGCACTAGTTGGGCAGACTGGTCAGACCGCGTCTGACCCGCGAGTTACCGTAAGAGAAAGGAATTCCCTCCCCTTTTCTTTTTTTTTTTAAATTTGTCCTCCAAAGCAAACATATGAAGAGAGAGTTCGGATTGTGGCCCACCATCACGACCCAAATGGTCAATCCAATCCATCCATCTGGTACACGGTGGGGGTCTGACGAAAACCATGGTTGGCGCACCCGATGAATCACACGCGTGTAAGCACAAATGCCAGCACAACACAACTGCTGTGTTTCTTTCCTTTTCAAAAATAGAAAGCACCACGCTGGTGATCCGCGTGGGAGTTTTCTCTGTCAATCACGGCCATCCGATGCAAGCAATCCTAACCATCCATTTCTGTTCGTATGGGATTGATTTTTGGTAGAAAACCGGTGCAAGAAACCACCGACCGCCAACTATTTTCTAAAAACCGATTTGCAAGATTCAATCTAGGCCTATCCGACGGTGCTAGGTGATTTAGGGCATCAAAATGGAGAGTTTATAATGCAATGGGTGCGCTGCCCTATCCCCTGTAGCCACACTAGCGAAACTCAAGCCATTTCCTTCCACCCTCAAACCCATTGAGAGAAACTCATTGAACCTTCGATCCTTCCATCCTCAAAGCTTCCTAGGGTCCCTCTGATTGATCCACATCTGTTGGTTTGAAGAAAACTCCATCAAATGGAAATTCGTCATTAGAGTAGGAGCTTCTTCCCCGAGAACACAAGCTCTACCCCGCTGCTATCATAACCCGCACCAAAGCAGGATCCTCTGGTCATGTTGTTGAGCACAGTTTGGAGAGAAAGAAAGTGGTAGAAAGGGAAAGAAAAGAAAGAGAATGAGGGAGGGAGACTGTTGTTGCTATTACGCCCACTGCTGTTGCCGCACCAGCTCAGTAACGAGCTAACTCGGTGTTAACATGTTGGAATGATGTCCCCAGGAATGCCTCCGGCTGACTACTTAGAAGGTTAATTAGCTCACCTTCTCTAGTACCGAACCTACACCAGGCTTCTAACTCAGAGGTGTTGGAGAACAAGTCTGGAAGCAATTTCCTCTGTTCATCTCAGTCCAGCGCCAAGTCACAGCACTTGGACTCGACTCAAGCCAGTCAGAACCAAACCCTCATGTTACCGGCAAACAATCCCACTCCAGTATAGGTATGAGGATAAAACTCCTTCATGTCACCATTTTGTTTCAATCCGTTAGTAACTCAATCCAACGTTCTAACTGAGTCAAATCTAAGGCTACCAACGAACTGAGTTTGGGCCAGGATTGTACGTCCCTGATTTGGATGAACTCGAGTCAGGACTCCTCGTCCAAACCCTCTCAACCACTCAAATCGACCGCTGATCAGGTCGAGACTTTACATCCGGTAGTTTATAACCCCTTAATTCAGTGGCTAGTTGACTCACCCAGTTTCCCAATTGAGTCAAGATAACTCGATGTTAAAGTCATTTGAGGATGATTTGGGAGGCATCTGATCCAATGGATCAATAATCTAAACCTACAGTTAGTAAACTACTTAAAACCAACTCAACCTGTTGGTTAGTTGAAAATCCAGACCGAGTTGACTCGGTTATAACTCACTGAGATTTGGTGATCCTGTTTAGGTGTTGTTCACAACTGTGGTCCTTGAAGAATACTTCCCTTCAATTGATTTCAAATCAAGAAGGATCAAATTAAGAGGAACATTCAGTCAAGGTGAGGACTCACCCTTTGAGCTTCCCACTTGATTTCATCAATCTAAATATAGATGATGACATGATTCCCTTAACTGAGTTACGTACTTTACTATTGAACATGCTTTGTTGTATGGTTAATCCATGTGTTGGACGATAAATGTTTCTTTTAAATTATAACATGCATGAATGGTTCGATGATAACATGTTATCCTTTATTGGATACGTATTAATTTATTTTATGATACCACTTGTGCTTGAATGATGAATTGAATGGAACTTACCTTGGACTTATGATCCTGCATTCCACATTTGCCTTACATGGCTTGAATCGCCCATTTGCCTATGTGGCTTGGACCGCACATCGCCTATGTGGCTTGGATTGTATATTTTCACCTATGTGGCTTGGATCGTATATTTTCCCTCGTGGCTTTGATGACCTATTATTGCCCTTTGTGGGTTGTTGGGTATATTCGTATACCCTGTTATTTCCTATCCATCTTGCGGAGTTCAGTCGTACCATGATTTTCGGGTGGAGCTGAAGTTCGCTTTGTCGATTTTTTTCTAGCCATCTTGCGGAGTTCACATACGACATGATTTCTGGGTGGTCTAGGGTTTGTATGTTGTTTGTCTCTTCATCTGTGGTGTTCATTCATACCATAATTTTTGGGTGGAGCTGAAGTTCTCTTTGTCAATTTTTTTCTAACCATCTTGTGAAGTTCACGTACGACATGATTCCCGGGTGAAGTAGGGGTTTAAAGGGTGATTTTCTATTCGCCTTGTGAATTCTACTTGTACCATGATTTTCGGATGGAGCTGAAGTTCGCTTTGTCAATTTTTTTCTAATCATCTTGCGGAGTTCACGTACAATGTGATTTCGAGTGTAATAGAAAATCGTATGTTTAATTGTTTGGTCATCTGGACATGTTTTCGTGAATTGCGACTGCCATGATATTTGCTTATGATGAAACTTTATTGATTGGTTTAATTTTCTTAAAGCATAAGTATGACTACAAAATGCCTTGTTTAGTGTATCTAACTTCATGACTTGTGATCTATATTGGATTATGAATGATGAGTGTGTAATCTTAGAGGGTGCTCCTCACTGCGATAGCCTTTGACACTATCAAACCGTAACAGTTGATGCAGGTATAGGGTGAGTCGATGCTGTTCACTATGTTGCTGGAGCAGATCGAGTAGCTAGGGAGTTAGGAGGGGTCCTTGCGGCCTGCATTGATCTCCACTATTAGTTGATAGACTCATACTTTCACTTACTTGAACTTTGTTATTTGAGATTGTATAATTCCTGTATGGGCGCTACATTTGGAATTTTATAATGATCAGAATGTTTTTATACAATGCGTGGTTTAATCTAGCTTCGTTGCTGTTAACACTGATTAATGATAAATGGTTCAAATTTACACTGAATTTTATAAGCTAACACTCGGGTTTTTGGGAAACGGGTTATATACTCAGGTCCTGAAATGTCAGGGCGTTACAGTAGAGTAGGTTATAGATTAAATCAATTTTAGCCTTATCCACCTCAATTCCCTTAGATGAAATTATGTGTTCAAGAACTATTCCCTTAGGAACCATAAAATGATATTTTTTTCCAATTTAGCACAAGATTTTTCTCTTCGCATCTTTTCAATAAAAGTTTAAGATGTTCAAGGCATTCGTTGAAAAATGAACTGAAGACAGAGAAATCATTCATGAAGACCTCTAAATATTGCCCCCACCATATCTGAAAATATGCTCAACTACATCATTGAAATGTGGTAGGGGCATTACAGAGTCCGAATGGCATCCTTCGATAAGAAAATGTGTCAAAGGGGCATGTGAACATTGTTTTCTCCTGATCTTCAAGAGCTATCTCTATCTGATTGTAGCCTGAACACCCATCCAAGAAGCAGTAGTAGGAATGACTAGCTAACTTTTTAAAAATTTGATCAATGAAAGGTAAAGGAAAGTGATCGTTCCTTGTGGCGGTATTCAACTTTCAGTTGTCAATGCACATCCTCCAACCAGAAGTAACTCTAGTTGGCATGAGTTCATTATCGGCATTGGATACAATGGTGATTTCAGACTTCTTAAGAACCACCTGTGTTGGACTCATCCATTGATTGTTGGATGTCGGGTATATGATACCCACATCCAACAACTTAAGTACCTTAGCCTTGACCACTTTCTTCATGTTTGGATTTAAGCGATGTTGTGGATGTCGAGAGGTTTTTTCATTTTCTTCTAAGTAAATGCGGTGAGTACAAATTAAAGGGTCAATTCCCTTGAGGTCCGCAATCGCCCATCCAAGGACTCTCTTATGTTCCTAGAGAGTAGAAATGAGCATACTCTCTTATTTTTCATTATGGTGGGAGGAAATCACCACTAGATATGTCTCATCTTTACCTAAATAAACATATTTAAGATTAGTAGGCAAAGGTTTTAGGTCAAGCTTTGGTGCCTTGAGACTAGATGGAAGAGACATTGTATTGGTTTGGGACAAAGCCTCAAATTATGGTCTCCACCTGTTAATTTCAAGTACCGGCGTTGCATCAAGCAAGGAATTCATCTCCCTACTCATGTCATTATCTAAATCAGGGGAGTGGGCCAAACATGTCTTTAAAGGGTTAGAGTATAGAGTCAAAAGTGTTCTATCTTCCGTGAAAGAATCGATCATATTAATCTCATGAGTATTGTCAACATCCTCTGATTATTTGCTCATATTGGAAAAAAAAATGTTGAGCTCCAATGTCATGTTCCCAAAAGCAAAGTTCCTAACTCCATTCCTACAATTGATGATGGCATTTGATGTAGCTAGGAATAGGTGACCAAGAATGATGGGAATCTGAGTGCTCACGCCCGTGATAGGCTGAGTATCCAAAATGATAAAATCCACTAGATAGTAGAATTTGTGATCTTGGACCAACACGTCCTCAATCATCCCTCTCGGTAAATGAACCGAATGATCAGCAAGTTGTAGTATGTTCCGAGTGGGTTTTAATTCACCTAGACCCAACTTTTCGTAGACTGAATAAGGGATCAAATTAACACTTGCCTCCAAGTCAAGGTCCTGTAAGTG
Organism: Magnolia kwangsiensis; assembly: GCA_037074715.1. NCBI lineage: Eukaryota > Viridiplantae > Streptophyta > Magnoliopsida > Magnoliales > Magnoliaceae > Magnolia > Magnolia kwangsiensis. The sequence continues at coordinate 115,771,767 of CM073571.1, read as the reverse complement.
ATATAGTGTAAAAAACACACCTTGTTTATCAAATTTCAGTTAGACAAAATAGCTTATGAAGTGGACTTCAAATGTGGATCAAGAAGGAAAGTTTAAGCTCTACTATAGTTCAAGTCAAGTCAAGATTAAGATGGAAAGTTTGAGTTCTACTTAGATTAAGATGGAAAGTTCAAGTTCTACTACAGTTCTAATAGAAGATCAAGCTCCATCTACAAACTCAAGATCTATTTGAAGAACTAAGTAGAAGAATAAGTTCCATGAAGTTTAAGCATCCAATCTACTTCAAAGTTCAGTCATTTCAGGTATAATAAACCCTAGAAAGATCTTAGGTTTAGGTACTTTCAAAATCTAATTTAAATGAGTTTTTATGCTTATAGTTAGCTAAGGTTCTACTAGTCTAAGAAATTTTCGACTAATCCAATCGAAGCAAAATAAAAAATTTGTTACACCTTCGACTAGTCGAGGAAGCTGCTCGACAAGTTGAAGGTGGGCCTTCGACCAGTAAAGGGATGCTCAACTCGAAGTCCAATGACTGAATCAGTTCGGATTTCTGGTACCCTCGACCAGTCGAAGACCTTGCTCGACTTGTCGAATAGGGCCCTCGACCAGTCAAGCAGGGCCTTCGACTAGTCAAAGATCTATTTTATCTTATCACAGTCAAATTTAAAATTTTGTTAAAACGGTTTTCGGTTCTTAAACGAGTCGAAGACTGTCTTAGACTAGTCGAAACAACAATCTTTTTACCTATAAATTGAGGCTTTCTCTCAATTCGAAAATACAATTCAAGTACATCAAATCCTTCGTTGAGAAAGAGAGAAGTCCATGTTATGCTCAAGCTATTACATGGTTTTTATTAAATATTTTTAATAGCTTTTTGTTTAAATTCCTTGATCTCATAATTCATCTATTTCATTTTATAAAGAGAGTAAATACTCTTCTTTTGAGATCTCGAAGGAATTCAAACAAGTAGTCATTGGTTTGAATCTATTTAAAATCAATTTAGAACCTTGAACCCTTGTTTATATGATTGAACATTGAACGATCTACATTCAAGTGAAGTAGTTATACAGCTACATCGACAGATACGTCTTCAAAGTAGAAGATAAGTATATATTTCTTTTATATTTTAGTTTCTTTGAGATAGTCAAAAAAATCTCATTTGTTGATTTTCCTGAGATAGCCAGAAAATCTCGGTGAGGGGTTTTTTGTTTGCAATAGCCCTTTAAAATCATAACTGTATTAGGTTTTAAGGTGACACTATGAAAACCTTATTTATAGTGAAAGCCAATATCACGCGGATAGTTATTATTGGGAGTGGAGTAGGTGTGGCTGTTTGAGAATAATTGTTAACACACCGAACCATTATAATTCTTGGTGTTATGGTGAATGTTTTTTATATTTATGTGGTGAATTGTTGTAATCTCTTTAAGTTAAATTGGTGAATGCTTGTAATAGTTTTTAAGATTTTATTTACTCTTGCTTGGTTTGGAATTTTAATTTTAACAAGTTTCATGAAATAATGTTGTCCTGCCAAACTTTTTTGGGTGAAGGTTGTCCTACGAACCAGTTTGAATCAACATTTTAATACTAGTGCAATTAAGACCTCTGATTTATTTACTATTTTTATACTCTATTTTTTATTTGGCATAGTCCTATTCACCCTCCCTCTAGGATTGATTAAGCTCTCCTTTTTCAATATGGTGATTCTCAATTACACAAGTGATGGTTGGGCTACCTAGATTCTTGTATTTTTGTGGCACATCTTGCTTGAGGATGGCACTCACTTTTTCTGTCAAAAATATTTTCTTTTGTATATTTTGCCATCTTTTAATAGTGTATAGATATTTTAAGAATTTAGCATATGAAGGAATTTTTTTAATGGCATCCAATAGAGGAATGTTGGTCTTCACTTATTTTAGAACTTCTAAAATATCCTAAGAGTTAGATAGAGGTTTTGGTGCAATCAACCATTAGGGGAATGGCGCAACTGGCTTATATGCTCTTTTTGACTCTTCCTCTTGTGGAGCAATGCTACGTCTATCACTCTCAGCTTCTTCCGAGTCCTTAGACTTTTCAGCCCTCACCGGAATAGTTTTGTCAATTACCTTTTCCGTTTTAAGAGTAGTGATACACTTAGCTTGCTCTATGTTATGCGAAGAGCTCGAGCCACTTATTTCGCATTGTCATTTTCGATTAGGTAAAGGTTGGGCTGGTAATGTCCCTTTCTCCTCAATCGCTAAGTGTGACTTAATCCTTTGTATGGATTTAGTAAGGTCTCAGAATGCTTGTAATGTGGTTTGATTGAAGAGCTCTCGATCTTGGATGCGCATTAGAACCGGATCTTCTCGAGCTTTCCTTTTATTTAAGAGTTGAGTAAGGGCCTTTTGAGGATTGATTGTTTGTTCGTTCCTCCAACTGAAGTTTGGATAGTTCCTCTAGCTGGGATTGTATGTATTTGAGGTGGGTCCATTGTAACGCCCTGGTTTTCAGAACCCAAGTATACAACTCGTTTCCTAAAAACTCAGGAGTTAGTGAATCAATAAGTGGCAATCAAAATAGAATCAAAGTGCAAATTGTGAAATCAAGTGTAGTTAAGCCATAAACCAAAAGACAACAATATCCTGGTCCACTTAGCTGGGGACCCAAATACAAAACCCTCAAGTTTAAATGTTCTAAACAAGCTAACAAAATCTATATCTACTAATTCAATCCAAATTATTCCGTCGCTTCCTGATGCGGCTCCTCCTGTTACAGCTCCTCATCTTCTCCTGTAACGCCGTAGATTTTGAGGGTCGAGCAATGCTCAACTTCCGAGATCCAGCACATCACTTATGTAACATGGATAATAATGTTTAAATGTTATCCATATTAATGTATTAAACATGAGTGGAATTATACTAAAATAGCATATCATACTCCAGATATAATTAAATTAAGCAAGCGGAAGACTGAAATATATGTATTGAAATAAGTAAGCGATTCACAGCCTCCAAAGTATGATGATGTAACAAGATTTAATATATAAAAGGTTTGTTTCAAAATATACAAAATGTCAAAATGTAGGTGTCCAACTAATCCATGTGTCCCTGTAATCCCGTCGAATTAGCACGAGGTCTACATAGACCCGCCTGATAACTGAACATAGGAGAATTCCTCCTCCGCATTTATGAAGTCCAACTCAGCCACATATACTCCATCATCACCTACATTTACAATAGAGTCTAGTTAGTGTTTTAAAACACCGTCCTAGGGTGGGAGTGAGTGATCAACTCAGTGGTACTATAAGGCAAAGGTTAACATGTTATCAAGTCAATCAAGCAGTAATAATAAAGCAGTATAACAATAATATCCTCAGTAATCTTATTAATGCAAGGATGGTATGCAGTAATGACGCATGCCTTCACACGAAACTCCCTCACAAGAGACTCCGACAACCAAGTTCGCGCATGACAACCTCCCTAAAGTGTAACTTCCTTGCCAAAGCACATGCAATGCGGTGCATGGTCGTGTTAGCTGAGTACTTAATTAAGTTTATTCATACAGCAGATTCGGAAAGCTAAGGTACCTCCCTTTATATCATTAACCCAAATGAAGATCCATCTAGGGTCATCATTCTTAGTTAATAACATATGATAGGCAAGTTGTATGGCATCACTCCTAATGAAAAGCAGTGGATAGAAAAATTTAAAAGTTTATACTCACGGTTACTACAGGGTGGCTCGTCACCTCAGCATAGGCCGACAACTCGAACACGGTGTCCCATACCACCATACCTAGCTCACGATTTTGGATTGCTCATGAGTCACTACGAGGAGGCTTATCACACAAGCGTAGGCTGACAGCTTAACCACGATGTCTCATACCACTATGCCCGGCTCATGAGTCTTAGCGGATCGTGGAACCACGGTTGAAATGGGTCTTTACATTGGTAAGTGGTACCTTAGATTCAAGCAGTGATGTCCATATATGGTAAACACATAATAGGCCAATCAGTTTGTTTGACGACTTTGATTAGTACGAGCACACGTTGACTTAATCGACATGGAGCGCATAAGCAGCCCTTATGGCCTAACCACTGTCGACAATCGTCATGCGACACGGATTCGTTGAGTTACTTAATGTGACAAGACTAATTCAGCTACCTGTACGAGGATAATTACCAATTTCCTGGGCCATGTTGTAGCCCCAATCTTAGTCAAATGCAATAGGTAGACGCATGCAATAATCATATCAGCATTTAACAAACAATCCTAATAAATCTCTTATTTGAACATTTCATCAAACACGTTGAACATGTCACCAAGCATTTACATTTTATCCATAAATTGTGTAGCAGTAAATATGATTACATGAGAGAAACTATACATATGATTAAGGTAATTGAGAATCCTATCTTAATACACTTAATAAATACAAATCATCAACATTTTCTCATTCAGACATTTTATCAAACACTTAGGTTACACTTCATCAAATACTTAGACTAGATTAGTTACAACATATATTATGACAATTCCTTACATAAAGAAATCATCATGTATATGACAAACATGTATCCTAGATTAACGGTCATGGAAAGCACAAATCACAATTTCATGTTCATTCAAACATTTCAACAAACACATGGGATGCATCTTGTATTCAACATAGTTCACAGATGCATAGTATATCGAATACATCGTATCTAAAATAATATGTCAGCAATCAAGTAAGACATAAATCATTAGCTGACATTGAAAGTATTGAAAACCATAATCTAAACGTTTATAGTCCGCACCTTTCGTCGAAATACACGATTTGGCCGCGGTTCGATTCTACATTCCCGAAAATAGAACGTCGGGCACCTAAACAACGAAATAGGTTAGCTAGTTCATCGATTACACTATTTGGATCTCTAATATCAAGATTAGGGTTAGGTTTTATTATCCAAATCAAAGTCGAAAATGATTGTGTAGCTAAGTGAAAATGTGATTCAGTGCATGGAGTAGTGGGAGAGAATCCCAGCAACAATCTCCCAAAGTCTCTCTCCTCTCTTTCTTCTTTTCTCTTCTTTTTCTCTCTTCTCTCCTAGAGTTAGAGAAATTTGTATAGGATAGGAATGGGGTGGTTTAAGGGCTTTATATAGGCCCAGAACTGGTGAAATGGCGTCGGGGCCATAGTATACTTAATTTGTATCCAAAGGGCATCTGTTTCGGGTAGATGGGGCTCATTTGGAGGTCCACTACTCACTTACGGTGTAGGGTAAGTCCCTTGATAATGGATTTAGGCCAAGATGTGATTTCAATGCAATTGGATAGGCCGATTGACCATGGAGGGGCCGTGTCAGATCAATGGTCGTAGTTTGGTCAGAAACTAATGGTCCAAAATTTTCAATTTTACTTGTGAGCGAATGGTCCAATTCACTTAAGTTTCAATACCTTTTCTAAGGATATTTGCGTTTCTCACACGCTTCACTCAGCATTCAAATTGGACGTTTCTGGACACTATCTGGGCTCAATCCCTGTGATGGTTGTCAAGCCCAGTAAGGCAGATGTAAGCTTATAGTTTCGCGGTCATTGGACTTTCGGCGTGCGGTCCAGGTCTGATACGGAGTTTCAATGTGCTTCCGAGAGCGACAGGCTATTGGGGTTTCTCCTAGGTTTTTATATAATCTTGAGTTAGTGATATTAATGATTTTGGGTCTTGCTATTTTTGTAAATGGTGGTGCAAGCTAAATCCACCAAGTAATTTGGTTTAGTACTTAATTAATCACCATTTAATTTCTACAAAATACCATCATTAGGGATTTCTGCCTGAGGTGGTACTTGGGCCTTTGTATGCATTTTTTCGTGATGTTACAACTCCAGCTGTAACAGTCTCGAAGTCTACGTCATAATCGCTCATACCTACACCAACGTCCTCTATATGGTTGAATATTGATGAATGAATGGCCAGCTCAGTGTAAATTTCTCTCAAGATTACGCACTGCCACCTTAGACAAGAATAGCGTGCAAAACAATGGCAAACAAAACATAACAAAATGTCATCTTATTATATGCATGGATGCGTGAATGCATCATCGACATGGGGATGCTAAATAAAAGTTTCTCTAGAGAGATTTTGATTCGTATGTGTTATGCAAACAATACAATAATATGAGAGGATGACATGGGGATTAAGTAGTGAACTATCTGAAGTGACTAAGGTGTGATTCAATAATCAAAGTAAAACTCATGTATCCATATAATTCAAGAGTCACTTAAGTAGTCAAGTTCTAACATTCATATTGGGTATGTATGAACATAACTTATCAATTCTAAGGCATGCATTCAAGTAAGCTAATCAAGTGATTGAATCAATGTATTCAAGTAATCTAATCAAGTGATTTAATCAATTATAAGACATGCATTCAAGTAAACTAATCGAGTGATTAACCAATTCTAGGATATCATTCGTAGTTATTATAAAAACTATCATTGGTCTAGTTTAGAGATGGAAAGCTCAAGGGGAGAAATCATCACCTGTAGGGTCGTATTCCCATCCTCGATCCAAGTTCCCACGAGTACCTTGTGGCCCAAAATCACACAAGTAATCTCCTAAAGTCATAGTTTGTATTAGTCAAATGTTCCCAAGGTTTTATCTAACTAACCTCTCTCTCCTATTTCCTCTCCTCCTCTCTCTCCTAATTCTTCTCTGGTGCGGATTTTGAGGCGGGCTAACGGCCTTTATAGTCGAGAGAGCAAGCTTGCACAACTCAGCCAACGGCTGAGATGAAATTGCCACTTTCCACAACCACACTTGATGAATTGTCGTGCATGGGGTCCATCCGACCCTGGAGATGGATTCCTGCTAAGATAGCCCACCAGAAAACCAACCTTTCGTCCATGGGGGGGCCCATCTCGTTATCATGGGTCGGACGCTCCAACGAGGAAGCTGAGAGGATCGTTAATTACAACCTTCCATCTATGGTATTTCCTTAAGATCTGGTCTGTTTGAACAGACCAGATGGAACTTTTGATCACCATGGGGCCCACTTTTTGGGCCATTCATGTGAGTTTCAGTTTATCTCACAAGATACTTCCTATCTCGCCACCTTCTGGTGAGATGAGATGTCTCTTATATTCAACTCACGTCGCCCTAGCAGGAGTGGCTAGAATCGATCCACATGGCCCAAGGAAAGGCCCAAATCGCGCCAGCATTCATTTCCCTAAAGGGAAATGTCTCCTTTTCCTTTTCTTGGTGCAAGCTACTGCTCGGCCATTTTTGGCAACGAGAGAGCACGATTTCAAATGGGTAGATGGATGGCTGGGATTACACGATCAAGCCGATCGTGGGTTGCTCATGTGGCCACAGGTTGGCCCACCATCCATGATCCTAGCCAATCCTGTGTGTCTGATAGGTGTTGTTCTAGAATCCGCGTCTCTTTGCATGGGTCTAGACAGAACACTAAGTTTTGGTTGTCCGGGCCCCACAAGTCTGATGGACCGTTTGGATTTGCCAGATAGTGGCCGAGGTGGGCCATCCTGGGATCGGACGATCCTTAGTTTGAAAATACAAATGGGCGGGAGGTATTCTGCTTTTTCTCATGGGGCAGGGGTCAGCCCTGGTCAAACCAGCAATCTCATATCCTTAGTTCACTCACACTGTGTGGGGTCCACTGTGATGTTTATGATAAATCCACTCCATCCATTCACCTTGGGAGCCCCACCTAGTGGTCCTAGCTAAGCATGGGGCAGATGTGAGGCCCAGGTGGGTCGTATCACACATCCCAGCCCTATTTGGCCAATGTACATCGATCCAATGGCTGGATTAGTTTGATAATTGGTTTCAACAGTTAAAAGGGGGTTTAGAAGAGAGGGGTTGCTTGGTTGGCTACTCACTAGCCCTTGAAGGTTGATCACCAGTACATTGCCCCATTATTCTTCAATCAGATGACTTGGGAACTGTTCAAACTTGAGGTGTTTAGTTAGTGCTTACCCTCCTAGCTGGTGTAGGGTCTTTCTTCGCTCTTAGGGTCTTTGATGGACGGCTTCAATGATGAGTGGAGGCCCCATCTTACATTCATTGAATTACAGTTGTTCGTTAATAAATCTTAAAATCTCATTGATGATGGTTTAATTGGTAACACCCACGTATCAGAGGTGCGGGGTGTTATAGTCTACCCCCCTAAAAAAAATTACCCTCGAAATTACCTATGGTGTCGCTGAATAGGTGAGGGTACTTCTCCATAACCTTTGCTTCCCTTTCCTAAGTTGTTTCTTCCTTGTCATGGTGCGACCAGAGAACCTTGACCAATGGTATCATTTTCGTCCGCAAGACCTGCTCCTTTTAATCCAGGATGCTGATAGGTTCTTTGATGTAGGAAGCATCCTCGGTGAGCTCAACCTACTCCCAGCTAATGATATGTGACTCATCTAACGTGTACTTCTTCAGTATGGACATGTGGAAGACGTTGTGAATGTTGGCCAATGCAATAGGTAATGCTAAGCGGTACGCCACAGCTCTCACATGATCTAAGATCTTGAACAGCCCAATAAATTGCAGTGCTAACTTCCTCTTCTGTTCAAACCTCATTAATCCCTTCATAAACAAAATCTTCAAAAACACATGATCGCCTACTGTAAATTTCAGGTCGCAACATCGATTATCCACATAGCTCTTGTCTGCTTTGAGCAATGTGCAGTCGTTTCCGAATGAGGTCAATGACCTGAGTAGCTTAGACAAGCTCAGGTCCTAACAAACTCCTTTCTCCCACTTCTTCCCAGCACTGAGGGGCTCGATAAGGGCGGCAATAGAGAGCCTCATATGGTGTCATACCTATGCTAGGCTGATAAATGTTATTGTACTCAAAATTTGTCAAAACCAAATGATCGTCCAAGTTACCCTGGAAGTCCAGAACGCATGCTCTCAACATATCGTCCAAGTTCTGATTCACCCTCTTGGTCTGTCCGTCTATCTGAGGATGAAACGCCGTGCTAAACTTGAGCTCTGTACCTATCTTTTCCTACAACCTCTTCCAAAAGGTGGAAGTAAACCTGGAGTCTTGGTCTGATATGATTTCCTGCGGAACTCCACAGGATCGTACAACTTCCCGAATGTATAACCTTGTCAAACTATCGGTCGAATCGGTCATACAAATCGAAAGGAATAGGGCAACCTTTATCAGCCTATCAACAATGACCCAAATCGAGTCGTGTTTCCTCTGCATCCTACAAAGGCTAGATATGAAGTCCATGGAGATGTTGTCCCATTTCCATTCACCTAGCGGCAGTGGCTGAAGGAGGTCAGCGGGCTTACGATGCTCAACCTTAATCTTCTAACACACCATACATTTTTCCACAAAGCCTACTATGTCTCTCTTCATGTTGTTCCACTAGTACTGTATCTTGACGTCGTTATACATCATAGTGCCACCCAGGTGGATAGCTAACTTGGAATGGTGGAAGTCAGCATTGTTGGGTACGCATACTCGTCCCTGATACCGAAGACCAACGTCACCACCATTCCTCCAATCGGGCATCTCTTCACCCTTACACCTCTCCTTCATCTTGACAAGCCTCTCATCTTGGTCTTAGGTAGAGATTACTTGTCAAACCAGGGTCAGTTGTGCAATCAAAAGAGTCATGTAAGCATCTGGCTCATCGAGGGTAAGCTGGATGTCGAAGTCGTGAATGAACTCCATCATCTCCTACTCCTTGATCATCAAGGTGGCTATCAACTCATGTTTCTTCTTCCAGCTAAGTGCATCAGATATGGAGTTCGCCTTACCCGAGTGGTAAGATATGTCAAAGTGAAAGTCCTTGAGCATCTCCATCTACCGACGCTGGCGCATGTTTAAGTCCTTCTACGTGAATATGTACATTAGGCTCTTGTGGTCGTAGAACAACTGGAATTCTTCCCAATAGAGGTAGTGTCTCCATATCTTCAGGGCGAAACCACTACGGCCAATTCCAAATCATGTATCGGGTAATTCTCCTCTTGCTTCTTCAACTGTCTTGAAGCGTAGGCAATCACTTTATCATTTTGCATCAGCACACATCCCAGCCCCAACTTCGACGCATCGCTATATACCACGAACGTCTCTCCCTCTTGTGGAAGAGTGAGTACTGGCTCGCAAGTCAGTCTCATCTTCAGCTCTTGGAAGGCCGCTTCCATCTTCTCGTCCCACATAAACCGGTTGTTCTTCTTCGTTAATTGGGTGAGCGGCCGCGCGATCCTGGAGAATTCTTTGATAAAGCGTCTATAATACCCTACCATGCCCAGAAAACTTCAGACCTCAGTAACTGTGGTGTGCTGCTCCCACTTACATACTGCTTCCACCTTGGCTGGATCAACTGATATTCCTTCTGCTTTCACTACATCTCCCAGGAACTTCACTTTCTCTTCCCAGAACTCGCACTTGGTCAGCATGGCATATAGCTGATTCTCCTTTAGAGTGTTTAATACTGTACACAGGTGTTGTTTGTGCTCTTCTCGACTCTTCGAGTAAACCAGGATGTTGTCGATGAACACAATTACGAACAGGTCCAGGTATGGCATGAATACCCAGTTCATCAGGTCCATAAACACGAGTGGGGTATTGGTGAGGCCGAATGACATAACCAAGAACTCGTAGTGCCCATAGCGAGTTCTGAACGTCCTCTTAGGGATATCCTCATCCCTGATCCTCAACTGATGGTACCCTGATCGCAGATCTATCTTGGAGAAATATCTGGCATCCTTAAGTTAATCAAATAGGTTGTCAATTCGTGGCAGGGAGTATCTATTCTTCATCGTCACATCGTTCAGTCTTACGTAATCTATACAAAGACACATCGACCCGTCCTTTTTCACAAAAATGACTGGCAATCCTCATGAAGAGACGCTAAGGAGGATGAAGCCTTGGGTAGTAACTCATCAATCTGGCTCCTCATCTCCTCTATCTCGTAAGGAGGCATGTGAAATGGAGGCAGTGATATGGGGGCGATCCTTAGCTCGAGATCAATACAAAAATCCACACTCGCCTAGGGGGCAGCCCTGGTATTTCTTGAAATACCTCGGGGAAGTCTCGCACTACTAGTATGTGACTGATGGTGGCTTTCACTATTTCAGATTCGCCTAGAGCCTGCAAGCTCTTGAACATCTCGCGCCTACCCCTCCCCTTCAGGGTGAAGGAGGCCTGCAAGGAGCGGATATAGTAATTGTCTTATCGCAACAATCCATAATCACTCATACTAACGTAAGCCAATCCATCCCAAGGATGACGTCAAACTGTTTGACAAGCATGATGATCAAGTCCACAGTTACTTCGTGATTTGTGAGAGTTACGGGACATGTTCAGCATACTTTATCTGTTTTGACGAATTTACCCATAGGGGATGATAAGGGGGCACGCATTCGAGTTGTGTTCAGTTCTATTCTACATGCGATAGAAGAATCAATAAAAGACAAAGTTGCACTATAATCAAATAGAGTGAGTACAGGGGTACCGTTGATGTGAGCGGTACCATGAATGGTCTGGAGGGGTTCCTCTTCAGCCTACGTAGTAGCAACTACATACATTCGAGTTGGGGGAACCCTCTGCTGAGGTGAGGGTCCCTGTCTGGGCTGTTGGTGCATGGGTGTTGTCCTGACTACTACATGGTTCTGCTAGGGATGGTTTTCCGGTAGTGGAATGCCCTCATCTCTCATCCTTTTGTAACAGTTTTGGGCGATGTGATTATAGTAGTCATAATTCTTGCCAGGGCGCATGGGCGGAGCTCTAGCAGGTAGCAACCCAAACCTCCTCTCTGGGATAGGCGGAGTAGGAGGAGCCTATCTCGGTCTAACCAGGGTGTCTCGGACTGGGGGCATGACCTGATAGTGCACTCAAAGTCCTCTACCCTCATCGCCTTATCCACCAATTCTCATACACACAACCGTGACTGTATCCCGGGCTTAAGTCCCTCCTTGAACTTCTATAGCATATACTCTATATCATCGAGGGCCTTGGGCACGTATCAGGAGAACTTGTCGAATCGCGCCTCATTCTAGGTGACAATCATGCTTCCCTACTCCAGCTTCAGAAACTGTGCGATCTTCTCATTCTTGCACGATCACGAAAAATATTTCTCCAGGAACTTCGTCCTGAAGCCTTCCTACGTCCAAGCGTACCTAGATGGCACGCTTCGTTGTACACCCTGCCACCAATTTTCACTCTCTCCCTATAGCAGATACGTGGCCAGATTTGACCATCTAAGTGTCTGAGCACTCCAATGGCCTCATCATCTTGGTGATCCTCACCAACCAATGCTCTACCTGTATTGGCTCGAGCACTCCTTCGAACGTCGGTGGCCGGAGCCCCTGGAACCGCTCGAAAATGTCTGCGTCCCTGACATCTCTATCTCATGATGCCCCCTACGATCCCCCTATCTTGAATATTTTCCATCATAAGTGCATGCACATCCTGTTGCTACTGCATAAATGTATCCTGTTGTTGTTGTATGGCCGTGGCCATCTATGCGAAGGCTGCGAAAGCCACGGCCCCTTTCTGTGAGTCTGCATGTGCATCAACCGAAGGTGTCCTCTATTTGAAGTATTACGAGAGAAACCTTGAAGGAATAACCTGAGAGGGAGGAGGGTCTCCTAAAGCTTCAGACCCTATATCCAGATTTGCCACTCTAGGCGGAAAGCCTGGTGTATATACGGGGCTTTTCTCTCGCTAGTGCTCAGTCGACGAAGGGGGCTTTATGTTGACCGTATGGACCCGCTGCACTCATAACATGGGCAGCATGGCTTCCTGTGGAGTTAAAATTTCATGGTTCCGGTATTAGGAAAAGCGATTTCAGCCAATTAACGAAGCAACACAAGAGTTAGAGATTTGTTATCCTGCCTACTGCATTCACGTCATGGTGGGCACTCACCCTCACATGGTGCGCGAGTTTAGCTCCTTAGTTCAACCAATATTCCTATTTAAGGGGAGTAAGGTTTCTGTTTCTAGATTTAAAGAGTATCCTAATATTTTCTAAGGGATTCTAAGTTCTTTTCTAGGGAACCTAAGACTTCAATTCACACTCTAAATTCCTCCTAGATGTTGGGGATTTCTTCGTAGGTTCAAGTGTTTTATTCTACTAATATCTGAGGGGGCCTAAGTGTTTTGTTTCTACGTTCGTTGATCCTAACTACTTCCTAAAGGAAATTTCTTCAATTCCACCTAAGTTAATCTCTTAAGAATTTTGTATGTTGATCCCACAACCTGGTTATCTTAGACTCCACTTTGATACCAACTTGTAACGCCCCGATTTTCAAAACCTAAGTATACAACTCGTTTCTTGAAAACCTAGGAGTTAATGAATCAATAAGTGGCAATCAAAATAGAATCAAAGTGCAAATAGTGAAATCAAGTGTAGTTAAGCCATAAACCAAAAGACAACAATATCCTGGTCCACTCAACTAGGGACCCAAATACAAAACCCTCAAGTTTAAATGTTCAATCAAGCCAACAACATCTATATCTACTGATTCAATTTAAAGTATTCTGCCGCTTCCTGATGCGGCTCCTCCTCTTACAAATCCTCATCTGTTCGAGTTGCAACAGTCCCACGCCCAGAGCAGCACGACAGCACGCTGACACGCCCAGAACAGCACGACAGCACGCTGGAATGCCCAGAGCGACACAGCAGCACGCTGGCACGCCCACAGCAGCACGGTCCATGCCATAATAGCTCATACCTACACCTGCATCCTCTGTACGGTTGAACATTGATGAATGAATGGCCAGTTCAATTCCCCTCAAGATTACACACTACCGCCTTAGACAAGAATAGCATGAAAAATATGGCAAATAAAACATAACAAAATGTCATCTTGTTATATGCATGGATGCGTGAATGCATCATCGACCTGGGGATGCTTATCCAGTTGGTAGTTGGGCTCATCACCCATGTAAAGGCTGGCCATTAGTGAAGTACAACACGTGCGTACATCACGTAGAACATAATGACTGCCCATTGTACATCACGTACGTAAATTGGTAGTCGGTGGTCTAACAGCTAGCGAGACGATACCCTCAATAACTGGAAGGCACGTGCTATAACATCTAGAAATTTCCACCTGTCATTGTCAATATGCCATGTATGCATGATTAGTCAAGTCATTATTAGTCGAATTATAAATAGCAAGCTCGAGGTCACTACAGGGGGGCTCATCACCCAGCATAAGCCGACAACTCGGGCATAGTGTCTCATTCCACCATCCCTGGCCCATGAGTCTACCACCTTATGGTGTGGATAGAACCCATCAACACGTAACTAATCAACTCTCAATGTATGGGAAACTACCATCGTATGTTGAATAGGAATAAAGTATTGAAGATATTAAATACAGCGATTAAATGAGGCAGTATATATGATTCAAATGCGAATAAGCAATGGTAATAAAAATGTTAAAAGGTTCATTCCATAGTCAGGTAGGTGGAATCACTCCATAGATGGTAAATCCCATGAATTTAAACTGTCATTAACATAACCTTCATGTTGAGGGTCTAGTCTTATCACAATCAAATCTCGTTACACCCTAAGTATAAACTCTCTTTAAATAAAAGTTTCTCTAAAGAGATTTCGATTCGTATGTGTCTAACAAATAGTATAATAATATGAGAGGATGACATGGAGATTAAGTAGTAAACTATATGAAGTGACTAAGGCATGATTCAATAATCAAAGTAAAACTCATGTATCCATATAATTCAAGAGTCACTTAAGTAGTCAAGTTCTAACATTCATATTGAGTATGTATGAACATAACTTATCAATTCTAAGGCATGCATTCAAGTAAGCTAATCAAGTGATTGAATCAATATATTCAAGTAATCTAATCAAGTGATTTAATCAATTATAAGACATGTATTCAAGTGAACTAACTCAGTGATTAGCCAATTCTAGGATATCATTCGTAGTTATTATAAAAACTATCATTGGTCTAGTTTAGAGATGGAAAGCTTAAGGGGAGAAATCATTACTTGTAGGGTCGTATTCCCATCCTCGATCCAAGTTCTCGCGAGTACCTTGCGGAACAAAATCACACAAGTAATCTCCTAAATTTATAGTTTGTATTAGTCAAATGTTCCTAAGGTTTTATCTAACTAACACATTAAAGTTGTGTGGGTTTGAAAGGTCCCATGAATAAGGTTATTTAGGCCTGCATTAGAGTGACCAGAACCACCAGATTTTTATCCAACAAGTGGCCCAGATTGGGCCTGGAATCTTCCCATATTAAGGCCTGAACTGGGCCTGACTGGGCCCAGCCTATTAGACCCAATAGACGTCCAAAAATTAGGTTGGGCTGGCCGTCCCTGGCCCAACAACGGATGGCCCAGCTGGCCAATGGGCCACCCTCGTACGCTAGCTAAACTGGACGGGATTCATATCCGGCCCAGCAATGATATCGACCCGAGGGGGGGCTGAATGGGCCATTCTTGGCCCAGCACATTACAAATCCGAGGTGGGCTGACTAGCTTCCGGCCCACCAGTTACCATTTTTTTAATTCCAACATCAACTGGGCTAGGCCTGTCCTGGCCCAGCAGCTACTTGAAGTAACTATAAGCTGGGCCGTTTGCTGGCTTAAAAATTCACCCTCCTCACAACATACAGGCTGGACCGTTGTTCACTCCCCAAGTGCAGGGTTGTGATGTAGTAATAACTCGGTAAGACCGAGGTCGAATCCCAAGGGACTGAAACTTGTACGTATTCTGAAACTAACTAGAACTTGAACTAGAACTAGATGAAATCTAAAGCAAATGGAATTTAATGAAGAATTGTGAAATAATTATCTAACACTTAAGAGAATTCAAAGGAAGGGAACTAGGGATTCAGAGGATCCACTTGTAGAGATCAGGGAGATCTTATGCCTGTTTCAAGAATCATGTAAATTAACTAAACTGTCATTGATCTAGTTTTCAAGAGATGAAAGGTATATGAATTAGAATGGATTCCATCACTAAACTATGCCCAGGAGACAAAGCAAACAACAGAATTAATCTAATTACCAACCAATCGATGCATGAAGGTTAGGAAGGGTACCGACATCCGACCATGCCCAGGAGACTATGGTGAACAACAGGGCTTCCTGATGTCATAAACATAAAAGAAAAATAACATGCTCAAAGCCATTGCAGACCCATTGTAATTTCAGTCACAATAGACCGTTAAAGACTTAAAACATTCCATTAACAAAACTAATAATCAACATCAATTCAGTTTTTAAACAAAAAGCACAAGCAAGGTCTCTCCCATCACGCTACAGCTTCACCTCTTAGCCCTAGCTAAGAGGTTTAGCCACACATGAGTGGGCTAGAACTCAGATCTCACAGAAAAAAATAAATAAAATAAAACCTTAAAGAAAAAACTCTTCCTCTCTCTCTCTCTGTTCATGTTCAAAACCCCAGATCAAGCTCCAACCCCTCCTCCAGCCGTGGATTCCTCTAACTCTCTTTATAGCAACTGCCAGGCGGTGGAGAAACAGTAGTGTACGTAGGTTGTTTCCACAGCCAAGATGCGCCACAGGTGGAGCCCATATTCCCTTCTTCCTTTTCGAATAGTTAACGTCTCCTGAGACTAATTTTGAAGGCCTACATGATGGACAGCTTGGATCAGCGATTTGATCAACATTCTGATCGTGCAACCGCCCAGAAATTCTGATTTTCCAGGAACTGCGTAACAGAGGGTGCGTAGCCGTTACACTGATGATGATGGTGGGCCTACTTCGATGCTCTTTTGATAAATCCACTCCATCTATTAGATTCACATCGAAGTTTTGGTCGGAGAGGAACTGTTTTGAACAGTTTCTGATGTGGCCCACCTAATCTTTCATTTCGCCGTCCATTTCTTCATTTAACGAAGATTCATGTGCGAACACATGCACGGAGCCAGAAGATGAGCTTGGCGAGGGTTGTCGCTACACCCTTGATGCAATGGATGGTTCGGATCATCGAACTTAAAGATGAGTGAGGCCCACAGCGCTTCGTCCGCAAGTTCAATGTGAAACAGAGCTTCCGCGGAAGTCTCTGACTGTTTTGTTAGCTCATCTATTGACGCCAGATGAAAACTCCACTCCGTCCATTGGTTCTAGGATGAAAAACCGTCCAGAGAAGGCCGATTTTGGATTGATTTAAGTGTGGCCCATTGTATATTTTCCTCTGCCGTTCATCATATATTTAACGGTTAATATTTGGCAGAGGTTTGCATGATATCAAAAAGACACCTAGGTGAGAGTAATACCCACCTTCTAAGACCATTGAACGGTTCAGATCCTCGATCCGGGGAATTTGTGGGGCCCACAACGCAGTTCAGCGTCCGCACCTTGCGGAGCTGTGTAAACAGAATCGGATTGGGTCAAATTCGGTCAGACGGACTTTGGGTTACCGTGCACGGCGCGTGCACTTGTGCACGGTGCACTCACCACTCAGGTGGGGTCCACTGTGATGTTTATGAGAAATTTGTACCGACCATCCACTTTGTAATATCATTTTATGCGTTGGGACCAAAAGTGAAGCCTATCCAGGTGGCAGGTGGGCCCCAATTTGACAATGTATGGGATGATCTGACCATTGGGCCACTTCCATAGGGATCCAATGGCTCAAAATTCGACATGTACGGTTTATTTATGGTCCTCAGGCCGCGTATGAGATTTCGAGCCAAACTGATGGTGGAAACCCTGTGATCTTGCGTTCTGGATGTGTTTCAAGCCACTTGAGCTTCAGTTTCTTAGTTTTCTCAAATTTCTGACCGTGTATATCTGTCAATCTTGGTCCCCTGGAGTGTGTCCCATGCTTTGGTGAATTTGGAGCGTTAAATCCATGCATTTAGTATCCTATTTCGATCCAAGCTTATAAAGACACCCAGCAACATAATCACGATAAAATGGGTCATTAGACAATATTATGTTTATAAATCCAGACAATATTTAGGGTCTAATATACAATATTTGACCCTCAACACAACCCCCAACCAGCATCTTACTAGTCCCGAGCAAAGTATGAGAAAATAAGTTGAGACTTATAGTACAATTTCTAAGAACTCGAGTGATAGTTTGAAAAACAGTTCAGATACCAGGATTCCAAGATTCATGAATGTTGGGCATTACTTTCTCCTGGACTCGAGTGCATGGTAAACGTCCTAGTCTAGTTCAAAATATTAATCCACTAATTAGAAAATTTCTAAACATTAAGATCTATGAGCGTATAGTGTACTCTCGGCTCATCAACATTAAGATTCAATTCTTTATTCCCATGATATCATTGGTAATCAATAAGAGAATTCATAATAACCAACACTTGCCTTAAAGATCATCTTTTGATTTTTCAGTCTTTTTTTTTTTTTCATTAAAAGAATGTCAAGAGGGGAATCAAATTCTCACCTATAGGGAGCAAACCTACGGTGAAACTAGTCACCCAACTCTTTCCAACTGTTAATCGTGGGGAATCGAATCTACACCTATAGGGAGCAAACCTATGGTGAAGATTAATTGCCTAACTTTTTTTTTTTTTAATACCCTGATGGCAAGATATCTCAGGCTGGTTCCTTTCATACTCAGTGATTACCAAATTAATCTTTCGATATGGAACTGAAATCTTAATGTGTAGTCGAGACGTGTCCTGAAATCATGATTCAATCAATGTTTAACACCTCTAATCATGGATTGATAATTCGAACTCAACTGTGGAATCTATCAGGTAGCTAAATCCAAGAGTCATAAATGACCAACATCACGTATCTCGCAATTCTAAATCAAAGATAGATGTTAAAATCACTTCAAATTCACAAGAAATTTTCAGAAAAAATTTTAAAAATTTTCACAATTTTTGTACAAGACTTGCTCAAGACCAAGAAAACACTGATTAGGAAACCTAATCCCCCACCCCCAACCTAAAATCTACATTATCCTCAATGTAAAAGATATAAACATGCAATGCACATGGGACAACGAAAGTAAATGAGAAGTGATGGGAAGATAGTACCTGAATAACGAATTAAGAGAGTTTCCAATAGATCACGGCATGGAAGCTCGTCAGCATGAGAGAGAAAGTAGAACAAAAATAACGAAAATAAAATTCTACCTATACCACTTTCGCAGGTGCTGTCGATTGCATTTAACGTATGCAACAAGCCTTTAAACCCCTAGGTTACCCCTAGTGGACGAGTTGTAGTCTCGTGAGGGTTTGCAGTAATGTTACCCACAAACATTGTACTAACTAGAAAAATGAAATGAAGAGCTGGGTTGCCTTCCAGGAGTGCTAAATTTACCGTCTTCAGCCAGACAAATAAAGAAACTACCCTAGTCCTATGAAAGCGATAAACCTACCTATACCTCCATCAGACTAGGAGATCAGTCTTGGTAAACAGGAGCAACCAGAGGCATGGACATGTCCTTTGAATCAAATGTCTCGACAAATGGCTTTAATCGATGTCCATTTACTTTAAACTCCTTGCCATTGTCGGGATCTCTTATCTCGACAGCCCCATGAGGATAAGCAGTGATAACAATGTAAGGACCGGTCCAACGAGATCAAAGCTTACCCGGAAAGAGATGTAGTCGAGAATCGTACAAAAGGACTTTCTGACCTGGCGTGAATGATTTTCGTATAATATGTTGATCATGAAACGCCTTCATCCTGTTCTTTTAAATTCTTGAGTTCTCATATGCATCATTCCGGATTTCTTCAAGTTCATTTAATTGAAGTTTGCATAGCGAGCCAGCGTTGTCCAGATTAAAATTTAGATTTTTGATCGCCCAGTATGCTTTATGCTCCAATTCCATGGGCAAGTGACAAGCCTTCCCATAGACAAGTCAAAAGGGATATGTTCCAATAGGGGTTTTAAAAGAAATACGGTACACCCATAAGGCATCGGTCAATCGGGTTGACCAATCCTTACGATCAGGGTTAACCGTTTTCTCCAAGATATGTTTGATCTCCCTATTGGAAATCTCAGCTTGTCCACTCGTTTGTGGATGGTATGGGGTGCTCACCTTATGAGAGATACCGTATTTCTTCATTAAGCTCTCAAATGGTCTATTACAAAAGTGTGAGCCCCCATCACTAATGATAGCTCGAGGTGTTCCGAACCGCAACAGGATATTTTCTTTTAAGAACTTAATGACCGTGTGATGGTCATTGTTGCGGTAAGAAATTGCTTAGACCCATTTAGTGACATAGTCTATGGCGAGCAAAATATATAAATTTTCAAAGGATTGGGGGAAAGGTCCCATTAAATCGATGCCCCAACAATCAAATGCTTCTATGATAAGGATGGGATTCAAGGGCATCATATTTCAACGGGACAATGCTCCCAATTTCTGACAACGCTCACAAGCCTTACAAAACTCATGAGTGTCCCTAAACATGGTGGGTCAGTAAAAGCCACACTGTAGAATCTTAGTCGTGGTCTTTTTAGCAGAAAAGTGACCACCACAAGCCTGTGAGTGACAGAAGGAGATGACATTCTGATGCTCATCGTCTGGCACACATCTCCTTAAGATTTGGTCTGGGCAATAATTAAACAAATATGGATCGTCCCAGAAAAAGTTACGTACCTTGGTAAAGAATTTCTTCTTATCTTGCGACGTCCAGTGTGTCGGTATGGAACCTGTAGCAAGATAATTAGCAATATCAGTGAACCAAGGTGAATGAGAGACTCTGAACAGTTGTTCATCAGGGAACATGTCGTTAATATGAGTCGCCTCAAGGGAATCAGAGGTATTAAGGTGAAAAAGGTAATCAGCCACTATGTTCTCTACTCCCTTTTTATCTTTAATTTTTAAATCAAATTCTTGGAGTAGAAGGATCCATCATATTAAGCGGGGCTTAGAATCATTCTTGGAAAGAAGATACTTAAGTGCCGCATGATCTGTATAAATAATGATCTTGGATCCGATCAGGTAGGACCTAAATTTGTCCAAAGCAAATACTACTGCTAAGAGTTCCTTTTCCGTAGTTGAGTACTTCACTTGGGCAGGATTTAGAGTCCTACTTGCATAATGAATGACGTAAGGCCGCTTATCTTTTCTCTGGCCTAGAACCGCTCCAAGATCATAATTAGAGGCGTCGCACATAAGTTCAAAAGGAAGACTCCAGTCGGGTGGCTGCATGATAGGTGCAGTGGTTAACATACCTTTAAGCTTAGTGAAAGCTTCTTGACATTGCTCAGTCCACTCGTATGGTGCATCCTTTTGAAGAAGATTACATAAAGGACGAGAGAGAAGACTAAAGTCCTTTATGAATCGTCTGTAGAATCCTACGTGCCCTAAAAAGGATCACACGTCTCTGATATTCTTGGGTGGAGGTAGGTTAGAGATAAGATCGATTTTTTCCTTATCTACCTCGATTCCTTTGGACAAGATGATATGCCCAAGGACAATTCCCTTTTGAACCATAAAATGGTACTTCTCCCAGTTAAGTACCAAATTTTTTTCTTCACATCTTTTCAGTACACATTTAAGATTTACTAAGCACTCGCTGAAAGATGAACCGAAAACAGAGAAATCGTCCTTGAAGACCTCTAAATATTTTCCCACCATGTCAGAAAAAATACTCATTATGCATCGCTAAAAGGTGGCAGGGGCATTACATAACCCGAATGGCATCCTTCTGTAAGCAAAGGTGCCATATGGACATGTAAATGTGGTCTTTTCCTGATCCTCAGGGGCGATTTCAATCTGATTATAACCTGAATACCCGTCAAGGAAACAGTAATAGGAATGACCTACTAGCCTTTCCAATATTTGGTCAATGAAGGGCAAAGTAAAGTGGTCTTTCCTTGTGACGTATTCAGCTTTCTGTAGTCAATGCACATTTTCCAACCAGTATTAACTCTGGTCGGTACGAGTTCATTATTGGCATTGGCTACGATGGTGATCTCGGGCTTCTTAGGAACTACCTGAGTTGGACTCACCCATTGACTATCGGATATAGGGTATATGATACCCACATCCAATAGTTTAAGAACCTCAGCCTTAACCACTTCCTTCATGTTTGGATTTAGTCTACGTTGTGATTTCCGAACAGCCTTTGCATTATCCTCAAGATATATGCGGTGAGTACAAATCGATGGGTTAATTCCTTTGAGGTCCGCTATCATCCATCCCAGAGCTCCCTTATGCTCAATGAGAGTAGATATGAGCATACTCTCCTGTTCTTTCTCTAGGTGGGCAGAGATCACCACCGGGTATGTCTCATCTTGACCTAAATAGACATATTTTAAATCAGAGGGCAAAGGTTTTAGGTTAAGATTCGGTGGCTTGAGGTTAGACGATAGAGGTACTACATCAGTTTGGGGCAACTCTTCAATTTGTGGCCTCCACCGGTTAACTTCAAGTACCGGTGCAGTATCTAGCATGGCACACGTCTCCCTAATTATATCATCATCAAGATCATGGGAGTGGGCCAGGCACGTCTCTAGAGGGTCATAGGATAGGGTGAGAGGCGTTCTATCTTCCACAAAAGAATCAATCATATTAATATCGTGAAAATCGTCATCATCCTCTGAGTTGCTGCCATTATTGAAAAAGATATTCGATTCCAATGTCAAATTTTCAAAAGACATGTCATGACACCATTCCTGCAATTGATAATTGCATTTAAAGTGGACAGGAATGGGCGACCAAGAATGACGGGAATCGGAGTGCTTGTGTCATTGATGGGTTCGGTGTCCAAGATGATAAAATCTATAGGGAAGTAAAATCTATCAACCTGGACCAACACATCCTCGATTATCCCTCTTGGTACACGAACAGAACGATCAGCAAGTTGTAGTATGGTTCGGGTGGGTTTTAATTCACCCAAGCCTAACAGTTGGTATACCGAGTAAGGAATCAGGTTGACACTCGCTCCTAAGTCAAGAAGTGCGTGATCAATTCGGTAGTTCCCGATTACACATGATATGGTTGGACAACCGGGATCTTTCAATTTTTGCAGCACATCTTGTTTCAGGATGGCACTCACTTTCTCAGTTAAGAAAATTTTCTTTTGAACACTTTTTCATCGTTTGGTCGTGCATAAGTCTTTTAGGAATTTAGCATATAAAGGTATCTGTTTTACAACATCAAGCAGAGAAATGTTGACTTTCACTTGTTTCAACACCTTTAGGATATCCTGAGAGTTAGAGAGACGTTTTGGTTCAACCAACCGTTGGGAAAACGGAGCAACTGGCTTTTCTAGAGGTTCTGGTTCAAATTTTTGTGGGGCATCACTAGATTCATCGTTGTTGTCCTCTTCTGATTTTTGAGGCTTTTCGGACCTAACCGGAAGGGTTTTATCAATAACCTTCCCACTCCTAAGAGTGGTGATGGATTTAGCGTACCCCATTTGATTTGAAGAGCTGGGGTCACCTATCTCGTATTGCGGTTTAGGATTGGGGAGTGGTTGTACAGGAAGCATCTCCTTTTCTATAGCTGTCATACGTGAATCTATTTTTTGCATAAAATCTGATATTCCTCGCATTGTCTAAGCCAGCTCTTGTATGGAATTTTGAACCGGTTCTTCTTGAGGTCTCCCCTGATTTGGATTTTGATTGAAGAACCCTTGAGGGGTAGCAGTTTGTCCATTCCTACAACTGAAATTGGGATGATTTTTCCAACCAGGATTATACGTATTAGAAGTTGATCCATTGAAAGGTCTTTGATAGTTATTTATGGCATTAGATTGTTCATTCAATACTTCTCGAAAGGCAGGTATTGTAGGACAATTTTCAGTAGTATGAATGTTGCAATCACAGATGCCGCAAACACTTTCATTAACCTTTTCCTTCCTTCCTTCCATGGCCTCAAATCTTCTGGTGAGATTAGCCACCTTAACGTTAAGATCATCATCCTCTTTCTGAAGATATATTCCGCCTTTTTCCCTTGAATGAGTCAGCCTAGACGTAGTGTTCGTCCTTGGGTAATAGTCCCATGATTATGTTTTTTCAGCGAGACTATCGAGGTAATCCCATACGTAGTCGACATTTTTATTGATGAATTCTCCATTACACATTGTCTCAACCATTTGGCGCATGGAAGATGTTAGTCCATCATAGAAAAAATTCGTAATGCGCCATATTTCAAAGCCATGTTATGGGCATGCATTAACCAGATCCTTGAACCTTTCCCAACATTGGAAGAATGTTTCATCTTCCTTTTGGAAAAAGTTCATGATTGCTCTCCTGAAGGTAATTATCTTATGATGTGGGAAAATTTTCTTTATAAGTTCTCTCTGCATATCATTCCATGTGCCAATGGATCTAGGACGCAGTGAATGTAACCACGTCTTGGCCTTCTCTTTTAAGGAAAATGGAAAGAGTTTCAACCTAATTGTATCTTCAGATACATTAGGGAAATATAAGGTGCCTCTGATTTCGTCAAACTCTTTTAGATGCAAGTATGGTTCTTCTGACTCAAGTCTATAGAACTTAGGAAGGAGTTAGATAACCCCTGGCTTGATGTCCATATGTCCTATATTCGCAGGAAAAATCATGCATGAGGGCGTACTCACCCCCGCCGATTGTAAATAATCTCATAAAGTACGAGGCGGGAGTGCCTGATGTACCTCATTCTCATCATGTACTTTCTCAATCCTAGGTTGGGGTAGTGCTTGAGGTTGATTTTCAGCCATAACCTCCACTAACTCAGGAGAATTCAAGTGGTGTCTAGTCCTGCGATGGACAGTCAACCCCTCAACCAATCCTCCTTCAGTCACCAGACGTCGAGTGTTGTCGCGTGCCCACTAGGGCATAAAACACACTCAACCCTCAAATTCTACGCCTAATCCTAAGAAAGGAAGTAGAAATCTAGGAAATAAAAGGGAAAGATGGAAAGAAGTTATCAAATTTGGAGTCCTAGGTTAAGAACCTGCAGAATAAACGAAACAAGTTAGTTTCTAAGAATAGAAAGTCCTAATTAAAAGTAAACTAAATCCTAGAGAAAAGAAAAAATTCTTAAAAAAGAAAGAGAAATTAGAAAGAGCTTACTAAATTAGAAGTTTCCTACAAAACAGAAAAATCAGGTTAGTTCCTAAACAAAAAAAACTTATGGAAAAATTCTAAAACAGAAACAAGGTTAGGAACCTTAAAAGAATTAGAGTTAGAAACTTACTAAAAAGAAGAAATAAATCTTAATCTAAATCTAGAATAGAAAGGAAGAATTTAAGAAAGAATTTACCAATTTAGAATCAGAGGCCTAAAAAAATAAGAAAGACACGTTAATTTATAAAAATCAAGAACATCTAAACCTAATCTTAAACTAATCCTAAAACTAATTAATTTCAGAAAAACGTAGCCGACAGTCCCCGGCAACGGCGCCAAAAACTTGTTCACTCCCCAAGTGCAAGGTTGTGATGTAGTAATAACTCGGTAAGACCGAGGTCGAATCCCAAGGGACTGAAACTTGTACGTATTCTGAAACTAACTAGAACTTGAACTAGAACTAGATGAAATCTAAAGCAAATAGAATTTAATGAAGAATTGTGAAATAATTATCTAACACTTAAGAGAATTCAAAGGAAGGGAACTAGGGATTCAGAGGATCCACTTGTAGAGATCAGGGAGATCTTATGCCTGTTTCAAGAATCATGTAAATTAACTGAACTGTCATTGATCTAGTTTTCAAGAGATGAAAGGTATATGAATTAGAATGGATTCCATCACCAAACTATGCCCAGGAGACAAAGCAAACAACAGAATTAATCTAATTACCAACCAATCGATGCATGAAGGTTAGGAAGGGTACCGACATCCGACCATGCCCAGGAGACTATGGTGAACAACAGGGCTTCCTGACGTCATAAACATAAAAGAAAAATAACATGCTCAAAGCCATTGCAGACCCATTGTAATTTCAGTCACAATAGACCGTTAAAGACTTAAAACATTCCATTAACAAAACTAATAATCAACATCAATTCAGTTTTTAAACAAAAAGCACAAGCAAGGTCTCTCCCATCACGCTACAGCTTCACCTCTTAGCCCTAGCTAAGAGGTTTAGCCACACATGAGTGGGCTAGAATTCAGATCTCACAGAAAAATAAATAAATAAAATAAAACCTTAAAGAAAAAACTCTTCCTCTCTCTCTCTCTGTTCATGTTCAAAACCCCAGATCAAGCTCCAACCCCTCCTCCAGCCGTGGATTCCTCTAACTCTCTTTATAGCAACTACCAGGCGGTGGAGAAACAGTAGTGTGCGTAGGTTGTTTCCGCAGCCAAGATGCGCCACAGGTGGAGCCCATATTCCCTTCTTCCTTTTTGAATAGTTAACGTCTCCTGAGACTGTTTTTGACGGCCTACATGATGGACGGCTTGGATCAGCGATCTGATCAACATTTTGATCGTGCAACCGTCCAGAAATTTTGATTTTCCCGGAACTACGTAACAGAGGGTGCGTAGCCGTTACGCTGATGGTGATGGTGGGCCTACTTCGATGCTCTTTTGATAAATCCACTCCGTCTATTAGATTCACATCGAAGTTTTGGTCGGAGAGGAACTGTTTTGAACAGTTTCTGATGTGGCCCACCTAATCTTTCATTCCGCCGTCCATTTCTGCATTTAACGAAGATTCACGTGCGTACACGTGCACGGAGCCAGAAGACGAGATTGGCGAGGGTTGTCGCTACACCCTTGATGCAATGGATGGTTCAGATCATCGAACCTGAAGATGAGTGAAGCCCACAGTGCTTCGTCCGCAAGTTCAATGCGAAACAGAGCTTCCGCGGAAGTCTCTGACTGTTTTGTTAGCTCATCTATTGACGCCAGATGAAAAATCCACTCCATCCATTGGTTCTAGGATGAAAAATCGTCCAAAGAAGGCCAATTTTGGATTGATTTAAGTGTGGCCCATTGTATATTTTCCTCTACTGTTCATCATATATTTAACAGTTAATATTTGGCAGAGGTCTGCATGGTATCAAAAAGACACCTAGGTGAGAGTAATACCCACCTTCTAAGACCATTGAACGGTTCAGATCCTCGATTCGGGGAATTTGTGGGGCCCACAACGCAGTTCAGCGTCCGCACCTTGCGGACGCTGTGTAAACAGACATCGGATCGGGTCAAATTCGGTCAGACGGACTTTGGGTTGCCGTGCACGGCGCGTGCACTTGTGCACGGTGCACTCACCACTCAGGTGGGGTCCACTGTGCTGTTTATGAGAAATCCATACCGACCATCCACTTTGTAATATCATTTTATGTGTTGGGACCAAAAGTGAAGCCTTTCCAAGTGGCAGGTGGGCCCCAATTTGACAATGTATGGGATGATCTGACCATTGGGCCACTTCCATAGGGATCCAACGGCTGAAATTCGACATGTACGGTTTATTTATGGTCTTCAGGCCGCGTATGAGGTTTCGAGCCAAACTGATGGTGGAAACCCTGTGATCTTGCGTTCTGGATGCGTTTCAAGCCACTTGAGCTTCAGTTTCTTAGTTTTTTCGGATTTTTGACTATGTATATCTATCAATCTTGGTCCCCTGGAGTGTGTCCTATGCTTTGGTGAATTTGGAGCGTTAAATCCATGCATTTAGTATCCTATTTCGATCCAAGCTTATAAAGACACCCTGCAACATAATCACAATAAAATAGGTCATTAGACAATATTATGTTCATAAATCCAAACAATATTTAGGGTCTAATATACAATATTTGACCCTCAACAGCCGTCTTCTGGCCTAACGATGATACAATTATAGGAGGGGGTTGGCTGGGCCGTTTCTGGCCCAGCAGCACACATCATATGCCAGCCCAAAGGCTGGACTGGGTTCACTAGCCAATCAGTATGATTTGCAAAGGGGCTGGCCCACTACATGGTTTCAAAGGGTTTAAGGCCAGCGCTGGTGTGATGCAGCCCACTGAGATTCGACTCAGGTGTGGCCCATCTAGAAGGTGGCATGGCCCGCCAAGATTTCCATCAGGCGGGCCCACTGTGCGACTGGACCTTGCACAGTCCCAGTCATGGATGGTGGGCCAACCTGTGGCCACATGGGCCAACCTGATCGTGCAATCCCAATCATCCATCTACCCATTTGAAATTGCGCTCTCTCGTTGCCAAAAATGACCGAGTAGTAGCCTGCACAATAGTGGGTGTTGTTATATAATCCATCTACCCATTTGAAATCGCGCTCTCCCATTGCCAAAAATCGACCAAAACCTAGAGGTCTGTCTGATAAGTGTTGTTATATAATCTATGTCTCTTTACATTGGTCCGGACAGACCTCTAAGTTTTGGTCGTCCGGGCCCCATAAGTCCGATGGGTGATTTAGATCTGTCAGATAGTGGTCGAGGTGGGCCATCCTGGGATCAGATGATCCTTGTTTGAAAATGCAAATGGGCGGGAGGTTTTCCACTTTTTCTCATAGGGCACGGGTCAACGCTGGTCAAACCAGCGGTCTTGTCCCGTGCACGAATCTTGGTGCACTCACACTTTGTGTGGGGTCCACCATGATACTTGTGATAAATTCACTCCATCCATTCACCTTTGGGAGCCCCACCTAGGGGTTCTAGCCAAGTATGGGGTGAATATGAGGCCCAGGTGGGCCATATCGCACATCCCAGCCCTATTTGGCCAATGTACATTGATCCAATGGTTAAATTAGTTTGATAATTGGTTTCAATGGTTAAAAGGGGGTTTAGAAGACGGGGGTTTCTTGGTTGGCTACTCGCTAGCCCTCGAAGGTTGATCCCCAGTGCATTGCCCCATTATTCTTCGATCAGATGACTTAGGAACTGTTCTAACTTGAGGTGTTCTGTTAGTGCTTACCCTCCTGGCTAGTGTAGGGTCTTTCTTCGCTCTTAGGGTCTCTGATGGACGGCTTCAATGATGAGTGGAGGCCCCATCCTACATCGTTGAATTATAGTTGTTCGTTAATAAATCTTGAAATCTCATTGATGTCGGTTTAATTGGTAACGTTCGCGTATCAAAGGTGCGGGGTGTTACATCCATTGAATGGTTGTTGATAATTATTTATGGCTTTTGATTGTTTGTTCAATAACTCTTGAAAAACATAAATTGTGGGACAATCATACATTACATGTATATTGCTAGCACAAATACTGCAAATAACTTCCCCAACCTCCTTAGGTTTGACAATTTCCACCTTCTTAAGTTCTATGGCCTCAACTTTCCTTGTGAGATTGGCCACCCTTGCACTCATGTCGTCTTCTTTCTTTAAGACGTAAATTCCTCATTTCTCTCTTGACTGAGTAGGCTTAGACGTGGTGGGTCTTGGGGAGGTGTCCCATGATTGCACATTCTCTGCAAGTTGATCAAAATAGTCTCATGTATCTTCGGCCTCCTTGTTCATGAATTCACTGTTACACGTCATCTCTACAAACTAGCTAATGGATGAAGTCAGTCTGTTATAGAAAAAGCTTATTATCCGCTAAATTTCATAGCCATGATGTGGACACAAATTCGTGATGAGGTCCTTGAATGTCTCCCAGCATTGGAAGAAGGTTTCTTCCTCTTCTTGGGCGAAGTTCATGATTGCCTTCCTTAAAGTATTTGTTTTACAAAATGGAAAGAACTTTTTAAGAAATTTCTGGGTCATCTCAGCCCATGTACCGATAGAACGTAGATTTAATGAGTGCAGCCACGACTTAGCCTTCTCCTTCAATGAGAATGGGAACAACTTCAGTCTTACTTTGTCTTCAGACACGTTTGAAAAGTGCAATGTGGTGACTATCTCATTAAATTCTTTAATGTGCAAGTATGGACTTTCAGAGTCTAGTCCATGAAATTTATGAAGGAATTATATCACTCCCAGTTTGAAATTCATGTTTCTTGCATTAAGTGGAAACACCATGCAGGAAGGTGTAATCACTCTCACTGGTTATAAGTAATCTCGTAAAGTACAAGGCGGGGGAGCATGATGCACATCATTCATATCTTGAATTTTCTCAACTAAATGTTGAGGTTGATTTGCAACCATAACTTCAATTAACTCAGAAGATCCAAGTGGTGTCTAATCCATTGATGGATAGGCAACCCTTCAACTAATCCTCCTTCACTTAGAAGACGTAGAGTGTTGTTACGAACCCACTTGGACATGAAACACTCTCAACCCTCAAGTTCTAAACAACTAAAACCTAAGAAAAAGAAAACTACAAAAATAAGAGATCTGGAAAGAAAAAAAAATTGAAAAGAAGTTACCAGATTGGAGTTGCTAAGTTAAATTTCTACAAAACAGAAAACAAGGTTAGTTTTTATAAAAAAATTAAAAAAATCCTAACAAAAAAAAGAACCTTAATCCTAATCAAATTCTAATACTAATCAATCTCAGAAAAACGTAGACGAAGTCCTTAGCAACAGCGCCAAAAATTTGTTCACAACCCTAAGTTCAGGGTCACAATGTAGTAATAACTTGGTGAGATCGAGGTCGAATCCAGAGGGACTTATATGTGTATCTTTTTGAAATAAACTAGAACTAGAACTATGAACTAGATTTAAGTAATAATCTTAAGAATTGAAAGATCAATTATTTAATAATAAAAAATAAAAGGGAAACTAGGGTGCCAAGAATCCACATGTAGCTATTAAGATGTTACCTTACTTTATTCAAAGAGCTACAACTGGATTTAGAGTCTTATCCTATCCAGTTGGATGATAGAGCAGTAACAACCCAAAAATCTGAATTTTTCTTCAACATAGTTCTCTCATGAAGCATTCATGTGATAATCTTAGGGAATCCAACCATCCACCATGCCATAGACTATGATGAATCACGAATTTTATAAATCATACACTTCTCAAAACAGATTAAGAAGATATTTAAAGCTATTACAACATCTATTGTAATTTGAGTCACAATAAACTAAAAATATTCATTTAATCAAACTATAAATTAATAGGAATTCAACATTTACTTGAATCAAAGAAAAGGAATCATCAAAATAAACTACAGTTTCACCTGTTAACCCTAGCTAAGAGATTATATAGTCATATTTAACTCAAAAATAAAAGAAAAACTAAAAGATATACTAGAATCCATGAAGAAATCGAAGTGGAAGAATGTTATCAGCGCTCCACCAAGGCCTTCTCTCCCTTTTCAAACCCTAGAAGATGATTTAGAATATCCTAAAGACTCCTTTAAACAGTTTTGTAACTCAAAATTTCACACAAACTTCAGAAAATTTTGCAAACCGCCTCAAATTTACCCACTTTGCGCATGCTTCCAAAATATACTTTCAGAACTTTCATTTTTTAGACTCAGAGTTTCAGAATATATTTTTTATGGCTAATTTTTAGGGTTCCTTTTCTTGACTTTAACTCTTTGATTCTCTTCATTCCTCACTTGATTTCTTTAGATTTTTGGCATGTGAATTCTTCATTAATAACTTTCAAATCTCTAAATCCTCATTTAGTAATCTTTTAAGTATAAATATTCCTTTTAGCATTAATTTCACATTAAGATCTCGAAATCACCTCGCACATGAAAACATGTATAATTAAATCGATTAAGCACTATCATGTTTATAAAACCAAGACATAAATAGGAGGAAATATATAATATTTCACACTCAACAGATTTCACACTATTTTAAATCTTTTCTTCTTTTATTTTCATGGACTTTAGTAGGTAGTCCTTTCAGCGACAACTATTTTTGCTATTTAATCATTTTCATTGAACATGATGGACAAATTCCCCGGGCTTTGTTCTTGTCATTCTCAATAATCATCAAGTTAATAATTCAGTATCAAACTTAAACTTCAATGTGTAAGCTAGATGTAATATCTGAATTACATGACTCAATGAATGTTTTAACTTCCAATTAAAGATTAATAACTTCAAACTTAAACTTTGAAATCTTTCAAATAATTAAAATATAAACTTAAAAAATCCTTAACATTAATTATCTTATTATCTTAATCTCTAGATTATCTTCAAAATCACTTAAATTCAAAGAAAATTTAAAAATAAAAATAAAAATTTTAACTCAAAAGTTCAAAAATTCAGCACAAATTCATAAAATTTTCAAAGGAAAACAAATAAAAAGTAGATGAAAAGTACTTGAAAGGCGACAACATATAAGTACTAGGACAAATTTCTTATCAATTGATGTTTTACCAACTAAACTAAACTAATAAATCAAACTAATCCTAAGAAAGAAAAGGAAAATTTTACTCATTCGTTATAGACATTTTTCTCCTCTGGCCAGTATCTCAATTAATTTCTCAATAGACTTTTTAACAAGATCATTCATAATGCTACTTTATAGTAAGTTTGGATGTCTTGGAACATAATCATCTAGAGATTAAAATTTTCCTTTTTATTGTTGTGAGGGGTCCAAAGAATATATAATTCACTTATGACAGATATTTGTTTAATATTAGTGGACCATTGTGAACAAGAGACTACAAATAATTTTATATTTTAAAAAATATCTTTAGAAAATGTAGTCTCAATAAAATCAAAAGCTTCAAACTTTAGTTCCAATTCCAACTCCTTCACCCTTAATGGTAAACATTTAGAATTAGTGGAAGGACAATTTCCTCCTGGTAAATGTCAAGCACTGGGGTACAATCTCACAAGGCATTCACTATATCTCTAATAATAAGATCATTTGAATATGCAAAGTATTTAAAGCATACTTCTAAAGGTTTGGAATATTTGTTCGATAGAGGTTCATCATCCTTAAATGTATCAATCAAATTGACCTCATGAATTACATCCTCATCCTCTTACAGTTTATGCAAATTAAACACATTCATTCAGCTTTAAAGTCATATTCTAAAATGATATTTTTATGATTCCATTCTGAAAATTGATTATAGCATTAGTAGTAGCTAGGAATGGTCGGCCTAATATTACGGGGATTCGAGTGCCCTTATTTATAATTAGGTGTGTATCCAAGATAATAAAGTCTATCGAATAGTAGAATTTATCAACTTGGACCAACACATCTTCAAGCACTCATCTCAGTATCCTATCCGAGAGGTCAGCCAATTGTAGCATTGTCTTGGTAGGTTTCAACTCACCATGTCCTAATTGTTCGTATACCGATTGTGGTATCAGATTAACACTCACTCCGAGATCTAAAAGTGCTTTATCAACCTAAAAGTTTCCTATTATACATGAGATTGTATGAATTATGGGATCCTTGTATTTTGGAGAGTGTTATGATTAAAAATTGCACTCACTTGTTCTGTCAAGAAGGCTTTCTTATGTACATTCAACTTACGCTTTACCGCACATAAATCATTTAAGAATTTGGCATAAGATTGAAACTGTTTAATTGAATCCAA
This sequence comes from Magnolia kwangsiensis, assembly GCA_037074715.1. Taxonomy (NCBI): domain Eukaryota; kingdom Viridiplantae; phylum Streptophyta; class Magnoliopsida; order Magnoliales; family Magnoliaceae; genus Magnolia; species Magnolia kwangsiensis. Next base: position 115,738,569 of record CM073571.1, on the reverse strand, counting down.
CAAAGGGATGTTGATCTTGACTTGTTGGAAGACATCTAAAATATCACGATTTTCACTTGACCATTTTAATGAGGCAAGACAATAAGAAAATGGGGCCACAGGCTTAGGCTCATGCTCTGGCTCTTTGTCATGTGGAGCATGCTAAATTCACCATCATCCTTCAAATATCTAGATTCCTAAGGTTTTTCAACCTTCTTAAGAATTTCTTTATTAATATATTTACTACTTATTTAACATGTTCCACATGTTAGGCTAAAGAATTGGGATCACTTATCTCAACTTGCCCCATGGGTTAGGTTAAGGTTGGGACAGAAAGGTCTCTTTCTCTCTAACGCTTAATTGTCTCAATTATTACAAATAAAGTTTTAAGTTTAATGATGGTCTGCATTTACCCTTGCATGAATGCATTTAACGTATCCTCAAGGTTTATCTTGGAAGTGGGTCCAGCAGATGGCCATTGAAAATTATGGGGACATTCGCAGTCGGTTCATTCCTCCAACTAAGATTTGTATGATTTCACCAATTAGGATGATACATGTTAGAATTGGGTGCACTAAAGGGACGTTGATATGCATTCCTACCATTCACTTAATATGAAATACCTCTTGATAAGTGAGGATTATTGGACAATCCTTAGTTAGATAAGCATCACTCTCGCAAATACCACATACAGTTTCAAAGGTTTTAATGGGTAGGATCTTTTCCTTCCTAAGTTTCATGGCCTCAATCTTCCTTATGAGATCCGCCAACATTGCACTAACATCATCCTCCTCTTTAAGCACATGTATTCCCTTCTTTCTTAACATTGCCTTGAGATTACCAGCTTGGTTGGATGTGTCCCATGATTGGTCCTTTTTAGCTAGCATGTCAAAGTAATTTCATGCATCTTCTGGATCGTTACTCATAAATCCACCATTACACATCACCTCTACGAAGTGGTGCATGTTTGAGCTTAGTCCATCATAGAAAAAAAATAATCACCCGTCAAATCTCATAGCCATGGTGTGGGCAAGCGAGAAGTCTTTGAATCATTCCCAATATTGAAAAATAGTTCCATCTCCCTTCTGGGAGAAGGTCATAATGTCACGCCTGAGAGTGTTAGTTTTATGAACCGGGAAGAACTTTTTAAGGAATTCTCAACTCATCTCAGGCTATGTGCCAATAGATCTCGACCTTAAGGGGTAAAGTCATGCTTTTTCCTTCTCCTTAAGAGAGAATTGAAATAACTTCAATCTAATCATATCTAGAAAAACAATGTTAAAGTGTATGATTGTGATAATCTCTTTGAACTATTTTAAGTGCAATTATGGACTTTCTGAATCAAGTCCATGAAATTTAGGGAGTAATTGGATCGCCCCTAGTTTAAAGTCATGTTTCCTGCATTAGTTGGGAAAATCATGCAGGAATGTGTACTTGTTCTCGCCGGTTCTAAATAATCATTTAAAATCCAAAGCAGTGAAACTCAGTGTACCTCATTCTCGTCATGCACTATCTTAATCAATGATGTGTTCCGCATAGGATTCTAATCAAAGTATTATTTAATTTTGTCCATATTTCATATGATGTTTAAAGAGTATTTAGGTGTTTTCTAATTCGTTAATGGATTGCAGGCCCATCGACCAAACCTCCTTCGCTTAAAGTCTCAATGTATAATCCCTTACCCACTTGTGTAGGAACTATACAAAATCTAATTTTAACCCTAAGTTCTAAGTCCTACAACAATTAAGAAAGCAAGTAGAGGAAGGAAAGATGTTACCATTAAGGAAGAACTAGAATTGAAGATCCTACAAATAAAAACAAGTAAACAATGCTAGTGATGTTAGATAAAAAATTAGATAACTTTAAAAATTCTAAAATTAGAAAACCTAAAAACCAAAAGTTAGAAAAATTCATAAAACTAAAAAAATCTAAGATGATACAGAAATCAAACTAAGAAACCTAAACATAATTGTGTTCAACGCCACTCCCGAGCAACGACGTCAAACACTTAATCAAACGCAAGGATTGAAACCCCAAGTGCAGGGCTGCGATGTGGTAATAACTCAATAAGACTGAGCTCGATCCTTAGGGAAATGGGGAACAAAACCTAAAACAAACCTAAAGGTAATCGTTTATCTAGATTTTAATCAAGCAAATGGAAAAAAGATTTTAAAACAAATAAATAAAATATTAAGGATTTAGGAATCCACTTATAGTAATCACAATATCTAATTCACTTATTTAACTTATAATTCAATTGAAATCGAAGTCCTATCATATCCAATCAAAAAATAATTCTTTTAAACCAATCATCAACACTAATAATATATTATTTTAATTAAATAATTCTCTCATGAAGCATTCAAACATCAATCAAGAGCTTCTAAAGCACCTTTAGGCATCAATAGATCAATCAATTATATAGATTTATTCGTTCTCTAATTCAGGTTAAGAAATTATTAAATTAAAGCATTTATTGTAACTGCGGTTCACAACAAATTCAGAAATCAACAACTTAAAGTTGAAGTAAAATCCAAACCAATTCAATTTATTATCATCATTCATCTCATTGTTATTAAATCAAATAAATTAAATATTGTAATTAACTACAAGCTTCATCCTTTAGCCTTAACTAAGAGATTATCTTAACATGGCTAACATCTTAGAATAAAAAGAAGAGAAAATATAAAAGATAAACTATAACTAAAGAATTGAAGAAGGAAAATGGCTTCGTAAAAGCTTTATCACCCCTTGGTATCTCTCCCAAGCCCTAAGCATTACAACTAAATCCCCTAGGAATTACAACTTCTCATTAGTTGTACGAGATTCTACCCATTCTCCCATCACCTTGGTCACTGAACTGAACATCACATGCAAGATAGTTGATCTTGGAGCTATAACATTGGCAACACATTGGCATCACGATCAGGGGAGCAATGGGAGCTAATTGAAGCATAGGAGAGCATCGATCTAGCAACTCGAGAATGCACTACAAAAGGAGCTCAATCCAACAAATGAGTTATCATTTGTAAGAGTTCATATACACTTCATCCTTGTGTAGGATTGAGTGTAAGAGTTTCAATTATCAAACTTGACTAGGTTCTTATGTAGAAACTTAGTTCTTGTGTAAGACCTAAAACGAAGTCCTTATGAAGGCCACTAGACACAGATGTGTATGTGTTAGTATCCATGGGAGCCTTTAGCGAGAATAAACATAAGTCCTTAGACTAGGACCGAGGTTGTTGGTTAGCCGATAGAAAAATAAATAAAATCACTTGCGAGAGCCTTCGATGGGAGTGTACACCAGTAAATTTTTATGTAAGACCGAGGTTCATGGAGAGCCTATAAAAAAACCATATAGAATCTCTTGCCGGAGCCGATCCTTGTATAGGATTGTAAAGGTTAGAGGTGAACCTAATTTAAAACTCTGATAGTGAAATCTGGCACACTAATAGGTTGAGTGTGTTTGCCGAGAGTGGAGTAGAGACATCGAACCACTATATATGCTTGTGTTTGAAATTGACTTTGAGCACTTGTTTAATTATACTTATAAAATTAAATGTTTAATTATATGTATGCATGATTAGATGAATGCTAAGAGATAGATAGTAGCACATTCCGCACACACATGTACATTATCTCTTATAGACTAGTTACTTGAATGGCATATCATTTGTAATTTATGTGATTGGACCCACTATTAACTTGGAAGCCTTAGTATTACATTGACTTAGTTTAAATTGCATATTAGTTTAATTAGGCAAGTTTGTTTAAAAGTCATAAATTTTATTTGGTCCTAATCACCCCCCTCCCCCCTCCAGGACATAGTCTTAATTCATTAGCTCCATCAAGCTTCTGCACGCATAACCCATAGGCCCACCATGCGTAATTTCAATTGATATCAAAGCAGGTTCCTCCTGAAAGGCTTAACCGCTCGAAGTGAGATTCGAATGAGCCTTGGGATAATGTCTTCCTATAAAGGGAAATCTAAGGTTATCCAAGAACATGAAAGTATTTATAAATCTAGTATGGATGGGCCTTATGGGGACAATAGAGGATCTGAACTTGATAGTCATATGTTTGCCTCCACCCATCCAGTAATCCAAAGGCAATTTTCTATTTCTGTAACTAGACCAAAATGTTGGGCACCTTAAATTTGAATGTGATATCTTAAAAATGGTTCAATCCACCTTAGTCTCAAACCATAGTGGTAGCTTTTTCGTGATTGAAAAATTATCACACCAACGAAGAAGTATCCCTAAAGTATCACCAGAAATAAGAGAGTTCCTAAACCTTCCTAAAAAGAATAATCGGATGAAGGTGTTTCTAACTCTAAATATATAGCTTAATGAAAAGGTCAAGTTAATGCTAATAAAGGTAGGACTATCATAGATAAATCACTTACCGAACATAAAAATCCAACTAAAAAATTACGTAAGGAAGTGAATTTTAGGAAAATCACTTCCCCTCCAAATGTAGTTCGGGTCCTAGGAAATTCACAACCAAGTGGATTGTGAAGAGGAATGGGTGACCTTTGAAGGCTTATTTGAGTTGAATCATTAAATCCAAGGATCAAGCCTCATCTTTGAGCTCAATTGATAAATATGAGGATTTTAACATCATTTGTGAGCCTTATTGAAAAATTGAGGATTTCAGCCTCATATTGAGCATATAAGAAAATCTAAGAATTCTAGCATCATATTGTGCTTAATTGGTAAATCAAAGTATTCAGCATCATTATTTTGATAGTTTAAGCCCTAAAGTTGTTGAATTTTAATATTACAAATTTTTAGCTTAGACTATCATTGGTCATTCTTAATTTGATTAGTATATCCTTTGAATGACCATAATTAGCAGGCTCCATGTTTTTAATGATTATATGCACCCTTTAATCCTCTATTATCATTTACCTTATGTAACACCCCATACTTTCCAGTACTCGAGTGTTACCATGTAACCCATTTTAATAGCTAAGCGAGCGTTCACAGTCGAAATCCGACTGTTCTAAACAGTTCTCATCCATATATCAAGCTATCCATCTGTTATCCTTCAAGCTATCCATCTGTTATCCTTCAACCTATTCCTAGGATTTTAATTCCCTTGGTACACATATCAAACCAACCACTAGGGTTACCTTTGTAAGGCCCATCATTCTTAAATGCAAATAGGATATCCGTCCATGGAGCGAATTAAAATCAATTTAATCTTTATTTTGAAAAATATATAACTTAGCATTAAGAGACTATAATAGAAATTATTCTGTGTGGTCCACTAATGCATATAATTTACCTTGAATTTGGAACTAAGGCCTAGTAAGAACTTACAGACTTAACAGATGCCACTGACAGGAAAAAAAATAAAATAAAATAAGGTTTGACCTTAAAAAAAAGATAATAAAAATAATAATAATTATGATAATAATGAATAGTAATCTTAGGATGTATAATTGAATTATAAATATCAATGTAGTATTAAACATTTTATACAAAAATTATGAGATATTTTAATAAGATGGTATATTAATTAACAATGTGATTTTTAAAAGAGATATTGTACAATTTTCAGTCCATACATCTGTGAAATATGATATTGTATATTGAGAATTATATATTAATAAATATGTGATTAGTGACATGTTAATCTTAGAAATTATATATATATATATATATATATATATATATATATATATATATATATATATATATATATATATATATATATGAGTTTTTAATTATCTTAATTACAAGTAAATTCATATTAATAATAGTATTAGTTAATAATGCATGAGGAAAGCCTTAAATGGACCTTTGAACCCTTTTACCCGTTGACATTAGATTTCGGACTAATCCGACCAACACATCAGCGGAAAATCCATAATCGGGACCCAAATCAATTTATGGGCCCCGCCTAGGCACTTCATCAGCCTGCTCTCTGATCATGGACCCTGCCTAGGACATCCAAGCTAAATAAATGGTTTGGATTTATCATAAACATCATGATGGACCCCACTTAACGGCATGCGTGTACATGACTGGAGGCACACCTGCCATGCACCGAAAGTGCCGGGTCGGTCAGAGCACGCTGACCCGTGCCTGGCCAAAAACGGAGAGATTTCACTGTCTCCTCTGTTTCTCATCAGGGGACGGACGGATGTCCGTTTCGATGATAGATGGCCCACATACACTAACCATTTGGACAATCCAAACCGTCCATATAACATATTACACACGTATAACGAAAACCCCATAATTCCACATTATTCCACATATGTACATGCACACAATCCTCGCTGAAAACAGGCCTTACAAAACCATATTTCCAAAAATGGAAACTGTCCTCCTTGCCACAAGGGCAATCCGTGTGCTCTCTGCCCTCTCTAATCCCAGCCGTTCATTCTAGAGCAAATCCCAACCGTCCTAGCTAGGTTTTTAGAGATAAAAGAGACTGAGAGTGAGAAACCGGCCGTCTCCTCCTAACTTCGAACCCACCACCTAAACCGGCCCCAAGCTTCCTTCCTCCCATCCTCTGAGGTTCCCTGGGCCTACCCACACCATCCACAACGATCGGATCGGAAGAAGATGTAATGGGTGTGAATCTGCCATTGCCACCGACTTCATCTTCCTCGGCGAAACCAGATTCGGCTGTGAGCTTTTTCTGGCCATTTTTGGTTATATCTGAGACGAAAGGAATGGAGGAGACGCAGGAAGAAATAAAGGAAGAAAATGGAAGAAGAAAGGAGAAAGAAGAAGGCGGAATGGTTCGGTTGTTGCACCGCACCAACACAGATCCTTGAACCAAGATCAACTGAGTGCGTGTGGGCACTGAGTCAAGCACACTCGAGCTCAGGTCAGATTCAGGAGCTTCTGATAGTTACAGCAAACCAGAGGGAGAAGAAACGCGAGAGAGAGGAAGAGGTTGCTGTTGCTGTCGCGGCTGCCACACCACCTGCACTCGGGCCTTGAACCGAGCACGACTGAGTGCGTGGGGTCACTGAGTCTAGTGAAACTCGAGCTCAGGTCGGGTCCAAGAGCTGCTGGTTGTTACAGCAGAATAGAGAAGAGAGAAGGTTGAGGAGAGGAAGAACAGAGAATTGGAGAATTCAAGTAAAATTCCATATCTGAATTCCAACTCATACCATTATTAGAATCTGGCCATTCTCCCGTTAATTGGATTCAAATCCGCCTGTCTCGATCGATATCTTAGTTCATCTCACTTGGTTTTCTGTTTTGGATTTCCAATTCCAGTTCCAACGCGGATCTCTTGAAACCGTTTTTGCATTTCGGCCACATCAAAAGGTTTGGTTCTCACTTTCTGATTTTGACATATAAACCCCTATCTTTTCATCCATTGCTATAAAACCCCTCCCTTAATAGTATTAATTTCTTAGCCCAAAAATCAGGTTGATCCACTGGTCAGATGGGCCATAATCTGCAAAACGGATTATACAACCATTGAAAAACTTGGCTGAAGTTTTTCATCCCACCAACTTCTCCAGATCACTTTCCCCAAGATATTGTATTCAGTTAAGTTGGAATTTGGTCCGGCCCAGACATTAGGTTGTGCCGAGATCTAAGCTAGGTCCAGCCATAACAACGGGCCTCACCTGAGCCAAAAGCACAGTGGGCCACACCCTGCCTATTGCGGGAGGGCTGCGCTTAAAGCCAGGTATGGGCCTAACAAACCAACTAGGCACTAAATACATCTTTTTGGGCCAACTTTAATGAGATCCGGACCCATTCAGCTTAGGAATGCCAAATTCCAATTCTTTCGTTCATTTGAATTTTTGAAATCAAATTATCATTAATTTATTAGTGTTAGGAATTATCGTTAGGTGCTATAAATTCCACTACTTAATTGTTAACGCTAAATATTAACTTTAATGTTATTCTTATTTTGTCATCAATAGATTATTGATTATAAAGTTAGTATTAACTGACAATTATTGCTTATCGACATTTCACTTCTAATATCATTATAAATTAATTATAAAAATTAGATTTCGATTCTAAAACAAGCCAAAAAAATAGATTAATGGGTAAAACCCTATACCTAGGTAATCCAAAACCTTAGGTTAAGACCTTAACCCCAAATAATATATAAAACTTGTATCTGACCATACAATTTTACAATTTATGGTAGGATTTGGTTCTAATGACACCTGCGTTTCCTAGCGACACTAATGGACGACTCGACACGTGAGGTGAGGACTTACCCTTTGAGCTTCCTACTTAAATTCATTAACCAATATATGATGCCTTAATCCTTTCCATTCAATATCTCCTAAGTTACTTGATTTTGCTACTTAACTTATTATGTGAATATGTGAGTATGATAATGTGATGCGCACCTAATTCCTATGGTAAATGATGGACATATCTCTTTAATTATAACATGCATGAACGATTGGTGATAACATGTTATCTTTAGTCGTACATTGTTAATTAACTATATGTTTGTCGGTTGTGATTGGCTAATGCAATGAATAAACCCGTCCCAACCTCACCAGCTTGCGGTGCATATATCACACTTTGCCTTACATGGCTTGGACCGTATACTTTCCCTACGTGACTTGGATTGTTTATTTGCCCTTCGTGTCTTTGATGGGTCGTTGGTGCCATTTTGTGGCCTGATGGTTATATTCGCATATCTTGTTGGTTTCCTAGCCATCTTATAGTGTTCATTCGTACCATGATTTTCGGGTGGAGCGGGTGTTTGTTTAACGATTTCCTAGCCATCTTGCGGTCTTCACATACAATATGTTTCTGGGTGATCTAGAGTTTATGTTTTATTGTCTCTTCATCTTGCAGTATTCATTCGTACCATAATTTCTGGGTGGAGCAGGTGTTCACGTAGCGATTTCCTAACCATCTTGTGGTATTCACATACGATATAATTCCGGGTGGTTTAGAGTTTGTGTGTTGTTATCTCTTCATCTTGCAGTGTTCAGTCATAGCTTGATTTTCGGGTGGAGCGGGTGTTCGCTTAGCGATTTTCTAGCCATCTTGTGGTGTTCACGTACGATATGATTTCTGGGTGAAATAAATGTTTGTATGTTGTTTTCCTAGTCATCTTGCAGTGTTCAGTCGTACAATGATTTTCGGGTGGAGCGAGTGTTCGCTTAGTGATTTCCTAGCCATCTTGCAGTATTCACGTATGATTTGATTTTCGGGTGGTGTAGAGTTTGTATGTTGCTTGTCTCTTCAGCTTGTGGTGTTCAATTGTACCATGATTTTTGGGTGGAGCGGGTGTTCGCTTAGCAATTTCTTAGCCCTCTTGCGGTGTTCACGTACGATTTGATTTCCGGGTGAAGTAGAGGTTTAATGATTAATTTTCTAACCATTTTATGGAGTTTGTAAGGTTAATTATTTGATTATCTGGACATATTCCCTCGCATTGTAATTGTTATTATATTTTGCTTGTGATGAGATTATGTTGATTGACTTAATTTTTCAGTATGTGATCATAATTATGAATTGCCCTGTTTATTATATCTATCCTCATGACTTGTGATATGTATTGTATTATGAATGGTGAGTGTGCAATATTAGAGAGTACTCCTCACTGCGATAGCCATTGACGTTATCAAACGGTAATAGTTGATGCAGGTGTAGAGCAAGTCGATGTTGTTCACAGGGTTGCTACCGAATTTCACCTTCCAATATTATTGTGATTTACTTTATTTCACATGTAATATTTTTTTTCATTTTGTAATTAGAAGAATGGGGACATTGGTTTATATAAGTCATTATGGGCAACTTCTTGTATATTCCAAATGTAAATAAAATTTTCCTTTATGCTGATTTGTCCACTCTACGCTCATCTGCTTACTCTGAATGAAATTTTAAAAAAAAAAAAAAAAATGTGTACTAGAATTTGACCATTCTTTAAGGTTAAAACTCAGGTTTTTGGGAAACGGTCATATACTTGGGTCCTGAAAAGTCGGGGCGTTACAGTTGGTATCAGAATATAGTTTGGACAAACTTGGCCTTGGGAAATAGTCTTAGACAAGCCTTAAATGTCTCAATTAAGACATTTGAAACTAGAAATTTAAACTTAGGTGAATCTCCCTTAAACTTAGGAGAATGAATGAGAATGTAGAAACCAAAACTTAGTTTCCCTTAAAAGTTATTTGGATGGCAATCCAAACTTATATGACATACCATTTGAACTAAAGGCAATTTGAGAACATGGAGACTTCAATGGTAGGTCTCTTAGAAATTATTAGAATAACCATTTGAAATTATATGAATTTCCCCTGTAGTTGGGAGAAAATGAGAATATAGGAACTGAAAAATTTAAATTCCCTATAAATTGTTTAGATAGTCGTATAACCTGAAAACAAAACCATGTTCATTTAGGAACTATTTGGATAACTATTCGAATGTATATGAAATTCCCTTAGAATTAAGGAAGATTGAAAATATAGATACCAAGTATTTTAGGTTCCTTAGAAAATTGTTTGGATAATCTTAGAAATTACAAACTAAACTTAAGTCCCTTGGAAATTTTAGACTCAGCCATTTGAACCTAGAAGCAAAAACTTTAGTTCCCTTGAAAACTACCAGAATGGGTGTTTGGACTTAGAAATTAAATATGTGTACCAAGTACTTATTATGATGTACACATGGCTACATGAGGACATTCCTATACTTGGTTTCCAAATCAAACTTTCTAGAAACTTAGGACATCAACTTTCCTAAAAATTTCATAGTTAGAAATCGCACTCTTATAATAATCAGCAACTAGGTTAAACTTAGGCCTGTAGGAATTTTCCTTAACGACCATATTGTAAGCTTGATCGAAAACAAATGCTCTCTAAACTTAAGGAGTCATACTAGGAATCGTAATTTGAGCTTCCCTAATACATCTCTTTGTTTAGGAATAATATTTTCCACAATCCCACCACGTGAAATTTATTAGAGGCGAAATTATAGGATTTAAGGTGAATTTCCAACTATAAACTAAGTATACTAGAATTTGATTCTAAACTTAGGTTTCACATAGGGACCCTAGACCTGAAGTTTCCAAGTAGTGTTTAGATGATCAGAGTGCGCAACAGAAGCGTAATGGGCTGTGTAGGCTTATCATAGTGAAAATATAAAATTTCGTGACATTTCCAAGAGTCTAGGACAATCGGGATCACGGACTGATGGAACCATATTTAAACGGAGTTTTCATGGTTTGACTCAAATTCTAAGTCCTAGCAAATCTCAATGATTCCAATGCCCTGATCAAGCAAAGGATCGAAATTTAACAGGATTGTAAATTGATACCCAAATTCTCTGTTATACGTAGGCAAAGGATCGATATATCGGGCTTAAACCTGCTATAATCATCTGTTCGTGTTAACTTAAACGTTGAAAATGAAAAATTATAACGTACCTTAGACAATAGGGAACTATTATTAAATGTAAAAGAAAATAAAGAGAAAGATATAATATTACTAGTCCCCACTTAGGTAAACTTGTAATCCTAGTAAATACTAAAATATTAGTAGTTGGGTGTACATCATCATGTCTCAAGGGTAAAAATTTTCTTTAAGGGGGGTAGATTGGGATGACCCTATCCTTGAACGCTTGCGCACACAAATGACTTTACTACGGAGAACTTGCAGATGTATATGGATATCATAAGGTAGATGGTTATCCACATTCATAGTTGGAGTGTTGAATTTCGGAGGTGAAATTCTCTTTAAGGGGAGTAGATTGTAACACCCCGTACTTTCTAGTACTCGAGTGTTACCATGTAACCCAATTTAATACCTAAGTGAGCGTTCACAGTTAAAATCCGAATGTTCTAAATGGTTCCCATCCATATATCAAGCTATCCATCTGTTATCCTTCAAGATGGACCGTCACATCATGAGAAAGACGTATTCCTAGGATTTTAATTCCCTTGGTACACATATCTAACCAACCACTAGGGTTACCTTTGTAAGGCCCATCATTCTTAAATGCAAACTGGATATCCATCCATGGAGCGAATTAAAATCAATTTAATCTTTGTTTTGAAAAATATATAACTTAGCATTAAGAGACTACAATAGAAATTATTTTATGTGGTCCACTAATGCATGTAATTCACCTTGAATTTGGGACCAAGGCCTGGTAAGAACTTACAGACTTAACAGATGCCACTGACAGGAAATAAAATAAGGTTTGGCCTTAAAAAGAAGATAATAAAAATAATAGCAATTATGATAATAATGAATAGTAATCTTACGATGTATAATTGAATTATAAATATTAAGGTAGTATTAAACATTTTATACAAAAATTATGAGATATTTTAATAAGATGGTATATTAATTAACAATGTGATTTTTAAAAGTGATATTGTACAATTTCTAGTCCATACATTTGTGTAATATGATATTGTATATTGAGAATTATATATTAATAAATACATGATTAGTAGCAAATTAATATTAGAAATTATATTTATACATATGTATGAGTTTTTAATTATCTTAATTACAAGTAAATCCATATTAATAACAGTATTAGTTAATAATACAAGAGGAATGCCTTAAATGGACCCTTGAACCCTTTTAGTTGTTAACATTAGAATTCGGACTAATCCGACCAACAGATCAGTGGGAAATCCATAATCGGGACCCAAATCAATTTATAGGCCTCGCCTAGGCACTTCATCGGCCTGATCTTTGATCATGGACCCTGCCTAGGACATTCAAGCTAAATAGATGGTGTGGATTTATCATAAACACCATGGTGGACCCCACTTAACAGCATGCGTGTACATGATTGGAGGCACACCTACCATGCAACGAAAGTGCTAGGCCGATCAGAGCATGCTGACCCGTGTCTGGACAAAAATGGAGAGATTTCACTGTCTCCTCTGTTTCTCATCAGGGGACGGACGGATGTCCGTTTCGATGATAGATGGCCCACCTACACTAACCATTTGGACAATCCAAACCATCCATCTAACATATTACACACGTATAACCAAAACCCCATAAGTCCACATTATTCCACACATGTACATGTACACAATCCTCGCTAAAAACAGGCCTTACAAAACCATATTTCCAAAAATGGAAACTGTCCTCCTTGCCACAAGGGCAATCCGTGTGCTCCCTGCCCTCTCTAATCCCAACCGTTCATTCTAAAGTAAATCCCAACTGTCCTAGCTAGGTTTTTAGAGATAAAAGAGACTGAGAGTGAGAAACCGGCCGTCTCCTCCTAACTTCGAACCCACCACCTAAACCGGCCCCAAGCTTCCTTCCTCCCATCCTCCGAGGTTCCTTGGGCCTACCCACACCATCCACAACGATCGGATCGGAAGAAGATGCAATGGGTGTGAATCTGCCATTGCCACCGACTTCATCTTCCTCGGCGAAACCGGATTCGGCTGTGAGCTTTTGCTGGCCATTTTTGGTTATAGCTGAGACGAAAGGAATGGAGGAGACGCAGGAAGAAAGAAAGGAAGAAAATGGATGAAGAAAGGAGAAAGAGGAAGGTGGAATGGTTCGGTTGTTGCACCGCACCAACACAGCTCCTTGAACCGAGATTAACTGAGTGCGTGTGGGCACTGAGTCAAGCAAACTCGAGCTCAGGTCGGATTGAGGAGCTACTGACAATTACAACAAACCAGAGGGAGAAGAAACGCGAGAGAGAGGAAGAGGTTGCGGTTGTTATCGCGGACCAAGGTCATTCCCTTGGTGAAAGTTCAGTGGGGTCACCATTCTGTTGATGAGGCATCTTGGGAGCGCGAGACTAAGATTCAAGAGCGTTATCCCCATCTCTTTGATGATTGATTGTATGTTGTATCTTGTATGCTGTCTCTAATTTTATATAACGATGCCTTGCTTCCTCTTCTATTTTGAGTTATGTTACTTGCAATGATTGTGTAAATTTCAAAGTCAAAATTTTTATTTAGAGGAGAGAGTTGTAATACCCGTATCCTAGATCGTACCGTTCCGTTGGCTTCCGCGGTCCTCCCAGTCGAATTCTGATAATCCTCAACTTGTATCCGACGTTTGCACGGGATCCTTAGCCGAGTCCCACATACCGAAGTCGGATCGAATCGAAACCTGTATTATAGTGACCGCGCCATCGCCGTGGTTCTAATGCCGTGACTCGCGCACCAAACCGATACCTAGGCTAGAAGATGTGGGTCTGCATTCGTTCCGAAGAAACGTCGCACGTTACGAATTTCGAGGGAATCTCTACAATATGTCACATCAATCAATGTCAAGTACACTACCGTACTTCCATGCCACCTCACCCAACAACAAGTACACATGGCCACTACTTCTTTTACCATAAGTTAATATTCTCTTCCCCACACCATACCTCCTTTTATAAATTTCAAACACAATCTTACTTTCCCATCACTTTTCCTTACACCCACCACTCCATCCATCACTCTTAATATTCTCTTTCTCTCATTTACTCAAACACTCTCCCAAGCAACAATTCCATACGTCCAAGCTCTCTCCGTAAACATCAAGTGTGGCCCACTTTACTACCCTCTCATCTCTTATCCACACCATCAAAATTTCATCATCCACCGTTAAACGTTGAGCATAGGAGGTAAGGAGGCTAAGGGACCAAGAAGGAAGCTAGTAAGGTGGGTGATCCATTGTTTATTTCCATTTTAAGGGTCCACTTGTAGTGGGACCCACTTGATGTATGTGTTATATCAATGGAGGGCCCATAGTGGCGTGTCCCTCCTCTCCATCACCGTCTCTCTCATCTTTCTTTCCCTCTCTTTCCTTATTTTCTTTATGATGATGTGGTTGCGTGGCCCACCCGGAGAGATTCCACCATGAAGTATGTAACTCATCCACGGCATCCATCGTTATGGGACCCACCTACTGGATGTGTTTGATCTACACCGTCCAACCATTATCGGGCCTAGATGGAAGGAAAATGCAAATATCATATTGATCTAAATCAGGTGGGCCACATACATGTGGGACCCACCATGATGTTGTGTTTATCCCAGCCGTCCAGTGTCTATGGACGTTGGATGTGAGGCAGGGGTAGCTAACATGGAGTGCGTGTATTGACATGGGTGAGTACTACCAAGCTAATAAAAATAAAAACACTTTTTAGTGGGCCACTCATGCAAGCCCCACATTGATGTATGTACTTAATCCGAGTCGACCATGCTTTTCCTCAGATCATTTTAGGCGTTGAGTCGAAAAATGGTCTCAATCCGAATTTCTAGTGGGTCATAGCATAGCAAACAGTTTTCTACCGTTGAAATACACCCTAATGTTGCTGTAGACCAAAAACCCATCAAATATTGGTCTTAATAGGTTAGTATTGAGCCATAGGAGCCGATGGTCGGATCAGATCTACCTAATGTGAACCCCACCTATGAAAAATCATGAGAAATTGGTTTACAAAAAAAAAAAAAAAAAAAACATATACCTGCAGCAGTGCCTGCTGCTGCAGCGTCAACAGGACGCTGTCGCTCGTGCAGCCATGGACGTGAAGGGGGCAGGGAAATAGGTCCCACTTGTAGGCCCCACTGTGATGTGCGTCGAACATCAACACCTTACAATTGGTGGGCCCTCCTCCCAGCTGTGGGCCACCCAAAAAATCAGCCGTATATGGATCTTAGGTGGCCCGCATCACAAGAAACAGTGAGTTGGACGCTGTAACATCCCGAAAATCGGAGGTCGAGCATAAACTCCACTCTCGGGTTCCAGAACGTCACTTATGCAACATTTTCAATGATGGATGAATGTCGGCAGTAATAGTACATAAAACATGAGGTGGATTAACCCAAAACAGCATATCATACTCCAGAGATAGTTAAATTAGCAAGCGGAAGAATATGATAGATATATAAAATATATGAACTGATTGTAAGTCTCCAGAGTGTGAACATATTACCAGGTTAACTAAATACATGTATACTACAAAATAGAAAGAAAAGAATATACATGGGTGTGTAAATAAAAGGCAAAATACCAAGTGTATTGGCATCTAATTAGTAACCCTGTAAACCCGTCGATCAGAACCTGCATATAGGAGGGATCCTCGTCATCATCATCAAGTCCGACTCTGCTTCGCAAGCATCGCCATTATCTGAAACTAGAATAGGGACTTGTTGGTGTGCACAACACCGTCCCGTAACGTGGGAGTGAGTAGCTAACTCAGTGGAATCATAAAGTAAAAATTAACATGTTATCAACATGTTATAAGATACAACATAGGCAATTTAACCATACACAAGCATTTCATATATAAGGAATCAATTCAACAACGTACATGGAGAAAATCATACACATCGTCAACGTAGTTGAGAATCCTATCTCAACACTAATCTACAACCTCATTTACGCAATACTTACCTATATAAACATTTATACAAACACTTAGTCTACACACTTTAGTCTACATAGCATATGTCAGCCAAAATATGCATTAGGGCGAATCTCTTCGCCAAACAGATCATACACGCATAACTAGTATAGGTACACGGCAAATACTCATGGCAATCATATCGGCAAAATACATACGTATACAGTATTTCCTATAAATACCCAAAATACCCTAAATCTCATATTCTTCGTACGTATTCGAAATGAAAAACAAACAACATGTTCTACATGTCAAACAACATTCTTATCAACAATCTACCATTAAACGGCATTGAAAGCTTTGAAAACAGGTAATCTAAGCGTCTAAAATCTGCACCTTACGCCGTAGAAGCGTAAAGAAGTCGATGGAATCTCTAAGTCTTCGTATACGTGGAATATTAACCTGTAATATAAGCTAGATTAGCTATCTAACTACTAGCATCAATGGAAACCCTAAAACAAGTTAGGGCTAGGCTTTTCTTACATAAGAATGATGACAGAATTGCCAGGATAGCGATTGTAAAGCGATGGGTAAGCACGTAGATCAGCAGGGAAGAATAGCAGGAAGGTTCTCCCACTTCTCTCACACTTTCTCTCTTTTCTCTCTTCTCTCTCCTAGGGTTTCTTTCAAATTCGTATGGGCTGAATGGGAGAGGGTTTAAGGCCTTTTTATAAGCTAAAAACTCACCTACATAGACTTAAGTCCAAGGTATACTTAGGTTATATCCAAATCGGGTCTGTTCCGATCCAACAGAGCACTTCTGGAGGTCCTGTTACTAAATCCGGTCGGACTTAAGCTCTCTAATATTAGATCTAGGTCAAGCTAAGTTTTTGGTCCGGTCGGGTTTTCAGATCGACCGTGGCGGACCAGTTTCAGTTCAGCGGTCATCGAAACTCGATCAGGGCCGCAAGTGCTATGACATGTAAGGGTCACCTATCCTGATCCGAGAGTGAAATTTGGTCGAATCCTAACGGTCAGAACGCTTAAAAAATGTCGCGCAAGCGACACGTGCCAGATTTATTAAAAATTGAATTAATTTTTTAAATATTTTCCGTTTCTCACTCTCTTCACTCTGGACTCAGTAAAATGGTCTCAAGATATCGGTTGGGATTGATTTTTGAAATGATTGTCAAGTCCAATAAGGCGGTCATAATGGTCTAAGATTATAGATATCGGACTTTCGACGTGCGGTCTAGATCCAATATAAAGTTTCAAAGGGTTCTTGAGAACAAACAGGTTTAGAGTTTGATCCTAGGTTTTAGGGTAACGTAGCGTCAACGATTCTATAGGTTTTGGGTCTTACAGATCGTATTTAAAGTGGTTGGTTCTAATTTTTTAGGAAATCTAGTGTAGTGTTGGCTAATTCACGTTAAATTTCTAAAGAATTAGGTTCTCAATGATTTCTCTGGCTTTGGAATTGAGTTCTGAGAGTGATATGGTTGACCCATAGCCTAAGCACGTCTAACCCCAGGTTGGCAAAAATCCAGGGTATTACAATCTACCCCCTTTAAAATAAAATTTCATCCCCGAAATTAGCTAAGGGTAATGAGGAAAGATTAATCATTTCCTTTACCTAAGTTTTGTTGATTTCATGTTTCTATACGTGGTAGGGTGTATACGATCTATATAAGTCTGGTTCCTTTTGGTCTACCCCCCTTAAAACTTACTTCTTTATGCATTACTTACACCTTAACGGTTTGCGACAATTTATTTCTTTACCTATTTGGCGTCTTGACGACAATTCCCATCTACTTAGAGTAAGATATATATTTTCAGTGGTTGACCAGTACAGAGAGACAGTTGTAGTGGGCTTGATCCCGATATGTCGAATGTCTGCCTGGCCAGGGTAGACAACGTTGCATCCCTTCCTAATCCTGGTGGATCTTGGTCTTCTGCTCGGCTAAGCAGTGAGTCCATTGGTAGTCGTCCAGGATTGAGACTTTGTGTTAAGCTGCAAATGTTTCGCATTTGTTCATTTCAGTAACTCCGTAGTCCGATCACTCTAAAAGCTTAGAGAATGTCAATCACTAAAAGGTTCAAAAGTCCTATTTATAAGGTTGTGCTTTGGATCTTGATCTAAGAGAGTCCTCGCCTGAATCTATGTCTAAGATAGGGATTAATAAATACGTTAATAGATCATCCTAAAGGGTTCCTAATCGTACAGAATCAGCCAAGGCTTCTATTATGCTCGTATTTAACGAGTAGGTTTATAGATATATTGACCTTCGCCTGCTCACACTGCTAGGCCTATGATTTAATATGCATGGGTTCAACACTTAAGCCTTAATTGTTTCCCTGAATTTTCTTCGATCCTAGGCCAGTGGGGAAAGGGCTAACCACGCTTCCGCTGTGCTACTCTGATCCAACGGTTGTATTAGATAATTCTAAGTAGATTGGGCTCAATACGTTCTACCCTCCTTAAAAATATAGTTCTACTTAAGGCTCAAGAATCTATGTCTCGATCCGTATATCAGAACGAGGTGTAACTTAGGGCCTATCCTTGACATGAAATGGGAAACAACCTCTCGCTACATTAGTCTTCCTTTGTTAATGATGTGTTTTATGGCATTGGTACCTATGGTTGTAGAAAGAAGCCTAATGTCTATTGTGGTTGAGTTCAGGAGCAGGTGCGGGTTGGTGGCAAGCTGCCTAATTCTACCCAATGAGGACTCTTACTACAGTTCCGACTTACCCTCTTTTAGTACATAAGGAAGTTGGACAAAGCAAGTTTGACGATATGTATACCAGAATAGTTTGCGATTTGAGACCTAATTCTTAACTTTCTGTTGCTCATTAAGACATTTCTAGAGCCTAAGAAGATAACTTTCTATCGGTTGTAGGTTCCTAACACTCCTCAAGATAAAGTAATAAGCTTTTGGTTGTAGGTGATCGGGCCAACATAGAAGAAAAGTTGTGTAGTGGGTCTGAGTCGGTTACATAGACTTTTTGCCTAGGACAGAAAATTTGCCGTATTGGTTCTTAATCCTAGTCGATCCCGATCTTCTGCTTGATCAGAGCATTGGATTTATTGGTAACTACCAGGATTAAGAAGTCAATTCAAACCGCAAATACTTCGCTTATATATAGTTTCTCTACTTCGTGTCCCTGATTGTACTAAGTCCTTGGGAGGGTAATTCAAAGGGGCGTGCTGGTTTGACTATGCACGAATAGTCTCTAAGTCGGAACAGCTTTCCTAAGAGCTACTAAAGACACCTCTGGGTGTTACAGGGATCTATCGAAAGAATGAAGTTCTACTTCAACCAAATCTAATCTACTATTCCTTAGCATGTACAGGCTTTACACTGCGTAATACAACTAGTAGCCTAGTCTGTAACTCACTAGCTGTAATCCAAAGTCTAGGTTTATACACTAGATGGTTTCATACTATTTCTACTACAGGGAATTGTTCTATCACTTAGGGTCAAAAGTTGCCTGATTAAGATTGAGTTGTCCAAACCTGAATCTAAATGCGCTCGAGCACTTCACACAGTTCATCCACACAACAATAACTTCATAAGTCAAAGAAGTAACGTGCATCTCATTAACAAATGTCACAATACATGAAGCATAGCATTACATGAATCGCGACGGAGAAAGCATGTGAGCCAAATAACTAAGCTTCAAACACTAAACAACTATCGAACTATCAAACAACTACCGAGCCATACACAAGAACAAACAACAAACAGACAAACAACAATTACATAAAGGACTATTCGTCGAAATCTGGCGATGGAGGAGGGGCACCCTTTCTCTTTCCCATGAGAGAGAATTGTGGAAAGCGAGAAAACGGCCATAACAAGCGCGAACAAGGCCTTGGAAGCATGAAGAAAAGTGAAGGAAAGGGGAGACAGGATTGGGTTCTTTGGTTCTCTATGGATTTGAGCCTCAACAGAGGTTGTAAAGGCCCAAAAGACAGGGATTAGAGAAGGGAAAATGAAGAAATGGGATGAGTTGAAAGCTTACAAGATTCTGAGCCTCAATGGAGGATGTATGAACTCAAATGAGAGGAATGGAGAGGGTAGGCAGCAACAGTGAAGAGTTTACAGCAGGGTAATGGAGAGGGTGCACAAAGATGGAAGAGGGAACGATTGGTGGGGCGATTTTTGTCAAAAACTAGAAGTTTGGAAGAGAAAGGAGAGCTTGGAGGGGTAGTTTGTGAAGGAAGTAGGTGATTGGGAGGGTTCTAATCAAGGAACTGTGGACCAGTGGGGTCCACAAGTCCCCAAACTCGGTCAGCCCGACCTGCCCGCCCGGCCGAGCCCGCTGGTCGGCGAGGTCCTCGCTGGTTTCTAGACTGTTCGGCGAGGGCTCGCCATTCCGTCGAGGCCCTCCCCCCTCCTAGGGTCCAGATTGATATGGGTCCCCCCTGGGTCCCCCAAAAAATGCGGCGATTGGGCACGTGCTCCGATTCGACTCGCTTCAGGTCGTTTCAGAACAAAACTGATGCATATTGATATCTACCGATTTCTAACGGCTGTGATGGAATAAAACACAATCTAAACTCGTCAATCGATGGTCTAGAAGCGATTTGGGGTCCTTGTGTGTGATCAGGAGTGTGTACGGACTCGATCTCGGCAATCGTTTTCAGTAAACTTTCACCGACAAACAAACTGGGGGTCCTAAACTTGTTTCTAGATTGTTCTCGCACCCTCCTACATTAAATTGGCGTCAGCGTGCAGTGTGTGACCATAACCCAGGTCCAGTTCAATCCAAATCATGCTCTGATACCATCTGTAACATCCCGAAAATCGGGGGTCGAGCATAAACTCCACTCCCGAGTTCCAGAACGTCACTTATGCAACATTTTCAATGATGGATGAATGTCGGCGGTAATAGTACATAAAAAATGAGGTGGATTAACCCAAAATAGCATATCATACTCCAGAGACAGTTAAATTAGCAAGCAGAAGAATATGATAGATATATAAAATATATGAACTGATTGTAAGTCTCCAGAGTGTGAACATGTTACCAGGTTAACTAAATACATGTATACTCTAAAATAGAAAGAAAAGAATATACATGGGTGTGTAAATAAAAGGTAAAATACCAAGTGTATTGGCATCTAATCAGTAACCCTGTAAACCCGTCGATCAGAACCTGCATATAGGAGGGATCCTCCTCATCATCATCAAGTCCGGCTCTGCTTCGCAAGCATCGTCATTATCTGAAACTAGAATAGGGACTTGTTGGTGTGCACAATACCGTCCCGTAACGTGGGAGTGAGTAGCTAACTCAGTGGAATCATAGAGCAAAGATTAGCATATTATCAACATGTTATAAGATATAACATAGGCAATTTAACCATACACAAGCATTTCATATATAAGGAATCAATTCAACAACATACATGGAGAAAATCATACACATCGTCAACGTAGTTGAGAATCCTATCTCAACACTAATCTACAACCTCATTTACGCAATACTTACCTATACAAACATTTATACAAACACTTAGTCTACACACTTTAGTCTACATAGCATATGTCAGCCAAAATGTGCATTAGGGCGAATCTCTTCGCCAAAAAGATCATACACGCATAACTAGTATAGGTACACAGCAAATACTCATGGTAATCATATCGGCAAAATACGTACGTATACAGTATTTCCTACAAATATCCAAAATATTCTAAATCTCATATTCTTCATACGTATTCAAAATGAAAAACAAACAACATGTTGTACATGTCAAACAGCATTCTTGTCAACAATCTACCATTAAACGGCATTGAAAGCTTTGAAAACAGGTAATCTAAGCGTCTAAAATCCGTACCTTACGCTGTAGAAGCGTAAAGAAGTCAATGGAATCTCTAAGTCTTCGTATACGTGGAATATTAACCTGTAATACAAGTTAGGTTAGCTATCTAACTACTAGCATCATTGGAAACCCTAAAACAAGTTAGGGCTAGGCTTTTCTTACCTAAGAATGTCGCCAGAATCGCCAGGATAGCGATTGTAAAGCGATGGGTAAGCACGTAGATCAGCAGAAAAGAATAGAAGGAAGGTTCTCCCACTTCTCTCACACTTTCTCTCTCTTTTCTCTCTTCTCTCTCCTAGGGTTTCACTCAAATTCGTATGGGCTGAATGGGAGAGGGTTTAAGGCTTTTTTATAAGCTAAAAACTCACCTATATAGACTTAGGTCTAAGGTATACTTAGGTTATATCCAAATCGGGTCTGTTCAGATCCAACGGATCACTTCTAGAGGTCATGTTACTAAATTCGGTCGGACTTAAGCTCTCTAATATTGGATCTAGGTCAAGCTAAGTTTTTGGTCTGGTCGGGTTTCCAGATCGACCGTGGTGGACCAGTTTCAATTCAGCGGTCACCGAAACTCAATCAGGGCCACAAGTGCTATGACATGTAAGGGCCACCTATCCTGATCCGAGGGTGAAATTTGGTCGAATCCTAACGATCAGAACGCTTAAAAAATATTATGCCAAATTTATTAAAAATTGAACTAATTTTCTAAATATTTTCCTTTTCTCACTCTCTTCACTCCGGACTTAGTAAAATGGTCTCAGGATATCGGTTAGGCTTGATTTTCGAAATGATTTTCAAGTCCAACAAGGCGGTCATAATGGTATAAGATTATAAATATCGAACTTTCGACGTGCGGTCTAGATCCAATACAAAGTTTCAAAGGGTTCTTGAGAACAAACAGGTTTAGAGTTTGATCCTATGTTTTAGGATAACGTAGCGTCAACGATTCTATAGGTTTTGGGTCTTACAGATCGTATTTAAAGTGGTTGGTGCTAATTTTGCAGGAAATCTAGTGTAGCGCTGGCTAATTCACGTTAAATTTCTAAAGAATTAGGTTCTCAATGATTTCTCTGGCTTTGGAATTGAGTTCTGAGAGTGATATGGTTGACCCATAGCCTAAGGACGTCTAACCCTAGGTTGGCAAAAATCTGGGGTGTTACAGACGCCTACCATTGAAACCCTTTTGAGTCACGAAAGTTTTGGATCAATATGAAATTTATTTTTCCTCCTTAATCCAGGTCTGTGTGATCTTATTAATCGGTTGGATGGCGAACAAACATCACCGTGGGCCCTAGGTGCACATGGCCTTATAAACAGTTTGGATGGCAAACAAACATCACCGTGGGCCCTAGGTCCACGTGGCCTTATGAACAGTTTGGATGGCAAACAAACATCACCGTGGGCTCTAGGTCCACGTGACCTTATGAACAGTTTGGGTGGTAAATAAACACTACCGTGGGCCCCTGGACAGATTAGATGCAAATAAACATTATGGTGGGCCCCTGGTCCACGTGACCTTATGAACAGATTGGATGCAAATAAACATTATAGTAGGCCCAGATTGGGTGAAAAATAAACATTATTGTGGGCCCCAAGTCTGAGTGACCTTATCAATGGGTTGGATGGAAAATAAACATTATAGTAGGCCCCACATGGGACCCACCTGATGTATGTATGGTAATCCACACCTCCCATTAGTGTGGGCCCCACCATGGGTATGTACCTCATCTATGCCATCCATCCTTTAAATCACTATGGGATCTACCATGATGCATGTGTTTCATCCAAATCGTCTAACCATTTTGGAGATAATTTAAGGCCCATTGTTGAGGCCACCTTGATTTGCATAAGGCCCATTGTTGAGGCCCATCTTGATGTATTGGTGGCCCTTGTTGAGGCCCACCTTAATGTATATAAAGCCCATGTTGTGAGGTCATTGTAATGTATGCAAGGCCCATAGGTTATGGCCCGTTGCAATGTACATAAGGCCCATTGATACAGCCCACTTGATGAATATAAGGCCCATTGATACAGCCCATTTGATGAATAGAAGGCCCATTGATATAGCCCATTTGATGTACTTAAGGCCTAGTGGGATGTATTTAGGTCCATTGCAATGTGTGATTTCTCCATGTTATATAAAATGATGTTTATAACAAGACATGCCTTAAGAACAATGATGGTTAGATGCCCACATTGTAAGGATGATGTCGGTTAATGTCTGTATTGTCACTCTCCCTGAGGCCCATTGGTAGGCCCATACTTGTAGTATGTAGGCTGTCTAGGCCCATCTTCCTTATGAATAGAGCCCATTACCATGTAACATATTTAGTATAGATCCATGATTCATAATCATACGCATCATATGTATGCCTAATATGAGGAGTGATTGATCATACCATATACCTTCGGGCAGATTTTTTATGGGCTCCCTGATAGACGGAGTTGCCCTACATGAGCACGCGGTACGCGCAAGATTGTTGCATGTCTGGTAGGGTGGTTCATGCACTTACATTTGTGTGATTATGATTATTATATGCCCTAGCGACATCAGGGCCCTAGCCTCCACAGACACATCGTGGGTGGCTGGATTGGATACCGAAAATATTGTTACTAAGCATCGAGGCACCATAGATGTCCCTGGGTGAAAATCTCTAAACCCGATGGTACTAGAGGATGACTCTAATGTTGAGACCGAGTGGATATATGAGCGCACGAGAGCCGAATACCAGGAGGCCACGTCTCCCACTGTGTCATGGTCGGTTGGAAAGGGGTGTGGCCTTACTCGCCCGAGGGTAGGGGGCAATACTAGGCTGAGTCTGACCAACTCGTGAATGGGTCTGCTATCGATGTGTCGGATAGGTATTGGCAGACTATTGCCAGGATGATAGTGAGGTTTCTTATACTCACTTGGACTATGCGGTCGGGAGAGCAGCAGTGTCATTTGGAGTGTATTAAACTTCGATGATTATCTAGAATGAGAATTGTACTAATATATGATGAGGATTGGCATTCTTGAGTTGCATCTCGAATCACATGGTCTTAATATGGCCGATAACAATCATATCTTGCACCGCATAGCCTTGGTATGGCTGATTGCATTCATATACTCACCAGTATGATTCTGCATTTCTCTGACCTTGCATTCTAAGCACGCTCATATTGCGCACACACTTACACCGCTCTCTAAGCTTTGTATAAGCTTATGCACGATCGATGCGTGCAGGTGACACCAGGATGCGGCCGTAGTCTTGCTGTAGTTAGAGCATACAGTCCGTAGTTTGGAGCACACAGTCGAGCTTTTGGAGTTTCTTGTTCTTGTCAATATCCTGTATTTCCCTTTCATACGCATTGTACTCAAAAGTTTTTGATCATAGTGGATTGTATGATGATGTTCTTGTGGTTATTGTTTATGGGTTATGCTTGTGCTTATGCTCATTACAAATCAAATTGATGATTCGAAATCCTCCTTGTAGCATCCCAGGATCGGAACCTGGTGCATGGGTGCCGGGATCTGAGAATGGGGTACGACAAAGGCTGTCGGTGCTGAATTTGGCGATCGAAAATTTTGTGAGCCTGGTTTTCGAGTTCGGGGTGTGACAATCTCACTTGGTTTTCTATTTTGGATTTCCAATTTTAGTTCCAGTGCGGATCTCTTGAAACCGTTTTTGCATTTCGGCCACATCAAAAGGTTTGGTTCTCACTTTCTGATTTTGACATATAAACCCCTATCTTTTCATCCATTACTATACAACCCCTCCCTTAATAGTATTAATGCCTTAGCCCAAAAATCAAGTTGATCCACTGGTCAGATGGGACATAATCTGCAAAACGGATTATACGACCATTGAAAAACTTGGCTGAAGTTTTTCATCCCACTAACTTCTCCAAATCACTTTCCCCAAGAGATTGTATTCAGGTACGTTGGAATTTGGTCCGGGCCCAGACATTGGGTTGGGCTGAGATATAAGCTAAGTCCAGCCATGTCAGGCCTCGATCTCAGAAACTGAGCTCACAAAATTTTCGATCGCCGAATCCGGCGCCGACAACCTCCGTAGTACCCCATTCTCCACTCCCGGCACCCATATACCAGATTCTGATCCTAGGATGCTACAAGGAGGATTTCAAACATGATTTGATTCGTAATGAGCATAACCACAAGCATAACCTACGAACAATAACCACAAGAATACTATCACAAAATCCACTATGATGAAAAACTTTAAGTACAATGCGTAGGAAAGGAAAATACAAGATAGTGACAATAATAAAAACTCCAGAAGCTCGGCTGCACGCTCCAACGGCGATGAGACTAAGGCTGCGTCCTGGTGTCACCTGCACGCTTCAATCGTACATAAGCTTATAGAAAGCTTAAAGGGTGGTGTAAGTGTGTGCGCAATATAAGTGTGCTTAGAAAGCAAGGTCAGAGTAATGCGAAATCATGCTGTAAAATATATGAATGCAATCAGCCGAACCAAGGTTATGCGGTGCAAGATATGAGTGTTATTGGTCATGTCAGGACCATGCAATGCGTGGTGTAACTCAAGTATACCGATCCTCATACAGGTCATCAATATCAATACAATTCTCAGTCTGGATAATCACCGGGGTCAAGTACACTCTACGCCAGCTTGCCGCCCCTATCCGAACGCACAACTGGGAGAGTGGAAGAGACCTCACTATCCGCCTGCCAATATCGGGCCCGGCTCGTCGATAGCTGACCTATTCCTCAGGCTGGTCAAACTCAATCTAGAAATTACCCCCTCACTCAGGCGGGTAAGGTCACACCCCTTTCCAACTGACCATAACACAGTGGGAGACGTGGCCTACTGGTATACGGCCTTCGCGTGCTCATGTATCCACTCGGTCTCGACGTTCGAGACATCCTCTGGTACCATCGAGTTTAGGGATTTTCACCCAGGGACATCTATGGTACCCGTATGCTAGAACCAAACATTTTCGGTATCCAATCCAGTCACCAATGATGTGTCTGTGGAGGCTTTGACCCTGATGTCGCTAGGGCATGTAATAATCATGATCATACAAATGCAAATGCATGAATCACCTTACCAAACATGCAATAATCCTGCATGTATCGCATGCTCATGTAGGACAACTCCGCCTATCAGGGAGCCCATAAACAATCCGCCCGAAGGCATATGCTATGATCAGTCACTCATCATATCAGACATACATATGATGCGTATGATCATGAATCATGGATATATACTACATGACATAGGATGATGGGCTTTACGCATAACGAATATGGGTCTAGATGGCCTGTTCACTACAAATATGGGCCTATCAGCGGGCCTTAGGGAGAGAGTGACAATGCGGACATTTAACCAACATTATCCTTACAATGTGGACATCAAACCAACATTTCTCCCAAGGTATAGCCCACTATAAAAATCAACACATATACCATGGTGGAATCACACTACAATGGGCCTTATGTACGCCTTATTGGGCCTCGACCCATGGGCCTTGAATACATCATAATGGGCCTCATAACATGGTCTCATACATATCAAAGTAGGCCCAAAACAACGAGCCTATAAACACATCAAGATGGCCTACATACATGGGCCCATATATGCCAAAGTGGGCCTCAACATTGGCCCTATATACATGCCAAGATGGGCCTAAATACATGAGCCCATATATATCAGAGTGGGCCTCAATAATGGGCCTAAAAATACATTAAGATGGGCCTAAACACATCAGCCCATATACATCCAAGTGGGCCTCAATAATGGGCCTAAAATACATCAAGATGGGCCTAAACACATCAGCCCATAAGCATCCAAGTGGGCCTCAATAATGGACCTAAAAATACATCAAGATGGGCCTAAATACATGTGCACATATTTACCAAAGTGAGCCTCAAGTGAGGCCCGCCATAATGTTTATTTTCTTATCCAATCTGTTGATAAGTTCACATGAATAGGGGGCCCACCAAAATGTCTATTTTTCAGCCAACCTATTAAGATGGTCACATGGACCAAGGGGCCCACAGTAACGTTTATTTTCCAGCCAACCTATTGATGAGGTCATACGGATAGGAGGGGGCCCACCATAATATCTATTTATATCCAATCAGTTCAAAGGTCACAAGGACCAGGGGCTCACCATAACGTTTATTTACATCCAATCTGTTCATAAGGTCACGTGGACCTGGGCCCATGATAATGTTTATTTGTAATTCAAACTGTTTATAAGGTCACGTGGACCTAGGAGCCCATCGTGATGTGGTTCACAATCCAGCCCACCCATTAGGTGCGTCCCGCTTGGCTGAGGATTCAGACCAAGGTTCAACTGCATCCAGATTTCAGGTAGGCCCACCACGTGATTTTACAAGTTCCAGGCATGTCTTCACATGATTTTAGATGGTATGGCCTGCCTGACTGTAACGCCCTGGAAAAATCCGTACTTTGACTCGAGTACCAACTCAACCAGAAATTGCGTAGGATTAATTCCTTTAGAAAATAAGTGTAAGTTAGCTAGCGCAACGCTAGAGTAGTTGGGAAATAATCCCTGATCACTTTAAATACGTTCTACAAGACCCAAAGCGAGTAGAACCAATGACGCTATAATACTCTAAAACCTCGGATCAAACTCTAAACCGGTTTGTTCTCTGGACCTCTTTGGAACTTTGTATTGGATCTAGACCGCGCGTCGAAAGTCCGATACCTACAATCTTAGACAGTTATAACCGCCTAGCTGGACTTGGCAATAATTTCAAAAATCAAGTCCAACCGACATTCGCAGGCTATTTCATTGAGCCTGGACTGAAGAAAGTGAGAATAGGGCTAGATTTGGAATTTAAAATTTAAATCTGGCACAGGACTTGACGCGTCAGTATTAAGCGTTCTGACCGTCAGAATTCATCCAAATTACACCCTTGGATCAGGAAAAATTTCTATTTCATATCATGAGACTTATAGACCTGATCTACGTGCAGTGACCGCTGAACTGAAACTAGACCGCCACGTGCGATCTACAAACACTGCTGGTCTGAAAATGGGATGTGAGCGACATCCGACATGCATGACCTTAAGTCCGATCACGTTCGGCCAGGGGACCACCAGAAATGTCATTTTGGACCGAAACAACCCCGATTTGGTTAGGTATCAAGTAAACATTGTTCCCAAGCCTGTTTCGGGCAAGATTTAGGTTATAAAAGGGGCTTAAACCCTCACTCCTCTCACCCATCCGAATTTGCTAGAAACCCTAGCAAGAGTGAGAGAGAAAGTGAGAGATTGTGAGAGAGAGTGGAAGAGAATTTCCTATAGCTTGTGCTACCTGTTGCACATGCTTAAGCAACGCGCCTCAATCACTTTTTCGGTGATTTCGCCGTGATTCTATGTAAGCAAATATCCTAAATACTTGCTGATTTGAGGTTCCGTCATTTCCATAGTGAAGTATCTTATGGATCTGGTGCATTAGGTTGCCAATTCACCGTAGACGAAGCGTATACTCTCCGTTCGAATTGATACGCTTCTAGGAGAAAAGGTGCAGATTTTAGATGCTTTGATTGACTGTTTCCAACGCTTTCAATGTCATTTAATAGTAGATTATCGACGGCAATGCCGTTTGACATGTTCAACATGCCGTCCATTTCCTGTTTCGTAAACAGACGAAGAATATGAGATTTAGGGCATTTTAGTCATTTGTAGGAAATACTGTTTTCATCCATAATTTACTGATGTAATTGACATGCTTCTTGTCGCATTATGATACTAGGAATGCGTGCATAATTAGTTTGGCGAAGAGATTCGCCTAAATGCGCACTTTGGGTTGACATACTATATGTAGACTTAAATGTATAGTTTAAGTGTTTGTATAAATGCTTGTATTAGTATGTATTGAATTAAATGGTGTTATGAATTAGTTTGAGATTGATTTCTCAATTAATATGCTGATGTAAATGGTTTTCTACATGTTGGCTATATGCATGATTTCATTATATGTATGAAATGCATGCGTTGGATGATTTACTTAAGTTGTATGTTATAACATGTGTTAACATGCTCACATTGTTGTATTTCATTTCTAATACTCTTATATGATTGCTGATGTGGATTCATAATTGTTTGGGACTATACCTAGTCCAGCCAGTCGGCAATCGAGCAAGTTCGTGGTTGGCTTATTTTTTCCACGAACGACGCGTCGATGAACGCGAGCCATGTTTTGGAGTTGGCGGCAGTGGTTAGGCCACACGAAGTGTTTTACGTACTTCATGTCCTTCGACTTGAGATGCGCTCGTGTTAGTCGAGCCCGTCAAGCAACCCGACTGGGCATTGTATGTTCATCCTGTATGAGTCATAACTGCTCGAACCTAGGGTACTGAACTTACCATTGTAAACCCTGTCAACCATGGTACCTTGATCCATAAAGACTCATGAGCCGGGCATGGTGGTATGGGACACCGTGGTCGAGCTGTCGGCCTACGCTGGGGCCACAAACCTCCCCGTAGTGACTAGTGAGCACCTATGGCTCGTGAGCAGATTATGGTGGTATGAGACACTATATTCTTGCTATCGGCCTACACTGATCAGGCGACGAGTCCTTTGTAGTGACCGCGAGCGTATTCTGAGTTTACGGGAGGCGACGACCCTTCCGTAGCAGTGAGAGTACAGTAGGCCTGTATTGATAAGGTGATAGGGGAGCGGTGCAACGAGTGCGAGCAACAGCCCTGGCAGCCCTTGCAGTGACCTACAAAATATACATCGTATGAGATTACTAGGAGTGACGACCCTAGACAGGATCTGTGTTGGGATTGATATAAGGGAAGTACCTTAGATTCCCAATCCTGCTGTTTGAATTGACTAATAATAACTCGGTAATCATATCACCATCACATTGCATGTGCCTGGAAGATGTGGAGCACTGTGGGATGAAAGCATGCCGCGGGCGTAAGATGGTGCCGTATGAGGGAGGTCGTCAGTGAGGGCATCCATCATGTCATGTCATATTGCATTAACAACAGTATTAGGATTGTTTGATTTACTGCTTTACTATTATCACATGATTGATTTGAGAACATGTTAATCCTTGCTCTATTATTCCACTGAGTTAGCTACTCACTCCCACATTTTGGGATAGTGTTTGCAACACCCACCAGACCCTGTCTTAGATGCAAGTGAGGCGGCGATTCAGGAAGCAGAGCCGGACTATGATGAGGACCAGGACGAGTTCTCATATATGCAGTACCACGACGGCTTTGCTTAGGTGGCATGGATTGACGGGACTTCTTAGTGGGACTATTTTGACATTTGATTCCTGTTATTTACATGTATATGAGACTCAGAAATGTATTTATACTTTGGAGACAGTTGAGATCTATTTTATTTTCCATACAGTGATATATATATTCTTTAGTTTTCCGCTTGCTTTATCACTCGATCTGGAGTATGAATTGCAGTTTTGGTATACTTTTACTCATGTGAATGCTTTAACTCAAACAACATTGAATCATAATCATTTTTGTTGCATAAGTGACGGTCTGGAACTCGGGAGTTGAGTTTATACACGACCCCCGATTTTCAGGGTGTTACACTGAGTTCTGTATACAGCTGATTTTTGGCAGGGGGGCCATTGCCCTATGGGCCCACCCAATGCACGACGTCAATGTTCGAATCGCATCACAGTGGGGACCACAGCTAGGGCCGTGAGGCCCAGCCGATCCATCCGCCCGCCCTCTGAAAGCGGCAGCAGCAGATGCTGTTGTTGCTGTTTCCTTTGTTTTTATATAATAAAAAAAAATAGTAATCTCCTGGTTTTTTATAGGTGGAGCCCACATCTGAAAAATCCAGTCGAACCATTGGATTCTATGGCCCCTGATCAACCCAATGAGACCAATATGCATCATATTTTTTACGAATAGAACAATCAATGTGGATTTTAATGGTCATACTAGTATTTTTTATGGTGTGGCCCGCTTGATTATCAGATCAGCCTCATATTTTGGCTCAACACCTAAAATGAGCTGAGAAGTGAAATGAACGGTGTGGATTATATACATACATCATGGTGGGGCCTGCATGAGCAGCTCACCCCAAGCCCCCTTTTTTTTAACGTTCTGGTGCTGCCAGTCCAGCGTCCAGAGACACTGGTCGGCGTGCATAAACAGATACATTTCGGTGGGTCCCACAGGGACGTGCATCATGGTGGGTCCCACCCACATTAGCCACCTCTACTAGGGATAGATACTAAGATCTCAAGTGTTAAAACAAGTATCTCCACTCACTCTACCAGTTGAGCCATGAATCTGGATGTGTTCTATGGTGGGTCCCACCATTCATGATGAATGGTATGAATGGAACACTAAATGGTGGGGCCCACTACATCAAATAGATAAAAGAGAGAAGAAGAGAGAGAGAGAGAGAGAGAGAGAGAGAGAGAGAGAGAGACGGTGAAGGAGGGACCCCGCCACTATGGGCCCCTCATGAGTATATCATATACATCAAAGTAGGTACCACCAACAAGTGGACCCTTAAAATTGAAAACAACGGTAGATCACCCACCTCTTGTACTCTTCTTTGCTCCCTTAACCTTCTATGCTCCTTGCCTTCACTTTTGACGATAGATGATGGACCTTTGAGGGTGGTAGATGATGGATCAACGGTTGAGATGGGAGATAAGAGAGTAGGGAAAGTGGGCCACACTTGGTATTTTGAAGAGCTTGGAAATGTTTGGACGTGTGATGAGGTGTTGCATGGGAGTAGAGAGATGAAATGAGAGAGAGGGAGAGAAGTAATGGCTTAAGGGATGGGGTGATGTGGTGGTTGTAAGAAAGGGTGATGTGGAGGCAAGGGTGTGGTTGAAAATTTGTAAAAAAGGGAATGGTTGTAGTTGAAATTTGATAAAGGAGGGATGGTGAGAGGAGAGAGAGAGAGTTAACTTCTAAAAAGGGAGGGATGGGTTGCATGTACTTGGGTAAGGCTTGTACTTGACATTGATTGATGGGACATCTCGTAGAGATTCTCTCGTAATTCGCAACGCGCAGTATTTTCTTCAAATTGAACACGGGCCTATATCTTCTACCCTAGGTATCGGGTCGGTGCGCGAGTCGCGGCATTAGAACCGCGGCGATGGCGCAGTCGCCAAGGTACAGGTTTCGATTCAAGCTGACTTCGATATGCGGGACTCAGCTTAAGATCGATCGTAAACGTCGAATACAGGTCGAAGGTTGCCAAAATTTGACCGGAAGAACCGTGAAAGAATACGAAATGGTACGGTCTAGGATACGGGTATTACAAGCCATATCCACGGGCCTCACCTGAGTCAAAAGATCAGTGGGCCACGCCCTGCATATTGCGAGAGGGCTACGCTTAAAGCCAGGTATGGGCCTAACAAACCAACCAGGCCCTGAATACATCTTTTTGGGCTAGCTTTAATGAGATCCTAGCCCATTCAGCTTAGGAATGCCAAATTCCAATTCTTTCATCCATTCGAATTTTTGAAATCAAATTATCATTAATTTACTAATGTTGGGAATTATCATTAGGCGCTATAAATTCCACTACTTGATTCTTAACATGTAACATTCTGAATTTTTCTCAACTTGAAAATAGATGTCCTTAGACAATGGGTTAATCCTAACACCTTACTGACTTCTCAGAACTCAATCCTGAAGTCCCCAAATCCCCTCTTCAACCCATTTCCTTCAAAATCTCAACTTTCACCACCATGTTCTTCAAATTTTTCTAAGTACTTTCACATTAGACACAAATTCTAAAGTTTAAATGATAAAGAACAATACTTAAACTAAAACTTACTGTAAATAGTAAATACATAAATAAAAATGGGCTTTTGACCAATAACCTTATCGTAGGACCTTATTCTGTCGTAATTAAGGTGGAATTTAGTTAAGTACTAAACTAAATTAATTGTAGAATTAGCTTGAACCACTTTAAATATGAACTGTAAGATCTAAAACAAGTAAAATCGTGAACGCTATAGTACCTGAAAACTTAGGATCAATCTCAAAGCCCAGTTGCTCATGGGAGCACATTAAAACTCCATATTGGACCTAGACCGCGCGTCAAAAGTCTGATTACCCCAAAACCATACGGTTATGACCACCTTACTGGACTTGACAACCACCTTAGAAATCAAGTCCAAATGATATTCTAAAATGCACAAATTGAGCCCGGAGCGAAGTATGTGAGAAACGCGAATATCGTTAGGAAATGAACTAAAACTTAGGTGAATTGAGTCATTCGCTTGCAGGCTAAATCTAAGGATTTAGACCATCAGAATCTGACCCAATTACACCCTTATATCAGAAAAAATTTCTAACACATGTCAGTGTACTTGTGGCCCTGGTCGAGTACCGGTGACCGTTGAACTGAAACTAGTCCCCCGCGGCCAATCCACTGTTTCGATCGGACTACGATTTTAACCTGGCGTAGATCCAGTGTCAGGGAACTTAACCTCGACTGTATGCAGGAAATGGGCCTCCAGGTGGGCCCTGTTCATCAGAAACGGACACCCTTTGGCTATAACCTAAGTATATCATGGCCCTTAGGCCATTTACACCAATTATGGGCCTATATAAAGCCCTTAAACCCACCTCTCTCTCTCCCACACGAATTTCTCCAAACCCTGGGAGAGAGAAGAGAGAAAAGGAGAGAAAAGAGGGAGGATGGAAGAGAGATTCTTGAAGATAGTTGTCGGGATCTTCTCCCACCACACCACACGCCGATACACCTCTCTCTTGCGCTACACAACTTATTTTGATTCTGATTTGGGTAAGAAATCCTAACCCTAATCTTTTTTAGGTATCCAAATAGGTAGATCGACAAAATAGCTAACATATTTCATGATTCAGGTAGTCATTGTGCCGTAAACAAAGACGTAGTGTTCAAACTGATCTCGATACGAGCATACCGATGAAAGGTGCAGACTATTAATGTTTAGGTTATAGTTTTCAAGGCTTTTAATGTCAATAATGATTTATGACTGACTTGCTTGCTATCACATGTGCCTAGATACGATGTTTTCAGTATCTTACACATATATATGAATTATGTAAAATATCATACATTCCATGAGTTTGTTGAAATGTCTGAATGAATATGGAATTATGATTTATGCTTGTCATGCTTATTAAATTGAAAATCCATGATCGTTATATGTGTGGTAACTCCTTTGTGAAAGGATTCGCCATAATATAGGTTATAACTAATATATTACATGTATGTTGTAGTGTGTAGTCTAGGTGTTTGATAAAATGTAAGAATGAGTAATTGTTTGATGAAATGTATTTATTAAAGGGGTTGGGATGAGATCCTCAATTACCTTAGTGATTCGAATAGATTTTCCCATGTAATTTACATTAGGCTTAATGATTTATGTATGAAATGTACATGTGTGATGTCATGTTCACTATGTGTTTATAGAATGCTCAAATGATTGAAATGTATGAGTTGGTTGCTAAATCCTATTATGACTACTATATGGGAATGCTATTACTTGGAGTATGATTGGGGCTACGATGTAGTCCAGGCAATCGGTAATGGTTTACGATCGGTGGCTAAACTATTTTAGCCACGACAGATACGTTCGAAGATCCGAGTCGTATGCTAATTGTCGACAGTGGCTAGGCCACGAGGAGTGCATATGCGCTTTATGTTGATTAATTCAACGTACACTTGTACCAGTCGAGCTTGTCAAATAACTCGATTGGCCTAATGTATATTCACCATGTATGGACGCTATTGTTTGAACCTAAGGTACCAAACTTACCAGTGAAAACCTCATTTAACCTTGGTACCACGATCCGCTAAGACTCATGAGCTAGACATGGTGGTGTATGAGACACCGTGGTCGAGCTGTCAGCCTACGCTGGGGTGACGAGCCTCCCCGTAGTGACTAGTAAGCAACACAAACTCATGAGCCGAATATGGTGATGTATGAGACACTGTATTTGAGCTGTCAGCATACAATCATGTGACGAGTCCGTAGTGACCTTGAGTATACACTACGACTACGCTAAGGTGACGAGCCTTCCCATAGTAACCTTGAGTATAAACCAGGCCTGCGCTGAGGTGACGAGCCTCTCCGTAGTAACCTGGAATGCCTATCGTATGTGACTACTAGGATTGACGATCCTAGATGGATCAATGTTTGGGTTAATGATATAAAGGGACGTACCATAGCTTCCCAATCCTGCTGTATGAATATGCTTAATTAAGAACTTGGCTAATCACACACATGCACAACATTGCATGTGCCTTTGGCGTTGGAGTTAAGCACAACGGGAGGTGCATGCAGCGATTGTGAGATGATGTCACAAAGGGAGAGCAGGCAAGGGCATACATTGTTAATAGATATCATCATTGCATTAACCAGAGTACTTAGGAATACTTGTTGTATTGTTTTATCATTACTATTTGGCTGAATTGATAACATGTTAACCTTTGTTTTATAGTTCCACTGAATTAGCTGCTCATTTCGACCTGTGGTGGTATTTTTAAAACACCATCCAGGCACTAGTTTAGTTGCAGGTGATGGCGAGGTCTATATAGCAGTGTTGAACTTCGTAGGCAAGGAGGAAGGATTCTTCAACATTCAACTATCGGGGAGATCTATGTAGATCTCATACCAATGCGCAGGGACTACTGAGATACTTGTTTGGTTGAACACATTTACTTTCTGTATTTTTATATGGTTAGAAACAACATATAAATATATTTAACACGGTTTCATACTCATACTCTAAAATTTGTGAAACATTTTCATAATTAAATGTATATATTTTAGTCTTCAGCTTTCTTAATTATGTTAGCTTTGGATTATGATATGTTGTTTAGTTTAATCCCACTCATGTTTCAATGCACTCATAACAATCATCATTATCTGTGTTGCACAAGTGATGCATTGAAACTTGGGAGTTGAGATTTGCTCAACCCCCGATTTTCAGGGCGTTACATAACGCTAAATATTAACATTAATGTTATTCTAATTTTATCATCAGTAGATTATTAATTATAAGGTTAGTATTAACTAACAATTATTTCTTATCAACATTTCACTTCTAATATCATTATAAATTAATTATAAGAATTAGATTTTGACTCTAAAACAAGCCAAAAAAATAGATTAATGGGTAAAACCCTATACCTAGGTAATCCAAAACCTTAGGTTAAGACCTTAACCCTAAATAATGTATAAAACTTGTATCTGACCATATGATTTTACAATTTATGGTAGGATTTGGTTCTAATAACACCTGCATTTCCTAGCGACACTAATGGGCGACTCGACACATAAGGTGAGGACTCACCCTTTGAGCTTCCCACTTAAATTCATTAACCAATAAATGATGCCTTAATCCTTTCCATTCAATATCTCCTAAGTTACTTGATTTTGCTACTTAACTTATTATGTGAATATGTGAGTATGATAATGTGATGCGCACCTGATTCCTATGGTAGATGATGGACATATCTCTTTAATTATAACATGCATGAACGATTTGGTGATAATATGTTATCTTTAGTCGTACATTGTTAATTAACTATATGTTTGTCAGTTGGGATTGGCTGATGTAATGAATGAACCTGTCTCGAACTCACCAGCTTGCGGTCCATATATCACACTTTTCCTTACATGGCTCAAACCGTATACTTACCCTACGTGACTTGGATCGTTTATTTGCCCTTTGTGGCTTTGACGGGTCATTGGTGCCCTTTTGTGGCTTACTGGTTATAGTCACATATCTTGTTCGTTTCCAAGCCATCTTGCAGTGTTCATTCGTACCATGATTTTCGAGTGGAGTGGGTGTTTGCTTAGCAATTTCCAAGCCATCTTATGGTGTTTACATACAATATGATTTTCGGGTGTTCTAGAGTTTGTGTGTTGTTGTCTCTTCATCTTGCGGTGTTCATTCATACCATGATTTCTGGGTGGAGCGGGTGTTCGCCTAGTGATTTTCTAGCCATCTTGCAGTGTTCACGTATGATATAATTTCTGAGTGGTTTAGAGTTTATGCGTTGTTGTGTCTTCATCTTGTGGTGTTCAGTCATAGCTTGATTTTCAGGTGGAGCGGGTGTTCGCTTAGTGATTTTCTAGCCATCTTGTGATGTTTACTTAAATATGATTTCCAGGTGAAGTAAATGTTTGTATGTTGTTTTCCTAGTCATCTTGAGGTGTTCAGTCGTATCATGATTTTCAAGTGGAACAGGTGCTCGCTTAGCGATTTTCTAGCCATCTTGCGGTGTTCACGTATGGTTTGATTTTCGGGTGCTCTAGAGTTTGTATGTTGCTTGTCTCTTCATCTTGCGGTGTTCAGTCATGATTTTTGGGTGGAGTGGGTGTTTGCTTAGCGATTTCCTAGCCATCTTATGGTGTTCACGTACAATATAATTTTCGGATGATGTATACGTTGTATGTTGTTCTCTCTTCATTTTGCGGTGTTCAGTCATACCATGATTTCCGGGTGGAGCAAGTGTTCGCTTAGCAATTTTCTAGCCATCTTGTTGTGTTCACGTACGATTTGATTTTCGGGTGAAGTAGAGGTTTAAAGCTTGATTTTCTAACCATTTTATGGAGTTTATAAGGTTGATTATTTGATTGTCTGGACATATTTCCTCGCATTGCAATTGTTATTGTATTTTTCTTGTGATGAGATTATGTTGATTGGTTTAATTTTTCAGTATGTGATTATAATTATGAATTGCCCTATTTATTATGTCTATTCTCATGACTTGCGATATGTATTGGATTATGAATGATGAGTGTGCAATCTTAGAGAGTACTCCTCACTGCGATAGCCATTGACGCTATCAAACCATAACGTTGATGCAGGTGTAAAGCAAGTCGATGTTGTTCACATGGTTTCTACCGTATTCCACCTTTCAATATTGTTGTGATTTACTTTATTTCACATGTAATATTTTTTTCATTTTGTAATTGTAAGAATGAGGACATTAGTTTGTATAAGTCATTATGGGCAGCTTCTTGTATATTCCAAATGTAAATGAAATTTTCTTTTATGCTGAGTTGTCCACTGTATGCTCATCTGCTTACTCTGAATGAAATTTAAAAAAAAAAATGTGTACTCGAATTTGACCATCCTTTAAGGTTAACACTCGAGTTTTTGAAAAACAGGTCATATACTCGGGTCCTGAAAAGTCAGGGTGTTACACCTTGTAATTGGTAAATATATGACTTATAGTGTTGTTTCATGCTATGTTTTTATTGGTATATTTATTGGAACTAAATCTTTGTCAAATACTGACAAAAAGTGGGAGAAAGATCAAGTCTGACCAAAACAATAAATTCTATTTTGCAAGATTTGTTTGTTCTATAAAGGGATTGATGAAGATAAGGGAGAAATTATGGAAGAGCATTGTTAGTGTTACATGTCTTGAGTCATATATTTAAATTTGTAAATTATTCTAATCTTGGACATATAATATTTTGTGTTGTTTTAGTATGTCATTGGT
Source organism: Magnolia kwangsiensis (assembly GCA_037074715.1). NCBI lineage: Eukaryota > Viridiplantae > Streptophyta > Magnoliopsida > Magnoliales > Magnoliaceae > Magnolia > Magnolia kwangsiensis. Next base: position 115,699,015 of record CM073571.1, on the reverse strand, counting down.
TTGGACCATAATATTATTGAGGTTAGGTTTTTGTTAAGGAATTGATAAAGGGGGAGATTGTTAGTGTACAGATTTATACATCTTGTATGTTAATCACATGAGTTTATGTGTCATGTAGTCAATTAAGTCCTTAGAAGTTAAAGATCAAAGACATAAGAAGACGTGACCATTAAGGAGCAAAGAACAAGTAAATACAATGCCTTTGTGACCCTAACCCTTAACCCAAAACAACCCATTGAACCTCTAGATGATTTTGATCATATAGGTAATTATTGTCAATCATCTCTTAACCTTAGGAGCCTAACTGGAACATGATAAATAAGTCAACAAGAGGTGCAAAGCTGTTATCACGCCCCAAACTAGGAAACTGGGCTCACAAAATTTTCGATCGCCGAATCCGGCGCTGACAGCCACTGTAGTATCCCATTTTCGGCTTCCGGTACCCATATACCAGGTTCCGATCCTGGTATGCTACAAGGAGGATTTCTAATATCCATTTGATTCGTAATGAGCATAACACAAGTATAACCCACTAACAATAACCACAAGAACACCACAAAATTCACTATGATAAAAAACTTTAAGTACAATGCGTAGGAAAGGGAAATACAAAATAGTGACAATAACAAAAAACTCCAGAAGCTCGACTGCACGCTCCAGCTGTGACGAGACTAAGACTGTGTCCTGGCGTCACCAGCACACATCAATCGTGCATAAACTTATAAAAAGCTTAGAGGGCGGTGTAAGTGTGTGCGCAATACGAGTGTGCAAAGAATGCAAGGTCAGAATAATGTTGTACTATGCTGATGAGCACATGAACGTAATCAACTGTACCAAGGCTATGCGGTGCAAGATATGAATGCGATCGGCCACATCCAGGCCATGCGATGCAGAATGCAAGTCAAGCATGTCAATCCTCATCATATATCAGTACAGTTCTCATTTTTGAATAATCATCGGGGTCTAGTACACTCTATGTCAGCTTGTCGTCCCTATCCGAATGCACAACTGGGAGAGCGGAAGAGACCTCACTATCCACCTACCAATATCGGGCCCGGCTCGTCGATAGAGAACCAATTTCTCAAGCTGGTCAAACTCAACCTAGAAGTTGCCCCCTCACTCAGGCAGTTAAGGTCACACCCCTTTCCAACCGACCACGACACAGTGGGAGACGCGGCCTACTGGTATACGGCCCTCGCGTGCTCGTGTATCCACTCGGTCTCGACGTTGGAGTCATCCTCTGGTACCATCGGGTTTAGGAATTTTCACTCAGGGATATCTATGGCGCCCGTATGCTAGAACCAAACATTTTCGGTATCCAATCCATCCACCCATGATGCATCTGTGGAGGCTATGGCCCTGATGTCGCTAGGGCATACAATAATCACAATCACACAAATGCAAGTGCATGAGTCACATTACCAGTCATCCAACAGTCCTACGTGTATCATGCACTCATGTAGGAAAACTCCACCTATCAGGGAGTCCATAAACAGTTCGTCCGAAGGCATATGCTATGATCAGTCACTTCTCATATCAGTCATACATATGATGCGTATGATAATGAATCATGAATCTATACTAAACATGTATATAGAGATGGGCTCTGCGTATAACTGAGATGGGCCGAGACAACCTACTTACTACAAGTATGGGCCTGTTAGTGGGCCTTAGGGAGGGTGACAATGCGGGCATTTAACCGACGTCATCTTTACAATGTGGGCATCTAACCATCATTGTTCCCAAGGCATTACTTGCTATAAATATCATTATATGCCATGGAGGGATCACGCATTGCAATGGACCTAATTACACCCAATTGGGCCTTAAGTACATTAATTGGGCCGTATCATATGGGCTTTACATTCATCAAATGGATCACCTCAATGAGCCTCACCAATGGGCCTTAGGTCCTTTGCAATGGGTCATAACCCATGGGTCGTAGAATTTATTAAAAATGAGCCCAATCACATGAGCTTTATGTGCATCAAATGGGCCTAATCATGTAGGCGTTATATATACCAAAGTGGGCCTCAACAATGGGCCACAAATACATCAAATGAGCCTACACACATGGGCCCATATATAACAAAGTGGGCCTTAGTGGGTTGGCCACAAATACATGGTTGGACGGTTTGGATGAAACTCATGCATCATGGTAGGCTCCCAATTGGGCCCACTGTAACATTTATTTTCCATCCAATCCTGGGCCCACTGAAATGCTTATTTGCCACCCAACCTGTTGGTAAGACCACGTGAGCAAGGGCTCCACTATAATGTTTATTTTACATCCAACCTATTGATAAGGTCTTGTGGCAAGGGGCCCACCAAAATGTTTATTTCCCATTCAAACCTGTTGATAAGGTCATATAGACCCAGGGCCCACCGTAATGTATATTTTCTACCCAACATGGGCCCACTGTACTATTTATTTGTCATCCAAACCTGTTCATGTGGTCACGTGGGACCAAGGGCCCACGATAATGTTTACTTACATCTAATCTGTTGATAAGGTGGCCCCACTGTAACGTTTATTTGCCACCCAACCTATTTATAAGGTCACACGGCCATGGGGCCCACTGTGATTATTATTTTTTTTTTTTTTTTTTTTTACACACGCACACACATACCTCACACACTCACGCCACACGCACACCATGGGATTTCAACACCGTGAGTACTCGAACCCTTGACCCAGTGTTGAAACTCCAGGGAGTCTACCACCCGGGTAAGAGTAAGGACCCAAGACCCACTGTACTGTTCATTTGCCATCCGACCGGTTCATATGGTCATGGTCAGGGGGCCCATCATGATATAGTTCTCAAATCCAGTCCACCCATTATGTGTGTGTCACCTGGCTGAGGGTTCAGACCAAGTTTCAGCCGCATCCAAATTTCCGGTAGGCCCCACCAAGTGATTTTTATATGTTTTACGCATGTCTTCAAAACATTTTAGATAGTATGGCCCACCTAAGTTCCGTATACAGCTGACTTTTGGAGCGAACGCATCATTAAAGGGGACCTATAAAATGAACGGCATGGATATAGAACATACATAATGGTAGGGTCCACAACTGGAGCCAAAGGGGCCTACCCTTTTTTTTTAACGTTGGACGTCCAGAGGAGTCTGGACGTCAAGGCAGCACATGCATGCCATATAATTTTATTTTTTTTTCCTAGGTGGGACCCACATTAACCCGATCTACCCTATTCATTGTATGTGTCCCAACAAATTAGGCGCCCAAACCAAGTTTCAGGTGGGTCCAAGCTTCTTGTGGACCCTAGCAATCATTTTTTTAAGATTTAATGGAAAATACTAGCATTCTTAATGCCACGGCCCGTCAGATAATTGGATTGATCTCATTCTTTGGCTCAACACTTAAAATGATGCAAGGGTTGGGATGGACGGCTTGGATCATGTATAAACATCAAGGTGGGGCTTGCATGAGTGGCCTATTCTAAAAGAATACCTTTTTCTCTCTTCTTTTTTTTTACATGCAAGTACACACCCATGTCAGTGCACACACTCCAAGTTAACCACACCCGTCCAGCATCCAGGGACGCTGGACGGTATGGATAAAAACATGCATCGTGGTGGGTCCCACATAGGACGTGGCCCACCATATATATATAATATTAATATAATATAATATAATATATGCATATATATGTGTGTGTTATGCATCACTTCACCCAAAAATGTGATGGACCACACCGTTTGATGGATGGAGTAGATTTAACATGAGTTGGTGGGGCCCACTTCATTCTAGGGGAAGGATAAGAGAGAGAGAAAGAAAGAGAAAAGAGAGAGAGAACAAGAGAGACGGTAATGGAGAGGTGGGACCCCGCCACTATGGGCCCTCCATTGATACAACACGTACGTCAAGTGGGTCCCATAACAAGTGGGCCCTTAAATCATGAAATCAACGGTGGAAATTCAAAGATCACCCACCTCTAGGCCTTCTCCTTGCTCCCCTAGCTTCCTTAGCTCCTTGCCTTCGGGTTTAACGGTGGATGATGAGATCTAGATGGTGAGGATAAGAGATAAGAGAGTGGGCCACACTTGGCCTTTGAGATTTGCTTGAAATGTTGGGATGTATGGAGCTTGGGAGTTGCTTGGAGAAATGAGAGAGAAAGAGTGAGGGGATGGGTTAAAGGGATGGGTGATGTGGTGGTTGTAAAAAAGGGTATGGGTTGAGTTGAAAAACTTGTAAAAGAGGAATGATGAGGGAGGAGAGAAAGTTGACTTTGGGTAGCTTATGTAAAAGGGAGGTATGGGCATGGCATGGGTTAGTTGTACTTGACTTGATGTATGATGTGTACTTGATTGATGGGATTGATTGATTGATTGATGGGACATCTCGTAGAGATTCCCTCGTAATCCGCAACATGTGGTGTTTCTTTCAATTGAACGCGTGCCTATATTTCTACCCTGGGTATCGGGTCGGTGCGCGAGTCATGGCGTTAGAACCACGGCGACGGCGCCGTTGCTTAGGTAAAGGTTTCGAGTCAAGTCGACTCTGATATGCGGGACTCGGCTTAGGTTCGAGCGTAAACGTCGAATACAGATCGAAGGTCGTCGGAATTTGACCAGAAGGACCGTGGAAGAATATGAAACGGTACGAACTAGGACACGGGTCTTACAGCTGTTATGAAATCATATGCCCAAAAGAAGAATTTTGTGAGGAGTTCAATCTCATTAAGTGATCCTCGATTGGTCTTGATCAATCGGGTTCGATCAATCGAAGGTGCCCAAAAATGTCCAGCAATAAATTAATAATTTTTTAGAATTTCTTAATGCTATCAAGTGATCCTCGTTTGGTCTCAATTGATCGAGTTCAATCCATCTAAGGTGCTCAGAAACATCCAGTAATAAACCACTTATTTTTTAGAATTTCTCAATGTCATCGAACCAATCTTCAATCCCATTGAAAGGAATTCAGTTGATCAAAGGCATCGCTTGATCAATTGAACCAACCATTTTTTGCCCATTTTTTTATCATTGAAACTTAGTTCCTATATATAGGGCATTTAACATTTTGGCATTTTTATGAGTTTTTAGTACAATAAAAGCTTAGGTCATTCCATGATCATATCTCTCATCCCAAGCCTCTTTATCTATGAGATTTATCTTCCTTATGATTTATCACTTTGAAAGAGGATTTCATCCTCAATGATGAAGATAAACTTATTCTCCACCTTATTCTAAAGATTAGACTTGAACTAATAGTTAAATCATTGTCTAAACCCTCTAGAACTGAACCCCTAGGCGTTACAACTTCTCATTAGCTAAGAGATTCTACCCATCTTCCCATCACCTTGGTACCAAAATGAGCATCACATACAGCTGAAGCATTGGCAACGCATCAGCATCACGATCGAGAGAGAAATGGGAGTTGATTGAAGCACGAGAAAGCATCGATCTAGTAACTCGAGAAACCACTATAAAAGTGGCTCAATCTGACAAGTAAGTTGTCATTTATAAGATTTCATGTACACTCATTCCTTGTATAGGATTAAGTGTAAAAGTTTGAATTTCCAAACTCGACTAGTTTCTTGTATAGGACCTTAGTTCTTGTGTAGGACATTGGTTCTTATATAGGACATTGGCTATTTTGTAAGACCTAAATTCAAGTCCTTATATATGCCACCGGACATGGGTGTGTATATGTTAGTCTTCGTGGGATCCTCTGATAGGAATAAACATAGACTAGGACTAAGGTTGTTCGTTAGCCAATCAAAAACCAACTAAAGTCTAGTGTGAGAGCTTTCAGCGAGAGTGTATGATGGTAGGTTCTTATATAGGACTGAGGTTCATAGTGAGTTTAGAGAAAACCACATATAGTCTCTTACGGGAGTCCATCCTTGTGTAGGATTGTAAAGGTTAGAGGTGCACCTAATTTAAAATATCTGATAGTAAAATTTGGTACACTCATGGGTTGAATGCGTCCACCAGGAGTCAAGTAGGGAAATCGATCCACTATACATGGTTGTGTTTGGGATTGTCTTTGAGCACTTGTTTAATTATGCTTATATGATTGAAAGTTTAGTTATATGTATTTATGATTAGATGATTACTAAGAGTTAGATAAGTAGCACTTATGGTTCAATTTATAATTTTGTCACATGACAAGTGCGAGTGTGCTAGAATTGAATGTGCGGCTCAATTCAAACTTAACAACTATAAACCCAAGCGCCAAGATAGGCAACTACAGAGTATATGACCGAGATCGAATAAGATCGGTTGCCTATTCAGCCACTCACACAGTATGTTAAAATGATCAGACAATGTTAAAAAGATCGGTTCATCCTCTACTAATGGGTTACACATTTGCCTTCCTTACGAAAGGACTTTTCAATACAGATAAAGGAACAAGAAAGGAATTCTTATAGTCAGTTGTGGAGAACAGCTGCAAAACATTTTCCTAGTTGGAGAACTCTGATTAATGTGAACTGAATCCAGCATATGAGTGTAGGTTCCAAATTACAGTTAAAGTTAACAGTTACTTGATTAACATAACCATTATTATTCCAATTTTAAACTGACATTTTCAGAAAGCTCAAAGGTCACTATAGGGGTTCGTCACCCAGCATAGGCCAACAGCCCAGGCATAGTATCCCATACCATAATTCCTGGCTCAGGAGACTCTACAATAGGATGTTTAAAAGTAACCTCTTCAACTAGTGGTCATTCACAATTCAACAAGTGGAACTTACCATCACAGGGTTATATAAAAATAATCTATCAAGCCGTAAAGGGCAAATAGTCAATCAAAGCCACATAGGGCAAATTGTCCATTTAAGGATACGATAGAAATAGATCGTCTCCACAAAGGTATAAGTGATCCAAAAAATGGCAAGTCCATGACATAATCTTAATTAGCTCATTACATAATTTGCCACTAGTTCAAGGATATTTAAAAAAAATAAAAATAAACAAACAAAAAAACACCATAAAGTAATATCACAAGTGGTGAAACAAGCCACGTACAATATCGATAGCACTTACTCAGATAAAGTCTTCAATTTAAATCAAAATAAGAATATTTGAGATCACTAGCATGTTCGAATACTTAAATTTAATTTAACTATCCATTATTTACGAAGAATCATTCAAATAAAAACTATTAAAACAAGTGTTATATAAGATTCCGACTGTACATGTGAGGCCAATGGGAAGACTTATGGACAAGAAAATTAGGGGAAATGAAAATAAAGTTACTCGGAATAGCTATTATATTTAGAGGAGCATCAACCCTACAAATGCAACAACAAGGGTACTTAGTCCGTATACCAATACAAAATTAGATATGAGACATGGATTAGATATTGTTTCATCTTAATCAAGCTCCCTACACCATTAATGTGGTGGGATTTGATTGGAGGGTAGGCCACTATTAGAGATGGGGCCTATGCAAAACACGTTAGAAAGTTATATGGCCAAGTACTCAACTAGGCCCGGCCTACTATCCGATCAAATCTTGCTACGTTAAGGCGTAAGGGACCCATATCATATGCTGTACCGTTTCGTATGCTTTCGCGGTCCTTCCAGTCGAATTCTGGCAACCTTCGACCTGTATTCGACGTTTGTTCCCAACCCTGAGTCGGGTCCCACACACCGACGTCGGCTCGATCCGAGACTTGTATCATAGTAATCGCACCGTCGCTGCGGTTCTAACGCCATGAGTCGCACACCAAACCGATACCTAGGCTAGTAGATGTGGGCTTACGTTCGTTCTGAAGAAACGCTGTGCGTTGCAAATATCGAGAGAATCTCTACAACACATCACATCGATCACATCAATCAAGTACACATCACTCCCATCACTCACACCCATCCCCAAGTACAGCCACCCTCTCCAAAAGTCAACTTTTCTTACAACAAAAGTACTCCCTTACATCACTCACCATCCCTCTCATCCCATCACTCCACCTCACCCTTCTCTCTCTCATTTTCTCTCCTATTATTCCAAGAAACTCCCATGGAAGCAACCTATGTCCAAGCTCTCCATGAGAGAGCTAGTGTGGCCCACCTTCCTACTATAAAATCCAACCTTTAGATCATCATCTCAACCGTTGAAAATGTCCTCTTGGAGCTTTAGAGTGCATAGGCGGGAGAAGGAATATGCGATCAAGGTGGGTGCTTCTCTCTCTCTCTCCCTTTCCTTTTTTTTTCTCTCTTTATTTTGTGTGTGAAGATGTGATTGTGTGGCCCACTTAATGAGATGTGAGTTGTCCAAACCGTTCACCAAATGGACCTCACTTTGATGTGTGTATTACCCATGTCATCCAACCATTTGGGTGGCCCACCTGGACAGCATGTCCATAGGTGGGGCTCACCTTAAATGTATGTTTTAAGCAACTGTCCAGCATCCAAGGACGCTGGACATTGCAACTTGAAGTGGGAGCTGACAGAGGGTGTATTGACGTCCAAAAAGAAGGGGTTTTGGATGGGTTGCTCATGCAGGCCCCACCTTGATATATGTTTCTAATCCAAGCGATCCATTTCATTCCCCAGTTCATTTTAGGCGTAGAGGCGAAAAATGAAGACAATCCAGTTTTCTAATAGGCCACACCATCAAAAATCATGTGAAGACATGCTAAATATATAAAAGTACTTGCTGGGGCCCACTTGAAATTTTTTATGCAACTGAAACTTGGACTGAACGGTCCACCACGTGGGACACACACAATAGACGGATTGGATCATCTTATTGTGGGCCCCATATTCGAAAAAAGAAAAAAAAAAGAAAAAGAAAAAGGGACGCTGGACTTTGCATGCATGATTTTGGAATTTTTTTTAGAAAGAGAAGGATATGGGTCCATAATGGACCCCACCCATGACGTATATGTTCAATCCATGCCGTCCATTCACTTTTTTAGATCATTTTAGGCGTTGAGCCGAAAAATGGATCTACTCCAGTTCCCTGGCAGGCCACACTAGTAAAAATCATGTAAAGACATGCTTAAACATATAAAATCACTCATTGCGGTCTACTGAAAATTTAAATGCACCTGAAACTTGGAATGACCCGTTTTCTACGTGGGACACACAAAACAGACGAACTAGATCGTCCTGTTGTGGGCCCCACATATGAAAAAAAAATGAAAAATAATAAAAATGTAAAGCTGCAGCAATAGTGTCTGCTGTTGACGCTGGAAAAAGGTGGACCCCACCACAGGCCCCACCTTGATGCATGTCGTACATCAGCCCCATGCATTTAGTGGGTCCCATTTAAAAAATGGGTCACCTTCAAAAATCAGCCTTATATGATACTCAGGTGGCCCACGTCATATGAAACAGTGGGATTGAACGTCAACCATTGTAACCCTGTTTGGGTATTACAGAAGTTTTGGATTAATATGAAATTTGTTTCCCCTTTTCATCCAGGGCCGTGTGATCCTATTAACGGGTTGGATTGTAAGTAGACATTGTGGTGGGCCCCACGTGGAACCCACCATGAATTATGTGTTTTATTCACACCATCCACAGCTGTGGACGGTGGAGCCTACGCTGATGTATGTGTTACGGTGGGACCCACCTTGGCCAATGTGTTTTATCCACCGTCCGGATGGCTGGACGGTGGGACCCACGTCATGATGTATCTGTCGTAACCACGCCGTCCACCAAATGGTGGGACCCACACCATGATGTATAAGTTTTTTTCCAGACCGTCCATCTGATGGACGAGCAGCACCAAGGTGCTACTGTGCTTGGATGTCAGTGTATGGACGTCACGTGCACGTGGGTCTCACCACAAGGTATTTGTTATATCAAAACCGTCCATCCACTGGACGTGGCCCACTTGGTACAGGTGTTTCATCCCAGCCGTCCATCTATTTTATTTTTTTATTTTTTTATTCTTTTTGGTGGGCCACCCGTATGCATGTCTCCCAACCGTCCATCTGGACAGTCTGGGAGGGGCGTACCATGTATGTATGCGTGTGTATATATATATACACACATTATATTTTGATGGGCCCACGTGGGACCCACCTGGTATGCGAAGCTGTTGGCTGATGTACCTTACATAAGCTATATTACTGATATGCTTTGACGTTAGCAAGCTAGTGGGGACCACCATGATAACTGCATTTCATATCCAGGCCATTCATACAAGCCTGGACGGTCCTGTGGACCCGTACATGAGGTATTTGTTATATCCTAACCATCCAATTCACTGATCGTGACCCCACCATGGCAGCATGTGGAGCCCACTTTAATTTAATGTAATCCATCCTCACCATGCAGATCTTGGACGGTGAGAGTGGATTGACAGTGTACCTCATGTCAGCAGTATTATTGTTATACCTGCAGCAGTAGCAAGCCCCCTAGGCCATGCCTTTGATGTATTTGTTGGTTCTAAACCGTCCAGATAACTGGACAGTGGGACCCACCATTGATGTATTTATTCTATGTCCCCACTGTCTATCAGGTGGACCACACCGCAACCAGTGAGGGTTGAACGTCTACCGTTGAAATCCCTTTTGGGTGAGTTTTGGATCTAAATGCTTTTATTTTTCCTCCCCAACTAGGTCCTTGTGATTGTACAAACAAATTGGGTGAGAAATAAACGTTATGGTGGGGCCCACCTAGCCTTATGTATTCTGTATCCCCGTGAGGCCCTACCATGATGTATGTGTTTATCTGTGCCATCCAACATGACCCACCTTAATGTATTTAATTCATCCACATCGTCCAAACAGTGTTGGACGGTGTTGGACGTGTTTGGATGGTGCCGGGTTACATGGACAGTATTTAGGTGGTGCTGATTTACATGGAAAATGTTTGGATGGTGCTGGCAATGTTTAGACAGTGCTGGACAACGCCAGAATGATGTTGATTTGCATGGATAATGTTAGGATGGTGGTAAATCACTTAGTCGATGTTTGGACAGAGTTAATCATCATTAGTGGGCCATGTACCTCATGGAGTGATAGTATACTATGATACACATGTTACACCTACAACCATTGAAATAATTCTGGTGTGGTCCAACCCATTTGAGGCCCATTGGTGCGATCCATCCATGAGACCCATCATGATGCATTTTTTGCCCGTGTGCGGGGCCCACCTGTTGTATTTTTAGCACATGTGATGGGGCCCACCTATTGTGTGTTTGAAGCCCATGAGCTATGTCCCGTTGTAATGTATTTGGGGCCCATGGGACGTGGCCCATTTGATGTATTCGTGGTCCATGTGACTTGACCCATAGTGATATGTATCAGGCCCTTGCATGAGGCTATGGGCTCACTATATGTTAGCTCTATATAGGCCACTGCTTGGGAGCAATGCTGGTTAGATGTCCACATTGATGGAAAATGATGGTTAGATGTTCTCATTGTACCTTTCCTTAGGCCTTGTTAGGCCTATTCTTACCGATTGACCGATTACCGATCGAGACCGATTATTGTGACCGATTACCGATCGTGGCCGATTATCGACTGACGTGGCTGATTGCCGACTCTACTTGCCGTGGCCAATTAACCGATTACCGATTGTCGAGGCCGATTATCGTGATCGATTATCGATCGTGGCCGATTGCCGATTCTGTTTGTCGTGGCCGATTGACTGATTATCGATTGAGGCCGATTATCGTGACCGATTACCGATCGTGGCCGATTGTCGATTGATGTGGCCGATTGTCTATTCTTCTTGTCAGGGCCGATTACCGATTCTGATTTGTCGTGGCCGATTGCTGATTATCGATCGAGGCCGAGTACCGATTCTGATGGCCGATTGCTGATTATCGATCGAGGCTGATTATCGACCAGGGCCGATTACCGACTTTGATTTGTCGTGGCCGATTGCCAATTCCGATTGTCGGGGCCCAATGTGATGTACATGCGACCTGTATTTGAGGCCTGACGTGATGTGTATTCAGCCCATGTCTAATGCCCAATGTGATGTATATTGACGCCTAGGTGATGAGACTCATTGTGATGTATTTGAGGGTCAGGCGAAAGAGCCCATTGTGATGTATGTTAGGCCCATGAGCAAGGCCCACATGTTGTATACATACAACCCTTAAGTAAGGCCCATTGTGTTGTATATTAGGCCCTTGTGTGAGGCTGTGGGCCCATTATATGTTTGGATCTATGTGGGCCATTCCTTAGGGTAATGTTGGTTAAATGTCCACATTGCCGAGGCCGATGGTTGATACCGATTATGAGTATATGACTGCATAGCACCATAATACATGCCCATAAACATCATCTGCATGTTTGTTATGAGATATGATTGACCATTGCATATGTCATAGTGCTGGTTGTTATGAGACTCCCTGATAGGCGAAGATTTTCTCACATGAGCGCACGGTATGCGCAGGATTGATGCATGATTGTACTGTGTGATTCATGCATCTCGCATTTGTGTGACATGACCACCGTACACCCTAGCGACATCAGGGTTGTAGCCTCCACAGGCATATCGTGGATGGTCAGATGGGATACTAAAAATCTGTTCTACATGGAGTGCTATAGATATCCTTAGGTGAAAGTCCCAGAACCCTCTTGGTTCCAGAGGTTGCTCCAACGTCTAGACCGAGTGGGTAGATGAGCACCGAGTGCCGATTACCAGATGGTTGCACTCTCCACTATGTCGTGATCGGTTGGAAGGGGGTACGACCTTACCTGCCTGAGAGGAGGGGACAATACTAGGCTGAGTCTGACCAGCTCGAGAAATGGGTCCGCTATTGACAAGTCGGGCCCGATATTGGCAGGCGGATAGTGAGGTCTCTTCCACTCACCTTGTTGCGCTCGATGGGGCGGCAATTTGGTATGGAGTGTAATGGACCCCGGTGATTTCCCAGAGAGAAACCGTATTGATATGTGGACTTATCGAGTAGGAGTTGCATGCTCATTCATTCATTCATTCACTATCCACTTGGGCTGGTGGTGCGCAACTAATTGTTGTGTACCTTCATTACAGCAAGGATTTCGCTTGGGCGCGCGACCAACCTGAGATCAGGAATTTACCACGTTGAGTCTGACTATCCAAATTTAGGTATGGGACTGGTTTGGATAAAAGTCCATGGTGACGGACCCCGTAGCCTGCGATACTACTTACTATCATCCCGACTTCACACTCCGAGCATGGTCATTTCATTCGCATCGCATATTGCATTACATTCGCAGACATATGACATTTTGGGTTGCTATGTTTCTACATTTATATGGCCTAAATAGACTTAGTAGGATTTGTGTATTGCATTGCATCCTCGGCATCTGATATTTGGTTCTTTATGACTCATTATCGCATACTTATTCTATATTGTGTATTCTGATATTGATTGACTTATAGACTTGTTCATACTTCCGTTTACTCTGTTACCGTATGATTTATATCTGGTCAGTATTTCTGTTTACTCTGATTATTCCTGCTCTTGTCAGTGTTTCTGCTTATTCTGATATTGTATGATTTATGGATGACTAGTAATTTCGGTATTGTATGATGATGGCATTGTATTGAACACTTAACACTTACCTTATGCACACACTTACACCACCCCCTAAGCTTTCTATAAGCTTATGCACGATAGATGCGTGCAGGTGATGTTAGGTTGCACCAGTGTTGAGCTTGGAGCGTGCAGTGGTCTTCTGGAGCTTGATTCTCTATTTATGTATTTCCCTTTTAGTATTGTATTCAAATGATTATATTAGTGGGTATGTGATGATGATGTTGCCGTTGTGAATTGGGAAATCTTGTGGTTATGCTTATTACTAGTTAAATGTACATTGAAAAAAAAAATCCTCCTTGTAGGATCCCATGATCGAAATCTGGTATATGAATGCTAGAAGCCGAGAATGGGGTACTACGGAGGCTGTCGGCACCGGATTCGACTATCGGGATTCCTGTGAATCCGATTTTTCGGGTTTGGGGCGTGACAGTCCATGGGGATGGCTTACCATCCAATCAAATCCCACCACGTTAAGGGTGGAGGGAACTCGGTCTATAGGGGCAATACCCAATCCATGTCCCAAAACTTTATGTGGCCTGAATGTGGTTTTGGTGGATGTGGATTGCATCTTGCCACTAAGACGTAGGCGCTTTGTGGGGCCCACCATGACTTATGTGTTTTACCCACATCGTCCATCTATTTTGACATATTATTTTAGAGCATGAGCCCGGAAAGGGGGCAGATCCACAGCTCAAGTGGGCCACACCATAGGAACTGGTGATGATGATGAGACTCGCTATTGAAACATTTCTAAGGCCCACCATGATGTTTATTTACCATCCATCACATAGGCGTGAATGAAGGAAAAAACAAATATCCGCTTTGATCCAAACTTTTGCTACTCAAAAGTTCTTACTGGTGGAGCCACAAAAGTTTTAGATCAAGTTGGTATTTGTATTTTCCCTTATTCATGTCCAAAAATCTTAAGTGCCACAAAAGTTTTGGATCAAGCTGATATTTATATTTCCCCTTCTTCCAGATCCACGTGACCTTACCTACAAGTTGGATGGCAAATAAATATCATGGTGGGCCTTAGGAAATCTTCAATGGTGAATGTCATTATCCTCATTGTTTTCAATGTTTTGGTCCACTTAAGATTTGGATCTATTTCATTTTTAGGCTTATTCCCTAAAATGAACTGGAAAACTAATGGAGGGTATAGATAGAAACACATACATGTTGTTGATAACCCCATAGCCATAAGGTCGGGTATCATGCCCCAAACTCGGGAACCGGGCTCACACAATTTTCGATCGCCAAATCCGGTGCCGACAGCCTCCGTAATACTCCATTCTCACCTCCCGGCACCCATATGCCAGATTCTGATCCCGGGATCCTACAAGGAGGATTTTTAATATGATTTTTTTTGTAAAGGAGCATAATCACAAGCATAACCAAGTCACAAAACAGCATCACCACATCCACTATAATAAACTATTTAAGTACATTGTGGAAAGGCAAATACAAGAATAACCAAAAGCTCCAAGAAGATCTGTCACAACTCCTACCTCAATGTTGCTGCGACCTAACGTCACCTACACACAACGGTGGTGAATAAGTTTACAACGAAGATTAGAGGGCGTGTGCGTTGTGCGCAATGCATGTGCCAAGTACACAATATCAAAGTAAGAGAAAATACTGGTAAGTCTATGAATGTTATCAGCCATACCAAGGCTATGCGATGCAAGGCCTATGTAGTCGAATGTCGTATGCAAGATGCAACGCATGCATGTTAGTCCTCATCAATCTACATATCAATACAGTTCATCTCTGGAATATCACCGGGGTCCAGTACACTCCACACCAGATTATTGCCCAAACTAGATGTGTAACCATGCAAGTGGAAAAGACCTCACTACTCGCCTGACCAGTAGTCTGCTAATATCTACCCGGCTCGTCGATAGTGGACCCATTTATGAGCTGGTCAGACTCAGCCTAACATTGCCTCTTACCCTCGGGCGGATAAGGCCACACCCTCTTCCAACAGACCATGACATAGCGGGAGACGCGGCCTACTAGTATTCGGCACTCAGGCGCTCATGTATCCACTTGGTGTAGACATTGAAGTAACCTCTTAGTACCATAAGGGTTTAGGAGCTTTCACTCACGGACATCCGAAGTGCCCATATGCTAGAACTAAATATTTTCAGTATCTAATCTAACCATCCACAATGTATCTGTGGAGGTCACAACCCTGATATCGCTAGGGTGCCAAGTAATTATGTCACACAAATGCGAGATGCATGAGTCATACCATCTAGTCATGCATCAAACCTGCACATACCACGCGAACATGTGAGGCAACTCCATCTCACAGGCAGTCCCATCAACATCTCAGCCCAATGGCATATGCTATGATCAATCACTCCTCATAACATGCATACAAATGATGCGTATGGGCATGTATCAAGATATTATACTAAGCATGTTCTTAGTGTGTCCTACTAGACTAAGTACACTAGCATAATTATCAAATATAGCAGGCGATGATAGGCCTTAACCGGTATGTCACTTACAAGAATAGGGGCTGAACGATATGCCCCACTAGACATATAGAAGTCTATATGGAATGGTCCATGTTAGACTATCATAACCTATTCAAGGTACTAGCATATCACATATCCTAAGGTGGGGTCCCCTATAAGAACGGTAGATCTAACCCACGAATTAAAATAAGCTTCAACAGTGGATGTACTAAATCTAATAGCACATATTCTTCCATCTACGGCAAGAGGTGATTCTTATGACTGCACAACAGGGTGAGTTGAGAGGGTGAACCATGTACAATCAAGTGGGCTTCCTCGCCCTCTCTATCATGAAATAAACTAGGCCTTCCTATGGGGCCCGATATAAATATAAGGTGGGCTTCAGGGTTAGATAATTCCTAAAAGGCATGGTGGAATACACCATCATCAATGGGGGCCCAACTATTTGGGTTAGCCCAATGGGTATTACTAACATCAATGGGGCCCAACGATTTGGGTTAGCCCACTAGTGTTAGGCTGGAAGTGGGATTAGCAACGAGCCCTAGGATAGTTTACAACAATGGACATTTAACCACCATTGTCCTAAGGTGCGGTTCATTTAGGATTGGAAATCAAGATCACAATGGGGCCGTCAGCCCTTAAAACCTCTAAACGAACGGATGGTCCATGTGTATATCACATACATCATGGTGGGTCTACATATGGCGGTCCATGTTCTACTTAAATGAATGGATAGTGTGCATATAACACACATATCATGGTGGGCCTCACACATCATAATTGGGCCTCACACATATAATGGGCCACATCACATTACAATGGGCCACACATATCAAATGGCCCTCATCACATGGGCCTTACACATCACCATGGACCTCATCACAATGGGCCTCGTACAATCACAAGGGGCCTCATACAATCACAAGGGGCCTTACACATCACAATGGGCCTCATCACATCAGCAAGTGGGCCTCACATACAACTGGTGGGCCTCACCTATAGCTGGTGGGCCTCACACACAGCAGGTGGGCCTCACCATCCCATAGATGGGTGGTGCGGATACAACACATGCAGGTGGGTCCCACCGTCCCAATCTGTTAGACGGTGTGGGCATTGCACATACATCAGGGTCCCACCGTCCTAGCTGGACGGTGTGGATAATATATATACATCACACGGGTCCCACCGTCCCAGCTAGACGGTGTGGATAATGCATATACATCACGTGGGTCCCACCGTCCTAGCTGGACAGTGGAGACAAAATAGATACATCAAGTGGGTCCCACCGTCCCAACTAGACGATGTATGAAACACGTACATCAGATGGTCCCACCATCCCAACTAGACAGTGAGGATGAGGCACATACATCAGGTGGGGTCTACGTAGGTGGCCCACCAGCTGGACTAAGTTCATATTTGTATTTTCCCTTCGTCCAGACCTGTCCAAACGGATAGGCAGCAGGGCCTACCTGCTAGATAAACAGCGTGGATAAAATACATCACAGTGGTTTGTTGGCATTGGAAGGTCGGATACAAATACATCACGGTGGGCCTATGGACCCTGGACAGTGGGCAGCAAGGTGGGCCGGTCCTACTGTTTGGACAGCCATGTGATCCGCCATTTGGACAGTGTGGATAATACTCATACATCATCAGGTGGGCCATCATATGAGGGAAAGAGAGAAAAAGAAAGAGAGAGAGAGAGAGAGAGAGAGAGAGAGAGAGAGAGACGTGTGGTGATGGAGGGAGCTACGCCACTATGAGCTCCCTTTTATGATACAATGCATATATCAAGATGGGTCCCAAGATTGTGTGGGCCCTCTCATTAACAAATCAAGATGGGGATGTTATCCCCACCACAAATCAAGGGTCTAGATGACTCCTTATATGTTGGATATCAAATAAACATCATGGTGGGGTCCATGGAGAATTGTCCCATCATAGGATTCATATACGTATCATGGTAGGCCATTGGCTGCACCTTGGGCCCAAAATGGGATTCATACCATCAACCAGTAGGCCCCACTTGGGCCATCATCAAAATCAATGATCTAAACCTATAAGCACCCACCGATTTCTTATCTTCTTTAGCTCCTTGGACTCCTTAGCTCCTAGGCTTTCTCTTTGGTAGAGGATGATAAAGTTTGGATGGTTGGATGGTGAGATCTTGGGATAGGTAAATGGGTCTTCTCTTAACTTCTCTCCTTAGTCTTTTTCTCTCTTGGTTGCTAGGGATTTGGGTAGAGAATGAGATGAGATGGAGTGAAATGAGAGAGGAGTGGTGTTGTGTAAGAGGGATGGGATGAGAGGAATGGGTGTGTAAGAGGAGTAACATTAGAAGTATGGGTTGTGTTGACTTTTGGATGAGAGAGGGATGGGTGTCATGCCTTGTTGGTAAGAGAGGGATGGGCTAGGTATGGGTTATGATGGCTTGTACTTGATTGATTGATGTGATAGATTGGGTAGAGATTCCTCTCTCAAGATTCGTAACGTGCGGTGTTTCCTCAAAATATACGCGGGCCCACTACTCCTAGCCTGGGTATCGCATTTTTGCGCAAGACGTGACGTTGGAACCGCGGCGATGGTACGATCGCTAGGGTATAAGTTTCGACTTGAGTTGACTTAGATCTTCGGGATGTGACTTAGGGTCGCACGCATTTACTGTATATAGGTCGCGGGTTGCCAAAATTCGAGGGGAGGATTGCAGGAGTTGGTGGAACGGTACGGTACCAAGATACGGGCCTTACACCAGTGCCAACCGGGAATTCCCTTCCATTTTATATGAGTAAAAAAAGAATTGCATGCTATTCGAGTCCCCTGTAATGACGGGGCTAATAGGGAATTCCCTTCCATTTTACACAAGTGTTAAAAAAAAAAAGAAAAAAGAATCGCATGCTTTCTGGTCCCCTTCAATTTTGCCATACAGAGTAGGTGACCTTGGACGGTCTATTTATTCCTCCTAATAACGAGACGTTTGTTATGTTCCAACATCACATAAGTATTTTACCCTAAGCTTGTTTGGTCCACCTTCATATCCATCGTCCATCATGTGGGGCCAATCTTTGATGTGAACCATTCATTGTGTGGGCCCCACCTTTAATGTAGGTTATCCATCATGTGGAGCCCACCTTGGATGTGCGCCATTCATCATTAGGGACCAACCTTTAATGTTCACCGTCTATTATGGAGGGCCCACATTTGATGTTAATCATCCATTGTTGTGTGGAGCCCACCATCAATGTTATTGTCCATCATGTGGAGCTCACCTTCAATATCCACCATCCATCTTATGGAGCCCGCCTTTAATGTGAACCATCTATCATGTGGGCCCCACCTTTGATGTGGGTCAGCCTTCATGCGGGCCCATTGTGGATGTGGGCCACTCATCACTAGGGTTGACCTTTGATGTGGACTATCCATCATGTGGGGCCCACCTTGATGTGGATCATCCATCATGTGGGCCCCACCTTCAATGTGATTTTCCCATCATGTTGGGCTCACCTTGGATGTGGGTCATTCATCATTAATAGCTGACCTTTGATGTAGACCATCCATCATGTGGAGCCCACCTCGATATGGGCCATCCATCATGTGGAGCCCACCTTTGATGTGGATTGTCCACCATGTGAGTCCCACCTTTGAAGTAGGTCATCCATTTTACCAACTCGCTTTGGATGTGGGCTATTTATCATTAGGGGCCGACCTTTGATGTGGACCATCCATTATGTGGGTCCACATTAATATGGGACATCTATCATGTGAGCTAGAGTTGGGCAAAACAGATCCAATCCGGTGGATCCAACCCGATTAGAACTGAACCAACGGTCTGGATCGATGTGGACCAAGTAAACCCATCTAGATCAGAAATCTTTTCGGGTCCAGTTTGGATTAGTCCTGATCCGACTCGACTCGATCTAGAATCTGATCTGAGTGGATCCGATTCGTACCATTTCGATCCAGACTGTGTCCAATGACCATTTATTTTGTGTCGTTCAAGTTCATGGAACTAAAAATCCAAGCAGCAAAAGTTTCCAGAAAACATAAAAGGAACTTCGATTCCTCCTGAATAAGCGGTCCCTCTAATATGTCCCTTTACTCCATGACCCTCTTCCATTCTCCTTCAAGTGTCATCGAGAGGATGTCAAAAAAAAAAAAAAAAAACAGCAGGGGCACAACCGCATAAGAGACAAGCCAGCAAATGGGAATCATATTAGCGTATCAAAGGAGAGAGGAGGCCTCGACATAAGGTCATTGAAGCTTTTCAACCTAACTGTAAGACCCATGTCCTAGACTGCACCGTTTCGTATTCTTCCGCGGTCCTTCTAGTCGAATTCCGACAACCTTCGACCTGTATTCGATGTTTAGGCACGAACCTAAGCCAAGTCCCGCATATCAGAGTCGACTCGACCCAAAACCTGTATCATAGCGACCATGCCGTCGCTGTGGTTCTAACACCGCGACTCGCGCACCGACCCCATACCCGGGGTAGGAGATGTATGCCCCCGTTCAATTCGAAGAAAACACCGTGCGTTATGAACACATCACACATCAAGTCAAGTACAACTAACCCATGCCATGCCCATACCTCTCTCTTACACAAGCAACCCAAAGTCAACTCTCACATCACTTCATCATCACTAAACCCATCACCCATCACACCTCACCCATCCTTTTTCACCCATCATTTCACTCTCTCTCTCATTTCTCAAAACCTCCCAAGCAACAAAAATCTCCACACGTCCAAGCATTCCTAAAGTTTTTCCAAAACACCAAGTGTGGCCCACCCTCTCATCTCTCATCCCCACCATCAAAAGTCCATCATCCATAGTTAAAAGCGAAGGCAAGGAGCTTACAAGCCTAAGGGAGCAAGAAGGAAGGACTAAAGGTGGGTGATCTTTGAGTTTTACCATTGATTTCATGATTTGTGGGTTTACTTGTTGTCGGACCCACTTGTTGTATGTATTGTATCAATGGAGGGCCCATAGTGGCGAGGTCCCTCATCTCTATCACCATTTCTCTTGTTCTCTCTCTCTCTCTCTATCTTTTTCTTTCCCTAAAATGAGGTAGGCCCCACCAAATCATGTTAAATACACCCCATCCATCAAATGGTGTGGCCCACCACATTTTAGGTGAAATCCACCTTCCATGGTGGGACGATGGGAAGATCCACATGTTGGATTAAATATATATATATGATATTTATATTTTATAATAATAATATGAATATACATGTACGGTGGGCCACGTCCATGTGAGACCCACCATGATACTTGTGTTATTCCAAACCGTCCAGTGTCTAGGGACACTGGACGTTGCCCATTAGGGAGCGTGGCTAGCATTGGTGTGTGTACTGACGCTGGGGGGTGTAATGAGCTTGGGTAGGCCACTCATGCAGGCCCCACCTTGATGTATATTTATAATCCACGCCTTCCATTTCGTTTCTCAACCCACTTTAGGTGTTGAACCGAAAAATGAACTCGATTAGATTTTTGGGTGGCCCCTAGCATGGAAAACAATGTTTTTCATCTCCACAATCCATTAAAACCCACCCTGATGTCTCTACCTATCAAAAATATGCTGCACATTGGACTTGTTTGATTCGTCATGGGCCACAGAATCCAGTGGTCGGATTGGATTTTTCATATGCGGGGCCCACATGGGAAAAACCACAGAAATTGTGATTATAAAAAAAAAAACCAAAGGCAGCAGCAACTACTGCTGCTACTGACACGAGACGCAGGCAGCGCCTGCAGCTGCCTAGGAGAGCGGATGAACGGGCTAGGCCCACGGGTCCCAGCTGTGGGCCCCACCGTGATGCATTTCGAACATCAACACTGTGTTTTGGGTGGGCCTCCCCCCTGGCCACGGGTCACCCAAAAATCAGTCGTATGCGGAACTCAGGTGGGCCACACTGTCTAAAATCATATGAATACATGCCTAAAACATATAAAATCACTTGGTGGGGCCTAACTGAAATTTGGATGCAGCTGAAACTTGGTCTGAACCCTCAGCCAAGTGGGACACACCTAATGGGTGGGCTGGATTTGTTAACCACATCACGATGGGCTCCCTGGCCCACGTAACCTTATGAACAGGTTGTTTGGCAAATAAACATTACAGTGAGCCCCCCCTCCCTGACCGTGTGGCCTTATGAACAGTTTGGATGGCGCATAAACGTTACAGTGGGCCCCATCTGACGGCTCCACCGTGATGTGTGTGCATGGCCCCACCATGATGTGTGCGGGCCCACATTACAGGCGACAGTGTTGAATGAACACCCACCGTTAAAAACATCACAATGGGCCCCCAGGTCTGTGTGACCTATCCACAGGTGGATGGAAAATAAATATTATGGTGGGCCCCCTATTCATGTGACCTTATCAACAGATTGGATAGGTAAATAAACATTATGGCGGGCCTCACATGAAGCTCACTTGGATGCATATGGGCGGATGTATTTAGGCCCATCTTGATGTATTTTTAGGCCCATTATTGAGGCTCACTTAGATACATATGGCCTGATGTGTTTAGGCCCATCTTGATGTATCTTTAGGCCCGTTATTGAGGCCCTCTCTGATATATATGGGCTCATGTATTTAGGCCCATCTTGGCATGTATATAGGTCCAATGTTGAGGCCCACTTTGTTATATATGGGCCCATGTGTGCAGGCCATTTGATGTGTTTATAGGCCCGTTGTTGGGGCCAACCTTGATATACATAGGCCCTCATTATGAGGCCCATTTGATGTATTTGTGGCCCATTATTGAGGCCCACTTTGGTATATATAAGGCCTATGTGATTAGGCCCATTGATGTACATAAAGCTCATGTGATTGGGCTCATTTTAATGCATTCTAAGACCCATGGGTGATGGCCCATTGCAAAGTACCTAAGGTCCATTGGTGAGGCTCATTGAGGTGGCCCACTTGATGAATATAAGGCCCATGAGATACGGCCAATTTGATGTATTTAAGGCCCAATGGGATGTACCTAAGGCACATTGCAATGTGTGATTTCACCATGATTTATTTAATGACATTTAAGGTGAACCGAGCCTTGTGAGCAATGATGGTTAGATGCCCACATTGTCAAGATGATGTCGGTTAAATGTCCGCATTGTCACTCTCCCTGAGGCCCATTGGTCAGCCCGTACTTGTAGTGAGTAGGCCATCTAGGCCCATCTTCATTATACAAAAGCCCATCTTTATATACATGTTTAGTGTAGATCCATGATTCATGATCATACGCATCATATGTATGACTGATATGTGGAGTGATTGATCATAGCATATGCCTTCGACGGACTGTTTATGGGCTCCCTGATAGGCGAAGTTGCCTTACATGAGTGCATGGTACACGTAGGACTGTTGCATGACTGGTAGTGTGACTCATGCACTTACATTTGCATGATTGTGATTATTGTATGCCCTAGCGACATCAGGGCCATAGCCCCCACAGACATCGTGGGTGGCTAGGTTGAAAACTAAAAATGTTTGGTTCTAGCATACGGGCGCCATAGATGTCCCTGGGTGAAAATTCCTAAACCCGATGGTACCAGAGCATGACTCCAACGTCGAGACCGAGTAGATACACGAGCGCGCGAGAGCCGTATACCAGTAGGCCGCGTCTCCCACTATGTCGTGGTCGGTTGGAAAGGGGTGTGACCTTACCCGCCTGAGTGAGGGGGCAACTTCTAGGTTGAGTTTGACCAGCTTGAGGAATCGGTCCGTTATCGATGACTCGGGCCCGATATTGGCAGGTGAATAGTGAGGTCTTTTCCACTCTCCCAGTTGTGCGTTCGGATAGGAGCGACAAGCTGGCTAGAGTGTACTAGACCCCGGTGATTATCCAGACTAAGAACCGTATTGACTTGATGCTCTGATGAGGAGCTGTATTGATATATGGATGAAGATTGACATGCTTGACTTGCATTTTGCACCGCATAGCCTTGGTACGGCTGATTGCATTCATGTATTCATCAGCATGATTTTGTATTTTTCTGACCTTGCATTCTGAGCACGCTCTTATTGCGTACACACTTACACCACCCTCTAAGATTTTTATAAACTTATGCATAATTGATGCGTGCAGGTGACGCTAGGACGCAGCCTTAGTCTTGTCATCATTGGAGCGTGCAGCCGAGCTTCTGGAGTTTTTATTATTATCACTATCTTGTATTTTCCTTTTCTACACATTATACCTAAAGTTTTTGGTCATAGTGAATTTTGTGATGGTGTTCTTGTGGTTATTGTTCGTAGGTTATGCTTATGTTATGCTCATTATGAATCAAATGGATATTAGAAATCTTCATTTTAGCATCCCAGGATCGGAACCTGGTATATGGGTGCTGGGAGCCTAGAATGGGATACTATGGAGGCTGTCGGCGTCGGATTCGGCGATCAAAAATTTTTTGAGCCCGATTTCTGAGTTTAGGGCATGACACTAACCCATCTCACAAAATGAATTCATGCAAATATGGCAAAGATGAAAGGAAAGTAGCACACCACTTTGACATCAGGATATGGGCTTCAGTTCTCTAGAGGGTGGTACCGAAAAGCACCCAACTCTTTTAAAAGAGAGTATTTCTTTTATCCCTGGTTAAGAAGATAAAAGACCCAAACTGCTGCCGACCGTCCATTTTTTGTTAAGTGATGGATTTGTAAAAATACAGAAGTCAGCAATTTTCACGTTTTGCGTAAGAAGCTCCACTGATTGTAGAGACAAGGTTTGATTTTGCATAAGTGCTCCTTCATGTCAGGGTCACATCATCATTGATTTTGACTTGAAGTCTTTTTGTTAGATGTACAAGATCACCCTATCAGTAATATATTTAATTATGACCATCCATCTGGATTATTACTAGATGAATGGTGCCGATCACGATCATCTGGCCCATTTACAGCTGTGGGACCCGAGGACCATATTCGAACGTGGATGCGCAGGCTACTAAATTGTCCTCTCCCTCCTCTTCAGTTTCTCGTGCAGGTATTGGTTCCCATGCATGATCCGACCCTCCACCGCCATCAGAACCAAACATAGCTTTTCTAAACTCACTCTGGCGTATAGAGCCGCTCATGCATATGTCAGCACAAGAACGGAATGGAATATAGATCCAATCCACACGTCATAAGGGCACAAATATATTTTTATAATTAAAAAGAATAAAGTTTGGTCCACCGATCGGATGACCAAATTTTTAAAAAAGAAATCTACAGATTAAAACATGTGGGGGAAGTTTTTAAGTTATCCACATTTCTTAAACAATTGGGGCCCACCTGAAGTTTTAAAAACTATTTGGAGATTAAATCTATGGATTCAGTTGATTGACGGCTAGGATATTTTATATCCATACCACTATGGTGTAGAGATGGTGTAGAACAATGGGCTTTGTACACACGTGTGGCAATAGTACCTCCATGAACAATAGTCAGTTTTAAATTATTCAAAAAGAAATATTTAATACTCTCTCGAAGCGTGATAGATGATACTCAGGCAATTAGAAATTACTCAAAAATGCTTAAATAGGATACAAATAATTCAAATTAAGCCGTTCAAATTACTGGAATTAATTGACATGTACCATAAGGTCAGGATTTCTTTCAATGTTTTCATCTATATAATAGAATTCTCTATATTTATTGGATAGTTAGAAAATAAAAATATTCAATGCTCTTATTGCCAAAAAAATGTATCCACGAATCTGAATTTACAATTATTAAAACCAAAAAAAAAAAAAAAAACCTAAATACAATAAGTATTACAAATTTAACGGTTTAATTTGTGTTAAATTATGCCACGTATGCCATTTCTAACTGCATACATATCAAGTGTCATACTCAGCTAGAGTATGAAATAACCCTCCTTATTTTAACAACAGTTGATCGTATATCTTTAACTCAATCACAATTACTTTAACTAACCATAATTAACCTGAGCAGTTTATATTCATGCCATCTCCCTCAAGCTTTCTTCTTGACAAGGAGATTAATGAATTTGTGAGTTTGATAGAAATATTTGCATTATCATGGAAGCACTATGGTAGAGGAGGATAAATAGGCCTAGAACCTAGCAATTCTGGGACTTCTGCAGTTAAGTCCTTCTACACGGTCCTCCAAAATCAGTCTCTGTAGCATGTCATGAATCCAGTGGTTATATTTGGAGGTAGCTGGACATTCATGAATCCCATAGTCTTCTAGGATATTCTAGGAGAAATTCTTCACACGGTTGGAAGTCCAGTGGATTATGCCTCTAGTTGGAGAGCTTTTTTATCAAATGAAGCATTTCAACCAATCAGGAAGTAAGAAAAGGACTATGGCATCTTGTTCTCATGGCTATTCTAATCTGGACCGATCTGAACCGTGCATAATCCGATCCGACTCGGTTTTCCTGGCCGAGTCGAACTCGGATCAAATCAAGCAAAGTTCAGTTCAAATCGGACCGAGTCAGGTGACCTGGATTTGGTCTCGGATCGAATCAAGTTCAATTGAGATTTCGGATCGGCCCGAGTTGGACTCAATCCAATTCGATCCGAACCGATGCCTAGCTCTAATGTGAGCTCACCTTTGAAGTAGACCTTTCATTGTGTGGACCCCATCTTCAATGCGAATAATCCATCATATGAGGCCTCCTTTAACATGGACCAAGAGACAAGTAGAAAAGTAACAACTTCAAAAGTTAACAACAAAGAAAAAAATATATATAGAGAGATAAATAATAGCTTTTAAAATTTACTTTTATAATGATGCTTACCAAACTAATTTAGTGGACAGTTTGGATTCATGAAAAACATAAGAAAATAAATAATGTTTATTGGGAAACCTTGTTTTTAAGAAATTGCAGGAAAGGAAATATTATTTTCCTTATTTGTTTTTTAATAAGATTTTCATAAAAATTTAGAATATATTTTTAAGTTTATTATTTGACAAAACAAAAAAATTTCTTGAAAAGATTTTAGGTAGTCACTGGCACATGCAAGATTAGCACATGTGACACGTGGCATATGTGGGATGCTTAGAGATGAATAGTTGGACATGTGGCATACACGGCATGTGTGGGCACTTAAATCTGAATTGTGACATATGCACATGGTAAATGTGAGGTGTTTGAAGTTGTACGGTGGCACATGTGGCATAAGATATGCATTGGCATACTTGACATGTGGCCACTAAGGCTAAATGATGACACTTATGTACATTGACACCACTGGCATGTGGCACATTTAGAGAATTGAAGATCGATAATGACATGTGTGGCACATTGGTGCATGTGGGGTGCTTTGCACATGTGGTGCACAAGTAAGATGAATAAGGGTACATGTGTTACAATACCACATGTGGGGCACAATAGAAGATTGATGGTGACATATGTGGCAAATTAGTACATTGTAGGCTCGTTGCACATGTGGGGCATAAAATAAGATGGATGGTGGCACATGTGTCATAGTCACACATGTAGGGCTTGTGGGGCATGACTAAAGATGGACAATATCTCATTTGGCACTTGTGACGCATGTGCGGTGATTAAACATGGATAGTAGTGCATTTGGGATTTAACCCTTGAGAAACTCATTTCCCTTCCACCATGGAAAAATACATTGCTTAGAAGTGGAAGTGGAAAAATAAGTTCATTTATTTTCCTACAAACATAAAAAGTGAAAAGTGATATTTTCCATAATTTCTCACAAAGAAAATCTTATCAAACAATAGAAAGTGAGTTTCATGAGAAACATTATTTCATTTTCCATACTTTGCATGAATCCAAATAGGAAAAAAATAACTTATTTGATGGCATCCAAGAAGGTTGTAATTGTAGAGCAGTATTTTACTTTTTTTTTTCTAATGGTTCATTTTCTAGGTCTACATAACTAGAGTTGGGCATGGGATGACTCAACTCGACTAGACTCGACCTAAACCAAGTTACCTTGTAACTCGACTAGACTCGACCTAAACCCTACTCATTCAGACTCAACTTGATCTAAAACCCGACTCAACTCGGCTTCATGTATTATATATAAAAAAACTAATTTTATGTTTCACCGTAACCCTACCCGCTGCACCCGACCGATCTCCCTCGCTCATCCTCCTCCTCTCCCGAGCCCAACAGCCAGCCACGACCACCACCACCAGCTACCAAGCATCCATCCATCCATCCATCCATCCTCCTCCTCCTCCTCCTCCTCCTCCTCCTCCTCCTCCTCTCTCTCTCTCTCTCTCTCTCTCTCTCTCTCTCTCTCTCTTTCTCTTCCTTTCCACTTCCTCCCTCATCTCTCGAGCCTGGCATGCAGCAGCTCGTCCGGATGATCAGCACCCACCTGACCACCCGGCTTCACTTAATCAAGGTAATTATAGAGTTTTATTTTATTAATTTTTAATTTGGGAGGATTTTTTAAATTTGGTATGGTGTGTGTGTGTCCGGCCTATCTCGGGTGCAACCAACTTGGTTGTGGTGTATCCGGGCTAGTTATGGTGTATCCAAGATGGATGTGGGGGGTGTGTGTGTGTTTGGCTTGGCCTGGGTATAGAGTGTGGACCATCTGGTGCGGTCGGGCTAAGTGTGGTGTGTTGGGTTAGGTGTGGACCATGGTGCATCCAAGTTATGGCTCAAGTGCGGTCTGGCTAGGTGTGGTGTGTTGGGTTAGGTGTGGACTGTGGTGCATCCAAGCTGTGGCTCAAGTGCGATCGGGCTAGCTCGGGTGTGGACGGGCTGGTCGTGGTGTGTACGGGTTAGCTCGGGCTGAGCCATTTCTAAACCCTAAAATAATCCTAACCTTAAACCTAAATCCTAAACCCTAAACCTCAAACCACCTAATCCCTAACCCTAAACCCTAAACCCTAAACTTAATCCCTAGACTCTAAAACCTAAACCTAATTCCTAAACCTTAAAACCTCAACCCTAAACCTAATCCCTGAACCCTAAGCCCTAAACCCTAAAACCTAATCCCGAAACCTTGAAACCTCAACCCTAAACATAATCCTTGAACCCTAAACCCTAAATCCTAAACGGCTAATGTGTTTTATTTTTTTGAATTAAACAATTAGTGGTTTATTTTTATGAATGATGGATTACATTACTTATTGTTTAGCTTGCTATTGTGCATTAGTCAATTAGCCTAATGTGTATGGATTACATTACTTATTGTTTAGCTCATTATTGTGCATTAGAAATTGGGCTAATATGTTTTATTTTTATGAATTAGATAATTAACTACCCATTTGAGAATTTCTATGTGGACGGACATATATATAGTGTGTTTTTGGTGGCATAGAAATCACTCAAATTGTCCTATTTGGACAGTTCAAGGTTATATAGATAATATGCTTTCATATAACTTATTTAAATGCTCATGCCTGGTCTGCACTCCATTTTCCCATTTCTCTCTACATATGTTTCTTCCTTTTTTTTTCTCATGTCAAATATATTCACATTGTTTAGATATTTGGCATGGTAATGAAATGGAAGATTAACTTATTTAGACAGACATGGGGAGATGCTACTAGAATTTTGGTGAGGGCATTTAAACAGAAATATGAAAGTATTACAATCTATCCAACCTTGAATGGGTGACTAATTTAGGGTTTAGCATAAACTTTTAAGGTAATATAGTGTTAATCCGATTTACTATCTTTCAATTAGTAGATGACTAGTGAGGAAATTTCCAATACCCCTGACAGTTTGTTAATCACTTTGCCAATGATCTTGAATGAAGGATTAAGTCTACAAGATGAATATGTGCTCATTGATATTAGTACCTCACAGTCACAGAGTTAGTAAAAGCAAAAAAGAATAAGATTGGTAGTGTGGGAAGATTTTAAAGAAGTAACCCTAAAAACGGCATGATGAAGATACAATGTAAGTACTGCAAGGCTCAAAATGTTAAACAAGTATATGGGTCCACCACAACTCTGAAGAAACACATTTTGAAGTGTTATAAAAAGTGAGAAGCCAAACCTCATACTAACAAACACTTTCATTTGCCCAATCTTTCATAAACCATGTGAAAGAGTTGATAGTCAAATTCATTATTGCCAATAGAAAAAACCATTTCATATGAAAGAGAGTCCATCTTTTTTTGAATTAGCCAAAGTCCTTAACCCAAGATACTAGAAGGTCTCCCGTATAATAATAAAGAGAGTTTGCATGAAGACGTATGCAAGCAAAAAGGTTAAGTTAAAAGGATAGTTGGCATCGGTTTCCCGAATCAACCTGACATCAGATTTGTGAATGACATCCTGTCACGCCCCAAACTCAGAAATCGGATTCATAGGAATCTCGATCACCGAATCCGATGCCTACAGCCTCCGTAGTACCCCATTCTCGGCTCCTAGCATTCATATGCCAGATTTCGATCCTGGGATCCTATAAGGAGGATTTTTTTTTATACATTTAACTAGTAATAAGCATAACCACAAGATTACCCAATTCACAACGGCAACATCGTCACCATATATCCACTAATATAATCATTTGAATACAATACTGAAAAGGAAAATACATAAATAGAGAATCAAGCTCCAGAAGACTACCGTACGCTCCAAGCTCAACACTACTGCAGCCTAACATCACCTGCACGCATCTATCATGTATAAGCTTATAGAAAGCTTAGAGGGTGGTGTAAGTGTGTGGACAAAGTAAGTGTCAAGTATTCAATACAATACCATCATCATACAATACCGAAATTACTGGTTATTCATAAATCGTACATTATCGGAATAAGCAGAAATACTGACAAGATCATAAATCATACAATGACAGAGTAAGCGAAAGTATGGATAAGTTCATAAGTCAATCAATATCAGAATACGCAATATAAAACGGCTATGCACTAAGGAGTCATAAAGAGCCAAATATCAGATGTCAAGGATGTAATGCAATATGCGATGCGAATGAAATGATTATGCTGGAGTGTGAAGTCAGGATGATAGTACATAGTATCACAGGCTACGGGGTCCACCACAAGGGACTTCTATCCAAATCAGTCTCATACCTAAATTTAGATAGTCAGACTCAACGTGGTAAGCTCCTGATCTCAGGTTAGTCGTGCGCCCAACTGAAATCCTTGCCATAACGAAGGTACACAACAATTTATTGCGCACCACCAGCCCGAGTGAATAGTGAATGAATGAATGAATGAATGAGCATGCAACTCCTACTCGATAAGTCCACATATCAGTACGGTTCCTCACTGGGAATCACCGGGGTCTATTACACTCCAAACCAGATTGCCTCCCAATCGCGCGCAATAAGGTGAGTGGAAGAGACCTCACTATCCGCCTGCCAATATCGGGCCCGGCTCGTCAATAGCTGACCCATTCCTCGAGCTAGTCAGACTCAGCCTAGCATTGCCCCCTCCTCTCGGGCAAGTAAGGCCACACCCCCTTCCAACCGATCGCAACACAATGGAGAGCGCAGCCATCTGCTAATCGGCACTCAACGCTCATCTACCCACTCGGTTTAGACGTTGGAGCAATCTTTGGAATCAAGAGGGTTTAGGGACTTTCACCCAAGGATATCTATAGCACCCCATGTAGAACAGATTTTCGGTGTCCCATCTGGCCATCCATGATATTCCTGTGGAGGCTACGGCCCTGATGTCGCTATGACATACAGTAATCACAGCACATAATGCAATATGCATGAGTCATACAATCAAGTCATGCATCAATCCTGCACAAACCGTGCACTCATGTGAGACAATCTCCGCCTATCAGGGAGTCTCATAACAACCAGCACTATGACATATGCAATGGTCAATCATATCTCATAACAGACATGCAGATGATACGTATGGGCATGGATCATGATGCTATGCAGTCACATACTCATAATCGGTATCAATAACCAGCATCAACAATCGGCCTCGACAATGTGGACATCTAACCAACATTGCCCCAAGGAGTGACCCTCACAGATCCAAACATATAATGGGCCCACGGCCTCACACAAGGGCCTAATATACAACACAATGGGCCTTACTCAAGGGTTACATGTACACAACAGGTGGACTCTGCTCATGGGCCTAACATATATCACAATGAGCTCCTTTGCCTGACCCTCAAATGAATCACAATGGGCCTCATCACCTAGGCCTCAATATACATCACATTGGGCCTTAGATACGGGCTGAATACACATCACGTCGGGCCTCAAATACAAGTCGCATGTTCATCACATTGGGCCTCGACAATCAGAATCGGCAATCAGCCTCGATCGATAATCAGCAATCGGCCACGACAAATCAGAATCGGTAACCGGCCTCAATCGACAATCGGCCACGATCGGTAATCGGTCACGATAATCGGCCTCGATCGGTAATCAGTCAATCGGCCACGACAAACTGAATTTACAATCGGCCACATCAATCGACAATCAGCCACGATCGGTAATCGGTCACGATAATCGGCCTCGATCGATAATCGGTCAATCGGCCACGACAAACAGAATCTACAATCGGCCACGTCAATCGACAATCAGCCACGATCGGTAATCGGTCACGATAATCGGCCACGATCGGTAATCGGTCAATCGGCCACAACAAGCAGAATCGGCAATCGGCCACGTCAATCGATAATCGGCCACAACAAGCAGAATCGGTAATCGGTCACGTCAATCGACAATCGGCCACGATCAGAATTGACCAATAATTGGCCTCGATAATCGAAATTGGTAATTGGTCACGATAATCGACCTCGATTGCTAATCGGTCAATCGGCTACGATAATCAGATTCGGTAATCCGCCTTGATAAGAATGGGCCGAACAAGGCCTAAGGGGAGGTCACAATGTGGACATTAAACCATCATTGCCCATCAATGTGGACATTCAACCAACATTACTCCCACAAAATGGTCCACATAGAGCCAGATGTATCAAGGGCCCATGGCCTCACACAAGGACCTAATATATATCACTATGGACCTCACTCATTGGTCGCTTATGCATCACATTGGGCCTTGCTCATAGACCTCATGTACATCACAATGGGCCACATCTCAGGGCCAAAATACTTCTCAATGGGGTCACATCACCTGAGCTACATCATAATGGGCCACATTACCTCGAGTAGACCACGTCACATGAGCCGCCCCAATGGGCCTCAAACACATCAAGTAGGTTGTATCAATGGGCCGCACGAATGGGCCTCAATCACATCAAGTGGGTCATATCAATGGGCCGCACCAACGCACAATAGGTGGGCCCCACCAGATGGTCGGCGTGGCTATAGAATGCATACACGGACGATGTGGATAAAACATACATCGAGGCAGGCCCTATGTAATCTAGATGGTTAGGATATAACACATATCATGGTGGAGTCCCCACCAACCTAACTTGATGGACGGTGTGAATTAAATCATGCGTCAAGGTGGACCACAGGTATAGGGTCCACGTCCAGCACATGGACGGGATGGTGTGGATTAAAACATATATCATAGTGGTCCCACCCTCAGGACACATGTGCAGAGGGTGGGTCCCACGGGCCTGATAACTCCCATGCACAACAGCACATTGTTGCTCGTCCATCAGATGGACGTGTTGGACATAACATAAACATCATGGTGCGGGTCCCACGCAACACACTAATGATGATATCAATGGTGGGTCCCACACAGCACTCTAATGATGATTAACACCGTCCAAACATTGCCTATGTAAATCAGCACTACCTCAAACATTAACAGAGTAATCACCAACATTTGGACACTGTCCAGCTCATTAGCATGGTCCAAATATTGTCCAGCGCTATCCAAATATGGGGGACGGTGTGGATGAAATACATACAACCCAGTGTGGTCCAGCACTACCCAAACATGGTCCAGTAATTCAGCACCGTCCAAGCTTTGAACAGTGCAAATAAGGAACATACAACAAGGTGGATCTCACCGTCCAGGTGAATGGACAGTGAGATAAAACATACACATCAGGTATGCCTCATAGCTATTGGCAGCGTGGGTGTAACACATATACACGTGGGGTCCACAGCTGCTGGCAGCATGGACAGGACATACATCACGGTGGACACCACCTCTGGGTGGTGTGGATTAAACAGATACCCCACGGTGGTGTCCCACCATCCCAAATGATGGACGGCTGGGATAAATCAGAAACATCACACGTGGGCTCCACATGCTTTCAACATGTATGTACAACACATACATCAGCGGCCCCACCGTCCATTGCTGGACGGTGGGTGGGTGCAATGCACACATCACGTGGGTCCACGTGGGTGTGACCCTCAGCGGATGGACGGTCATACACATGTATCAAGGTGGGTCCACGTGGTGTGGCCCACCCATGATATACATATATTATTATTATTATTATTATTATTATTATTATTTCTAACATGCAGTGACATCTCGTGGATGCAGAGATGGACGGCTGGAAGTGGCTGTCCCCACGTGTGGGTATCATACACACCTACCAGCGGGCCCCTAAAAGAATGGACGGTGTGGCTGAATCATGTCCATAGAGGTGGGTCCCACCGTACCCAAACCTCATGGTTGGCCTCATCAGATGGACGGTGTTGATGAAGACACGCATCACGGTGTTACTGCTATGGACCGTTGCAAAGGGACGGCTGGAAGAACACGTGCTTCACGGGGTCCTCGCAGATGGACAGTGTGGATGAAACCCACAGCACTTGCGGACGTCAACATCAGCTAAATAGCTGTTGGGTTCTACGTGGATATAGCCCACCTGTAAAGGATCAGCTAACATTTGTATTTTTCCTTTCACGTAGTCCAGCAGCCTCAGCTGCTGGACGATTTGCAAATGGACGGTGTATACCGTACGTCCATCAAGGTGGGGTCCACATACACGTGGCCCACCATTAACATACACAGATATTTAGGTGGCCCCACATCCTAGCAATGGACGGTGGGGATAGAACATATACATCAAGGCCAGTCCCACCGTCCAGGGACTGGATGGTGGTGGGTTCCATCACTACAGCAGGGTGGGTCCCACGTACCAGATGCAGCATGGCATAAAGTGGGCCCCACGCCGAGGATCAAGCTGCCATTTATATTATTTATTATTATTATTATTATTATTTATTTTTATTTTTTTATCACCCAGCGCCCAAGATGGGTAGCATGGATGGAACACCAATCAGGGCCCCACCGCCCAAGGCATGGATGAAAAGCATACATCAGGTGGGCCCATATAGCTCTTCACAGCATGGATCAAGTGGGCCACACCCATCACAATAGATAGAGAGAGAGAGAGAGTGAGAAATTGGATGGCGATGGAGGGACCCCGCCACTATGGGTCCCTCTTTGATACAATACATATATTAAGATGGGTCCCACCACATGTGGGCCCTTAAATCACAAACTTAATGTTAGGAAATCATAAAATCACCCACAAAATAAAGGAAAAAGAGAGGGAGAAAGAGAGAAAGAAGCACCCACCTCGAGATCTCTCTTTCCTTCTTCCGCCAATGTATGATGGAGTCCCAAATGAACAATTTCAACGGTTGAGATGGGCTTAAGATGGTGGGATTGGGTGGTAGAAAGGTGGGCCACACTACTATCTCCCATGGAAGCCATGGATATGAGTTGCTCCCATGGAGAGAATGAGGGAGAGATGAGAGAGAGTGAGAGAGATTGAAAGAGAGAGATGGGTGAGTGATGTGGTGGGAGAGAGGGAGGAGTGGTGTGTAAGAGATAAGGCATGGAAAGTATGGGTCTCTTTGACTTTTGGGATAAGAGGAATAGGTTAAGCATGGGTTGCTTTAATTAGTTGGTGGGAGAGGTATGGGTGAGTGATTTGATTGATGTGATTGATGTGATGTTGGATAGAGATTCTTTTCTCGAGATTTGCAACGTGCAGCGTCTTCCTCGCACTGAACGTTGGCCCACAACTCCTGACCAGGGTATCGCCTCGGCGTGCAAGTCGCGGCATCGAAACCGCAATGACGGCGTGGTCGCTATGGTAAAGTTCTTGGGTTGAGTCGATACGGGTTGACGGCATATAAATCAGGGTCGCGCGCAAACATCGATTAAGGGTCGAAGGTTGCCGAAATTCGACAGGGAGGACCGCGAAAGCCTACGAAATGGTACGGGCTAGGATACGGGTCTTACACATCCAATCAACAAAATGGGTATATGTTACTAACTGTCCACTACATTGATGCCAAATTGAGGCTCTTCAAAAGAATTATAAACTTTCATTATCTTGCACCTCCTCACATTAGTTTGATGATTTCAAACTGCACCTATAGATGCCTTGTGGAGTGGCGCATTGAAAAAAAATCTCATTGATAACTTTTGACAATGCCTCTGCAAACGATATCATGATAACAAATTTGTGGAACCAGTTTAAGGGCTTCGGTGACTTGTATTTTGGTGAAAAAATAATTCATGTTAGGTGTTGTGAACACATCTTAAACTCTATTGTACAAGATGGACTTAAAACAATTGAGCCAACGATCGAGAGCATAAGAGAGAGAGTGAAGTACATACGGGGTTACCTTCATGATAAATACATGGAATGAGATCGTTAAACAGTTGAATTTTTCATCTCAAAGAATGATGAAGCTAGATATTATGACATGTTGGAATTCAACTTATGAAATATTGGATTCAACGATAGCTTTCAGAGATGCATTTTCTCACTATGCAGAGCGTGATAGTGCGTATCAGTGGTTGCCTTCTGATGAAGATTGGACAAGAGCTAAAGCAATTCGTAAGTTCCTTTCAGTTTTTTACAACACAATGAATATATTTTTAAGAAGCAAGTATCCAACAACAAATATATTTTTGTCAGAACTTTGGAGAGTAAAAGATGTTTTGTATAGAAGATGTAGTGGACTAGACTTTCTACAATTAATTACTATGGGTATATAGGTAAAGTTTGATAAGTATTAGTATGATTGCAATTTAGTAATGCCTATTGTGGTCGTTCTTGATCCTTGATACAAGATGTTCATGGTTATATTCATTTTTTATAAGTTGTATGGTGAGTAGAGTGTCACTGAGGTCGATAATATTTGTGATGCAGTTGAAGATTTGTACAATTTATATGTAGAAACTTTGGGGGCCACAAAGGATAATACCGTAGGTCAGCTCCTCAAGTGGGTTCTAGTTCTAGTGTTGATGCACAAAGAAACACGATCGACGATTTTATGTCTTTTATGACACATGTCATGTCCCAAACTCGAAAACCGGACTCACAAAATTTTCGGCCACTGAATCTGGTGCCGACAGCCATCGTAGTACCCCATTCTCATCTCTCAGCTCCCATACACCAGGTTCTAATACATGGATCCTACAAGGAGGATTTTCAGAGTGAATTTTTTTAATTATTATAAAGGAGTGTAACCACAAGTGTACCTAAGTCACAAAACATCATCACCACATATCCACTAATATAATCTTTGAGTATAGTGTTGAAAGAAAAATACATCCTTTAGCAAAACTCCAAAACATTGAGCACATGCTCCTACTTTAATGTTATTGCGGTCTAGCATAAATTACACGTAATGAACGTGCATAAGCTTACTACGAAGCTTAGAGAGTGCATACGTATGTGTGCAACACATGTGCCAAACATACAAATGTCAGAGTAAGCGCAAATCATGGAAGGCTAAAATGGCAAGTTCATAATGATGTTAGTCATACCAAGGCTACGCAATGCAAGGCCTACATGACCGAATGTCACGTGCTAGAGATGCAACGCAAGCATACAAATCATTAACTAGTCCACGTATCAATACAGTTCGTCACTAGAAACATCACCAGGGTCTAGTACACTCCAACACTGGTTGCCGCCTCATCATGTGTATTACCAAGTGAGTGGAAGAGACTTCACTATTTGCCTTACCAGTGGTATGCTAATGCCCATCCGACTCATCAATACTTGACCCATTTGTGAGCTAGTCAAACTCAACCTAGCTTACAACCCCCTACCCTCGGGCAGATAAGGTCACACCCCTTTTCAACTGACCATGACACAGTGAAAGACGTGACCTACTTGTATTTGGCACTCAGGCACTCATGTTATCCACTCAATCTTGACATTGAAGTATCATATTGGTACTATAAGGGTTTAGGGACATTCACTCAAGGACATTCATAGTGCCCTAATACTAGAACAGATATTTTTGATATCCAATTTGGCCATCCACGATATGTCTGTGGAGGCCATAACCCTGATGTTGATAGGGCGTAAAGTGATTGTGACATAAAAGATGCGAAATGCATGAGTCATATCATCCAAGTCATGCATCAAACTTGAGCATACCGCGCAATCATGTGGGGCAACCCTATCTCGTATGGGGTCCGCTAAGTATCTAAACCCAATGTCATATGTTATGATTAATCACCACCAATAATATGCATATAAATAATGTGTATGG
This sequence comes from Magnolia kwangsiensis, assembly GCA_037074715.1. Taxonomy (NCBI): domain Eukaryota; kingdom Viridiplantae; phylum Streptophyta; class Magnoliopsida; order Magnoliales; family Magnoliaceae; genus Magnolia; species Magnolia kwangsiensis. Next base: position 115,660,711 of record CM073571.1, on the reverse strand, counting down.
GCATATGTCTGGGCATGATGTTATTATACTAAGCATGTTCTTAGTGTGTCCTAATATACAGAGAGTAGGAACTGAACAACATGCTCCATTAAAAATATAGAAGTATATGTGGTGTGGCCCACATTAGAATAACATCAGCTCCTCATGTAGCTTGCAAGGCATGAATAAAATATATATAACAAGGCGGGGTCCACTAGGAGTGACCCGGATGGACACCCACATATACAACATGTGTGTCACTAGGCTATCAATCCATTTGGGCATATGGCCTACTAATGATGTCCCAAAATAATCAGATTATCAATGATATCACTATAGTTACTTTAGTAGAATGATTTGCACCGTTTAATCATTGTTAACGTAAATCGACAGTTACAGATCATTGGTTAGTTATTAGGATGTGATCTTATGCTCATAGCTCATATGAGTCTTGAGATTTCATCAGTTCATGCAAAGTATATGCTTAAATGGATTTAATAAAACCATAGTTTCAACATTCCCACACCAACTAATTTAAGGATTTGCATCCAAGATGCCAAACATAACCAAAGACCTAAGAGATCTCGATTCTAAAGATTCCAAAGTCCGAAGGATCTCAAAACTAAGGATTCTCAAGTCCAAGGGATCCCAAAATTAAGAAATCCAAAGTCCAAGAGATTTCTACCCTCACATTACCCTATGATATAACCCACCTGAGATCTGGATCAACCTAAGTTTTGGGCCCATGGCCTAACATGATCTAATAAGACAGATGAACAGAGTGGATAAGATATATACATCACATAGGGTCCCACGTGTGGAGGCAGCCCCCTCACGTCACTGGGCAAAATTGCCCAGTAACATCTTTCTTTTCTTTGTTTCTCTTTTTTTTAATACACTATTAGTGCGGGCCCCACGTGGATGTTCTACTCCATTCACCACATAGCCCATCTCGAACGGGTCTAATGGGCTCTGATTTAGGTTGATTTGAACAAACAGAGACTCCACAGTGGGCCTTAGAAGATTTCAATAGTGATGGTTCGTTTCCCTTATTGTGGCCCACTTGAGACCCGAATCTGTCTCATCTTTTCTCTCATAGCCTAAAATGATCTTGAGAAGTCGGTGGACAATGCAGATTTAATATAAACATTAGAATCGGGTCAAACTTGTGAGACCCAAAATTGGCCAGGAATGGGGTTACCGCCCACGTGCATAACATATATAGATTTTATTATTATTATTATTATTATATTTGTTGTATGTTTTGTATACACTATTAAGGTGGGCCCCAAGTGGAGGATCTAATCCTTTCACCGTCTTGACCACCTCAAATGAGGTCAAATAGACTTTGACTAGGACTAGTTTGGATGATCAGGGACTCCACAGCATGCCCTAGAAGGTTTCAACGGATGAGCAACTTTCTCCTTAGTATGACCCACTCAAGACTCAAATCTGCCTCGAATTTTGGCCTATGGCCTAAAATTATCTGAAGTAGATGGTGGACAATGTGGATTAAACATATTCATCATGGTGGGGTCCACGTGAGGGACAACCCTCACGTCACTAGGCAATAACGCCCAGTGACACTTTTTTATTTTTCTTTCTTCCTTTTTTTATGCTATGTGGGGTCCACTAGTGGATAATCCATTATGTCCATTATATCGCCAAGCTCTTTATGGACCAAAGGAGTCCAATGATGGGTAGGTCCACCACCTACACACATAACAGACGACTCTAGAAAGTTCCAACAGTGGGACTTTGTTTACCCTATTGTGGTCCACTTGAGGCTCGGATCTGCCCCATTTTTCGGCCCATGGCTTAAAATAATTTGTAGAAACTGGTGGAAGGTGTGGATTAAACATATACATCAAGGTGGGTTCCACGGGACACCCCCCCACCCCACATCCGTATGGCTGACGTGAGGGGTGCCCCCAATCCCACCGTCAGTTGTGGTGTGGTCCACCTAATGGTTGGATCGGCTAGATCTTTAGGCTCCACGACTAAAATGAGCCAGAAAATGGATGGATGGTGTGGATGATATATAGATACATCATGATGGGACCCACGAGGGAAGCCCACACAGTGGCTTTGAAAGGTAAATGGTGCCAGAGGCATGTCATTGGACATTGTTGCGTCCAGGGAGGATGGTGTCACTACCCCTCTTCCTCTCTTGTGTTTTAAGGGTGAGGTAGGGCCCACCTAAGAAATTTGCTCCATCCATTTAAATGTCCAACTCATGGTGAGGCTAAGAAGCTTTGGATCACATCCATTTTTGGTGTATTTTCATCATTCAAGTGTGCTTACACAATCAATTAGTTTAAATAGAAAATAAACATCATGATGGGCCACACAAGGTGGTCCACTCTATGATAGCGTATGGGACACGCTCTCCAATAGTGTGGCCCACTTATGGGTCCCATAATACCAAGATAATAAAAAAAGAAAGGAAAAAGAAGGGAAATAAATCCGGCTATCGAGGTGGCCCCTCGCCACTATGGGGTCCACCACATAATCAATACATAACCAAGGTGGGTCACACCTTTATGGACCCACCAACATAGAGAAATCACAAATAAGGGAGGGTTTTGACCCTCTCATATACTCATTTAGAGGATGGACGGTTGGATCGTCTCGAATCGACGATCGGATGGCCCACCAAGCTCCTCTTCACCCCTAATCTTCTTTAATCTCACTTTTCTCTTTCACTTACTCTCTTCATCCCTAATAACCCTCTCTCAAGCTCTCTTTCTAATCTCTCCTAAATACTCTCTTTTCTTTTAATCTCTCTTTACTCTTTCTTTCTTTTCTCTTAATCTCTCCCTAATCTTTCTAATATTTTTCTCTATCTTAATCCCTCTCTACTCTTGCTAGGAAATGGTAAAAATAAGAGGGAGTTAGAGAGTTTTTATGATAGAGATTTTAAGATAAGGAGGGAATAAAGGGAAGATGAAGGGGTAAAATGGGGAGAAAAAGAATAAAAGAATGATGACTAGCATAGGTAGGGGTATGAGTTACATGAGAATGACATGAATTTGTTTGACTAATGGAGAGAGAGTGACATGAGTGATGGATGGTTTGATTGATGGATGGATTGATGGATGGATGGATTAATTGATTGATTTAACAATATGAGGATTTGTGCAATTGGGGCCCACATGCATTGCGCGGCCCATCTCGGATTGTGCCAAAATTGTAACTTCTAATCTAAGGGTTGAAATGGGGCATGCTGCGCGGCGTTGGAATCATAACACCCGCGTAGCCGTTAGGGTATAAGTCTCGGAGTATCATTATATAAAAGTAGGGTAATGATCAAAACTTGTCGATTTGGTCCGTAGGGAACATGCCGTTGTTTGAGTATAAGTGTACGAAAGGTCTCGCGAGGTTACGGATCTTACACCGCAAGTTGAGACAAACGTAGACAACTCAAACAGAACTTGACCAATATCTCAATGAGCCACTTGCAAAGTATAAATGCGAAGAATTTGATGTTTAAAACTGGTGGAAGTTGAAAGCTCATGAATTAAAGTACTTTGTGCTCTCATTAATAGCACGAGACATATTATCAATTCCAATTTCAATCGTGGAGTCAGAATTTGCTTTCAATACGGGGAGTAGGGTTATGAATAATTATTGAAGCTTATTTACACCGGAATCAGTTGAAGCGCTCATTTGTACACATGATTGGCTGCATCCGATCTAGGGAAAAGGAAACTCTATTGATGAGAAGTTTGAGAAAGAGGAGAGTGATAAGCAGGATGATACAATACCTGCAATAATTGCATGAAGCAGGATGAGACACTGCCTTCTCTTTCCCTTGCATTTACTTAGGACAACTTGACAATTATTATTTGTGAACTTGAATTGTAAAATTTGATGGTTGGATGAATATTTTCTATGCTTATCACCTATTAGCTTGTGTGTTTTAATATATATATATATATATATATATATATATATATATATATATATATATATATATATATATATATTCTCTTTTCATTTATGCTTTTAAATAACTCAATGTTGCTTAATACTCATATGGTTAGTTGGTTGCATTTATTTATTTTTATTCCTTAATTATTTTTATTCCTAACCTCTAAACAAATATTCTTTCTTTTAAAATACACACTTATAGATATGTCATTGAAAGATAACCCATTCACAGATATTCGGGATTATGGAGCCCAAGTCTATTCCCAAGACGTAAAGATAAAGTTGTTATGTAAGTTGTGTGGAAAATAATTTGTAAACAAAACAAATCGATTAAAATTATATTTGGCTTGTCGGGGAGGAGACGCTGCCCCATGTAGTAAAGTTTCTCTAGATGTCTGGGATTTATTTCGAGTCATTCTTGACTCAAATACAAAGGCTTTCACTACTCCTTTCCGCACAACCAATACAACCAGCTACAGAAGATATAGAAGTAGGCCTATTATAATTGAAGAAGGGTCAAGCAACAAAACTGCCCCCACGGTTAGTAAAGAAGAATAAGGGTCTGTTTGTTAACGCTGAATTTTTGCACTTAACGCGAAATTTGAAAAATGTTCCATGTTTAGTGGTATTTGTTAATGCGGAAGAAGAAAAGCGCTCCACCATTTTATGCCGAAATTTTTCCGTGATAGGAGTCTAGCTTAATGGGGAATCAGGAATGCGCTCTGTGATTATTTTTTTATTCTAAAATTGTCCTTTGCGACAAAGATTTTCTCCCTTGCGTTATACACATCCCAACTTTTAACATGGGACACTTCTCTAAGCCCACCATGATTTATGTATTAGATCCACACCGTCTATCAACTTTTTTATATCATTCTAAAGCAAGATCCGAAAAAAGATGCACATCCAAAGCTCAAGTCAACCACACCACATAAAGTAGTGTGACAAGAACGACTACCATTAAAACCTTCCTAATGTCCACCGTGAAGCTTATTTGCCATCAAATCTCTTTATAAGGTCTGTGGATGAAGGAAAAACACAAAAATCAACTTCATTAAAGCCTTATGTGGCCCCAAGAAGTTTTTAATGATAGGCACCCAATTCCCACAATTTGTTATAGTGTGGCCCAAGTAAGCCTTATATTTGCCTTGTTTTTTTGTCTTAATTTGTAAAATAATATGAAAAATGAATGGATGGTAAGGATAAAACATATATATCATGGTACGCCCCACAAAGCCCTTAATTGTCCATATTTAAGTAGATCTTGGTGGGGTAGTACGCAATCCCCTACCAGATTTGGGGTGCGAATTATGTGCAAATGCCTTCCATAGGAAGTTCTTGCGCTAGAATCTTAGGTGAAGCCCACCATTATGTTTGTAATAAATCTAATCTATCCATCCATGTTTTGAGATCGTTTTAGGAATTGAGACAAAAAATAAGGAGGATACAAGTCTTAAGTGGGCCACACTAAAGGAAAACGTTGGTAGGAAAATTCCTATTGTTGAAATCTCACCAGGGTCGATAGTGATGTTTACATGCCATCAATATGGTTCATAATGTCATTCCTAGTGAGATGAACTCAAACCACAAATATTAGCATGATTGAAAACTTTTGTAGCTCCATGAATATTTTAATTATGAGCGTCCAATCCTCACATTTTCAGCCCATTTAAGTATTGGATACGACTCATTTTTAACACTATGTCCTAAAATGATCTCACAAAATGGATAGACAGGGTGGATTTCACACAAACATCACGGTGGGCCCCACCTAGAATTTTAGCAGTGGACTTCCTGGGAAAGGCTTTTCCATGAAATCTGGCTCACACCCGAGGCCTACTGTGATATATGTGACTACATCCATACAGTCCATATATACTGAAAGCTTATTTTAGGGTATGATCCAAAAATAAATTAGCTTCAAATCTTAGATGGACCTTTGTATATGAAACAGTGGTTATTGACCATGTAAAAAATCTTTTGGGCCACAAAATCTTTGGATTATGTTGATATTTGTGTCATCTCTTCATCCAGTTATTTGTGACATTTTCAATAGGTTGGATGACAAATAAACATTTCAATGAAATTCATGGAGTTTTTAAAGGTAGGGATTCGATCTCAATTGTTTCATATGGGTAAATGTGTCAAATTAATATATTTCAAACATTCCAGACGTTAGTTAACAAACAAGTTACCGTAGATTCACTATTAGTTTTTTGACTTCAGATTCAGATTTCAGATTTAACAAACAAGCCCTGAGATAGACTATTAATGGAATAAGAAGAACACGATTATAAAAAAGCCGTAAAACAAAGCTTGATATTGGCACAGAACCAGACGATAACATCAATTCCCTCCGAGACAACATGATGCCGAAGCAGGCATGAGTACGTGACATAAGCCAAGCGATAAATAATCAAAGTTTCTTAAAAGTCTTGTAGCATTTAATATGTGGTTGGGAATCACGTACAAATTGAATCATAAAAAGAGATTGAAAAAACTTATTTAATTAATGAATGAGGACGATGGAAAGGCGTCTCCATCATCCGATTCAATAGAGGTAAACAATAATCTTTTAAACACCTCCATCTCGGACTTGGCCGAGAGTTCTCCCGCAGTTTAAGTCGTAAAAAGAGAACCAAATGATAATTATGGTGATGAAGGTGACGGAGGGGTTATTATTATAAACAATGTTACTTGGGTTACATGCCACAAAGATATTCATGATATAGAGGATATTGAATGAATGAATGGTTTATTGGTTTGTATGTAGAACTCTATCTCAGATTCTAAATATACTTTTAATTTTTGACAATGTTTATTTACTTTGTTCATTTTAAAATTACTTTTAAGTCTTTGATAATATTTATTTTGAACTCGAGTAGGAAAAAAATATAAGGGAAAAAAGCTCAACTCGATCTGACTCAGTACTGACTCGACCTGACTCGGTAATGACTGGGCTCGACTTTGTCATTGTGATTGACCCAGACTTGGTTCAGATTAGTTTAGACCAGACCCGGACTCAAATCAGGTCATGTATGCTGGACTTAGTACCGAGTCGGGTCGAGTTTGGGTCAGGCCTATTTCAAAACTGGATCAAGTCGGGTCAGCCTTAACTAAGTATAACTCGACTCGATGCCCAGCTTTATGTATAGCCCACCTGACCAAGAAGTGGACTGCATCTTTATCCTGTCAGGATGGAAAATGTAGGAGCTATGTGGGGCCACCATGATATATGGGTTTGATCCACTCCATTCATCCATTTTTCCATTTCATTTTAAGGTATCAGCTTAAAAATGGGCAGACCTACCACTAAAACCATCTCACAGCTCACCAATATATTTATTTGCCATCCAATTTGTAGGTATTCAAAACTTCTTTGGCCCATAAGAAGTTTTTAATGGTGAGTGTTCAATCCCCACTGCCTGGTCCACTTCAACGTTAAATCTGATACATTTTTTGGGCTCATATCCTAAAATGAACGGCACAGATAAAACACATCCATCATGGTGGGCCCACGTAGCAGTCCAAGGAAGCAAGATGCATTCGACTTCCAAGTTCCACCTGACAAGCAGAATGGTCCAAAATTTAGGCCTGGACATGTTTAAGCTGGCCTACACCCCATGAATGGACCAAATCTGGCACCTGTATGCCAAAGTTCACACGTTTGCCGTCAATGCCTCTTCAAATTGGAAGTGGATTGCGTGGGAGAGGATTAGGTGAGACCCCTGACTGTGGGCCCACTGTGATGTAAGTGACTACATACATGCCATCCATCGCTATTGAAATCTCATTTTAAGGTATGATAAAGAGAAATGAAGCAGCTTTAAATTTCAGGTGAACCATAGTGCGCAAAACAGTGGTAATAGGCTATTAAAAGCTTATTGGGGGCTACAAAAGTTTTGGATCAAGCTAATATTTGTGTGGTCTCTTCATCTATATATCTGAGACCTTATAAACAGGTTGGATCTGCTTGTTTTTGGATCATGGTCTAGAATGAGCTTTCAGAATGGTTACACGGAGTGGATTTAAGGCACGTATATCACCAGAGCTCCACGGTCAGTGTCTTACCCACCTCGTTGGATCCAGCGTATCACTTAATCGGGTCCCAATTGCGTGGTGCGACACACAATACTTGGTGTGACACACAAGACGCGTTACGAATAACAAGTGGATTGGCTCCTACCCCCGCCCTGATGTGGCTCTCTGTGGGGCCCACCGTGATGTAAATACTTTATCCACGCCGTTTATCCCCTTTTTCAGATCATTTTATACCTTGATCCTAAAAGTGAAGAATGTCCACAGTTTCAGTGGACCACACCAAAGTAAGCAGCATTGATAATGAATCCACCGTTGAAACTTTTATAAAGGCCTTTTTCTTACCATCCAACCTATTCAAAAGGTCATGTATACCTGTATTAAGCGGATATATATATATATATATATATATATATATATATATATATATATATATATATATATATATATATATATATATATATATATATCAGCTTAATCCAAAACTTCTGCAACTCCAAATAAGTTTTTATTGGTGAGCGTTCAACCATCACTTTGTGGTCCACTTAAGCATTGGTTCCACCTAAATTTTTGGTTCGGATCCTAGAATGATCCGTAAATATGGATGGACGGCATGGATAAAACCTTTATATCAAGGTGGGGCCCATAGATCCCAGCTCAGACGGATTATCATCCGAGTAGGGGTACGACACGATCCGCTTCCATTAAGCCTTTCTAAGAATATATACCTGGACTGAAATCGGATTGGGTACTGAGTTACTCAGTATGCTCTTATCATACTGGATAAATTAAATTGGGCCTACTATGAATGTATGTCGTTTATCCATGCTGTCCATCCCTTTTTCTAGCTCATTTTAGGGGTTGAGCCTAAAATTTTAGCATATCCAAAGATCAAGTGGACCATACCATAGGAAACAATGGGAATAATGATTTCCACCGTTTAAGCCTTTCTAGGGCCCACAAGGATGTTTATATGCCATCCAACTCGTTCATACGATCACACTAATACGGATGAAGGGAAAAAATAAATACAAGGTTGATCCAAAACTTCTATAGCCCCTAAGTATTTTCAATGGTAGATGTTCAATTTACACCACACTATTTCCTCTAATGTCGTCCAATTGGACTTTGAATTCCTTCATTTTTAAGCTCAAGCTCTAAAATTACCTGGTAAAATGGATGGTGGGAGTGGATAAAATCGTTAGTAACGGTGAACTCCAAAGAGTTTACGCAGTACGCTTAGGTACTAAGTTATTCAGTGCACAATTTGCTTCCACGTGAGCTACACCATGATGTATGTGTCATATCCACACGGACCACACCAACAATTAATTTTATGGAAGTGGACTGCGTGTGATCTGCCCAATACGGACAACCTACTAAGTGAACACTATGAATCTACCGTTATTTATTTATTTTATCCACTGTGTTTCATCCATATTAATGGATAATTTTAAGGCTTGAGCTCAAAATAGAGGCATATCCAAAGCTCAAGTGGACCACACCACAAAAAGCAGTGTGATTGAACCTCTACCATTGAAAAATTCTTGGAGGCCACAATAGTTTAGTTTCGGATCAAGCTTATGTTCGTGGTTTCTCTTCATTCATGTCTTTGTGATCTTATAAACAAGTTAGATGACAAATAAACATTATTGAGGTCCCTAAGAAGGTTTCAACGGTGGAAATTATTATTCCATGTGGTTTCCTGTGGCACGCTTCATTTGAGCTTTGAATTTATTTCAATTTTGGGATAAACCCTTAAAATTAGCAGGAAAAATGGATGGACGGTGTGGATAGACCACATACGTTCAGAGTGATCCCAACTGAGTTTAATCAGTACGGTAAAATTAGCATGAACACAAAACTAAGTCATATCCAAATGTACCACACCAAAAAAGGTCATTGGGTTAGTGATGCCCTTCGTTGAAACCCAGGCCAACCATCATGTTTGTTAAACATCCAACCGGTTAATAACTCCATACAGAAATGCTTAACCAAAAAAAACAAATATAAATTTAAAACTTCTACAGCCTTCGAAAAGTTTTCAATGGTGGCATCGCTGTCTCCACTGCTTTATGTGGTATTGTCCACTTTTTGGTTTTGTTTTGTTTTGTTTTTGATTTTTTTATCATTAAATGATCTTTCAAAATGGATGGACGGGTTCGATATAACACCTACGACATGGTGGAGCCACAAAATTTGTTGATGTAAACACCACGAAGGTCGGTGGTGTGTTGCACCACGCAATCCACTTCCCTTCAGATTCTCCTCGCGCAAATCGCCCCGGAGAAATCATTGCGTCGAAAGACAAAAGTTTCAGTTGCCGAGTTTTATTTCCTTCTGCTGCAGCGAAGCAGAACCCACCCAGTGACTGCGGTTCCAATTACCAAACATATACGCGCTACCTGTTTAATCCTTCGCTCCTCTGCTGCTCACTCCTCGCGAGAGAGAGAGCTGCTATGGAATTTGACGTGAGGGTTGTTGGAGGGATGGAGAGCTGCTTCGTCTCTCTCCCTCTCTCTCTCATCCAAACCCTCCAATCAACGCATCTGGGCCTTCTTCCACCGATTCTCGCACTCGAGCTCCAGTCTCGCCGCAGCAGCGACGATTGCTGGCATCTGGCCTGGTCGGGCTCAGCTTCCAAATCGTCGGCTATCGAGGTAATTTCCCCATTCTTCCCTATTTTCATTTCCTTCAGATGATATCTACTTTTCAATGTACACACTCCCATTTCCCTTGCTGTTATGTTCTCTTTTTTTGTGTTGCTATTATCACGTCCATTAAAAATGGTGGGCCCCTGTACCATGTACAATCCCAACTCTTCAAATTCACCTGTTTGAATTTGGAAAGTTAAATTTCTTTTTAATTGTCGACAGCTAGTGATAATCTGATCATTAATCTCAATCGGTGCGTTTTAAAAACTGGACCAGATCCCAACCTGTTTGACAGTGGTTCGGTGCAACTGCTGGTTAAACTGGTCCAAGCTGTAAAGTGAACATGATGTCATAATTAAATTAATCATTTCTGAAAGTGAAAACTAAGAGAAACCTTGTAGATAGAAATTATTCTGACTGATCAATAGGTGGCCCAGCATTTAAAGGGTTTGGATGACTGTAAAATCCTTTGGTTGTTAAGGCTCTACTAGAAGTGTTTGAATGGGAAAATTTGGGTGTAAAAGTATTTACAACAGGAAACAACCCCCCCCCCCCCCCCCCCCCCCCCCCCCCCTCTCCCTTTTTTTTCCAGGTGAAAACCCCATGTTTTAGATTTTAGGTAGATGGATTACACCTGCAAAGACATTGTGCACAACAGAGCATGATAGATGGTCACACTGTTTGTGGGACCCACGGTGATGTCTATCATACATCCAATCCATACATTATGTGCATCCTTTGGTTCTCTCATAGGACCCCAACAAACAGGCTAATTGTTTCATCAGGTGGGCCACACTGCAGGGAACAGTTGGGATGGTATGCTTACCATTACTAAGCATCAAGGATTGTATTTGGGGTCACCTAAAGCCAAATACGACAATGTAATAGTTTACCTGTGAAACTCTTTCCAGCTGTAATGTGTTTGCAACTAAAAATTTTACAAGTTAAGAAGAAAATACAACATCGGTTCACATTCAACAGAAAAAAGGCAAAAAATTCTATAGCTAGGGTCTTAGGGAGGGAGGTACTGAAATAGTTGCACTTGGCAAATCCATGATGCATTGTAGAGGACTACGTGTACCAACCCATTGTTTTGATGGGGCACCAAAGCCCAGTCTCATATTTGCACATCTACACTCTATTACAATAAAACATAAAAAATGATACTATCATTATATACCAAAGGTCTACTACATCCTATGTACATATGGTTAAGGCTGGACACTTCATCTCTACTTTGACCTATATGCATGTCTGGTGACATATATTACAAACTTCTTTTTCTTCTCACTTGCACGTGGATACATGTCCAGATTTTTTATATGTACCTGTTGTTTCCCTGACTGTTAAGCTTTTAGCGTGTTGCATAAATATTGATTCCTTTGTAGTAATGTCTTTTATGAATCTAATTTCTACTGATTGAAGTTTTTATTATTTTTGAAGAACCCACCATACCCTTTTTATCTTTATCCTAATCATAATCATCATCAAAGCCTGTCCCCAGCTATTGCGAGTTGGCCGCACTGAATGCCCCATGTGGGAAATGCAACTACATATTTGTGCCTATCTCTCATCCTCACATTGTTTATCTTTTATCCTATCTGTTTGTATTCAAGTCCCCATTGCCATCAATTCACTGTAGGTTGCTCAAAAACTAGCGGAATGTATTTCTCTACCTGATTGTACTGAAGTACAAGTGAGAGCAATTGCTAATTTTCCCAAAGCTACACTAGTGACAATAGAGCCTAGTACTGAGGATGACTGGGAAATTTTAGAGCTTAACTCAGAGCTTGCAGAGGTGGCCATATTAAAACAGGTGTGTGAAATAACATCTTTTGGATGCTTCTCCTTTGGCTTAGGAACTGATTAATGTTGGCATTGATGATGAGAACCATTGGACTCCATTGGACTTTTCATCTGATAGTTTTTTTTTTTTTTTTTTTTTGCATAAAAAATTATTTATGAGGAGTATGCTTATTTATTTCTTTGCTTTGTTATTGAATTTTATGATTGTGTTGTTTCAGTCTTAGTACTTGCCGTTGTTATCAATATCTATGAATTATGATTTGAGTAGAATCTTAAGCAAAACGATTTGAATCGAATCCTACCTTTGAATCCCTTTTCATATGAATCCTATGATTTTATTATTTGAATCCTAGGATTTATGATTCGAATCCTGATTTATGATTCAAATTATACTTACTCTCCGTAGCTTCACTTGGCTTTCATTTTATGTTTTTAAATTGGTGGGGGCTTTAAGAATCATTTATAAAAAAAACCTTAAAAAAAAAAAGAATCATTTAGAAAAGGTAAATTATTTTATTTTGTTCTTTATAAGAGATTAAATGATATATACTCTTTAACGTTAAATTGTAGAGTTTTTTTTTTTTTTTTAATTTTTAAAATGGTTTCTTACTTCTTAACTGGTTGAAACAACAAATCGATTTATGACTTACCTGGAATGTTTTTATGACTGGTTACGGTCATGCTGACTTAAATGTATTGTGGAATGATCGTTAGAAATCAAAATATCTTTTTTCGCCAATCTACATAATCAAATGCTGCATTTCCAACATGATTCTACATTCAAGAAAGTTAACAAGAATGTAAATTATTAAAGGATCCTTGTATGTTTTTGAAGGAAAATTTCTTTAAAGACGACAAAAAGGAAAGATAATAATCCTTTAACACTATCATGACATAGTATTACTTGGAGATTTAATGCGGTTGGCAGATACCTTTCCTTCCACTTTTCTCAAGTTACTCTGCATAGGGAAGCTGACAAAACACCTCAGACACGGTGTTAGAAAGAGTGGAAAGGAGGTTATCAAGTTGAAAGGGTTGGTATCTTTCTTTGGGAGGTCGTTTAGAACTCATCAAAGTGGCCCTTTCCAACCTGCCTGTTTACTTCTTGTCTCTCTTCAAATGTCCTAAATCAATCTTGGATAGAATTGATAAGATGAGAAGAGATTTCTTATGGAAAGGGACCGAGGACAAAAGAAAGTTCAATCTTCTTAATTGGCATGAAGCATGTGAAGATAAGCATTAAACATTCTGCAATGCTTTCATAGGAGGCTTAGGATCTCTTACTTGGGGTGTTCAATGGTTATAAGTATGAAACACTGTTCTGCCTCCTTTCTATTTCTCCATCTTCTTTAATGTAGCAATTACTTTTGTATTATACTTTGCAGAAGGGATTGAATGGCATTTGCATCTTCTGTTTTCATGATTGTAAATTCTGTGCTGATCTTGGTCAAAGATGAATATGTAGGTGTTAGAGAATGTGGTGCTGCATGGTTTTCCTTTTTGTGGTGCTATTTGGCTTCAATCTTTCACTTCTTTATTACTATTTGTGTTACGGGAAACTTTGATTTACGGTTTCATGAACCTTCTTAACCTCCCTTCTGATGAGTATTCAGAAATCAGTTTTTGATAACTCCATTATGCAGATATGCAGTTTCTCAAAACTCATTTTATCTAGTAGTGTTGTTTGGATGACAACGCCTGTTTTTCTATTTTTTCTCTTACAATGTTGTCTGGATGTCAATGTTTAAAAAATCATTTTATGGAAAGTCAATGCAGTATAACGTAGTTATCAACACCACTGCATCTTTTGAGTCCTACAGCCAATGTAATGTGTCCTAAAATCTCCTGATTAGGACAAACCTTCAATGAAGGCTATGATCTCCCAATCTGGCAGATATTTAAGGCATGGGTCATCCACTTTCCTATTTCGCAACTGGACATTTAAAAAGAATAAGTACAATAAAATTTCACATACAACTCAACAGGTTCAATATTGGAGGCTATAACTAAAAAAAATCACACTAGCATCTTGAAAATGGATGGACAAGAAACAACAACCAAAAAAATAGGCACTAGACCACATTTAATGTACATGATTGCATGGATTGGATGGAAACTCTCACTTACCACTATTTTTTGGGCTATTTAGCATGTCAATGTAGTGGCCTAGTTGAATCCATGGTTCCCATTTCCTACACATTTACTTGTTCCAGGAGATGCTCATCCATTCATAATGAGGCCCACGATTTTTTCCTGCACATTTGCCCATTCTAGGGGATGCTCTTCCATTCATAATGAGGCCTATGATTTGGACAATCTACATTAATATACATTTCTTCCAAAGCAGATCTTCACCATGTAGGAAAGGGAGACACTATTTACACACCTCTTTCTATTTGCTTACACGCCACACCCATTGTGTACTATTTCTTCCGAAAATGGAATGTACGTGCATGAAAAATCAATCATGGTGGGTTTAAATCAAGGTGTCCCAAAATCGGTTACGTATTGGCTGTAACGGCCGATATATAATGGTAATGCCGGTTACTGTTACTCGATACAAGACTGAAATAGGGAGGTCCATAAAAAACGAATTGAAACGGTTGTTATGGGGCCATAACGACTTTTACAAGGCATAACGGCCGCTACGGCCCCGTAACAATTGTTACGCCCAAGAACCCTAAATGAAAACAGAAAAAAAGGAAAAAAAAAACGCACCCGATTCTTCTTCTTCTGCGGCTGCTGTTGTTGCTACTGTTGCTCCTTCCCTCCCTCCCCCCCCCCCCCCCCCCCTCTAGTGTGACCCTCCCACTCTCTTCGCCCTCTTTCTTTTTCCCTCTCGTTTTCTCCTCTCTCTCTCTCTCTCTCTCTCTCTCTCTCTCTCTTGGAGTGTTGTATATCTATGTTGTCCATTAGTTTTTCCTATTCATTTAAGGCATGGTCCCTAAAATGAAGCAAATACAGATCTCAAGTGGACCACACAGTAGGATTGAATGCCCACTGTTAAAAACTTCCTATGGCCCACTGTAATGTTTATTTGCCATCGAACTTGTTGATAAGTTCGCATGGACCTGGATCAAGTGAGAACACAAATTGCACTTATCCAAAAAAAAATAGAAGTTTTAATTGTTGGAATTCAATCCTTACTGTGTGGTCCAACAGAGATTTGGATCTCCCTCATTTTTTGAATCATGCCCTAACATGAGTTGGCAAAAAGGATGGATGGTATGGATATACAACAAATGCGTCGAGGTGAGCCCTATGTTCACATGAGGTTTATATTTGCTTGATTTTTTGGACCATGCCTTAAAATGAGTTGGCAAAACAGATTGACATCATGGATATATAAATATATCAAGGTGGGCCCCAATTTCAAGGCCTCACCTGCTAGTGGTCCACCTGAGATCTGGATTTGCCTCATTTTTGGACCATGCCTTAAAATGGGTTGATAAAACGGATGGACGACATTGATATACAATAAATACTTCAAGGTGGGCCCCACATACATGGCCCTAAAAAATTGTACACGAGGCATACATTAGCTCAAAATTAATAAATTAAATTATGGCACTATCGTTGCTAAGTCACAATCCCAAAATTAAATTGTTGAAAAGATTTTCACTGTTAATTTGCAAACACTTGTTTGTTTGAAATAGGACCATTTGATATTTTTCATTCTTTACTATTCAATAAATGTCCACCAATCCATTAGTGAGATAAGTGCCGATAGATTGCATGAATTTGAGGTTGATTTGGGGCATCGAAGGGTCCACCGAATCAACTCCAAATTGGCAACACTATTTACTTGAATCTAATTTCAATTTTTTTCTTAAGATTTATTGTGGAAAATGATATTACATTGTTAGATATATGAATTACATAATAGGACACAAAAGTCCCTAGATTGTATGTTGAAATAAAATGTACGCGAGTCACAAGGTATGTAATACACCAATACCTACAAATATGCTATATTTTGGTATTAAATTCTTTCTAATTAATTTATATTGATATTATATAGTTAGATAATTAAAAATAAAAGATCTATAGCCAATACTAGGTTGTTAAATTCATAAATTCATTAGACAACCCGATGCAAAATTCATAAATTCAAGATTGGACCGTTACACTACCATAAACACGTTCAAAATTATAAATGAATGCATTTTTTGGAATATTTACAATTTTTTAGATTTTCTGAATATTTTTTCAGATTTTTTGAAGCAATAATAATAATGATAATAATAAATATATAAATAAATAAAATTGATGGATACATGGGCGTATCCATCGTTATGCTCCCCATATAGGCTGTTACAGTAGAGAATGGTTTGATGATTGTAGTGTGAAGAAAAGAGGAGAAGAGTGAGAGAGAAGAAGAAGAAAGAGGAGAGTTTTGGGAAAAATGTTGTGTTAGCTCAACATGCCCTAACACAATATTTTATTATAATAGAGCATATAGTACACCGCAGGAGAAGAGGAAAGTGTGCGTATGCACTTATATTAAAAAACTATACACTAACATTCTCTATACTCCCCCTCAAGTTGGAGCATAGATGTTGATCTTGCCCAACTTGTCACGAACATGATGAAGAGTATCTCGACTAAAGGATTTTGTAAGGACATCAACAAGTTAATCCCCAGATCGAACAAAAGGGGTGACTATTTCCTTAGAAGCTACTTTCTCCCGAATAAAGTGATAGTCGACCTCAATATGCTTCGTTCGCTCGTGGAAAACCGGGTTACGAGCAATAAGGATGGCCGTTTGGTTGTCACAATGAAGATGAACATGATCCGAAGAAAGATAGCCAAGTTTTTCAAGAAGGTTGCGAAATTACACGAGCTCACATGTCGCATGAGCGATAACATGATATTTTGTTTCAACCGAGGATTGAGCAACAACCGGTTGCTTCTTGCTCTTCCATGTTATAAGATTGCCACCTAGGAAGGTACAGAAGCCAGATGTAGAGCAGCGATCATAAGTGCTACTCGCACAATCAACATCGAAATAGTCAGAAAGATGAAAATGACCATATAACTGAAAGCGGAGGCTAAGACCCGGGGTTGATTTTAAATGCCGAAGTATGCGGTAGACAGCTGTGAGATGGGAGGAATGTGGAGCTTGCATGAATCGGCTAACAACGCCCACTGCAAATTAGAGATCTGGGTGAGTAATAGTCAGGTAAATAAGCCGGCCTACAAGTCATCGATACATCCCGGGTCAAGATCTGGTCGAAGCTTTTGCGAAGTATCGATGCGAGTGGTGGCGGGCTTGCACCCTAATATGCCAGTCTCCATGAGAAGATTGAGTGCATATTTTTTTTATGACAAGACCAATCTGGATGAGGAGCGACCAACTTCAATTTTGAGGAAATAATGAAGAGGACCACGATCCTTGATCTCAAACTTGGTCTTCAAAAATTCTTCGACCTCCTGTATTTCAATAGAATCACTACCGTACAGAACAATATCATCCACATAAATAATGAGAACCATGATGCCCGTTGATTGACGACATATAAAGAGAGAATGATCGGCATGACTACGAACAAAGCCGAACTCCAAGAGAGCTTAATTGAATTTTTTGAACCATACACGTGGGGATTGTTTGAGTTCATAAAGAGTCTTCATCAACTGACATACAAGTGTAGGGTTGCGGGAAGCAACAAAGCCAGGAGGTTGATGCATGTAGACTTCCTCTGCAAGGTTCCTATGGAGAAATGCATTCTTAACATCAAGTTGAAACAATGGCCATGATAAATTAATGGCCAAGGAGATCACAACACAAATCGAATTAAGCTTAGCTACTAGAGATAATGTCTCGAAGTAATCCACACCATGAGTCTGTGTGTAACCCTTGGCAACAAGACGGGCTCTATAGCGAACAATGGAGCCGTTTGGAAGAAACTTGATCGTATAAACTCATCGACATCCAATAAGTTTATGCCCCAAAGGAAGTGACACAAGGTCTCAGGTATGATTCTTCTCAAGAGCAAACATTTCTTCTATTATCATCTTCGTCTAGTCAGGACTTTGAAGAGCATGTGAGAGAGACCGAGGAATAGTCTGTGATGAAAGGGAAGCTGCAATAAACTGAAAAGACAGTGAAAGATGATCATATGAAATGAAATTACTAATAGAGTGTTGAGTACAAGATCGTGACCCTTTGCGCAAGCCAATGGAGAGATCTAAACTCAAGGTAGGAGAGTTACCTGAGCCAACATCCAAAGTGAGTGGAAGGGTGGATGGATAAGTGTGTGAAGATTTGTCCCGACGATGATACACCCGCAGAGGCTTAGGGTCACCCAAATCACTAACAGGATGCTGAACGGAGGGGAGAGGAGTTTCCTCGTGATCACTAGTGGAAAGAGGAAGAGGATAAAGAGTCATACTCCCCCTGACTCGCAAGAGGATCACAGAGGGATCAGCCTGGAGCTGAGGAAAAAAATAATCCTCAAAGAAGGTTACATCGGCAGAGACATATTTCTTGCGAGTCAATGGGTCAAAACATTTATACTATTTCTGACTCCGAGTATACCCTAAGAAGACACTTTTAATTGCTCTGGGGCTAAGTTTATCATTACTTCCATCCAAAATTTGAACAAAGTATGTACAACAAAAAACTTTTGGTGGTAGAGGAAATGAATTATCATGAGAATACAATGTAATAAATGAAAATTTGTAAAACAGGATGCGTAAGGGTATACGATCAATAAGAAAAGTAGCAGTTAGAAGAGCATTACCCCAAAAATGTTTAGGTAGGTGCATACCAAGAAGAAGGGTGCGAGTAACTTTAAGAAGATGACAATTCTTTCGTTCTGTGATACCATTTTGTTGAGGTGTGCGAGCAAACGACATCCTAGAAAAAATATCATGTTTCTGCAAGAAGGACAAAAAGACAGTACACATGTATTCCTCCCCCCCTCCCCTCCAAAAAAAAAAGAAAAAAAGAAAAAGAAAGAATGAATGGTTTTGATGGAACATTGAAATTGAGTGCACACTTCATGATAAAACACTAAAGATAAATCCAAGTCATGCGTGAATAATCATCAATAAAGATAACAAAATATCTAAATCCAAAAGTGGAGGTAA
Source organism: Magnolia kwangsiensis (assembly GCA_037074715.1). Lineage (NCBI taxonomy): Eukaryota > Viridiplantae > Streptophyta > Magnoliopsida > Magnoliales > Magnoliaceae > Magnolia > Magnolia kwangsiensis. The sequence goes on along the minus strand of CM073571.1, from coordinate 115,641,209 downwards.
CCGGAGCTGGTCCCCAGACAATCGAGTGAACTGGAACAAAAGGTTGAGATTTCCTCCCAGAATGATGCAGGACATGAAAATTAACGACAATATGCAAGATCTCAGGCTTTAGATTAGACTAATTCTAAAACTTTCACATGAAATTTCCCATCTCACACAAAAGTTCAAACATTCAAGCAAGGGGAATTTGTGCAGGTCCAGGCCTACACATGCTAGGGCTGGATCAATAAAAATTATGGGTCAAACGATACTCAAAGGAACGTAAAACTCATCCATACATGCACAACAATTTGTCCCTAATCCAAGGGATTCCACCAATTCAATTCTGAGAACCTTAGGGTAAAAAAATGGGCAAACAAATTAAGAATAATGCAATTTAGGGTTAGGGCTATGAAAAACAGTTATGAGAGTGAAGTAAATTGGAAAACTTGAACCTGTGATAGTCCGCGGTGCGGACAGTGGGCCGGGCCTGGCGCACGTGCGTAGGAGCCTGGCCGCTCTTGCTAGTAGACCCCAATTCCTCGAACCGACTTCTAGGGTCTGGTCGGCTATGGGAGGACTCCAAAACCCTTGATTTTCAACTCGATCCGAGATGCCGTCTGTGTGTGGTGCTCCGCCGAAGTTTCAGCCCTCCTGCAGGGCCAGATTTCGAAATTCTGTTGTGGGGAGAAGAATTGCTGCAATAGATGACTGATTCGAAGTGTAGATGAGAAGAAGGGATGGTAGAAGATGGGGGCGAATTGGGATGGATGTGACTTCGCACCACGGTAGTTAGGCCTTTGATGAAAGGAGGGCTTCGCACCTAATTGGATTTTCACAACTCGAGAACTCAGAGGAGTAGGAAAATGTAGGAATTTTTATTAATCTTCAATGAGAAAAAATCCTACAAGGGATGCCTATTTATAAGAAAAACCTTTATCCTAAAACTCGTGCCATCTGCGCAACCTATTACTTGGCGATGAAGTAAACAAAAATAACAACTAATCAATGTAATCTAATCCGTCCATGATATTCTAAATAACATTAATAAGCAAGACCTAAAATATGAGATTAATCAGACTAGTGGGCCACGATTATGAGAACCCATGGTGGGCTTTACCTGACTATTGGGCCTGCTCCAACGAACCAAAACTTAGTCTTCTAACTAGGAGGCCCTCCCTGGACGTCGTCATTGATCCAGATCGACGGTGGGGCCCTCCTTGCGTACGTGCGTAGGGGTGGCGGCGTGCGTGGGCGTGCGTTGTCCCCATCACAGAAGAGCTGGGAGGAAACGTAGCAGGATGATGTTTAGACAATTCACAAATATCACAATATAACGGTTTGGTGACAGATAAGGAGGGAAATAAAATTCTCAATCTAGCTATTAATGGGTGGCCTAAGCGGCAGTGCCACTGTGTCATGGACTTTCAATCTAGAGAAAGGGTATTAGAAGCGGCAACGAGTGTATTATTGAGAAGATAAACGCCTCTTCGCTCATGCCCCCCACCAATCACTTTCTCTTCGTTTGTAGGTCCTGGAACAAACAATAAGAAGGGAAGAAGGTAATTGAACAATTTAATGATTTAGTAAGAGAGTTAACAGACAATAAGTTTAATGGAAAACGAGGTACATGCAAGACTGAGGACAGAGACAAGGAAGAAAGAGGGATGGAACCAATCCCAGAAATGGGAGTTTGGGTTCCATCCGCGACTGTGACATACCGAGTGTGGGGAGAAAGAGAATAAGAGGAAAAGAATTGAGACTTACCAGTCATTTGGGAGGAAGTTCTAGAGCCTATGACCCAGGAGCTAGGAGAGGATGATGAAAGAAGAGCAGTACTCGACTAGGCTAAAGCTGCGTGAGATGGCTCAAGAATATTACGAATGTGAAGCCGCATAAGGGCATCATATGCGGCCCACGAAATGATGAGAGACTCCTTTGAAGTAGACTGCTTAGCTGTCGGGATGGAAGACTGTCTTAGGAGCAATTGTGGATGCAACAGAAGCAGTGACATACGTAGGACGACCATGGATCTGCTAGCAATAATCAACAATGTGATTAGTTCCGCCTCAATGAGAACAAATGCGAGAACCATCATGTCCTCGTCCACGTCCACCACGACTACGAAGATTACGACCATCATGATTGCGATCTCCCTCGCAGCCTATACCACGAGCACCATAACCAGAAATGGGCCCTGAACTCAAGGATGGTACCCGAAGGCCAAAAGAGGACTGATCGCCAGCAAGATATGCCGAACGCTTTGGTGGCACAAATGAATGAGAAGGAAGAGTAAAGATAGTAGCGCGCTGACACATGGCATAGACTGTCGTCAATGAGGGATAGGATCCTGCATAACAATCTGATCTCGAACATGAAGATAATTGGAATTCAACCCAGTTAGGAACTGCATGATACGAGTATCATCCCGCTGCTTATGGGCATGTTCATGATCCTCTTTACATTTGGAAAGAAGAGACTGATACAAGTCTAACTCATCCCATATGGCCCAAAGCGTCGAATAATAATCTTTTAATGATCTTGAGTTTTGTTGGAATCGACCAATTTCTTGAATAAGCTGGAATACCCGCGAAAAATTTTGTGACTCCGAGAATATATCATGAAGTGTATCCCAAATGCCTTCAGCTGAGGATAAAAACATCACTGAGTGGTTAATCGAGGAATCCATACTATTCAACAACCATGCAATAACTTGATAATTCTCTTTTGTCCAAAAACTGTAGGTAACATTTGTAAAGCTTGGAGGATCATCCAAAATATACGACAACTTCTCACGGGCTCCTAAGAACACTTTTACAGATTGTGCCTATTGAAGATAATTGTCACCATTCAACTCAGTGGAGGTAATCTTGAAGGGGTTGGATTCAAGAGACCCATGCCAAGAGATGAGGGCCCTTTGTCAGCCATAGGAGACTTCAAATAAGAATGATTGATTCAAACAATTTTATCTCACTCAATCCTTTAAGGGAATAAGAGATAAACCTCAAACAAATAACAATCATCCAAAATAACAGGAAACCCACTGAAAAGTGGCCTAGTTGCCCGTCCATTTGAGGTTAAAACTCTCTCAAACATGGATCTTAGGGGAAATACCCTCCATTTGTAGCTTGGGAGGAAGATTTCGATCCACCTTGAGCAAATAAACCAAAGAAAGGTTTATCGATTTGAGGTAGATCGAAGAAAAACGAAAGATGGGCCCGATTTTTGAATTTTTCTATTTCACCCAAAATACCATGAAAGGAGGTCCAAAAAATTCTGAAAAAATCACGACAAATCTTTTAAAATCAAGATCTATCAAACTCCTAAGCTTTTTGCTCAAATGGAGTCTATGCGTTCGTACAACGCTGATGTCAACTGTACGGTTGTTGACGTCAGCAAGGTGACATGTCGCCTCTCAACCTGTTGAATGCTAAATGCCTGGACCTATGATATGATACCAAGTAGAGAATGGTTTGATGATTATATCGTGAAGAAAAGAGGAGAAGAGAGAAGAAGAAGAAAGAGGAGAGTTTTGGGAAAAATGTTGTGTTAGCTCAACATGCCCTAACACAATATTTTATTATAATAGAGCATATAATATACCATAGGAGAAGAGGAAAGTATGCACATACACTTACATTAAAAAACTATTTGCTAACATTCTCTATAGTTACGTTGATTCAACATATCTGTTACCGCAACGGGACACCTTGGACTTTAGATATCATTTCCTCTTGATGAAAAGCTAAAGAAACGCAATGGGTGTAGTGTAGGTATAAATTCCCAAAATAAGCTTGTTGCTCACTTGCTTTTCAAATTGCAATGCACAAACAAATGAAATAGCCAGGAGTACAGTTAAACAAGGAATGAAGCCCTTCCATATTTATAGAAACCATCATTTTTTCAACAATATTATAAAATTTACATGCTTCCAAGGACGAAGGCTCATTTAATGACAAAAACACTCACCGATGTGGGGGCATCTTGGTGCGACTCCAAGGATGCACCGTTATCTCCAAGGGGGGGCATGAGGTCGGGCTTGTTAGATGCAAGATGGCCACGGGTGGGGCCCATTATGGGACCCTGTGACTTGGGAACCTGTGCAACGCGTGGATTACCCACGGGTGCCTGGGAGAGCCTGTATATAGGGATAAATCGGTCCTTCTCCATCAGCTCTGGAGCTTTTGGTGCATTGGTGAGTTGTTTGTTGTCACTCACACTACCAGCAAATGCATCTTTCAAAAGACTCACACTTCCTGTCAAGATATGCAACTATAGAAGGTACCAAAAGCATATTATAAAACCCGATTGGGCCGTGAATGCAAATGCCCATGAGTGTAGATATTTCATCAACATGACCAAACCCTCTTGCAATTAAAATAAAACAGCGTGCTACCAGTGTTTTAAATATCGATGATATCAGCCGATATATCCCATGATATATCTTGTATCCCACTTGTGTGATACGAAATGCACAAGTAGTGCGATATATCCCACATGTTTGATCTGGTGAGCATTTTCGATTTTTGACCCTTTTTTTTTTTTGTAAATCATGTTAAATTAGTGTCAAGTTACAAATCCATGATTTTTCATGTTTTTGTATATATCCCACCATATGATTGATTTGCATACACACAGTAGCATGGAAATGGGTATGCGCAAATCAATCATAGGGTGTAAATATCAATTCAGAAACGAAAAAAAAAAAAGGAAAGAAAAGAAAAAGAAAAGAAAATTTTACATTTCCGTGTTCCAATACAATCACTCACACCACCAAAGAGTCTCCCTAACCAAATTAATGCCCTCTTGCTTGTCTTAGGATGCTTCTTTAGATTCAGTCCCTTTCAACTTGCTCACATCATCTCAAGAAAACCCTAGCTATTATCTTTAATCCCAATCCAACTTGCTAGAAGAAGACTTCAATGCACAAATGCTTTGATATTTCCAACAAAACCCATGATTGCTGATACCATACCTAGGACATGGTTCAAAATATCATTCGATACTAATTATATCATTTGAACTGTGATTTTCTTTTTTGTCAGAATCGGCCTGAGTGGTACCCTGGTGCACCAAAAATGGACAACTCGGTTTTGACCTGGTCTGACTCACTTAACATCACAACGATTCACACTGAGTCACAATGAGTTGAGCAAAAGTTCAAGACACTACCATATTGTAGTGAAGTTGCACCACGCAACATGTGGCATGGCATGAATGAGATAGGTCTGCATCATCCATCCCATCTCATCAAGTCACATGCCAGTTCGTCCACCTCCCTCCTCTCCCTCTATTTGACAAATGCATGGGAAAAAGAGAAAGCGGTGGTCAGCGGGCCAGGCTAGGCCAAGGCCTAGTCCGATAGTTAAGGTCCAAAGCCTGATCCCAGCCCAAGCTTGGCACATGTCTAGCAAAACAGGCTTAAGCCTAAGCCTGAGCTCGTAAAAATGTGGCTGGGCCTAGGCCCGGGCCCGACCCGACGTGAAACCGGCCTGAAAATTGATAAAATCCCTGTTTCCCACTTGAATGTTCCTAATCTATCTGTTGATCTAGTGGGCTGCATGGACCAAGAAATAGACACCCAGATGAATGATATCTTGGTCTACATTCAAGATGCATGGGTTGCCTAATCAAAGGATTAGAATGACATATTTGCAGGATGTATGATGTTGAACAAATCAGCAACCTTATTCTCTTCAAGCTAAAGCAGCGGATCTAGAATAATCTCCACATTGATCATAGGTTCTTAGTGGAGTCTCACCACTAGCACTACACTAATGGTATCAATGCTACAGAGAAACAAGTCACAGGTTAAAAAGGCGAAGAATAAAGTAATTATTATTATTATTTATGTAGCATTCCATTCATAACGCCTGTCCATTCGGGGTCTATTATATTGAAAACATACTGGAAAATTATGCAATATACAGCATGTTTAGATGGTTTACCGCAATCCCTGCTGGGATAAATCTAGTCCATTATATGTTGCTGATTAGGCCCCTTTGAAGAGCTTGTCAATGTTCATGTTGAAAATTTGCAAGCCATGGATGGATTATGTAGACAGAGGCAGGAAATAACGTGGAAGAGAATCAGATCTATGAGTGACTACCAAATGAACAGCCATTGCTCATCTTCCCTACAACAGGCATAGGGGGGAGTTAAGCTTATCCCTTTTATTACCAGTACCAATCGCTCTCACTCGATCTGGGCATCCCGTCATCATCCCAGCTCATCGTAGATCATCTGAACAGCCAACCTGGAGGGCCCCATCATGAAGGGGCCAATGGTGATGAGCCTCAAGCATGAATGCTGACATGATGACATCATAAATGCAAATGCGATGCCAACCTAGTCAAATTAAGTCAGGATGTGGAATGAGATCCGCAAACGTATACATTCAAGCATGTAATTTCTCAACAAGATTGCAATGGTTGTAAGCATTCAACTATCCACAAAAAATCATTGGAAATCAATGCAGAATCTGCCAAATAATAATAATAGTAAAATCAACAGAAATGGTCAATCAAACAGAGATCATAGATGTCTAATTGAAAATCCCCGATCTTTTTACTAGATGCTCATTGAAACTCGAAAAACTCACCAAAGCCCAATGAACATGCTAGAGCTGCAAGAACAGTCTAAAAAGAAGCTGAAAATTCCGATTTTTTTGTTATTATTTTAAAGAGTATGAGAGTATAAGATACCTTACTATAAATAACTATTTAGACATATTCATGTATATTTGTTGAGATATTTACAAATCTTTATAGATCTCTCACCTCTTCTATATATTCCTATTATTGTCCATGAAATAAACAAGTCATAGCTTCCACAATGTAGTCTCTTGTGGTTTAACATAGTATCAAAGCCATGATTTGCCTTTGATCCTGACAGTTCATCCTCCTCTCTTCTTCCCTACTAGTAAATCTTGACTATTTCCCAAATATGAGATTGATTCACCTTCTACCTTCCACCATGGATAGCCTTGAATCACGATCTGTTGCCTACTACTTCCATTTGACTACGTCTATAGTCAATCTATTTCCACATATAGAGAGCCTGCTGCAAGAATCTATCCCATGCCTGAACCTCTCTACACTCTGGGCCGGATCGTTGTCTGGTTGCTCTCAAAGATCATCTCACTGCTGGAATCTTATTGCCTGCATTTTTTGTTGTTGTAAATGTCACTATCACGATTCACCTGCACCCATCATCATCTGACAAATCTGTCACCGCCAGCAAATTTTTTTGAGAGATAACAACAATTTTATTAATAAAAACTGGCAAAGCGAGGAAAGAAAACAAACCCCAAACAAGCCAAACAAACGCCTAAAGGGGGAGGCCAGCCAAGGCTGCCTTTACAAAAATTGCCCAATCCTTGATTTGCAAAATAACCTTAGAAATTACCTTGTTCACCCCCTCTCCTGCATTCCGGAAGCAACGCCCATTCCTAGAACCCCAAATGGCCCACATGACAGCCAAAATGAGCAGATGCCAATAGACTTTATGCCCGTTCCTAGAAGCCCGAATGTCACTGTCAAAAATTGCCAAACCCAACATTTGATCGCTGCTCTCGACACCACCTTACATCTCATGTTGGAACTTTGACCAGATCTACTGCCTGTTCAGTCTCTGTTTCAGATTTGCGTCAAACACATCATTCTTTGTTTCAGCCACCCACCACCATCAGATCCCGTGTATGCTCTCACCAAACCCATCTCTTCCACCATTAAATCCGGCAAATGTCTTCTGCATCTCTATCCATCTTGGTTTGCCAAATCTACCATAATCAGACTCATCTGCCATTTGCAGCACTGACTATCACACCTGCTATCTACAGTCCATCATCTGCCATGTAGCACAACTACCCATTTTTAGTTTATTCTCATTTGGTGTTTCTTGAGTGCACCCGGTTTCATGCACCCTCAACTTAGATCCCACCATTTGCTCATCTTGGTCTGCATCTTCACCATTTACAACAACCATCACAGTGCTGCCTATCTGTAACCTTGTCTGCTTCGACTCCAAACACCTCAGTCATTTTCTCCAACCAACACCATTTTCGATAAGCTTGATTTTCGCCAAGTCCTCCATACTCCAAAAATATATCTTCCCCATACTCGGCCTATTGACAATGTGTGTTTTTTTTTTTTTTTTTTTCGGTGCCAGGCTTTTTGGCCAGATTTGTTATTGTGCTGGGTTTTTGGACCAGATTTTTTATTAGGCTGGGCTTTTGGACTGGACCTTGTTACCCCGCCGGCCTTATCTCATGACCTGTTTTTTTCTTTGTTGTGAGAACATCTAGAGTGATCGGAAGAGAAACGATTGGACTTTTAGCCATTGGAAGTGTGTATCTACTGGAAGAGCAATGATTGAAATCCCAAACATTGGTGGTGTCACTAAATAATTCACTAGTCATTGAAAGTGCCAATGATTCACATCCCATAAGTTATTAGAAGTGCGCGACTTAGATTGTTCATGTGTATCTGTTGAGATCTCTACAGATCTCTTTCAAATCTCTCACCTCTTCTATATATTCCTATTATTGTCAATGAAATAAAACAAAGTACAGCTTCCACAATGTATTCTTTTGTGATTTAACATCTACTAATCTCTGTAGATTTTCATGAATCCATCTAAATAGCTATCTGTTGTAAGGTATCTTATACTCTAACAAAGGGAATAACAAAACTAAATTAAATTAAGAAAGGGGAAGATAATTCCCCAAACGAATCATATCTCAGGGATCCTGAAACTGGATGGGACACCTCAGGAGCCAAAAATCCTATGGGAAAATGAAGTGTTTAACCTGTCGGAAATTACCATAATTTCCTTAAAAACATGAACAAGAATCCTTGGGATAAAATCTTTTCCATTAGCCCATTGAGCAACAACCAAGATCGAGCCAAAGAAATCAACCTCAATCTAGGGGAGAGAGGACACTATCCTGATGGGAATTCCTGATGGATTCCCACAGAGCAATCATTGTGGCATGAGTGGCAAAAATAGCTGCAGCAGGCCGAGAAGAAACTGTGGCAACACTACCTGCGGGATCGTGTAGAAGACCACCTATGCCAGCATATCTGTTCTCCTAGTTACAGATCCTGTGGAAGATAAAGACCAACAGCGAATCAATTGAAGAAATAGTGGTGACCTGCAATGGGGCTGAGCATTTCTCCCAAAGGAATTTCTTCCAGAGATGTGAGTAGGACTCGTAGGGATTTCTTTAAAAGCCTTGTGAAAATTCTGAGATTCAGAGGTGAAAAATTGCAGTATAAGCTGCCATTACACACTTCTCTGTTCCGTTGGATGGGAATTAAGCCCAAAATGCAGTTTTGATGAATGGACTTTGGGAAGTGTGTCATCCAAACAACCTCAAAGTTATTGTCCAATGGACAAGATTATTGGACTGTTTTAGGTGTTGTCCAAACATACCCGTATAAATGCAAAACGATTTTCTTCATTTTGTTTTCTCCTGAAAATGTTGATCTAAATGTTCAATGCTTGCTGAGTTTCTTCTTCTTCTTCTTCTTTTTTTTTTTTTTTTGTACAAATATATTCCAGTCTAGATTACCAATTATCAATTACTGCCAAACATGGCTATCTAGTTCATCTATAAACTAATACACATCTAGATCCATGTTTTGTGGCTTATGAGCATCCGGTGCTATTGACCTTGTTCATCATTCACTATGGGTTTGTTGCTGCGAATTTATGATGACTTACCATTAAATGTAACTTGCTACTAAATGCAGGTTGGTATTGTCCACGAGGGGATGAGGTTTCCTTTGTGGGTGCATGGCCACACAGTCATTGTGTTTTCTGTGGTTTCAACTTCTCCAAGTAAATCGGTAGGTAAGAAGAATTTTATTTCATACTTCCACACTCATTTCACATGATATCAATAATGAAGGCCATGAAACAAGAACTCTGGTCTAATTAATTGACATGGATTGTAATGCATTGGTTGTTTGGATTATTATCATATCTTCTTCTTTTCTTTTTGATTGGGCAACCTACAAATATCACATGCAATGCAATGCTTTTCATGGGAGAAAAGGGTGGAAGATTTTGATTAATTAAATGGTTCTTGTTAGGAGTCTGGCATAGTAAAATAAGATTCATTACATGAAAGCGATTATTGTAACAAGAAGAGAGCCCTGAGAAGAGATTTGCTAATTTCACATGTTTGCATAGCCTTGGCCCCTCTACACTCCTTCACATGTGCCAATCTGGCATGTCTTGAACATCCTAGCTGTTGATAACGTGAGTCATGACATCTAGACGCCCTGGCCAAATGATAAGCTGGTGACCGCTGGTAACTCTGTATGAAACAAATGGATGGCTGCTTGTTCGTTGGTTTTTTTTCGTCATTGTGTGAAGATTGGCTGTTTATTTCATTGTTTGCCACTGATCCCACTAAATGAGCTATCTTGCTTCCGGATGTTTTCGTTTTCGTTTCATTTTGCCAGTTTCTGATCTTATTGAGTGCTTTGTTTTCATGGAATCCCATCCAATACATGGAACTGTTCATTCCTCTGATGGATTTCAGATGTTCAGTGGGGAGCAAATCTTTTGCGTGACAGATTAGCAGATTTTGATTTTTACACTGACCATATGGCATCATATGCTGGACTATCTATCCTTGTTTTTGCTGCTGTATGTGTCCTGTGTAGTGTATTTTGAAATAGCCTTCTTTTCATTTGAAAGAAAAAAAGCCTCAGAGAAATTGTCTTGAATTCTTCTTCTGTGGAGCTGAGACTAGTTCATCCTGATAGGACAAGGCTACTCCTAAAGTTGTGACTGTGATATATGGTATGAGAATCCACACGTGTCTCAATCCTGCCCATCAACATGGAAGGTGTGTGGACTTGCATGCATGTATGAGATCCAAACTGTTCATCAGGTCGGTCCACAGTATGTATACCTGCGCCTAAATAGCTGATCTAATCATCAGGTGGACCAACATGCATATTTTGAATTTGGACCGTTGGTAACTGTTATTTTCATTTTGTGGATAGTGTGGACCACTACTGTTTAGAACGGTCTTAATTTTTTGACTAGGCTATCTAACTGATGGGGCACACCTGATGATTAGATGGCCTGTCTGCCATGGGCATTTAGATCTTAAGCATGGAGCAAAAACACATGCTGCCTAAGCACATGTAACCACATAGGTGCATGCTAGGATCCGAGTCCACACCTTTAGCAAAATGTGTGGTATCATTATTGGTCTTGTTCTTGTGCTTTCCCTTCACTGTTTTGATCTTAAAGTCAATACTTTATCCTGCTATTATCTTTTCTTGAAAGATAACTTTAATCTGCTATTATCATTCAATCATCAGAGAAGTGCAGTGCAAATATGTGAGGAAATTGGGTATGTGCGGGCATTGCAGTTTTGTGTGTGTGCTTGTTCTTGCATGTATATGTGTGCATACTTGGCTGCACCAGAAGCTGTAAGCTTTAGATAACTGAAAATCTTCATCTTGAGTGCTTCAGTATTACTTCTGACTTTTTTGAACTGCTGCTCAGTGCAACTTGTGCCCGGAACTGAAGTTGCAGTTGCGCCGAAGAGACGCAAGAAAGATGTGGATTCATATCAAGTAGCCCCCAAACATACATCCGTAAAAGAACCACCTGTGCCAAAAGCACTATTGCGTGTTCAAGCACAAAACAAAAGATTGGTTCACAGAATTGAAGTCAAAGGTGTTGAGCTGGGCATAGTGCTCACTTCCATTGCATTTATTCATTCTGAAACAGCTAAGAATCTATTGTTTGATAATCTTCAATTAGTTATTTTGTTCTCAAGATCAACTGTCAATGATAACGTGCAAAACCAAAAAAATAATACCCTGAGAAAAAGGAGCAATTTGTCTGCTAACGAAAGGAATTTGGAGGGTTCAACAATTAGCAAGTGGGCTCCTAGACATGCGATTGTTCGGGTTTTACTTTCAGACTCTGTAGCAAAAGGGCATATCATGCTTCCTCAGTCTCTTCGCCTTTATTTGAGAGCAGGCCTACATTCATGTAAGTATGCAGATTCTATTTAAGCCTTCCATGAGATTATTTTCCTCAAAATTTTGACTCCCCCACTTTTCCTTTTACCACCGGATATTGATGCACACTCACACACATATGTCCATACGGTTCTTTATGTTTCTATGCATGTGATCTTAAATTGATTGAAGTCTTTTTATGTCTTTTGTTTATCTATTTTTTCACAAAGAAACTAGCTTTACTCTCTAGATCAACTTGTAAGAAATCTGGTGCATGACTTATGGATCTTTGTATGATCTATTGTGGCACCTAGCACATGTAAATTGCATACAATCTAGTAAATGTATTTTAAGTGCTTTCATGATTAGATGTAGTGACTAGTGCTCTTTACATGTATTGGGATTCACTAAAATTCTTATTTTTTGTTCTGGATCTGTGGGAGCCTGCATTATATATATATATATATATATATATATATATATATATATATATATATATATATATATATATATATATATATATATATATATATAATGGCTATGTAATTTTTATTAGAGATAGAAGAAAAACAAAAAAGGCCCGAAGTAGCTGATAAAACCAACTGAGAGGATGAGGAATCATCTTTTCAAACAAAGCCTAGGCTGCCTCTGCACTCATCAATTTGCTTGGTGCTTTGACCGTTCATGGTTTTAAGCCCCCATTGCTCAGCTAATGACTGTGTCCCGAGACTGTTTGATGGTAACTTCCTTTGTTTCTGCCAGTGTTCAAAATATTGGTATTGCGTTATGTATCGCATCCTTGGGATACGGATACGTATCAGTTATCACATGGGATATATCGGTTGTATTGTATCGCGTAATGTATCGTTGTTGTTGGAAACATGGGGAAATTGGTTGAATTTTTCAATGAAACTTCAATGATTGTTAAAAAAGACATTAATACACACTTATAAATCAAAGCATTACAAAAAACAAGTGCATATAATAGGTTTTCTTGGTATGGGGTACTAATCTATGCGTTGTCTAACTGAATTGATGCAAGCATATTTCATATAATTTATAAATGTAAGAAGTGTGGGAACAAAAGAAATACATTCAAAAGCAAAAGAAGAATCACTAGATCAAGTTGCATACATGTTTGATTTTATGTTTGGACATAAATTGCAACCGATTTGCGAGAAATTGATTATTATTTTTTTTTCGATTTTCTGCAACCCGGCCCATCTCCTCTAAATCTTAAATCGAAGCTCCCAATCCATGATTTTTAATGCAAAACATGAAAAATCATGAATTTGTAACAACTTTACACTAATTTAACATGATTTACAGAAGAAAAAAAAAAGGGTCAAAAATCAAAAATGCTCACCGGATCAAACATATGGGATATATCTTACTACTTGTGCGTTTCGTATTGCGCAAGTGGGATACAAGATATATCGTGGGATATATCGGCTAATATCGTCGATATTTAAAACACTGGTTTCTGCTTTGTTTTAGAAAGTTATGTTGTTGCGCTCTTTTCAGATTGACCATAACTTCACGAGAAGGGCGAGGTGCCACAACAGCCTCTTTCTTTTCCCCTCATAACCCGAACCATATCTAGCAGTCTGAATTTGACTTGACATCACCCAATCAGCTCTGAATAGCCCATAGAACCTACTCCAAAAATCTCCAAAAAGTCCACAAATGTAGGAAAAGGTGTTCAATTGATTCAGGGAGGTGAAGTATTGAGGACTTTACCCCTTCCCATGAGCAAACAAAGTGCAATCACCCTTGAGAGCCTGGATAAGTCTAAGTATGCATTGTTGGATATCTCCTGTCTACTTGGAGCATACTGACACAATTGAGTAGGAAGACTTGAGGAAAAATCCGCACTTCAGTCAATATTCCTCCGCCATTTATCTATTGCTCTTGCTATCGAGTTGCATCCTTTCGAGCACTCGATAAGGAGAACAAATTACTCATCTCCACATTAAGGGCCATTCCAAATACTGGTAACCACACCACTTGATCACGATTTCTATTGTAATTCAGGGAGATCCTGATCTCTTTTTTTGAAGCCACATGGTATGCAACCTGGGAAAAGCTTGGCACAAGGCAATGGTATCAAACCACACATCTTAGTAGAAACTAATGCACTCTCCATTTCAAACTATTGCATTCGAGAAGACATTATTTTGAGCACAGCTCTCCATTAACCAGAGGCCTGGTATTGAGATGATGCCCTGGTAAACTTCCCTCTTGACCGAGCCCCATATTTACACAAAATCACTTGCTTCCATATACCTACTTCTGTTGTCTGGAACCTCCATAGCCATATTTCTGGGTAGCGAAACATTCAATTACTTCAGCAGTTTAATCCCTGCCCCACCTTTCTTTTCCTGTTTGCATGCTGAACTCCAGTCAACAAGGCGACAGTTGTGCTTCTCTTCTGCACCTGTGTGGTATCTATATTTTGTCTTTGGAATTCATAAAATCAGCTGTTGCAGATTTCTCACAATAAGTTATCAGTCACCAACACCAATTGAGATGAACAAAGTTATCATCAGTCTTCATGCAGTGAACAAGCTTGCTGCTTATGAATCACTTATGGTTGCTATTGGAAAACATTGATTCGCTGACTTTGGATGTATGTGCCTTAGGTATTGATGAATGTTTAGAAGCCGCATGTTCCTTTACTTCCCATGTAGGTTGAGGGACAAGATGTAGACCTTGGGATTTTGTGGGTCTGCCGGACCTGATTGTGCCTTTATATATATATATATTATCATTTGCTAATTTTTAATAGAAATGATATATTGTACATTGGCGCACCTGCATATACCCAGTGTTCGAAGTATCGCTACAAGTTTTGCTGGCCGAGGATACGGAAACAATATCGTTATTGCTGATAATATCGCCAATTTCCGTAAATGCAGGAAAACATTGGGTAAATGGTGGAATTTTTCAGTGAAACTTCAGGAGATGCGAAAATACACATATTTGCTTATTTAAGAATCAAATAATAGCGAAAAAGATGGATATTTGCATATTTAGGAATCAAATAATAAGTTTCCCTTTAATGGAGCCTAAAAGCATGTATCATTGGCTTAGGAAAACATTGGGGAAACATGGGGAAAATGATGGATCCATCCATCCATGCATGCACATACAAATATACATGCATGATCCATCCATCCATGCATGCGTGCACACACACACACACACATATACACATCCATCCATTCATGATCCATCCATCCATGCATGCATGCATACATATTCACACATACAAACATGCATTTCATCGTACAACCATTTGCCAAAAAAAAATTGAAATGATTTTTTTTAATAAACAATTTTTATTTTTTATTTTATAATTTTTATAATTTTTTTATAATAATAATAATAATTATTATTATTATTTTTGTGATATTGATACATTAGTGATATTATTGAAATATTGTTGATATGTTGGCGATACAAGTGACACTTGAAATTTACATGGTAAAAAATATTGGCGATGCATTGGTGATATCGATACATTGGCAATACAAGAGACCTGGAATTTACACAGTCGAAAATATTGACGATACTTAGTGATACATCGCCGATACTTGGAATTTTTTATACTACCAATGTTATTTGTATTGCTACCAATGTTATTGGTATCGCCGAGCTGGAGATTCAGATTATATAGAGGATATTATGATGTTGATTATGGCATGATGCATATGTTACTTGGATTAGCATTAATAACACGACTAACATTTGTTGTTGTTGTTTTTGTTGTTGCTGTTGTTTTCAAATCTTAGATTTTCCCAGTACTCTGTAAAAGGATTGCTTCTTTGTACATCTTTGGATTTTTTGAAGTTAGCTCTTGTGGATCTTTGTTGTTGAATTCCTTATAACGTTTGTGTGGCCTTTCATCTTAGCTATCGTGTTATACATTTCTTGTGCTGCTTCAATCTTTTAAGTGGAAGAAATGGACATATCATACAAGCTAGGATCACTGGAGCAAACAACACATTGTTTATCACAAATTTATTTTTACATGTTCTCAGCATTCTTGTGCTAGTTAGATCAATAATTTGGAATGAGCTGGCTGCTGATGTATGCAGGGGTTCATGTGAAGAGATACAACATTACTCCCAAGAAGAATATTCCTTTGTTGACCTTGTCTCCTTGCCGGTTTAAGTTTGGGAAGGATAACCCTATTGAAAACAATCGTCTTGATATTCCTGTGAGCCGAAAAGCCCTAAAGAGTAAAAACACATTTCTGAGGACTGATTTGGTTGCCAGTGCAGATGTAATAGATTGGTCATTTCACGAAGAGGTCCTTGCTTCTCTCTCTTCTGGCTGTCCTAAATATGAAGGCGAAGAGGTCATGTCTAAATCTGTAACTACAAAGGGAAATGAGTGTCTTATTACTGCTTGGTTTATTGGACAACTTGAAGCAATTCGATCATTTACTGGTGGAATAGATGCCAACTCAATAGTTTTAGGAAATGAAACATTGTTTCACATCGAAGTGACTGGTCAGAAGTTTGGAAGCATTACAAAGGAACAGACATCATCTGGTGATTCTCTAGAGAAGAGAAACAGGGCTGGAGAACCTCCAGTTGAACTTCTATTTGTATTGATGGCTGCTTTTGAGGAGTCTTCTTATGATGTCCAGCATGACTGTTACGAGCTTGCTGCTAAGGCAGGAAACATGTGCATTGATAACCTTGGAGGCTTGGAGCTGACACTTGGGAAGTTGGACTTTGGCGAACCTGCTTCTTTTGATTCTGTTAAAGAGAAAAACTCAGAAAGAAGCTTCAGTTTGACAGTCTCTTCTTTGAGCTGGATGGAGACAGCTATTTCAGATGTCATTAACCGTAGGTATTTCCTTTCTATGCATTTCGGTACACCCTTCAGTGGTGTATTTACTTGTTTATTTATTGATGTAAACCTTTACATGTTTTATGAAGCTTGAAGTTAATCTATTTTGTTGATTTTTACCCCCTCTGTTTCTTTCTGTAGGTTTGACAGTGCTTTTATCTCCAAATTCTGGAAAGTATATCAGCGATTTTCCTTTTCCTGGACATGTTCTTATTTATGGACCTCCAGTAAGCTTCTATCAAGTATTTCAATTTTTAGGAAGTTGATGTTTTCTCTGTTAGTCTCATTATTTTGCCTATCGAGCGAAGCAAAATCATTAATCTGTAGACCTCATAGCTACAGAATGGCCATACTTTTCTTTTCTTGTCTTGCTTTCTCCCTTAGTTGCGTTATTATTATTATTTTTCAGATCGCACTATTGCATGCACACACAGATATATATATATATATATATATATATATATATATATATATATATATACACACACACACACACACACACATACAATGTTCAAATTATCTCCGATATTATCTTTATCTCCAGCTCAACGACACCGATAACACTGGTAGTGATAATGATAACGCTGGTAATATAAAAAATTTCAGGTATTAGCAATGTATTGCTAAGTATTGCCAACATATCAATATTGCTAATATAATCACCAATATTTTCAACTATGTAAATTCTAGGTGTCACTTGTATTGCCAATGCATCAATGTCGCCAATGTATCACCAATATTTTCGACTATGTAAATTCTAGGTAATGCTTGTATCATAAGTCTATTGACGATATTTCAATAATATCGCCAATGTATTGGTATCATAAAAAAATTGTTTATTAGAAAAATTTTTATTTCAAATTTTTTTTTTTTTTCACGGGCACATGTTTGTATGTAGTGCTCAATTTGTCATTGATAATATCGATAATATCTCGATCTTATCGATATCACAACATGTGCGATATTGAGACCACAATCTTTTGTTTCCTTTCCAATTGTTGATGATTTCTTGGTGAAATATCATGTGTTGTTGATATTTTGTAATATCGATGGATGTTTGGATGGAAGGTTGGATGATTAAATAAGGCCGGATGGGATGGTTGGGCTGATTTCTTACAACAACACATGCTTTTAAAGCCCCATTAAATGAAAACTTGTTATGTATGCATTCTTTTTGTAAATTTTTAATTTCTAAATATACAAATATTACATTTTAACATCTCCTAAAGTTTCGTTGAAAATTCTGCCGTTTTTCCCATGTTTCCCCACATTTTCGGTTATCAGCAATATTATTGGCGAAATCGATATTGTTTCTGTATCCCTGGCCAACAAAACTTGTAGCGATACCGATACTTTGAACACTGTGTGTGTGTGTGTGTGTGTGTGTGTGTGTGTGTGTGTGATGCAACACCCCATGAAACCCCCAGGGGAATGGTACATGTGATGCAACACCCCATGAAACCCTCAGGGCCTAACTTTTACCCTGATCGAAAACTTGTGGGCCATGGCAAAAGAAAACAGTTTCCTCCCTTGATTTGCATCTCTCTTTGCTAAGGCCCACCAGAGTTGTGGATCAGGGTGAAAGTTGGTCCCTGGGGGTTCTCATGGGGTGCCGCATAACATGGACCGTTCAAATTTTAGGCCCATGACACATGTGCGAAGGTGCGAAGGTGAGTATGCCTTTCTCTCTCTCTCTCTCTCTCTCTCTCTCTCTCTATATATATATATATATATATATATATACACACACACATATTAATGCACATTCTTCTTTTTATATTTTGGAATTACTGGTTTTTGTTTCGAGCGTAATGTTGCCTACATCTTGATGATGTAGACCGACATGTTCAACAAGTTCAATTGTTTTAATCATTTTCAATACCACCTCATCCCTTCTCGCAACAATTTGGGAATTTGGGGGTGTATTTTGAACTGTAATTTGTGGAAGTTTTATGATCAGCTGCCCACAATGCATCAACCTTCTCTTTTGCTTGGGCTCTTTCTTGATTTGGTCATGAAGGATGTTCCCGTTGACACTACTCACATGCCAAAGGCAAGCAAGGTAGGTTCATGGAGGGGTAATTGCCAACAAACTACTAACCACGAAGGCATACAAATGTACCACCATAAGATAAAAAATGAAAGGGTCTCTCTATATCTGTGATCTTCTTGATGGAATGACTAAATTGGCACTCTTTAGTATGTTTGGAAATGCAGGGTCTTGTGACTAAGTCCAACTGTGGCAGCAATTGGGCCCTTAGTTGAAGTTTCTTGGGTAGCAATACCTTAAGGAGATTTTAGCTACATTTGGAACTTCTAATAAAAATGGTGTCGGTTGTGGACAAAGGAGGGATTAGAATTATTCATGGTTAGCAATGTCATTTCTGAATCATTGAAAAATATGTCATACTTAAGAAAGCTAATCTAGAGGTATTGATTTAAAAATAAAAAATAAAAAATCTAGAGGTGTTGATTGAGGAAATCAAAGAGTAGATTAATTTGACATGGGGCTTCTAGTCAATCAACTTTGAGATGATGGGAGTAAATTGAGCATCCTTCAAAACAAGTATCATTAGAAGAGGAATTGAAGAAGATTCTCCATAGCATGGACTACTTTTTGGGTAGCACTATTTGCACATGAAAGGTTGAAGTGAATCAAGTCATGGATCAAATTCTCGGAAATTCCTTTTTATGCCTGGTCTTCAAAGACTCTAGTCTTGCTTGTTTCCTTCTAGGTGAGGTTGTTCTTAGATCCATTTGCACGAGGGCCGACTTTGTTGTAATCAAAATCCTCGAATGGAGGTTGTCGTAGAGGAGGGAGCCCAATTAATCCTCATGTAGTTAGCATTAAACTCAATGCCTATCCTTCAAGAACAAGAATTCTCTTATCTCCTTCATTGCTACCCTTATTGTTGATAGACATCGAGTAGTGTTGCCCAATGCTTTAAATATCGACAATATCGTCCGATATATCCCACGATATATCTTGCATCCCACCTGTGCGATACGAAACACACAAGTAGTGCGATATATCCTACATGTTCGATCCATTCAGCATTTTCGATTTTTTTTTTTTTTTTCCTGTAAAGCATGTTAAATCGGTATCAAATTGTTACAAATCCATAATTTTTCATTTTTGCATGAAAAATCATGAATTGGGAGCTTCGATTTCAAGATTTAGAGGAGATGGACTGAGTTGCGGTATTTTTTTTAATTAAAAAAACTTTCCAATTTCTTACAAATTGGTTGCAATCTTTGTGTCCAAACCATTGTTTCAAATTGCGCCCGTAGCATACGCTATGTAGCGTAGCGTGGCCATAGCGCTATGTAGCGTCCTAAATAGCGTAAATCCCCTGTAGTGTACGCTACAAGGGTCGTAGCGTACGCTACAACTATGTAGCGCGTAGTATCGATAACGTAAGCTACAATGTATTTTTTTACTGTTTTATTTATTTTTATTTATTTTTAAATTTTTTTTCACGTTTTCTTTGTTTCTAATGTTGAGGAATGTAACACGTATTGTACTTGATACTTTTAACCTATGGGATTTTTATTTTTTTTCATAATTGTGACTTGTGGTTTCAATTAGACATTATTAATTAAAGTGGTTTGCTTAGAAAGTTGTTGACATGATAATTATTTAATTTGGCTTATATATGTGGATTGGCTTTTGATAAATGATAACTAATAACTTTTTTGAACATGCTTATAATTGATAAAATGAATCATCTTTTAGGCATTTTAATATTTTTTTCCTTTTTTTTTTTCACTATTTATTATATATGTCCTATTTTAAAATTAAAAAATAGAAGTATTGTGTAGCTTATGCTTCACGCTACGTATTTACACTACACGTTATAGAGGGCAAAGCGCTACGCATTACGCTACCGCTATTTAAAACACTGGTCCAAACATAAAATCAAACATGTATATAACCTGATCTAGGGATTCTTCTTTTGCTTTTGAAAGTATTACTTGTGTTTCCACACGTCTTCGTACATTTATAAATTATATTAATAGACTTTGAATATACTTGCATCAATTCAGTTAGACAACGCATAGATTATGACCCCATATAAAGAAAACCTGTTATGTGCACTTGTTTTTTGTAATGTTTGATTTATAAGTATATTGATGTCTTTTTTAACAATTACTGAGGTTTCATTAAAATATTCAACCAATTTCCCAATGTTTCCCCATGTTTCCAACAATAGAGATACATTACACGATACGACCGATATATCTCATGCGATAACCGATATGTATCCGTATCCCAAGAATGCGATATGTGACACTATATCAATATTTTGAACACTAGTGTTGCCTAGACACGTGGCACGGGTTCCAAGTGTCCTAAAGTGTGTGTGTTTTTTTTTTTTTTTAAAAAAATAAATTATTTATTGACGACTGGGTGTCCCTGCAATCGCCCGCCAACCATGCGCATTGGTTAATCTACGGGGAGGGGTCGAACTCGTGTCTATGGGGAGCACCCACGGGCCACGATCAAAGTTGTTCACCCAAACTCGTGTCAAAGTTTCCTAAAGTGTTTGACATGACAAACTCCTAAATTCTAGGCATGTGGATGCTTCTACACATAAATAATATTTTAGCTAATAATGAACATAATATAAAATGTGATGAGAACATAAAACAAATGAAATTAGAGAAGAATATTCATGTAGTTCTAATAAAATCTGATTACTATTAATCTACTGAACAATAATTTATTAACAAAACATAAAAAGCACATGTATTCATCTCAGGAAATAACGGTTTGTATGAATGTTACTTTCTTCTTTAAAAAAATTAGAGAATTGCAACAAAAAGTTTTAAAAAACCAAAAGAACAACATAGCTTGTGCTTTTTTGTTATATGGATCATGGTACCTATAATGGAAATAAACTAAAATTTAAAAAGTGATAGGAATTCCTTATGAATAGCTTTTAACAACAAGGGAATGGAGCCAAACTTGAGGGTTAGGGGTGAGTAGTCAATAATGTTCCAATTATCAGGGATATCATCGATAATATTGCCGACATTATTATGAGCAGTCAACACTGTTCTTGTTCATCTTGGTTTCAGAAGCTTTAAGCAAGGTGTTATCCAGGGGTTAAGATGTTGGGCTTTTCCATGGCTTCGTGGTCGAGAACTTTCCTTGGCACATTAGTCACTCCAAATTGGAGATGAAACTAGTTTTTTTGCGAGGGAAGCGAATCTATGGTGGACTTCTTGGGTATGACAATGTACTGGTTTGAAGTGGTTTCAGGCCTAAAGGTGAATAGATCTAAGAGTGCTTTTTTTTTTTTTTGGGGGGGGGGGGGATTCACCTAGCTAGGGAAGAAGTGTCCTTGCTGGAAGTCCTTCAGCTGCTGAGTTGGCTCCCTACTACCATTAGGAAACCCGCGTTGCATTTGTGGGATAAGGTCATTGAGAGGATGGAGGGGAAGCTTTTCCCTTGGGAAGTAATCTCCTATTCACTTTGATGAAGGCATCTCTTTCTAATTTTCCTCCTTATTATATGTCTGTCTTCCAATGTCCTAAATCGGTTTTTCTTTGGATCGATAAACTCTGGAGAGAGTTTTTATGGCAGGGGGTTCCGCCTTAAGAAAAATTTCATTACTTATTTGGAGGGGGGCGGGCATCAAGCACCTGGATCTTGTTAATTATGCCCTGTTGGAGAAGCGGGCTTGATGCATTGGCTTAGAGGGGTCTAGTTTATGGAGATCCATTATGGTTGTCAAATACAGATTGAATCTGATAGTCTGGTGGACAAAGGAGTCTTCCCTATACCATTCTTCCTTTGGAGGGGATTGCCTGGGTGACCAGTAAGGTCTTCCAAAGTTTGGGCTTCTTTCTAAGTGACGGGGCAAGAGTTGGATTCTGCGAGGATACCTGGTGCGAACTCTCCCCGTAAATCTTCTTTCCTGTCCCTGGCTAATCTTTTCCCTGTGGCAGACATCTCCGTGCTAGTTGCTTCTAGGCAGGAGGCGAGGAAGGGATTTGGATTCCTTCTTTTCGGCAGAGTTTACTAGATTCTGAAATAGATGATCTAGTTAGACTTCTGTCTTGATTGCAGGGATCCGTGCCTTCTTCTAGAGAGGAAGATTCGTCAGTCTAGGGACACCGCAACTCGGGAGTCTTCTCGATTTGGTCCTTTTAAGGCATTCTTTCCCAGTATGAGATCTCTAGAAGGGGTTCAGTCTGGTCATATGGTGCTCCTCCGAAGATGGCGACTTTTGCATGGCTAGCGGGAAGGAACCATGCTCTTAGAGTCAATAGTTTCCAGAAAAGAGGTCTAATTCTTGCCCAACGTTTGCCTGTTATGCCTCAAAGAAGTGAAATCAATCGATCATTTGTTCCTCCACTGTTTGTTCTCTTTGGACATCTCATCCAACATCCTTGCCCTGGTGGAAATCTCGTAGGGATCAACACCTGGATCTTGTTAATCATGGCCTGTTGGGGAAATGGTCTTGGTGCATCGGCTTGGAGGGGTCGAGTTTATGGAGATCCATTATTGTTGCCAAATACGGATTGAATTTGATAGGCTGGTGGAGAAAGGAGTCTTCCCTATCCCATTCTTCCTTTATAGGGGATTGCCCGAGTGGCCATTAAGGTTTTCCAAGGTTTGGGCTTCTTTTCACGTGACGGGGCGAGAGTCAGATTCTGGGAGGATACCTGGTGCAGAGACTCTTCCCCTAGATCTTCTTTCGCAGCTTTGGCTAATCTTTGCCCCATGGCGGACATCTCTATGGCTAGTTGCTTCTCAAGTCAGGGCGAGGAAGGGGTTTCAATTCCTTCTTTTTGGTAGATTTTACTAGATTCTAAATAGATGATCTAATTAGACATTCGTCTCGATTGCAGGGATCCATGACTTCTCCTGGATAGGAAGATTCGCTAATCTAGAGACGACAACTCAGGAGTCTTCTCAGTTCAGTCCTTTTACAACATTCTTTCCCAGTCTGAGATCTCTAAAAGCAACTGCCACATGGGTTCGGTCTGGTCATATGGTGCTCCTCCTAAGATAGCGGCTTTCGCATGGCTGGTGGGAAGGAACCATGTCCTTATAGTAGATAATTTTTGGAAAAGAGGTCTAATTCTGCCTAACATTTTCCTATTATGCCTCAAAGAAGCGGAATCATTCGATCATTTGTTCCTCCACTATCAGTTCTCTTTAGATATTTGGTTTGGCATCCCTACCCTAGCGGAAATCTCGTGGGTGATGCCTTGTTCAATTGTTAGCCTATTCTGCTCCTGGCACATAGTTCAAGGGGGGAAGTTTGGTAAAAAGAGTTGCAAGATTGCCCTTTTAGCTGCCCTCTAGGCCATTTGGGGAGAAATAAACAACCATTGTTTCTGTAATAAGATTTGGAGGATTTAGACAACTAAAGAGAGTTTGTTCCATTTAATTTAACAAAGGTTAGATCAAATGTATTTACGAATCCAGTTCTAGAATCACTCCTCATCCCTAATTGAAACAAGGGATTAGAATAAATGCCACAAGCTTATAAGAACATGGGTTGACCTTTCGCGAGAGACGAATACCCAACTTGTACGTTTCAGATGGTATGCGCACCACACTTGAAGAGAGTAACCAGCCCACACGTCCAGATGTTCCAACCAATCACAATGGTCAATGATCATGAACATGGCATCTGACGAAGGCAATCAGTCCACACTCCCACGCATGAAAGGTGATGATCATGAACACTTCATCCCCTTCTCATGCGCAGACCATTACAAAGGCTTGACACAAAAAAGAAGAAGAAAAGAAACCCTAGTTTCTTTAAAGATTTTCAACACAAGAGGGATGACAATGATTAAAAATAGAAGAAGGAAAAAGAATTATAGGATAGAAGTAGTGTTTGAAGTATCAGTATTTTTACAAGTTTCGTTGGCCGGGGATATGGAAATAATATTGATATCACCAATAACTAGAAATGTGGGGAAATATTGGAGAAACATGGGGAAAACTGTGGAATTTTTTAGTGAACTTCAGGAGATGCTAAAATATGCATATTTGCACATTTAAAAAAATTGCAAAAAAGAATGCATACATAATAAGTTTCCTTTAATGGGGGGGCTAAAAGCATGTGTTGTCCCATCTATCCATCCATCCCATCTTATCTATCCAACCATCCAACCTTCCATCCAAACATCCATTGATATTTCATAATATCGGCAACACAATATTTCGCCGAGAAATCATCAACAACTAGAAAAGAAATAAAAGAATGTGGTCTTGATATTGCCCATGGTGCGATAATGATAATATTGCGATATTATCAATATTATCGACAAATTAAACACTACATACAACCATGCGCCATTAAAAAAAAAAAAAATCAAAATGGAATTTTTTTAATAAATATATTTTTGGCGATATTATCAAAATAGTGCCGATACACTGGCGATACAAGCGATGCCTGAAATTTACATAGTTGAAAATATTGGCGATATTGATACATGACAATATAAGACACACCTGGAATTTACATAATAAAATATTGATGATATCGATACATGAAAATATAAGAGACCTGGAATTTACACAATAAAATAGCGGTGATACATTGGCGATATTGATACATTTTCAGTACTTGGCGATAAATCGTCGATACTTGGAATTTCAGTGTTATCGGTATTGCTACCAGTGTTATCGGTATTTTCGAGCTGGAGATGCAAATAATATCAGGGATACTTTGAACAATGGATAGAAGGGAGAAAGATCGATTAGATCAGCAACAAGGATGCTTTGGTACGAGAGATGGGCCGGACAATTGGAGGGCCCACATCTACATCCATTAGGTTTACTTTTTGATGTGTTGTTTTGTATTCTAAATCCATCGGCGATTCACTTATTCCTTAGTTGATTCAGTCAATGGACAATCTACAAAGGTGTTGAGGATAAATCGTCCCTTTTTATTTTTTTATTTTTCCATTACATGAATATAAAGCTATTTATTTTCTCAATGACCCTGTTACTTTGTGTCCAGTTCTATGTGCCTGAGAGAGCACTAAAAATCTATGAGTAAAAAATGAATTATGTGAAGTAGGGAGTTATTTTCTATGAATGTTTATCTGATAGCATGATTGTAGTCGATTGAAACCCAGCATCTTGATTCATTACACCATCAACCCCTGCTGCTTATCCGATGAAAGTTTGAGAGTGTTGGGGTTTATCTCATTCTTATGCCTTCTGTTTGTCACAGGGTTCTGGAAAGACATCATTAGCCATGGCTGTTGCTAAATATCTTGAAGAGCATGAAGAAATCTTGGCACACATGTGTGTTTATTATCTTACCTCCCTCTTGTATCATTTATCTGTTCCTTTAAATGGATGGTCATCTCTTAAAAAAAATGCAAGGGGTGGAACTGGAACTCCAAGAGAGTAAACTTGCCCTATTGGGCTTCTTTAATGATGAGAGGGATTTGCAAAGTTGGTTCCCATTTTTTGATCTATTTATGTTTTACATGTGCAGAGTTTTTGTAAGCTGTTCCAAACTTTCTATGGAGAAGGCCCTGACAATTCGTCAATCACTTGCTGGTTACATATCTGAAGCTCTTGATAATTCTCCTTCCCTTCTCATCTTTGATGATCTTGATAGTGTTGTTTCATCTTCTTCTGAGCCTGAGAGATCTCAACTTTCAACTTCTGTCACTGCACTTGTTGAATTTTTTAAGGATATTATCGACGAATATGGGGTAATATATATTTCATTCACGTTGTTTGCGATCATATTCATTTTTTCCATTCTTTCATCCACTTGGAGAGCTCTGCTGCAATTCAGTTAACCTAGGGTACTGAAAATTGTTTTGTTGTTTGAGCCAACATATATATCAATATCTCTCTTTCTGTATTTGGGCAGGACAAGAGGCTAAGTTCTTGTGGCATTGGCCCAATTGCACTTATGGCTTCTGTGAAGTCTCTTGGGGATCTGCCGCAATCCTTGAGCTCTTCAGGTTGAATACTTGTCCACAAAGAGCACTCCCATTTTAAACTTATTATCCTTGCATATGCATAACAATGATATATAATTTATGCCTTTTAATTCTTTATTTGCTTCCAATTTCCTCAGTAACTCATTTGACAATTTGCTTCTTCACAGGGAGGTTCGATTTCCATGTGCAACTGCCAGCCCCAGCTGTCTCAGAACGAGGAGCCATATTGAAGCATGAAATTAACAAACGTTCATTAAAATGCTCTGAAGACATCTTGTCTGACATTGCTTCCAAATGTGATGGATACGATGCATATGATTTGGTACGTGTTTCTGCACAAAGTAATAACACAAATAATTCATTTCCCCAGTATAATATGGATAGTGATTATAATTCATGCTCCGAGTATAATATAAATAGTGATCATTACAGTTTGCAGTCTTTTTGAGTTTTATGTTCTGTTTTGCTATGCATAGTTATGTGTCTATGTTCCCACAGAGAACTATATAATCAGCTGGGAATCAGAGATTTATTCTTACCTTTATCAGATTCAAAATGCTATTTTCTATTTCTTTTTTTCGATTAACAGCTCCGTTGTAAGGATGAGTGGCTATTGTAGGTTACCAAAGTGAAATTGTCTATTGTTCATTGGTTTAAAAAATATTATAAGTTATGAATATGTTGTGAATGTTCTGTTCATTCTGAAACTTTAGATTTTATTATTGTTATTTTTTATTTTCTTGAAATGTAATGGAGTTGGCTGTAGCAATGGTCGGGATAGTTAAGCTTTAATCATTTCCTTCTTTTGTGGAGTGAAAGCAGAAAATTTATAATTAAAAGTGTAATTGCTAGAACAAGAAACAAATGTGGGGAAACACCTTTTTTGGAATCATTTATTACGGTTGTTTTCTTGAAGCCAGAAATGGATGCAAGAAACATGGATAAAAAGAAACACGGCAACCTGTGAGATCCTAATTTTTTTTAGAGGAATGATGGAAGCTTTCACTAAATAGCAGCAAAATGCACCTAGAGGGGGAAATCTGCCTCAATACATATACTAGTTTTTTCCATCCATGCCTTGGCTAGGGAGTTGGTTTCTTTAGGCTCTTTGCCTGCATAACCTAATGGCATATTTAGCCTTGATAGAAACTCAACGGGGCTGTTTGGATACAACATATACTAGCTTTTTCCATCCATGCCTTGGCTAGGGAGTTGGTTTCTTTAGGCTCTTTGCCAGCATAACCTAATGGCATATTTAGCCTTGATAGAAACTCAAAGGGGCTGTTTGGATACAACATAAGTTTTAGTTATGGTTAGAAAAAAGACCGGAACTAAAAATAATAGTTATTTACAAACTTTTTTCCATGTTAGGTAAACGCACATGTTAATATGGAAAATTTTGAACTCCGTTTGAAAAATAATGTAGTATTTTAGAATTGGAATTAAATATACAAAGTACCATAAATCAAGCATCCACAAATCTGAGAACTAAAATATGATCTCACTATGTTATGTTGGTTATGATCCATCTAAAGTGGGGTTCGCTTATTGGATGGTTTAATTTGAGTTACATATTTGCCATGCGTTTGGTTTATGATCCATCTAAAGAGGGCTGACCATTTGGACGGTTTAATTTTTATTTACATATTTCGCATGTGTGGTTGTGGGAAAGGGTGACAATGGTCTGGGCGGCCCAACGAATCTGACTTAGTTTTCAACCAGGATTGGACCTATTAGCTTGGCCCGTGTCCTAGGATTGGGCCTGACATGCATGGCCTTAATTCTTTTTTGCCTGGCTTGGGCCCAGGTCATTTTAGCCTGGCCCAGCCCTAGATGACCCGACTTCATATGTATGTCTTATATCCTACAAAAGTCATTCTAATCATCGATTAACCAACCTATGCATGTTGAATGTTGAACATTCATTTTGTTTGTTTTAAGTGTTTTTTCGTACGTGTGTCCCACTTGGTCGGCGGATGGATTAGGAACATCCAGATGGGAAATATGGATTTGTCAATTTCCAAGGCAAGTTTGGTTTGGCCTTGGTCCAACCAATTTTTTACCAAGCTTGGTCTTGGGCTTGCTGTGCTAGGCCCATGCCATTAATGGGCTGAGCTCAAGTTTAGGGCCTTAGTGTCAGGCCTGGCTGGGTCTGGCCCAAAACTGATGCATTGCTACCCCTACTTGTGTATTTAAGGGAGAGGGAGAGAGAGAGATGTAAGGTATTTTGTAATGGTAACAGTGGTCGTAATGGCCACCACCATTACTTTTATGATACAGGCTATAATGGCCATTATGGCCCTTGATAGCCGTTGCGGTCTCTTGTTTTTAATTGAAAAAAAAAAAAACTCGAAAAGCCTGTATCCGCATAACGGGCCATTATGGGTCATTTTTCCTGTAACAGCCGTTATGACCCTATAATAAGTAACGATTGCAATTATTACCTTTATGTAATGGCCTTTACGGCCCCTTAACAGCCATTATGGCACACCATGGAGAGCTGTGAAAGTGGTTAAATAGAAAAACCACCATTCAGAGATTTTGAGGGGAAAAAAAAACATTTTTGAAGGTTTTTTGGTTAAAATATTGACCAAGGATAACTTTTCCACTTATTCATTGCTTAACCATGAGTTAACCGGTTAATTTTTTAACTTAACCGGTTATTGGTGTATCCAAATAGCCCCAAAGTGTCACGAAGATGTTGGAGTTTTCAGGCTCTGATCCCTTGTTAGCCAAAGCAATTACATTTGTTGCGTCTACTTCTGCCATGACAATGACCCATAATGGTATTATGAGTTGTTTACTAGGGATCCCGATTCCCTGAGAGTAGATCATACTAGGATCATGCCCCTTGGATTTGGGTTGAGTTTGATAGAATTCTGATCCGGGACCTATCTTTTCCCTAGGTTTCTTCTTTTTGCTCGTTGCTTTGGCTTCTTTTGTACCTGCACTTTTTTTGTTTATTTTTTTTAGCCATTTTTGCCCGTAGCACCTTTTCAGGTTTTCACCACGACTGGCTTTCTCATCATTTTTGCCCATGGCGTCCTTTCGGATTTTCGTCATGTTTCGAGTTTTTGCTCTTGCTTGCCCCTTGGCAGCTGTGCTCTTTTTATCCTTGGTACCATTTTGGGTTTTCACCAAGTCCACTATATGCCCGCTGTTTTTACTCGAGGCGCCCTTCCGGGTTTTCACTTCGCCTGTTTTGCTTAGGCACAATACTTTTCTTTTGATTTCTCTTTTTATTGTACAGAGGCGAGAGACTAGACTTCATTCATTGCCGCCCGACTAGTGAGCTGCCTGACTTTGTCTTCAATCATGATCGTGAAGCTGTTGACATTGGGTTAAACTATCCTGAGGGGAAATGGGTTGGTGACTTGTGTTCTCACTCATTAGGTTCGACTCTTCTTTTCTTTTCTTTTTTCTTCTTTTTTTTTTAGACTGCGCGCTTTATTCATCCATTTTTTTTTATAACTTTTTTTTTTGAACCCTTTACTTTTTTTGGAACACTTATTGGAAGGAAGGAATGATGATGGAATGTGCCTCAGGATGCTAAGCTCTTGTCGTTTCACTTTAGCTTTACGATTGTAGTTGTTGACATAATCAGGTAGGATTACCCATGATAGTTATTCACATTGTCGGCGTTGATGAGCTCTGGAAGATCTTTGCCCCTAATGATGGTGAGACGAAGGGCACCTCCCGGAAGAACCTCGCGTATGATCAGTGGACCGTCTGATGATGGCTTGGACTTGCCCCTTGGATTTAGTAGGCGTAATGATAGGATATGCATTATTACCATATTGCTAACCTTTCTTTCAGACTTGTTTGTCGTTGGTCCTAATGATCGTTGTGTGCTTTACGTCTGCAAGATGTAGTTGGTTGCATCGAGATTACCACCAATCATTTTCCTTGACTTCTCTTTTTTCATCCGTATTGATGATGTAGGATGTTGTCGGTGCCCGCGAGAATGCACTCATGACCATTGGATGCCTTCGGGTTCATTCTTTTGATGATGTCTACACCCCATCATGAAAAAGGGTTAAGGTGTTGCCAGGTTATAAAGACTCGAAGCATGCACATGGATCCGTTGTACAAGCTTTATATACTTGAAGCACTTCTTGACATGCTACAATAGCTTATCTCCATCGTTCATCAGTAGGACTCCATCGTGGGCTTCAAACATAATCTTGACAGCTTTGCTTGATGGGCTTGACTTCTGGCTTCATAGGAGATGGTGTATGACTAGCTCTTTATTTGATCTGCATAAGGCTTCATAGGAGAACACAAGGTTTGATAGCCCTGGCCTTAAGAATTCTGTGATCCTCTACTTGTATTCACGAGGCGTGGATCTCTTGATGCGTACTTTTCTAGGGAGCTCAGGGGATCTCAAGCTTACAATTTCAAAATCGTCCGTCATGACAATGACCTTTGTTTCAAACTTTCTGAGGGAATCCTCAAGTTCGGGAGCTGTATCATCATTTCCCTCATCGTGGGCTTCATCCAAATACATGAGTTTGAAGTCTAACTCTACTTACAACAACAATTCAAGAACAAATACAATACTCAAGTGAAGAGGCAAAGGTGAAGAGAAGACAAGTAGACAACTTAGACAAGAATTTGGAGTTTTGGAAGTTGAAAGTTGGAAGTTAGGAACCCGAACCTCTTTTAGATTTGTAATTTTAATTTTATTTGTGTAAATCTCTCTCTCTCTCTCTCTCTCTCTCTCTCTCTCTCTCTCTCTCCTTCTCTTTCTACAAGTGTAACAACTCTCTCTTCTCTTTTTCTCATTTTCTTTTCCCTCTTCTTCTCCCTTTCTTCAAGTGTAAGTGTATAACTCAACTCTCTCTCTCCCTCTTCTTCTCCCTTTCTAGTTTCTACAAGTGTAAGTGTGTAAGTGTGTGTGTGTAAGTGTAAGTGTGTAACTCTCTCCTTCTCTCTCTCTCTCTCCTTCTCTTTCTACAAGTGTAACAACTCTCTCTTCTCTTTTTCTCATTTTCTTTTCCCTCTTCTTCTCCCTTTCTTCAAGTGTAAGTGTGTAAGTAACTCAACTCTCTCTCTCCCTCTTCTTCTCCCTTTCTAGTTTCTACAAGTGTAAGTGTGTAAGTGTGTGTGTGTAAGTGTAAGTGTGTAACTCTCTCTCTCTCTCTCTCCTTCTCTTTCTACAAGTGTAACAACTCTCTCTTCTCTTTTTCTCATTTTCTTTTCCCTCTTCTTCTCCCTTTCTTCAAGTGTAAGTGTGTAAGTGTAAGTGTAGAGAGAGTTGAGAGAGAAAGTAAACTACACATAACTAGAAACTAGAAAGTAAACTACACTTACACTTGAAGAAAGGGAGAAGAAGAGGGAAAAGAAAATGAGAAAAAGAGAAGAGAGAGTTGTTACACTTATAGAAAGAGAAGGAGAGAGAGAGAGAGAGGGAGATTTACACAAATAAAATTAAAATTACAAATCTAAAAGAGGTTTGGGTTCCTAACTTCCAACTTTCAACTTTCAAAACTCCAAATTCTTGTCTAAGTTGTCTACTTGTCTTCTCTTCACCTTTGCCTCTTCACTTGAGTATTGTATTTGTTCTTGAATTCTTGTTGTAACTTGTAACTTGTAAGATGTAATGTAACTTGTAAGTTGTAACTTCAAAGTTCAAACTTTTAAGTTGCTAACAACTAACAAAGTAACAACTAACAAATGAATCAATTAACAAACAAAATAAATTAAATAATTAAAAAAAAAATGATAGAAAGAAGTTGTTAGAAATTAGAATTTAGAATTAGAAACTTGGAAATTAGAAAACTTAGTGGATGGAGATTGGAGAGTGAGGAGTCTCTTGAGTCTTGACTCTCTTGTCTTGAATCTTGAATCTTGATTCTTGAACAATGAATATGGATTGGATCAATGATGTATCATGTTACATGTATCTTGTTGGTGGATTCTTGATTCTTGTATGGTTGTACTTGTACACTTGTAGACGTAGTTGTACCCTTCCTTGATTCTTGAATGTTAAAAGAAAAGAAAAGAAATATGGAAAATTGGAAATGGAATTGGATGGAGAGGAGTAGATGAAGATCATGTAACTCGTAAGACTCTTAGAATGTATGTAGGAATGAGAGAAATAGAGAATAGAGAGAAAGTTTGAGTTTTTTTTTGCATTTAGGAATGCTTAGAATGCATCTTTATAGAGAAAAAATCTGGATTTAAAAAAAAAAAAAAAAAAACGGTTAGAAATCTGACCGTTGGCCAGTATGCGATCGCATATGCAATATGCGATCGCATACATCACATATGCTGGATCAAGTGGCATATGTGATCGCATACTGGCCAGATCGTATATGCCACTGCGCATATGCGATCGGCCCACAAAAATGCGAATATGCGATCGCATTTGACAACACTGGTAGTTGTACCCTTCCTTGATTCTTGATTCTTGAATGTTAAAAGAAAAGAAAAGAAATATGAAAAATTGAAAATGGAATTGGATGGAGAGGAGTAGATGAAGATCATGTAACTTGTAAGACTCTTAGAATGTATGTAGGAATGAGAGAAATAGAGAATAGAGAGAGAGTTTGAGTTTTTTTTTGCATTTAGGAATGCTTAGAATGTATCTTTATAGAGAAAAAATCTGGATTTAAAAAAAAAAAAAGAGTCAAAAAACGGTCAGAAATCTGACCGTTGGCCAGTATGCTATCGCATATGCAGTATGCGATCGCATACATCGCATATGCGATCGCATATGCTGGATCAAGTGGCATATGCGATCGCATACTGGCCAGATCGCATATGCCACTGCCGCATATGCGATCGGCCCATAAAAATGCGAATATGCGATTGCATATTCGCATATGCGATCGCATTTGACAACACTGGGTGAGATGAGAAGAAGGGATGATAGAAGATGGATAGTAGAGATGGCGATGGATGGGGGCGAATCGGGATAGATGTGGCTTCGCACCACGGTAGTTAACCCTTCGATGAAGGGAGGGCTTCGCACCCAATTAGGCTTCACAACTCAGAGAGTAGGAAAACGAAGAATTTTTATTAATCTTCAATGAATGAAAAAAAGCTACAAGGGGTGCCTATTTATAAGAAAACTCTATACCCCAAAACTCCCGTCATGTGCGCAACTTATTACTTGGCGATGAAGTAAATTAAAATAAAAACCAATCAAAGAAATTTAAAGCGTTCACGATGTTTTAAATAACATAAGTAAAACCTAAAATATGAAATCAATCGGACTAGTGGGTTATGATCATGAGATCCCATGATGGGCTTTTCTTAGCTATCGGGCCTACTTTCTTGAACCAAAACTCCGTCTTCTAACTAGGAATCCCTCCCTAGATGGCGTCATCGATCCAGATTGACGGTGAGGCCCTCCTTCTTCTGGCATACGTGCGTAGGGGGGCGGCGTGAGTGTGCATGTGCGCGTGATGTCCCCATTACTCTCTCTCTCAAATATAAACTCCATCCTTGAAATGTTTTTTATGCTTCTGCTTGATAAACTTGTGTACCTTCTTGACAATAAGGACATTTCTAGAGTGCTGAAAGATCTAGTTTTACTATGATTATAAGTTGTATGCATTTTCTCTAGTGTTCAAATTCATCTTCTCATTTTATCCACTCTCTATCCATCTGTTACAAGTTTCTCTTCAAGATGTTGCTATTGTAGAAATTAATTCTCTTTAATAATGTTTTGAGGATTTGAGGTTTCTTCTTCAAATCAAGGGCCTGGTTTGAACTTCTTAAATGCTTTGTTTGGTTCTTAGCCAACTTATTTACTTGCAGGAAATATTGGTTGATAGGGCCGTCCATGCTGCTGTTGGTCGCTACTTGTCATGTCATGATGTCTTGGAAGAAGGCGTAAAGCCTATTTTAGTAAAGGAAGATTTTTTACAAGCAATGCATGATTTCCTTCCAGTTGCCATGCGTGGTATTACTAAATCTGCTTCTGAAGGTGGTCGTGCAGGGTGGGAAGATGTTGGCGGCCTTGCTGACATCAGGAATGCTATTCAGGAGGTACACAATATTCTCCTGGTCTTATTTGAAGTTCCTGGACAAACCTACTGGATTCAAAATTAATGCATTCAGGTATATGGAATAAATTGCTATTTCAGAAGGATTTCTTTGATTATTCCCAAGGATTGGAAAAAAAGGTTCTTTCCTTGGTTTAACAAAAAAATAATAATCTTGAGTAAAGATCTAGAATGTAACCTTGATTATATGTTGATGAAACTACAAATGCAATAGGATGAAGAAGATTGAAGATGGAAAAAAGGAGAGGAAAAAAATCTGTGATAGGGGTGGTGAATCAGGTTTGACTGCCCTGATTATAAGTTTTCAAATAAAACTAGGGATATAAATGCCCATGAGCACTAAAGTCCATCTAAAACACAGCCATACAACAAATGTATCACACAAACACATTTACACACACATTACCCCTCTAGTACTCCCCCCTCAAGCTGGTGTATGCAGTAAGTTTCCTGCTTGATTAAAACCGAAAGGAGCTGACAAATGGAATTCGGATTTGATTACTGGTGACTTTCTTCTATATGAAATCATAGTATATGTCAATGTGCTTAGTTACTAAATTAAATAACAGATAAGAAGCAATATGTTGCTGCTTGATTTTTCAAAACAAGGTAATGTAGGGGAAGATCCTAAAACCTACCTCTGTTATCAATGATCAAACCAGTAAGCTATCTTACAGCATGTCATAGCATGGTACTTGATTTGGCAATAACGGACTGCTTCTTACTTCTACAAGTGACCTACTTTTATCCAACAAAGAAGTGCAATAACCATATGGTGATCATTGATACCTAATTGAACTGGCTCATGAAAGTATGCGAAAACAGAAAGATGACCATGAGGAGCATAGAGAAAACCATGGCCTGGAGAAGCTTTTCAAGTGCCAAAGAGTCTGACAACTAACAACCATATGAGATGCATGAGGATTGTGCATAAGCTGGCTAACAACTGAACAGCATAATATATGCAAAACGGGCACTTTTCAGTTAATTTTTAGCATACAAACCAATCTTTGATAAGAAGAAATTTTTTCAACATGCTATTGTATCAAAGGTGGGTAATCATCACGTAAATTAGCTTGCCAACCAATGTTTTATAACCAACCACATCCTCAGCAGGTTCTCCCTTGCTTGGTGTCTAATTTATGATTAGCATCAATAGGGGAATTAGCTGGTTTAGCACCTAATAAACTAGTTTCACGTAACAAATCTGCGGTATATTTGCACTTGGAGATATAGATCCTTCTTTTTTACCTTGTCAGTTCTATGCCCGAAAAATATCACAATGGATCGAAGTCCTTGATGGGAAACATTCATCCCAAGTACTTCTTAACTTCAAATATTGACTCTTCATCTTTTCTTGTAACAATGATATCAACAAAATGATTAGAATGGATACATACAAACGGAATTTTTAAACTTTTACTTCTCCTCTTAACAAACATGGAATGATTAGAATGACAGCGAAAGAAACCAATAACCATAACAGCTTTGCTGAATCTATTAAGCCAAGGCCAAGGAGACTATTTAAGGTCATTATTGCCTTTTTCATCCAAAATACTTTTCTGTGCTCCCCTGGTTCTACAAACCTGGAAAAAGAGATGTAAATGTTTTGCAGCTCACCGTGCACTCATGCAGAAATGTATTTTTAACATCAAATAGATGAAGACCCATGATTTATTAGTTGGAAGTCATCATAGCCATTATCTTTTGAAAAAAATCATCTCAGACATAAGTGTGAATATCTCTAGATAATTGATGCATTTCTTCACTTAAGTAAAGACATCGCCTCCATGGGATATTTCTTCACTCATCATCTAAGCCTTATAGCGAGTAATTGGGTCGGCTATATGAATCCTTTTTTGTCATTCCACTCTATCGAGGTCATAACTTTAGTTAGACCATAGGCAGCGTTCGAAGTATCGGTATCGCTACAAGTTTCGCTGGCTAGGGATACGAAAATAATATCGATATTGACGATAATATCGTTGATAACCGGAAATGCGGGGAAACATGGATAAAACCGTGGAGTTTTCAGCGAAACTTCAAGAGATGTTAAAATGTACATATTTAGAAATAAACAAAATTGCAAAAAGAATGCACATATAACAAGTTTCCATTTAATGGGGCCTTAAAAGCATGTGTTGTTGTAAGAAATTAGTCTAACCATCCCATCCGGCCTATTTAACCATCCAAACGTCCATCGATATTGCAAAATATCAACAACACATGATATTTCATTAAGAATTCATCAACAATTGTAAAGGAAACGAAGGATTGTGGTCTCGATATCGCGCATATTGCGATGTCAAATGTACATATTTGTATATTTAGAAATAAAAAAAATTACAAAACGAATGCATACATAACAAGTTTCCATTTAATGGGGCCTTAAAAGCATGTGTTGTTGTAAGAAATCAGTCCAGCCATCCCATCCGGCCTATTTAACCATCCAAACATCCATCGATATTACAAAATATCAACAACACATGATATTTCACTAAGAAATCATTAACAATTGGAAAGGAAACAAAAGATTGTCGTCTCAATATCGCGCATGTTGCGATATCGATAATATCAAGATATTATCAATATTATCAATAACAAATTGAACACTACATACAACCATGTGCCCATGAAATAAAAAATTTCTAATAAACAAAATTTTGATGATACCAATACATTGGCAATATTATTGAAAATATGTGAACGACTAAATGCCCTGTTCCTGTAAAAAATGTTGATATTCATGAGACAAATACTTGCCATTACCATCATCTGACATTAGTGATTTTATTAAACAACTAAACTTGGTTTACTACAGGATGAAACAATGTAATCATTTGGAAACCTTCATCCTGTATAGAAAGATGAAGACAAATGCATGTGTGCATACAGCTGTGTGAAGATCCCTGTATAGGAAGTGTAGATAGTGTAAAATACGGCTAATAGTGTATATATTCTTGTCTAATGGAATACAAGAGTTATCTTCTCCACAATACTCCAAATTTCATCTGTCACATCCTGGGTTTTAAACAGTTAAACCTCTGTATAACAACTGTAATCATCAATGAACAACACATTACAGCTACCCAGAATATGAAATAACCCAGGCAGGCCTCCATACATCAAAATGAATAACGTCAAATGGCATCCTATTTCTATGCTGGATGACAAAAAGACAGGACGAATATGTTCAGACAATTCACATGTCTTACACTCAAGAGGTTTCTAACAGAAGGATACCCTAAATGAGCATTCCAGAAGGCATGTGCATGGGGACGTGAGTAAATATGTATGTGTGCTTGTATGCATGGATTGTGTATGCATGTGTGCTTGTGGACAATTATGTGATTACCGTGACAATCTCATCAATGTTGTCAAAATCATTATCGTATTGAAAATCATAATCAGGGTCAAATCGTGTCAAATTGCAAATCATATCGTAAATCATAAGATTTTTCTTATTTCTTTAAAAAAAAGTCAAAAACATCTGAAACAATATAAACAAGTTTAAATTGTGTTATTATCAATTGAGAACATGTGTGTGTGTGTGCGTGTGTGTGTGTGTGTATATATATATATATATATATATATATATATATATATATATGTCATGATAATAATGGAGAAGTCTGTCCTTTGTTTTCTTTTGTTGACTCTCAATAACTTTACCTTAAAAAACATACAAGATTCCTCTAATAATGTTGTTCTTTTGTATGTTTCTTGAGTGTATAATCGCATTTGATTGCATTGACTAATTAGAAGGATCTCTTGATTTCTTTGTTTTGGATTTTTGAATATCAAAATCCTTAAATCTCCTCTCTTTCTAAAAAAGACAATGAGGATACTTTTAATAGGGGAGAGCCTTTTTGATGTTTTATAAGCAAAAGTGTAAAAAGAAAGAAGAATAAATGAGTAATTTTTAAAATGATTTTTTATGTAATTTTTAGGCCCATTTACTCAGTCTACGATTATCATATGATTTGAAACGATTCATACAATAACAGTACGATTATTTAAAATTTGCAATTCAGGTGTACGGTTCAAATCGTGCAATCATACCATTCAGTATGAATCGTACAATTGATAGTGTGTCGTACTATTCCGATGGCACTGCTGGTGATGTTAAAATTTCTGATGACTTCACCAACATCATGTTACATGCATGTGTTACATAAACACTATGGAGAAGGTTGAATGGAAAACAAAAGGAAACTCCTTTATGGTAAGATTTGAAGCCATAATTAGTTTATCTCACATTGGTGTTTACTTTTAACTAGTTACAGCAATTTGGCCAATTTGTTAGGATAGAAATTGATGGCATTTTTCTGTAGCATTTGGGTCAACAAAGGTTGAATTGGAGAATCCAGTATTATTTCCCTGTTAGAATAAAGCATGTGATGGTGTCAAAGTAGCCAAAGACATGATCATGCAATCCATCTGAAAGAAATTGGGGTCATATGCTGATTTCATGCTGCAAGTCTTTCCCTTGCCTTGGCGACGTATTATGAATATTTCCAGAATTTGACTCCGGAGATCCGGTTTTAAAAAGTATGTTTGCTCATGATTAACATAGCTTAAATGAACCGAGGTTTATCTGGATACTGGTTACCCGTCATTTTCTGTGGGTTTTCGCTTTTTACTCCTAATTTTGGTAAATTAAGTATTTATTAAAGTCAAGCTGTATACAAAACTAGAAAAAGATCAGTTTTTTACTGCATTGATGAACCACCTTGTGTGGAGCTTCCATATATTATTCTGATTGGATTGTTTTAACCAACACCCTACAACCCCTTCTTTATTTGTGTAACGTGTCACTGATCATTTCTTTTGCTAATATTTGTTCCTTTGCCATTGCAGATGGTTGAATTACCTTCAAAATTCCCTAATATCTTTGCACATGCTCCTTTAAGGTTAAGGTCAAATATTCTCTTGTATGGCCCTCCTGGATGTGGCAAAACTCACATTGTTGGAGCTGCTGCTGCTGCTTGTTCCCTAAGATTTATATCAGTAAAAGGGCCTGAGCTGCTGAACAAATACATTGGTGCTTCTGAGCAAGCTGTAAGAGCCTGGAAGCCTCCCGATGAATATCATTAATCAGAACTGAAGTTTTTTACTTTTCCTTTTCCTACATGGATGATCTGCTTATGTGGAATGTTATTTCTGTTCAAGTGGGTGTGTGTGACTTTACATACTTCATATGATGTTCCTCATACTCTTCTCTTGATCACCAGCACTCTCCAGTATCCACTGAAGCATCGTAACTGCTTATTTTAATCATTATGGTTATGGGTTCATGATGATTTTGTAACATAAATCCTACAGTGGTTCATATAAGGAGAGATTGGAGGTGAATCTCAGAAACGCATCAACATGGGTGTGTGTGATTGGCCCAATGCCCCAATCATTGTGGAAAGGATGGTGAAAATGCACTGGCCCATAAATCAGGCCCATCTATAGTTGTACGAAGCCTGAAGAAAACTGATGACAGATTTTGGTGCTGTAGTCCACACTCATTTGAGGAAAATGGACGGGTAGAAAAGAAATTTATCAATTGCCTATATCCAATAGGCACATGTGGCTGATTTCATGAATGTCACAAGTCTCTCCTTGTGTGTAAAAAAATACAGCAGCAATCATTTTGAGATGTTTCCTGTGCAAAATTGAATTGGTATCAAAATTTTCTTGAGATGATATTAAAAGGGCAACATGTGTGAAGTATACTATAGAGGCCCTCACATGAAGAGGCCTGTTGATCAAAGTGATTCAGTCTTATGGTCTTGATGTTTCCGAATGGAAAATGGCAGCAGCCGTGCATACTTGCATTGCATGCCAGAAAGTAATGTAGATAAACGTCTAAACAGAATCTTATGGCCCAAATCTTCAGTTGTATCACTAGTACATGAAATGCCTTCACAGTTTAGAGAAATTACCTACTCAGTCGCATATATGCATTGTTTGAATTATCTCCGATATTATCGATAATATCCGATAATATCTCCGATATTATTGTTATCTCTAGCTTGGCGATACCGATAACACTAGTAGCAATACCGATAACATCGGTAGTATTAGAAATTCCAAACATCAGCAATGCATCGCTAAATATCGCCAACATATCGATATCACCAATATTTTTTATTGTGTAAATTCCAGGTGTTGCTTGTATTGCAAATGTATCGATATCGCCCATGTATCGCCAATATTTTCGACTGTGTAATGACACTTGTATCAGAAGTGTATCAGTGATATTTCAATAATATCATCAATGCAGAGATATCACAGAAAGTTTGTTTATTAAAAAAAAAAAAAAAAATCTATTTCAATTTTTTTTATATGAGCACATTGTTGTATGTTGTTTTCAGTTTATCATTGCTAATAGTGATAATATCTCAATATTATCGATATTATCGTTATCACAACATGCTCAATATCAAGGCCACAAGCTTTCGTTTTCTTTCCCGTTGTTGATGATTTCCTAGCAAAATATTGTGAGTTGTTGATATTCTATAATATCGATGGATGTTTGAATGGATGGTTAGATGGGATCAATGGGATGGGTAGCCTGTTTCTTACGACAACACATGCTTTTAAGGCCCCATTAAATTGAAACTTATTGTGTGTACATTCTTTTTGCAAATTTTTTATTTCTAAATATGCAAATATGTGTATTTTAGCATCTCCTGAAGTTTCACTTCTACCATTTTCCTGTGTTTTCTCGTATTTTCGGTTATCAGCGATATCGATATTGTTTCCGTATCCCCGGCTAGCGAAACTTGTAGCGATGCCGATACTTCAACATTGCCAGTGTTCGAAATATCTCCGATAGTATTGAAATATCTCCAATATTATCTTCATCTTCAGCTTAGCAATACCGATAACACGGGTAGCGACACCGATAACATTGGTAGTATTTGAAATTTCAGGTATTAGCAATATATTGCTAAGTATCGTCAACGTATCAATATCACTAATGTAATCGCCACTATTTTCAATTATGTAAATTCTCTGTGTCGCTTGTATTGCCAATGCATCAATATCAACAATGTATCGCCAATATTTTTTACTATGTAAATTCTAGGTAATGCTTGTATCATAACTGTATACATGATATTTCAATAATATCGCCAACATATTGATATCATCAAATTTTTGTTTATTAGAAAAAAAAAAAATTTATTTTTTTTCATTGGCACATGGTTGTATGTAGTGTTCAATTTGTCATTGATAATATTAATAATATCTCGATATTATTGATATCGCAATATACGTAATATTGAGACCACAATCTTTCGTTTCCTTTCCAATTGTGATGATTTCTTTGTGAAATATCATGTGTTGTGAATATTTTGCAATATCGATGAATGTTTGAATGGAAGGTTAGATGGTTAAATAGGTCGGATGGGATGGTTGTATTGATTTCTTACAACAACACATGCTTTTAAGGCCCCATTAAATGGAAACTTGTTATTATGTGTTCTTTTTGGAATTTTTTTTTTTTTTAAAAATTTCTAAATATGCAAATATGTACATTTTAACATCTCCTTGAGTTTCGCTAAAAATTCTACCGTTTTTCCCACGTTTCCCCACATTTCCGGTTATCAACGATATTATTGGCGATATCGATATTGTTTCATTATCCCTGGCCAATGAAACTTGTAGCGATAACGATACTTCGAACGCTGCATCCACCTTTAGAGAATTGATTCAATCCTTGACCAAGCTTGCATTTGATGCATACTCATTGGGTCAGACTTGAGTTTCTGGGTTCTAAACCTTGCATGTAATTTTTTTTTTAAAAAATGGTTAATGTGAGTTAATCATACTCCTTTTTGTCCTTTTGACATAGGTTCGTGATATATTCTCAAAAGCAGCTTCTGCTGCACCTTGCCTATTGTTTTTTGATGAGTTTGACTCTATCGCACCAAAGAGAGGGCATGACAATACTGGAGTCACTGATCGTGTAGTTAACCAGGTTGATTCTTTGTATCCTTCATTGATCTGATTACCAGTTCTTTTTCCCTCAATTTCACACTCACCGTGGTTTAGTATTTCTTTGTTTGCAGCTTCTAACTGAACTTGATGGTGTTGAAGCCCTCACAGGTGTATTTGTGTTTGCTGCAACTAGGTCTGTCTTCTTTAAACATCTCTCTTGTCAGGAACCCACAGTGTTTCTATGCATGGGTTCTTCAAACAGTTAATGTACAGATCATTTGAAAATCAGATTTTTCTCTTCCTTTTTTAGGCATTGAGAAAGCAACTTACAGGCATTGAAAGCAACTCTCAGAAGATAGTATCATAGTAGAGGGGCTTGCTTGGCTACTACTTAGAAAGCAACTCCTCTGTGTGGTACCTGCAATGTTCTTGCTACATGAAATTGCTATTGTCAGTAATTATCTTATGCCACTATCAAAAGATA
Organism: Magnolia kwangsiensis; assembly: GCA_037074715.1. Classification (NCBI taxonomy): domain Eukaryota; kingdom Viridiplantae; phylum Streptophyta; class Magnoliopsida; order Magnoliales; family Magnoliaceae; genus Magnolia; species Magnolia kwangsiensis. The sequence goes on along the minus strand of CM073571.1, from coordinate 115,597,998 downwards.
GTATCATAATAGTGGGGCTTGCTTGTCCAACACATGCACAAGGGATCCACTCCATACACCATCTCATGTGCCGATGTGGCCCCTGGGTGCAAGATCTAAGCAGCACCGTATAGATGGCCTGGCCTGAAAATCAAACCCGTTCATTCATCAGTTGTGAGCCACACATACATGGGAGAGATTTTCTATTGTTTGGCGTGGAGGCTTCACATGTGATGGTGTATTGAGGGGCTTCCTTGTGCACACGTATGAGATTAGCACCCCTCATAGACGCATATGAGATTAGCAAACCTCCATTGTAGGTTTCATTGTGAGCCTCACATACATGGGAGAGATTTTTTACTATTTTTCATTACTGCTTTCTTCATTTGCTGTTGTCTGTGAGTCTATTGACATATCGATCTTCACCATGAAACAGTCGACCAGATCTACTTGATGCTGCACTATTGCGACCTGGAAGACTTGACCACCTTCTGTTCTGTGATTTTCCTTCGTGGCGTGAGCGGGTGGATATTCTGACAGTTCTTTCCAGAAAGGTTTGTAGTGCCAATCTAATGATGCACTCCTTTGTAGGTGGTGTTTGTTGTTGATTGATTATAGAATGTTTTTTTGTTTCCCTGAACTGGAAAGAAAGCTATGAAATCCGTGAAGAATAAAAGTGGCCATGCAAAAGTACTTCCAAGACAAATACCGTGCAATCTAGCTAACACATATTGCTTGTCGAGGATGCAGAGAGAATGTGGTTTCAAGCTTCTATAACCTTAGTACCAACAGAAGGAACATAAATAAATAGCATAGGAGGAAGTTCTTAATACAGATGTGTGCACTAATCCCCTTCACTTGGAAATGTTGTATCATATGCCATGGCTGGACTTTTGGTCAGGTGGGTACCACTGTGGATGGATGACTGTTTGATGATCTAGGTAGAACTATGCCATTCAATGCCCACTGTTGCTTTAGATTATTTCCTGTTGTCAAATTTGAAGGTTAGGTTTCCACGTAACAGTGTCCAATCAGTGAGAATCTAATGCTGTTGATCTGAGGTGGGACCAAGGTATTAAAAAATGGTTATTTAACAGCTGTTATGTAATGGTAATGGGGGCAACTGTTACGCGTTAGGGGGCTATAACGGCCGTTACGGGAAAAAAAATGCCTGTGCTGGCCTGTAACAAAGCCGATACGCTTTTTTTCTTTTTTCTTTTTTTTTTTTTTTCCTTTTTTAAAGGAATGGCGATAACAGCACCATTAAAAGGGGAAGGGGGAAGGCTGCCACCATTACCTTTATTAAAAACCTTGGGTCGGACAGCCATTTAATTTTTTGGAATGTATCTAATTCTGAGTGAAGCCTACCAGATGAGAAAATTAGGTAACTAGTAACTGAAGGAGATTAGAGAATACATGTACAGGTGGATACATTTATTTGTAATTTTCCAAGTACATGAGGCATCCAGATCATGCATCACATGAGAAGGAGCCGGACAGATCTGAGCAATGTTTTATGCATGGGTATCTGACCATGTATTGCACCCTTGGGATATGGAACATCATGGGAACATTGAGAAATATTGTATGTATCGTAGTCTTAAGGCCATGTTTGGAAACCATGGATTCCATGCCAAACACTGGAGAAAGGAAAAGGGTTTTCCTTTGATTTGATTATTTGTGTTGTTTGGATAGCCAAGAAATGGGAGAATTCCACTCAATAGTCATTACACTTATCCATAATTTGGATTCTTGACACAAGAAACTAGGTGATGAGTATTGTGAGAGGAATATTAGATCTCCACTTGCTATTCAAACAAGAAGACGATATTGGAGTCCAATTTTAATAGGTCTCATGAAATCATCATTTGATATATAAAAAAATTCCTTTCTTTTCCCTTGGATTCCACATATCCAAAGGTTGCTGCGGAAAAAAATAAAAATAAAAATTGAAAGGTGAGAAACACACACACTACCGCCCCATGCACGCATGGGTTCTTGAACCCTTGACCTCGTATATGAGACACACAGTGTCTACCACTGAGCCAAGAGGAGAGACCTGGTTGCTACGGAATTTTATTCTTTGGTTTTTATCTTTCTCGATAAAACCTCAGGAAATGGTAAACGTTTTCCAGATATTGTTAATTCTATTTGGTTGAGACTGGCAGCTCTGAGGGAAAGTCTGAAATCTATTTGGTTATCATTGGCGAAATCTTTGGAAAAGTTTAAATTCTGTTTTTAAGACACCTATTTTACAAGTGGAAAACATGTGTGGTAGATCTAAGTTATTCATCAATTGGGCCACATGATGAATGGATTGGCCTAAATTTTGGATCAATTGCTAGGAAGATGGACAGTTCATATTTATGTCTATCATGTGGGGCCACCTTTCATTTCACATGATTCTCAAAAGTGACTTTGAATCATAACCAACTGACTAATGGCTATGAAAATACACTGTCCATACTGATTTTTCTAAACACTTAACCATTAATATGGACTGTCCATCATGTGGGGCCAGCTTTCATCGCACATTACTCCCAAAAATTCACTTTGACCGCACCATCCTAACCATCCGATCCATGATTAGGAAATTGATAGTCCATTTTTATATGATAAAAGGTTCGATCATTGTACATCATCCGCAGCCCGCCTTTAATTGCCACCCCTCCAAAAAATCACTTTGATGTGATGCTAAGTGTTTGATTAAAGGAAGGTACATGTTTGTTATATTCAGCACTGTCATATGCGATTGCATACACAAATTTGGAGAACCATTGGCACTTATGCGATCGCATACATAAGCCATTTTTATGCAGTTATGCAATCGGCCAATCGCTTAACCTCCCAATCGTTAGATTTCTGGCCATTGGGACTCTTTTCTTTTTTCAACTCTCCCTTTTTTCCTATAAATATGCCCCCCTCTTTCGTTACTCTAATGCTCTTGCTTCTTACTCTTTTTCTCTCACCTAATCTCTCTCTCAAAAACTCTCGTTTCATTCAACTCTCTAGTCTCATTCAATGATCAATTCAAAGTGAGGCTCTTTCAAGTTTCAGGGAATCAAGAATCAAGTGGTCAAGACTTCTTTCAAGTTTCAAGAATCAAAGAGTTCATCTCTCTCTCTCTCTCTCTCTCTCTCTCTCTCTCTCTCTCTCTCTCTCTCTCTCTCTCGTACCAGAGCATCCTTGTTGCTCATCTAATCGATCTTTCTTCCTTCTATCCATTGTTCAAAGTATCCCCTCCAATTGTCCAGCCCACTTAGATTATTTCTCTTCTATATTTAGTGTTTATATTGGATTAGGACTTGTTTGGAATATGAACATTATTAGTGAGGGTATTTTTTTATATTTTGGTTTTTATTAATAATATAAAGGGGGGGAAGAGTGGGGACGTCAAGCCCCCCCCCCCCCCTTCTCTCTCAAGAATCAAGAGATCAAGACTCCTGAGTCTTTCAAGAATCAAGAGTTCAAGACTCTCTCTCTCTCTCTTTTACTTTCTTACCTTTTTGTCTTTTCTCTCATAAGTCATAGACTCATTATCTCTTTCAGGTTTCATCATTTTTGTTTCAAGAATTAACACTCTCCAGTCTCACTCTTTCAAGTTTCAAGGAATCATTCAAGAGTCCAATACTCACTCTTTCAAGAATCAACAATCATGACTCTAGAGATTCAAGAGTACTCTCACTCTTTCAAGTTGCAAGTACAACTACAAGTCTACAATATGAGGCTAGAACTCCAGCAAGTTACAAGGGCAAGGCTACAACCAGTGTTCGAAATATCGGTATCGCGTTATGTATTGCGCCCTTGGTATACGGATACGTATCGGTTATCGCATGGGATATATTGGTTGTATTGCGTAATGTATCGTTGTTGTTGGAAACATTGGAAATTGGTCTATTTTTTTAATGAAATTTCATCGATTGTTAAAAAAGACATCAATACACACAAATCAAAACATTATAAAAAACGAGTGCACATAATAGGTTTTCTTTGTATGGGGCCCTAATTAGGGGTTCACATTTAACCGGTAGAACCGTGGAACCAAACCGGAACCGACCAAACGGTCCGGTTTGGTCCGGTTCTAGAGTGCATCGGTTCCGGTTCCAATTCCAAAAATCAAAGAACCGTTAACATCGGTTCGGTTCTCGGTTTGGGGGTATGTAGAACCGAACCGAACCGTGAACCAATCCGTAGAACCGAACCGTGGATTCGATCCGTAGAACCGAACCGTGGAACCAAACCTGGAACCGAACTTGGAACCGAACCAAGAATCCTTTGATTGTTTCCATATTTGACTCATGATTTATGGTTTATAATGCACCATTTAATTATTTTCATAAATGTATTTTTGCACACCTTATACAATATCTAAACCATTCATCAAATGGACCACAACATGAATCGACATGGGCTAGATAATAAAATTAAACATGTAATTGGGCTGGATCATAAAAAGCCCAGAACCGTGGAACCGATCCGGAACCGAACTGGTTTTAACGGTTCGGTTCTAGGGTGCCAACGGTCCGGTTCCGGTTCCAAAATTTCCAGAACCGTTAGGAACGGTTCGGTTCCGGTTTTACCCCAGAACCGGTCCAAACCGAACCATGTGCACCCCTAGCCCTAATCTATGCGTTGTCTAATTGAAATTATGCAAGTATATTCAAAGTTTATTCGTATAATTTATAAATGTCAGAAGATATGTGGAAACACAAGCAATACATTTAAAAGGAAAAAAAAATTCACCAAATTAGGTTATATACATGTTTGATTTTATATTTGGACACAAAGATTGCAACCGATTTGCGAGAAATTGGGATTTTTTTTTCAATTTTCCGCAACTTGGTCGTTCTCCAAGTCTCAAAATCAAAGATCCCAATCCATGATTTTTTATGCAAAACATGAAAAAACATGGATTCATTACAATTTGACATTGATTTAACATGATTTATAGAAAAAAAAAATTAAAAATAAAAAATGCTCACCAGATCGAACATGTGGGATACATCCCACTACTTGTGCTTTTCGTATCGCACAAGTGGGATACAAGAAATATCATGGGATATATCAGCTGATATCATCAGTATTTAAAACACTGGCTACAACTACGGGACAAGACTACTCCCCCCCCCCCCCCCACACACACACACACTCACACACGTGTATAAGTAGAACTAGATTCTCTCATTATGTCCTCTTCTTCCAATCCTCTTCTTTGAAACCCAAGTTGGAAACTGAAAAGTCCTACATAGTGTATGAGCTTTGTGGGTTTGTAAGTGCCGGTGGCATCAGATGGCACAAGTAGCACCTTGCGCACATCCCGAGATCAAATGCAAGAGCATGTCCCAATGTTACTTTGGAGATTCGTTATGAAATCATGGAGTACTTGGAGAAACACACTAGAAACAAGCATGACTATTAGGTACTTAGAAAAGAGTTTATAGAACAAGAAGCATATGAATAGATTGATGTGGATGTTGATGCAGATGATCATTCTACCCCTATGTCAACCAGATCCGGACACTCTAGACCACTGGCACTCAAAATATATCTTAGGCATGGGCCATTAGATAAATGGTTGAGACTACATCTCGAGTACGTGGTTAACCAAAGGGGTAAAGAACCTGCTCAAACAACAACACTAGAAAACTGTTTTAAAAATAAAGATAGGAAAACTATGATCTAATATATTGCTAAATGGTTATACCAAGCTGCTGTTACTTTTAACATTGTTAAATTCAAGAGCTTCAAAGTATTGAAGCAACAAGTCAATTTGGTGTTGGATTAAAGCCTTCTTTATATCATGAAGTAGGGAGACTTGCCTAAAACAAAAATTCAGTTTACTAGAAGTTTTATCATCGAATATAAAGAGGTGTGGAAAATGTATGGATGTACTCTAATGGCCGATGAATGGACCAATAAATCCAGTCGAACACTGATTAACTTTCTCGTGAAATGTCCGGCTGAGACTATGTTTCCTAAGTTTATGGATGCATCACCCATTCCCACACTACTAAATATTATTTTAAATTATTAGATAGTATAAATTGATAAAAATAGGAAAAGAATATGATGTCCAGGTTATCACGGACAATGCAACCTCCTATGTGGTTGTCAGTCACCTTCTTATGAAGAAGTAACATTGTTTATTTTAGACTCCACGCGTTGCACATTGTATAGATTTAATGTTCAAAGATACAAGTTACATATTAAAGTAATTGTTAGGGCTAAAAGAATAATTGTATTTACTTACAAGCATGCCCTTCTACTCTATAACATGAGAAAAAACATTGGTTGTAATTTGCCTTTTTCCAGCCGTTACCTGATTTGCAACAACCTTTTTAACACTATAAATATTGTATGTATTAAAATCTGTGCTTAGAAACTTTGTAGTGTCAACTCATTGGAAAAATGGACCTTGGTCAAAAAAGGCCGAAAGAAATTTAATCCAACAAATATCCTTTTCCAATAGTTTTGGACACAACTACTACCCAGGGCATTAAAATCTTCAAAATCTCTAGTCAAGGTTGATGCAGGACATGAAAATTAACTATGATATGCAAGATCTCAGGCTTTAGATCAAACTAATTCAGAATCGTTCACATAAAATTTTCACATCCCACACAAGAGTTCAAACATTCAAGCAAGGGGAATCTGTGCGGGTCCAGGCCTACACATGCTAGGGCTGGATCGATAAAAATTATGGACCAAACGATACTCAAAGGGAGGTCAAACTCATCCACACACGCACAACAATTTGTCCCCAATCCAAGGGATTCACCAATTCAATTCTGAGAACCCTGGGGTAAGAATAGGGGCAAACAAATTAAGAATAATGCAATTTAGGGTTAGGGCTATGAAAAATAGGTATGAGAGAGGTGAAATAAAGAGGAAACCTGAACCGATCGATAGCCTGCGCGTGCGGACAACGGGTCAGGCCTAACGCACGTGCGTAGGAGCCTGGCCATATGTGCGAGTGGCCCCGATTCCCCAAACCGACTTCAAGGGTCTGGTCAACCAGGGGAGGACTCCAAAATCCTTGAATTTCAGCTCGATCCGATATGTGGTCTATGCATGGTACTCCGCCGAAGTTTCAGCCCTCCTGCAATGCCATATTTTGAGTTCTGCTGTGGGGAGAAGAATTGCTGCAATAGATGACTGATTCGAGGTGTAGATGATTGTATGAGATGAGAAGAATGGATGGTAGAGGATGAGGGTGAATCGGGATAGATGTGGCTTCGCACCACGGTAGTTAGCCCTTCGAAGAATGGAGGGCTTCGCACCCAATTAGGTTTTCATAACTCGGAGCAGAAAAACACAGAAATTTTATTAATCTTCAATGAGAAAAAAAGCCTACAAGGGGTGCCTATTTATAAGAAAACCCTATACCCCAAAACTCGCATCATATGTGCAACCTATTACTTGGCAATGAAGTAAACACAAATAATAACTAATCAAAGTAATCTAAACTGTCCATGATATTCTAAATAACATTAATAAGCAAAACCTATGATACTAATCAAACTAGCGGGCCACGATCATGAGAACCCATGATGGACTTTATTTGACTATCGGGCTCACTCCAACGAACTAAAACTTAGTCTTTTAACTATGAGGCCCTCCCTGGACATCGTCATCGATCTAGATCGACGGTGGGGCCCTCCTTGCGTGCGTGCGTAGGGGGGCGCATGCGTGTGCGCGTGCGCGTGATGTCCCCATCAAAGGTGTTAAAAAACGGTTACGTTACGGGTGTATCGCCCGTTACGTAGCAGTAATGACAGATACCATTACACAACACGGTTAAATCCGTGACCCCCTAAAATTGTAAACAATAACGGCTGTTACAGTTCACGAAACAGTTGTCAAGGGCCGGTAGCCCTAAAGAAAAAGAAAAAAAAAAAAAAAAAACATTCTTCTTCGGCCTCTCTCTCTCTCTCTCTCTCTCTCTCTCTCTCTCTCTCGTCTTTGAAAATGGAAAGCATTAAAAGATTTTTTTTTTTTAAATACTTTGGCGGCGTATGTCACTAAGTGCACTTGCATCGTGTCATAGATCATGGGGCCCACTTTGATGTATGTGTTATATATCCATGCCGTCCATCAGTTTTTCCAGTTTATTTTAGGGTATGGTCCCTAAAATAAAGCAGATCCAAATCTCAATTGGACCACACAGTATGGATTGAATGCCACCGTTAAAAACTTCCTAGGGCCCACTGTAATGTTTATTTGCCATTGAACCTATTGATAAGGTCACATAGACCTAGATGAAGTGAAAAACACAGGTAGCAGCTTGATCTAAAACTTTTTTTTTTTTGGTCCCAACCCAAGAAGTTTTTAGTGGTGGGAATTCAATTCCTACTGTGTGGTCCATCTGAGATTTGGATATGCCTCTTTTTTGTGACCATGCCCTAAAATGAGTTGGCAAAATGGACGGCATAGATATACAACATATACATCGATCTTGATCCATGGATTATGCATGGGAATTTTGTATTCCAGGATTGTTTCATATCACTAATCTGTGACACCAAAAGTATCAGTTGATATTACTTATAAACTGAATGCTGCTTATAAGAGAGCAGTTCATCAACCTGTGGACTTTCTTACTAATGGCATTTGGTGGAACTGGGTATTCTCTCATGTGGATGGCCTATAAGACAAAAATCATAGTGACTAGACAACTTTGGCCATCAAGATGTTGGGAGACATGCCCCTTCAATCAAGACATCCCTCATCTGAACTAACTGCCCATTTTTCAAGCCACTGAGCGCATGGCTACCACATTGAACTGTTAACGTGAAAGAAACCTCCAAATCAACACCCTGATCACCATGCACAAATGCCACATGTACCATAGAGATGTTTTGATTTGCATTTCATCGAACCACGATGCACATGCATCATAGTAGCATTCCTCAATTGCAAAACTCATATTCCTACATGATTTTTTTAATCTTCTCACTTATGATCATTCAGAAATTCATTCTTGTTTACTCAAAGCAAACAACAAAGCATTATAATCTCTGAATTTACTGCTTTGTATTTGGTTCATTTCTTTCAAATATAGAGCTGACATTTTATGTTTATTTTTCTTGTACGAATGGGCTCAGCTTCCTTTGGCTAGCGGCGTTGATCTGGAAGCCATTGCTTCCATAACGGAAGGATTTAGTGGTGCTGACCTCCAGGCTCTTCTGTCAGACACACAGCTTACATCAGTTCATGAGCTTCTGGAAAGTGGGGATGTTGATAAACCTGGAAAAAAACCAGTAATCAGTGATGTGCTTCTAAAGTCTGTTGCTACGAAGGCAAGGCCATCTGTTTCAGAAGCTGAAAAGCAGAGACTTTATGTCATCTACAATCAATTCTTGGATTCAAAGAAATCCGTCGCTGCACAGGTCTTCATATGCCTTATTTCTGCCAGACATGCATGCGAGCACACATGCATGCACATGTGCATGCAGCCACCCCACCAATCTTAAACATGTTCTGGTGTAAACACTCTTGCAGTCATGCATGCACCACATGCCAAGTGTTGGGCATGTGGGCCCCAGAAACACTGCATTGACCCACTCATCGGATCACACCCATATTTATATTTTACTGTCAAGATTACCTAGAACTTAAATTTTCCAGCCTTTAGCTTCACCTATAAATATAAAGTCGATAGATCGAGATGGGCATCTATTTGGTTCCAGTAACCAAAAATAAAAATAAAAATAAAATAAAATAAAATAAAATCAATTATTAGTGTATGCACAAACATTATAAAAGGTTTGCTATAATCACAGGCATGTGTGTGTACGTGTGTGAGTGGGTGCATGACATCCTACTGACCAATAGATTGGGCCCACCATGAAGATCACTTAGCCCAAAAATCAGTCTGATTGAATAATCAGGTGGGGAATAGTTGGTTGATAACATCCATCAATGTGGTCAGTTAACTCAACACCCAACTGACTGGATGATAACATGTGCGTGTGTATATAGGAATCACATAGTGGGTGATAATTGGTCGATAACATCCATCAATGTGGGCAATAACTCATCATCCAACTAATTGGATGTTGTGCTTGTAGACTAAGAGTAATCGTTTAGGGTCAACAGTCAACACTACCGTAAGTTGTGTCTCATGTGTGTGCCTGTGCATTATCGAAATAAGCAAACAACTAAAGCGAAACGGATTTTCTTAGCTATCTCCTTGCATTCAGTTTGGGTAATATCTAGTGGAAATGAGGAAAATGCACAAATTCTAATGGATAGCTAGTGGCTCTACCATATTCCAGCTGGCATCATTGTTACCCTACATGTCAATGTAGAACTAATTCGCCTTTTGTTTCATCCATGCCCCAGTTGTTCAGATCCAACCACGAGCTTGTGTCAGTGTTAGACAGATGCCAGACTCTAGATCCATCAACCATGGAAGACCTGACACTCACATCTGTTCTGAAGTATCCATGGTGAAAGTTTACCGTTAGTACCATGCAAAAAAGAAAAGCTCACCAGAAGTGTATCTTAGTGGCTCCCATCTCCTAAAGCCTCGAGGCAAGTGGGGCCCACTTCCCAATACAATTTGACCTTGAGTGGAGTTTTTAACAATCACTAAGATACTTTTAAATAATATTCCTTTCAGGAAAAAATACATTAATACCATATAAATAACATATAAATAGTGCTACTAAAGAAAAAGAAAATGAGAAAAAGGACAATAAGATTTTCCCTTAGCAGCGAAACACTCACTTGGCAATCTTTAAGCATATAGGGTGTCCTGGGTACATGCTCTGCTTCTATAAGATATCTCCTTCCCCTTCTTCTTTCCTGCACCTTAAGATGGGCCTTACTGCCAACTCTCTTCTTTCATGTTGCCTCTTATGTTGAAGCATGTCACTAATTAGTTTCTTTCTCTTGCAGGCAAGGGATGTGAAGGGCAAAAGGGCGACTTTAGCATAACCTGCGCCATCATCCTGTGGTAAACAAGTGAGGCTAGCTAAATGGTAGTTTGGTTTGAGGATGGATCTGGTATGTGGCACTTTCTGTGCATCTATCTTCTACACATGGCCTGTGTAGGAGATCCAGAGGTTCATCTGCTGGGCCTTGCTGCAGGTGGACTGTATTCCAAAAATCATACAATTGGACAATTCTTAACCATCTGACGGGAGGACTTCTGGCCATTGATTTTGACTTTTGACCCACTTTTAATCATCCATCTTCCTACAATATGGTTAGGATCATCTAATTTGTTTGTAGTAAGACCCTTGCATGGCCCAGCCCGAAGGTTGGTCTCTAACATGGTTCACATTGTTAGGGATGGAGTGGTTGAAAATGGAAGAAAAATGAGGAATTGTTGCCCTGATGTATCAGAATGTAAAGTCTCCTGATGCAGTTATTGTTCACAAGTTTTGAGATTTTAGATGAATCTCCCACCCATGGTGGTCTGGTTAGATTCACTGTATATATTAATGAAACATGCGCCCCATTTTTACAGATTGATGCATCGGGCACCATTCACATTCTTCATAGCGTGTTCGACACTAGATCCTTTAACATTTGTTTACTTGTGTTCCCTGAGAGAGAAGGAATGACAAAACACTGCCCATGAGTTAACCCTTGCTAATGGGACACATGTCTGGACCACGTCTGGACTTGTCAAGGGACTAGGGTGGTACATGCCACACGTGTGCAAGATTCAAGCCACTCATCGGGTGGGCCCAACCATGTAGATCCCGGTGCCAAAAGATCAAGTTACTTTTTTCATGGATGGAATAAATTTATTTGTTAGGAGTATACTAGGATCCATCAAGATAGCAGATTAAGAAGGTAGTATATATAGACTATGGCGATCTGCCCCATTCATATCAAGAATCTGAATGTCGGATAAGTCGGTCACTTTTCCAACAAGGTGATTAAATCAGACCACCCCAGTCTCCACTCATCAAACGGGCAGGTGGTTGCAGAGTTGGCCAATGCTCGCCATTTGACATATGCATGGCTGACCAGTTGAGCAGACTGGCCTGAATTCTGGGTCCGGGTATCTACATGGCGGAGACTGCCTAATGGGCAGCTTTGATCACCCAGAGGTAAGCGATGATGGCAAATGTGGCCAGTCTCTTGGCAAGTCTGAAAAGTTTGCATCTCATATTATTTTGCTTGATTGTCTCATGATAGTTGTTTGTTCTTGGCAGGTAATGGGAGAGAAGGAATGAGCAGCTGGTAACCACAAGGTTGGAACTCAAATAATCACTATCTGATGGAGATGAGGCTTGACCCCATATTTCAGTTGTGGGCAAATACTAAACCATATACATTCAGCTCTCCGTGAGAAATGCTCGTCGGTGTCTCTTTGTACTATCAGATCCATGCGGCAAGGGAGCCTGCACAGTTGCTTGACACATCGAAGACTGGACACGTCAGAAACACTTAGCCCATCAACTTTGCTGTAAGAAATAAAACCCTTGCAGACCTGGTCTAGTTAGCATGGCTGCATAGCTCAAGCAGATAAGGCTAAGATCAGAAACCGCCCTGCCAAAAGCATGGGATCCCCCTGTGGGTATTGGTGGGGTTTATGTGGGCGAAAATCAACCACAACTAACATTCCCAAGATCAACACATGTAACAGGGTTTGCAGACTGATGATGGTCTTGGAGCAAGATGTTTTGTGTTTGCATACCATTCGAAACATTAGAACTAGAACGTCTATGATGCATCTAACATGGGCAGCTTTAGACATTTTTTGCCCTTGCCATTAAATATCATAGGGAATAAAACTTTGAATATTCAAAGGACATAGGAAGATATTTTAAATGAAGTCAAGGGTAATTTGGGGATTGGAAAATGTAGCTGTCATCTGGTGTATGATTCAAATTTCACCTCAAAAAGGCTGCAACGGCTTAAATTTCACCTACATCTTTTTAATTCATCGATGCAGAATGCCCTAGTTCTCTGCCTCACGTGTAGCCATAGTAGTAGGGAGATGGTGCAACAAAAGCTTTATGGGGAGTCCTTTGTGATGATTATGTGAAATACACACCATATATCTGTTGAGCCTGCTGTTGTTGGGATGGCAGCTCAAAAAAGAGGTAGATCTAAAGCTCAAGTGGCACATAGCACAGATGGTGGCCCACTACAGAATTGAAATTGGGAGTTTGGTTATGTGGTTTGCATACTATCGGTTTGTTTGGAATGAGTGGGAAATCTTGCACAATGGGCCATCCATGGTAAAGGCCTATGGATGAATGATTCTAATTTGAGCTAATCATTCCTTTGCAGTCCTCTGATTCTATCTAGGTGGTGGCCTCGCGTATCAATCCTCTTCATCATCACCATATCAATACATGGTATATGTTTGATGTGTACCATGCAGACTGCATAATGGCATTTCTTGCTCTCGAGAATGTTGGGAACACATTTCAAAATGAATTTTAGTTTATTAACAGAAACAAATGAAAAAGATGTGGGTAAGTTCTTTTAGCAGTCCATTTGTTTACGCACCATGGCCCACAACCAGCCTGTTATTTCTATGGGTGGTCTACATGCTGGGGCCCATTGGGAGTTTTAACGTTTGGTTTGCATTAGCAAAAACTTCCAATGATGATATCTCAAGTAATAAACTTGCAACAGGTTAGAATGGCAACGATCCATCCACCTTACCATTAGGTATTGGTGGGGAAATCTTAGCTGTCGAAATTCTGGGACTCATTCTATATAGAGAATGGACCAAAACATAAATTGCTTGGATGACCTTAAAAATCTGATTATGCATGTTGAATTGGGACAGCTAAATGTGGTTTTGTTAGGGTAATAGTCATGCATTTGGCTGAGGGTAGGATCATTTAAGAAGTGTGATTTTCTGGTTGGGTTATCCAAAGAGTCCATGTTAGCTGCTTCCTAACATGCTGTTGGTCTTCATTACCGGTGTCTTTGCTGTGTTTGCTTCAAGAAATGAAGAGGAAAATGGCCCTCTGTTGGACGTAGGGACTTATGCAGTCATCTCTCTCTCTCTCTCTCTCTCTCTCTCTCTCTCTCTCTCTCTCTCTCTCTCTCTCTCTCTCTCTCTTGTCGTATTGGGCCCACTTCCATTTGAATAGGGCTATCAATGGATCAGGCTTCATGTTGCCCAAGCCCTACCCAAAATCATTCAGAGTAGCCCAAGTGCAGCCTATGTTAAAAAAAAAATTATAGCCAGTCCATGCGCAGCTCATATGACATTTAATATGCCTATTAACCAGCCCCGCTCAGCCTGGCCATGCCCACTTGCATTCCATTGGACATGGCCCCACAAACCCTTTCCAATAGAGATGGGATGCCACGTGTGGGACCCATATCTGTGAAAAATTTTAAAAGTGCTCATATTGGTAACATGATTCACCATCGCGGCGGGCTTTTCGTGTAAATGGCGTGTTTTCATGCTGCAACAGACTACCAGTGACGGTCAGAAACGCACTTTAAAATAATGGGCAATAAAGCATGGTCGACAAACGTGGTTAAACCTTTGGGTAACTTTTTTATGTAAGGATCGCCCATGTATGAGCATGATGAGGTTGGATGTCTTTGAGAGATCATCTTAGTGGACCACTCTGTGCGATGTTATTCCAGACCATTACGCCTTCTATTGGTGTGGCTTCCGGCCACATGTGTGCTTGTCTTGCCATGCACGTGTCAAGATCGATGCGGATCCCGTCTAAACTGTGATCATTGTTGAACCTTAGTGTACAGATATAGCAGCGTTGGGTCGATTGACCACGGTCTATTCAACCAACAATCTTGCGCTCCTTTTCGCCTGTTTACTGCCCGCATTTGTACTCTTAAGCCATGGAAAACACTTATTTTCTTTCATTTTCCCTCTACAACAGCACTGTTTCTTCCTCCCTTTGTTTTACTTGCGCCAGACACGTATCAAGCTTCGGCATTTCTTCAGATGTCGTTTCCTACGGATGCATTTTTGTTTGTCCACGAACATAAGAATACAACTAAGTCCCCTTCTACAGGTCGAGGACAGATGTGTCTAGAAGCCATGACGTTCCAAGTGGCCCTACCTTCTAAATCATACAACCCTAATCCATGTCGATCCATCCGTTTTTACAGCTAGTTGGAGGGGTTAAGCCCAAAATTGAAGTATATCCAAGCTTAAGTGGACCATACCATAGGAAACAGTGAGAATAATGATTTCCACCGTTGAAACCATTTTAGGGCCCACAGTGATGTTTATTTGTCATCCAACATGTTCAAAAGATCACACAAACATGGATTAAAGGAAAATATAAATATCAGCTTGATCCAAAACTTCTGTGGCCCCCAATAATTTTTCAACGGTAGACGTTCAATTCACAATGTTTCTTGTGGTGTGATCTACTTGAAATTTGTATATGCTTCATTTTTTGTCTCATTTTGCTTAAAATGTCTGGTAAAATGGATGGACAGAATGGATAAAATACATAGATTACTGTGGGGCCCAAAGAGTTTACTTAGTATGCCGCATACTGAGTCAACGGTATGCAATCTGCTTTCGAAAATAAAAGGAGATGAGGATGTTTCCGTAAGTACAAATACAGCCAGTAAACGGCCTTCCATTTTAGAGACGGAGGAGCATTAAATGCTTTCAAGTGGGCCCCAACTTTTACGCTAATGAAATACGACCACATCAATTCAATAGTGATGTTGCTACTAAAGCGTTTAGTAGCTAATCCACGCCCTCCAATGAGCTCTTTTTGCTTTGTCAATCAAGGACTTATGGAGTTGCAACGGTTATATGATTGAACCGGGTGAAAGTAGACGGAGATGGATGCAAATTCCAAACATGATCAATTACAATCTTTTACCACAAAGGTGAGGTCACCGACCCTGTCTGAGAGCAGTAGCAGTAGCAGTAGTGTGCTAGTGAGCGGGGAGATAGTAATGCCAGATATTACAACAGCTAATGTTAGCCCAGCATATAAGCATAGGCGGACGTGTCCTAAAGCTAATAGTCTTCCTTCAGATTCAGTGATTAGGCATAGATGGATGTGAATTACAGCTACTTGATTAAAACTATGAGTCGATCTAGCATAATTGCTGGGACGGATTGATGTTATTCCGAACCTAATGGTCCATGACTAATGAGTAGTGGATGAACTAAGCTAAGATACTCATCGGCATTGCGATGGCAAGGAGTTCGTGTTCGAATTAAGGATCCCATTTTCATGTTTTCTTCTATTATTTGTAACTTCTCTTATTGAAGGTTGAAGATAACTAATGACCCATGTGGTGCCTCCATGTGTAACCAGATGGGAAAGAATGGTTACCTTCTCTTGACCGTGGCTTGCCTTGGTCGAATGTGCCTCAGTGCTAATGCGTCCATAATGGCTATTCATCCTTATCCGAAGATTGTTGAGCTAACATGGCATCTGAAGATTTTATTTGCTTTTTTAGATATTTGGCATGCAAGCTTGGACATGTTGTAAATGCCATGTGGCATAATCTATGTTGTTGATTTGATCTGCCATATTTTGGTACAAACATTGCCCCCTCACAGTTCTTGTCATTCGATAAAGAATGACAAGAAACGTGATATGATATTAATGGTTGTCAATGTGTCACATACCTCATTCATCAAATCTTCAAACGGCACATCTACTTTTTGTTCTTTTTGCAGTACACTGGCATGCGTCCAATAAAGAAGATATTGTCATATCTCTGTGATTGCTTTCATCTCAAAATTTGTGTGCATCATCATGCAGCAAATAATGTGATGCTTGCGGCCTTGCCTATATAGGCCGATTTATCTTACATTTCTCATTTTCTCCTCCCACTTGCATTCTCTAAGAACACTAGCTCCTCCCTGCAATACTTGTTATGGTTTCAAAGAAGTTGAAAGCTTCCGACGTTCCAACAATTCCACTTTCTCCTCTTCCTCCACTGTTGGAGTCGCTCCATGAATCCACATGCTCAGGTAATCTTTGAATCTGAATTTTTCAATTTCGCCTTCTATTTACTGCTGATTTTCCTTTTTTGTATACCCCAATTTTGAGCCTTCCTTATTTCCCTGTCGATAAGGGAGAAGCTTTCCTAACTAGTCGAGAGTCCCTTGATTGGACTTATTGGGAACTTGATAAAACCCCTAGGTCATGGCCAACATATCATGAAAGACGGGAAAAATGGTATAGACGTGTCAATGACGAATACAAGGCTTTGTGGGATAACCTTGGCATAACTGAATGTATTCATCTCTCTGTCTATAATATAAGTCCCAATCCTTCTCTTCTTATCGGTGCAACATGTTTTTGGAGTCATATGACCAACTCCTTCCATTTTAAATATGATCGTATGAGTCCGGCCACTATGGACATTTGTGCTTTGACCAGTCTTGCTCCCACCGATCTTGAATTTTATTAAGGGTATAATCCTAGAAATCCTCCAGAGAACACCTTCGACCACCTCAACATTTGTAAGTCCTATGGTCCCTTCACGACTGTAGAAGAAAAAAAAACCAAAGGTGAAGTCTCTTATTAGGTGCATTGTTACTTCCTTCTAATGTGGATCTGTCATTTTCTTTGTTGTGTTCCAGTGGATTCAATAAAAAAAGAGTATACTGGTTTGGTTGAAGCCTTAATCTTTGGCCATAGAGTAGCCCTGGCCCCTTTTTGTTATCACATATGTATTGGAGTCTCCGTGACCTTTTGTCTAAAGGTCCTCAAACGATTGGAAGTCCTTTATGGCTAATTCAATTTTGGTTATGTGAGTATTTTCCACAGCTAAATGAAGAGATCACCAAACCAATTAGTCAATTCACCTCTTACGGTATGTGTCAAGTTCCTGCGTCTATGAAACCCCTTTTTCTTTAATGAGAGTTTCGAATTTTTCTACACTATTCCTTTTGATTGCCATGACCAAATGTTATGTCCCTTTAAAGGAAGACACATTGGCCCAAATTGGTTTATTGATAAGTATTTTGATGCAAGTGATTCATACATGGCAAAGATATACCAGTCGGTGATGCTGAAACTAATAGAGAAAAAAAATGCGAAGAACAGTGTGGATTTTTATTCTCCTAAGTTTTTCACTCGGCAATTTGGTTTTGGTCAATCTATTATATTTCCCCTGTTGCCACTCTCTCTCAATCAACCTTCATATAAGCGTCACCACATTACGTCACTCAATGAAATAACATCTGCCCTCACTTGTTAGAATCAACCCCTTTTGTCATTCAAATTGCTTGTAGTCCCTGACAAGCCTATATCTTTGAATTCTTTCAAAGCATGGTGGGCTACTTATTATGATAACTAGCAGCTTCTTCCAAATCAAGAAGTCATCAAAAGGTTATCGCCAATTCCTTCATCTCCTAAGACATTGCCTACCAATCCAGCTACCTCTCGCAAAAGAACAACTCCTTCGATAAGAGGTTCTACACTTTTGGCTAGCGGATCTTCATCCCAACCTTGTTAATGTACTTTTTTGTGCACCTATTTGTTAATCATATGAGTCCATGTGTCAGTGAATCGGATGAGCTCTTAGAAGGTGAAGATCAAAGACATAAGAGGACAAGAAACTCTAAGGAGTAAAGAACATGTAAATTAATTAGGTGCCCCGGTAACACTATCCTTAGACATAAAACAACCTAGCATCTAAATGATCCTAAACTTAATAGGTAAACATTTACTAAATCATCACATAACCTTAGGAGTTATATTGGAACATGATAAGATAAGTTAAAAGAGGTGCATAGCGGCTGCAAATCAAACAGTTTAAAACAATAGTTTCCAAGCGGTCATTGATCTCATTAACATGTTGTCAATGGGTCTTGATAGAATAAAAAACCAGCTCGATGCAATTGAAAAAACAATCCAGTAACTATACATAAAATCCTAGAGTTTCTTGATGGGATCAAGGGAGAGATCGATCCTATTGAGGGAGAGATCGATCCTATTGAAGGACCTTCGATCCTGTCGAAGGGCCTTTTGATCCTATCGAAAGAGCCGTTAACTAGTTGTTTTATAGTCATTGCAACACAATTTATATAAAATGAGCATTAAATTATTAGGTATATAGATGAATTTTTTGTGCAATAGAAGCCTAAGTGATTCCCCACTCATATTCCTCATTCTAAGCCTCTAAACCAATGAGATCTAAGTCATCGTCTTGATCTTTACCAATATAATAAGGATTTCAATCTCAATTATGAAGATGAACTTGATCTTCACCTTGTTATAGAGATTAGACATGAACCTATAGTCAAATCTTTGTCTAAATCTCCTAGAATACCCGTCTAGGTGAATCTCATCTTGGAAAATAATTATATATTTAGTTGTAAGAGATTCCATCATCCTCTCATTACCTTGGTCACCTCATCAGAGCATCACATGCAAGGTGTTTATTCATAGAGCTAAATTATCGACATCGACGAATGCGGGAGAAATTGTGATGTTAATTCAAGCACGTGAGATCACAGAAGAAGTATCTCAAGATATTATATCATCAAAACTCAATCCGATAAGTAAGGTTATCAATTTTAGAGTCCATATACTCTTTCCTTGTGTAAGATTGAGTGTAAGAGTTATTAAGTGAAACTTGAATAGGTTCTTGTATAAGACTAATGTTATTATGTAGGGTCGAATTCACCGGATAAGGGTGCGTACGTGTTAGGCTCTATAGGGAGCCTCCAATGGGAGTGTACATATGGCCTTAGATTAAGACCGCTAGTGGTCGTTGGTTAGTCGATAGAAAACTAACTAAAGTCTCTTATGAGAGCCACCAATATGGGTAAAAATGTGTTCCTCAAACACGGGGAGTGTACGTGTGTCTAGGTCCTTATGTAGGGTTGTAAATGTTATAGATAAATCTAGTGAAAACTCTTAAGATAGTGAATATTAGTACACTCAAGGAGAGTGAAACTTGAATCGGTTCTTGTGTATGGTCGAATTCACTGGAAATGGGTGTAACGCCCCGAAATCCAAGAGCTGAGTAAGAACTTGACTCTCGGATTTTCGAGTGCCACGTGTACCCTAATGGGCCTCATATGCATATAAATATGGATATCAAGAAGTTAAAGAAAGATTAAATCAACATAAGGTAACTAATCATCGGAGACTTAAATATAAACCATCCACAATCCAATTGCTACTAATAAAATTATGAACCAGCATAAAAACCTTATAATCCTAAGAAAAAAATATTCATTTGGGACCTAGTCCCATCCTCTCGTCTCTCCTAAAGAAAGTTGGGCCCTAGCCTAGACCCGAGATCATCCATCGTGCTCGTAAGGTCAACTAAACTTCTAGAAGTACTAACTCCTCATCGACGTCAACACCGACAATGTCCAATGCGTCTTGCTTCAAGGTTCCTGCATCTATGCCAGAGTCTAGTTAGTGTTTTAGAACACCGTCCCAAAGTAGGAGTGAGTGATCAACTCAGTGGTACCATGAGCAATAGATAGCATAAATAATCATGCATAGAATAGATTTAGCAAATAGCATCACAGATTCCTAAATACTCTTGTTAATGAAATGTATGGTTTATGATATGATGCATGCCTCTTTCCCCCAACACTCCCTTGAGCGATAACATCTAATGATCGCAAATGACCAACATTCTCTCAATGCGACCTCGACTCCCTAATCGCCAAAGTAAGCAATGCGATGTTGTGGATCATGTTAGTGAGTTAATTAATTAGGTTCATTCATCCAGCAGGTTGAAAAAACTGGAATACCCTCAGTAAAACGTTGCCCTAACCTGATCACGCGGCTCAGGGCCATGGCCAATTGGCTCTCGTGATCCGTAGCCCTCGTGAGTTCGATAATCCCTTAGCTCTTAAGCTTATGCGAAGTCAATTAGGACTTTCAAGTCCAGCTCGCGGTAACTATGGGGAGATTGTTACCCTAGCATATGCCGACAACACAGGCAGTGTCCCATACCGTCGTCCCTGGCTAACGAGTCTTGGTGCTCATTGGTCACAACGGGGAGGATCATCATCTCAGTGTAGGTCGACAGCACGGGCATAGTGTCCCATACCACCATCCCCAGTTCATGAGTCTTGTAGGCCGAATATCATAGTTAACAGTGGGCGCAAAGGTCTCTAGTATCTCGGGTTCTTACATAGGTGTACAATCATGGTTAACATACGAGGATGGCTGATTGTGAATCAATATGCCCCCATAAGTCGCACTATAAACCGAACAGCTTGAGAACGACGTCTCGTGTAGTCCAACTACAACTTCCAATCCACAACTTAACTGATCGTGTAACGCCCGTGAAAAATCCATACTTGGGCTCGAGTACCAACTCGACCCGAAATTGCGTAGAATTCATTCCTTTAGGAAATATGACTAGGTTAGCTAGTGCAACGTTAAAATAGCTGGGAAATGGTCCCTGATCACTTTAAATACGTTCTACAAGGCCCGAAGCGAGTGGAACCAAGGGTGCTATAATGCTCTAAAGCCTCGGATCAAACTCTAAACCGGTTTGTTCTCTGGACCACTTTGAATCTTTGTATTGGATCTAGACCGCACGTTGAAAGTCCGATACCTCCTATCTTAGACCGTTAGAACCGTCTAGCTGGACTTGACACTCATTCCAAAAATCAAGTCAAACCGATACTCACAGGCTATTTCATTGAGCCCGGACCGAAGAGAGTGTGAATAGGGACATAGTTGGAATTTCAAATTCAAATCTGGCACATAAATTTGACGCATCAGTATTAAGCATTCTGACCGTCAGAATACAGCCAAATTACACCCTTGGATCAGGAAAAATATCTATTATATATCACGAGACTTATAGGCCTGATCTTGGTGCGGTGACCGTTAAACTGAAACTGGGCCGCCACGTGCGATCTGGGAACCCAACCGGTCTGAAAACTGGATGTGTGCTAGATCCAGTATGCATGAGCTTAAGTCCGACCGCATTTGGCCTGGGGACCTCCAGAAATGCCCTTTTGGACCGAAACGGCCCCGATTTGGTTAGGCACCAAGTAAACATTGTTCCCAAGCCTATTTTGGGAATGTTTTAGGCTATAAAAGGGGTTGAAACCCTCACTCCTCTCTCCCATCCGAATTTGAGAGAAGCCCTAGCTTGGGAGAGAGAAAAAGAGTGAGAGATTGTGAGAGAGTGGGAGAGTTCTTCCTGCCACTTGTGCTACGTGTTGCACGTGCTTAAGCAACACTCCTCTACCGCTTTCCCGGCGATTCCACCGCGATCCTAGGTAAGTAAAAACCCTAAATAGTTGTTGATTTGAGTTTTCCTTATTTCCATAGCGATGTAGCTTATGGATCTTATGTATTAGGCTCCTTACTCGCCGTAGACGAAGCATATACACTCCGCTTCAATTCCCGAGTCTACAAGACACTAGGTGAGGATTTTAGACGCTTTGATTGACGGTTCCCAATGCTTTCAATGTCGTTTAATAGTAGATTCTTGACGGCATCGCCGTTTGACATGTACAAAATGCTCTCCGTTTCCCGTTTCGTAAGCTAACGAAGAATATGAGATTTAGGGCATTTTAGTCATTTGTAGGAAGTACTGTTTACATTCATATTTTGCTGATGTGATTGACATGGTTTGTTGTCGCATTAGGAAGTTAGGAATGCGTGCATAATTAGTTTGGCGAAGAGATTCGCCTAGTTGCGCATTTTGGGTCGACATACTATATGTAGACTTAAGTGTGTAGTGTATGTGTTTGTATAAATGCTTGTATTAGTATGTATTGTATTAAATGATGTTATTTGATAGTTTGTGAATGATTTTTCAATTATTATGCTGACCTAAATGATTTTCTACATGTTGACAAAATGCATGATTTCATTACATGCATGGAATATATGTGCTTGAGGATTTGCTTAAGTTGAATATGCATGGGAAGTATGCCTTGAAGATTTGCTTAGGTTGAATGTTATAACATGTGCTAACATGCTTACATGATGTATTTCAATTCCAATACCTTTTTATAGTGTTAATGTAATTCCATAGATGTGTGGGACTTGACTTAGTCCAGGCAGTCGGTAACCGAGCGAATTCGTGGCTGACTGGTCATAGCCACGAACGACGCGTCGATGAATGTGATTCGTGTTGAGAGTTGGCGGCAGTGGTTAGGCCACGCGAAGTGTTTTACGCACTTCATGTCGTTCAATTCGAGATGCGATCGCGCTAGTCGAGCCCGTCAAGTAACCCGACTGGCCGATGTTTGTTCACCTTGTATGTATCATGACTGCTTGAACCTAGGGTACTGAACTTACCATTGTAAACCCTATTAACCGTGGTACCTTGATCCACGAAGACTCATGAGCCGGGCATGGTGGTATGGGACACCGTGGTCGAGCTGTCGGCCTACGCTGGGGCCACAAACCTCCCCGTAGTGACCAATGAGCACCTTGACTCGTGAGCAGATTATGGTGGTATGGGACACTATATTCTAGCTGTCGGCCTACACTGATCAGGCGACGAGCCCTTTGTAGTGACCGCGAGCGTATTCTAAGTTCACGGGAGGCGACGACCCTTCCGTGCAGTAGAGTACAGTAGGCCTGTATTGATAAGGTGATGGGGGAGCGGTGCAACGAGTGCGAGCAACAGCCCTGGCAGCCCTTGCAGTGACCTACGAAATGTACATCGTATGAAATTACTAGGAGTGACGACCCTAGACAGGATCCGTGTTGGGATTGATACAAGGGAAGTACCTTAGTTTCCCAATCCTGCTGTTTGAATGGACTAATAACAACTTGGTAATCATATCACCATAGCATTGCATGTGCCTGGAAGATGTGGAGCACTCTAGGGAGTGTGGCATGCCGCGGTCGTAAGATGTTGCCGTATGAGGGTGATCGTCGGTGAGGGCATACATCACGTCATATCATCTTGCATTAACAACAGTATTAGGATTTGTCTGATTTACTGCTTTACTATTATCGCGTGATTGAATTGTGAACATGCTAATCTTTGCTCTATCATTCCACTGAGTTGATCACTCATTCCCACGTTACGGGATGGTGTTTGCAACACCCACCAGACCCTGTTGTAGTTGCAGGTGACGACGAGATCCAAGAGGTGGAGCCGGAGATTGACGAGGACCAGGATGAGTTCTCGTATATGCAGTATCACGACGGCTTCCCGTAGGTGACCTGGATCGAGGGGGACTTCAGTGGGACTATTTTGAACTTATTCTTTTGTCTATTTACATGTATATAAGACTCAGAGATGTAGTCATACTTTGGAGACAGTTGAGATTACTTTGTTTTTCCATACGGTGATATATATATTGTTTAGTCTTCCGCTTGCTTTTATCACTGGATCTGAAGTATGAATTGCAGTTTTGGTATACTTTTACTCATGTGAATGCTTTAAATCAGACAACATTGAATCATAACCATTTTTGTTGCATAAGTGACGGTCTGGAACTCGGGAGTTGAGTTTATTCACGACCCCCGATTTTCAGGGTGTTACAAGTTGGTATCAGAGCATGAATGAGAGTATACTGGGCCTGGGTTATGGTCTTGCGACGTACGCTGTCGCTTCCTTTGACTTAGGTGGGTGCGAGAAGGGTCTAGAAACACTTCTAGGATCACAGATTCGTCGATAGGCGAAGTCTATAAGAATCGATCGCAAGATCGAGTCTGTAACGTATCTCGGGTCGCGTAAAGCAACCCGAATCACTTCTAAGCTGTAGGAAGTCGGGTTGAGGCGTCCTATGAGCGGTTTTAAACTGAAAAAGTGAATCCATGGGCCGTGGAATGACCACGACTCCAGTAATCAATCGCCAGGACTTAAAAACCCCGTTTCACCAAAAATCTTCAAAATTCCTTCTCTAAACACTTCAACCTTTAGTTCTTTCTTATCCATTTCATATTAGGCATCAAACCTAATGTAAAAATAACACAAATTAGCATATTGATCAAATTTTACAGTGAATAGTAAAATTTCATGAAAAATGGCCATAAGGCCATTCTAAATTCACTTTCTTTAGCAACTAAGGATCTAGAAAGATGTACTGGCTCCTTCTACCCCAAATTCATATGCTGCATCATATGGTTTGGTATTCAGGATTGCGATGTGGACTCGGAAAGCCCCGAACACATGTTTGGGCTCATAGAGACCAAAATACAATGAACCAAGGGGTGGGACCTGACTTTTTGGGGCCCTGGGACCGTGGGGGACCAGACCCATGGGGTCCCACCGGTCAACTTAAGAGTTGACCGGCGATGCCATCGCCGGCCGGGCGATGCATCGCCGGCCGGCGACCTCCGTTGGTGCCGTCCTTCGGGCGCACCCACTTAAATGCCCTCCACATCACCCCTAGCTACCTCCCATCCCACGAAAACCCCTAAAACCCCCCTCTCCTTCACAAACAGCCCCCTTGCATACCCTAGATTCGATTTTCAGCACTCCATTCCAAACCCCGGCGACCCAAATCACCTCTACAACCTTCCTTGGCCAAAACCGACCACCACCCATCAGTTATTGGGTGTTGGCAGCCCCCTTCCTTGAAGATTTCCCCATTTGGAGCTCCAAAATCCCCAAAATAGTGCTGAAATCGTGAGGTGCTCCATCCCATCTTTTTGTTCTTATTTTTCCCTGAAAGTACAGCCTTGGGAAGCTTCAAGCATCCCTCTACGACGCCTAGATTTCCTTTTGTCAGATTGGGCAGCCATTTCTCTGCATTTTCGGCGTTTTCCATGGCTTTCGTGGAAGCCATTTCGGGTCTTTTGTCACTCTCATCCATCCTGTCTTTGATGGGTAAGAGAAAAACTGCAACAGACGAGGCTGGGCCGAGCCGCCCTGCTCGATTGAGAAGACCGCGGGGTGGTGCCGCAAGTTCAAGCGCCGCCGCAGGTCCAGCTGCAGTCCTGGAGTGCCGTACAAAGCGGGATTTGGATCCCCATGCACATCTTGGACGAACCATTCTATCGGAGATGCCTCATGGTGAATACACTGATCGTAGAGTGTTATTTGAGGCGGACGTAGATGGACGGTTGTTCGGCGAATATCTGTTGTTCGAACGCATTGAAGCTGTGCACTGGGGACCGATCTTTGAAGCTCGCGCTCGTGCTAATGTGAGCACCGTTCGTGCCTTCTATGCTAGCATCCAGAGTCCTACCTTGGAGCCCTTGCAGTTCAAAATCCCTTTTGGTAGAGATCGGATGGCTACGATCGACGTCCGGTTGGTTGCGCGACTTCTCAACGTGCCTCTAGGTGATGTACATCCAAGTGAGAAGAATTTGAGGACTAGACGTGAACGAGATCGCCGCACCAGGTTTCTGTGCGGTAAGTTGGTTCCATGGCAGCCTAATAATAGCCTCAAGGCGACGTACATGTCTGAGGATTTGCGTCTGCTGCATCATATCTGCACGTTCAATGTTTATCCTAGGTCGACGAACCGCATTGAATGTAACGTCTTATGGTCGATTTCTTATTTCTGGTGGCCCAGGGAGAGAACGTATGTATGGCCACTTTCATCTTACGGCAGATAGTTCTCATAGCTAGGTCGAGGAGAACATCCGAATCCCTTCCCTTTGGCCGACTCATTTGCAAGATTGCGCTTGAGTTTGCCTATAGACTTGGACCCGAATTGCCGGTATCGATTCACACCATCGATGAGTCGACGATGGTTAAGATGAAGATTGGGTCGCAATATCGTGAGAATCAACTTGAAAGGGATAGTGGGGACGACTTTGATGAAGAGGAAGATCAAAGCGAAGGAGAACCTAGTGCAGAGGTTCAGGTAGAGACTCAGGAAGAAGCAGAAGAGGAGGCTCAGGATACTGATGAGATCCCTCCTCCTTCTGCGCAGGCTACTATCGACGATCGCATTGCTCGGATGGAGGAGAGCCAGACCGCTTTGCGAAGGGAAGTCCAAGAACTTCGAGCGGAAGTCGCTGATGCCAAGGCTGTTACAAAGAAGAAGTTTGGCAAGGTGACTCGCACCTTGAAGGCAATCCTGTGTTGCTTACAGGATAAGGGTGCTCCTCCTCCGTCGCCAGACTCCGACTAGCGACGCGATCTTTGATGTTGTTATGAGTAGTTTGCCATTTTCTGTTTTATGTGTGTAAAGCCTATTAGGGCTAGTGCTTTGCTTATGTTGCTGTTGCTTAACTGTCTTAATTTCCATGTCATTCTAGTCATGATGCTTGTAAGGATATATCCCTTGTATTGTGACAATTTTGATTAATTGAAATGCATGGAATGCCTTTGACTCTTTAGTGAATGATTGTGGTGTATTTGAGCAATTAAGACTGACAAGGTTGCTCCCTATTTTGAATATAGGGAATGCCACCTAAGACTACGAGGAGCGCGGTTCGGCTTTCATTGTCAGAGCAGATGGATCAGGCTCCCTCTCAGTCTGGTACTCGTCCGGACCCTGCTGTGGGCCCGATTCCTGAGGCGGCTCGGTCGTCTCAGCCTGCCGTTGGTCCTACAGATGGACCACCGCCATTTACACCATCAGTTAGAGAGCCACAGCGCGCATCTACTTCCGCACCTCATCCGCCACAGCCTGCTCCACCACCTGATAGATTCGAGCAGATGATGGCTATGATGCTACAGCAGCAGCAGCTATTGACTACTATAGTCGGGACTTTAGCCCAGGGTGGGGGGTGCGACTGCATCTACTCCGCCAGCACCACCTGCGCATCCAGCTGAGGATGCCTATGCTTACGCCCAGGATGAGGGCATAGCACATCCTGCGCAGCTTGCTTTCCCTGCGGGGAATCCTGCCGACACACGGGGCCTTCTGGAGCGATTTCAGCGCTTGCGGCCTCCTACTTTCACGGGTTCTCACAGACCCGAGGAGGCTGAGTTTTGGCTCGACCGAGTGTCGAAGATTCTGCGCATGTTGCACTGTACTGAGGCAGAGCAGGTAGAGCTGGCTACCTTCCAGTTCGAGAGAGAGGCCAGTATGTGGTGGGATAGTATATTGCGGACTGTTACCGCCGATTTCGTATGGACATGGGCAGCATTCGAGTTCCGCTTCCATGAGAAGTATTATCCTCAGACCTACAGGCACGAGAGGGAGAATGAGTTTCTCCGTCTCAGGCAGGCAGCGATGACGGTTATCGAGTATGAGCATCGGTTCACAGAGTTGGGCAGGTACGTCCCGACGATTCTAGCTGATGAGCAGATGCGCATACGGTGCTTTTTGGAGGGCTTGCGACCGGATATTCGGTCGAAGATGTGCTGTATCAGTTTCTCCTCCTATGCGGAGTTGGTTCACATGTCCATGCGGGCAGAGCAGGACGTGGATCGACTTGCGCGATCACGAGGCCCGACTACTTCCAGGCCGCGACCGGAGTTGCTAGATAGGCCCTTCGCGGGCAAGAGGCCTCGCGTTGATCCTCCTACCAGGACCACGGCGCCAGTAGGACCGTTTCGGTGCCCTGATTTATCATGCACATACTGTGGGAGGACGGGCCACCTAGCGCAGAGTTGCTTTTCGAGGATGCGGGACAGTGGGTTCTCGCCGCCGCAGAAGATTGATCGTGTACGTCCACAGGCGATATCAGCACCGCCTATACGGTCAGCTCCTGCGCATTCCTCTTTCAGACCCACAGTATCGCAGATTCGACAGCCCCCACGGCCCTTGACACAGCGGCCGAACCGGCCACAGCAGGCTCGAGTTCATGCACTGACCGCTGAGGCAGCTACGACGCCGACTTTCCAGCATTCAGCCTTCGAGGTCACGGGCCATATCGGAGGTACTCCCGTTCTTGTCATGGTGGACACTGGTTCCACGATTTCTTTGATATCGTGTGCCGTAGTCAGACGTCTTGGGTTGTAGACTATCACTATGGATAGCGTGTGAGTCCTTGCAGCTCATGGAGATTATTCGGATGTCACCCAGATGTGTGAGGGTTGTTTAGTTGATCTGGGAGGCAGGACGATGACTCTTGATCTGGTCGTCGATCCCTCGCTCGTATATCTCGACGTCATTCTTGGCATGGACTGGTTGACTGCAGCGAGAGCCGAGATTGACTGCGAGGCTCGTGTGGTGACGGTGTACGAGCCTGAGGGCACGCCTTTCACATTTTCAGTGCGGGTAAATCTTCCTTTCCGCATTCTTAGCTACGCCACTCTATTGCGCGACGCTGGTGCCCAGGTACTTGAGCAGACGCCAGTTGTTTCTGAGTTCGGGGATCTGTTCAGGAAGATCCCTGGTTTACCGCCCCGACGTGAGATCGATTTCACTATTGATCTGATTCCTGGTTCTATACCCGTCTCACTGCCGACGTATCGCATGGCACCATGTGAGATGGAGGAGTTGAGGACGCAGATTGATGGCCTGCTAGAGCTTGGCTTTATACGGCCTAGTGTGTCTCCTTGGGGAGCACCGGTCTTGTTCGTGAAGAAGAAGGAGGGTTCGCTGCGATTGTGTATTGATTATCGCAGGCTGAACCAGCTCACGGTGAAGAACAAGTACCCTTTGCCCAGGATCGATGACTTGTTAGATCAGTTGAGAGGAGCACAGTACTTCTCGAAGATTGATCTTCAGTCAGGATATCATCAGCTGCGCGTCAGAGATGAGGACGTGCAGAAGACAGCATTCAGGACCAGTTTTGGTCATTACGAGTTCCTTGTGATGTCGTTCGGTCTCACGAACGCACCGGCCGTGTTCATGGATCTGATGAACCGGGTGTTGTGGCCTTTCCTCTATCGATTCGTCGTTGTCTTCATCGACGACATTTTGGTATACTCTAGGAGTCGAGAGGAGCATGAGGAGCACTTGCGTTTGGTCCTTGATACGCTCAGACAGCATCAGTTGTTCGCACAGTATAAGAAGTGCGACTTCTGAAAGCAGGAGGTGAAGTTTCTGGGACACGTGGTGTCCAAGGATGGCATGGCAGTTGACCTGTCTAAGGTAGCTGCGGTGCAGGACTGGGAGCAGCCTGGTTCTGTCACTGAGGTGAGGAGCTTCTTAGGTCTCGCTGGCTACTATCGGCGCTTCATTCAGGATTTCTCGAAGATCGCGAGACCCTTATCTCAGTTGACACAGAAGGACGTGAAGTTCGCCTGGAATGATAAGGCGGAGTCAGCTTTTCAGGAGCTGAAGGACAGACTTACGTCCGCCCCTGTGCTAGTATTGCCAGAGCAAGGGGTTAAATACACTATATACACTGACTCGTCTAGCGTTGGTTTGGGTTGTGTCCTTATGCAGAGGGACAGGGTAATTTCGTATGCCTCGAGACAATTAAGGAAGCACAAGGAGAATTACCCTACACACGACCTGGAGTTGGCAGCCGTTATATTCGCACTGAGACTCTGGAGACATTACCTCTACGGAGAGGAGTTCGAGCTCTTTTGCGACCACAAGAGCCTCAAGTACATATTCACGCAGCGGGACTTGAATATGAGGCAGCGGCGATGGATGGAGACGCTGAAGGACTTCAAGTTTGAAGTCTCTTACCATCCTGGGAAGGCGAACCTTGTGGCTGATGCGTTGAGCCGCAAGAAGGCGATAGAGTTTGCGGCTCCACTGATGGTTGCCGAGTGGGATATGGTGGAGTTTTTGCGTGACTTTGAGCAGAAACTCACCGTAGAGGAGCCATTTGAGTTCATCGCACATGTATAGGTGCGATCTCCGATCGATGACCGAGTCATCGAGGCGCAGAGGGACGACGCGCATCTTACTGAGCTTCGAGAGCAGGCCAGTGATGATGCTGACGCCGAATGGCGAGTTGGTATAGATGGGGGCTTACGTTACCGTGGCCGCCTATGCGTTCCCGATGTCCCTGACTTGAGACGAGAGATTCTCGAGGCTGTGCATTCTACTAGACTCGCGATGCATCCAGGCAGTACGAAGATGTATCGTGACGTGAAGAGGACGTATTGGTGGGAAGGTATGAAGACCCACATTGCTGAGTTCGTGTCCCGTTGTCTCACTTGTCAGCAGGTGAAGGCAGAGCATCGCCGACCACCTGGACTTTTGCAGCCTATGCCGATTGCAGAGTGGAAGTGGGATTTCATTTCCATGGACTTCATTTCTGGGTTGCCGAAGACGAGGAAGGGGCACGATTCCATTTGGGTGATCGTCGACCGATTGACGAAGTCGGCGCACTTCCTACCGATCAGAGTTACGAACTCTGCAGACGAGCTGGCTAGATTGTATATTAGAGAGATCGTGCGTCTGCATGGAGTTCCGTTGGAGATCGTGTCGGACAGAGACACGCGGTTCACTTCTATTTTCTGGACTCGCATTCAGGAGGCTATGGGTGTGAAGTTGAAGTTCAGTACTGCCTTCCACCCACAGACGGACGGACAGACGGAGCGAGTGAACCAGATCCTGGAGGACATGTTGCGAGCTTGCGCATTGGACTTCAAGGACAGTTGGGATGACTGTCTTGCATATGCGGAGTTTGCGTACAACAATAGCTTCCAGGCGAGTATCGGCATGGCACCTTATGAGGCGCTGTATGGGCGACCTTGTCGCGCACCGCATTGCTGGTTAGAGGTCGGTGAGCGCAGCTTGATTGGCCCAGAGTTGGTGCAGGCGACGTCAGAGAAGATTGATATTATTCTCGTCGGCTTCTTACAGCGCAGAGCAGACAGAAGAGCTACGCCGATACGAGACGGAGACCACTAGAGTTCACAGTCGGGGATCATGTGTTTTTGCGAGTTTCCCCTATGAAGGGAGTCCTTCGGTTCGGAAAGAAGGGGAAGCTGGCACCGCGATTCATTGGTCCATTCCAGATCCTCGATCGTGTGGGAGCAGTGACTTACCGATTGGCTTTACCCACGCCCCTCGCGAGCGTCCACAACGTATTTCATGTTTCTATGCTGAAGAAGTACGTTGCTGATCCTTCTCATATCATCAGATGGGAGCAGGTGCAGTTAGGAGAGGATGTTACTTATATCCTGCGACCGACACGCATCTTAGACCGGAAGGAGCAGGTACTGCGTAGCAAGGTGATTCCCCTTGTGAAGGTACTATGGACGCATCATACTGAGGAGGAGGCTACTTGGGAGACAGAAGCCGAGATCAGAAAGAACTACCCACAGCTTCTCGAGGAGTACGAAAAGGTACAAAATTTCGAGGACGAAATTATTTGTTAAGGGGGGTAGATTGTAACGCCCGTGAAAAATCCATACTTGGGCTCGAGTACCAACTCGACCCGAAATTGCGTAGAATTCATTCCTTTAGGAAATATGACTAGGTTAGCTAGTGCAACGTTAAAATAGCTGGGAAATGGTCCCTGATCACTTTAAATACGTTCTACAAGGCCCGAAGCGAGTGGAACCAAGGGTGCTATAATGCTCTAAAGCCTCGGATCAAACTCTAAACCGGTTTGTTCTCTGGACCACTTTGAATCTTTGTATTGGATCTAGACCGCACGTTGAAAGTCCGATACCTCCTATCTTAGACCGTTAGAACCGTCTAGCTGGACTTGACACTCATTCCAAAAATCAAGTCAAACCGATACTCACAGGCTATTTCATTGAGCCCGGACCGAAGAGAGTGTGAATAGGGACATAGTTGGAATTTTAAATTCAAATCTGGCACACAAATTTGACGCATCAGTATTAAGCATTCTGACCGTCAGAATACAGCCAAATTACACCCTTGGATCAGGAAAAATATCTATTATATATCACGAGACTTATAGGCCTGATCTTGGTGCGGTGACCGTTAAACTGAAACTGGGCCGCCACGTGCGATCTGGGAACCCAACCGGTCTGAAAACTGGATGTGTGCTAGATCCAGTATGCATGAGCTTAAGTCCGACCGCATTTGGCCTGGGGACCTCCAGAAATGCCCTTTTGGACCGAAACGGCCCCGATTTGGTTAGGCACCAAGTAAACATTGTTCCCAAGCCTATTTTGGGAATGTTTTAGGCTATAAAAGGGGTTGAAACCCTCACTCCTCTCTCCCATCCGAATTTGAGAGAAGCCCTAGCTTGGGAGAGAGAAAAAGAGTGAGAGATTGTGAGAGAGTGGGAGAGTTCTTCCTGCCACTTGTGCTACGTGTTGCACGTGCTTAAGCAACACTCCTCTACCGCTTTCCCGGCGATTCCACCGCGATCCTAGGTAAGTAAAAATCCTAAATAGTTGTTGATTTGAGTTTTCCTTATTTCCATAGCGATGTAGCTTATGGATCTTATGTATTAGGCTCCTTACTCGCCGTAGACGAAGCATATACACTCCGCTTCAATTCCCGAGTCTACAAGACACTAGGTGAGGATTTTAGACGCTTTGATTGACGGTTCCCAATGCTTTCAATGTCGTTTAATAGTAGATTCTTGACGGCATCGCCGTTTGACATGTACAAAATGCTCTCCGTTTCCCGTTTCGTAAGCTAACGAAGAATATGAGATTTAGGGCATTTTAGTCATTTGTAGGAAGTACTGTTTACATTCATATTTTGCTGATGTGATTGACATGGTTTGTTGTCGCATTAGGAAGTTAGGAATGCGTGCATAATTAGTTTGGCGAAGAGATTCGCCTAGTTGCGCATTTTGGGTCGACATACTATATGTAGACTTAAGTGTGTAGTGTATGTGTTTGTATAAATGCTTGTATTAGTATGTATTGTATTAAATGATGTTATTTGATAGTTTGTGAATGATTTTTCAATTATTATGCTGACCTAAATGATTTTCTACATGTTGACAAAATGCATGATTTCATTACATGCATGGAATATATGTGCTTGAGGATTTGCTTAAGTTGAATATGCATGGGAAGTATGCCTTGAAGATTTGCTTAGGTTGAATGTTATAACATGTGCTAACATGCTCACATGATGTATTTCAATTCCAATACCTTTTTATAGTGTTAATGTAATTCCATAGATGTGTGGGACTTGACTTAGTCCAGGCAGTCGGTAACCGAGCGAATTCGTGGCTGACTGGTCATAGCCACGAACGACGCGTCGATGAATGTGATTCGTGTTGAGAGTTGGCGGCAGTGGTTAGGCCACGCGAAGTGTTTTACGCACTTCATGTCGTTCAATTCGAGATGCGATCGCGCTAGTCGAGCCCGTCAAGTAACCCGACTGGCCGATGTTTGTTCACCTTGTATGTATCATGACTGCTTGAACCTAGGGTACTGAACTTACCATTGTAAACCCTATTAACCGTGGTACCTTGATCCACGAAGACTCATGAGCCGGGCATGGTGGTATGGGACACCGTGGTCGAGCTGTCGGCCTACGCTGGGGCCACAAACCTCCCCGTAGTGACCAATGAGCACCTTGACTCGTGAGCAGATTATGGTGGTATGGGACACTATATTCTAGCTGTCGGCCTACACTGATCAGGCGACGAGCCCTTTGTAGTGACCGCGAGCGTATTCTGAGTTCACGGGAGGCGACGACCCTTCCGTGCAGTAGAGTACAGTAGGCCTGTATTGATAAGGTGATGGGGGAGCGGTGCAACGAGTGCGAGCAACAGCCCTGGCAGCCCTTGCAGTGACCTACGAAATGTACATCGTATGAGATTACTAGGAGTGACGACCCTAGACAGGATCCGTGTTGGGATTGATACAAGGGAAGTACCTTAGTTTCCCAATCCTGCTGTTTGAATGGACTAATAACAACTTGGTAATCATATCACCATAGCATTGCATGTGCCTGGAAGATGTGGAGCACTCTAGGGAGTGTGGCATGCCGCGGTCGTAAGATGTTGCCGTATGAGGGTGATCGTCGGTGAGGGATACATCACGTCATATCATCTTGCATTAACAACAGTATTAGGATTTGTCTGATTTACTGCTTTACTATTATCGCGTGATTGAATTGTGAACATGCTAATCTTTGCTCTATCATTCCACTGAGTTGATCACTCATTCCCACGTTACGGGATGGTGTTTGCAACACCCACCAGACCCTGTTGTAGTTGCAGGTGACGACGAGATCCAAGAGGTGGAGCCGGAGATTGACGAGGACCAGGATGAGTTCTCGTATATGCAGTATCACGACGGCTTCCCGTAGGTGACCTGGATCGAGGGGGACTTTAGTGGGACTATTTTGAACTTATTCTTTTGTCTATTTACATGTATATAAGACTCAGAGATGTAGTCATACTTTGGAGACAGTTGAGATTACTTTGTTTTTCCATATGGTGATATATATATTGTTTAGTCTTCCGCTTGCTTTTATCACTGGATCTGAAGTATGAATTGCAGTTTTGGTATACTTTTACTCATGTGAATGCTTTAAATCAGACAACATTGAATCATAACCATTTTTGTTGCATAAGTGACGGTCTGGAACTCGGGAGTTGAGTTTATTCACGACCCCCGATTTTCAGGGTGTTACAGATCGGGCAGGTCCAACGGAATGTCACCCAAATGATTCAGTTAACCGGCCGATCCATAAGGGTCTATGCACTAGTAAACAACATGTATCATCAATTTTAGGAATAAGTCATACAAAGCAAGCATAAATCAGTAATTTAAATATATGGACAACAATACACCAAATTCAGCTAGACCATACGAATTCTATTCAACATGTTCCAATGTAAACTGCCATAAGGATAGCCATGCACCAATGCACAATAATTCGGTCATTCATGGGTCAACATGGATCATGTAATTCAGTTCTATATTGAGAATCCTTGTAAGTAATTCAACAAATCAGCAAATTGATAACATTACATGCCTTCACTCATAGCATATTCGACATGTATATTCGATATGCAACAGTGATTCAACCAACAATCAGCAACATTTGGGGAAGATTAAATGTCTATACCCTACAAAATCATGCAATCAACCATTCAAACATTAGGAGTATTAGGGGTTCAAACCCCCTTCCCATAAATTTGGGAAATCCCTAGCCTATGGACCCATTTATGCAATCCAAGAAATTTCAGCAACATGCAATGGAAATGCACCACACACATTTACTAAACCTACGCTAGGCACGATAATTGACCATCTAAAGATAATGGTCCACACCTATTGTTGACCGAAAGTCGCTGAGATCATCTTAGCATCGTTGGGTCTGCAAACTCGATGTGTTGAGGCCGTGCATTGCATAGAGTGACGGTCAGTGACATGCATTCAGCTAGAGATTAGGGAGAAGTACTTTGGAGCTCAACCTTACCTTAGATCGGGCGGGATTTCACTCCAACGATGATTTGGGTCGGCGTTTTCCTGCGATTGGGAGGTGTAGGTGCGAGGATTCCCAAATCCCAAGCACCACAGCCAAATTCACACCCCAAATCACCCTTGCTCTCTCCTCTCTCTCTCTCTCAAATGTTGAAGTTTATGGGAGTGAGAGAGAGGGCTAGATATTTATATTCAGATTTTTATTTTAGTTGACCTTACGGTTAGGTGAAATCCCTCCAATAGCCCTTTGGGCCCATTTTTTGGCTATTAGGGCCACCCTGATGGGCCCCTGGCCCATCCAATTCATGGATAAGGTGTTTTCTGGTTTGATGAAGGGCTAGGTAAAATTTAATAGCAAACGGATGCGGGGTTTTTCCGCAGCGGTCCAATTTGCGATCAACGGTTATTGGCTTTCGATCAACGGTCAAAATTTGGGTGCGAGGGCAATGAAATATTTTCAGGCTTTGGTGTAAATTTAAAAGAGATCCAACTGCTGAAATGCCCGGATTATCTGATCCAAAAAACAAGGTCAATTGATTTAAAATTTTAAGATTTTCCTTCTTTAAGCCTGGCGATTTGCGATTTCCAAGTACCGGTTGGACAGTCATGGTTGATCCATCTTTGGGCATTATTTGAGTCCGTAGCCCATGAGGGACCACAAGCCCAGTGAGGCATATAACTTCCTAGAGTTTTAAAATTTTTAGTCCTTCCTCGGCCAGTACACGGCTTGTACGGAATATCGTCAAGTATTGATTGACTATCTGGCTCTACGATCCATGTCCAGCCCGAACATAATTTGACCTAATCAAGTTAGTGGATTAATCATGATTACGTTATGGGTAATAAACCCACACGTGCGACTAAAATGTACGGTCCTGCGTTAGTTCACACGGGAGCGCCTCAGGACACTGCTCCAGTTTTGGGCTAGGTGTTACAATCTACCCCCCTTATAAATAAATTTTGTCCTCAAAATTTGTAACTATTCATATTACTTGAGTAGGTTCGGGTAGTGCTTGAAAATTTCAGCTTTAGTCTCCTAAGTGGCTTCCTCTTCATTGTGGTGTGTCCACGGTACTTTAACCAATGAGATTACCTTGTTTCGTAACACTTGTTCTTTCTTGTCCAGGATTCGCGTAGGCTTAAGAATGTACGTGGCGTTG
Organism: Magnolia kwangsiensis; assembly: GCA_037074715.1. NCBI lineage: Eukaryota > Viridiplantae > Streptophyta > Magnoliopsida > Magnoliales > Magnoliaceae > Magnolia > Magnolia kwangsiensis. The sequence goes on along the minus strand of CM073571.1, from coordinate 115,560,874 downwards.
TCCTTAAGTTCCACACGTTCCCATTGAATGACATGTGAGGGGTCGGGAACATACTTTTTGAGCATGGAGACATAGAACACATTGTATACTCCAGCGAGTGGAGTCGAAAATGCCATGCGATATGCGACAGATCCTATACAGTCGAGAATTTGGAAAGGCCCAATGTATTGTGGGGTAAGCTTTCCTTTCTTGCCAAAATGTAGAACTCCTTTTATTGGCGAAATCCTTAGGAACACATGGTCCCCTGCCTCAAATTCTAGGTCCCTACGCCTGGTGTCTGCATAGCTTTTCTATCTGCTCTACGTCGTTTGGAGACGTAGCCTATTGATTTTGATCTTCTCAATGGTTGTTTACCCCAAATCAAGCTCCAATAAACTCTTCTCACTAATTTCAGCCTAGAGTGAGGCGCTCGGCATGGGCGCCCATATAAGGCTTTGTAAGGCGTTATGCCGATGCTAGCTTGAAAGTTATTGTTATAGGCAAATTCGGCATAAGGGAGACATTCGTCCCAACTGTCCAAGAAGTCTAGTGTACACGCTCTCAACATGTCTTCTAATATGTGATTTATTCGTTCTGTCTGCTCATCTGTTTGTGGGTGGAAAGCGGTACTATACTTCAACTTCACTCCCATTGCTTGTTGTACTCGGGTCCAAAATATTGAAGTGAATTGGGCATCTCGATCCAATACGAATTCTAAGGGGACACCATGGAGCCGAATTGTTTCTTCAATGTACAATTTGGCTAGATCATCGACAGACTAAAAAGTTTGAATTGGGAGAAAATAAGCCGATTTTGTCAATCAGTCTACAATCACCCAAACTGAATTGTGTCCCTTCCTTATCCTAGGCAAACCTGAGATGAAGTCCATGGAAATGAAGTCTCATTTCCATTTAGTAAGAGGCATAGGATGTAACAGGCCTGACAGTTGGCAATGTCTATCCTTAACTTGTTGACATGTGAGACATCAAGAGACGAAACCAACTATCTCTTTTTTCATGTTGTCCCACCAATAGTTTCGCTCGAGGTCCTGATACATTTTGGTGCTCTTGGGGTGCATTGTTAGTTTCGAGTTATGGGCCTCGGTTAGAACCTCTTCTTTCAATTTGGGGTGGTTCGGGATGAAAGTGCACCTATTACGTGTCCTGGTTTGTCAATTACGTTGTATGTTGAGTCAGTCGGACGACAGCACCTATCAAGAAGGTCATGTCAAGCGTCTGCCTCATCTGGATGTGTGGAAGCTCACCAAAAGGTAAATCATAGCCTCACATCCCATGTCCCAAAACACCAGGTGATTAAACCCTTAAAAAGAACTAGAACATCTTAGGATTTATGTGTAAGAAAACTTTTTTTTCCAAAAGAAGATTTTCTAAGTTTTTCTTACACTGTCGATTATATCGATTCCCCTTTCGATATGATCGACCAGCTCTATCGATGTCCTCGACATATCAATCGATACAATCGAGTGAGGACAAAAAGCGTCTAGCAATCAAACAATCTTCTGGACGATTTATCGATATATCGACCTTCGAGTCGATATCATCGATATTCGAAAATCGATCATATCTGAAGTGGATCGATCGTATCGACAGACTGCTTTCCGGTGCCCCTGTTTTTCTAAAGAAAACTATCAACTGCTTCGATATATCGATGACTGTCCTATTCAATATGAACTCAAATATCGATCATATCGGGAGTCAGTCGATCATATCGACTTTGGGGCGCATGTTCTCTCCAGCATGAATTTCAAGTTGCTTTTAATGTTGATCGGGTTGCCTGTCGATAAATCGATATTCATATATCGATCATATCGAGACCATGTCGATTGGATCGAGTCAGGACATAATTCATCCAGCAAGCTTACATGTAAAATCTATACGATTTTCGATCCCATCGAATGGTCGCCAATATGATCGATGTACAAATTTCGATGACATCGACTGGTTCCCCGATCATATATGTGATCCTGAAATTCTTCAAGACTTCTCTCTTGTTTTTCAACTATCGATAGAATCGAACCATCACCGATGGAATCGGAGTTCGAAATCCGATATCATCGATGTGTGTCTCGATCCCATCGACCAGTTGGCAGAAGGTTTCCAAAAGCGAAATGACAATTGAGTTCTTATCATCGAGAGGCCGGCCGATACAATCGAGAGTATACACTCAATCATATCGACAACTGATCGATGTTATCGAACTCTGTCATAAATATGACCGTTTATATCCGTTGGAACCTTTTGCCTATAAATAGAGAGAGTTGTCTTCATTGTTGAGTGAGAGAAAAAGAAGAGAGTGCCTTAGATTGTTTCAACCTTCCTATCATTTACCTAAGCCCTTTGTCTCGGAAAGTTCATCCTCCAATCCACCCTCATCATTGATATCTTATAGAGTAGATTGGAGAATGAACTTCCGCATTCAAGGATCCTCTAGCTACTATCTTAATGACATATCATTAAACTGGGATTCCTTGAATGCATAGATGATGGGAACCTCTCTATCCACCTTATACAAAAACCTTTAGAGAGTGGTAGTCCATCATAACCTTGACCCAACCTAAGCCTAGCATATATACATCTTCATGTTGCGGATCAAGGGAGCTGAAGACTCTTCATCAACAAGGAGAAGGTCTTCATCATTGTGCTGAAAGGGACTCATTAACTTATCTGTAAGTATTAAGAGTCCAGAGGACACTTGCGATCATTCCTTTTTATGATTGGGTTTTAAGTGTTACTCACATTTGAAGTCCTCGAAGGAGGCCTTCGATGAGAGTGTACGTGCGGAGTGCGTTGTGTGGACCCTTGCTCTGTGGAGAGCATAAACATCTGGTTAGGATTACGCTAGTAAAACTCCAGGGTTAGAGGTGAACCGAGTAGAAACCTCAGGGTGCATTGTGTGGACCCTTGTCTTGTGTGGGCATAAACATCTGGTTAGGAGTATGTCAGTAAAACTCCAGGGTTTGAGGTGAACCGAGTAGAAACCTCTGTAAAGGTTGAAGGTGAACTTGATTTAAAACCTTAGGTTTGAGGTGAACCATGGGAAACCTCCTTACTAAAATTCGGTCACTCAAGGGTTGAGTGTGAAAGCCGGGAGTGGAGTAGACAAGTCGTCGAACCACTATAAAATGACTGTGTTTGAGTTTGATATTATCTTTCATTTATGTGATTGCCTTGCATGTCTTTCTATATGATCACATCCTATGCACACACAGTCATATCCATCACAATCTCATCTATACATTATTTTTCTCTTAAATAGTTTGTGATTGGATCCTCTATCAGGCTTGGAAGCCAGTAGAGTTAAGGTTGAGTAATCCTAATCAATACTCTGTGATAAGATTAGTGTGATAAGGATATTTAATAATTTATAAAAATTTTAAAAAGTCCTATTCACCCCCCCTCTAGGATATACTGACCTATTCCTACTTCAACTAAAGCGGTCTTCACCGCAATTTCAATTGGTATCAGAGCGGGTCTCTCTTTAAGGGCTTCACTGCCTAGAGAGTGATCTTGACTGAAGTAGAAATATGGCCAAAGGAGAGGGCTCATCTGTCACTAGACCTCCAATATTTGATGGATCAAATTATGCGTACTGGAAGGCTAGAATGCACTACTTCCTGAGATCTTTAGATCATGAAGTTTGGGATGCAGTTGAAAAAGGATACGTGGTACCATCTGAAAAAATTGTACTTGAAGATGAAACCACAATCACTAAACCCAAACCTAATGAGAAGTGGGCGGTGTTTGACAAAGAACAGCGAAATTTTGAAGCAAAAGCAATGAATGCCATCTACTGTGCCGTGTCCCAAGACATTTTCAATCAGATAAGTATGTGTGGGACGTCTAAAGAAGCATGGGACTTATTGGAAACAACCCATGAAGGCACAAGCACTGTGAAGAGATCTAAACTACAACTCTTAACTTCACAGTTTGAAAATCTCAGGATGGAAGAGCATGAGACATTTATGGAGTTTTTCATAAAATTAAACATTATTTGCAACTCCATGGGTGGATTGGGAGAGAAGGTTCCGGCACCAAAAATATGTCGAAAAATCTTAAGATCCTTACCGGAACGCTTCAATCCCAAGGTAACAACAATTGAGGAGTGTAGGAATATTGATGAGATGAAAATAGAAGAACTGGTAGGTTCCCTACAAACCTTTGAACTATACTTCACACAACCCCAAAAATTCAAAAAAACTGTTCTAAAAACTTCTAAGAAATCAAAACATGAGGACAGCGAGAGCGAAAAAGAAGATGAAGATGAGGAAGTGGCCTTGCTAGCACAAAGATTCAGAAGATTCTTTCAGAAGAATCGCGACCATCCTTCTAAAGATAGAAAGGTGAACTACAAACCTTCTGCAGACAAATTTGGTAAACAAACCAAAGAACTACAATGTTATGCCTGTCATGAATATGGTCACCTATCTACCGAATGCCCAAAAAGAAAAACAAAGGGCAAGGTGATGGCCGCCACATGGGATGATATGGAGGAGTCAAATTCAGAAAATAATGACTTAGGAAGTGATGAAGATCAGAAATCTTTGAAAATTCTTATGGTCTCCACCACTTCAATTATTCCCATGGAATCTGAAAGAAAAGAAGAACAACTAGCCACTGAATCATTTTCATCTGACAATGAGAAAATTGAAGAAGAATAAGATAAAGAGTAGAATGAATTGCAGGATGCTTATAATCAACTATACAATCATAGCATCCACATCCTTAAGAAAATTGGCATGATTGAAAACAAAAAGAAATTGTTGCAGAAAGACTTGGACAGAACCTTAAAAATAAACATACATTTGTCCAATGATTTGCAACAATATCTTACAGATAATGATCAATTGGAAAAAGAAAACCTATCCCTAAAAGAAGAATTATCAGAACTCATGAACAAAGCTGAACTGCTAAGAGATGATAATGCAAAACTCAAAAATAAGAACCACTCACTTTGCATTGATTTAGAAAAATCCAGAAAATTTGTCGAGATAAACTATAAGTTTTCTCAGAGTAGTGAAAAACTTGAAAGAATGTTAGGGATAGGAAGGCCTGGAAAAGATAAGAGTGGCCTAGGGTATGAGAAAATTAAAATGAAAACTGGGAAATCTGTTGCTTCAGGTAGCAATACATGAATGTCTCCAGTTTGTCATTTGTGTGGTGATATGGGACATTACAAGTTTGAATGCTTAAAAATAACTTCTTGTAACTCTGGTCAAAATGACACTGATAAACTTAATCGGACCAGAGTAATGCAAAATATCCTTTTATCACCCAAAATGGAAGACAAAACGAAGAAACCACTAGATCAAGTTGGTAAGATAGCAAAAGTCACCACAACAAAAACTTCTGTCTTAAGGTGGAGAGTGAAGGAAAAACTGAACTCTATATCCTGAATTCCTGAGCATATAAAAACACGTTCAGATTTTGCGTCAAAATCTGGATAATTTGTGAAATGATGCATCTTTTGCTAAATCCTCAATGTTACATCTAAGGTTGGAGACCTTTAATTTTTGTATATAAACAGTATCATGCTTATATTTGTATAGAATTTTTTTTTAAATTGGTTAAGTTAGAAATTATACAATATCATGTCAAAATCAGGGAAAATTCTGAATAGCACATACCTTCAAAGCAAGTAACGGTCTTCTTCGATTTCATCGACTGAGGATCGATACAATCGACAGCTGTTCAGAATGTGAAAAGTTGTGTGTCCTTGGATAACATCGAGAGTAGTCTCGATAGAATCGATCGACAACGTCTCGATATAATCGATGGGTTGGTCGATATGATCAAAAAATGGCGCCCGATAAAAGCGAGCAAAATGGAAAAAAAAGGGTTTCTCAAAGGGCGATTCGTTTGTCTTCCCTGTCCGATCCTCTCGACCAATCATCGTAAGCCAGGTAGGACCAGCCAAATCTCACTCCAAACCAAGTAATATTCCTCCATCATCAGAATCTCTTTATCTTGGTTTGTCGGGATCTCTTTTTATCATTTTCCCAATATTTCAAATAGCCTTTTAGTGTACATGGGAAAGGACAAAAATGTGGCATCCGGTCCAGGTGAATCATCAAGAGGTACTCAACAAAAAGGCCTTGCCTCAAGGGAGAGAGCAAGGATCCCGGATAGATGGACCCCCACACGGCAAAGATCACGACGTGGTGGGTCCCAAACCGAAATTCTTGAACCATCTCAACCTGTGCCTCCTCCTTCTTCTGTCCAACGGCCACCAAAATATGCCAATCGGAAGTTGATTTTTGAGAGAAAAGTAGACAGAGATTGTTTAATGTCCTACAACTTAGAACCTCTGTTTGCTGCAATTGGTTGGCTGCCCAGGATTTTGGTGGACCATGCCAACTGAAAAGAACACGCAACTTCTTTGCTGCATGTCATTCTCCGGTGGCTGATCCTCCTTCCTTCATGGTTTTCATGGATGGTGATGATGTATTCATCACTCCCGCCACCATAGCACAGATTCTCAATCTTCAAATGGTTCCAGGAGGCCTTCCAAACTGGAATCTTGACTTTCCAGATGTGCGCTCCAAGATAACCAAATACCTATGCAATAATTGAGATATCCTATGGCATCAAGGGAATGCCTTGAAAGCTAGGTACATGGAGCCCCGGTTCAGAGTCATGCATGGAATCTTCACCACCAATCTGTATCTGAGAAGCACTAACAAATCGGATCTAACAAGCCTTATGGTGATGATAATCTACTCCGTCGCGACCGAGACGAATATCTGCCTTCCAACCGTAATTGTAAATCATTTACCTAAGCCCTTTCTCTCGGGAAGTTCATCCTCCAATCCACCCTCATCATTGATGTCTTATAGAGTGGATTGGGGAATGAACTTCCGCATTTAAGGATCCTCCAGCTACTATCTTAATGACATATCATTAAGCTGGGATGCCTTGAATGCATAGATGATGGGAACCTCTCTATCTTCCTTATAGAAAAACCTTTAGAGAGTGGTAGTCCATCATAACCTTAACCCAACTTAAGCTTAGCATATATATATCTTTATGTTGCGAATCAAGGGAGCTGAAGACTCTTCATCAACAAGTAGAAGGTCTTCATCATTGTGTTGAAAGGGACTCATCAACTTATCTGTAAGTACTAAGAGTCCAGAGGACACTTACGATCATTCCTTTTTAGAATTAGGTTTTAAGTGTTGCTCACCATTTGAAGTCCTCGAAGGAGGCCTCCGACGGGAGTGTACGTGCGGGGTGTGTTGTGTGGACCCTTGCTCTGTGGAGAGCATAAACATCTGGTTAGGAGTATGCCAGTAAAACTCCAGGGTTAGAGGTGAACCGAGTAGAAACCTCAGGGTATGTTGTGTGGACCCTTGTCTTGTGTGGGCATAAACATCTGGTTAGGAGTACGCCAGTAAAACTCCAGGGTTTGAGGTGAACCAAGTAGAAAGTTCTGTAAAGGTTGAAGGTGAACCTGATTTAAAACCTTAGGTTTGAGGTGAACCATGGGAAACCTCCTTAGTGAAATTCGGTCACTCAAGGGTTGAGTGTGGAAGCCGAGAGTGGAGTAGACAAATTGTCGAACCACTATAAAATGACTGTGTTTGAGTTTGATATTATCTTTCATTTATGTGATTGCCTTACATGTCTTTCTATATGATCACATCCTATGTACACACAATCATATTCATCACAATCTCATCTATACATTATTTGTCTCTTAAATAGTTTGTGATTGGATCCTCTATCAGGCTTGGAAGCCATTAGAGTTAAGGTTGAGTAATCCTAATCAATACTCTGTGATAGGATTAGTGTGATAAGGATATTTAATAATTTATAAAAATTTTAAAATGTCCTATTCACCCCCCCTCTAGGATATACTGACCTATTCCTACTTCAACTAAAGCGGTCTTCACCGCAATTTCACGGGACATAAAGGTAGTCTTAGAATTGTAGGCCTCCATCGGAGCTGATTCTCTATTTGGAGTTTCTTCAGACTTCTGCCAATTCTCTCATTTTTCTCAATAATTCATCGCCGCTCTGAGCCTCGATGTAAGACCCGTATCTTAGTCCGTACCATTACATAGACTTCTGCGGTCTTACCGGTCAAATTTCGGCAACCTTCGACCCTTAACCGATAGTCACGCGCGACCCTGATTCATTCGCCATCAACTCGAGTCGACTCAACCCAAGACCAATACCATAGCGACCGCGTTGTCGCCGCAGTTTTAATGCCGCGACTCGCGCGCTGAGGCGATACCCTGGTCAAGAGATGTGGGCCAACCTTCGGTGCGAGAAAAACGCCACGCGTTACGAAACTCAAGAGAATCTCTACGATGTGTCACATCAATCACATCAATCCCATCAATCAATCATCCATTAATCCATCACATGTCAAGTACATGCTAAGTACACATCACTTTCACCCCTTTTCCCAAGCAAGCCACAAAAGTCTTCCATGCCCATACCTCTCTTACACAAAAGGCCTCAAAAGTCAAAAAGGTCTTACAAACCCATCACCACCACATTCATCACTCCATCCATCCATCACTCTCTCTCTCTCTCTCTCTCTCTCTCTCTCCCTTTACAACTCTCTCTTTCTCTTTCTCATTTCAAACTCAAAAAAAAATCCCAAACTCTATACGTATGAGAGCTCTCCAAGCACTCCCAAAAAAAAAAATTCTAAGTGTGGCCCACCTTTCCTACCCCATCATCTCCCATCTTAACCCTCCATTCCTCATCTCATCCATTGAAGTTGAAGCTAAAGTGCTAAGGAACCCCTAGGAGCAAGAAGATCGGACGGTGGGTGCCTCTATAGGGTAGTTTTTTCTTTTTTTTTATGATGGGCAAAGTGAGGCCCACCGATCCATGGTGTGGATCTCACTTAGGACCCTAAAATGTGGCCGATGGCCCACTACGATCATCATGATCATTCCATGATGGGGCCATTCTCCATGGACCCCATCATGATGTTTATTTCTTTAGAAAGGTCATCTAGACCATCCATATTAGTGGGGAAAGGATCTCCACCGTTGATTGTAGATTTTGGTGGTCCCACATGCTTTAGGACCCATTTGATTGTATGCTTCATTGCGAGGGAGGGCCCATAGTATCGGGGTCCCTCCATCACAAAGCGTGTCCCACTCTCCATGTCTCTCTCCCTTTTTATTTCTTTTTATTTTATTTTATTTTATTTTATGTAATAGGTTTGTGTGGCCCACTTGAATGGACCTCACCTTGAGGTATTTTGTCCAAGTGTTCTTCAAGTGGGGTCCACCTTATATGTTGCACCCATAACATTCATCTGTGGTGGCCCACTTCAACAGGGCCCACCATAATGTAATTTTTTAAAAATCCAGACCGTCCAACGTCTGGGACGCTGGACGTCCCTGTGAAGAAAAAAGAAAAGAAAAGAAAAAGAGAATGAAGCTTTGGGGTGGTCCTCTCATAGGCCCCACCTTGATGTTGGGATACAATCCAAGCCGTCCATCCCCTTACTGGCCTCATTTTAGCCATTGAGTAGAAGGATGGTCCTGACATGAGCATCTGATAGGCCATAACATTGGGAACGTTAGTGGTTACCATTGAGGGATTTTCTGAAGTTTCTGTACGTCCAAAAATCACAAACTCTGGACTCATTGGACTTGTCATGGCCTGTAGAAACCAATGGAAGGGTTGATCTGCTAGATGTGGGCCCCAAATGTGAAAAACTCCAAAAATAGGGGTTTTAATATTTTTTAAATAGTTGTAAGAGGCAAAGCCTCTGACGCTGCAGGCGCTGCAACAGTAGCTGCAGCAGGCGGGCGGGTGGCCAGCCGGCTACCCACGGCTGCTGCCGTGGGCCCAACCATGATGTATATGTTTTATCTACGCCGTTCATATGGAGGGCCACCCCCTGAGGTGGGCCCCCTCCAAAAATGAGGCCGATCCGACGCTCGGGTGGCCCACACCATAGAAAATAGTGTGAATGAACATCTACCATTGAAACCGTCTTGGGGTCCACAGAAGTTTTAGATCAAGATGAAATTTGTGGTTTTCCTTCACCCAGGTCCGTGTGACCCCTTTGAGCGGTTGGGATGGAAAATATATACTGTGGTGGGCCCCACATGGGACCCACAGTGATGTATGTATTGTATTCATGCCGTCCACGGACCGTGGATGGTGGCACCCCACTGTGATCTATTTATTCTATCCCACCGTCCTCACTGGACGGTGGGGCCCACCCTCCTATTGCATGCTTGGTGCAGTGTTTGTGTGTGTGTATACATACATACATATATATATATATATATATTATATTATATATAATATTTTATATGTATATATATATACACTATATGTAATGTATATATATATATATTATACTATTTATAATATATATGATGATGGACCTTTATGTAGGCCCCCACTCATGATGGAGGTGTTGTATCCAATCTATCCATCCATTTTAAAAGCTCATTTTATGGTTTGAGCTAAAGAATGGGCCAGATCCATAGTCTGAGTGGACCCCACCTTAACATATTATAGGGCCCATTTGATTGATATAAGGCCTAGGGGTTTAGGCCCATTTGATTTATTTAAGGCCTATGGGTTAGGCCCATCTGATTTTCAAAAGGCCTATGGGTTAGGCCCATTTGATTTAATTAAAGCCTATGGGACTATACCCATTTGAAATATCCCAAGGCCCATGGGATTGGATCCATTTGATGTGTTCTAAGGCCCATGGATGTGGCCCACTTAATGAATATAAGGCCCATAGTATATGGCCCATTTGATATATTTAAGGCCCATGGGTCGAAAACCATTGATGCATTCTAAGGCCCATGGGTTATGACCCATTGCAATGCACTTAAGGCCCATTGGTGCGGCCCATGGATGTGGCCCACTTAATGAACATAAGGCCCATAATATATGGCCCATTTGATATATTTAAGGCCCAATGGGATGTACCTATGGTCCATTGCAATGTGTGATCCCAACCTGATTTATATAAGGATATTCTTTACGGACTATGCCTCGGGAGCAATGTTGGTTTGACGTCCACATTGCGAGTGTAATGCTGGTTGGATGTCCACATTACGACTCTCCTTAGGACCCATTGTTAGGCCCGTACTTATTGTGTATAGGCCGTCCAGGCCCATCTGCATGGTAAGGGTAGTTCATTTCATTATAACATGTTTAATATAGTTCCATGACTCATAATCATACGCATCATATGTATGCTTGACATGAGAATTGACTGATCATAGCATATGCCTTCGGGCAGGTTGTTTATGGGCTCCCGATTAGGCGGTGCTGCCCGACATGAACGCACAATACGCGAAGGATTTGTTGCATGATTGGATAGTGTGATTCATACATTTCGCATTGTGTGATATGGTTGTTGTACGCCCTAGCGACATCAGGGCTGTAGCCTCCACAGACTTATTGTGGTTGGCAGGATTGGATACCGAAAATCTTTTTCTACATGGGGTGCTATAGATATCCCTGGGTGAAAGTTTCTAAACCCTTATGGTACCAAGAGGTTACTCCAACGTTTAGACTGAGTGGATAGATGAGCGCTGAGTGCCGATTAACAGTTGACTGTGCTCTCCACTGTGTCGTGGTCGGTTGGAAGGGGGTGCGGCCTTACCCGCCCGAGAGTAGGGGGCAATGCTAGGCTGAGTTTGACCAGCTCGAGGAATGGGTCTGCTATCGACGAGTCGCACCAGATATTGGCAGACGAATAGTGAGGTCTCTTCCACTTACCTTATTGCGCGCGATGTGGCGGTAATCTGGTTTAGAGTGTACTAAACCCCGGTGATATCCCATATTTGAGCTGTATTGATGTGTGGACATAGATGAGGATCTGTATGCTTGAGTTGCATTGCACATCGCATGGCCTTGGGATGGTCGATACCATTCATGTCTTGCATCGCATAGCCTTGGTACGACTCATGATATTATGGTTCCATCTGCATATTCCGTATCACTCTGATATTGCATGATCATATTACTACCTTGCGCACACACTTTCACCACCCTCTAAGCTTTCTATAAGCTTATGTACGACCGTTGCGTGCAGGTGACGTTGGTTCACAACAGTGCTGAGGCAGGAGCACGTTGCAGATCATTTTGGAGTTTTTATTCTTTACCATTGTATTTCCCTTTATGCTCATTTTACTTGTAAAGTTTTTAATCATAGTGGAAATGTAATGGAATTCTTGGTTGTTGTTTGTGGGTTATTCCTTTGGTTATGCTTATTACGAATCATACTGACGTTGAAAATCCTCCTCGTAGCATCCCAGGATCGGAACCTGACGAATGGGTGCTAGGAGCTGAGAATGGGGTTCTACGGAGGCTGTCGGCGCCAGATTCGGCGATCGGGAATTTTGTGAGCCCGGTTTCCGAGTTTAGGGCGTGACACTCGATGATTTGATTATCAAGCATCGGTTGAATGTGGACATGTGCAAAAACTTCATATGGTTCTTCTACCATCAATTTCAACTTGAAGTCCTGAACAAATTCTACCATATTCCACTCTTCTACCATCAAGGGACGGGTAAATTCTAACGTCTTCTTTTGGCTCAAAGCGTTTGCCACAATATTAGACTTACCAGGATGGTAGAACACATTAAATTTGATGTCCTTTAGTGTCTCCATCCAACGGCGTTGTCTTATATTCAAGTCTCTTTAGGTGAAGATGTATTTGAGACTCTTGTGATCGCAAAAGTGCTCGAATTCTTCCCTGTAAAGGTAATGTCTTCATTGAAATTACGGTAAAGATCGCTTTAGTTGAAGTAGGAATATGCCAATATGTCCTAGAGGGGGGTGAATAGGACTTTTTAATACTTTTATAATAATTTAAAATCCTATTACTCTAAGCCTAACAACAAGCATATATTAGGATTACTCAAGATTAACTCTACTGGCTTCCAAGTCTTTTAGAGGATCCAATCACAAACTATTTGAGAGATGAATAATATACAAACTAGTTTATGATGAATATGACTGTGAGTGTGTGTGAGATGTGATCTCAGATAATTAGATATGAAAGTATTTAAGAAAATCACATAAATAAATGAAAGACAATAACAATCTCAAACACAGTCATTTTTATAGTGGTTCGACTACTTGTCTACTCTACTCCCGGTAATCGCACTTAACCCTTGAGTGTACCAAATTTCACTAAGGATGTTTCACACGGTTCACCCCAAACCCAAGTTTTTAAATCAGATTCACCTTTAACCTTTACAACCTACGCCTAGTCTAACTGTTTATACTCTCACGAGCAAGGGTCAACACTACGCACCCACTTTTAGGCACACTAACCAAGGACCTTCCATAAGACCCTAACTGTTTATGCTCTCCACAGAGCAAGGGTCAACACAATGCACCCACCACGTACGCTCCTGTCAGAGGCCTCCTAGAGGACTTGCAAGGGGTGAGAAACACCTTAGACTCAGTCCTACAAAGGAATGATCACAAGGGTCCTCTGGATTCTGATAAGCAGATGAGTCCCTTTTAGCTCGTTGATGAAGATCTCCTCTTTTGTTGATAAAGAGTCTTCTGCTTCATTAACCGTAACTCAGAAGACATACCAATGCATGGTGATGGGTTGGGTCAAGGTTATGATAGAATCTTACTCTCAAATATTTTCTTATAAAGGAGATAGAGTGATTCCAATAATCTATGCATTCAAGGCATCTCAGCTTAATGATTTGCCATTAAGGTAGTAGCTGGAGGATCCTTGAATGTGAAAGTTCATTCCTCAATCCACTCTATTGAATATCAATGATGAGGGTGGATTGGAGGATGAACTCCCTTGAGAGAAAGGGCTTTGGGTAAATGATCTAAGGTTAAACATTTAAAAGCACTCTCTTCTTTCTCTCACAGTAACTAAAGACAAGCTTTCTATATATAGGCAAAAAGTTTCAACGGATATAAAACGGTCACATTTATGACAGAGTTTGATATCATCGAGCAGGGTCGATATCATCGAGCGTATACTCTCGATTGCATCAACTGGCTTCTTGATGACACAAACTCAAATGTCATATGCTTTTGAAACCTTTTGCCAGCTGGTTTAGGAGATCGAAACATGCATCGATGTCATCGGATTTCGAACTCCGATTTCATCGACATGAGGATCGATTCCTCAACATTTGAAAATAAGAGAGAAAAAGCCTTTGAAAATTTTTAAGTCAAGGATATGATTGAGGTACACTTAATACCATCAGAATTTGAATGTCGATGATATCGAAAGTCATGTCGATGCATCGATAAATCAAAAGATTTTGTCAGTGAGCTTACTGGACAGTTTATGTCCTTTCTCGATGTAATCGATCCGTCCTCGATATCATCGATATTTGAATATTGATTCTATCGAGTGACCTTCAATCCAAGATAAAAAACCACCTGAAAAATGTTACCAAAAAACTACGTCTAAGACCGATATCATCGAAGGCCTTCCGATATCATCATTTTTGAATTCCGATATCATCGATTTTTGAATTCCGAGGATATCGAAGAGCACTTCGATATATCAAAGGACTTCATGATTTTCTTTTAAAAAACAGGGACACAAACTCTCTGTTGTCGATTATATCGAGTCAACTTCGATAGACTCGAGTTTCAAATATCGATGATATCGATGGGGTATCGATACATCGATAATTCCGTCCAGATGAATATGTGGTTGCTGAACATCTTTTGTCCTCATTTTAATGGTATCGATTGATTACCGAGGACATTGACAGCACTACTCAATTTTATCAAACAGTTTATCGATAAATCGATAGAGGTAGAAAACTTAGAGATTTTCTGAATTTGTAAAAAAGTTTTCTAACCCAAAAACTTTACGATATCTTAACCAATTTTAAGGGTTTTATTTACCTAGTGTTTTGGGACATGAGATGTGAGGCTTAGATTACCTGTGGTGAGTTCGGGCACACATCCGATTGAGGAAGATAGTTGATTGATCTTCCTATGGAGCTTCTCTGTCTAGTTGACTTAACACTCACGCTAATTGACAAACTAGGGAACTTTCATCCATAGCTTCAAGGCGAAGATGACTGCTACCAATTCGAGGTCATGAGTAGGATAATTTTCTTCATGTTTCCTCAATTGTCATGAGGCATAGGCAATGACTTTATCCTTCTGCATAAGGACACAACCCAATCTGACACGGGACGCATCCATTTAGATCGTGTATTTGACTCCTTGCTCAGGCAGGATGAGTATTGGAGCCAAGGTCAATTTCTCCTTTAGTTCTTAAAAGGCCGCTTCTGCCTTTTCATTCCAGGTGACCTTGAGGTCTTTCTTGGTAAGCTGGGATAGGGGTTGGGCTATCTTTGAGAAGTCTGTAAGTGCTATGATTTCATATCCCTTTGGTTGTCAAATTTTGTGGTGTCAAAACCTATATCTATGTCCTGTATATCTTGTGTTTCATTTTTGAGACTATTCATTGCTTCAAGACATCGTATTTCAAGACAAGAACTTAAATGAAGAAAGTTTCAAGTCGTGGATGAAGAATTCAAGAATAGAAGTCTCCAAGTATGCATGTTCAAGATTCAAACAAGTACAAGTATAGAAGAAGACTTTGTCAAGTTAAGAAAAGATCAAGCTCGAGAAGGCCTACAACAAGATTCGTAAATTCTCAAGCTTCTCTTAAGGGTCATCTGAGTGTATAGACTATCAATGTCCATCTCACTTTTAAGGTTTATTTGACCTTAAATTGACCTTAGGATGGGCTTTACTGTAGGTCATTCTGGATACATAATTTGTATATTTTAATATACTTGTTCGGGTTGTTCTAAGACCAGTCTTAGGGACTTCAAGACCAGTCCTAGCTCTGCTACGACCAGTCTTAAGTTTTTCAGGACCAGTCCTAGGTTGTTGAAGATTTTTAGATTTTTCTAGTTGTCCTATGACCAGTCCTGAACATCCTTCGACCAGTCCTGTGAGCTGTACGACTCGTCCTTCGACCAGTCTTAGCCCTACAACTCAAACTCCAGTAACTAATCTGGAGGTCCTACGACCAGTCGTATGTGACCCACGACCAGTCGTAGGTGGCCAACAACCGGTCGTAGGCTACCCAGGACCAGTCGTGGAATAGCTAATCCTTATCTCGTAGAAATCTTTGAAAATCTTTGAAGCTACGACCAGTCCTAGGATCCTAAGACCAGTCGTAGATGAGATTTTTCAGGCTATAAATAGATCACAAACTTCAGAGTTTTTCAATTCAATTCAACTCAATTCATGCAATCTTTAGGCTATACTCTGAGATAAGTTCGTGTTTATTTTTAAGCTACTTTGTGCTCATTTAATATTTCTTTTGCTAGCTTGTTTATTATTTGATTTTGATCTTCATTCCAATCTTATTTGAAAAGGGGAATTTCTGATATTCCTTCTTCTTGGATTCAAAATCAAATAGAACTAGCCCTTTTGATTTAAAATCAATTAGACTTAGAACCATTCTTAAAGTGAGTATTGAACTTTGAACGTTGAATCGAACTTCTACTCCGATTGGTTCTACCGGGCTACTTCAAAAGGAGATTCAGGTATTTTACATTTGTGTAATTTACATTCTTTGGTTTTGTTTGAGATTTGTCAGAAAAATCTCATTATTTTGGTTATCTGAGGGGAGATAGAAAACTCAGATTGTATGGGTTTTGGATTGTGTAAGCCCGAGATAAAAAGACACAATTGTGAAGCTTTTAGGTAAACCTATGAAACCTATTTTGATAGTGCATGCTAATATCCCCTGTCTGAGGATATTAGGAGTGGAGTAGCATTCTGTGTGGCTGTTGGATAACAGTTGGTGTACACACAAGTGAACCACTATATATCGTTGTGTTGTGGATGTGCTTGTTTTGTGGATTGTGTTTGTGGATGAATGTTGTAATCATTTTATTTCAAGCAAGTGTGGGAATGTTGTAATAACTTAGGATTTATTTCTACAAGTTATTTTGGTTTCCTTGCTTTTTATTTGTCATTGGTTTGTGATACAAAGGATGTTCTAGAAATAAGGTTGTCCTACCTTAAACCTTTGGTTTTTGGTGTAAGGTTGTCCTTAGAACTGATATAGTATCATTCTCTTAATTCTAGGTTATTGAGATTACTTTTAATTCAGTATTGTGCTTTATTTCTTTTATTATTCCGCTGTTTTAATTTTTATTTGACATTGCCCTATTCATCCCCCCTCTAGGGCATATAGCTAGGCCCTTTCAAGTGGTATCAGAGCCTAATAGCTCGTGCTTATTGTTTATTTATTGGATTTATTTTTTGAGCTAACGATCTAAGCTATATTAAGATGTCAAATTTTGATAGCCTTTCAGTCACTAGGCCACCACCCTTTAATGACACAAACTATGCCTATTGGAAAGCCAGGATGAGGATCTTCCTCAAATCCTTAGTGAAAGTGTGTGGCTGGCCACAGTGAATGAATGGAACCCTCCTATCACTGAAGTAACTAATGATGATGGTTCAAAATTAATGAAAGTAACAGCTTATTCTCTTTGGACCACACTTTAGAAAAGTGAGAGTAGTGCCAATGCAAAAGTACTAAATGCAATTACTTGTGCATTATCACCAGATGAATTCAAAAGAATCATCTCTTGTGAAAATGCAAAATAAGCATAGGATGTATTAGAAATGACACATGAGGGTACATCAATTGTCAAGAAATCTAAAGTCCAACTCCTCATAACTAAAATTAAAGAAATTCATATGGAGGAGAATGAGATGTTTATGGACTTCTACACTAGATTGGATGACATTGTGAACTCTATGTAGGGTCTTGGTGATAGAATCCCAGAAAGTAAAGTATGCATAAAGATACTACGCTCACTTCCTGAACGGTTCAATTCTAAAGTGACCGCGATTCATGAACTTCGTGATACGGATACCATGAGGGTTGAGGAACTAGTTGGTTCACTACAAACCTACGAGTTGTCCTTTAAAGCTCCTAAAGGAAAATCAATTGCTCTAAAATCATCAAATGTTTCACAAGAAAGCACTTCGGACTTAAAAAATTTCGAAGATGATATGGCGCTTTTTAGTAAAAAAATTTTATAAAATTTTCAAAAGTAAGAAAAAAGTTAATTTTTAAAAGTTAAATGATAAGAGACGATCTAAACCTAGAGTCGAAAATCTTTGAAAGATAGTCAATGTTACAACTGTCAAGAGTATGGGCACTTAGCTAACAAATGTCCTAAAAAGGACAAATTAAAAGAAAAAACATGATTGCTACTTGGGATGAATCGTCTGATTCTGAATCCTCTTCTAAATCAGAAGATTCTGAAACCGAGTCGGGCGATGATGTTAAAGCCTTTATGACTCTAGCCAAGATCACTTTTTCAGATAATGATGATATATCTAGTGAAGAAAATTTGAATAGTGATTGCGATAATGAAGATGATCTTCAGGATGCTTATAATGCCCTTTATAAGGAGAGTTATAAAATTGCCGTCAAGCTTAAATTATAAAAATAAAAAATTTTTAAGCTTAAGGAAGATTATGAGTCTCTCATTTTAGAAAAGTCTCATATTTCTGATTCTTTTGAAAAGACCAAATGTGATTTAGATTTCAAAACCTCCAAAATTGAAGATTTGAGATCCGAAAATGAGAAACTCAAAAATGAGGTAGCTTCTCTTCTGAGTTTGAAAGACACATGGAGATATGCCCAAGGTGATCCTAAATTAGAAAAATTATTATCCGAATTAAGAAAATGTGGCGATCGATCTGGGTTGGGCTATGATAAGAGTACATCTCCTAATCAAAAGAACATTGCTCATAAATTTGTAAAAGGAGAGTATTCAATCTCAAAAGAAAAGAATACTTATCAAGGTTTTTTCAAAAATTCAACGACTTTTAAAAAACCTAAAGGTAGCCATGTCAACTTTGATTTTCAAAATTGAAATTCATTGGCTAAAAAAAATAATTGATCTACTCAAGGAGCTATTAAAGTCTAACTCTATAGGTCTCTCCTATAACAACAGACAGAAAAAGACCATCTATACTCCTAAACCCAAAACAGTTCTGAAATGGGTTCCTAAAGTTGCCTACTTGGTTGCCCACACTGCTTTCAAAGCTACAAGCCATTCAAAGTGGTACCTAGATAGTGGTTACTCCAGTCATATGACAGGCGACAAGGCTTTATTCACCGATCTAAAAGATATGACTGACGGGTCAGTCACATTTGGTGATGGAAGTAATTGCAAGATTATTGGCCAAGGTACGGTTCAGCTTTATAACCTTCCCTTATTTAAGAATGTTTTATATGTTGAGGGCTTGAAACACAACCTACTAAGCATTTCTCAGATATGCGATAACAACCATAGTGTGAAGTTTTCTAATCAAGGTTGTGAGATAGTTAATAAAAAGGGTTCTGTTATATTAATTGGTCACAGAACTTCTGAAAATTGCTACATCATTAGTGATGCAAGCTCATCTACTCAATCGTGTTACATGGTCTATACCGATGAGACTGAATTATGACATAAACGCCTTGGACATGAACTGTAACACCCTGAAAATCGGGGGTCGTGTAGGAACCTGACTCCCGAGTTCCAGACCATCACTTATGCAACAATTATACTTATGCTTCAATGTTGGTTGAGTTAGTGCATTCACATGAGTAAGATTATACCAAAATTGCAATTCATACTCCAGATCCAGTGATAAAACGCAAGCGGAAGACTGAAAGATATATATATATATATCACTGTATGAAAATAAAATAATCTCAAACTGTCTCTAAAGTATGAATACATCTCTGAGTCACATATACATAAATCAAACCAAAAACAAAATGTCATATAACTGTCCAACTAGCAAGTCCCGCCGATCCAGGCCACCTACGCAAAGCCGTCAGCGAACTGCATATACGAGAACTCGTCTTGGTCCTCGTAGAAGTCCGGCTCTACGTCCTGAATCACCATGTCACCTGCAACTAAGACAGAGTCTGGTAGGTGTTGCAAACACCGTCCCGTAACATGGGAGTGAGTGATCAACTTAGTGGAATCATAGATCAAAGATTAGCATGTTATCAAATCAATCACGCGATAATAGTAATGCAAGCAATCAAACATTCCTAGATACTGTTGTTAATGCAAGCATGAAATGACATGATGGATGCCCTCACCGACATACTCCCTCATGCGGCACCATCTTACGCCCGCGGCATGCTTACGTTCCTCAGTGCTCCACATCTTCCAGGCACATGCAGTGTGATATGGATAATGATTACCGAGTTGTTATTAGTCCATTTATACAGCAGTATTGAGAAACTAATGTACCTTCCTTATATCAATCCCAACACAGATCCTATCTAGGGTCGTCACTCCTAGTAATCTCATACGATGTTATATTTATATGTCACTGCAAGGGCTTTCAAGGCTGTTGCTCGCACTTGTTGTACCGCTCCCCCATCACCTTATCAACACAGGCCTAATGTACTCTTGTCACTACAGAAGGGTCGTCGCCTCCCGTAGACTCAGAATACGCTTGAGGTCACTACAAAGGGCTCGTCACCAATCAGTGTAGGCCGACAGCTCGAATGTAGTGTCCCATACCACCAAAATTGGCTCACGAGTCAAAGGTGCTCACTGGTCACTACGGGGAGGTTTGTGGCCCCAGCGTATGACGACATCTCGACCACGGTGTCCCATACTACCATGCCTGGCTCATGAGTCATTATGGATTAAGGTACCATGGTTAACAGGGTTTTCAATGGTAAGTTCAGTACCCTAGGTTCAAGCAGTTATGACTCATACAGAGTGAACATACAATGGCCAGTCGGGTTACTTGACGGGCTCGACTAGTACGAGCGCATCTCAAGCTGAGCGACATGAAGTGCATAAAACACTTCGTGTGGCCTAACCACTGCCACCTGTCCAAAACATGAGTCGCGTTCATCGACGCATCCTTCGTGGTAAATAGAAGCCAACCACGAATTTGAACCATTACCGACTGCCTGGACTAGGATATAGCCCCAAGCATTTGTAAATCAACATCAGTAATCATATGAGAGTAACAGGAATGAATATAAACAATACAAGCATGTTGACACATGTTATAACATACAACGTAAGCAAATCAACCAACACATGCATTCCATATATATAATGAAATCAATTCATATAGCCAACATGGTGGAAATCAAATACATCAACATATTAATTGAGAATTCAATCTCAAAACTAATTTACAACACCATTTACTCAATACATACTAATACAAACATTTATACAAACACTTAGTCTACACACTTTAGTCTACATAGCGTATGTCGACCCAAAGTGCGCATTAGGAAAAATCTCTTCGCCAAACGGATCATGCACGCATTTCTAATATCATAACACGACAAATACTCATGGCGATCATTTCAGCAAAATACGGACGTAAACAGTATTTCCTATAAATGACTAAAATACCCTAAATCTCATATTTCCCGTACACAATCAAAATGGAAAACGGACAACATGTTTTACATGTCAAACGACGTTCTCATCGATAATCTACTATTAAACGACATTGAAAGCTTTGAAATCAGTTAATCAAAGCATCTAAAATCCTCACTTTTCACCTTAGACGTGTATCGATTCGAACAGGAAGTTTACGCTTTGTCAACGGCGTTATGGCGACCTAATGCACAAGATACATAAGCTACTTCGCTATTTGAATCGAAAGAATCCTTAAAACAGCTATAGGTTAGGGTTTTCTTACCTAAAAGTGAGTTGGAATTACCGGAAAAGTGATTTAAAGGAGGTGCTTTGGTACGTGCAAAAGTTGGAGCAAACGGCAGGAAATCTCTCCCACAACTCTCTCATAAATTCTCACTTTCTCTCTCTCTCTCTCTCTTTCTAGGGTTTCTTGCAAAATTGGATGGGAGAGATATGAGAGGGTTTAAAGCCCTTATATAGGCTAAAACCTCACCTAAATAGACATGGGACAAGGGTATACTTGGGTTATAACCAAATCGGATCTTTTTCGATCTAAAAGAGTGTTTCGGGAGGTCCCCTGGCCGAACACGATCGGACTTAAGCTCATGGATACCGGATGTTGATCACATCAAGTTTTCAGTCCGGTAGAGTTCCCAGATCACACGTGGCGGTCCAGTTTCAGTTCAGCGGTCACGGAGACTCGATCGAGGATTTCAAGTACAATGACCTGAGTGAGAAATATTTCCTGATCCGAGGGTGTATTTGGGTCAGATTCCAACGGTCTGAACGCTTATACTTAACCCGTAAATGAAATGTGCCAGATTCATTTAAATCCCATTTAAATTTTTATGAATTTCACTCTTTCTCACACTCCCTGCTACAGGCTTAATGAAATAGCCTCAGAACATCAGTTGGGCTTGATTTTCGAAATGATTGTCAAGTCCAGCTAAGTGGTCATAACAGTTTAAGATTGTGGATATCGGACTTTCGACGCGCGGTCTAAATCCAATACGAAATTTTAAAGGGTTCATGAGAGCAAACGGGTTTAGAGTTTGATCCTAAGTTTCAGGGTATTGTAGCGGCATTGGTTCTACAAGTTTTGGGTCTTGCAGAACGTATTTAAAACGATAAGGGACAATTTCACAGCTAATCTAACGTAGCGCTAGTTAACTTACACTTATCTTCTAAAGGAATTAATCCTAAGTGATTTCTGATCGAGTTGGTACTCGAGTCTCTTTACGGATTTTTTCGAGGCGTTACATGTACACTACCGGAACTTATTTAGATTAAGCAAAAGAAAACTAATTAGAGGTCTACCCAAATTGTAAAAGAGTAGATAAAATATGTGGTGAATGCCAGTTGGGCAAACAGACTAGGAGCTCTCTCAAGAAAGTGAACTCCAATACCACATCTAGACCACTCGAGCTTCTCCACATGGATCTTATTGGACCAACCAGATCGGAGAGTCGAGGAGGCAAAAAATACATCTTGGTTATCGTAGATGACTATACCAGATTCACTTGGGTATCTTTCTTAAAAGATAAAATTGAAACCCTGGATGAAGTGAAAAAGGTCATTAAACGAATCCAAAATGAGAAAGGTTCTCATGTTAGTAAGATCCGTAGTGATCATGGATCCGAATTCAAAAACAGTAGTTTTGAGAAATTCTGTAGCGATCAGGGAATATGGCATGAATTTTTTATGCCCAAAATACCACAACAAAATGGTATAGTTGAAAGAAAAAATAGAGTGCTTCAGGATATGGCTAATGTTATGTTGAATAGCATGAAGCTCTCTAGAAATCTTTGGGCTGAAGCAGTTAATACCGCATGTTATATTATTAATCGGGTTTATACCAGTAAATCTGATAATAAGACTGCTTATGAATTATGGTTTGAAAAGAAACCTACTGTCAAATACTTTCGAGTTTTTGGCAGCAAGTGTTATATTTTACGTGATCGTGAAAATTTGGAAAAGTTTGAAACAAAGATTGATGAAGGTATTTTTCTTGGATATTCTTTGAACAGCCGAGCTTATAGGGTTCTAAATAAGAGAACTGGTGTGATTCAAGAATCCATCAATGTGGTCATTGATGATCATTTGAATACACCAGCTCCGAGTTCAGATGATGATAAAGTTCTTATTATTGACAATCAAGATACCTCATCAAGTCAAAAGGAATCTGAACTAAGGACTGTCAAAGATCATCCAACCAATCAAATTCTTGGAAACCCTCTCACTGGAGTTCGTACTCACAAATAACTTGAGAACATATGTAATTATGTTTGTTTTACATCCCAAATAGAACCGGTCAATGTGAAAGAAGCACTTTCTGACGAAAATTGGATAGTTGCTATGCAGGATGAACTTAATCAATTTATTCGTAATGATGTCTGGTATCTTGTTCCTAGACCTAAAGATAAACACATTATTGGAACAAAATGGATCTTTAAAAATAAGTCTGATGAACTTGGAAATATAATACGAAATAAGGCTAGACTAGTTGTACAAGGGTACACTCAGATTGAAGGCATCGATTACGATGAAACCTTTGCTCCAGTCGCTCGCCTTGAATCAATCAGACTTTTTATTTTCATCGCATGCTTTAAAAAATTTAAGATTTATTAGATGGATGTAAAGAGTGCCTTCTTGAATGGCAATTTACATGAAGAGGTGTATGTTGAACAACCTTCAGGGTTTGAAGACCCCAAGTTATCTAACCATGTATTTCGTCTCAAAAAAGCTCTCTATGGTCTAAAACAGGCGCCCAGGGCATGGTATGAGAAATTGACTAAATTCTTACTTAGTCATAGCTTTCAAGTAGGAAGTGTTGATAAGACGCTCTTTATTAAGAAACATAACAATGATATTTTGATGGTTCAAATTTATGTTGATGATATTATTTATGGATCAACTTGCTCTAACATGTCTATTGAGTTTGCAGAGTTAATGAAATCAAGATTCGAAATGAGCATGGTTGGTGAACTAAACTATTTCCTAGGGTTGCAAGTAAAACAACAACCTGATGGAATTTTCATTTCCTAGACAAATATGCTTCAAATTTGTTTAAAAGGTTTGGATTTGAGAATGGTAAGAACTTTGATACGCCTATGAGTACAACGTTAAGACTCTCAAAAGACTCTACAGGTAAAGATATAGATCCTAAACTATATCGTAGTATGATTGGTAGTTTGTTATATCTAACTGCTAGTAGACCTAATATCGTGTTAAGTGTTGATATTTGTGCAAGATATCAGTCTAATCCTAAGGAATCACATCTTACTGATGTTAAACGGATTATTAGATATGTCGCAAGTACTATAAATCTGGGTCTTTGGTATCCTTTTGATACTAGTGTTCAATTAGCCAAGTACTTAGATGCTGATTGGGCCGGTAATATCGATGATAGAAAATCAACCAGTGGTGGTTGTTTTTACATTGAAAATTACTTAGTTTCTTGGTTAAGCAAGAAATAAAGCTCAATATCACTCTCCACTGTTGAGGCTGAGTATATTGCAGCTAGATATGCATGTACTCAACTAGTTTGGATGAAACGCATGCTAAGCGATTATGGAATTAATCAAGATTCAATGATCTTACATTGTGATAATTCCAGTTCTTTAAATATTTCTAAAAATCCAATCCAGCTTTCACGTACTAAGCACATTGACATTAGGTATCATTACATTCGTGAGTTGGTTGAAGAAAAAGTTATTTCCTTAGAATATATACCAATCAAAACTCAACTTACTGATATATTTACTAAACCGCTCGTTAAAAGCAGGTTTAATAAATTGAAATTTGATCTTGGTATGTGCATTTTACATTGAGTATTCTTGCTTGTATGTATCATAGTGTATTATATTTGGTATTATATGTGTTAAAATTTTAATTTTTTACATTAAATATGTATTTTTAGTCGATGAGATAGAAACTGATTCGCCAAATGATCCTGATTACGATCCATCTAGTTATGATGCACGCCTTCGTGCATTGGAGGAGAAGGTTGATAACATGAGTGTAGCCCATGATATGCAGTTTAAATATATGCAAAAATATCTTCGTCGCATCAATAGGGGCTTACACCATATTGATCCTACTATCCATGCTCCCTCCTCTGGATCTGATTAGGCGGATTATCTTTTGGATTGTATAACATTATCTTATCTTTTATTTTGGATATTGTATTAACTTGGTTATGGCTTGATGTTTCTGGATTTATATTTTATGATATGATATTTCCTTCCATATTCCTTTCTCATTATCTGCTTTTTATTATTCTCTATGTTGTTGTGACTTTCCTATTGTGACTTTTCCTTGTCATTTTGTAACAAAAAAGGGGGAGTAGTATGGTAAAAGGGAGTAATATGGAAAGGGGGAATAATTTTTTTAGATTGATTGATTGAGAAGGATATGTGGATTAAGAATATGGAGTCTTGATGTTTACATGTTGTTTATTGTTTACATAAGCAGTACTCGTATCTCTCAGGGGGAGTAAAGTAATTTGTTTGATGTTGCTCTTATCTGTATGATATGTGTTTTGTCACAAATTTGACAAAGGGGGAGATTGTAAGTGCTATGATTTCATATCCCTTTGGTTGTCAAATTTTGTGGTGTCAAAACCTATAGCTATGTCTTGTATATCTAGTGTTTCATGTTTGAGACTATTCATTGCTTCAAGACATCGTATTTCAAGACAAGAACTTAAATGAAGAAAGTTTCAAGTCGTGGATGAAGAATTCAAGAATAGAAGTCTCCAAGTATGCATGTTCAATATTCAAACAAGTACAAGTATAGAAGAAGACTTTGTCAAGTCAAGAAAGGATCAAGCTCGAGAAGGCCTACAACAAGATTCGTAAATTCTCAAGCTTCTCTTAAGGGTCATCTGAGTGTACAGACTATCAATGTCCATCTCACTTTTAAGGTTTGTTTGACCTTAGATTGACCTTAGGATGGGCTTTACTGTAGGTCATTCTGGATACATAATTTGTATATTTTAATATGCTTGTTCGGGCAGTTTTAAGACCAGTCTTAGGGACTTCAAGACCAGTCCTAGCTCTACTACGACCGGTCTTAAGTTTTTCAGGACCAGTCATAGGTTGTTGAAGATTTTTAAATTTTTTTGGTTGTCCTATGACCAGTCCTGGACATCCTTCGACCAGTCCTGTGAGCTGTACGACTCATCCTTCGACCAGTCTTAGCCCTACGAATCAAACTCCAGCAACTAATCTTGGGTTCCTATGACCAGTCATAGGTGACCCACGACCGGTCGTAGGCTACCCAGGACCAGTCGTGGAACAGCTAATCCTTATCCCGCAGAAATCTTTGAAAATCTTTGAAGCTACGATCAGTCCTAAGATCCTAAGAACAGTCGTAGATGGAATTTTTCAGGCTATAAATAGAGCACGAACTCTAGAGTTTTTCAATTCAATTCAACTCAATTCATGCAATCTTTAGGCTATTCTCTGATATAAGTTCGTGTTTATTTTAAAGCTACTTTGTGCTCATTTAATATTTCTTTTTCTAGCTTGTTTATTATTTGATTTTGATCTTCATTCCAATCTTATTTGAAAAGGGAAATTTCTGATATTCCTTCTTCTTGGATTCAAAATCAAATAGAACTAGCCCTTTTGATTTAAAATCAATTAGACTTAGAACCATTCTTAAAGTGAGTATTGGACTTTGAACGTTGAATCGAACTTCTACTCCGATTGGTTCTACCGGGCTACTTCAAAAGGAGATTTAGGTATTTTACATTTGTGTAATTTACATTCTTTGGTTTTGTTTGAGATTTGCCAAAAAAATCTCATTGTTTTGGTTATCTGAGGAGAGACAGAAAACTCAGATTGTGTGGGTTTTTGGATTGTGTAAGCCTGAGATAAAAAGACACAATTATGAAGGTTTTAAGTAAACCTGTGAAACCTATTTTGATAGTGCATGCTAATATCTCCTGTGTGAGGATATTAGGAGTGGAGTAGCATTCTGTGTGGCTGTTGGATAACAGTTGGTGTACACACAGGCGAACCACTATATATCGTTGTGTTGTGGATGTGCTTTATTCTTTCATTCCTTTATTCATTCAGTTTTATGGATTGTGTTTGTGGATGAATGTTGTAATCATTTTATTTCAAGCAAGTGTGGGAATGTTGTAATAACTTACAATTTATTTCTGCAAGTTATTTTGGTTTCCTTACTTTTTATTTGTCATTAGTTTGTGATACAAAGGACATTCTAGAAATAAGGTTGTCCTACCTTAAACCTTTGGTTTTTGGTGTAAGGTTGTCCTTATAACTGATATAGTATCATTCTCTTAATTCTAGGTTATTAAGATTACTTTTAATTCAGTATTGTACTTTATTTCTTTTATTATTCCGCTGTTTTAAGTTTTATTTAGCATTGCCCTATTCACCCCCCCTCGAGGGCATATAGCTAGGCCCTTTCAAAGTCCTTGATAAATCGACGGTAATATCCCGCTAGACCCAAGAAGCTCCTAACCTCCATAACTGAACTCGACTGCTTCTAATCTTGTATCGTCGCTACCTTGGCTAGGTCCACTGAGATGCCTTCCTTAGACACCACGTGGCCCAAGAACTTGACTTCCTCTTTCCAAAAGTTGCTCTTCCAGAACTTAATAAAAAAATTTATTTCGCTTGAGCGTCTCTAAAACTGCTTGCAAGTGTCCTTCATGTTCTTTGCGACTTTAGAGTATATTAGAATATTGTCAATAAACATGATGACAAAACGGTATAGAAAGGGCCTGAAAACTCCATTCATCATATCTATGAACACGGTTGACGCATTCATGAGTTCAAAGGGCATGATCAAGAACTCAAATTGCCCAAAGCTAGTTCTAAATGCCATTTTCGGTATGTCCTCTTCCCTAATCCAAAGCTGAATAGTACCCGGATTGCAAATCGATTTTTGAGAAGTACTGAGTGCCTCTCAGTTGATCAAACAGATCATCAATCCTAGGTAGTGGGTATTTATTCTTCACAATGACTTGATTCAACCGTCGATAGTCGATACACAACCATAGGGAGCCATCCTTCTTTCTCATGAACACGACAGGGGCTCCCTAAGGTGATACACTGGGTCGAATGAGACCCAAGTCCAGCAATTCATCTATTTGAACTCGAAGTTCTTCCATTTCATATGGAGGCATTCGGTAGATTGGAAGAGAAATGGGCGCAGTGCCCAGCACCAATTCTATGGTGAAATCGATCTCCCATCGGGAAGGGAGTCCCAGTAGTTTCTTGAATACATCAATGTATTCTTTGACTACGAGTGTGTGAGTTAATGAAAGTTCTTCGTCATCTTTTTCTAATGACGCATAACAAAGGACTCATTGCAGGTAGCTAACCTAAACTGAAAATGTGAAAGGAGAGCTATCCTCTTTGTAGATTGTCACGGTCTGGTCCTCACAATCAATCTCGGCTCTCATTGTAGAGAGCCAGTTCATACCCAAGATCACATCATAGTTGAAGACCCTTGTGACTATAAAGTCCATGTGAATTCTCTTATTTCCTAGATTAATGGGAGAACCTCGAAAGACGAATGTAGCTTTAGTGAAGGTTCCGGCTGCCGCTATGATTCTAACACCTGACATGGGAGTAGTTGCTAGCCTCAGATTCTTGGCAGTTGTATACAATATGATCAATGTCGTGGACCTAGTGTCCACAAGAAGAAAGACAGGAATACCTTGGATATAGGCCATGACTTCGAATGCTGAGGGTGTGGTCGTGGCCGCGACCGCATCTACACCTTCGGTAGGTAGGGCATGTACATAGGCTTGTTGGGGCCTGTTGGGCTGATATGTAGGCAGAGGCGACGACCTAATTTGAGGCGTCGGTGGCCTACGAATTTGCTGAGACGTGCCCACAGCTCTCTAGGGAGGATTTGGCAACGCTTGTTAGGGTGTTCAGCTTGCGTGTTGAGGAGGCACATAGCCATGATCCCTCATCTCTGAGAAGCAATATGCCTCCGAGTGCCCCACTTTTCTGCAATACCCATAGGTACGATTGGTTCGAGAAAATGCAGGTGGAGGAGGAGCATGTTGAGGAGGTGGACTAGGTTATGCTCTTCTTCCTGAGGTGGAGGAAGATTGTCCCACAGATCTCCCCCATGACTCTGCTTGGAGGCGTGCTCGGGAGACTCATTCTCCATCCTGCTCTGATCGTAAGGACATCTCGACGAACTTGACATAAGTCCATATGTTCATACAACACATCTTAGTGCGGATTCCAGCTCTTAGTCCTTCAGCAAAATGACTCATGTGCGTTTCTTCATCAGCAACAATCTTGGAGGCGTAGCGGGATAGTTCGATGAACCAATTTTCATACTCAGCCACCAACATTCCCCCTTGCTGAAGGTGTAGGAACTCATTCTCTTTCTCAATTTGGTATGTACAGGGGAAGTATTCATGGAAGAAACGTGCCTTAAAGTCTTCTCAGGTCCATATAAAATTTTCGGGAACGGTCCTCAACACACTGTCCCACCATACATCAGCTTCCTTTTCAAATAGGTAGGATATTAATTTCACCCGTTCTGCCTCAGAGCAATGGAGAGGCTGGATCACCTTAGTAACCCGATTGAGCCAACTTTCAGGTTCCTCTGGTCGATGCATGCCATCGAAGGTCGGTGGTTTAAGCCGCCGTAAGCGCTCAAAAAGATTGTAAGGCACGGTTGTTGTACCGGTTCGATCTGGCGATGGCATGCTCATATGGTGGGCCATGGCTCCCATTAAAGTGTGTAATGATTGATGCTGCTATTGCATGACGTGTAACAGTTGCTCCATCATGCCCATAGCTGGAGTTACATGGTGTGAAGAGGTCTCGCCTTAAGTGAATGGTGCCCCTGGGAGTTGGCCCGACATGTCATTTTCTATGTCAGGTTGACTAGCTTCGTTCTGGCTATCTTATGGCTCATTTGGGGCAGTTCATCCACGTTCATCTCTTCCTCCCAAAGCCAAGCAGATGAGGCAGCTATCGCCTTGGGGTCTCATTGTCCTGGAAGGTGAATTCTACATTATTTAGATACAAAACTATCCATGGACATGACATATAATGCATACATAAATTTAGAGCAACATTACATGAGTGCCATCAATTCTCCAAATATTCCAACACATTACTCAATTAAAGGCAACCTCATGAATTTCATTAAACAAAATTGTCACTGTTACATGTGTTAGGGCATTACATGTATAATGATGAAAAATGCATGATTACCCATCAACAAGAAAAACTTCCATAGCTATTTCCTAAGGCGACCAAACTAAGCCTATCCAGGGCCATTACAAAAGACAGGGATGAGAACATCTACAACATTACTCTCCTAATCCTCTGATTCAGGCAAAGGTGGAGATGCTCTCTTGTCTTGCATGTAGCACACAAGTTCCTTTAGCGAACGGGACATCTTTTTCAGCTTCTTCCATATATTCTCTTGGTTCTCCGCAATTTTGGCATGGTGAGAGTCGAGTGCATCCTGACTCTAACACCCGCTACGGGTGGTGGGAGGCTCCCAGTTAGTGTCTTGGATCCCACCCTCTTCCTCTTCTTCGGCCTCGCTCTCCTCTTCCTCTTCAGTCTCTTCTTCTCCTATCTCGTCCCCTAACTCCTCAAGTTGGGCCTGGTGTTGCTTGGGGCCTGTCTTCATGTTGTTGAGAGTGTTCTCATCAATCATTCGAATCAGGGAAAGGTGGTCCACATGCAACCTGTACCCATGGGAAATCTTGCAGATCAGTTGGCCAAATGGGAGGGACTGGTTCTGTCGAACAGATTGCGATGCCCGCACTATCTGGGTCAACACAAGGGTAGACGGGCAAACTTTCTCCCCTTATCCTACTCAGTAGAGGAAGTCCACCATGAATCTGGTGCAATCTATGCGGTTGCTTGACCTCAGATACACGTTGTACATGTATATGTGATGGCGTAGGTGATAGTCGGAGGTCATACTCATTGATTTGAGGCTATTATCTCACCTTCATTCCACCAGTCGACCACACAAGTGGTGCATGTGGTAGTCTCTCTCCCGCCTTTCAGTGAGATTAGTCTCACTGGCATGAACGACATTGCGTTCCACTCCAAGAATATGTGTAATGATGTCAATGTTAATTTGAGCCACCTGCTTGCCCACAATAATATAAAATTCCAGAGGGTTGAGAGAGGGCCTCTGTATGCGCGCGTAGAAGGTTTGCACCAGTTCCTCATTGGCGTGGGACTTTCCTTCGAACATTGGACCCCATCCACTCTCGAGAAGACGGTATAACAATGGGTGTTTGCCAAACACCTTCTCATCTACATGGGCCTCAAAGACTATCTTGCGGCGTCAAAATCTACCGTACTCGATGTTCGTCGGCATTTCCCTTTCTAGCGGAATTTGAGGGTCGAGGTCTCTCTTGGACCTCCTCTTAATGCTTGAGCCCGCATCGACATTGATTTTCTTCTTCGATTTCCTCTCTCGGCTAGGCCTGGCTTCATTGGAGGCCGAATGCTTCTTCCCCATGAGTGAAAGAAGCATAAAGATGGAGAAAATGGAGGTCACCACCTCAAAGAAAGCCATTGAGGTGTGAAATCTTGGGAAAGGTAATGGATTGAGGGAAACAGAGGTTGTGGGACCCTAAAAGAGAGTTTTGGAATGTTTGAAGCTTGGAATGGGTTGGGGATGAAGTATGTGAGGAAGATGAAGGACTTAGAAGCTAGGAAATGAAGATTTGGGAGTGAAGAGAGGTTTAGGAGTGATTTGGAGCGTAGGAAATGAGAGAAATGAGGGTTTGGGGTTAAAAGAGGGAAAGGGATGTGTATAGGGGACCCCCAAACGTGGGAGGGACCCCACTTAACCGGAACAGTGGTGGCGCCGCCGCCATCTAGCAGTGGCCATGCACCCTAGGTGCTCCATCTAAGTCTATGGGACCCCTCCAGTCCCCCTGAATGTGTTCATTTGGGTCCCTGCTGGGTCAAGTCCGCCCAAAGGGTGTTCCATTGCATTTTCTGGATCCAATTTGGATCTGAAATCCATCAACTAACGATCCAGAAGGATCTAGAATCGTTTAAGTTTGTTCATTTGTGATTAGGAGTGACTAAAATCATTTCTCATAGCCTAAGAATTTCTACTTGTAAGTCTTGGGCTTGTCTACAAGGTTCGGTCTTGCTTGTAGGCAAGACCTCGGGATCTTAATATTGTCTCTAAGTTCAATCGCTCTCTCCTAAGTCAGAGTGTGTTGCGATAGACCCATCATCCTATGCCCGATTTAATCCAAACTATTGCTCTAATACAAAGTTTGTAACGCCCCAAAATCCAAGGGTCGAGTAAGAACTCAGCTCTCAGATTTCTAAATGTCACATGTAACCTAACAGGCCTCATATGCATGTAAATATGGGTATCAAGAAGTCAAAGAAAGATTAAATCAACATACGGTAACTAATCATCGGAGACTTAAATATAAATCATCCACAATCTAAGTACTAATAATAAAGTTATGAACTAGCATAAAAACCTTATAATCCCAAGAAACAAATATTCATTAGGGTCCTAGTCCCATCCTCTCGCCTCTCCTAAAGAAAGTTGGGCCCTGGCCCAGACCCGAGATCATCCATCGCGCTCGAAAGGTCAGCCAAACGTCTGGAAGTATGCTAACTCCTTGTCGTCATCCACACAGACATCGTCCAATGCATTTTTCTCTAAGGTTCCTGCATCTATGCCAGTCTGGTTGGTGTTTTAGAACACCGTACTAGAGTGGGAGTGAGTGATCAACTCAATGGTACCATTAACATTAGATGACATAAATGATCATGCATTGAATAGATATATCAAACAACATACATCACAGATTCCTAAATACTCTTATTAATGAAATGCATGGTTCCTGATATGATGTATGCGTCTTTCCACCAACACATCCTTAAGAAACAACATCTAATGATCATGAATGACCAACACTCCCTCAAAGTGACCTCGACTCTCTAATCGCCAAAGTAAGCAATGCAATGTTATGGATCATGTTAGCCGAGTTGATTAATTAGGTTCATTCATCCAGCAGGTTGGGAAAACCGTAATACCCTTAGTAAAAAATTTCCATAACCTTATCACGTGGCTCAGGGCCATGACCAATTGGCTCTCACAATCCTTAGTCCTTGTGGGTTAGATAATCTCATAGCTCTTAAGCTTATATGAAGTCAATTAGGACTTTCAAGTCCAGCTCACGGTCACTATGGGGAGGTCGTCACCCAGCATAGGCCAACAGCACGGGCACATTGCCTCATACCACCATCCTCAACTCATGAGTCTTGGTGCTCATTGGTCACTACGAGGAAGCTCATCACCCCAGCGTAGGCCGACAACACGTGCATAGTGTCTCATATCACCATCCCCAGCTCATGAGTCTTGTGGGCTGAATATTATAGTTAACAATGGACACAAAGGTCTCGGGGTATCTCAGGTTCCTACATAGGCGTGCAATCATGGTTAACACATGAGGATGACTGATTGTGAGTCAGTATGCGCCCATAAGTCACACTATAAACCAAACGGCTAGAGAACGACGTCTCGTGTAGTCCAACTTCAACTGCTGATCCACGACTTTACTAATCGGGCCAAATTTACTTGAGGGCAGGTCTAACAGAAGGTCATCCAAATGATTTAGTTAACCAGCCGGTTCATAAGGGTCTAACACTAGTAAACAACATGTATCATCAATTTAAGGAATAAGTCATACAAAGTAAGCATAAATCAGTCATTTAAATACATGGACAACAATACACCAAATTCAGCTAGACCATACGAATCCTATTCAACATGTTCCTACATAAACAGTCATAAGGATAGCCATGCACCAATGCACAATAATTTAGTCATTCATGGGTCAACATGGATCATGTAATTCAATTATATATTGAGAATCAATGCAAGTAATTCAACAAATCAGCAAATTGACAACATTGCATGCCTTCACTCATAACATATTTGACATGTAATAGTGATTCAACTAACAATCAACAACATTTGGAGAAGATTAGAGGTCT
This sequence comes from Magnolia kwangsiensis, assembly GCA_037074715.1. Classification (NCBI taxonomy): domain Eukaryota; kingdom Viridiplantae; phylum Streptophyta; class Magnoliopsida; order Magnoliales; family Magnoliaceae; genus Magnolia; species Magnolia kwangsiensis. Next base: position 115,526,458 of record CM073571.1, on the reverse strand, counting down.
ATACCCTACAAAATCATGTAATCAACAATTCAAACATTAGGAGTACTAGGGGTTCAAACCCCCTTCCCATAAATTTGGGAAACCCTAGCCTATGGACCCATTTATGCAATCCAAGAAATTTCATCAACATGCAATGGCAATGCACCACACACATTTATTAAACCTACGCTAGGCATGATAATCGGTCATCTAAATGTAATGGTCTGTACATGTAACGTCTTGAAAAAATTCGTAAAAAGACCCAAGTATCCCCTTAGGCAAAAATTACTAAGAATCAAATTCGATAGAAATTAAACAAAAATTAGTTAAGTACTAAACTAAGTTAATTGGTGAATTATTGTGAACCACTCTCTATATGAACTGCAAGACCTAAAACTATTAGAATCACTATCTCAACATTACTTTAGAACATAAGAACAATCTCAAAATCCAATTGCTTTTGGGAGCACATTGAAATCCGTATCGGATCTGGACCGCGCATCGAAAGTCCGACTATCGCGAAACTTTAAGGTTATGACTGCCTTATTGGGCTTGACAAGCATCATGGGAATCGAGCCCAAATAGTATCCAGAAACGCACAACTTGAGCCCTGATCAAAGTGTGTGAGAAACGCGAATATCTTTAGAAAATGAACTTAAACTTAAGTGAATTGGACCATTCGCTTATGGGAAAAATTAAAGACTTCAGACCATCAGATTCTGACCAAAATATACCCTTGGATCAGGAAAATTTCCCTACACACGTCAGTATACTTGTGGCCCTAATCGATGAACGACGACCGTTGATCTGATTCGGGTCTGTCATGACCGATCTGTTTATTAGATCACACCATAAACATAGTCCTATCATAGATCCATTGTCAGGAAATTTATTCCATGACTTGGTGAGAAATGGGCCTCCAGATGGGTCTTGTTTGTCCGAAACAGATACCGTTTGGTTATAACCAAAGTATACCATAGCCTTGGGGTAATTGATATCAGTTCTGGGCCTATATAATACCCTTAAACCACCCCTCTCTAATTCCATACAAATTCTCTAACCCTAGGAGAGAAAAGAGAGAAAAGAGAAGAAAAGAGTGAGGAGAAAAGAGTGTGACCTGTGGATCGTTGCTGGGATTCACTCCCATTGCACCACGAGCCGAATCATCTCTCCCATTTCGCTACACCGTTGATTTCAGATACAATTTGGGTAAGAAATTCTAACCCTAATCCTATTTTAGGGATTCAAATAGAAGAAACGACGAAATAGCTAACCTATTTCTCAATTTAGGTAGTCGTTGTGCTGTAGACGGAAGCGTAGTGTATGAACCAAGTTCGTAATGAACAAACCGACGAAATGTGCAGACTATAAATATTTAGGTTATGGTTTTCAAGGCTTTCAATGTCAGCAATGATTTATATCTAACTTGATTGTTGTCATATGATCTTAATTACGATGTATTCTATAAATCATACATGTGTGTGAACTATGTGAATATAAAATGCATCCCATGTGTTTGTTGAAATGTTTGAATGAAAGTGAAATTATGATTTATACTTGCCATGACTATTAATCTAGAATACATGTGTGTTGTGTGTATGACAACTCCTTCATGAAAGGATTTGCCAAAATATATGTTATAACTAATTTAGTTTATGTATATGGTATTATGTAGTCTAAGTGTTTGATAAAATGTTTGAATGAGAAAATGTTTGATAAATTGCTTCCAACAAGGGTATTAAGATAGGATTCTCAACTACCTTGTCTATAATTATAGTTTCTTTCATGTAATGTAAATTGCTACTACGTGATTTATGGTTGAAATGCATATGTATAACTATATGTTCAATATGTTCGATAAAATGCTTAATGGGAATTATGCTTGAATTGTTCGTCAAATGTTGTTATGATTAACATATGTGACTACCTATTGCACCTGAGAATGATTGAGACTACTATGCAGTCCAGGCAATCGGTAATGTTTCCTAAGTGGGTGGCCAAACTAGTTTCGCCACATTTGATACATTTGATGAATCTGAGTTGTACAGTGATTGTCGACAGTGGTTAGGCCACGTAGAGTGCTTATGTGCCCCATGTTGATTAATTCAACATGCGCTCGTACCAATCACACTTGTCAATTAACCCGATTGGCTTATTATGTGTTTACCATATATAGACACTATTGCTTAAATTTAAGGTACCACTTACCAATGTAGAGCCTGTTTAACCATGGTACTAGGATTCGCTAAGACTCATGAGCTGGACATGGTGGTGTATGGGACACCATGGTTGAGTTGTCGGCCTATGCTGGGGTGACGAGCCTCCCCGTAGTGACCGGTGAGCAACCCAAACTCGTGAACTGAATATATTGGTGTATGGGACACTGTATTCAAGCTGTCGGCCTATGTTCAGGTGACGAGCCTCCCGTAGTGACCTCGACTATAAATTAAGCCTACGCTGAGGTGACGAGCCTCTCCATACTGACCTCGAGTGTGAACTCGTGAACTTACTTATCCACTGCTTTTCATTAAGGGTGATGCCCTACAACTTGCCTATTACATGTGATTAACTAGGACCGACGACCCTAGATGGATCATTGTTTGGGTAAGTGATATAAAGGGAGGTACATTAGCTTCTCAAATTTGTTGAATGAATAAGCCTAATAAATTACTTAGCTAATATGATCATGCACCGCATTGCATGTGCTTTGGCGAGGAAGCACACGTTTAGGGAGTTTACTATGCACGATCATGAGATGATGTTACTGAGGGAGTGCAGGCGAGGGTATGCATCATTATGCATATCATTCCTACATTAACAAGAGTACTTAGGATATGATTGTTGCATTGCATTAGCATTACTGCTTAACTAAATTGATAACATGTTAACCTTTGCCTTATAGTACCACTGAGTTGATCACTCACTCTCACTCTAGGACGGTGTTTTAAAACACCAACTATACTCTGATTTAGATGTAGGTTGGAATGTGACTTACGTGATAGAGTCAGAGTTTATGGATGAGGAGGAGGAATTCTCCTACATTCAGCTTCAGGTGGGTCCCTATAGACCTTATTCTGATTCGACAAGATTACAGGGTTATATGGATTAGTTGGACAGTTACATTTTGATATTTTATAAAGTTTGAAACAAATACTTATATTTATTTAGCCTAGTAACATACTTATACTTTAGGGATTGATTAACACTTTATATGTTCATCTTAGTCTTTCGCTTGCTCAATTTAACTTTGGAGTATGATTTGCTGTTTTGGTATAATTCCACTCATGTCTAGTGCACTAATATAGAAAACATTTAATCATCATTATCTATGTTGCATAAGTGATGCGTTGAAACTCGGGAGTTGAGCTTTGCTTGACCCCCAATTTTTAGGGCGTTACAGTACCTATTGTTGACCGGGAGTGGCTGAGATTGTCCTAGCATCGTCGGGTCCACAAACTCGACATGCTGGGTCCCTGTATTGCATAGAGTGACAGTCAGTGACATGCATGCAACTAGAGATTAAGGAGAAGTGCTTTGGGGCTCAACCTTACCTTAGATCGGGCGGGATTTGACTCCAACAACGATTTGGGTCGGCATTTTCTGGTGATTGGGAGGTGCAGGTGCAGGGATTCCCAAATCCCAAGCACCACAACCAAATTCACACTCCAAATCACCCTTGCTCTCTCCTCTCTCTCTCTCTCTCTTAGTTGCTGGAGTTTATGGGAGTGAGAGAGAGGGTTGGATATTTATATCCAGATTTTTATTTCAGTTGACCCTACAGTTAGGTGAAATCCCTCCAATGGCCCTGTGGGCCCATTTTCTGTCTATTGGGGCCACCTTGATGGGCCCCTGGCCATCCAATTCATGGATAAGGTGTTTCCTGGTTTGATGAAGGGCCAGGTCAAATTTGATGACAAACGGATGCGGGGTTTTACCGCAGTAGTCCGATTTGTGATCAGTGGTTATCAGCCTTCGATCAACAGTCAGAAATAGGGGGCGAGGGCAGTGAAATATTTGTAGCCTTTGGTGTAATTTTAGAAGAGATCTGATGGCTGGAATGCCCGGATTATCTGATCCAAGAAACAAGGTCAATTGATTTAAATTTTTAAGGTTTTCCTTCTTTAGGCCTGACGATTCACGATTTTCAAGTGCTAGTTGGACGGCCATGGTTGATCCATCTCTGGGCATTATTTGAGTTCGTAGTCCGTGAGGGATCACAAGCCCAGTGAGGCATATAGCTTCCTAGAGTTTCAGAATTTTTGGTCCTTCCTCGGGCGGTACATGGCTTGTATGGACAGTCATTAAGTGTAGACTGACCGTCTAGCTCTACGATCCATGTCTAGCCCAAGCATAATTTGACCTAATCATGTTAATGACTTAATCATGATTAATTTACAGGTAATAAACCCACACATGCAACTGAAATATACGGTCTTACGTCAATTCGCACGGGAGCGCCTCAGGACACTGCTCCAGTTTTGGTTCGGGTGAGGAGCCTCCAGCGAGAGTGTATGTAGGGCATTGGATTAGGACTGCTAATGGTCATTGGTTAGCCGATAGAAAACCAACTAAAGTCTTTTACGAGAGCCACCAATATGGGTGGAAGCATGTTCCTCCAACATGGGAGTGTAGGTGTATCTAGGTCCTTATGTAGGGTTGTAAAGGTTATGGATAAATCTAGTGAAAACTCCTAAGATAGTGAATACTGGTACACTCGAGGAGAATGTATCCGCTAGAAGTGGAGTCAATAAACTAAACCACTATATATACTTGTGTTTGAGATTGTCATTTGAGTACAATTATATACATGCTCATGTGATTATTTAGTTAAACTATATGAATGCTTGAATTAGATTGCATGCTAGGCACTTAACTTATAAGTACACATAAGCTCACTATCTCCTATAGACTAGTTTCTTGATTGTTATATCTTTTATAGTCTATGTTATTGGACCCACTTTAGTTCAAAAACTTAAAGTATTATTTTTCTTATTAGTTTTAATTAGGCAAGGATTTTTAAAGTGATCCTATTCAAAGCCGCCCCCCCCCCCCCCCCCCCCCCCCCAAGCCTTAGGTGTAATTCTAAGTTCTACCAAGCACGTGTTGTGGTAGAAAATCCACACAATTTCAAACCTTAGCAAGACGAAGAGCATAAGAAGAAGAAAAAGTACACTGCCTCTAGACCAGTCAAAGCAGGTATTCCTAGCCAAATTTTGACCATCCAATGATTTAAACGATTTAGGAATTTGAAGTACAATCCTATGAGACCCTTTGAGGTATATAAACTACGCATACAAGAGGCTTTAAGGTGTCTTAAGTAGCTCTTGCTATGGTTATGGGAACAAAACTAAATTGACCTATCTGTGTTCTGTAAAGAGTTACTGTCATTCCCGAGAGTTCCTCTTGTATTAGCCGAGCTTGTTATATCTGCAGTGGCCATCGTTGGCCAATGGTTGTCAAACCATTCGACAATTCTAGCTCAATCGCTAGGTATGTAACTGTATGGTTACTTTGTCTGTATTTTCTTGCATTTATTTCTATATGAATATTCTTTCACCATCTCCTTTCTTTGCCAAACAGTAAAGGAAATTCAACTCGGTATGACTTTCAATAGTGATGTAGAAGCAACAACTACTACCCCAACCTTGCCTATGATGATAAATGGGACAAGCAGATCAATTGGGACATCAAATAAGGCTATTGGCTCACTAAAACCTGAAGTGAAGATAGATAGTCCACCTTAAGCTAATAAGGAAGAAGAAGAAACTGAGGGTGATGTACTTGCCAGACGCCAGCATTTGGTCCGCCCTGAGACTACTCTCAATGCTTTAGATCCTTTAATCTATGAGATAACTGGTCCAACTGATTCCGTTGAGAGCCCAATGGAAGAGCATGTTATCATCGAAGCTACTGCTTCTTCTAATGCAACGACAACAATTTTCACTCCAACTATAGTAGATTCTCATATGTTGGATCCTCAGCTTTCTCCTATCGAAAATTTGCTACTAGTTTCGATCAATTCAATGTGCATTGGAGAGTTAGTGGGATCTTTTAGAATGATGAATTAATATTTTTTCTTCAGGCTTTGGCAGATATGAAAGCGTTGCAAAGTTAACTCCTTCAACTTCTTAAGCCATGAGAACAAACAATCGATTCTACTCTAGCCCTATGTTCATCTTCTGACCAGTTGTCCGAAGTTGATTTCTTAAAGGAAGAGATCAAGACTTGATTGGCATCCTAGTTTTCTGATCTTCCTGCGGATGGTCGATTGGAATCTCTAATTTTCGACGGTTGTAGTCTCTTAGAGCTCGCGAGAATCCCAACTAGACTTACTACGGAAAATCTCTTTAGTCATTCATCACTACAAAGCAGCTAAAGACGATGTTGACCAAACTGAAGTGGCCTTGCAATCTCAATGACAACTAATTTCTGGGATAGCTACCTCGATTCAGAGTTTGGACATCCAAGTCCAACAGATTGATGCCCTGGCCTTAGAAAGAAATTCTTTAGCTTCCGAAATAGATTTAATCCAGTAATAAATTAAAGAGTTATAAAGGCAACTAACTATTCTCTCCCAAAGACTTAATATGGCTAAGGAAGATAATAGGAAAAAGGATGAAGACTTGGCATCTCTCATGGTAACCTACCGATCTTCTCACGCCAAGGTAAAGGACTCTTTGAAGGATATTGAATTGGCAAAGCAAAAATCATGTGGCTAGAGGGAGAGAAGTACATGGTGAATGACCAGATGAAGGCTGTGAAAGGAAGATACAATAGTTTACGTAGCTTTAAATTTTGAACATTTCTTTATCATTTTAGTTTATAATATTTCGGCCATGATGGTCGTTTGACTTCTAACTCTTGTAGGACAAACTATTTTTTGGTTCTCCTAGTGAACCGATTTATCATATCTTTTTTTATCTTATGATGTGACTATTCTTATCAAAGAACCGTACAAAAATCTAAAAAAAATCCTTAGACATATTTCCCCAATTACACATAAATCTGCAATAATAAGTATGGTGTTACGACTTCCGAATTTGTCATTCTCTTTTACTATGGGGACTATGTTTGAAATCCACTCGGCATACTCGATTGGCTGGATGAACCCAACTCGTAGTCATTCGACTAAATCCTTTACCTTAGTTGTAACTTCCATTGTCATCCTTCTTAGGGGCAGTTTTATAGGTCCATAAACTTCTTTCATGAGTAGCCTATGTTCTACTAGCTTATGGCTTAAACTGGGCATCTCATGACAATCCTAGGTAAAGAACTCTTTATAATTATAAAGCAACTTGATCATTATCTCCTACTCCTTTGGAAACAAGCATATGCTAATATAATTTGGTTGGACATTTCGGTTAGTTCCTAAGTTAATTTTAATCAAAGGACCTTGCACATCTACTTACGAATCATCGAGCTTAGCTGGAGCAGCCTCCAACTCTTTGAAGAAAATGTCGTTGTCGGCAATCTCATCATGTTTCAATACACACTCAGTTATGTTAATTAGGCAACGGTTATCTAATTCACCTTCCTTACAAGCCCTTGCGAGCTTTGCAATCCAAACCATGAGTTCGACTGTCTCTTCTTCTTTTGGTGTTATACAAATCGTGGCAATTCTTCGACAATGTATGATTGTCTTGTCTAAAATATAGCGAGCGTTCTCGCTAATTCTTTACCAATGGCTCTGCTTATGTCTTTTACTTTGATCAACAAGTTCTTGGAAACTTATACTCTAGTTGGTCGATTATGCTTATCTTGATCTATAAAATCATTGGTCCAATGTCATCTTTTAAAAAATAGCTTTTATTATCTTTAACATCGCACAAAATGGCTTGTCGTCGGCCGAAACTATCTTCAAAGTTCCTTTGTCCCAAAGGATGACGGATGTAGTAGTTTGCATGAATCCAGTCTCAAACCAAAAGGTCATTAAAACTCGAAGTTGATGGAACTACAAAAAACATTATGAGTGCCTTCTTGATTCCTACTGTAAGACCCATATCCTAGTTCGTACTGTTCCGTCAACTCCCGCGATCCTTTCGGTCGAATTCCGACGACTCGCAATCAGTTATTGGCGTTTGCGAGCGATCATGAGACGTGTCTCATATATTAGAGTCGGCTCGACCCGAGACTTGTACTAGTGTAATTGCATCGTCGCCGCGGTTCCGATGCCGCGTCTCATGCGCCGAAGCGATACCCTGGCCAGGAGATGTGGGCCTGCATCCAGTTCGAGGAAAACATCGCGCGTTGTAAAACCCAAGAGAATCTCTACGATGTGTCACATCCATCCATCAATCAATCAATCAACCCCATCATGTCAAGTACACATCACCTCTCACACCCTTCCCTAAGTAACCCCAAAGTCAAAAATTTCTTACACAAGCCACCTTTTTCTTACACACATCACTCTCTCCCATTACTTCTTACATCACTCTCTCTCATCTCTCTCATTTCTCCCAAAAACACCATGAGAGCAACCGTCTAAGCTTCCATGGAGGAGCTAGATGTGGCCCACTTCCTACCTCCCATCCCCACCATCCAAAGATCATCTAGACCGTTGAATCACACCCATTCGAGCTCTAAATCGCATTGGCGGAAGAATGAATAGAAGATCAAAAGTGGGTGCTTCTCTCTTTTTCTTTTTCTCTTCCTCTCTTTCATTTTTCCCTAGTGATGATGAGTGGCTCACCTATAACATATGTATTACACCCATGCCGTTCACCTAGTGGACCCACCTAGCAGTCCATTTAGGCGAGCTTAATTGAAAGAAATACTCAAATATCCATTTTTACTCAAGGCTAATGGATCCCATACGTGTGGACCCACCCCAATATGAAGTACGCAGTGCCAATGTGGGACCCACCTTGATGAAATATGATTCCCATTGTCCGTCCAACGTCCCTGTACGCTGGATGGGATTTTGTGAAGCATGAATGGGATGCATTGCAGCGTCTGCACGATGCTATGCAGAAACAAAAATATCAGCTTGATTCCCAACTTTTGGGTGGCCACTCATGTAGGCCTTACCTTGATGTATGAAGTTCAATCCAAGACGTCCATCCTTTTCCTCAGATCATATTAGGCGTTGAGTCGAAATTTGAGAACAATCCGATTCTCGGGCGGGCCATACCATAGGAAATAGTATTATCACTGTTAAAACCTACTTTGATCCTTCTGTTCGCTACAAACACGTCGTATATCGGTCTCATTTGGTCGATCAGGGGCCGTAGAATCCAATGGACGGGTTGAATTTTTCAGACGCGGGCCCCATACAAGAAAAACTGTAAAATTTTTAATTTCAAAAAAAAAAAAAACACAGCAAAGGCAGCAGTGCCTGCTGCTGCGCTGACACCAGAGGACGCTGTTGCATCCTGGACGCTGGGCGGGCAGGGACCGTGGGTCCCAGCCGTGGGCCCCACCATGTTGTGTGTTGAATATCAACACCGTCCATCAGATGGCCCCCCTTTCAAACAGTGGGCCCCCCCTCAAATTAGCCATGTAAGTGAACTCAGGTGGCCCACTGATGTGGACCCACCTTGGTATTTGTGTGCTGAATCCACACCGTCCATCTCTAGATCATCTAAGATCCAGGGTTCACGTGGGCCGCACCATTGTAGCAGCGGTGATGATGATGTCGTTTGCAAATCCCCAGGCCCACTGCAATGATATTTGTCACCCGGCTTGAGGTCTTTGGGACCCACATTCATCTGCACGTGCGGCACACTGCACCGTCCAACAATAAGGATGGTGGGTCCCACCATATCCTAGTCGTCCGTCAGTAACGTCCAGTGGCTGGACGAATATTAGTAGTATTATAATATTATTATATTATAATGTCTTGATTCAGGACGTTGTTATAAATGATATAATAACATTATAATTATATATTATAATATGTGGTATATATATGTAACATATATCGGCGTCAAGTTGAGGTGGACCACACGTGTGGACCCACCTTCATCTTATCATGTCCGACCGTCCAATGGAGGACGCTGCTGGACTAATGTCCAGCAGCCATGAGATCGCATGTATTTTAAATCCCACCGTCCATACGTTGAGTGTTGCTGACATTGTAATGTTAGCAAGTGGCCTGGGTTTGATCCACACCGTCCATCTGCATGGACCCCATATAATATATGTATTTAATTTATGTACCCGTCCATGAGGACATGTGGACCCCACCTACATACTGATGTTTTGATGTCACCAGGTTCTGTGGGACCCCACCATTTAAATAGTGGATAGTGACCTCCACCGTTCCAACTTCTCAGGGCTAAAATAGTTTGTTTCACTTCATCTATCGCTATGTTAACTTATAAATAGGTTGGATTTCAGATACATTACGGTGGGCCACACCATGATATGATCATCCATTGATCAGGTGGACCACACCATAGAAATAGTGGAGGATTAAACGTCTATCATTGAAACCCATTTGGGTCACGAAAATTCTGGGTCAATGGGGAATTGTTCTCCCTCTTAATCCAGGTCTTCATGAAATTATGATTAAATTGGTTGGAAGGTGAACTTCATGGTAGGCCATATGATTCATTTAACAATGCAAGTTTATTATCTCCACTGCTATTTGTGGCATGGTCCAAATGATCCCTCTATATGATTCTTTTTGGGATGTATGAGACCCACCTTGATATATATGAGGCCCATGTGATTAGGCCCATCATGATATATTTATAGCTCATGTACGGGCTCACCTGTTTATATTTTTTTCCCATATGACAGGGCCCACTTGTCCTGTATTTCAAGGCCCATGTGATAGGCCCACCTACCTTGTATTTAAGACCCATATGATAGGGCCCACCTACCTGAATCTGAGGCCCATTAGTGTGGCCCATTGATACAACCCTCCTGTTATGTATATACGGCTCGTTGGTGCGGCCCATGTAATGTGACCGACTTAATATATACGAGGCCCATTGGTGCAGCCCATGGGTGCAGCCCACTTGCTGTATTTGAGGCCCATTGTGATATATTTGGGGCCCATGAGTTGAGTCCCATTGAGATGTATTTAAGGCCCAGATATTAGGCCCGATGTGATGTATATATAGGTCCATGTGAGTGGCCCACCTGTTATGTATTTTCAGCCCAGACAATAAGGCCTATTGTGATGTGTATTAAGCCCGTGGGATGTGACCCATTGTGATATATTTACGGCTCGTTAGTGCGGCCCATTGCTATGGCCCATCTGAGGTATATGAGGTCCGTTGGTGCGGCCTGTTGACACGTCCCATGGTGATTGTACGAGGCCCTTATGTGAGGCCATGGGCCCACTATATGTTTGGCCCTATATAGGTCACTCCTTGGGAGCAATGTTGGTTAGATGTCCACATTGATGGGTAATGACGGTTAGATGTCCTCATTGTGACCTTCCCTTAGGCTTTGATAGGCCCATTCTATTCATAGGTTAACCCGAATAAGCAGGCCCCATTCACCGTAGACAGATGACTCTTTTCTATCGAATTTGATATAACCACGGCCGAGTGTCGATCTTTATACTATGGTTAATCGGCTGATCATTTATGGACCCTGCTTTGTTTATCTGTTGATTATCAATCCCGATTGTTATGACCGATTTCTGATCCCGATTGTCATGACCAATCTTTTGACGTTGATTATCGATTGATTCTGTTTGTCGTGGCCGATTATCGATCGAGGCCAATTATCGTGACTGATTACCGATCATGGCCGATTATCGATTGACGTGGCCGATTGCCGACTCTTCTTGTCATGGACGATTGACCGATTACTGATCGAGGCCGATTATCGTGACCGATTACCAATCGTGGCCGATTATCGATTGACGTGGCCGATTGCTGACTTTTCTTGTCGTGTCCGATTGATCGATTACCGATTGTCGAGGCCGATTGCCATAACCAATTACCAATCGTGGCCGATTATCGATTGACGTGGCCGATTGCCGACTCTTCTTGTCATGGCCGATTGACCGATTACCGATTGTCGAGGCTGATTATCGTGATCGATTACCGATCATGGCCGATTGTCGATTGACGTGGCTGATTAACGATTTTGAATTGTCGTGGCCGATTGTCGATTCTGATTGTCGAGGCCCAATGTGATGAACATGCGACCCATATTTGAGGCCCGACGTGATATGTATTCAGCCCGTGTCTAAGGCCCAATGTGATGTATATTGAGGCCTAGGTGATGAGGCCCATTGTGATTCATTTGAGGATCAGTCAAAGGAGCCCATTGTGATGTATGTTAGGCCCATGAGCAGGGCTCACCTGTTGTGTATATGTAATCCTTGAGTAAGGCCCATTGTGTTGTATATTAGGCCCTTGTGTGAGGCCGTGGGCCCATTATATGTTTGGATCTGTGAGGGTCACTCCTTGGGGCAATGTTGGTTAAATGTCCACGTTGTCGATGTCGATTGTCAATGCTTGCTATTGACACCGATTATAAGTATGTGACTGCATAGCATCATTATACATGCCCATACGCATCATCTGCATGTCTGTTATGAGATATGATTGATCATTGCATATGTCATAGTTCTGGTTGTTATGAGACTCCCTGATAGGTGAAGATTATCTCACATGAGCGCACCATATGCACAGGATTGATGCATGATTGGATTGTATGACTCATGCATCTTGTATTGTATGTTGTGATTACTATATTCCCTAGCGACATCAGGGCCGTAGCCTCCACAGACATATCGTGGATGGTCAGATGGGATACCAAAAATCTATTCTACATGGGGTGTTATAGATATCCTTGGGTGAAAGTCCCAGAACCCTCTTGGTTCCAGAGGTTTCTCCAACGTCTAGACCGAGTGGGTAGATGAGCGCCGAGTGCCGATTACCAGATGGTTGTGCTCTTCACTGTATCGTGGTCGATTGAAAGAGGGTGCGACCTTACTTGCCCTAGAGGAGGGGGCAATGCTAGGCTGAGTCTGACCAGCTCGAGGAATGGGTCCGCTATCGACGAGCCGGGCCCGATATTGGCAGGCGGATAGTGAGGTCTCTTCCACTCACCTTGTTGCGCGCGATGGGGCGGCAATCTGGTTTAGAGTGTAATAGACCCCGGTGATATCCCAGAGAGGAACCATACTGATATGTGGACTTATTGAGTAGGAGTTGCATGCTCATTCATTCATTCATTCACTATCCACTCGGGCTGGTGGTGCGCGACTAATTATTGTGTACCTTCGTTATGGCAAGAATTTTGGTTAGGTGCACGACTAACCTGAGATTAGGAGTTTACCACATTGAGTGACTATCTAAATTTAGGTATGGGACTGGTTTGGATAGAAGTCTCTTGTGGTAGACCCCGTAGCCTGTGATACTACGTACTATCATCCCGACTTCACACCCCAGCATGGTCATTTCATTCGGATCGCGTATTGCATGCATATGACATTTTGGGTTGCTATTTCTGCACTTATATGGCCTAGATAAATTTAGCAGGATTTGTATATTGCATTGCATCCTCGGCATTTGATATTTGGCTCTTTATGACTCCTTATCGCATAACTATTGTATATTGCGTATTCTGATATTGATTGACTTATAGACTTGTCTATACTTCCGCTTACTATGTTATCATGTGATTTATATCTTGTCAGTATTTCTGCTTACTCTGATAATTCCTGCTCTTGTCAGTGTTTCTGCTTATTTAGACATTGTATGGTTTATGGATTACTAGTTTTCCGGTATTGTATGATTATAACATTGTATTGAATACTTGCACTTACCTTGTGCACACACTTACACCACCCTCTAAGCTTTCTATAAGCTTATGCACGATAGATGTGTGCAGGTGATGTTAGGTGCAACGGTGTTGACCTTGAAGCGTGCAGCGGTCTTCTGGAGTTAATTTTCGATTTATGTATTTTCCCTTCAGCATTGTACTCAAATGATTATATTAATGAATATATGATGATGATGTTGCTTTTGTGATTTGGGTAATCTTGTAGTTATGCTTATTACGATTTAAATGAAAAAAAATCCTCCTTGTAAGATCCCGGGATCGAAATCTGGCATGTGAACGCTAGGAGCCGAGAATGGGGTACTATGGAGGCTGTCGGCACCAGATTCGGCAATCGGGATTCCTGTGAATCCGATTTCCAGATTTGGGGCGTGACACTCTAGTTGGTCGATTATGCTTATCTTGACCTATAAAATCATTGGTCCAATGTCGTCTTTTAAAAAATAGCTTTTATTATCTTTAACATCGCACAAAATGGCTTGTCGTCGGCCAAAACTATCTTCAAATTTCCTTTGTCCCAAAGGATGACGGATGTAGTAGTTTGCATGAATCCAGTCTCAAACCAAAAGGTCATTGAAACTCGAAGTTGATGGAACTACAAAAAACATTGTGAGTGCCTTCTTGATTCTTACTGTTAATTCAACCGATAGAATCCCTTCGGCATCAGTGATGCCACTGGTAAATTCTATAGCCATAACTTCTGCAGTAATCATGTCAGAGTCGCCTTTTTCTAACCTCTTTAACGTATTCCTCGGTAAAATGTTAAAGATTAGGATGGTTGGTTAAAGATTCCCTTATCCAAATCCACACCTTGCTCTATGGTGATGGTGGATGTATCTTTATGCCTTGTCGGTCCTCATTCAACTGCTTCTTTCTTAACCAGCATTACTCCAGTTTCTTTGATATCACCCTCCATATTATTCAACTATTCTAATTTAGCCAAAAAAATAACCGGAAGCATGAATACCATATAACATTCTACTCATAATGGTGGCAATGTTTCAAACGTTATTATCGTTGTCTCATCTGTCTTTTGTTATCCTATATTTTTGTAACTTAATGAAAATCAACACCGTTCTCTAGCAATTTTGTATTTGCCAACATTTCTTCAATCCATAAACCTTCCTCTAAGGGATTTAGGTCACTTGATTCCTCTTTCAAGGCTTGATTTTCTTGTTTTATCCAGATGACTTTTGATCATCTTGGCCAGCTGGTACATCTTCGAGCGAAACAATTATTTTGGCCTTCTGTTTCCTATCGAAATTAATCTTCTATGCTCTAACTTGACCAAGAGCATATTGACCATGTTTGGTTGGTCTTTTTGATTTATTGTAGACAGGATTTTACATTTCCATTGTTCTTTTTGCTGCTCTTTGTAATTGTTAATGACATTTCTGAGTCGTTGTCATTTTTGTGAGAACTATGGAAATTTAGGATCCACAGCTCTGGTCCATTGATTAACCATGGTATTGGTTGGTTTGACCATCCTCAATTGTTTCTGGTCATATCCTTTATCAATATTTTTTTCCTTTTCGGCCAGGCCATTCCCTTTTCTGGTGAGCAGCCTAAGGAATTTGTGTGATACGGACGCTATGCAAACTCATCCGTTTCTTTATCGTATAATATTTTTTCGACAAATGCTATCATTAGACTTCTTCATGACAACACTCATACAATCATCTCTCCTCATCATCCAACTGACCCATAAAAGAACATTACCCCCTAGTGTTCTTTTTAAGGTTTGATTGCTTGTCTTTATACTTTAGATGATGATCGTGTTGCCTTGTTATTGGTACAAGTTCTACCTTTTTCTAGGGGTATTTATGTTTCGTAGATCTATATTTGTCATATTGATTCCCATAGTTAGGGGAAATGGATCTTTGTTAACTAGCATGGCTTCTTTCTTTCTCTTTCCGAAAACTTAAGCATCCCGTAATTAATGTTGTCTTGAATTGTGTTTCTTAAAATGACACAGTTTCTCATTGAATGAGATCGAGATATATGCCATTTGCGATATTCTATTTTCTTTAACTCATATACCAAAAGAATCCTTTGCTTTGGCAGAATTTGATGACTTTAGCAGCTAGTAAGAGATCAAATATCTCATTAGCCTTGTAATATCAAAGGAAAACCTTCTACTTTGCTGAGCAGTCCCCCTTCAGTATTAAGACCTTGAGGAGATGACTCATCCTCTGATTTCACTAAAGTCGTACAAATGAATGACTTATTGAGGTTTATTTCGGCTAAGACTATCTCATAATTTAGATCATAATAGTAAGTACCCAATGAGGAATTTCTCCGTTGGTTTTCTTCACAAAGAAGTCATTCATATCTGGTTGCTCTATCCGACAGATCTACTAGATCCTCAAAGTCCATACCTTTGAACTTCTTTTGAAGTTTGATATCTTGACCTTCTATGACTAACTTAACAAAATAAGTTTTCGGAAGGAAAACCTGACATACGTGCTTCACTTCTTTAAATGGAGCAATATATTATTAAGCTAATTCTCCTGGTAATTTCCTTAGGCATGATAAGTCAGCCAACGAGAATTCAGGTTCAGGTCAATAAAATTGTGCATGAAACATTTTCTCCATATCTCGTTAAGATTATACTAAATTCGTCAGTAAATTAATATACCATGTGAATGCAGTGTTCGTTAATAAACTCGCGAACCACTTCATTTTTTACATACTCATTTTCTGACAATTCTTTGCATTGCACAGTGAAATGGCCAATGTGTTCTACCATAAATTGGACTATATCTCTAGAGAATAACGAAAATTCTGGAATCTTAGTGCATCTCGGTACCTCAATGTACCTATCAATCCAATCAGGATATGGCCTATGATAAACAGGCCTATTGATACGATGACCATGACATTGGTCAGTTATCTCGATAATCAAGTTATCAATTCATCTCGGCTAGCTAGTAACAAAGTGACAACTCTTAGATCTCAAAGTCATTGATTAATCACTTGAGGTTGTACACCTTGGACAAGTGGAACATGTCCCCCAAGCATTCCGTTATTTAGCATATATTATCCGAAAATAGGTACGTCGTAATCATTTTCAATTTTAATTTAGGCCATTGAGATGACCATTTCGTCTACTCCTCCTAATGCCTATCAGTGGTGATATATTTCACCCACTAGAAATGGGTTTGGCCCTCATTACGTGGAGGAAAAATGGACAACTTCGAAGGAATATTGCCAAATTGGGGTATTTCCATGCTATACTGATGAAAATTGGATAACTTGTCTTGAAGGAACATCATTAACATATTAATAGCTTAAGTATGAGCCTTAAAAAACTCAACCTGAGCCTTGGAATATTCAGCTTGCATTCTTCCATGTTCAATTAGTTTCCTCAGGCCAATGTTGATACATCCGAGAACTCCATTAACATCCATGAAGTTATTCTAGAACGGTGTGAAATTGCGGTAATGGCCGCTTTAGTAAAAGTGGGAATAGGTCAAAGTGTCCTAAAGGGGGGTGAATAGGACTTTATAAAATTTTGTGATGATTTAAAATCCTATTAACATAATCTTGATTTAACAAACTCCTATCAAGATGACCCCAATATAACTCTAATGGCTTCCAAGCCAAATAGAGGATCCAATCATAAGACTATTCAGAATGTAAACAGTATGCAGGCTTAATCTATGATGAATGAAGGATACGACTATGTGTGTGTGTGTGGGGGGGGGGGGGGGGGGGGGGGGGGGGGGGATGTGATTCTTATCAGTTCTAAATAATCATCTGAGCATGCTTTATGAGAACATTCAAAGTACACACAAATAGTAAGGTGAAACTATCAATCCTAAACACAGTCGTTTATAGTGGTTCGGCTATGTGCCTACTCCACTTCCGGCAAACGCACTCAACCCTTGAGTGTACCGGATCTCACTAAAGGAGGTTTTAAATCAGGTTCACCTCTAACCTTCACAACCTACACAAGGTCGACTCTGGGACCTACACAAGGAACCTAGACATGTCTCCACGAGGCACAAGTTTATGCCTCACACACGAGCAAGGGTCAATACACAACACCCAAGTTTTATGCTCTACACACGAGCAAAGGATCCACATAAGGAACCTAGGGTTTTAGGCCACACAGGCCAATGATCCACACAGGGAACCTAGAGTTTATGCCCTACACAAGAGAAAAGGTCAACACACGACACCTAGGTTTTAGGCCACGGACCTACCCTAAGAACCTAAATTTATACTCTACAAGAGCAAGGGTCAACACACAACACCCACACATATTCTCCCGTCGGAGGCCTCCTATGAGGACTCGAAAGGGGTGAGAATCACCTGTGACCCAATCCTACACAAGGAATGATCAGCAGATCTTTAGACTCTAATGACTTACAGATAAGTAGATAAGCCCCATTAAGCACGTTGATCAAAATATACTCCTTTGATGACGAAGAATCTTCAGCCTCCTTGGACCGCAACACTGATGATGCTCCAATGTATGGTGACGGGTTGGGTCCAGGTTATGTTGGAATCCTACTCTATTAAATATTTTCCTATTTTAGAGACAGAGTGATTCCAAGCATTCAAGCATTCAAGGTATCCTAGCTCAATGATTTTCCATTAAGGTGGTAGCTGGAAGATCCTTGAATGCGGAAGTTCATTCCCCAATCCACTCTATTGAATATCAATGATGAGGGTGGATTGGAGGGTGAACTTCCATGAGAAAAAGAGCTTAGGATAAATAGAATGCAAGACTCTCTCATGGCTCTCTCTATTTTTCTCAATATTGCAACCAATAGCAAGCTCCCCTTAAATAGGCAAAGAGATTCAACGGTAATAAAACAGTCAGTTTTTGACAGATTTCAATATCATCGATCCATCTTCGATATCATTGAACGTATACTTTCAAAGACATCAAGGGACTGATCGAAGATATGAATTCTATTGACAATCACTGTTGAATCTCTTATACACAAATCGATCATATTGAACATTCTTCGATGTCATCGGATTTCGAACTACGGTTCAATTCCTCAACAATGAAAAATAAGAAAGCAACCAAAATATGAGACAACTGGCTTCGATATTAACATCCTCCCACGATGTCATCGGATTTCAAATGTCGATGATATCGATACATAGTTCGATTCATCGATCTTTTATAGAAGATTTTCCTATAAGCTCGTTAGACATTCCATTGTCCAAATTCGATGATATCGACCTAGTTCAGATATGATTGACATTTGAATATCGATATTATTAATGGAGTCTTAATTCCTTGAACATTTAAAGAGGATTTTCCTAAAAGCTCTCTGGACTAGTTTGGTTCGGATTCAATTACATCGAAGATCCATCGATATAATCAGAGTTTGAGTTTCAAGAATATCGAGGCTCTCTTCGAGTCATCGACAACATATGATTTTCCTTAACAGTTTACTGGACACAAACTAACCAGAATTTGATTATATCGAGCCGTCTCAATGATCTTGGAATTCGAATGTCGATGATATCAATTATGCCATCGATTCACCGATAATTTTGTCCATAAATCAAGTTGGTTGCTAGACACAAGGGATCCTCAATTCGATGATATCGATTGGATTCCGAGGACATCAATAACTCATGTCCGATTGCATTGAGTTGATCTTGATATATCGAAAAAAGTTGAAAACTTAGAAATTTTCCTAATTTGCAAGATAGTTTTCATACTTTAAGCCCTATGTTGTTCTATCCACTTTTAAGGGTTTTATCTACCTGAGTGTTTTGGGACATTGGATGTGAGGTTAGGTTTACCTTTGATGAGTTTGAAGTATACATCCAGTTGAGGTAGACGCTTGAATGATCTTCCTATGGGGCTCACTTGACTTGCTGACTTAACACCCACGCTAATTGACAAACCAGGGTACTTTTAATCTCCCCCTTTGTCAATTATGTGACAAAATACCTAAAACCATCTAGAACAACACCCTAAATTGTGTGTATATGATCCCTTACATAATTTTACAAAGATACTACATAGTTCACACATAAGTTTGTAAAATTCAGTAGTAGCTGCTCCCCCTATCTTCTTGCAGCTGCTCCCCCTAATACCTGTACCACCATACATATATAGATGCACACAATTTTCTTCATGGTGGGATTTATTCTCTCCCTTTTTGTCAGTCATTAATAGAGGTTAGAATGTACCAATAATAGAACAAATGATTGAAGTTAACAATTAATAAACGAGAAGAATTAAGGCAATAGGAGAGCTGTAATTTCCCATGTCAGCATATAATCAGTGAAACATTTTAGGATAGATATGCATTGTAGAGTCGGGAATCACCACATCACACATAGTAAACCACTTCTATGGGCATTCAATAATTAGCAGAATCAATTAACATGCATCCCATAGACAGTTCCTATAAAGCTCAAACAAATCATCAATGAATAAATGAGCAAATAGGCTAGGCAGGAAGTAGGTACAAAATATATATAGCATCATTTATATACCAAAATATCCAAAAGAACTGCCCAACCTTGGAAATATTTAAAGCATTTCACAACAACCATCCATCAAAGTATTTAACCCATTTATGGGTATATCAAAACAAAAAGTATTTTCCTCATTCAGAGGTTGAACAACCCAAAAAAAAAACTGACTAACAACCATCAGAAAATGTTAATATGTCCAAAGTTAGCTGACCACCACATACACTCATAGGTACGTAGGGCATTCAAAAAGATACCCATGCCCTAAGAATAAATGCGTAATCAATGTATGTGATGGCATAAGAGCAACTGTCATTATGATGTTAGGGCCGAGTGAGATGGTGTTGTGTCATCTCGATGGCATGTCATTAGATCAACGAGATGTTGTAGTATGTGCTGCAGTATATCGATTTTTTCCTCGATCCCAGTCAGGTGTCTCTCGCAGTTGTGAAGACGCTCTTCGCTATCAGCTTGTCCTCTCAGCAGGTAGTGCCCAATTTCGCTCTAATTGTGCCTTTGGGGATCAACTGAGGTCGGACTCTTGAGAGGTGTGCGATTAGAGCCCAATGGAGTCAGATGTTGACTGTTTTTCAGCATTATGAATTAGCAAAGGAGGAATAATTGATTGAGAGGTGGTGGTTAGAAGTAATAGCTGAAGAGTATCATCATTGAAACACACCTCCTGATGTATTACATTGGATGTGGATGGAAGTGCCAAAAACTTTGCAAGCTTACAAATATGGGATGGAAAAGGTAGTGTGGCAAGGCCTTCACCTTCGACAATGCGAATCAGTTATCCTAAAATGAGAGTAGGTAGACACACAAGAATCTCTAGATAGATGTCATACAAGACGTTGAGCATGAAATGAGAGAGATGTTTTCCTGAGATGTCACATGGATACACATTGGTGCTAAAAATGTCGTACATGATCTTATAGGTAGTCTCAAGATGGTTAACACAGAGAAGGTTTCCCTCGGTTCTAGGAATAGTGAGACCATTACATAGAGGATGCATTATCTCTCCCCACACCCCTAACGCATTCAGATTGCATTCCGTGATGGGTACCCAAGTGACTTCCACATCCAACACGAGTCCAAGTAGCACAGGATGGATAATTCTGTTCTGATTTCTAACTCTAAGATTGACACTCGGTGGATCTTCACAAATGGAATGGTAACATTGAAAGAACTAGTGGATAAATTCATATTGGTAGATTCCTCCCATTTTTAGTATTTTCTCCCATCCTATGACTTCCAGCATTAGGTCTATACCATATGGTTCAATACAGTTAGGAAGGACAACACGGTCAGCAATAGCAGCCTTCTCCCACTCAAGGCATTTGAGAGGAGACCCATGAGCTATCGTTTTGCCCTTCCTGAATTTTTTTCCTTTCGAAGGTTCATCAAGGACTTCCTTACCTTTTCCTTTCACCATCCTTCCTCTTTTCAGATGGATTTTCTCCTTTTTGAGATGGATTGCTTGAGATGGGGGAAAGAGGATGACAAAACTCTCCATAGAAGGTTTTGATTTGGATTTTCTGCACGTCGGCCGGGTTTTTATACAAAATTCATCAATGATATCGAATCTGTGCCGATGTCATCGATAAAGAACTCATAATGACATTGAATTCTGATCCGACGACCGTTAGGAGTAACCAAAGGTCTTTCCAACATTTTAGCTTCCCGATGATTTCGATGCAATCTAGGATTGCTCGATAACATCGATTCTACATCGATCTCATTGACCGCCTTAGGTTGATGTTATCGAAGAGGTCTTTGATAACACTTTATAACGTGTGATGCTTCGGATTCTAAAAGGTCGTTGATGATATCGATACAATCGAGGATTAGTTGATTCATCAACTGACTTATTAAAGAGTAAGAGTATGACATTGATTTGAGCACTTCAATGATCTTCCATATATGCATATCAGTATATTGTCATATCAGCTTGTATACACATCAAAATTTATATAAAAAGTTGTAACCTTCAAAATTAGAAACACTTGCAGTGTTTATTTTCAAAAAGAATTATTGAGGAGTATTTATCCTCAGATATGTCATCATAATCACAAAAAAAAATAAAATACATCTTTTCACATATGTGCATCTAAAGCTTTAGATGTTGTAGCCTGGATGTATTCACTGTGTTCCCATACTAGAAGGCAGAAGGATCATCCTTCCTGTTGCCTCTAATAACATAGCATTAATCAGTAGTGCGAAGACCGTTCATAATTAGTTTACCTAATAGGTCCAAGATCTTGCACTCTTGTGTGGAGAATGTTACCACATGCTTGTTATCACATATTTGAGAGGTGCTCAGAAGGTTATGTGTTAGACCTTTTGTCACGCCCCAAACTTGGAAACCGGGCTCATAAAATTCTCAATCATCTAATCCGGTGTCGACAGCCTCTGTAGTACTCCATTCTCGGCTCCCAACGTCCATACACCAGGTTCCGATCCTGGGATGCTACAAGGAGGATTTTTCAAGGTACATTTATCTTGTAAGAAGCATAACTGCAAGTTTATCCATATCACAAAGGCAACATCATCATCACATATCCACTAATATAATCATTTGAATACAGTCCTGAAAGGGAAATACATATGTTTCAAAATTAAAGCTTTACAAGTCCGCTGCACGCTCTAAGCTCAACGCTACTGCAACATTATGCCACCTGCACGCATCTATCATGCAAAAGCTTATAGAAAGCTTAGAGGGTGGTGAAAGTGTGTGTAAGGTAAGTGCCAAGTATATAATAAAACCCATAAATCATACATTATTGGGATAAACAGAAATACTAACAAGATCATGAATCATATGATATCAGAGTAAGTGAAAATATACTGGTAAGTCCATGAATCATTCAATAATAGAATACGCAATGCAGATCGGCTATGCAAGTGTGGAAGCTAAATATCAGATGTCGATGATGCAATGTAATATGTAAATCCTGATAAGTCCGTCTAAGCCATATAATTACAAAAACATAGTAACCCAAAATACTAAATACTGCAAATGTAATATAATATGTGGTATGAATGGAATGACCATGCTAGAATGTGAAGTCAGGATGATAGTACGTAGTATCACAGACTATGGGGTCCATTAGATGCACGACATGGATGCCCAAAACACATCACTGTGGGGCTCACGGCTAGGACCATGGGTCCCTGCTTGTCCGTCCACAGCACAACAATGCCTGCTACTGACGCCAGTGACAGCATGTACTGCGACCCTCTTTTTTTATTTTTTTTTGAAAAATTAGTTTTTCTGTAGTTTTTCACAAGTGGGGCCCGCATCAGTAAAATTCACCCCACCCATTGGATTCTACAATTCATAACAGATCCATCAAGCTCAATATAGAGCATATTTTGGTGTATAGAAATATCAAAGTGAGTTTCAACGGTAGAAAATACTGTTTTTTAAGAAATGGCCTGCCAGATAATCGGATCAACCTCTTTTTTCGGCTCAACGCCTAAAATGAAGTGGGGAAAGGAATGGATGGCGTGGATTAGACACATACATCAAGATGGCACCTACATGAACAGCCCACCCAAAAAGCTTCAAATCAAGCTAATATTTCTGTTTTCACTTCACGTCCAGCGTCCCTGGACACTGGACGGTTTGGGCGCACACATGGTTTAAGGTGGGCCACCAAATGGCTCAGTGGGGTGGATAAAACATATATAAAGTGAGCCCCACCTACGGATGGCTTAGATAAAATACATGCTTCATGGTAGGGTCCATCCAGGTGGGCCACATGGCCACATCACCACACACAATCATAAAAAGAGAGAGAGAGAGAGAGAGAGAGAGAGAGAGAGAGAGAGAGAGAGAGAGAGAGAGAGAGATAGATAGATAGACACACGTGTGATGGAGGGACTCCGACACTATGGGCCCTCCTTTTCAAGCATTCAATCATACATCAAGTGGGTCACAATACGCGTGGGCTCACCAAATCAAAATCAACGGTGGAGATTACTTCTCCACCAAAATGGAAGGTCTAGATGACCTCTTTTCATACAAGGAGAATAAACATCATGATGGCGTCCATGGAGAATGGCCCCATCATGGAAGGATCATGAGAATCAAGGTGGGTCATCGATCACATTTAGGGTCCAAAATGAGATCCATACCATTAATCGGTAGGCCTCACTTAGCCCATCATCAAAACATGAAACATTTAACCTATAAAACACCCACCGTTTGATCTTCTTAGTCCAATGGAACACCGAGCTCCTTGTGCTTCACTTTGATGGAAGGCGATGCGAGTTGAATGGCTAGGATGAAAGTTTATGGGATGGGAAAGTGGGTCACACACATCTCACTTTCTCTCTTGGAAAACCATGGGCGTGCACCTCTCTTTTGCTTGAAATTTTGTGTTTGAGAAATGAGAGAGAGGGGGGGTTGTAAAGAGAGAGAGTGATGGGTGATGGATGTGAGGTGAGTGATGGGTGAGGTGAGAGACTTATTGACTTTTGGGGTTTGCTTGACTTGTGGAGAAATAAAGCATGAGTTGCTCTTGTACTTGACATGAGGTGATTGATTGATTGATTTGAGTAATTGATTGATTGATTGATGGAACATGTTGTAGAGATTCTCTTGAGATTGCAAACGCATGGTGTTTTCCTCGAACTGAACCCAGGCCCACATCTCCTGGCCAGGGTATCGGATCGGTATGCAAGACGCAGCGTTGGAACCATGATGACGGTGCAGTCGCAATGGTACAAGTCTCGGGTCGAGCCGACTCTAATATATGGGACACGACTCAGGATCGCGCACAAATGCCGATAACAGATCATGGGTCACTGAAATTTGATCGGAAAGACTGTGGAAGCCTATGGAATAGTACGGGCTAGGATATAGGTCTTACACCTTCTACACAAAAGGCATTCTCATTTTTGAGCATCTCTAATCCAACAATAGTTCCATGCTCTAGTACCTTAGTAGTGCTTCCATCACCGAAGGTGACATTCCCTTCATTAAGATTTGAATAGTTGGAGAGAAGAGTTTTGTCACCTGTGACATGTCTCGAGCACCCACTATCCAACTACCACTTAGTATTATTGCCTGTCTTTGGACTTGAATGAATTACTAGGAAATTTTTCTTTCCTTTAACCAGCTATTTTGTAGCAAGTTTCCATGAGTATGGTTCTTTCATTTTGCTAGGAACTTGTATGGGTACATTGGCTAACTGAATCACTTTTCCTTGCTTCATCAATCCATTTGTTTTTTGATTTAGTTGAGCCACTTGACTTAGTAGTTTCTCCATTTTACCCCTTGTATTACTTCCTGAAGCCTGCTGTTTTCTTAGTTGTTGTTGCTGCAGGGGTAGGAATTGGTTTAAGTTTTCATATCCTAATCGCCTTTTGTCCTTTTATGGTCTCCCCATTCCCAAAAGTTTTTCTAATTTTTCACTACTGTGGGAGAATTGTAACTCAACTCAACAAATTTTTTAGATTTTTCTACATTAAACATGAGCATGTGATTTTCATTCTTAAGACGCATGTTTTCGTCTTTTAATGACTCAATCTGTTTGTTCAATTTCACCAACTCAGATTTCAAGGATGAGTCGATTCTTTCAAGCCTATCACTATTTGAGTGGTATTGCTGAATATCAATAATTATGTGTGTTGGTCTTGAAAGTTTTATCTGGGTCTATTTGTAACAATTTATTCTTATTTTCACTAATGCCAAGTCTTTTAAGGATGTTGATGCTATGTATGTAAAGTTGATTATAGGTATCCTGTAAATTTTCCGTTTCTTCTTCTTTCTCTTCAGCTGATGAAAATGTCTCTTTGACTCACGATTCATCAATTTTCTCGGTAACCAATGGAATGTTTGTGGGTGTGGAGGCCATAAGTATTTTCAGGGATTTCTGGTCTCCATCACTTTTTGAACCACTGAAGTCTGAGTTTGATTCTTCAGTATCATCCCAAGTGGCTGTCATAGCCTTTCCTTTGGTTTTTCTATTAGGGCATTTAGTGGACAAGTGCCCAAACTTTCAACATGCGTAACACTATGGCTTTTTGGACCTTTTAATAGGTTTACTTGTATAATGCTTATTGTCCAACTATTTCCCTTTAAATGGTTGGCCATGATTTTTATGGAAGAATTTTTAAACCGCTGAGCCAAAAGGGCCACTTCTTCATCATCATTTTCCCTCTCACTTTCATCCTCCTCATTTGTGGTGATATGTTTTGAAGTTTTGAGGGCATTATTTTTGGATTTTGGAGCAGGTTTAAAGTGTAGTTCAAATGTTTGTAGGGAACTTACGAGTTCTTCTACTTTCATTTCATCCACATTTCTACACTCTTCGATAGTTGTTACTTTGGAGTTGAATCGTTCCGGTAGGGATCTTAGTATTTTCCAATAAATTTTTGACACCGGAACCTTCTCACCCAATCCACCCATGGAATTATAAATGATATTCAATTTTTTAAAGAATTCCATGAAAGTCTCATGCTCCTCCATTCTAAGATATTTAAATTGTGATGTTAGGAGCTGCAGCTTAGATCTTTTTACTATGTTGGTTCCCTCATGGGTTGTTTCCAACAAATCCCATGCTTGTTTTGATATGCTACACATACTAATTTGATTAAACACTTCTTGAGACACAGAACAGTAGATAACATTCATTGCTTTAGCTTCAAAAGTTTGTTTTTCTTTATTGAATGATGTCCATATTTCTTTGGATTTTGGTTTTGAGATGGTTGTGCTATTTTTGAGTATTATTTGTTCGATTGGTGGCATATATCCATTTTCAACAATATCTCAAACGTCATGATCCAAAGATCTCAAAAAGTAATGCATCCTAGCCTTCCAGTAGGCATAATTTGAACCATCGAAGATAGGAGGTCTAGTTACAGATGAGCCCTCTCCTTTGGCCATGATTCCAACTTCAGTCAAAATCACTCTCCATATGGTGAAGCCCTTGGAGACCTTGCTCTGATACCAATTGAAATTACGATAATGATCACTTTAGTAGAAGTGGGAGTAGGTCAAAGAGTCCTAGAGGGGATGAATAGGACTTCATAAAATGTTATGATGATTTAAAATCCTATTGACATAATCCTAATTTAACAAACTCTTATTAAGATGACCCCAATATAACTCCAATGGCTTCCAAGCCAAATAGAGGATCCAATCATAAGACTATTACGAATTTAAACAGTATGTAGGCTTAGTCTATGATGAATGAAGGATATGATTGTGTGTGTGTGTGGGATGTGATTCTTATCAGTTCTAAATAATCATGTGAGCATGCTTTATGAGACATTCAAAGTAAACACAAACGGTAAGGCAAAAATATCAATCCCAAATACAGTCATTTATAGTGGTTCGGCTACATGCCTACTCCACTTCCGGTGGACGCACTCAACCCTTGAGTGTACCGGATCTCACTAAAGGAGGTTTTAAATTAGGTTCACATCTAACCTTTACAACCTACATAAGGTCAACTCTAGGACCTACACAAGGAATCTAGAAATGTCTCCACGAGACACAAGTTTATGCCCCACACAGGAGCAAGGGTTAACACATAGCACCCGAATTTTATGCTTTACACACGAGCAAAGGATCCACACAAGGAACCTAGAGTTTTAGGCCACACAGGCCAAGGATCCATACAAAGAACCTAGAGTTTATGCCCTACACAAGAGCAAAGGTCAACACACGACACCTAAGTTTTAGGCCACACAGGCCACGGACCTAAGTTTATGTTCTATAAGATCAAGGGTCAACACACAACACCCACACGTATTCTCCCATTGGAGGCCTTCTATGAGGACTTGAAAGGGGTGATATCACATGTGACCCAATCCTACACAAGGAATGATCAACAGGGTCTCTGGACTCTAATGACTTACAGATAAGTAGATGAGCCCCATTAAGCGCATTGATGAAGATCTCCTCCTATGATGACGAAGAATATTCAACCTCCTTGAACCGCAACACTGATGATGCTCCAATGTATGGCAATGGTTTAAGTCAAGATTATGTTGGAATCCTACTCTATTAAATGTTTTCATATTTTAGAGACGGAGTGATTCCAAGCATTCAAGCATTCAAGGTATCCCAGCTCAATGATTTGCCATTAATGTGGTAGTTAGAAGATCCTTAAATATGGAAGTTCATTCCCCAATCCAATCTACTGAATATTAATGATGAGGGTGGATTGGAGGATGGACTTTCATGAGAAAAAGAGCTTAGGGTAAATAGTATGCAAGACTCTCTCATGGCTCTCTCTATTTTTCTCAATAATACAACCAATAGCAAGCTCTCCTTAAATAGGCAAAGAGATTCAACAGTAATAAAACAGTCAGTTTTTGACAAAGTTCAATATCATCGATCCATCTTCGATATCATCGAACGTATACTTTCGAAGACATCGAGGGACAGATCGATGATATGAACTCTACTGAAAATCACTGCTGAATCTCTTATACACAGATCGATCATATCAAACATTCTTCAATGTCATCAAATTTCAAACTCTGATTTCATCGAACCACGGTTCGATTCCTTGAAAATGAAAAATAAGAGCGCGGGCTAAACATGAGATAGTTGGCTTTGATATTATTGATCCTCCCGTGATGTCATTGAATTTCAAATGTCGATGATATCTATACATAATTTGATTCATCGATCTTTTATAGAAGATTTTCCTATAAGCTCGCTAGACATTCCATTATCCGAATTTGATGACATCGACCTAGTTTAAATATAATCAACATTTGAATATCGATATCATCGATGGAGTCTCGAATCCTTGAACATTTAAAGAGGATTTTCCTAAAAGCTTGTTGTACTAGTTTGGTTCGGATTTGATAACATCGAAGATCCATCGATATAATCGGAGTTTGAGTTCCGAGGATATCAAGGCTCTTTGATTCATCGACAATATATGATTTGCCTTAACAACTTACTAGACACAAACTAACCAAAATTCGATTATATTGAGCCGTCTCGATGATCTCAGAATTCGAATGTCGATGATATCAATTATGCCATCGATTCATCGATAATTTTATCCAGAGATCAAGTTGGTTACTGGACACAAGAGGTCCTCAATTCGATGGTATCGATTGGATTCCAAGGACATCGACAACTGGTGTCCAATCGCATCGAGGTGATCTCGATATATCAAAACAAACTAAAAACTTAGAAAATTTTCTGATTTGCAAGATAGTTTTCATACTTTAAACCCTATGTTGTTCTATCCACTTTTAAGGGTTTTATCTACCTGGGTGTTTTGGGACATTGGATGTGAGGCTAAGTTTACCTTTGATGAGTTCGGAGTACACATTCAGTTGAGGCAGACGCTTGAATGATCTTCCTATGGGTGTGAGGCTAAGTTTGCCTTTGACGAATTTAGAGTACACATCCAGTTGAGGCAGATGCTTGAATGATCTTCCTATGGGGCTCACTTGACTTGCTGACTCAACACCCACGCTAATTGACAAACTAGGGCACTTTCACGGTGATCCTACTTTTGGGATGATCAGAAGTAGAAGATTTGGGACCTCTAGATTGGCTTGCATCTAAGATGCATCGGGTAACTAATTGAGGTCTTGTTCTTCAATATTCCCACTGTAGATCACTTACTCATGTTGTCGTAATATTCAATTAACAATTGTACATCGGTCCCACTAAGCATGCCATAAACAGTGTTGGTGTGGTTTCCGGCCACGCTTGTGCTTGTCTTGTTGTGTGCAGGTATGCCAGGACTGATGTGGGTCTGATCCAAACCATGATCACTACTGACCCCTGACGTAGAGATAAAGCAACGTTGGGTCGATCGACCACCTTCTAGTTAGCGAATAATCTTGTGCTTATTTTTACAGAGATTGGGGCTCCCCCTCCAATGAGCTCTTTTTGTCTTTTCAATCTAGGATTTGAGATTGTGCAGTAATTAGAGTAGATTGAGATGGATGTGGATTCCAAACATGATCAGTTAAAGTCTCTTACCACTAAGGTGGGATTGCCGGCCTTGGCTGAGAGCAGCAGTAACAGCGTGCTGGTGAGCAGGGCGATTGCAATGTCAGGGATTACAACAGATAATGTTGGCCCAGTGTATGAGCATATGCAGACAGGTCCTAGAGCTAACAATCTACCTTCAGATCTAGCTTGTAGGCACAAATGGAAGATAATTATAGCTACTAGATTAAAACTATGAGTCAGTCCAGACTGATGTTACTTCTAACCTAATGGGCCACTGCTGACTTGCAGTGGATGAACTAAGCTAAGATTCTACACAAAGATAATCATCAATATTGCATTGGCAAGGAGTTCGTGCTTGGATTGAGGATCCCATCTTTGTGTTTGCTCGTGCTATTTATATCTACTCTTGCTGAAGATTAAACATAATTGATGGCCCATGTGGCACCTCTGCATGTAACCAGCTGGGAAAGAGCAGTTACCCTTCTCTTCATCGCGGCTTACCTCGGTCGAATGCATCAGTGCTGACATGTCCATAACGGCTATTCATCCTTATTCGGAGATTATCTGGTTGACGTGGCATCTGAAGACTTTATCAAATTTTTAGATATTTGGTGTAAGACCTGTAACCCTGCGAGACTGATTGTACACTTCATTTTTGGTGCCAGCATGTCACATGCAGACCAGATCAGTGAGCTTCGATCGTAACCCTATTTCAGTATTGTAATAACTCGAGATTTGTACCTTGGCGACCGTGTAAGCACTGCGATTCTAACACTGTGGCGCACCCCATTGTGACACCCAGATTAGAAGTTATAGTTTTTGGAAAAATCTAAAGTGGGTCGCGCAACATACACGTGGCGTGGGTCCCACTGCACAAATCTTGAAGTAATTCAATCAATCCATCAATCACACACCTCTCTCTCTCCCCCCATTAGTCAAACAAGCCCGTGCCTCCCATCACTCACCCATACCCTTGCCCATGCTAAGCCACTCCCCTCTCTCTTTCCCTCTTCCCATTCTACCCCTCCATCTTTTCATAATTCCCTCTCTATTCAAAAAGTTCTATCATAAAGCCCCCAAACCCCTCTCATTTACACAAAATTTCCTAACAAATGAAAGTGAGAAGAAAAGATTTGAGAAAATTAAAGAGAGAAGAGAGAGTTCTTGGGAGAAAGAAGTCATTTAAGAGAGAGATTAGAGAGAGAGCTTGAGGAAAATTTGAGGGTCAGTGCAAGGACCCACAACTATCAACTTGATCCACAACTATCATGTGGGTCCTTGCTCAAATAGGATAGGGTCATCCCACATGATCGTGCGATATGCACAAGATTGATGCATGTTTTTTAATAGTGTGAATCATACATTGTGCATCAAATATGATACGTTGTATCTACTCTCCAGCGACACCAGGGAGTAGTCCTACAACCCTGTTATGGTTGGCGGATGATTTCATGGACACCAAAAACTATTAAAGTTACAAGGCATCACAGGCATCCCTGGGTGAAAGTCCATAAACCCTGTGGTACTAGTAGGATGCTCCAACGTCTAGACTGAGTGGATTCATAAGTACACGATGGCTGGATACCAATAAGTTGCATCTCCTACTGTGTCGGGGTTGGTTGGAAGGAGTTTGACTTTACTGACCCAAGTGCGGAGGGTTATATGCTAGGTTGAGTTTAACCAGCTCATGAAATGGGTTCGTTATCGACGAGCTAGGTGACTTTCGTGTACCATTGATGAGGCAGATAGTGACGTCTTTCGCATTTGCTTAGTCTTGTGAGCAATGGGTGGCAGCTTGTGTTAGGAGTGTACTGGAGCCCAGTGATGATCCAATTAAGAACTATTCTAATATGTGGATTAGTGGAGGATTGGCATGTTGCATTGCATGATTATCATCTATGGACTTGCAAGCTAGCCCTCCATCATTTCTGCTTACTCTGATATTTATATGCTTGGCAAATGCACTGTGCACACACGTACGTACTCTTCTAAGCTTCATAGTGAACTTATACACGTTGTTTACATGCAGGTTATGCTAGACCATAGCAGCACTAAGACAGGAGCATGTGCCTAATCTTTTAGAGTTTTGTTATATCATGTATTTCTCTTTCAGCACTATACCCAAATAGGTATTTTAGTGAAAATGTGATGATGTTTTTATTTTTGGTAAACTTGTGGTTATACTTATGTACAAAAAGAAAAAAATTTAACCTGAAAATCCTCCTTGTGGAATTTCAGAATCGTAATATAGCATATGAGAGATGGGAGCTGAGAATAGGGTATTACGGAGTCTATCACTGCCGAATTCGTAGCTCAGGAATTCCGTGAGCCTGTTCACCGAGCTTGGGTTGTGACATTTGACGTGCAAGTTGGAAATGTTGTACATGCCACGGAACATAATTTGTGTTATTATTCTGATATACCAGATTTTGGTATAATAATGACATTGATCCATCAATATATCTAGCTTTAGATCAACCGCTAATAATTGAAATTTTCGAATGAAAGTTGAAAGCTTGATATGAAATTATTTTCAATGGTTTCGATATGATCATTCGGCCACGATCAAGCTTCTTTTCTCTACATGTAAAATGTCTAAAAGATGCAATTCATTATATTTGTTCATGAGTTTGATATTAATCTGTGCATTAGGCCTTGAAAAGAAGCATGGCAGTGGATCCAATTGGTACTTGCTTCTTCTCCTGAGATATTATTTCACATGTTCACCATTAAACATGAGTTTGACAACCGCATCAAACCATAGAGATGAATCATTGTGTTGGAATTAATGCCTTGTGAACAAATCCACAATTGTGACATTTTACCTTAGATTATTTGAAAATTTTCTTGTTTACCTATGTACATGGAATTATAACATGCCTTAGTTAGAAAAGAAATGGCCTTATATCTTCAGGGAACGAAGCGACAAGGGTCAGAGAATCAGAAGAGAAATACCTATGGGTAAATATGGTACAAGCCAATGTGAACCACTGTGCATCCACCGGTTTTCAATTCCACCCGGTGGGGCTCATGGCAAGGTGATGCAGAAGATTTTTCTGTTATGTTCCACTGTGGATTGACTGCTTCCAAAAAGATCATCTATAACAACATTAACCTTTCAATTTGTGGCCAACATGATGGTTAAGGAAATACAATAAAAAGGAATAAGCTCTAGTGATTCTGGGACCATCACAAGTTATGTGTTACTGGGCATATGTGGGGGCCTATGTGATGTATTCACACATCCAAACCGTCCATCAGATGTGTGACCTCATTGTACTCTCAGATCAAGAAAATAAGATTGATTGAAAATTTTGGCGGACCATAGGACAGAGAACAAGTTGGTAGGGAACGACCACGCTTGATTTCCATCAAGGCCCACATGAGCTGCAGACCAGCTTGATATTAGTCTAACCCTTCTCCCATGACAGATAAGGACATGAATGGCTTAGATTCAATATAAACAAAATGGTGGTCGCCCCCATATAAATTAAAGTGGTCGTCCCATCTTAACTTGTTCCATATGGTATATATGGGCCACCTGATCCATGGCTCAATCTCAATTTTAGTCCCTTTAGGTACAATGCACAGCACATCTAATGGACAGGTGGATGTCATTCATGTCTTGTGACCTAAAAAGCCAATGTTACTTTTAATTGATGATGGTCTTATGTAACACCCCGGATTTTTGCCAACCTGGGATTAGACGTCCTTAGGCAATGGGTCAACTAAAACACCTGGGAAATCGCTCAGAACCCAATTCCATGGCCAAAGAAATCACTTAGGATTAATTCCTTTAGAAATTAAGCGTAAGTTAGCTAGAGCTACGCTGGAGTAGCTGTGAAATTGTCCCTGACCGCTTTAAATACGTTCTACAAGACCCAAAACTTGTAGAATCAATGGTGCTATAATACCCTGAAACCTAGGATCAAACTCTAAACCTGTTTGCTCTCAGGAACTCTTTGAAACTTTGTATTGGATCTAAACCGCGCATCGAAAGTCCGATACCTACAATCTTAGACCGTTATGACCGCTTAGCTGGACTTGACAACCGTTTCGAAAATCAAGGCCAACCGATGTTCAGAGGCTATTTCATTGAGCCTGGAGTGAAGAGAGTGAGAATAGGGTTAGATTTGGAAATTTTAATTCAAATCTGGCACGTGACTTGGCGCGTTATTATTAAGCGTTCTGACCGTCAGAATTCAGCCAAATTACACCCTCAGATCAGGAAAAATTTCTCTTTCATATCATGAGACTTGTAAACCTGATCTAGGTGCGGTGACCGCTGAACTGAAATTGGACCACCACGTGCGATCTACGAACTCTTCCGGTCTGAAAACTTGATGTGTGCTAGATCCAGTATGCATGAGCTTAAGTCCGACCGCGTTCGGCCAGGGAACCTCCAGAAATGCTCTTTTGGATCGAAACAGCCCCGATTTGGTTAGACCTCAAGTAAACATTGTTCCCAAGCCTAATTTGAAAATTTTTAATCTTATAAAAGGGGTTTAAACCCTCACTTCTCTCACCCATCCGCATTTGCTAGAAACCCTAGCAGAGTGAGAGAAAAAGTGAGAGATTATGAGAGAGAGTGGGAGGGATCTTCCTGCCACCTGCACCAGCTGCTACACGTGCTTAAGCAACGTATCCCAATCGCTTTCCCGGTGATTCCACCGCATTTCTAGGTAAGAAAAACCCTAACCATTTGCTGATTTAGCATTCCGTCGATTCCATTAGCGATGTAGTTTATGTAGTTTGTGTATTAGGTCGCCTGTTCGCTATAGATGAAGCGTATACGCTCCGTTCGAAGCGATACACATATAGAGTAAAAGGTGCAGATTTTACACGCTTTGATTGACTGATTTCAAAGCTTTCAATGTCGTTTAATAGTAGATTATCGATGGCAACGCCGTTTGACATGTACAACATGCTGTCCGTTTCCTGTTTCGTAAACGTAGGAAAAATATGAGATTTAGGGCATTTTAGTCATTTGTAGGAATTACTGTATACATCCATATTTTGCTGAAATGGTTGACATGGCTTTTTGTCGCATTAGGATATTATGAATGCGTGCATAATCAGTTTGGCGAAGAGATTCGCCCAAATGCCCACTTTGAGTCGACATACAATATGTAGACTTAAGTGTGTAGTCTAAGTGTTTGTATAAATGTTTGTATTAGTATTTATTGAATTAAATGGTGTTGTGAAATAGTTTTGAGATTGAATTCTCAAATAATATGCTGATGTAAATGATTTCCTTCATGTTGGGTATATGTATGATTTCATCATATGTAAGAAATGCATGTGCCAGATGATTTACTCAAGTTGTATGTTATAATATGTGTTAACATGCTCACATTGTTGTAATGCATTTCCATTACCTTTATATGATTGCTAATGTGGATTCATAAATGTTTGGGACTATACTTAGTCCAGGCAGTCGGTAACCGAGTAAATTCATGGTTGGCTTATCTTTGCCACGAAGGACGCGTCGATGAACACGAGTCGTGTTTTGAGTTGGCGGCAGTGGTTAGGCCACACGAAGTGTTTCATGCACTTCATGTCATTCAGCTTGAGATGCGCTCGTGCTAGTCGAGCCCGTCAAGTAACCCGACTAGCCATTGTATGTTCACCATGTATGA
This sequence comes from Magnolia kwangsiensis, assembly GCA_037074715.1. NCBI lineage: Eukaryota > Viridiplantae > Streptophyta > Magnoliopsida > Magnoliales > Magnoliaceae > Magnolia > Magnolia kwangsiensis. The sequence goes on along the minus strand of CM073571.1, from coordinate 115,490,686 downwards.
GTCATAACTGCTTGAACCTAGGGTACTGAACTTACTATTGAAAACCCTGTCAACCATGGTACCTTGATCCATAAAGACTCATGAGCCAGGCATGGTGGTATGGGACACCGTGGTCGAGCTGTCGGCCTACGCTAGGGCTACAAACCTCCCAGTAGAAAGTAGTGAGCACCCTACTCTGAGCAGATTATGGTGGTATGGGACACTATATTCTTGCTGTCGGCCTACACTGATCAGGTGACGAGCCCTTTGTAGTGACCTTGAGTTTATCATGACACTGCATGGGGGCGACGAGTCCTGATGTAGTCTCAAGGATGATTAGGCTTGTATTGATAAGGTGATGGGGGAGTGGTGCAACGAGTGCGAACAACAGCCCTGGCAGCCCTTGCAGCAACCTACAAATATAACATCGTATGAGATTACTAGGAGTGACGACCCTAAACAGGATCTGTGTTGGGATTGATATAAGGAAGGTACCTTAGTTTCCCAATCCTGCTGTATGAAAAGGACTAATAACTACTTGGTAATCATATCTACATCACATTGCATGTGCCTAGAAGATGTGGAGCACTGTGGGAAGAAAGCATACCGCGGGCGTTAGATGGTGCCGTATGAGGGAGATCGTCGGTGAGGGCATCCATCATGTCATGTCATATTGCATTAACAATAGTATTTAGGAATGTTTGATTAATTACTTTACTATTATCGCATGATTGATTTGAGAACATGCTAATCTCTGCTCTATTATTCCACTGAGTTGATCACTCACTCCCACGTTACGGGATGGTATTTTCGGACACCCACCAGTCCCTATTGTGATTGCAGATAATGGCGCGGCCTGCGAGGCGGAGCCGGACTTGATAATGATGAGGAGGATCCCTCCTTTATGCGTGTTCTGAACGACGGGATTACAGGGAGATTCATTAGATGCCATGACACTTGTCATTTTATATTTTCAGAGCACGCATGTATATTCTTTCTTTCTATTTTGAGGTATACATGTATATGTTTAACCTGGTAACATGTTCACACTCTGGAGACTTCCCATCAATTATATATTATATGTATGCATCACAGTTTTTAACTGTCTCTGGAGTATAATATGTTGTTCTGGCGTAATCCCACTCATGTTTAATACATTAACATAGACAACATTCAATCATACACATTTATGTTGCATAAGTGATGTTCTGGAACTCGGGAGTGGAGTTTTTACTCGACCCCCGATTTTCGGGATGTTACATCTTATGTGGACATGTCATTAATATCATAATTAATATATGAATTTACTTTAGTTGTGCATGTATTCATAAGTTAAAAAGGAAATAGTTTCCTCTATTATTCTTGAGAACTTGAGAATAGACACCGGAGCAATTAGCCAATGGAGAGTTACAGGCCATAGATCTGATGCTTATAATCTCCATACTATTTAAGCAGGTTTAGGCAATCTGTGTTAGTATGTAACACCCCGAATTTTGGCCAATCTGGGATTTGACGTCCTTAGGCAGTGGGTCAACTAAAACACCTGAAAAATCGCTCAGAACCTACTTCCATAGCCAAAGAAACCACGTAGGACTAATTCCTTTAAAAACTACGCATAAGTTAGCTAGCGCAACACTGGAGTAGTTGGGAAATAGTCCCTGATCACTTTAAATATGTTCTACAAGACCCAAATCGAGTAGAACCAATGACTCTATAATACTCTATAACCTCGGACCAAACTCTAAGCAGGTTTGTTCTCTGGACCACTTTGAATCTTTGTATTGGATCTAGACCACGCGTCGAAAGTTCGATACCTCCTATCTTAGACCGTTAGAACCGCCTAGCTGGACTTGACACTCATTTCGAAAATCAAGTCAAACCGATAATCACAGGCTATTTCATTGAGCCCGGACCGAAGAGAGTGCGAATAGGGACAGAATTGAAATTTCAAATTCAAATCTGGCACACGACTTGATGCGTCAGTATTGAGCGTTCTGACCGTCAGAATTCATCCAGATTACACCCTCGGATCAGGAGAAATTTCTATTTTTTTATCATGAGACTTTCAGCCCTGATCTACGTGCGGTGACCGCTGAACTGAAACCGGTCCGCCACATGCGATCTGCAAACCCTGCCGGACTGAAAACTTAATACGTGCTAGATCTGGTACGCATGAGCTTAAGTCCGATCGCATTCGGCCAGGGGATCATCAGAAAGCATCTTTTGGACCGAAACAGCCCCGAATTGGATATGCACTAAGTAAACTTTGTACCGGAGCCTGTTTTCGACGTTTTTAAGCTTATAAAAAGGGTTGAAACCCTCACTCCTCTCTCCCATCCGAATTTACAAAAATCCCTAGATTAGGAGAGAGAAAAGGTGAGAGTTTGTGAGAGAAGGTGGGAGAGTTCTTCCTGCCACTTGTGCTACGTGTTGCACGTGCTTAAGCAACACACCTCTATCGCTTTCCCGGCGATTCCTCCGCTTTTTCAGGTATGAAATAACCCTAGAAAGTTGCTGATTTGAGCTTTACTAGGATTCATAGCTTGCTAGCTGACGTAACTCGTGAATTAGGTTCTCTTATCGCTGTAAACGAAGCGTATACGCTCCGTTCGAATTTGCACATCCATAAGAGACAAGGTGCGGATTTTAGACGCTTTGATTGACTGTTTCCAAAGCTTTCAATGTCGTTTAATAGTAGATTCTTGACGGCAACGCCGTTTGACATGTACAACATGTTGTCCGTTTCCTGTTTCGTAAACCAACGAAGAATATGAGATTTAGAGCATTTTAGTCATTTGTAGGAAGTACTGTTTTTACTCATATTTTGCTGATGTGATTGACATGGTTTATTGTCGCATTAGAATGTTAGGAATACGTGCATAATTAGTTTGGCGAAGAGATTCGCCTAAATGCGCACTTCGGGTCGACATACTATATGTAGACTTAAGTGTGTAGTGTAAGTGTTTGTATAAATGCTTGTATTAGTATGTATTGAATTAAATGGTGCTATGAATTAGTTCGAGATTGATTTCTCAATTAATATGCTGGTGTAAATGGTTTTCTACATGTTAGCCATATGCATGATTTCATGATATGAATGAAATGCATGTGCTTGACGATTCTCTTAAGCTGTATGTTATAACATATGCTTGATGATTTCATTTTGATTTAGTTTGAGATTGAATTCTCAATTAATATGCTGATGGAAATCATTTCCTATATGTTGGCGATATGCATAAGTTCATTATATGTACGAAAGGCATGTGTTAGATGATTTACTTAAGTTGTACGATATAACATGTGTTAACATGCTCACATGGTTGTATTTCATTTCCAATACTCTCACATGATCGCTGACGTGGATTCATATGTGTTTGGGACTATACTTAGTCCAGGCAGTCGGTAACCGAGCGAAATCATGGTTGGCTTATATTTGCCACGAACGACGTGTCGATGAACGCCAGTCGTTTTGGAGTTGGCGGCAGTGGTTAGGCCACGCGAAGTGTTTTACGCACTTCATGTCGTTCGACTTGCGATGCGATCGTGCTAGTCGAGCCCGTCAAGTAACCCGACTGGCCGTTGTATGTTCACCCTGCATGAGTCATAACTGCTTGAACCTAGGGTACTGAACTTACCATTGTAAACCCTGTTAATCATGGTACCTTGATCCATAAAGACTCATGAGCCGGGCATGGTGGTATGGGACACCATGGTCGAGCTGTCGGCCTACGCTGGGGCCACAAACCTCCCCGTAGTGACCAGTGAGCACCTAGACTCGTGAGCAGATTATGGTGGTATGGGACACTATATTCTTGCTGTCGGCCTACATTGATAAGGTGATGGGGGAGCGGTGCAACGAGTGCGATCAACAGCCCTGGCAGCCCTTTGTAGTGACCGCGAGCGTATTCTGAGTCTACGGGAGGCGACGACCCTTCAGTAGCAGTAGAGTACAGTAGGCCTGTATTGATAAGGTGATGGGGGAGCAGAGCAACGAGTGCGTGCAACAGCCCTGGCAGCCCTTGCAGCGACCTACGAAATACACATCGTATGAGATTACTAGGAGTGACGACCCTAGACAGGATCTGTGTTGGGATTGATATAAGGGAAGTACCTTAGTTTCCCAATCCTGCTGTTTGAATGGACTAATAACAACTCAGAAATCATATCACCATAACATTGCATGTGCCTGGAAGATGTGGAGCACTCTAGGGAGTGTGGCATGCCGCGGTTGTAAGATGTTGCCGTATGAGGGAGATCGTCAGTGAGGGCATACATCACGTCATGTCATATTACATTAACAACAGTATTAGGATTGTATGATTTATTGCTTTACTACTATCGCATGATTGATTTGAGAACATGTTAATCCTTGCTCTATTATTCCACTGAGTTAGCTACTCACTCCCACGTTACGGGATGGTGTTCCTGGACACCCACCTGACCCTTTTTGTGATTGCAGATGATGGCGCGGCCTGTGAGGCGGAGCTGGACTTGATGATGAGGAGGAGGATCTCTCCTTTATGCGTGTTCTGATTGACGGGATTACAGGGAGGTTGATTAGATGTCTTGACACTTATCATTTTATATTATTAGAGCACTCATGTATATTCTTTCTGTTTACTTTTGGAGCATACATGTATGTATATAACCTGGTAACATGTTCACACTCTGGAGATATACAACAGTTTATATATGTTATACATACTATCACAGTCTTCCGCTAGTTAATTTAACTGTCTCTGGAGTATGATATGCTGTTCTGGCGTAATCCCACTCATGTTTAATACATTAACACAGACAACATTCAATCATACATATCTATGTTGCATAAATAACATTTTGGAACTCGGGAGTTGGGTTTTCACTCAACCCCCGATTTTTAGGATGTTACAGATGGTATCAGAGCATGATTTGGATTAAACCGGGCCTGGGTTATGGTCACGCGACGTACGTTGTCGCTTCCTTTGACTTAGGTGGGTCCGAGAAGGGTCTAGAAACACTTCTAGGATCCCAGATTCGCCAATAGGCGAAGTCTATTCATTTCGATCGCAGGATCGAGTCCGTGGCGCATCTAGGGTCGCGTGAAGCAACCCGGATATTGGGCCGTGGGACAACCACGACCCCTGTATTCAATCGTCAGGGCTTAAAAATCCCGTTTCACTGAAAATCTTCGAAATTCTTCCTCTCACCACTCCAATCTTCAATTTTCTCTTATATTTTTCATGTTAGGCATCAATACTAATGTGAAAATAACATAAAATCATACTTTCACAAAATTTTATAGTGAATAGTAAAATTTCATGAAAAATAGCCATAAGGCCATTCTAACTTCACTTTATTTAGTAACTAATAGACTAGATGGATGTACTAGCTCCTTTTACCCCAAAATCATATGCTGCATGATAGGGTTTTGTATTCGAGATTGCAGATTGGCCCTGAAAAGCCCCGAATAGATGTTTAGGCCTCCCTAGGGCAATCTACAATGAACCAAGACGGGAACCATACCTTTTTGGAATCCCTAGGGAAAGGGGAACCCATCCCATATGGCCTCAATGGCCAATTTGCAAGTTCACCGGCGATTCCATCTCCGATTCGGCGATGCATCGCCGGTCAAACTCGTCAAATGGGTCTGGGCTTTGGGCTGGAGGAGTTTGGGGGCTAGGGTAGCCCCCTGGTATGCGGTCCGTACCTTGAAACCCCCTAAGATATGTACCTCCTTCATAAAATGCCCCTCCAAGCTCTCCTTTCTTCACATTTTTGCTGCCTTCCCCTCAAATCTCGATGTTAAACCTCTCCCAATCTCATTTTCGGTCACAACCGACCACTCTCCACCATTCTATTTTGGTTTGCAGCCTTCCCTCTTGAAGATCTCGTTGTTTGGAGCTCTTACAACCCCCGAATCGAGCTGAAATTGTGAGGTGCTCCTTGGGCCTGAGGGGTTTCAGGAGGAAACTGTTTTCATTTTTCATGGCCCATTAAAGTTTTAGATTAGAGTAAAACTTGGGCCTGAGGGGTTTCACGAGGTGCTGCTTCACATGAACGGTTCAGATTTTGGATCCACATCACGTATGATGGGTTCTCAAAAAAGTTCGTATATAGTACGTATGAATTGGTTCGTAGGTGAGCATTTCGCTATGTTTCAATAAGGAATCTTGCTGCGACAATCCCAAGTGTAGGACTAATAATAACTTGGTGAGACCAAGACTGTTCCACGGGAAATTGGGTTGAGAACACAATAAGAATTAATCGGGTAGTCTGGGTTTTTAATCCAACATAGTAAAAGGAATTTAAACAATAAATAAAAGCAACGAACGATCTAGAAATCTCCAATTAATAGAATTTAAATTTAATGTCTTCTCGAGTTGATAACTCAACTAAAATTGGATTCTAACCATTCTAATCGAAAGAAAACTCTGTGAAATCAATTAACACTCATCCAATAAGATAATAATCAAGATAGAGTGATCTCTTATGAAAATATAGGTAATCAATCTCAGGGAATCAAAAGCATCTATTGTACTCGGAGTTTACAATACATCAATTGATTTTACAGATTGATTCCTTCCCAATTTAAAAATTCAATCATACACAAATCACAGACTCAACTTCAAAAACCATTACTTAAATTAAAAATAAATTAAATATCAAAATCCATCAAGAGGTTCATCCCTTAACTTTAGCTAAGAGATTAGCCTTGCATGACTAACATCTTAAACAAAAGGAAAAAAAAAACCATAAAATCAAACTAAAACAGAAGATTAGACGAAAGAACGGTGTTGGAAAAGCTTCATCTTCACGATCTCTCCCTTTCAAATCCTAGAATAATTATTAGGGACGTCCTAGAGACCCTTATTTATAAGATTAGCAAACTAACTTTCACACCACCTTAGAAATTTTGTGAACTTATGCAATCACCACCTTCTTTGTTAAGTGCTTCTATAGGATTGAAACAGATCAAACTCTGTCGATATGATTAAAGGTGTAATCGATGTCATTGAAGAATGTCCAAAAACTATTTAGTAACGAACTTTTAAAATTCATGATTTTCTCGATGGGATCGAAGTGTATTCGATGGGATCAAAAGAATAGTCCAACAACCAATCTAGAAAATCCTGAAATTTCTCGATATGTGGTTCGATGGCCTCTCGATGGGATCAACACTCCTATCGATGAGATTGAACGGTGTTGATTTTCTTCAATTCTCCTTCAATGCATTTAATCTTCAATTCATTGCTTCCGTACTTTGTTTCCTTGGATCATTAGTCATTTAAATATTCCATTTCATGCTCCATTATTTCATTCTTCAATACATAATTCTCTTGGGCTTTTAATCACTATTTTATACATAGTTTAAATTTAGTTCCAAAATCACCTTGTATGTAAAAAAAAATATCTAATTAGATCAATTAAACAATTAAATGCATGGGGCACTAGTGCATATGAAAGGATAAATATGCAGTATTTGAGTCTCAATACACACCCCAACCAACATTTTTCTAGTCCCAAGAAAACATGTGAAAGATTTTTCAGAAGTAGTTCCATAAACTTAAACAAATCTTAAAAATGATCTAAATCATAAAATTCCAAGGCACATGAGTTTTTAAAAACTATTATCATCTTGTACTCCAACACTTAGTAAATGTCCAAATTAAGCTTAATCCATTAATCATGCATTTAAAATTATTTTAAACATTAAGTTTCATGTGTGCGTGGTGAAATCTAGACTTTTCACAACTAGAGATTCAACTTTCTACTTTCATGCTATCTTTGACAATCAAACGGAATGGTTGGATCAACCAAAGCCTTAATCAAAACTTGTCTTACAATTCAATCAATTTACTTCCTGCTTTTAATTTTTCCTATCTATGACTTTCACACTATCATCCTTTTTTCCTGTCCATATACAAACATTCTTCTTCTTTTTTCAAAAACCAAAATATTCTTTTCATGGACAATATTCAATAGGTAGCCTTTTCTGATGCTCACTATTTTTTTACTGGATCTCTCTCTCTCTCTCTCTCTCTCTCTCTCTCTCTCTCTGAACATGATGGACAAATTCCTCAGGCTTGGTTCCTAACATTTTCAATAATCATCAAGTCAACATTACCATATCAAACTTCCATCCCAGAGCTGTAAGGTAGATGTGAAATGTGAAAATCCATGACTCAATCAATGTTTACAAAATTCTACATGAAGATTAACAAGTTGAACTTCAATTTTAAAATTTACCAAAGAATTAAACTCTAAGTTCCAACAATTCTCAAAACTAATGCTTTTTCATTCTAATCATTAGACTATTATAAAAAAATCACCCGAATTAACAAAATCAATCTTCTAAAAATTTCAAAAAATTTTCAAAATTTTGGCCCAAAATTTTTATAAACAAAATTCAGCACGAATTGAAGATTTTTTCAATTTCCAAAAAAAACCCACCCCCAATATAAATTCTACATTGTCTTCAATGTTATAAAAAATGTGCAATATAAATAACACGAGAGTAATGAAAATAAAAGAAGAGTGGGTAAGAAAGTTTTTGGTTCATTCAAGAGACCTCACTGAGCATTTGGAATCATTCAAGGCATGGATGGAGCTTCACGGTGCTTTTAGACCTGTGATGTGCAAGGCGTTCTCCCTGACACTGACTAGGGCAGCTTGAAAGTGGTATAGAAACTTAAAGACAAAACCCATTGGCTCATTCGGCCAACTCGGTAGGGCCTTTGCCACTCAATTAATCGGGAGTAAGGATATAAGGAAGCCAACAACCCTCCTCCTCAGGGTCACTCAGAAGGAGAATGAGTTAAATGCTAAGGTCGTCCAAGTAGATGGCTATTCTGACAAAGTAGCCCTCACAGCAATGATGGTTGGGCTCAGGTGATGGAAGTTCATATTTTCCCTCAGAAAAAAATCTCCCAACAACTTTTGCTGATCTCCTTAGTCAAGCTCAGAAATATTATAATATCGAGGAATTGTTTGACACCCGAAAGGACGCCAAAGGTGAGAGCAGCTTGGCAAGAGACAATAAGAAGCATGAGAATAAGGAGGGATTCGACGCAAACTCTAAAAGAAGAAGTGACAACGACTAGGGTAGCGTTCCTCGAGCTAATCGAGTTCCAAACAGTTCTTTTCGCTGGTACACTCAATTAAATTTACACTAGAGCAGGTGCTCATGGAGGTTAAAGAAAAGAGGATCTTAAAGTGGTCAAACAATATGATGGCCGGCCCAAAAAAAAAAGATAGAAAATAATATTGTCACTTCCATTGCGACCACATCCATAACACGACATACTGCTTCGATCTTAAGGAGGAGATTGAATCTCTTATTCAAAGAGGATACCTATGTGAATTTTTTGCTAGGCGTAGAGAAGACTGACCAGCTCCTTAGCAGGAGCAACATGAGGAGTGTAATGACAACAAGTCGATCGAAGAAATCTGCACAATCTTCGACGGACCCGTTGAGGCGGTACTCGAAACGAGCACGTCGAGCTCATGCTTCGAGCACAACAATCACTGACGAGGTCCATCAAGTAAACCTCACCGGCCACCTTAGGAAAGAACCCAGGGTATATTCATGCACGATCACATTTACAAAGGAGAGTGTAGGGGGATCCAACACCCCCATGATGACACACTTGTGGTCGTCATGACCATCACCAACCACAAGGTACACAGATATTGGTTGACATAGGTAGCTTGACAGATATTCTATTCTTGGCCACTTTCGACAAGATCGGGGTAGGGAGATTGAGACTGTGACATGTGCAGACCCCTTTACTTGACTTCACAAGAGAGAGGGTAACCTCAAAAGAAGCATCCTTCTACCTGTGACAGTGGTAGAAGGCTCCAACCAGGTCACCACCATAGTAGATTTTCTCACGGTGGATTGCCCCTTAGTGTATAACGTAATTCTGGGCAAACCATTCTTAAATGCCATGTGGGTCGTAGTCGCCATGAAGTTCCCGACCAAGCATGGAATTGGTAGAGTCTGGAGAGATCAACACGAAGGCCCAACAGTGTTACTCAACAGCTCTTCGAAGTAGGGCACAAACTTTGAGCAGAAATAATAGATCTCATGAGAGAACACAACGATGTGTTCGCGTGGTCTCACTAGGACATGCCCAGTATAGACCCGAGAGTCATGGTCCATTGACTAAACGTAAACCCCGGCCACAAGCTTATTTGATAGAAAAGACAAGCTTTTGACACAAAAAGATATGTTGCAATCAATGAAGAGGTTGGCAAGCTTCTTCAAGCCAACTTCATCGAGGAAGTACACTACCTCGACTGGTTGGCTAATGTGGTGTTGGTGAAAAATTCTAGTGAGAAATGGTGAGTCTGTGTGAACTACATCGACCTAAATAAGGCATTCCCAAAAGATAGTTTTCCACTACCGAGGATCGACCAGTTAGTGGATGCTACTGCTGGGTACGCACTCCTCAGTTTTATGTACGCGTACTCAAGGTACAACCAAATCAGCATGTACGAGCATAACAAGTAGAAGATTGCCTTCATCACGGAGAGAGGGTTGTATTGTGAAAGGGGCGAGCTTAAGAAGTCCTAGAGGGGGGTGAATAAGACTATACCAAATAAAAATTAAAGTGTTGAAATAATAAATAAATTAGAAAACTCAATCACACTAATATTGAAATTTTGATTTAAACTAGTTCGTAGGATAACCTTCACCCAAAAAAAAAGTTTAGGTAGGACAACCTTATTTCACAAACGATTGTAAGAATCAAGATCTCAAACCAAGCAAGAGAAAACAAAGCCATCTATTACAAACATTCACCACTTTTGCATAAATAAAATTATAATAATTCTCTAGAAATGTAAAAAGTAAACATTCACTGCAACACCAAGAGTTATAGTGGTTCGGTGTGTACAAAAATTGTTCTCAAATAGCCACACCTACTCCACTCCCAATAATCACTATCCACGTGATATTGGCTTTCACTATAAACAAAGTCTTCACAGGGTTACCTTAAAACCTAATACAGTTATGATTTTAAAGGGCTATTACAAATAAAAACCCCTCACTGAGATTTTATGGCTATCTCAGAAAAACCAACAAATGAGATTTTCTGGCTATCTCAATAAAACTAAAATATAAAAGTTAAAATATACTTATCTTCCACCTCGAAGACATATCTGTTAATGTAGCCTATAGAACCGTTTCTCTTGTAATAGATTGTTCAATGTCTAATCATATAAACAAGGGTTCTAGGTTCTAAATTGATTTTAAATAAACTCAAACCAATGGCTACTTGTTTGAATTCCTCAAGATCTCAAAGAAGAGTATCTACTCTTTTTATAGAATGAGATTCATAAAATAGGAGATCAAGGAATCAAAATAAAAAGCTATTAAAGAAATATTAAAAAATATCATACAATAGCTTAACAATAATGGGGGCCTCTCTCTCTCTCTTGATGAAGGCTTTTGTCAACTTGAATTGGTAATTTCAGATTGAGCGGACGCTTTTATTTATAGGCAGAAAAGTTGTTGCTTCGACTCGTCTAAGAACTAACAAATTTTTAAATTTTGAGCGCGATCAGATAAAATAGAACTTCGACTAGACGAAGGACCTGCTTGACTAGTCGACAGCCCTGTTCGACTGGTCGAGTATGGGCTTCGACTGGTCAAGGGTGTCAAAATTCAGTTGTTAGACTTCGAGTCAAGCAACCCTCAACTAGTCGAAGACTTCTCTTCGACTGGTCGAATAAGTAACAGAAAAATCCGTTTATCTGAGTTTAAATTAAGACTAGTTGAAGATTTCTTAGACTGGTTGAACCACAGCTTAGACTAGTCGAACCTTAGCCTAGACTAGTCAAATTTTGGCCTAACATATGTATAAAAACTTATTTAAGTTTATGTTTTGAAAGAACCTAAGCCTAAGGTCTTTCTAAGGTTTATTATACCTGATATGACCGAACTTTGAAGTAGCTTGAACTTCATGGAACTTGTTCTTCTACTTGAATCTTCAATAGAGCCTGAAGTTAAAGATGGAGCTTAATCTTCTACTAGAACTTTAGTAGAACTTGAACTTAGTCATCTTAAACTTAGTAGAACTTGAACTTTTCATCTTGATCCACATTAGATGGACCACTTCATAAGCTACTTTCTCTAAACAAAATTTGAGAAATAAAGGTGTGTTTTATACAACATAGCACTTACATATTGCTACCGAGTCATGCCCTTTGAGTTGAAGAACGTCGGAGAAACATATCATAGACTGGTAAACAAGATGTTCGCCAAGAAGATCAGGAAAACCATAAAAGCCTATGTTGATGACATGCTCGTCAAGAGCTCCATGACCGAAGACCACGTGGAAAACCTAAGAGAGTTGTTCATTATCCTGAGGAGATATCAGATAAAACTTAACCTGAGCAAATGCACCTTTGGCATCAGCTCGGGCAAGTTTCCTATGTTTCATGGTCCACCAAAGAGGGATCGAGGCAAATCCCTACAAAATCCAGGCTCTCATAGAAATGAGCTCGCCCAGCTTGACGAAAGAGATCCAACGCCTCACAGGCATAGTGGTGACACTGAATAAATTTTTATCCAGGGCCACAGACAATGCTTACCCATCTTTAAGCAGTTGAAGGGGAGTAAGAAGCTGACTTGGATAGAGGAATGTGAGCAGGCGTTCCAATAGATCTGTAACATCCCGAAAATCGGGGGGTCGAGTAAAAACTCCACTCCCGAGTTCCAGAACATCATTTATGCAACATGAATGTGTATGATTAAATGTTGTCTATGTTAATGCATTAAACATGAGTGGGATTAATCCAAAACATCATATCATACTCTAGAGACCGTTAAATTAGCAAGCGGAAGACTGTGATACTATGTATAACATATATAAACTGTTGTATGTCTCCAGAGTGTGAACATGTTACCGGGTTATATACATACCTGTATACTCCAAAAGTAACTAAGAAGAATATACATGAGTGCTCTAAAAATATAAAATGACAAGTGTCAAGGCATCAAATCAACCTCCCTGTAATCCCGTCAATCAGAACACGCATAGAGGAGAGATCCTCCTCATCATCATCAAGTCCAGCTCCGCCTCGCAGACCGTGCCATCATCTGCAATCACAATAGGGACTGGTGGGTATCCGAAAACACCGTCCCGTAATATGGGAGTGAGTGATCAATCCAGTGGGATAAGAGAGCAGAGATTAGCATGTTATCAAATCAATCATGCGATAATAGTAAAGCAGTAAATCAAACAATCCTAATACTGTTGTTAATACAATATGACATGACATGATGGATGCCCTCACCAACGTTCTCCCTCATACGGCACCATCTTACGCCCGCGGCATGCTTGCATCCCGCTCAGTGCTCCACATCTTCCATGCACATGCAATGTGATGGTGATATGATTGCCGAGTTATTATTAGTCCATTCAAACAGCAGGATTGGGAAACTAAGGTACTTTCCTTATATCAATCCCAACACAGATCCTGTCTAGGGTCGTCACTCCTAGTAATCTCATACGATGTATATTTTGTAGGTCGCTGCAAGGGCTGCCAGGGCTGTTGCTCACACTCGTTGCACCGCTCCCCCATCACCTTATCAATACAGGCCTACTGTACTCTCACTGCTACGGAAGGGTCGTCGCCTCCCGTAGACTCAGAATACGCTCGCGGTCACTACAAAGGGCTGCCAGGGCTGTTGTTCGCACTCGTTGCACCGCTCCCCCATCACCTTATCAATGTAGGCCAACAGTAAGAATGTAGTGTCCCATACCACCATAATCTGCTCACGAGTCATAGGTGCTCACTGGTCACTACGGAGAGGTTTGTGGCCCCAGCGTAGGCTGACAGCTCGACCACGGTGTCCCATACCACCATGCCCGGCTCATGAGTCTTCGTGGATCAAGGTGTCATGGTTGACAGGGTTTACAATGGTAAGTTCAGTACCCTAGGTTCAAGCAGTTATGACTTATACAAGGTGAACATACAATGGCCAGTCGGGTTACTTGACGGGCTTGATTAGCACGAGCGCATTTCAAGTTGAACGACATGAAGTGCGTAAAACACCTCGTGTGGCCTAACCACTGCCGCTAACTCTAAAACACGGCTCGCGTTCATCGACACGTCGTTCGTGATAAAGATAAGCCAACCACGAAGTTACTCAGTTACCGACTGCCTGGACTAAGTATAGTCCCAAACAATCATGAATCCACATCAGCAATCGTGTAAGAGTAATGAAAATGAAATACAACCATGTGAGCATGTTAACACATGTTATAACATACAATCTTAAGTAAATCTTCCAATGCAAGCATTTCATACATATAATGAAATCATGCATATATCTAACATGTAGGAAACCATTTACATCAGCATATTAATTGAGAAATCAATCTCAAACTAATTCATAACACCATATAATTCAATACATACTAATACAAGCATTTATACAAACACTTACACTACACACTTAAGTCTACATATAGTATGTCGACTCAAAGTACGTATTTAGGCGAATCTCTTCACCAAACTAATTATGCACGTATTCCTAACATTCTAATGCGACAAGAAGCCATGTTAATCACATCAGCAAATTATGGATGAAAATAGTATTTCCTACAAATGACTAAAATGCCTTAAATCTCATATTCTTCGTCTGCTTACGAAACAGGAAACGGACAGCATGTTGTACATGTCAAACGGCGTTGCCGTCGATAATCTACTATTAAACGATATTGAAAGCGTTGAAAACAGTCAATCAAAACGTCTAGAATCCGCACCTTTTCTCTTATAGGTGTGTGAATTCGAACGGAGCGTATACGCTTCGTCTACCGCGAATAGGAAACCTAATACACAAGATCTATCAGCTACTTCGCTATGAAACCAAAGGAACCTCAAATTAGCAACTATTAGGGATGTTTTCTTACCTAGAAAAGTGGAGAAATTACCGAAAAAGTGATTGGAGCGTGTTGCTTAATCACGTGTAGCAGGTGGCACGACAGCAGAAAATTCTCTCCTACTCTCTCTCACAATCTCTCACCTTTTCTCTCTCTCAATCTAGGGTTTTTCTCAAATTCGGATGGGAGAGAGGAATGAGGGTTTCAACCCCTTTTATAAGCCCAAATGTGCCCAAAATAGGCTCGGGAACAATATATACTTGAGGTATATCCAAATCGGGAATGTTTCGGTCCAAAAGGATATTTCTGGTGGTCCCCTGGCCGAACGCGATCGGACTTAAGTTCGTACTTGTCGGATGTCGCTCATATCCCGTTTTCAGTCCATCAGTCTTCATAGATCGCCCGTGGCGGTCCAGTTTCAATTTAGCGGTCACCGCACGTAGATCAAGTTACAAGTCTCATGATATGAAATAAAAAATTTTCCTGATCCGAGGGTGTAATTTGGCTGAATTCTGACGGTCAGAACGCTTAATACTGACGCATCAAGTCGTGTGCCAGATTTGAATTTCAAATTCCAAATCTAACCCTATTCTCACTCTCTTCTGTCCAGGCTCAATGAAATAGCCCGTGAATGTCGGTTGGACTTGATTTTCGAAATAATTGTCAGGTCCAGCTAGGCGGTTATAACGGTCTAAGATTGTAGGTATCGGACTTTCGACGCGCGGTCTAGATCCAATACAAAGTTTCAAAGAGGTCCAGAGAATAAACCAGTTTAGAGTTTGATCCGAGGTTTTAGAGTATCATAGCACCATGGATTCTACAAGTTTTGGATCTTGTAGAACGTATTTAAAGTGATCAGGGACTATTTCCCAGCTACTCTAGCGTTGCGCTAGCTAACTTATGCTTAGTTTCTAAAGGAATTAATCCTAAGTGGTTTCTTTGGCTATGGAATTGGGTTTTGAGCGGTTACGAAGGTGTTTTGGTTGAACCACTGCCTAAGGACGTCTAATCCCAGGTTGGCCAAAATCCGGAGCGTTACAATCTACCCCCCTTAAAACACAATTTCGTCCCCGAAATTGGCGAAGGGTAAGGAGTACTTTTTCTAAGGAAGGTTCAAATCCTATTTAATAACATCACCTTACGTATATCCAAATTCAAATGTTTCGATCCTGGGCCAGTGGGGAAGAGGCCAATCACACTTCCGCTGCGCCACTCTGATCGAACGTTAGCGTTGACTAACCTAACTGGATTGGACTCAATACGTTCTACCCCCCTTAAAACTTGGTTCTACTTAAAGTGTAAGAATCTATGCATCGATCCGTATATCGGAACGAGGTGCAACTTAGGGGCTATCCTTGACATGAATTAGGAAACAACCCCTCAGTACAGTAGGTTTCCTTTGCTAATGATGCGTTCTATGACATTGGTATCTATGGCGATAAAGATGAGCCTAATCTCTGTTGTGGTTGAGTACAGGGGCAGGTATGAGTTGGTGGCAAGAGGTCAAATTCTCTACTGGTTTTAAGTCCTCACCATTTCTCAAAGGCAATGTGATCACGTTTGTTTATAGGTGGTTGGGCCATCACAGAAGAAAGGTTGTGTAGTAGGTCTGAGCCGGATACATAGGCTTCCTGTCTAGCTAGGACAGAAGATTTATTGTATCAAGTCTTAATCCGAGTCGATGCCGATCTTCTGCTTGATCAGAGCATTGGATTTATTGGTAACCACTAGGATTAAGAAGTCGATTCAAACCACGAATACATCGCTTACATGCAGTTCCTTTACTCTGCGTTCCCGAATGCAACAAGCCCTTAGGGAAGGCAATTTTAAGGGGTGTGTTGGTTTATTCTAAGTTCGACCTGAGGGATTTATAAGTCTTCCCTGAGAGTGAATGGTTCTAAGTTACATAAGCTTTCTAAGAGTTATTAAAGGAGTCTATGGATGTTATGAGGATCTATCCAAGGAAGGGAGTCCCATTCCAAGTAAATCTAACCTACTATTCCTTAGCATGTACAGGCTTTACACTACTTAAGGTAACTAGTAGCTATAATCTAAAGCCTAAGATTATACAGTAAATGGCTTTCTTATATAGTCAGATCCTTCAAATCTAGGAGTGCTAACACTAGGTCCAAAACGCCAAGGGCCTATGTGGCCAGTAGTGTTTAGTTGTATTAAATGGAACGGCATTCCTAGTCCCATGACGGGATTGGAAGTGGCATACTTGGTAGGAGGGTGGGGTGGGATAAAAACTAATTTTGTAAGCTTAATCCCAAGATTTACAATATGGCTGTGGAAACCATAGGATACACCCAAACTAGGGACAATACCTTACAGCAAACAAAACGGCATGCATTCCGTTCAATAAAATTTACTACAATACATGGAATAAAGTTCCACATGGATTATGACAGGAACACATTCGGCTATGCTAAGGCCAAACCACTAACACAAACACATCTTCTACCTCTGACTTCACTAAACCTAACAACAACAAAACATAAAAATCCTTAAAACAGTAATCAAACAAGCGAAGAACGTGGAGGAATGGGATGGGTAAGCAGGTTTCCATGAGTCTGAGGATCAAATAAAAGGGACATGAGAGAGAGGATGATGGAAAGGGAAAAAAAGAGCTAAAACAGCCTTAACAATAGCCATGAAAAGCAGAAGAAATGCAGAGAAATGGTTGTTCAAATGGACAGAATGAAATCTAGGCCCTGTAGAGGGATGCATCAAGCTCCCAAAGGCTAGATTTTTAAAAAGAAAAGAGAAGGAAAAAGGAGAATGGAGCTCACCCGACTTTCAGCCTCCAATGAAGGATGTGAGAGCTCCAAACGACGAGAATGAAGAGGAAAGGGAGTACCAATGGTTGTGGATGATAGAGTAGCATCGGTTGAGATAGAGAATGGGATCGAGGGTGATTTGAAATGGATTTTGAAAGGGAGGACAGCAAAAAGGTGAGAAGGGAGGCCTTGGGGGTGTGTTTTGTGAAGGAGGTAGGGTTTTTGGGAGGTTATGAGGGATGACCCACATACCAAGGGGCCATACAACACCCCAAACAACACCGGCCCGAAGGGCGGCCAGAGTGGGGCCCACCGGTCGGCGATGCATCACCGAACCGACGATGGCATCACCGGCCATCTCACCTGTTGGCCGGTGGGACCACATGGGTTGGGTCCCCCCTGCCCTAGGGACCCCAAATATATATGCTCTCCACCTTAGTTCATTCTAGATTGGCCTAGGGAGGCTTAAACTTTCATTCAGAGCTTTCCAGGGCTAATCTGTAAACCTGAATGCATTTCTCCATCATGTAACATATTATTTTGGGGTAGAAGGAGCTAATACATCCATCTAGCCCATTATTTTCTAAATATCACAAACTTAGAATGACCTAATGGCCATTTTTCATGAAATTTTACTATTCACTGTAAAATTTTATCGAAGTATGATTTTATATCATTTTCACATTAGGATCAATGCCTAACATGAAAATAATAATAATAAATTTAAGAATGGAGTGGTGAGAGAAAGAATTTTGAAGAATTTAGGTAAAACGGGATTTTTAACCCCTAGCGATTGAATGTAAGGGTTGTGGTTGTCCCATAGCCCAAGGATTCACATTTATAAGTTTAGAATCATTCAAATAACGTCTCAACCCACCTACCTACAACCTAGGAGCTACTCAGGTCGCTTCACGCGACCCTAGATGCGTTACGGACTCGATCGCGTGATCGATACGAATAGACTTCGCCTATTGACGACTCTGCGATCCTATAAGTGTTTCTAGACCTTTCTCGTACCCTCCTAAGTCAAAGGAAGCGACAGCGTACATCGCGTGACCATAATCCAGGCCCGATTTAATCCAAATCATGCTCTAATACCATCTGTAACATCCCGAAAATCGGAGGGTCGAGTAAAAACTCCACTCCCGAGTTTCAGAACATCATTTATGCAACATGAATGTGTATGATTGAATGTTGTCTGTGTTAATGCATTAAACATGAGTGGGATTAATCCAAAACATCATATCATACTCTAGAGACCGTTAAATTAGCAAGCGAAAGACTGTGATAGTATGTATAACATATATAAACTGTTATGTCTCCAGAGTGTGAACATGTTACCAGGTTATATATATACCTGTATACTCCAAAAGTAACTAAGAAGAATATACATGAGTGCTCTAAAAATATAAAATGACAAGTGTCAAGGCATCTAATCAACCTCCCTGTAATCCCGTCAATCAGAACACGCATAGATGAGAGATCCTCCTCATCATCATCAAGTCCAGCTCCACCTCGCAGGCCGCGCCATCATCTGCAATCACAATAGGGACTGGTGGGTGTTCGAAAATACCGTCCCGTAACGTGGGAGTGAGTGATCAACTCAGTGGGATAAGAGAGCAGAGATTAGCATGTTATCAAATCAATCATGCGATAATAGTAAAGTAGTAAATCAAATAATCCTAATACTGTTGTTAATGCAATATGATATGACATGATGGATGCCCTCACCGACGTTCTCCCTCATACGGTACCATCTTACGCCCGCGGCATGCTTGCATCCCGCTCAGTGCTCCACATCTTCCAGGCACATGCAATGTGATGGTGATATGATTGCCGAGTTATTATTAGTCCATTCAAACAGCAGGATTGGGAAACTAAGGTACTTCCCTTATATCAATCCCAACACAGATCCTGTCTAGGGTCGTCACTCCTAGTAATCTCATACGATGTATATTTTGTAGGTCGCTGCCAGGGCTGCCAGGGCTATTGCTCGCACTCGTTGCACCGCTCCCCCATCACCTTATCAATATAGGCCTACTATACTCTCACTGCTACGGAAGGGTCGTCGCCTCCCGTAGACTCAGAATACGCTCGCGGTCACTACAAAGGGCTGTTAGGACTGTTGCTCGCACTCATTGCACCGCTCCCCCATCACCTTATTAATGTAGGCCGACAGTAAGAATATAGTGTCCTATACCACCATAATCTGCTCACGAGTCATACGTGCTCACTGGTCACTACGGGGAGGTTTGTGGCCCCAGCGTAGGCCGACAGCTCGACCACGGTGTCCCATACCACCATGCCCGGCTCATGAGTCTTCGTGGATCAAGGTACCATGGTTGACAGGGTTTACAATGGTAAGTTCAGTACCCTAGGTTCAAGCAGTTATGACTCATACAAGGTGAACTTACAATGGTTAGTCGGGTTACTTGACGGGCTCGACTAGCACGAGTGCATCTCAAGTTGAACGACATTAAGTGCGTAAAACACCTCGTGTGGCCTAACCACTGCCCCCAACTCCAAAACACGGCTCGCGTTCATCGAGCGTCGTTCGTGACAAAGATAAGTCAACCATGAATTTACTCAGTTACCGACTGCCTGGACTAAGTATAGTCCCAAACAATCATGAATCCACATCAGTAATCGTGTAAGAGTAATGAAAATGAAATACAACCATGTGAGCATGTTAACACATGTTATAACATACAATCTTAAGTAAATCTTCCAACGCAAGCATTTCATACATATAATGAAATCATGCATATAGCTATCATGTAGGAAACCATTTACATCAGCATATTAATTGAGAAATCAATCTCAAACTAATTCATAACACCATATAATTCAATACATACTAATACAAGCATTTATACAAACACTTACACTACACACTTAAGTCTACATATAGTATGTCGACTCAAAGTGTACATTTAAGCGAATCTCTTCACCAAAATAATTATGCACGTATTCCTAATATTCTAATGCGACAAGAAGCCATGTTAATCACATCAGCAAATTATGGATGAAAACAGTATTTCCTACAAATGACTAAAATGCCCTAAATCTCATATTCTTCGTCTACTTACGAAACAGAAAATGGACAGTATGTTGTACATGTCAAATGGCATTGCCGTCAATAATCTACTATTAAACGACATTGAAAGTGTTGAAAACAGTCAATCAAAGTGTCTAGAATCCACACCTTTTCTCTTATAGGTGTGTGAATTCGAACGGAGCGTATACGCTTCGTCTACGGCGAATAGGGAACCTAATACACAAGATCTATCAGCTACTTCGCTATGAAACCAAGGGAACCTCAAATCAGCAACTATTAGGGATGTTTTCTTACCTAGAAAAGCAAAGAAATTATCGGCAAAGTGATTGGAGCGTGTTGCTTAATCACGTGTAGCAGGTGGCACGACAGCAGGAAAATTCTCTCCTACTCTCTCTCACAATCTCTCACCTTTTCTCTCTCTCAATCTAGGGTTTTTCTCAAATTCGGATGGGAGAGAGGAATGAGGGTTTCAACCCCTTTTATAAGCCCAAATGTGCCCAAAATAGGCTCGGGAACAATATATACTTGAGGTATATCCAAATCGGGGCTGTTTCGGTCCAAAAGGACATTTCTGGTGGTCCCCTGGCCGAACGTGATTGGACTTAAGTTCGTACTTGTCGGATGTCGCTCACATCCCGTTTTCAGTCCATCGGTCTTCGTAGATCGCCCATGGCGGTCCAGTTTCAGTTCAGCGGTCACCGCACGTAGATCAGATCTACAAGTCTCATGATATGAAATAGAAATTTTTCCTGATCCGAGGGTGTAATTTGGCTGAATTCTGACGGTCAGAACTCTTAATACTGACGCATCAAGTCGTGTGCCAGATTTAAATTTCAAATTCCAAATCTAACCCTATTCTCACTCTCTTCAGTCCAGGCTCAATGAAATAGCCTGTGAATGTCGGTTGGATTTGATTTTTGAAATGATTGTCAGGTCCAGCTAGGCGGTTATAACGGTCTAAGATTGTAGGTATCGGACTTTCGACGCGCGGTCTAGATCCAATACAAAGTTTCAAAGAGGTCCAGAGAACAAACCGGTTTAGAGTTTGATCCGAGGTTTTAGAGTATCATAGCACCATGGATTCTACAAGTTTTGGGTCTTGTAGAACGTATTTAAAGTGATCAGGGACTATTTCCCAGCTACTCTAGCGTTGCTCTAGCTAACTTATGCTTAGTTTCTAAAGGAATTAATCCTAAGTGGTTTCTTTGGCTATGGAATTGGGTTCTGAGCGGTTACGAAGGTGTTTTGATTGAACCACTGCCTAAGGACGTCTAATCCCAGGTTGGCCAAAATCCGGGGTGTTACAGATCAAAACTTATTTGGGTCCCCCCCTGCTCTCCAAACTTGTGCAAAGGGAAGAGTTACCATTCTACCTAGTTGTTTCTCCAATAGCAGTCAGCTAGGCCCTACTCAAGGAGGACCGAGGTACCCAGTGACCTATCTACTACATGAGCAGAGCTATGGTCGACCCCAAGATGCACTACCTAGAGATAGAGAAATTGGCCCTGGCCCTAATCACATCATCCCGATGACTCATGCCTTACTTTCAGGCCCATACCATTGTCGTCCCGACCAATCAGCACCTCCGCCGGGTGTTGCAAAAACCCGAGGCTTCAGGCTGACTTACCAAGTGAGCGATCGAGCTCAACAAATTTGATATCATGTATTGACCTCAGACAACCATTAAAGGGCGGACCGCCGCCGATTTTATCACAAAATTTACCTACCCTATGGACCTGTCACCCATGGAAGGGACCGAGCAGAGTGTAACACTACCAACATGGACCCTCTATGTAGACAGGTTCTTGAATGGACAGGGGAGTGGAGCGGGGCTGATCTTGATCTCATCGGACCGGGTCAAGATCAAGTGTGTGCTACAATTCGACTTTTGAGCTTCTAATAACGAGGTCAATATACGAAGCACTCCTGGCCGTTCTACGATTAGCTAAAGCAATGGAACCGAAAAACTTGAAAATCTACAATGACTTGCAATTAGTGGTCAACCAAGTGACCACTAAATACCAACCAAAGGCAAAAGGATGATCGCCTACCTGACCAGTAGAGCTAGGCATTTCTAACCCGATTTCGTGGATCCGACCAGATCCGTCCCGATTTTAACCGAACCGACGGCCTGGATCGGTGTGGTTCTGGTGAATAAGGAGATCTGACCGTTTATCGGATCGAGCTCGGATCAATGTCAATCTAAATCGGACTGATCCGAAATCCAATCCGATTGGATCTGATCCGGGCCATATATGGTGTGTATTTTATAGTTTCTAATAATTTTATTTTATATATGTATGAACATTGATGAACCAATTCTTAATAACATACTTTCTTTAGAGAAAATAAATAAATACACTATTATTCTAAAGAGCTAGGCATGGCTGAAATAAAAAGTACAAGTGAAAATGAAAAAAAGGGGAGTTGATAAGAACTTACATAGGTTTTAAGCTGGTATGCTGAAAATCATGATTCTTTTGCCATGAGAGTTACAGAGAGAGAGAAAGAGCTGCAGTTCGTTGCTTCTTGCTTAATATGCAAGGCAAACGGTTCAAATGTTCAAGTGAGCAGTCGACAAGAAGCAGATTGGCTGGTGTACCTCACACCAGCTATATAGCTGCTATATTGATGTCAGTAAGATCTGTGGGTCTGATATCCAAACTGTCCATCCATTTGGGGAGCTCGTTTTAAGGCTTGAGATAAAAAATAAGATAGATCTAACCATCAACTGGACCACACTACAAAAACTAGTGGGAGATTGAACGTATACCATTGAAACCCTTTTTAGGGTCACAGAAGTTTTGGATCAATATGAAATTTGTTTTTCCTCTTCATTCAGGTACTTGTGACCTTATGAAATTTGTTTTTTCTCTTCATTTAGGCACTTGTGACCTTATGAACAGATTGGATGTAAAATAAACGTTATGGTGGGCCCTACAAAATTTTTAACGGTGAAAATCATGATCTCCGCTGTTATTTATGGTGTGGTCCAGATGATCTTTGAATATGATTCATTTTTTGGATAATGCTCCAAAATGATCTCTAAAAATAGATGAACAGTGTAGATATAATAAATACATCACTGTGGGGCCCATGTAACTTTGATCTCCTTTGAATCGTTCGTACAACTAGGAGCTCAAGGAGCGTCAGTGCTCATCTTCGCATGACACATACCTAGAGCAGCTACATAGCTTGTGTTAGCTACAGACAATACTTGATGGGAATTATAAAGCTTCTTCAAGAAGCTATATAGTTAGTGTAAAGCTTCTTCAAGAAGCTATATAACTGGTGTGAGCTATAGACAGCAGTACGTTTTTATCCTACTAAGTAAACTTTGTTGGGCCCGTCTTGAATTTTTTTAGTTTATCCACACTGCCCATCAGTTTTTCCAGATCATTTTAGGGGTTGATACTAAATTTTAAGTATATCCAATAATCAAGTAGATCGCACCATAGGAAACAGTGAGAATAATGATTTCCACACCGTTGAAAAAAATGAACAATCCGAACCTTGCCCAATCTGATCCGACTCAGTATTCCTGTCTGAGTCGGACTCGGATTGGTTCAAGCCAGCAGGGGTTCGGGTCGGTTTGAGTTAGATGACCTGGACTCAGTCCCAGATCAGATCGAGTTCGGGTCAGGCCCTGCAAATTTCGAATCGAGTCGAGTTGGACCCAATCCGATCTGACTTGGTCCGATGCCCCAACTCTACTGACCAGGGCTTGTGAACTACTCAAAGAATTTGAAGAGTACAAAATAATATAAGTCTCAAGATCCAAGAACGTCAATGCAAACTCCTTGGTCAGGTTAGCCTTGACCATCGTCTCTGACCTTATAAGGACCATCCCAATTGAATTCTTACCTGAGCTGAGCATCAGTCAATCTAACCAAAAAGTGACCCTCCTGATCAGCCACGCACTAAGCTAGATGGACTCAATCGTATGCTACCTACAACAAGACGAGTTGCCCGAAGACAAACTAGAAGCTCAGAAAATCAGGTATTAATTTACTCGTTACAAGATACTGGGGGACATCTTATATAAAAAGGGGTTCTCACTACCCTACCTGAGGTGCTTACAACTAGATGAGGCCAAGTATGTCCTGAGAGAAATCCATGAGGGTGCATGTGAAAATCACTTGAGAGGGAGAACCTTGACACACAAAGCAGTTCGACAAGGATACTATTGGCCCACTATGCATGAGAACACTAAGCAGTTTATAAGAAAATGTGACAAGTGTCAGCTCTTTGCAGTGATGCGTGATAACCACCCGAGTGTTAACCCCGATGAGCAGGCCTTGGCCTTTCGTACAATGGGGAGTCGATATCATCGAGCTCCTACTGACCGACAATGGGAGACCAAGTTCACCTTCATCATCGTCGGCTACTTCATATAGTAGGCTGAGGTCAAGCCCTTAGCCCGAATCAATGAATAGAAAATGACCAACTTTGTTTAGAAGAAGATCATCTACAGATTTGGCATACCCCCACACCATTATTATCGATAATAGCAGGCAGTTCGACAACACCAGGTTCCGAAAGCTATGTAAAAAGCTTGACTCTAACAACTCCTTCTCCTCACCTCGACACCCAGAAGCCAACAACCAGGTGGAGGCGGTCAATAAAATCATAAAGAACCACCTTAAGACTAAGCTCGAAAGATTTAAAGGAGCATGAGCAGACAAACTGCCACATGTCTAATGGTCATATTGGACTATAGCATGAACAACTACCAGGGAAACACCCTTTTCACTAGCCTTCGATTCAGAGGTTGTAGTCTCAATAGAAATTGAAATTCCCTTAGGCAAAACCGAGCTATTCTGAACATATGAGAACGGCGAACATATGCTACTAAGTCTCGATCTGCTCGAGGAACTCAAAGACGGTGCGTAGATGAGAGTCACCACCTATTAGCAAATAGCGGCTTGGCATTACAACTCAAGAGTGAGGCAACAGAGATTCATAGTGGGAGACTTAGTGCTTCAAGAGGTCTCCCTATGTATGAAGAAGCCCATCTCGGGAGCCTTAGGTCCAAGCTAGGAAGGACCCTACAAAGTCATCGATATAGCCTAACTAGGGACTTATCAGTTAAAAGACTTAGAGGGATGAGCCCTGCCTCATCCTTAGAATGCAGAGCATTTAAAGATCTACTATCAGCACAGATTGATCAGATTAAGCTCTACCAACACCTAAGGCATGCCAGTTCGACAAAACACCTATCTTTTATAAATAAAAAATCACATTTTTCCTACATCAACGACCTACCATATATAAGTGACAAGCGCGGTAGCTAGAGAGCTTAGGAAATGGAAAAACCCAAGGAGAGGGAGAGGCCGAGAAGGCACCCTCCAGTTAAGTTTGTTACCCTAATAAGGTAACGAACTAAAGGTCATAACATAGACACGAAGTTCGACACCGACCTAAGTATTTGGGAGGAATATTCTTGAAGAGACTCTTAAAGGGTTTGATCCCTACTAACCTTCACCATCTCACTTCTGAGCTTGAGCAAGCTAAGCTCGGAAGTGGGGGGTAACAAGCATACACATAAGCAAAGGGCGAACACATTAAAAGTAAAGACAGATGAGGTAAGATTTTAAATAAGATTTTGTCATTAAAAGGAAATATGGTTACAAGTACAATTATAAAAAAATATATAAATTTTATTACATAACTAATACCCAAAGTAGACGACCTACGAGGGTGGAGGTCCCTCTTACTTGGGGACAACCTCATCAACGCCGCCTTCTTTGTTAGTAGCCGGCCAAGAGACGGCCTCGCTGATGATCTCATCTCAAGCGACCTGTTGATCGACAACATCCTCAGCGGCCAAGACTGCCTCTTTGTCCAACCATGACAGATCAAGCTCAGTGAACTGACACTAGACCTCCTCTCCGTAGTTCTAGAAGCCAGCGTTGAAGAGCTCCTCCGGCTTGGTGTTGTGGCCCTCGGAGACCTTGTAAGCCTCCACAGAAGCTGCCTCTCTCAACAGCACGCCAGCCTCCACATCGGCCGCCCTGGCCTCAACCTCCATCGACCTCGCCTCCACCTCGCAACCCTAGCCTCCACCTCAGCCAATCAGGCCCCCAACTCAGGAACCCATGCCTCCAACTTAGCGACTTTGGCCAATAGCTCAACCTTTTTGTGCCGCTATGCTGCTAGTCGAGAGGCATCAGCCTCGTGTTCCTTCGAGGACACCCTCAGGGCATCTCGAAGGGCCTCGACCTTAACATAAAGAGCCATCTAGGCTTCCTTGGCTACCAATAGCTCCGAGGCCTTCACCTCATGATCAGCCCGAGCAATGTCGAGCCTTCGGTCCTTCAGATTAAGCGAGAATTGGTGAACCGCAAGGACTCTTTGGGCCTCCTGCAAGAGAAAGAAATCAAGTTAGTAGAAGGATAGTAAAAAAATAATAATAAAGGCACTCGACTATCACACCACGACTAACCGACTCATCTTTATGTGTGACGAAGACATTGCCCCCAGGAGGTGGTCGGGACAGAGGGACAACATTGAATTGACCTCCTCCTCAAGCACGTAGCCCCGGCCTTAGTTCACCTGCATGGCTAGCTACCTGGGGATGAAGGAAGAGGAGGCCCCCCCATCGCAACGTCCTCGGGGGCTGAGCTCTGGTGTTCAGAGGCACCCTTATAACCCAGAACCTCCTTAACTAGGGCTCGCTTGGTGAGTGAAGAGGACACGTCAAGGTCCACCACAACACTTGGTCAATCATTCCTTGGAGGGGTGTGGGCGAGTGTAGCAGCTGTGTTGTCATTAGTCGCTACCTGACCCTTCATGGGAACAACAACAGCCTCAGCCTTTGCTCGAGTGGTTCGAGGAGTGGTCCTAGTGGCAGCCTTGGACACTAGCCGCTCAACCTCAGGGGCATTAGACCTGCCCAAAGGGGCACGAACAAGTGAAGGCCGAGCCGTAGTAGCTAGTGTTGTCTTCTTAATGGTAGCCTTTATCCACTTCATCTCAGCCACAACCGGCATCTTCCACTTCTTTAACTGTAGGAGACTAGACAGTTCTATAAAAAAAAAGGATAAGGATGCAACAACAAGAGTAATTGACCAAGTAGCAAAAAATTACGAGACTTACCAGTTGGAGCGAAGCTAAACTAAAAAAGAAGCATAGCGGTCACCAACTTCCTGTGGTCCAGCTAGTCAGCAGGTCGCTCCCTTATGATCCATATTTGATGTTGGTGGTAAACAAAGAGACTAGGATGTGATCAGAGAAATGTTGTAGAGAAGATCACGACATTAATAAAAAAAATTAGTAAAGTGAAGCAACTCAATGTGTTTCTGACCTGGCAAGGTGTAGGAGGTCGGAACCTGAGACTGCGAACCCTTTAGCTCCACCAATGGAGCTTCCCACTTGCCCGACATGAAGAACCACTAATCCTTCTAACCCTTATTAGAAGACAGGTTGTTGGTTATGATGGCCTAACCTTGCCTAGCTAGGAAGAGAAATAGTAGTAACCGTGGGAGCCCGGGCTGCTCTTGGTCTGGTTCAAGTGAAGGAGCCATTCCACTATGAGTTTGGATTTTTTGAATAACTGCCAGAGGATGCAATAGCCGAAGATGGCCTATAAAACATTCAGGTTTACCTACCCAGGTGCGACCTAAAGACGACATTGAAATAGCGGTGAAGACCGCTTGAGTTGAAGTAGGAATATACTAATATGTCCTAGAGGGGGGTGAATAGGACTTTTTAAAGTTTTATGATGTATTTAAAAATCCTATTGCACTAATCCTATCAGATATACAATTATCAGGATTACTCAAATGTAACTCTACTGGCTTCTAAGCCTTGTAAAGGATCCAATCACAAACTGTTTAAAAGATAAACAAGTTGCATACAAGATAGTGATGTATAAGACTGTGTGCATATATGGGTGTGATCTTAAACAATCAAATATAAAAGCATGTAAGGGATATCACACAATGAAAGACAATAACAAACTCAAACAAAGTCATTTTTATAGTGGTTCGACTACTTATCTACTCCACTCCCTGGTGTCGCACTCAACCCTTAAGTGTACCGAATTTCACTAAGGAGGTTTTCTAGGGTTCACCTCAAACCAAAGGTTTTAAATCAGGTTTACCTTCAACCTTTACACAGAGGTTTCTACTCGGTTCACCTCTAACCCTGGAGTTTTGCCTGTGCACTCCTAACCAGATGTTTATACCCACACAGAGCAAGGGTCCACACAATGCACCCAGATGTTTATGCTCTCCACAGAGCAAGGGTCCACACAATGCACCCACAGCATACACTCCCGCCGAAGGCCTCCTATGAGGACTTCAAAGTGTGAGCAACACTTAAGACCCAATCCTAGAAATGAATGATCACAAGTGTCCTCTGGACTCTAGGTACTTAAAAATAAGTTGATGAGTCCCATTTAGCACAGTGATGACGATCTCCTTCTTGTTTTTGAAGAGTCTTCAGCTCCCTTGATCCGCAACACAAAAGATATACCAATACTTGGCTTCGGGTTGGGTCAAGGTTAGGACGAAAATCCACTCTCTTAGAATTTTTCTATAAAGAAGATAGAGTGATTCCTGTCATCTATACATTCAAGGCATCCCAGCTTAATGATATGCTATTAAAATAGTTGTTGAAGGATCCTTGAATGCGGAAGCTCATTTTCCAATCCACTCTATTAAATGTCAATAAATGAGAGTGGATTGGAAGATGAACTCCCGTGAGAGAAAGGGCTTTGGATATATGATCTAAAGATAAAACACATAAAAGCACTCTCTTCTTTCTCTACCAGCAATATGGACAAGTCTTTCTTAATATAGGCAAAAGGTTCCAATGGATATAAACGGTCATATTTATGATAGAGTTCGATATCATCAAGAAGGGTCGATATCATCGAGCGTATACTCTCGATGGGATCGACTGTCCGCTCAACAACACAAACTCAAATGTCATACGCTTTTGAAACCTATTGCCAGCTGGTCGATGGGATCGATACTGGTGTCGATGTTATCAGATTTTGAACTCCGATTCTATCGATACTGGGATCGATCTATCGACATTTGAAAAAAAGAGAAACTAGTCAAAATATTTCAAGTTTTATAGGATATGATCGAGGGTCAACTGATGTCATCGGAATTTGAATATCGATGATATCGAGACCGTGTCGATGAGATCGATAAATCGTATAGATTTACTTATAAGCATGCTGGATAGTTTGTGTCCAGTCTCGATCCAATCAACCAGGACTCGATAGCATCGACATAAGAATATCGATTTCCTCGAGTGGCCCCCGATCAAAGTTAAAAAAATCCTAAAATATTTGCTGGAAGAAATGCGCGCCCACTATCGATATGATCGATTAACTTCCGATATGATCGATATTTGAATTCAGATTGAATCGGAACATTTATCGATATATCGAAGCTCATAATAGTTTTCTTTAGAAAAATAGGGGCGCTGAAAATCTGCTTGTCGATATTATCGAGTCACTTCCGATGGACTCGATATTTGAATATCGATGATATCGATAGGTGTATTGATATATCGATAAATTCGTCCAGATGAGTATGCGGTTGTTGGACACTTTTAGTCCTCTTATCGATAATATCGATTAAGTGTCAAGGACATCAACAGAGCAGGTTGATCATATCGAAAGGTGTATCGATATAATCGTTAGGGCAAGCAAACTTAGAGATTTTCTGCTGTTTGAAAAAGTTCACTTACCCAAAAACTTTTATGTGTTCTAAGTTGATTTTAAGGGTTTTAATCACCTGGTGTTTTGGGACATGGGAAGTGAGGCTATGATTTACCTATGACGAGCTTTCACACATCCGGTTGAGGCAGACGCTTGAATTGTTCTTCCTATTAACCTTTGTGGTTCGACTGACTCAACTCACACGATAATTGACAAACTAGGGTACTAGTAGGTGCACTTTCAATCTCTCCATTTGTCAATTACGTGATAAAATACCTAAAACACCCTAGAAAAATATCTAGACATATACATCCTAAATTGTGTGTACATGTGATTACACAATTTTACAAATTCTAAGACATTCTTGTACACAACCAGAATTTTCTCCCCCTTATTGTAAAATCTCCTTTCTTGGTGCAGTTGCTCCCCCTTACACTTGCAACATATAAGAGCACAAATATCCAATTTTCCACATAGGGTGTTTAACTTTTCTCTCCCTTTTTGTCAGTCATTGGCAAAGGCATAACTAGTGATAGTGACTGAAGATTGTAAGCATATGGGAGAACTACAAATAGATAGATGTATACAGATTTTCAACAGTGATAAGCATACATCAATTAAGGCAAGAAGTAAATAGATGAAGCAATCAGCACAGTCATTTCATAAGCAGGAAGATACAAGAAGCATAGAACCTTGCATATTAGAATGGTAACGAAATAAGAATTGAATTCAGACATATCATCAAAAAGTTTCATCATCCAGAAATATCTAACCTCAATATATATATATATATATATATATATATATATATATATATATATATATATATATATATATATATATATATATATATATATATATATATATATATATACTGCCCCAGATAGTAGTAGTATAATCATCAGACTGAGATATCAGACCCATGTAGGGATACTCAAAACAAATAAATAGAGATGGGTGCAAAATCAAGTGTTTATGACTAGACACACAACTCCACCAAAACTGTCTTCTTCTAACACATAGAAGGCCCGCCAGTCGTTAGTAGCTCAAGAATCTGCTGCACAGAATGTTGGAGAGCTTCCATCCTATTTTATATTCCTGATAGTCGTTGTTCGCAGTGTTGGAGCCGCTCATCAATTCCAGTGAGATTGTTTAAAAACTGGCGCTCAAGCACATGACGCTGACTATTCATGACAGAAGAAGGACTATATTCAGGAGTTCGATTGGATCCCCAGAGAGTTTCTTCATTAGGCATGGGACCACTATCTTCAACAGGTGGAGGGATCTTAATATCCGATGAGACAAAGACATATACTTGTTGCACTGCATCATGGTCGAACCATACTTTAGGATATACCTTATCAGTTATTTTCGGCAGACCTGCCCAGTGTGCAAGCTTGCAGATAAGAGACGAAAAAGGTAGAATTTCAAGATGGTCACTTTTGACTACTTTAATTAGCCGCTCTAGTATGAGAGTTGGTAGGCATACAGGAACCTCTTGATAGACATCATACAGGATATTGAGCACAAGGGGACTCAGGTATGTGTCATTGGCATTACATGGGTACACATTCATACTAAAAATACTTTGAAGGAGTCGAAACATGATTCCTAGATGTTTAACCGGAAGGATATTATCATCATTTCTAGGAATTGTCTTACCTTGGCACAGTGCTCGAGTAATTTCTCCCCATCTACCCAATGCGTTTAGATTTTTACTAGTGACAGGGATTTGTATCACCTCAATGTTTAGAACATGACCAAGGAATGTTGGAGTAATGTGCTTAGTGTGTTACATGAATTCCAGACGCATACATGGTGGGTAAACTTAGACAACATGACAACAGTTGAAGAACTGCTAAATCATTTCAAACTGATATAGGCCACCCATATTAAGCATATTCTTCCACCCAATAGTCTTCATCATGAGATCCACTCCATAAGTCTTGACAGCACTATTGAGAATAGTATGATCGACTATCGTGACTTATTCCCAATCCGATTAGTTTTGAGGTGGTCTAGTATTTTTCTCTTTCTTAATCTTGGAAGATTTTGCAGATGAGAGAGCCTTACCTTTTCCTTTAACCATCTTCCTTGCTTCATTTAGATGTTGAGATTTCATCAAGACTCTGTGCAGATCAACCAAAGAAACTGATCAGGGTAGCGAGATGGGACTAGCTATTGTAAAAATGAATTTTTCGATCAATCAGCCTTTTAATGGACGCCATTTGTTGATCATATCGATCATTGTTTTGATGTTATCAAGAAGTGGCCGATCAAGTCTATCGAGTCTGTCTCTGATGTCCTCCATGGTCATACGGCTTTTCACATTTTGAAGAGTCATCGATTGTATCGACCCTTGTTCGATGTAATCAGAAAGTCATGTCCATGGTGAGGAGTTTCTGGTTTTAAACTTTAGATAATTTTTTAAGCATACTCCTAGGATTTCTAAGAGATAATGATATAATATACAATCTTTGTAAGTACATAAGAGTATAAGCATTTGACTATTTAGATACAAAAGGAGGTCCAGAACCTTAGGTATTTCATTTAGAGCTCACCAAAATTACATCATTTCAGCAAATATCCAGATTTCGATGCAAAATCTGAACATGTTTCTTCATTCTTAATGCTCTTCTATATCATTCCTCACTTTTTCTCTAATAATGTAGCAGTGGTTGTTTGTGCAATGACCCTTAATTACTGATTTTCCTGATTAATCTAGGATATCGCATTCTTCTTTGTTGAACTTGACCATATGCCCATTCTCACAAATTTGAGAGATGTTTAACAGATTATGCTTCAATCCTTTTATACAGAAAGCATTCTCATTTGTAAGCAGATTAATTACTTTTATGATTCCCTGTCCAATTACTGTAGCAGTGGTTCCATCTTCGTATGTGACTAGCCCATTGTTTAGATTCTGATAATTTGACAGGAGGGATTTGTCACCTGTGACATGTCTTGAGCAATAACTATCTAGGTACCATCTAGCGTCATTGCCTGTTAATTAATCTGAGTGTATAACAAGGCAATTTTTCTTCTCTTTGATTGCCCATCTTGTGACAGGATTCTTTCTTGTGGAAGATTTGTTTGTCTTATCTGATTCAACCACTTGATTCACTGAGTCTTTCTTCCTGTCAGATAGTTTGAGTGGTGATGGTGTTATATATCTTTTTTTCAACACATCCTTTGAATCACCACTTGTCTGATAGGCCAAATTTTTACCTTTGTTGCAACTGGAAATATCAGATTTCTCATGTGTTTCATATCCAGTTCTTATTCTAGCTTTTTTGTAGCCCAAGCCATATTTATTGTTTCCAGATTTTCCCATACCTAAAAGTTTTCCTAGCCTCTCACTACTCTGGGAAAATTTACAGTTTAGTTGGGTTATTTTCCAGGATTCTTCTAATTCATTTTGAAGTGTGTAAGTTTTGTTCTGAAGAATCAAGTTTTCCTCATTTAATGCTTTGACTTGTTTCTTTAATTTTTCTAACTCAGATTTTAAGGAAATGTTGGTTCTTTCAAGTCTATCATTATCTAAGTGACATTGCTGCAAATCAGTAATTAGATGAGTATTAATATTTGAAGCTTTATCCAAATCTAACTGCAACAATTCCTTTTTATTCTCAGATATACCAAGTTGTTTAATCACTTTGATGTTATGGATATAGAGCTAATTATAAGCATCTTACAGTTTATCCTTTTCGACCTCTTCCTCTTCTCCAGACTCCTCGTTATCTGATGGACACAATTCAGTGACTTGCTATTTTTCCTTGCTTTCAGATTCCATAAGAATGAGTGCAGTTGTGGAGACCATAAGAATTTTCAATGATTTCTGATCTCCATCACTTCTTGAGTTACTATTTTCTGAATTTGATTCTTCTGTATCATGCCATGTGGCGGCCATTGCCTTGCCCTTAGTTTTCCTGTTTGGGCATTCAGTAGATAGGAGTCCATACTCCCGACAGGCGTAGCATTGTGGTTCTTTGGTTCTTTTTCCAAATTTTCCTACAGAAGGTTTGTCATCCACCTTTCTTCCTCTAGAGGGGCGGTCGCGATTCTATTGAAAGAATATTCTGAATCTTTGTGCCAGCAAAGCCACTTCCTCATCTTCATCTTCTTTTTCACTCTCACTGTCCTCATGCTTTATTTTTTAAAAAGTTTTTAGGACAGTGTTTTTGGATTTTTGAGATTGAGTGAAGTGTAGTTCAAAGGTTTGTAGTGAACCTACTAGTTCTTCTACTTTCATTTCATCAATATTTCTACACTCCTCAATTGTTGTTACTTTGATATTAAACCGTTCCGGTAGGGATCTTAAGATTTTTCTACGTATTTTAGGTATCAGAACTTTTTCTCCCAATCCACCCATGGAGTTACAAATAATATTTAATTTGGTGAAGAACTCTATAAATGTCTCATGCTCTTCCATCCTGAGATTTTCAAACTGTGAAGTCAGAAGTTGTAGTTTAGACCTCTTCACAGTGCTTGTGCCTTCATGGGTTGTTTCCAGTAGAACTCATGCTTTCTTGGATGTCTCGCACATACTTATCTGATTGAATATATCCTGAGACATGGCATAGTAGATGGCGTTCATTGCTTTTGCTTCAGGAGTTCGCTATTCCTTGTCGAACACCATCTACTTTTCTTTGGGTTTGGGCTTAGTGATGGTAGTTTCATCTTCAAGTACGATTTGTTCAGATGGTACCACATATCCCTTCTCAACTATATCCCAAACATCATGATCCAAAGATCTCAGGAAATAATGCATTCTAGCCTTCCAGTATGCATAATTTGAACTGTCAAATACTGGAGGTCTAGTGACTGATGAGCCCTCTCCTTTGGCCATATTTCTCAACTTCAGTCAAGATCACTCTCTAGGTGGTGAAGCCCTTAAAGAGAAACCCACTCTGATACTAATTGAAATAGCAGTGAAGACCGCTTGAGTTGAACTAGGAATATGCCAATATGTCCTAGAGGGGGTGAATAGGACTTTTTAAAGTTTTATGATGTATTTAAAAATCTTATTACACTAATCATATCAGATATACAATTATCAGGATTACTCAAATGTAACTCTACTGGCTTCCAAGCCTTGTAGAGGATCTAATTACAAACTGTTTGAAAGATAAACAAATTGCATACAAGATAGTGATGGATAAGACTGTGTGTGTATATGAGGTGTGATCTTAAACAATCAAATATAAAGCATGTAAGGATTATCACATAATGAAAGACAATAACAGACTCAAACACAGTCATTTTTATAGTGGTTCGACTACTTGTCTACTCCACTCCCGAGTGTCGCACTCAATCCTTGAGTGTACCAAATTTCACTAAGGAGGTTTCCCAGGGTTCCCCTCAAACCTAAGGTTTTAAATTAGGTTCACCTTCAACCTTTAAACAGAGGTTTCTACTCGATTCACCTCTAATCCTGGAGTTTTACCTGTACACTCCTAACCAGATGTTTATGCCCACACAGAGCAAGGGTCCACACAACGCACCTGGATGTTTATGCTCTCCATAAAGCAAGGGTCCACACAACGCATCCACAGCGTACACTCCCACCGGAGGCCTCCTATGAGGACTTTAAAGGGTGAGCAACACTTAAGACCCAATCCTAGAAAGGAATGATCATAAGTGTCCTTTGGACTCTAGGTACTTACAGATAAGTTGATAAGTATCATTTAGCATAGTGATGAAGATCTCTTTCTTGTTGTTGAAGAGTCTTCAGCTCCCTTGATCCGCAACACAAAAGATATACCAGTACTTGGCTTCGGGTTGGGTCAAGGTTAGGACGAAAATCCACTCTCTTAGAATTTTCTTATAAAGAAGATAAGAGTGATTCCCATCATCTATTCATTCAAGGCATCCCAGCTTAATGATATGCTATTAAAATAGTTGTTGAAGGATCCTTGAATACGAAAGTTCATTTTCCAATCCATTCTATTGAATGTCAATGAATGAGAGTTGATTGGAAGATGAACTCCCGTGAGAGAAAGGGCTTTGGGTATATGATCTAGAGGTAAAACACATAAAAGCACTCTCTTCTTTCTCTACCAGCAATATGGACAAGTCTCTCTTTATATAGGTAAAAGGTTCCAACGGATATAAAATGGTCATATTTATGACAGAGTTCGATATCATCGAGAAGGGTCAATATCATCGAGCGTATACTCTCGATGGGATCGACTGTCCGCTCGACAACACAAACTCAAATGTCATACGCTTTTAAAACCTATTGTCAGCTGGTCGATGGGATCGATACTGGTGTCGATGTTATCGGATTTTGAACTCCGATTCTATCGATACTGGGATCGATCTATCGACATTTGAAAAAAAGACACTAGTCGAAATATTTTAGGTTTTATAGGATATGATCGAGGGTCAATTGATGTCATCGAAATTTAAATATTGATGATATCGAGACCATGTCGATGGGATCGATAAATCATATAGATTTACCTATAAGCATGCTGGACAGTTTGTGTCCAGTCTCGATCCAATCAACCAGTACTCGATAGCATCGACATAAGAATATCGATTTCCTCGAGTGGCCCCCGATCAAAGTTAACAACATCCTAAAATATTTGCTGGAAGAAATGCGCGCCCACTGTTGATATGATTAATTGACTTTCGATATGATCGATATTTGAATTCAGATTGAATCAGAACAATCATCGATATATCGAAGCTCATAGTAGTTTTCTTTAGAAAAACAGGGGCGCCAGAAATCTGCTTGTCGATACTATCGAGTCACTTCCGATGGACTCGATGTTTGAATATCGATGATATCGAGAGGTGTATCGATATATCGATAAATCCGTCTAGATGACTATGCGGTTGCTGGACACTTTTAGTCCTCTTATCGATAATATCGATCACGTGTTGCGGACATCGACAAAGCAGGTCGATCATATCGAAAGGTGTATCGATACAATCGTCAGGGCAAGCAAACTTAGAGATTTTCTACTGTTTGAAAAAGTTTACTTACCCAAAAATCTTCATGTGTTCTAAGTTGATTTTAAGGGTTTTAATCACCTGGTGTTTTGGGACATGGGATGTGAGGTTATGATTTACCTATGATGAGCTTTCACACATCCGGTTGAGGCAGACGCTTGAATTGTTCTTCCTGTTAGGCTCTATAGTTCGACTGACTCACCTCTCACGGTAATTGACAAACCAGGGCACTAGTAGGTGCACTTTCAGACATAACACCTCTCTTACTATGGGGTGGAGAGGCAGACGAAGGCCACGAGGAAAAATGTGGAGTACAAGGCGATCCCTTGGGAGGTCAGCTAGGAACTTCCCCATCTCGGGGGAGATGAAGTCCCACTGACTTGGGAATAAAAAAATTAACCTGAAGGAATGCAAGTCGACAACACTCAACCTCAACAAGGAGTTGGCAGTGAGAACTAGGTCACCAAAGGACTGGGAGGCCGCCTTGACTGGAAATGCCACACTTGTGGCAGAAAGAGGTCTTCGGTGACCGGACTCGATAGAGGGGGAGTAGGCCTCAAGGGACCAGACTCGAAGGACTCATCAATGGATAGGGACCTGGAATCAAACATCACATCCACCGACTCCTCTTGGAAGTGGTAAAAAATCATAGTTGCCCTAGAAGACATTAGGGAGAGAGAGGAGGAGAAAAAGAAAAGAAGAAAGGAGAAAGGAAAAAAGAGGTCTGACACACCAGAAAAATGTTCGGGCATAAACTTCTAAGAACTGTTTGGTTGAGGTGAGATTGGATGCAGGTCGATAGAGCTCAAACTTCTCAATGCAAACAAATTAAAGGAAAAAGGGGGTCGAGGTAATAATAGAACTCCCCTAATAATGCATTTACTCTTGTACAATGCCACGTGTTAGCACGAGAGCTCAAGGTGACACTTTGACCAATATGCCCCTCCATGTGGCAACAAGGGATTCACCCAAGCAATATTATGATAGTTGTAGGCCTGTGATATGTCCAGAATCTAAACGACGATCTTCCATTAATGCACATGCCCTTGTATCATGCGTCATTAATCATGCCCTTTTTACTTCTGCATCGGGCACCGACCTTTTAGCTCTTACCTCTACAAGTAAACGACAAATTTAAGCTCAAGTTAAATTTTGAAAAAGATCAAGTTGGTCAAAATTTGAATTTGAATTCTCATACTTTTAGATTAGCTTGAGATCTATTTTCCTGAGCTCGTACAAGTTCGGAAGTGGGGGGGGGGGGGGGGGGGGTTAATTATTGTGGGCATAACTAAACTAGTCCATCACATGGAAAGAATGAGCAAATATGAGAGAAGTGCCTCAAAGCTGAGGTAACGAAAGGTCCGGGATAAGTTTTTGGCTCGAGCTGTTAGAGCATAGGGCTCGAAGATAAAACAAGTAACTCTCCCTACGAAGAGGTGAGCCCCCGAATTGAGTCGTCCAAAGATATAGCTCAGTAGGGGAAGAGTCATCTCACCAGGAACATCTACAAACATGGGAAAAGGAGCCGAAAGATAAGAACTCAGGCCTTGAGCTCCCAACACCCCGAGTTATCTAGGTCAGCCACTATCAGAGATGAGAAATGAGAAATCTAGAGGGAATCTTGCCCCGGATCCAGGAAAGAAGATTCGGGTCAATATTGACCGAAGATCACGCTGACCGAGGTGGGATTGGTGACATTTTTTGGAGTAGTTTTTCATCTAAATAGGGACTCCCCAACTATCCCGTGGATCCCATAAAGATAAGACGCTTTTAGAAATGCCCAAGAACCCTATAAGTATAACTACCCTAAACGAGAGGAGATAAGCTCAAAAAACCCAAACTCGAACCTTTGATCCTAATCTGCTAGTCTAATTTAGGCATAGGAGGGTCCACAATCATTCTCAACACCCCCGCTATCCACATCTTCCTTATTATTTGCAGGTATATTGGAGTGTATACCTCCCCAAACAGTTGCATCTATTGGCCCTAAAATCCAGAGACAACAATACATACATATGCAGAGAGAGTAATACTCACCTTAAAATAGGGTTATACATCAAGCCGAGTCGAGTCAAGGTGGGCCAACCTTGGCCTGACTCTTCCATGCTCTCCTTGAGCTCAAGCTTACCATTGGAGCTTGGCTTGTTTGCCAAACCTTTCGAGGTGATCGACCTAGTGGATCAAGTCGAGGAGAGCTTACCTTGAGTCAAGTCGAGCCTGCTCACACCTCAATTTATTATATTTTTTCTACATAATATAAATTAAAAGTCAACAAAATTAAGTCCAAAAAGTCCCAAATGCCACAACATCAAGTCCAAAAAAAAGTCCCACATATATTATCTAGATGCCATAACATCGAGTTCCAAAAGTAAAAATATATTACAAAATACAAACTATTAAATAGAACTTTAAAAGTATACATTCTTTCATGCAATTTTAGATGCATGCAACATTCTCATCTTGACTTCTATTGTGGGTAAAATGGATTGGCTAAGGAAGAGAGGTCAGCTAAGACCTCTGTGCTCGTCACAACATCAGTCAGCACCAGTTACAACAAGGAGCCCCTCAACAGCCAGAGAGCAGCAATTCATTGTCGAGGAAATAACCTACTCCTCAAGCTCGGCCATCAGGAGATGAAGTATCTACACTCTCATTAGTGTTGAGCCCTTCCATGGTTCCATCCATTTCCGAGCTGTTTTGGAACATCTCTTGGTGAGGGCCCCCCGAGGCATAATCTTGCATGAGACAAAAATTTAAGCCACTACACTCAGGGAAACCCTGTCCCATGTGGTAAGATAAAGAGTATGGTCATCCTTGATCCTACCTACATTCCATTAAGGAAAGGAACTCAGTCTTAGTGCTAGACACGAATCCTAAGGGTAGGTCGGTAGGTCGACATTTTGCTCGATACTAAGGGAAAACTCAATCACGACTCACTAGAGAATCCAGGTCAGTAAACTACTCTTCGGAACGTTCGTCACCTCAAAATTTCCACCTCAACCTCTTACTATGTGCTTCTAATGGTTCTGACTATCCAAATATGCTCGAATATACCTACCTAAGATTCAGCCAAGGATCTCGAGAAACAATTGCAACACGCGTCTGCTCGTGATCTTAGCCAAAGATCTTGGGAGATATTCCCAATATGCTTGGGATACGATTCCCTCTAATACACATTTACTAAGTAGTGAGATCACGATTTACTCCACCCCCTCTTTCAACTATAAATAGAAGCATCTCTAATGGTGAAAGGTACATACAACTCTACACTCAAAACCTTATGCTTTACTAAACCCAGATTCCCTATCTGACTTAGGCATCGGAGGGTCCCCTGCTTTAGTTAGGGTCTCCTTTGTCTCTTTTATGTGCAGGAACTCGAAGGTTGAAGAAGGGTTAACCAGATTTCTACATCAACAACTTTCATTCTCGTCCTCATCCTCCTCAACATCGAAACTGCTACTGTGCCCAAACTGGATGTAACCAATCTTGTGTACATATCAGTGTTTCAACTATTTTCGAGGCAAGTGAGCTTCAATACTTGCTCACAACCCAACTCCTCGTGCCAAAAGTTGATTCTGATGCCACGGTCGAAATTGGAATGACAATATCTCATGCTATCACCAAAAATCTAGGGTATTCACAAAATCTCAACTTTCACTACTGTAAAACATAAAAATCCACTTCTTATAACCTTATGACTGACTCATTTAAATACTTCTCCACTTCTGATTTAGTTTTCTACATCTTTGTTTCTTCTTCATCTAAGAAAGACATAAAATCATGAAGTCACTTTCCTCCTGTAGAAGTAATACACATAGATTGAGTAACTACTGTACTGGATGTTGTGACTAAAGAACTAACATATGAAGTGAACAAGTCTTTAACTGTAGCATGAATAATGGAAGTCTCTGCTGAAAATCTTTCAAAATTAAAATAAAATGACATGAAAATGTACATAACCATTTTCATCTTGTACTGTGGATTCATAACAACTGCAATAGCCATTAACAAATGGCAGTTAGCCCAATACTTATTGAATTTTGTTGATGTAAAAATCTAGTTGATCCTGCCTCACCTCCTGTTAGTCGAAGTACTTGCAATTTATTTAAAAATAAGAGAAGACATTGGGGGCATCGTGTCAGGCCTGAGTCCTAGTACCATTCCATTCCTTAGGATCCCGCGATCCTCTCTGTCAAATTCTGGCAACCTACGACCCATAGATAGCATTTGCGAGCGACCTTGATTTGCATCCTGTGAACCTAAGTCGACTTAAACCGAGACCTATGCCATTGTGACCACATCGTCGCCACGGTTGCAACGCCACGTCTCATGCGTCAATCTGACGTTTAGATTATAAGATGTGGCCCACGTATCATCATGGCCATGAACTGCACGTTGTGGGGCCATTCCAGTTAGTGCATTTCCCTAGAACAGTCATGATGATGACATCACCACCCATGCCTCTTACATGTAATCATTTCAAGCATGCTCTTTCTCTTCCCCATGCTTATTAGGCCATCATGCTAGGCATGCTTCTCTTTACCCCATGTGCAATGATTGCTATCCTAGCTAGCTAACCCTCTCTCACTCTTATCTCTCTCTCCCTCTCTCTTTCCTTTTCATTCTCCCCTTGCTAGAGAGAGCTTGGACATCCCAAGAAACCTCCATGTCCAACCACTTCAAGCTTTAGTTCCCCCAAATCCAACCCTTAAGAACCTATCTCAATTATTAAAAGCTTTCTCTTGGAGCTCTAGAACCTAAAGGTGGAAGGAGGAAGAAATTTGAGGTGAGTACCATGTCTAGGAGTAGATCTTTCATTTTCTTCCTTGGATCTTATTTTTTCTTGCATGGGGGCATGTAGGACCCACCAATCAATGGTGGAGATCCTACTTGACCCCTTAGGTGTGGCCAATGGCCCACCCTTGTTGCATGTATGAGCCATGATGGGGGCCATTCTCCATGGACCCCATCATGATGTTTCATTTAAATCCATGGCTTTGATGGGTCATATAGACCTTGATTTCATGATGGGGATAGCATCCTCACCTCAGATTTTTAGATGAAGGGCCCATGCATGCATGAGACCCATGTGATGATCATGATATATGGTTTGGATCTTTTGAGGGGCTCATAGTGGCGAAGCCTCTCTCTCTCTCTCTCTCTCTCTCTCTCTCTCTCTCTCTCTCTCTCTCTCTCTCTCTCTCCCCCCCCCCTTTTTTCCTTGTACGATGGCCCATTTGATGATGAAGGAGCATGATCCACGTTGTCCATATGGTGGACCACATGGCTATCCAAACAGTGGGACCAGCCCAC
The DNA here is from genome assembly GCA_037074715.1 of Magnolia kwangsiensis. Taxonomy (NCBI): domain Eukaryota; kingdom Viridiplantae; phylum Streptophyta; class Magnoliopsida; order Magnoliales; family Magnoliaceae; genus Magnolia; species Magnolia kwangsiensis. The sequence goes on along the minus strand of CM073571.1, from coordinate 115,448,041 downwards.
CTTGTTGTCCACTGTCCAGCAGCCCTCGCTGCCCATTTTTTGTTGGCCTGGATGGAAGGAAAGTATAAATATCAGCCTGATCTGAGGCTGTGTGGCCCACGACATGGACACCACCTTAATGATTGTGTTTTACCCATGTCGTCCACTTGTGGGGCCCACCTTACTGACGTCCAGTGGCAGGGTTGGACGAAGGGAAACTACAAATATCAGCGTGGTCCAACTGATGGGCCACCCACGTGTGAACCTACCTTGACATATATGTTGTATCTCTGTGGCCTACCTTAATGGAATGCGTTGTATCCGCACCGTCCAGTCCCTGGACAGTGAGACCCACATGATGTAAGTGTTGTATTCACACCATCCGTCCATGGACCCCACCTGATGTAGGTGTTTCATCCATGCCATCTAGTGTTTGGACGTGGGCTGGACCCCACCATGATTTATGTATTATATCCACATCGTTCGATCCCTGAACGGTTGGACCACCTTGATTTATATATTCGTCCACATTGTCCAGCTGGGACGGTAGGACACCCTGATGTATCTGTTTCATCCCCACCGTCCAGCTGGGACGTGGGACCCTCCTACTAAATGTGTAGGATCCACCATGATGTATTTGATCCACACCGTCCAACAACCTGGAACGGTGGGATCCACCATGATGAATGCGCTGTATATCCCTATTATCCAACTGGTGGGGCCCATTTGGCACGTGCAGGGGCCATCTAGCATGTGTAGATCCCACCTGTTGCATGTGCATGGCCCACCATGTTGTACATATATGTTACCCATCCGTTTTACTGAATCATGAGCTGCCCCATAGGCCCACAATGATGTATGTGTTACACACACTATCCACCCCATGTGATGAGCCCATTGTGATGCATGTGAGGCCCTTGTGTGAGGCCCGTTGTGATGTATGTGAGGCCCTTGTGTGAGGCCCATTGTGATATATATGGGCCACCATGAAGTAATTATTTTGCCCAGATAATACATTTACTGGACCCCAGCAGGCCAGGAAGTTGGGTGGGCTGGATGTCCAGCAAGGGCCCAGAATTTGTTGTATATAGTTGATTGTTTGAAACTATGAGGCCCACTAGATTGGAGGTGTTTTGTATACCCTTTATGCCTGTACCTTTATGAGATTGAGGGCCCCGTTTATGCCTTATACAGCCCACTAACCATCTGATTGTATGAGGACCTTGTTGTCCAGATTTTTGGACGTCCAGCCTTAGTGTTTTCCCATATGCTAGTGCTACCCACCCATTGTGTTGGGCCTTGTGGGCTAATTGTAAGCCCAATATGATGTATGTGATTGAATCTTTATTGTCTATCCAACTTGCCCAGTCTTGGGCTGATTTATAAAGCCCACATTGGTGGATGTTGGATATACCTTAGCTATTTATTTCACGGCGTATGGGATGCCCATGAGGCCCACCATAATGCATGTATTGGATGTTTTCTTTGGTCATGATGTTTTTGGGCCATGGGCTGCCCCTTATATATCCCATTTTGATGTATGTAGGCCTTGGGCCGTTTCTTGAGGCCCACCATGTTGTGTGTAATGTTATGAATGCTGCCCATTTACTTTTCAAGTAGTATTCGGGCCATGGGCCCTGTTATAAGTTAGATTTCTTTGATGGGCCGCTTTCTAGGGGACAATGGTGGTTAAATGTCCACGTTGTGAACAAGCAAGCGACAGTGAAGAATCCAAATGGAGAATTAGTTCAGATGGGGGTTTATGATATCGTGGCCGCCTATGCGTCCCAAATCTCCATGATTGAGAAGGAAAGTCCTAGAAGCCGCTCACAATTCAAGGATGGCGATGCATCCAAGCAGTACAAAGATGTATAGAGATATGAAACGATCGTACTGGCGGGATAACATGAAGGCCCACATAATAAACTTTGTCTCTTGTTGTCTCACATACCAGTAGGTCAAGGCCGAACATCGTCGACCCCCTGGTTTACTTCAGCCCATGCCTATATCTAAATGGAAATGGGATTTCATATCTATGGATTTCATTTTTGAGTTACAGAAGATGAGAAAGGGGCATGACTCCATTTGGGTGATTGTAAACCGATTGACGAAATCAGCTCATTTCCTCCCAATTAGAGTTTCAAACTCAGCGGATGATTGAGCCAAGCTATACTCAAGGAGATTGTACGACTGCACGGAGTTCCTATAGAGATTGGGTCGAATCGGGACACGTAATTCATGTCTATTTTTCAGACCTAAATTAAGGAAGCAATGGGAGTACAACTGAAGTTCAGTACCATGTTCCACTCACAAACTGATGGGCAAATAAAACGGGTAAACCAGATATTAGAAGATATGTTGCAAGCATATGTACTTGATTTCAAGGACAGTTGGGATGACTGTCTCCCCTATGCCGAGTTTGTTTATAACAACAGCTTCCAAGCGAGCATTGAGATGGCTCCCTACGAAGCATTATATGGGCGCCCATGTTGAGCCCCACATTGTTGGGTAGAAGTTGACGAGAAGAGTTTGGTTGGCCCAGATTTAGTATAGGCGACCTCAGAGAAGATCGACATCATCAGGCATCGACTTCTGGTAGTCTAGAGTAAACAGAAGAGTTACACTGATACTAAACGGCGATAGCTAAAATTTAATGTTAGGGACCATGTATTCCTTAAGGTTTCTCCAATGAAGGGAGTCCTTCAATTTGGCAAGAAAGGAAAACTCACACCATGATTTATTAGTCCGTTCTAGATTTTAGACCAAGTAAGTGTGGTAGCATACCGCCTTACTTTTCCCACACCACTCGTAAGCTTGCACGTGTTTCACATATCGATGTTGAAGAAATATGTTCCTAACCCTTCCCATATTATCAAATGAGAGCAAGTACAACTGAGTGAAGATGTTACATATGTACTACGACTAACATGTGTTCTTGATAGGAAGGAACAAGTGTTACGCAGCAAAGTAATCCCACTCGTGAAGGTATTGTGGACTCACCACACTAAGGAAGAGACTACTTAGGAAACAGAAACCGAAGTCCGTAAGAACTACCCTCAGATCCTCGAGGAGTATAAAAAGGTACTAATTTCGGAGATAAAATTTTTCTTTAAGGAGGGTAGATTGTAATGTCTCAAAAAAATTCGTACAATGACCTGAGTACCACCTCAGGCAGAAATACCTAAGGATCATATCCGGTAGAAATTTAAGTGAAAATTAATTAAGTACTGAACTAGATTAATCAGTGGATTTAGCTTAAACCACTATTTATACAAATGGTAAGACCTAAAACCATCAAAATCACTAACTCAACACTACTGGAGAACCTAGGAAAAATCCTAAAAGCCTGTTGCTCTCGAGAGCACATTAAAACTCCTTATCAGACCTGGATTGCACGTCAAAAGTCCGATGACCGCGAAACTATAGAGTTACATCCGCCTTACTGGGCTTGACAACCATCGTAGGAATCGAGCCAAGATGGTGTCCAAAAATGTTCAATTTGAATGTTGAGTGAAGTGTGTGAGAAACGCGAATATCCTTAGAAAAGATATTAAAACTTAAGTAAATTGAGTCATTCGCTCACAGGAAAAACTGAGAATTTTAAACCGTCAGTTTCTGACCAAACTTCACCCATGGATCAAGAAAATTTCCCTGCACATATCTATATACTTATGGCCCCAATCGAATGACTACGACCATTGATCTGACACAGGTCCTTCATGGTCGATCCGCTTATCCGATCGCACCAAAAACACATCTTAGCATAGATCCATTGTCAGGGGACTTACCATATGTCATAAGTGAATAATGGACCTCTAGATGAGCCTTATCTGCTTGAAATAAATGCTCTCTGGATACAAACTAGGCATACCATGGCCCTAAGGCCATTTGCATCAGTTCTAAGCCTATATAAAGCCCTTAACCCACCCCATTCTCATTCCATACAAATTTTTTCTAACCCTAGGAGAGAGGAGAGAAAAGAAGAGAAGAGTGAGGAGAGAAGTGAGAGTTTGGGAGATCATTGATGAGATTCCTTCCCACAACTCCACGCACTGAATCGCCTTCCTGTTACGCTACACGATCCATCTCAGCTGCGATTTGGGTAAGAAAGCCTTACGCTAATCTTGTTTTAGAGATCCAAATAGAGTAATCAATGAAATAGCTAACCTATTTCATTATTTAAGTACCCGTTGTTCTATATTTGGGAACGTAGTGTTTGAACCGAGTCTGAAATGAGTATTCTGACAAAAAGTGCAAAATATAAATGTTTAGGTTATGATTTTCAATGCTTTCAATGTCAGCTAATGATTTATGTCTGACTTGATTGTAGCCATATTGTTTTAAATACGACGTATTCGATATATTATGCATGTGTGAACTATGTTGAATACAAGAGGCATCCTATGTGTTTGTGGAAATGTTTGAATAAACATGAAATTGTGATTCGTGCTTGCCATGACTGTTAATCTAGGATACATGTTTATCGCATGCACGATGATTTCTTTATGTAAGGAATTGTCATAATATATGTCATAACTAATCTAGTCTATGTATTTGGTGAAGTGTAATTTAAGTGTTTAATAAAATGCCTGAATGAGAAAATGTTGATGATTTGTATTTATTAAGTGTATTAGGATAAGATTCCATATTTTCTTAATCATATGTATAGGTTCCTTCATGTAATCATATTTGTTGCTAGCAATTTATGGATAAAATGCAAGTGCTTGGTGACATGTTCAATGTGTTTGATGAAATGATCAAATGAGGCTTTTATTTAGATTGTTTGTTAAATATTGATATGATTATCACATGTGTCTATTTATTGCACCTGAGTAAGAGTAGGGCTACAATAGGACCTGAGCAATTGGTAACAATCTATGTACAAGTGGCTGAATTAGTCTTGCCACATTGGGTAACTCGATAAATCCGTGTCATACGACAATTGTCGACGGTGGTTAGGCCACAAGGAATGCTTATGCGCTCCATGTCGATTAAGTCAACATGTGCTCGTACCAATCAAACTTACCAAATAAACCGATTAGCCTTTGTGTGTGTTTACCAAGTATGGACACCACTGCTTAAATCTAAGGTACCACTTACCAATGTAAAAGCCCGTTTCAACCTTGGTACCATGATCTACTAAGACTCATGAGCCAGGTATGGTGGTATGGGACACTGTGGTCGAGATGTCTACCTACACTGGGGTGACGAGTCTTCCTATAGTGACCAATAAACAACCTAAACTCGTGAGCCGGGCATGGTGGTATGGGACACCGTGTTTGAGCTATCGTCCTATGCTAAGGTGACGAGCCTTCCCGTAGTGACCACGAGTATAAACTTTGAATTCGCCTATCCACTGCTTTTCATTAGGAGTGATGCCCCATAACTTGCCATCATATGTGGTTAACTAGGATTGACGACCTTAGATGAATCTTCGTTTGGGTCAATGATATAAAGGGAGATACCTTAGCTTTTCGAACCTGCTGTATGAATAAACTTAATTAAGTATTCATCTAACACGATCATGCACCGCATTGTATGTGCTTTAGCGAGGAAGCTGTACTTTAGGGAGGTTTTCATGTGCGAACTTGGTTGTCGGAGTCGCTTGTGAGGGAGCTTCGTGTGAAGGCATACATCATTACTGCATACCATCCCTGTATTAACAAGATTAGCTAGGAAGTGATTGTTGTATTACTTTATCATTACTGCTTAATTGACCTGATAACATGTTAACCTTTGTTTTATAGTACCACTGAGTTGATCACTCCCTCCCACCCTGGGACGGTGTTTTCAAACACCAACCAGACTTTATTGTAGATTCGAGTGTGGATGAAGTCTATGTAGCTGAGTTCGACTTCATAGATGAGGAGGAGGAATTCTCTTATATTCAGCTATCAGGAAGGTCTATGTAGACCTCGTGCTGATTCGGCGGGATTACAGGGACACATGGATTAGTCGGACACTTACATTTTGACATTTTACCTATTTTGAAACAATGCATGTACTTATTCAGCCCGGCTACATAATCATACTCTGGTGGTTGTAAAACATTTACCTGTTTAAATATATGCATGTTTCAGTCTTCCGCTTGCTAGATTCAATTATATCTGGAGTATGATATGTTATTTTAGTATAATCTCACTTATGTTTAATACTTTAATATGGACAACATCTAAACATCATTATCCATGTTACATAAGTGATGCGTTGGATCTTGGGAGTAGAGCTTTACTCGACCCTCAAAATTTGAGGTGTTACACATAGTGTTACCTATCTAGCCTTAGTGGGCTAACCCAAACCGTTGGGCCCCCACTATTGATTATGCTTCCTCCATGCCTTGTAGACTTGTCCAAGTCATTGAGCCCACCTTGTGCTTATTGGGCCTCATAGGAAGCCTGGTTCACTATGTGATGGAACGGGTGAGGAAGCCAATTCCTTATTCTTAAGCCTATTCTTGATATGGGCAGGCCATCTAGGCCCATCCTTGATATGAGGAGAGTACATCATCTCCATAGAGCATGCTTAGTATAGCTTCATGATTCATGCCCATGCGCATCATATGTATGCTTGATATGAGGAGTGATTAATCATAGCATATGCCAATAGGCAGATTATTTATGGGACTCCCTGATAGACAGAGTTGCCCCACATAAGAGTGTGGTACATGCAGGATTAATGCATGATTGGATAGTATGACCCATGCATCTTGCATTTGTATGATGAGATCACTGTATGCCCTAACGATATCAAGGTTGTGGCCTCCACAGGCATAGTGTGGATGGAAAAATTGGATATAAAAAATACTTGTCTCTAGCATTAGGACGTGGTAGATGTCCTTGGGTGAAAGTCCCAGAACCCTTATGGTACCAGGAGGATGCTCCAACGCTAAGACCGAGTGGATACATAAGCGCACGAGGGCCATATACCAGTAGGCCGCGTCTCCCACTATGTCGTAGTCGGTTGGAAGGGGGTGTGGCCTTACCTACCCGAGGGAGGAGGGAATGTCAGGTGAGTTTGACCAGCTTAAGGAATGGATCCGCTATTGATGAGTCGGGCCGATATTGCAGGCGGATAGTAAGGTCTCTTCCACTTACCCAATTGTGTGCTTAGATGGGGTGGCAAGCTAGCGTACAGTGTACTAGACCCCGGTGATATTCTAGAGATGAGTTGTATTGATATGTGGATTCGGATGAGGATTGGAATGCTTGAATTACATCTCGCATTTGCCATTGGCCATGTAGGCCTCGCATCGCATAGCCTTGGTACGGCTATTAGCATTCATGGACTTACCAGTATGTTTCTGCATTACTCTAACATTGCATACTTGGCACTTACCTTGCGCACACACTTACACCACCCTCTGAGCTTCTTGTAAGCTTATGCATGATAGATGAGTGTAACTGACGCTAGGACGCAGTCGAGCTGAGGCAGGAGCGTGCGGCTGAGCTTATGGAGTTTTTTATATTTGTCTTGTGTTTTCCTTCATGCCTTATACTCAAAGTTTTTTATTATTGTGGATATGTGGTGATGTTTCTTCTTGTTGTTGTGGGTTATGCTTATGGTTATGCTTCTTATGGAACAAATTTACACTAAAAATTCTCCTTGTCGAATCCCAGGATCGGAATCTAGTATATGGGTGCCACGAGCCGAGAATGGGGTACTACGGAGGCTGTCGACGCCGAATTCGGAGATCAAAATTTTGTGAGCCCGATTTTCGAGTCTAGGGCTTGACACGCCAATTAAGGCCGGGGACCCTCCGATGCCTAAGTCAGGTAGTTTCACAGAAGTAGAACAATCAAGATATTTGATATGTGTACCTTTACACATGGCAGTGGGTATATTTATAGGCCTTTGGGGGCGGTAGCGTATATGGTAATGCCTCTCTATGATGGATGCGTGTCACACCCCAAATCCGAGGATGAACGGCTTTCGTAATGCACCGAATCAACACTCGACTTCCATACACCAAGTCCTGAGTTCGGTGCACTACAAGGAAGATTTTTAACTAAAATTATATATATATATATATATATATAATAATAATACTTGAGCATGATGATCCGTAATCACAATACTAGCAATAGTCTCCATTATAAATCCTGATGGTTACAAGTACAATATTTTTCTAAAAGGTACATAACGTCAATATTGTCAAATCACAAAATAAATACAATGCATTGAGAATGCTATATCCTCCAAGTTACTCCTACCCTTAAAAAAATGTAAAATAGGAAGCTTAGGCAAAAAGCCTAGTGAGTACACTCGTGTGTGCGTAGTGTACAAGTATGCGGTAACAATCAAAATATCCGAGTACACAAGCTGAAGCATAGTAACCAAGTAATGCTGCATAAATCCTAGAGGATATGATATAATGCAAGTGATGATATGCAAAGGTATGCTGGATGTATGCAAGCATGTAAATCCTCTTCTAAAAGTCCACATCACAATACAGTTATCATCACTGAAAATCACTGGGGCCTAATATCCAAAACAAGTTTAAAATTTTTTTAAATGAGGCCTCGCATACCCACCTTGTCAGTGGAGGGCTATAACCATGCCAATACCCACCCAGCACGCCGGTAGTAGACTTATTTCGAGGGCTAGTCAAACCCAACCACATTCGCTCCAAATCTTCGGCTAAGCATGGCCAAACCTCTTCTCACCCGACCGTGTCAACGGGAGTCGGGCCTACAATGGTCTTTGGCACCAGGTGACCCATGACATCCACCCAGTCTCAACGATGAGGCTCAAGGGTACCACTCGAGGTTTAGGGAATTTCACCCAAAGGTCTAGGACCCAGTATAAGAAACCCAAGTTTCCGGTGCCCACAAATACCAACCACGATGCCTCCGTGGTGGTCTCATCAATATAACCATGATGTTGTTGCGAGGTTCAATCCATCTCGTGAGGATGCTATGCAAAATGCAATAATAATCCACAAGCACATTATGCAGTATAATTGCACTTAAGCAATGCTATGCATGTAAGCCACATATGCATACGAGGCAACCCTAATGCTAATCGAGCTCCTCTGCTAACCACATCCGATCAGCAATCCACGCTCATCGTGGAAAGGATATACATGTAATATCAACATCAGCATAAACATAAATTACAATGTAGCATCAAGTGAGCTTTGGGGACTTCAACTCAGGGACCGTGCCTGATTTATTCGCTTAAGGAATTTAACCTAGGGACTGTGCCCGATATATTCGCTTAGGGACTTCAACCTAGGGACTGTGTCTGCGGTCTCTCAGACTAGATAACATCCGCACATACTCCATCATGTGCATCCCGCACCAAGATCCTCTACCACATGTATATGATCTCCGCATGATCAAACTATGCACACCATGCACTCCTCATCCATGATGGATGTACATGTATGCGTACGTGTAGATGTAATATGCACAAATATCATCGAACCAATCAAAATGATCACGGTACCAACATGGAAAAATAGTATTCTAATGTGCACTCTCCCTCATGATCATGGGGCTATGCGAGTGTCCACATCTTCCACGTCACAAGTGTGCACCAACCACATAATAGCACAATAAGGATCAATCCATCACTCGGCACCAATCTTATGGCCAAAATCTCATAATTGTCACCACAACTGACTGTATATCAAACATGTGTAAGGAATACCCACATACCATAACATGTATCAAGCACACGTATAAAGATCCAAGCATTTGGACATAAGCTAGCATTATAGCATACAATCATTGCATTAAACTACATGTATCATATCACACAATCATCTCACACATCATCATCATCGCAAGTATCACATTACACAATCACTGCATATGTGCCATTACCACATGCATAATTAACTTTTAATCCAACATCTCAACAAGTCTAGCTATCATCTCAAGTGGACCAAGGTCACGTTCAATGCCACACTCGAATGGGCCGATTAGTGGGCCGCTACATCCTAACCTTTTGGCTTGTTGGGTGATCCATTTGATCATCACGAACGGTTCATTTGAGAACTCAATCATAACTCATTCACAAGTCCTAAATGGGAGTTGGCATACATACATCACACAAGGAGTCTCATGCACTTACCAAGAAGTCCAAACATAGGCCTAATATGTACTTCTCATGGAGTCTTACGTTCTTTGTAAGAGGAAGTAACCTATGGGCCCAATAGGTTTACCGCTAATGAGCCCATAAGGCGTCCACTCAAGGTGGGCTTTAAGGCTAATAGGCGCACCACTCTAATGTCATTGTGAACATATTAGTGGAGTCCACAAATCAAGCCTAATATTATTAATAAGATGGGTCCAATAATCAATTTGACACACGTCCTAAATTCACATACCCAAGATATTACATCATTGGCATAGTCCTCAAGCCTGGAGTGACCACACAATTCTCATATGACCACATGATCTTATGGCCACTCCGTTATCAGAAGTTCATATGGTTGAGAGGCCACATAAATATCACTCTATTTGTCATAATAAAGGACTTAAGGTTAGATGGTTACGTACTTTCATTACATCATAGCTCTCATAATGGGGCAACTGTTTTATTAAACTTTTACATGGTCAGGCGGCAAGTACCACAATTTCACATAGTTTAGTATGTATACAATTACTATCATGATCTAGTGTCCGCATTTCAAAATATCCAAACATAATTGAACAATCACAATCATACCCACCATTCATGGCTACGCTACGTTATGCTAAGTCTTATACTACAACCACTTCACACGTCACATAGTTAATGACTCATATTTGGTGTCACATGGTTAAGGGTCAAGGGCTACATTTCATCATACCATTCACAATTTAGAGATCACATCGCACAGAATTTAGGACCTTGATAGCATTAGCTTGAATAACATAACTCTACATCACACTTAGTCTAATGTACAACTTGGTCATATGTGATTCAAGTGGCGGTGTCTATGTCGATAAACACAAACCCACGTTGTTGAATGGCCATCAATGCCATTTGATTTCATATGGTTAGTTGGCCTTGTGTGTATTTCACAATCGTATGATTAGATGGCTACATATACACAACCTTTGTACATGATTAGGTGGCCATACTTACGCCACATGTCCTCATAATTAAGGGGGTTAGACCCAAATCACTACCTCACATTGGTCATGCCCACTATTCCATTGGACCCTCACAAAACTAGTGCCCACACACAAGTGATAATCAAACATGTTTCAAAGGCTGAATACATATCGCACTAACCTACGACTTAGGGTCACACTCCAATCACAATTTCAGGTGGTCAAGGACTTTCCAAGCATTATGTAATTACTTAACTAAGGGCCAGAAGTCAATTACATGTAGTTTAGGGGCACATACAAGTTTGCATGGTTTAGAGGCCACCACTTGCACACCACAAGTTCACATAGTTTAGCAGTCACCTAAGCATCACATGATCATATGGTTGGGTCACACATTCATAAATCCACTTAGACAAGTAGTTACACAATTGCCCCAATTTCATACAGTTTAGTGGGCTGTAAAATTCACGAACTTACATGATGTGGTGATCCACATGATCCTACCAATTGACAAGCTAAACGAGGAAAAACCATTACAATGAGTACCACGGAAATGGTTTAGGTAGCAATAAATATACAGGCAACCCCACACTCTAAAATGATCTAATAAAATAGATGATTGACTGGTAAAACATGTACATTAGGTGGCCCATGATCGGTTTAAAAAGATAGATGGATAAGTTTCTTAGAACATTATTGTAGCTCTAGGAAGTCTTTAACGGTGGACAAGTGATCAATATTTCTCCTGAAGCATGAGATTTGGATCTGACTAATCTATGGTAACATACCCTAAAATAATAAGGATAAACTAATGAATGGCATGGATCTACATCGTACTACAAGGTGGAGCCCATGGGGACTTCCTGTAAGGTTGCTTAGTGTGATCTACCGTGATGCGTGTCGACCCTCAATACCATCAGTCAGAAGCACCAATCTATGGTGGGACTGGGGCTTAAAATCAAGTCAATCTGTAGCACATGTGGGTCACACCACATGCACAAGTTGAGAGGGTTGCCCTTTATTAAAACATTCATAATCATTTATTGGGCCACCGAGGCGTGGTTCACAAATCCAACCCACCCATTATGCATGTCCAACTTGGTTGAGGGGTCAGTCCAAGTTTCAGATGCATCCAAATTTCAGGTGGACCCCAGCAAGTGCTTTTATATTCTCGAGCTTCGAGTTGTACAAACGGTTCAAAGAGATTAAAGTTACATGGGTCCCAAAGTGATGTATTTATTATATATACACCGTTCATCTATTTTTAAAGATCATTTTAGAGCATTATCCCCAAAAAATGAATCATATCTAATGATTATCCAGACCGCACCTCAAATAGTAGTGGGGATAATGATTTCACCATTAAACAATTTATGGGGCCCAACATAATGTTTATTTTCCATCCAATCTATTTATAAGGTCACAAAGACCTGAATTAAGAGGAAAAATAAATTTCATACTGATCCAAAACATTTGTGACCCCAAAAAGGGTTTCAATGGTAGACGTTCAATCCCCCGCGGCTTTTTGTAGTGTGGACCACCTGATATGTAACACCCTGAATTTTTTCCAACCTAGAGTTAGACGTCCTTAGGCAATGGGTCAACCATAACACTTTGGTAACTTCTCATAACTCAAATCCAAAGCCAAAGAAATCATTTAGGACTAAATTCTTTAAAAATTTAACGTGAATTAACTAGCGCTACACTAGATTACCTGTGAAATTAGCACCAACCACTTTAAATACAATCTGTAAGACTCAAAACCTATAGAATTATTAACACTACGTTACCTTGAAATCTAGGATCAATCTCTAAATCCAGTTGCTCTCGGGAGCATTCTAAAACTTCGTATCGGACCTGGACCGCATGTCAAAAGTTCGATAGCAATAAACTTAAACGATATTGACCGCCTAGATGGACTTGACTATCACCTCAAAAATCACATCCAAACGATGTCCTGAGACTGTTTCCTTGAGTTCGAAGTGAAGAGTGTGAAAAAGTGAAGATTTTTAAGAAATTAAATATAAATTTAAGTAATCTAAGTTGTGTCGCTTGCGCGCCATTTATAAGCGTTCTGACCGTTGGTTTTTGACCTAAATTCACCCTCGAATCAGGGAAGATGGCCCACACATGTCAAAGTACTTGTGGCCCCGATCGAGTTTCGGTGACCGTTGAACTGAAACTGGTCCACTGCAATCGATCTGAAAATCCAATCAGACTGAAAAGTTAACTTGATCAAGATCCTAAATTAGTGAGCTTAAGACCGACCGCATTCAGTAAGAGAACCTCCAGAAATGCTCCGTTGGATTGAAACAAACCCGATTTGGACATAACCGAAGTATACCTTGGCCCTGGGGCCATTCCCATCAATTTTAAGCCTATATAAGGGCCTTAAACCCTCACTCTCATATCCCATATGAATTTCCAAATCCTAAGAGAGAGAAGAGAAGAAAGAGAGAGAAAGTGAGAGAGAAGTGGGAGCTACTCCTGGGATTCAATTCCTGTTACTCCATGTGCTTATTTATCGCTAACGGATCGCTATTCCGGTGATTTCAAATACACTATTGGGTAAGAGAACCTAACCCTAATCAGTTTTAGAGTTTCAAGTAGTTAAAGTGATGTAATAGCTAACCTATTTCATGTAATAGGTTGTCGTTGGGCCGTAGACGAAGCGTGAATGAAAAAACTAAATTCATTACGTGTTTATCGGCGTAAGGTGTGGACTATATACGTTTAGGTTATAGTTTTCAAGACTTTCAATGTCGGTTAATGCTATATTACTGACGTGGATGCTATTTCACATGTATAAAGTGTTGTCCGTTTCATTTTTCAGTTATACGTTAACTATGTTGAATATACTATATTACTCGTATTTGTAGAAAATACCGTATACGTATGAAATTTGAATTTGTGCTTGCCATGATTAATTACTGTCTATGTATGCTAGATGCATGTGTATCAACTTCTGGGTGAACGGATTAGCCTAATACATGTTTTATCAACATACGTTGCATATGTTATATTGTGTAGTCTAAGTGTTTGTGAAAATGACTGAATGAGTATAGAATTCACTTTCATGCTCGTCATGGCTAACTGTCATGGATATATGATTGTTGTATAGGCGATAACCCTTTGACGAAAGGATTTTCCCTAATACGTATGCTAATGAATACATAATATGTATGATGTAATATGTAGACTAAGTGTATGTAAAAGTGTCTGAATAAGTTAGTAGTTAGTAAGATGTACCTGTATGCGGGTTGAGATATGATTCTCAACTACATCAATGATGTGTATGATTTCCTTCATGTATTTTATATTGCATATGTGTAGATTCATGTTTAGGTTGTTTTCCATAACATGCAGAAACAATGCCGTGAAGGGTGATGGGGCAGTGGTGTAACGATTCCGTGCAACAGCCCTGACAGCCCTAAAGCGGACAATGTCGGACCTTTGATTGTATAATTTGAAATATGATCCATTTACTGCTTTGACTATATCATCGGATAATATATCATAATTGAATGTGATTGGGGCTATTGTATAGTCCAGGTAATCGGTAACAGTCTTTAAACTGGTGGTTGAGGTTGTTTTCGCCACGCAAGATGTGTTCGATGAACCCGAGTCGTACTTGGGATGTTCGGCAGTGGTTAGGCCACACGGAGTGCTTATGCATTCCATTTTGATCATTTCGACGTACGCTTGACCTAGTTAATCTTATCAACTAACCCGATTGACTGATGTATGCTCACCATGTTTGGACGCTACTGTTTGAACCTAAGGTACCAAACTCACCATTGGAAATCCCCTCTAACCTTAGTACCTCGATCAGCTAAGACTCATAAGCTGATTATGCTGGTTTGGGACATTATATTCGAGTTATCGGCTTACTCTGATTGGTGACGAGCCCTTTTATAATGACCAGTGAGCAGCTATACTCGTGAGCCGATTATGGTGGTATGGGACACTATATTCAAGCTGTCGGCCTACTCTGATTGGTGACGAGCCCTTTGTAGTGACCTCGAGAATATCCTGAAACTGCATTAAGGTGACGAGCCTTGTTGTAGTCTATAGGATATAACTAAACCTGTATTGATTGGTGACGAGCCCTTTACAGCGATCTAGAACTATACTATCGTATGAGATTGTCTCGGACTGACAATCCGAGAAGGGATCATCATTTGAATAATGATATAAGGGAGGTACCTTAGCTTCCCAACCCTGCTGTATAAAAAGAACTAATAAGAACTTGGTAATCATGCTCATATCATCGCACTGCATGTGCCGACGATGAAGTGCACAGAGGGAAGAAAACATGCCGTGAACGTAAGATGGTGTCGCACGAGGGAGTGTAGGCGAGGGCATGCATTCATGAAAACATCCCATCCTTACATTAATAAGAGTATCTAGGAAAGTTTGATTGTATTACTTTATCATTACTTCTTGATTAATTTGATAACATGTTAACCTTTGCTGTATAATTTCACTGAGTTGATCACTCACTCCCACGTTACGGGACAGTGTTTGCAACACCAATCAGTCCCTGTTTTAGTTTCAGATGATGGCGATGCTACGAAGTAGAGCCAGACTTTATGATGTTAGGAGGATTTCTCCTATATGCAGGTTCTGATCGATGGGGTTACAGGGTTACTGATTAGATGCCGATACACTTGGTATTTTGCCTTTTATTTAAACACTCATGTATATTCTTTTCTTTCTATTTTTGGAGTATACATGTATTTAGTTAACCTAGTAACATATTCACACTCTGGAGACTTACAATCAATTATACATTTTAATATTTATTATAGTCTTCCGCTTGAGAAACTTAACTGTCTCTGGAGTATGATATGTTGTTTTGGTCTAATCCCATTCATGTTTACTGCACCAATATGAACAAAATTCAATCATCATTATCTTTGTTGCATAAGTGATGCATTGGAACTCGGGAGTCGAGTTTCTGCTCGACCCCCAATTTTCAGGGCGTTACATGATAGTTAGATCTGTCTTATTTTTCTTGTCAAGCCTTAAGAAGAGCTTGCCAAATGGATGGACGGTTTGGATATAAGGCATACCTCATGATCAGACCCATAGAACTTGTTGATTTAACCAGTCTTCACATGTTTTTAGATGGTGTGGGCCACCTGAGCTCCATGTACGGCTGATTTTTAGGGGTATCCCATTTTTAAAGGGGGCCCATCAAATGCATGATGTAGATATTTAACATACATCAAGGTGGGACCAGTGGTGGGACCCATCGTCCCTGCCAGCGTCCAGCAGCAGGACGTTATTACTGCAGCATCATCTGGACGCTGATAGCAAGTGGTGTCCGACCCTTTCTTTTTTCTTTTTTTTCTTTTTTTTTTTTTTTTTTTTTTGGGGGGGGGGGGGGGGGGGTATTTCCTAAGTGAGGCCCATATCAAGATGATCTAGTCCATCTGTTGGATTCTGTGGCTCGTGACAGACCCAATGAGCCCAATATTTAATATTTTTTGGCGTACAGAAATATCACAGTGGGCCCTATCAATTTTTTAATAGTCAAAATCATTAATACCATTGTTTTTTATGATGTGGCCCGCCAGAGACTTGGATTGGCTTCGTTTTTTGGCTCAAGGCTTAAAATGAGCTGGAAAATTGAATGGACGGTGTGGATCAAACACATACATCATAGGGAGGGCGTTGTGGTCCCACAGCCCAACCCCTTTATATAAAGTAACTGGGATGCTGCTTGCTGCAGTGTAAGCGTCCTCACTATTTTTATTTTTATTTTTAAATGGCATGTGCACATGTGTGCATGGGTGTGTGTGTGTGAGTGAGTTGGGCCAGCCCAATGGGCCACACTTGGACTGTTTAGATGGCATACAAAAATTCTGGTGGGGCCCACTTACAATGGGTCCCACATCATTATTATCATCAACAACAACAACATATTATCATCATGATCATCATCATACATACCACAAAAGACTAAAAGACTAAGTGAAAGGGGGTGTAAGCACCTTGGTGGACTAGATGGATGGTTAAGTGTTGAGACTCAAATATTGTATAATTTTTCCTATTTATATCTTGGTTTTATGAACATGAATTAACTTAATGTTCTATTTTACTTATGTATGTGTTGCAAGGTGAATTTAAGAGCTTGGATTGAAAAAGAGTGCTAAAAGCATGGATTTGATGCTCAATAATCACCAAGGCAATGCATGGACCTTAGGAGACCAAGATTGAAGAATTTACTACCAAAGATCCAAGAAAACCAAGTGAGGAATGAAGAAAATCGAAGATTTGAAGTGGAGAATTCTGAAACCATCGTGAAAAAGTTTATTCTGAAACCCTGAAGTCTATTTTGGGAAACTGTGTAGCATAAAATCTATTTTAAACAAACTACGCAGCATGAAGTCTATTTTAGAAAACTGCGTATATTTGAGGCGATTTCTAGAGTTTTCCAACTTTGTACGAAAGTTAGAGTTCCCCATTTATAAATAGGGCCTCCCAGTGCATTCCTAAGCATCATTCAAAGCATTCAAGAGAAAGAGTTAAGGTTTTTAGAGGGTTTTCAAATTTATTTAAGTTTTATAAATTATTTTTTTCTTTTAGATTTTTCTATTTACATTTATTTCTTTCCTTTTGCTTTCTTCCTCTATTCTAATTATATTTTTCTAAGTTCCCACTAGCCCAAGCTAGAAGGGAAGCACATTAGTTTAATGTTTTCACAGTTATAATAATTGATTATTTTAATGATGAGAAGAATGGTGTATGCATGTTATCTATTGTTTAAGTTTCGTTTTGATCTTAATGTAAGATCCATATGTTTTCATCATATGACATCCATATTAATGGGTAGGCTTACCCTAGATCAATTAGATTTCCTAGATAGGAGAGGTTCTCAAGCTACTACATTTCTTTGATTTATTATCTCATTGATATTGAATTCTTAAAATCACTGGCTGTAACATCCCGAAAATCGGGGGGTCGAGCAAAAATCCAACCCCGAGTTCTAAAATGTTATTTATGCAACATAGATATGTATGATTGAATGTTATCTGTGATAATGTATTAAACATGAGTGAGATTAAGCTAAAACAGCATATCACGCTCCAGAGACGGTGAAATTTACAAGCGGAAGACTGTGATAGTATATATAACATATATAAACTGTTGTATGTCTCCAAAGTGTGAATATGTTACCAGGTTATATACATACATGTATACTCCAAAAGTAAACCAAAAGGATATACATGAGTGTTCTAAAAATATAAAATGACAAGTGTTAAGGTATCTAATCAACCTCCCTGTAATCCCGTCAATTAGAACACGCATAAAGGAGGAATCCTCCTCATCATCATCAAGTCCAGCTCCGCCTCGCAGGCCGCGCCATCATCTGCAATCACAATAGGGACTGGTGGGTGTCCGAAAACACCATCCCATAACGTGGGAGTGAGTGATCAACTCAGTGGGATAAGAGAGCAAAGATTAACATGTTCTCAAATCAATCATGCGATAATAGTAAAGCAGTAAATCAGACAATCCTAATACTGTTGTTAATGCAATATGACATGACGTGATGTATGCCCTCACCGACGATCTCCCTCATACGGCACCATCTTACGACCGCGGCATGCAATCGACCCTCAAGTGCTCCACATCTTCCAGGCACATGCAATGTTATGGTGATATGATTTTTGAGTTGTTATTAGTCCATTCAAACAGCAGGATTGGGAAACTAAGGTACTTCCCTTATATCAATCCCAACACAGATCCTGTCCAGGGTCGTCACTCCTAGTAATCTCATACGAGGTATATTTTGTAAGTCGCTGCAAGGGCTGTCAGGGCTGTTGCACGGACTCGTTGCTCCGCTCTCCCATCACCTTATCAATACAGGCCTACTGTACTCTACTGCTACTGAAGGGTCGTCGCCTCCCGTAGACTCAGAATACGCTCACGGTCACTACAAAGGACTCGTCGCCTGAACGGTGTAGGCCGACAGTAAGAATATAGTGTCCCATACCACCATAATCTGCTCACGAGACTAGGTGCTCACTGGTCACTACGGGAAGGTTTGTGGCCCCAGCATAGGCCGACAGCTCGACCACGGTATCCATGCCCGGCTCATGAGTCTTCGTGGATCAAGGTACCATGGTTAACAGGGTTTATAATGGTAAGTTCAGTACCCTAGGTTCAAGCAGTTATGATTCATGCAGGGTGAACATACAATGGCTAGTCGGGTTACTTGACGGGTTCGACTAGCACGATCGCATCTCAAGTCGAATGACATGAAGTGCGTAAAACACTTCGTGTGGCCTAACCACTGCCGCTAACTCCAAACACGACTCGCGTTCATCGACGCCTCGTTCGTGGCCAAGATAAGCCAACCACGAATTTTCTCGGTTACTGACTACCTGGACTAAGTCTAGTCCCAAACAATTATGGAATCACATCAGCAATTATATGAGAGTATTGGAAATGAAATACAACCATGTGAGCATGTTAACACATGTTATAACATACAACTTAAGCAAATCTTCAAGCACATGCATTTCATACATATAATGAAATCATGCATTTAGCTAACATGTAGGAAATCATTTACGTCAGCATATTAATTGAGAAAATAATCTCAAACTAATTCATAACATCAGTTAATTCAATACATACTAATACAAGCATTTATACAAACACTTACACTACACACTTAAGTCTACATATAGTATGTCGACCCAAAGTGCGCATTTAGGCGAATCTCTTCCCCAAACTAATTATGCACGTATTCCTAACATTCTAATGTGACAATAAACCATGTCAATCACATCAGCAAAATATGAATGAAAATAGTACTTCCTACAAATGACTAAAATGCCCTAAATCTCATATTCTCCGTCGGTTTACAAAACAGGAAACGGACAGTATGTTGTACATGTCAAACGGCGTTGCCGTCAATACTCTACTATTAAACGACATTGAAAGCGTTGGAAACAGTCAATCAAAGCGTCTAAAATTTGCACCTTATCTCTTACAGGTATGTGAATTCGAACGGAGCATATACGCTTCGTCTACGGCGAATAGGGAACCTGATTTATGAGATTTATCAACTAACAAGCTATGGAACGAAAGGAACCTCAAATCAGCGACTAAATGGGGTATTTTCTTACCTAAAAACGTGGAGAAATCACCGTCCAGGTGATCGGAGCGTGTTGTTAAAGCACGTGCAACAGGTAAGCCAGCAGCAGGAAAATCCTCTCCTACTCTCTCTCACAAACTCTCACCTTTTCTCTCTCCCAATCTAGGGTTTTTCTCAAATTCGGATGGGACAGAGGAGTGAGGGTTTCAACCCCTTTTATAAGCCCAAACTCGTCCAAATAGGCTCAGGAACAAGGTTCACTTGATGCTTATCCAAAGCGGGGCTGTTTCGGTCCAAAAGGACATTTCTGGTGGTCCCCTGGCTGAATGCGGTCGAACTTAAGCTCATGCATACTAGATCTAGCATACATCAAGTTTTTAGTTCAGCAAGGTTCGCAGATCGCACGTGGCGGTCCAGTTTCAGTTCAGCGGTCACCGCACGTAGATCAGGTCTGCAAGTCTCATGATATGCAATAGAAATTTTTCCTAATCCGAGGGTGTAATTTAGCTGAATTCTGACGGGCAGAATGCTTAATACTGACGCGTTAAGTCATGTGCCAGATTTGAACTTCAAATTTCAAATCTAGCCCTATTCTCACTCTCTTCGGTCCAGGCTCAACGAAATAACCTGCGAATGTCGGTTGGACTTGATTTTCGAAATGATTGTCAAGTCCAGCTAAGCGGTCCTAACGGTCTAAGATAGTAGGTATCGGACTTTCGACGCTCGGTCTAGATCCAATACAGATTTTCAAAGTGGTCCAGAGAACAAACCTGCTTAGAGTTTGATCCGAGGTTATAAAGTATTATAGCACCATTGGTTCTACTCGATTTGGGTCTTGTAGAACGTATTTAAAGTGATCAGGGACTATTTCCCAGCTACTCTAGCGTTGCGCTAGCTAACTTATGCTTAGTTTCTAGAGGAATTAATCCTAAGTGATTTCTTTGGCTATGGAATTGGGTTCTTAGTGATTTTCCAGGTGTTTTAGTTGACCCATTGCCTAAGGACGTTTAATCCCAGGTTGGCCAAAATTCGGGGTGTTACAATCTACCCCCCTTAAAACACAATTTCGTCCCCAAAATTGGCGAAGGGCAAGGAGTACTTTTTCTAAGGAAGATTTAAATCCTATTTAATAACCTAACTGTACGTATATCCTAACTCAAATGTTTCGATCCTGGGCCAGTGGGGAAGAGGCCAACCATGCTTCCGCTGCGCCACTCCGATCGAACGGTAGCGTCGACTAACCTAACTGGATTGGACTCAATACGTTCTACCCCCCTTAAAACTTGGTTCTACTTAAAGTTTAAGAATCTATGCATCGCTCCGCACATCAGAACGAGATGCAACTTAAGACCTATCCTTGACATAAATTAGGAAATAACCTCTCATTACAGTGGTTTTCCTTTGCTAAGGATGCGTTATATGGCATTGGTATCTATGGCGATAGAGATGAGCCTAATCTCTATTGTGGTTGAGTTTAGGGGCAGGTATGAGTTGGTGGCAATATGTCGAATTCTCTACTGACTTTAAGTCCTCGCCATTTCTCAAAGACAAAGCAATAACTTTTAGTTATATGTGGTCGAGCCAACGCGGAAGAAAAGTTGTGTAGTGGGTCTGAGCCGGATACATAGACTTTCTGCCTAGAACAGAAATTTACTGTATCAGTTCTTAATCCTAGACGATGCCGATCTTCTTCTTGATCAGAGCATTGGATTTATTGGCAACTACCAGGATTGAGAAGTCAATTCAAACCGCGAATACTTCGCTGATAATTGCATTTTCTTTATTCCGCGTTCCCGAATACAATAAGCCCTTGGGGAAGGCAATTCTAAGGGGTGTGTTGGTTTATTCTAAGTGCGACCTGAGGAATTTATAAGTCTTCCCTAAGAGTGAATGGTTCTAAGTTACATAAGCTTTCTAAGAGTTACTAAAGGAGTCTATGGATGTTATGAGGATCTATCCAAGGAAGGGAGTCCCATTCCAAGTAAATCGAACCTACTATTCCTTAGCATATACAGGCTTTACACTACTTAAGGTAACTAGTATACTAGTCTGTAACTCAGTAGCTAGAATCCAAGCCTAAGATTATATAGTAAATGGCTTTCCTATATAGTCAGATCCTTCAAATCTAGGAGTGCTAACACTAGATCCAAAACGCCAAGGGCCTATATGACCAGTAGCATTAAGTTGTATTAAATGGAACCGCATTCCTAGTCCCATATTGGGATAGGGAGTGGCATGCTTGGTAGGAGGGTGGGGTGGGATAAAAATTAATTTGTAGGCTGAATCCCGGGAGTTATAATACTCCCAATCTAGGTACAATACCTGACAACAAACGAACAGCATGCATTCCATCAACAAATTTCGGCTACATTAAGCCCAAATCACAACACAAACACATTTTCTACCTAACAATAACAAAACACAGAAATCTCAAAACGGCAATCAAATAAGCGAAGAACGTAGAGAAATGGGATGGGTAAGCAGGTTTCCACAAGTCTGAGGATCAAATAAAAGGGACATGAGAGAGAGGACGATGGAAATGGAGGAAAAGGCTGAAACAGCCTTAACAATAGCCATGGAAAGTGAAGGAAATGTGGAGAAATGGTCACCCAAATGGACAGAATGAAATCTAGGCCCTGTAGAGGGATGCATCAAGCTCCCAAAGGCTGGATTTTCAAAAAGAAAAGAGAAAGAAAAAGGAGAATGGAGCACCTCACGATTTCAGCTCATTTTGGGGGTTGTAAGAGCTCCAAACGACGAGATCTGAAAGAGGGAAGGCTGCAAACTTCCATTGAGTGATGGAGTATGGTGGTTTTTAGCCAAGGATGGATTTGGGAGTGGTTTGGAACCACAAATTTGGGAGAGGGCAGCTAGAAAACTTAAATGGAGCTAGGGATGGGGCTGTTTGTGAAGGAAGTGCCTCTATTTGGGATTTTCTTTGGTCGAAAACTATATGGAGGGGGTGTAAAGCCCCAAAAACCACACGTGCGAAAAAATCAGACCAAGTGGGCCATGGTGGACGGCGATGCATCGCCGAACTGGCAATGGCATTGCCGACTGTCCATCACATTGGTCGGTGGGACCATATGGGTCTGGTCCCCCATGGTCCAGGAACCCCAAAAATGTATGGTCCCAACCTTGGTTCATTGTATATTGACCTATAGAGGCACAAACATACGTTTGGAGCTTTTCAGGACCAATCTGTAATCCTGAATACAAAACCCTATCATGCAGCATATGATGTTGGGGTAGAAAGAGCTAGTACATCCATCCAGCCTATTAGTTACTAAAGAAAGCAAACTTAGAATAGCCTTATGGCCAGTTTTCATGAAATTTTACTATTCACCATAAAATTTTGTCTAAGTATGATTTTATGTCATTTTCACATTAGGATTGATGCCTAACCTGAAAATGATAAGAAAGAATTGAAGATTGGAGTGGTGAGAGGAAGAATTTTGAAGATTTTCGGTGAAACGGGGTTTTTTAAGCCCTGACGATTGAATACAGGGGTTGTGGTTGTCCCACAGCCCAAAGATTTATATTTATGGGTTTAGAATCATTCAAAGAATATCTCAACCCACTTACCTACAACCTAGGAGCTACTCAGGTCACTTCATGCGACCCAAGATGCGTTACGGATTCGATCGCGCGATCGATATGAATAGACTTCGCCTATTGGCGAATCTGGGATCATATAAGTGTCTCTAGACCCTTCTCGCACCCACCTAAGTCAAAAGAAGTGACAGAGTATGTCGCGTGACCATAACCCAAGCCCGGTTTAATCCAAATCATGCTCTGATACCATCAGTAACATCCCGAAAATCGGGGGTCGAGCAAAAACCCAACTTCCGAGTTCCAAAATGTTATTTATGCAACATAAATATGTATGATTGAATGTTGTCTATGATAATGTATTAAAAATGACTGAGATTAAGCTAAAACAGCATATCACGCTCCAGAGACGGTTAAATTTACAAGCGGAAGACTGTGATAGTATATATAACATATATAAACCGTTGTATGTCTCCAGAGCGTGAATATGTTACCAGGTTATATACATACATGTATACTCCAAAAGTAAACCAAAAGGATATACATGAGTGTTCTAAAAATATAAAATGACAAGTGTCAAGGTATCTAATCAACCTCCTTGTAATCCCGTCAATCAGAACACGCATAAAGGAGGAATCCTCCTCATCATCATCAAGTCCAGTTCCACCTCGCAGGCCGCGCCATCATCTGCAATCACAATAGGGACTGGTGGGTGTCCGGAAACACCATCCCGTAACGTGGGAGTGAGTGATCAACTCAGTGGGATAAGAGAGCAAAGATTAACATGTTCTCAAATCAATCATGCGATAATAGTAAAGCAGTAAATCAGACAATCCTAATACTGTTGTTAATGCAATATGACATGACGTGATGTATGCCCTCACCGACGATCTCCCTCATACGGCACCATCTTACGACCGCGGCATGCAATCGACCCTCAAGTGCTCCACATCTTCCAGGCACATGCAATGTTATGGTGATATGATTTTTGAGTTGTTATTAGTCCATTCAAACAGCAGGATTGGGAAACTAAGGTACTTCCCTTATATCAATCCTAACACAGATCCTGTCTAGGGTCGTCACTCCTAGTAATCTCATACGAGGTATATTTTACAGGTCGCTGCAAGGGCTGTCAGGGCTGTTGCACGCACTCGTTGCTCCACTCTCCCATCACCTTATCAATACAGGCCTACTGTACTCTACTACTACTGAAGGGTCGTCGCCTCCCGTAGACTCAGAATACGCTCGCGGTCACTACAAAGGACTCGTCGCCTGATCAGTGTAGGCCGACAGCAAGAATATAGTGTCCCATACCACCATAATCTGCTCACGAGACTAGGTGCTCACTGGTCACTACGGGGAGGTTTGTGGCCCCAGCGTAGGCCGACAGCTCGACCACGGTGTCCCATACCACCATGCCCGGCTCATGAGTCTTCGTGGATCAAGGTACCATGGTTAATAGGGTTTACAATGGTAAGTTCAGTACCCTAGGTTCAAGCAGTTATGACTCATGCAGGGTGAACATACAATGGCCAGTCGGGTTACTTGACGGGCTCGACTAGCACGATCACATCTCAAGTCGAATGACATGAAGTGCGTAAAACACTTCGTGTGGCCTAACCACTGCTGCCAACTCCAAACACGACTCGCGTTCATCGACGCGTCGTTCGTGGCCAAGATAAGCCAACCACAAATTTTCTCGGTTACCGACTGCCTGGACTAAGTCTAGTCCCAAACAATTATAGAATCACATCAGTAATTATATGAGAGTATTGGAAATGAAATACAACCATGTGAGCATGTTAACACATGTTATAACATACAACTTAAGCAAATCTTCAAGCACATGCATTTCATACATATAATGAAATCATGCATTTAGCTAATATGTAGAAAATCATTTACGTCAGCATATTAATTGAGAAAACAATCTCAAACTAATTCATAACACCATTTAATTCAGTACATACTAATACAAGCATTATTCAAACACTTACACTACACACTTAAGTCTACAAATAGTATGTCGACCCAAAGTGTGCATTTACGTGAATCTCTTTGCCAAACTAATTATGCACGTATTCCTAACATTCTAATGTAACAATAAACCATGTCAATCACATCAGAAAAATATGAATGAAAACAGTACTTCCTATAAATGACTAAAATGCCCTAAATCTCATATTCTCCGTCGGTTTACGAAACAGGAAACGGACAGCATGTTGTACATGTCAAACGGCATTGCCGTTGATAATCTACCATTAAATGACATTGAAAGAGTTGAAAACAGTCAATCAAAGCGTCTAAAATCCGCACCTTATCTCTTACAGGTATGTGAATTCGAACGGAGCATATACGCTTCATCTACGGCGAATAGGGAACTTGATTTACGAGATTTATCAACTAATAAGCTATGGAACGAAAGGAACTTCAAATCAGCAACTAAATGGGGTATTTTCTTACCTAAAAATGTGGAGAAATCACCGGCCAGGTGATCGGAGCGTGTTGCTAAAGCACGTGCAACAGGTAAGCCAGCAGCAGGAAAATCCTCTCCTACTCTCTCTCACAAACTCTCACCTTTTCTCTCTCCCAATCTAGGATTTTTCTCAAATTCGGATGGGAGAGAGGAGTGAGGGTTTCAACCCCTTTTATAAGCCCAAACTTGCCCGAAATAAGCTCGGGAACAAGGTTCACTTGATGCTTATCCAAAGCGGGGCTGTTTCAGTCCAAAAGGACATTTCTGGTGGTCCCCTGGCTGAATGCGGTCGGACTTAAGCTCATGCATACTGGATCTAGCATACATCAAGTTTTCAGTCCGGTAGGGTTCGCAGATTGCACGTGGCGGTCCAGTTTCAGTTCAGCGGTCACCGCACGTAGATCAGGTCTGCAAGTCTCATGATATGAAATAGAAATTTTTCCTGATTCGAGGGTGTAATTTAGCTAAATTCTGACGGTCAGAACGCTTAATACTGACGTGTCAAGTCGTGTGCCAGATTTGAATTTCAAATTCCAAATCTAGCCCTATTCTCACTCTCTTCGGTCTAGGCTCAACGAAATAACCTGCGAATGTCGGTTGGACTTGATTTTCGAAATGATTGTCAAGTCCAGCTAAGCGGTCCTAACGGTCTAAGATAGTAGGTATCGGACTTTTGACGCGCGGTCTAGATCCAATACAGATTTTCAAAGTAGTCCAGAGAACAAACCTGCTTAGAGTTTGATCCGAGGTTATAAAGTATTATAGCACCATTGGTTCTACTCGATTTGGGTCTTGTAGAACGTATTTAAAGTGATCAGGGACTATTTCCCAGCTACTCTAGCGTTGTGCTAGCTAACTTATGCTTAGTTTCTAAAGGAATTAATCCTAAGTGATTTCTTTGGCTAGGGAATTGGGTTCTGAGCGATTTCCCAGGTGTTTTAGTTGACCCATTGCCTAAGGACGTTTAATCCCAGGTTGGCCAAAATCTGAGGTGTTACACTGGCGCTTGAGAATATATATCAATGGTGTAAATTCATGATTTTCTAATCTTTTATATCATTTATTAAAATATTTAAACTTTCTTACTTTTCGATTAGTCTAACTATAGTGCTCAGATCCTAGTTGTGTTATCCAAGTCATCATAATTTTGGAACATTAACCTATGTGTGGAACTTTGAAGCTTGGATGTTGTTTTAATTCAATTGAACTACATCCATTCAAAACTCCTAAAATCAAATCATCAATTTAGTTTTTTATTACTTAGTTTGTTTTGCATTTGATTTTCTCCTTCTCATAATTCATCTCCCTGTGGGATTGACCCTATATTCACGGGATATTACTTACAAACATCTGCACTTTGAGGCAAGCAATCATTAAGATGAATGGAAGGGATGAGATTGATGGAATGGATGGTTGAGATAGATGGAAGGGATGAGATTAATGGCCGACCAAGATCACTCACTCACTCTCTCTCTCTCTCTCTCTCTCTCTCTCTCTCTCTCTCTCTCTCTCTCTCTCTCTCTCTCTCTCTCTCTCTCTCTCTCTCTCTCTCTCTCTACTTATTATAGAAAATGGTAAAAATTCCAAGGGATGGAGGACTATTTGTAGAGAAATGGATAAAATGTGGTTAGGTTAGGTTAATGTGATTAATGTTAGCTTAGGCTAAGATTATGAAAATTTGTGCATGATTAGGAATTAATGGTGGATTAAAAGGGCATGGGATGGCATGGTGTGATGACATCATGCATGGGATATGGTATGGAGAAGAGTTGACTTTGGGGTGCACATGAGAGAGGGGGGTATGCGTGTGTGACATCACACACATGGGTAGAGACTCTCTCACCCATGTGTGGTATGGTGCATGTGTGAGGGCATGTGTTATGCACATGTGTGAAATGGAGTATATGGTGACATGCGCACATGATACACCAATGATTCTTCACGGCGTATCTCGCTAACGGAGTGTCATACAGAAGCACGAGTGGTACCTCCGCGATCGCGGCGATGGGGCGGTCGATATGAAATATGTTTTGAGGCCTTGGGGTTCCGGTCAGTCGAGTGTGTACTATGCACGACTAGTTCAAGTTTTTCAAGGGTGTTGATCATCATACACATAGGCATAGAAAATTGTACGGAATGGATGGGGTCTTACAACATGTATTGTGGAAACAATCTTCTTCCAAATGCATTATAGTTATCTCCCCGAGATTCAAGGCAAATATCTCAGGAAGATCTTCTTCAGATAAGATCTCCGAGTAGTCAGCGTCCGAGGAGGTCTGGGTAGATGGCTGAGGCCGGCCTCTGGGATGGTTGGGTCGAGATCTTACAGACCGAACTGAATTGTAAGCTGTGATTGAGAATGGTACAAATCAGGCTGAAGTGTTGATCATGATCGAGGCTCTTCTTCGAAACCAAGGTCAACATCTGAGGTCGAAGTTGGTACCCCGAGGCTGAGGCCGATATCCGAGGTCGAACTCTAAGGTTGGTAACTAAAGCCGAGGTCGAAGTAATCTATAGTCATCAAGTTTGGCTACTTGACTCATCTGTCCCATACATCTGGTCAATCCATTTTTACCTATAACAAATTTCATTTACATTCCCAAAGCCATCACTTGAAAAAAATATGGATCCTCATTAGCATATTTTTTCTAGAACGTCCATAATTAAAATAATTTTCAGAAGAAACTAATTTGTCGTAGAATACTTAATCTAAAAATAAATAAAAATCTTTGCATAGTCATAAAAACCTTGAGAAACTAATGAACATGTTCAGCTTTCGTGCAGTCTTCATCACTATGTATGTATGTGTACATTTTATCATGCACTGCAAGTTCATGGAATGCAACTTTAAATTCTAAAGCAGTATTTAATATTTCATAAGTAGAATTCCAGCGCGTGTAAACATCTAACTTGAAATGCTTTTTAGATTTCAAATCCAAATATTTGATTATAACATCACACATACTCAGTCTTAAAGGTGAACCCTTATATATGTAACGCTATCTCGTATGTTGACGATCGTGGAGTCAATTGTTTTCAGCCTTTCTTATACAATCAAGTTTAGTATATAGGCACAACATCTGAATTTGAATATTTTACCCTCAAAAAAAAAAAATTTCAACTGCCTTGAATTGACTATGTATGAAAGAAACCAATGTGTCATTGGAAGATGCATTATTTCAAGTTATTGAATAGATTTTTCTTTTTGATGCCCTACTCAATGAGGCAATTGTAAATGCAGTCCAACATTACCACACCAGTGTGAGGAGGATGAACGTAGCGGAAGCTCATAACCTTCTTTTGGATTTTTCAATATGCATCAATGAAGTATGCGGTTAATGACATATATCTCTTTCTTTGATTTGATATCATTCACACGTCCGAAGTTAAATTTATCCTTAATATGATACTAAAAGAGCTTTCAAGTTTGGATTCTCAATTACATATATCTTCATGCTCTTTTCATAGTAAGACAAGAGGCCTTCTCACATTTAAGAATATGAAATTTGTAAAATCTCATAAAAACTTTGCTTTGTACAATGCTAAACAACTTCTTATTAATTATTACCGATCTTACATACCACTCTTTCAGCTTTTCTAATCATACTTATAGGTGGAGACTATAGCTTGAGAGTCGTCATTTTCAGAAGTGGTAAATGAAAGCAATTACTAGACTCCACCCTTCGACGTTCTTGGTCTCTTCACACATTTATCAAGATACTTCCAATAATGATTAGTAGAAGAACTAGAATGCCTGTTGTAAAGAGTTTTATAATACTTACATCTAATCTTAACCAAACCATCTAGTAGCGTGATTTCATCAAAAAAATTTCATATCGCTAATTTTTTTTTTCCTTTCATTGAACTTGAATTCATTTTAACTTTATTTTCCAATATGACTCCCTCTACAATAAGAGAAGATATGATTGATACACTGGCACTAGAAGTATTTGGCTTTTCCTCACCAGTCATCTATAAATCAAAATATAATAAGGGTAAGGTAAGATCAAGGCTTTTACAGGTTGAAGTAATCAATCATTACATTTATATGTGCATATAAATATATAGTGCAAAGAATATCGGGGCTCCTCTATAAATTGCATGACAAAAGCATCTTAAATAGTCCCCTAATAAATAAATCTGTCGAGGTGCATACATATACATAACTATATAGTATCCCTAATTGTTTCAAAATTTGTTTACTAATTGTCTCTAAATGTCTCAACTACTCCTACTTGTCTCTATCTAAATGTGCAAATTGTCTTTATCTCATTCTGTAATATACCATGTACCGTCCTCATACAGTTTATATGCGAGCCAAAATTTCGATAGCATCTCCCCATATTCTCCATATATATGTAAAAATCAATACTGATTAGTTGCCACATGTAATCCATTATACATGGTTAGAGGCAACCAATAAGTAAAGAACTACATATCCGAAGAAAATATAAGGAGACACTATTGAAATTCTAACCACATGTAAACTGAAAATAAGGACAATCTAAGTACATGGTATGGTATCAAACTGTCCAAAATGGGACAATTTAGAAATCCATAAAGAACAAGCATTTTCAGTCGAATGATTGTACTCATTCAATATGAATTCATAAATGGTGGATACATTGTTAAACCACTAGGTGACCTACATTCTAATTAACAACATTAGTTAACAAATAATCATAAGCATAAACATTTAAAGAATAAATATTGAAATATACAAGAAAAAAAATATGATAATGATTTAAACGTAGGTTAAGTAACATAAGTTAGTATATTTATAGTAGGCAGGTTAAGTTAGTGTATTTAATCCATACAAGTAAAAAATTTAATATATCTTTCATAATTTTAATACTCCTTAAACTCATCTCTTCTATTTAAACTAGGATCGGATCCACCATTTTCGTGGTGGTATCTTCTTCAAGATGCTCATTAACCTCACCTGAATCAAAAGGTAGGGAGATTTTTCCATCATGTTCTTGTATAAATTCAACTAGCTTTTCTAAAAATTTTTTAATAAGATTATCTATACGGAATACGCAAGATCTTGTAGAATAAGGCGAATCTGGGATTAAGCTTTGATGGCTTCTTTATAATCAAGCTCGACCCTACTTCGTTGTCATGTTGTCAAGGAGGACATCATTGATATCTAGATACCTCTACCCCTTCCTTACTTAACTTCAAGGCAATTTTTTTATTTCTCTTCTTTCAAAGCTTCCAATCTAACTTCTTCCTCTTCCTCTTCCTTATTAATTCTCTTCACTCTCTCTATTTCAGATTCTTCATTGATTAAAATGGGTTTGTTATGGTATATCTTGTAGCTAGTTATATTCGGTATAGAGGAATGGGTGGAAGGATTCTTGTTGGAGTTTACGAGTGCCTGGAATAAAACTTATAACTCCCACGATGCTCCGTGACACAGTTTTACATCTCCCCCCACCTGATAAGTGTAGTCTAAGCTGATTTTTTTTATTTACAAATCTGGCCCAACACAAATTGCATTAAATTTTCATTCTTCCAGAGTCTATGGAGTAGACTTGGGAACCGTAATAACAAATGTTGGTGGGTGGATCATCTAAAGACATTGGTGCATACCCTCTTGTTATAAGAGAAATATTTTTATAAGGTAAAAAAATCATGCAAATGTAATACATAATATCCATTCATAAATTCATAATTAGAATTCAATAGTTTTAACTCTATAAAATACAAATATAATACAAAAAGCTCAAATCTAATTCAACCAAACTATAGCCAACCTAGCCTCACTCAACCTAATTGACCCACACCTGACCAGACCCAACTCAACCCAACCCGACCACCCAGGACCCAACCCAACCCAACCCAACCCTAACCTAGCCCAACCCAACCCTAACCCAACTCGACCCAACCTAGCACCCAACTTGACCCAACCCAACCCTAACATAGCCCGACCAAAAGCCCAACCCCACCCAACCCAGCACCCAAATCGACCTAACACCCAACCCAACCCTAACCCATCCCGACCCAACCTAGCACCCACACCCACACCCAACCCAACCCAACAGCCAGCCCGATCCAACCCAGTGGCCAGCACCCACTTGACCTAACACCCACGCCCAACCTAACTTAATCCAACCCAGTCACCTGACCCAACCCAACCCCCAAATCAAAGATTTGCCCAAATCTCAAATTTGGAATTTGGGGCTTTCAATTACATAAATAAAAAGAAAAGATTAGATTTATATAGAGATACCTTGTTGTTGAGAGAGAGAGCTCGGGTGAGTGGTTGAGTGTGGGTCATATGACTGAGACGAGTTAAGCAAACAATGAGCCGAGCAAACACTGAGTTGAGCTCGGCGAGTGGCTAAGTGGGGAGAGGAGAGAGAGGGAAATGGAGAGATTCACTGTGGAGCTTTGGTGCAAGAGAGAGAGGAGTCGAGCATGGCCGGTTGGGTTAGAAAATGAAAGAAAGGGACGGACAGGTATAGTAGGGTTTCAAATTTTTATTATTATTATTATTATTATTATATTCGAGTCGAGCCAAGCTCGAGCTTTGATTCGAGCCGAGTTCGAGTCTAGCTGACTCAAGCTCCACTATGCTCGACCTTAGCTTGTTTTCAAAACGAGTTGGATCATATGAAGATTGGCTCGGCTCGAGTCATCGTTTAAGCCAAGTCAAGTTGAGCTAGATCAAGCCAAGTTAAGTGAACTTTTCAAGCTTGCTTGGCTCATGTACAAGCCTATCTTAGAACCAATTCTCACGCGAAATTGTGAATGCTTTTTGAGAACTCATCTCCCATGATGTGAATATGCAATCTAAACTATCCATTAGATGAGCCACCTCGTAAAACCCTTATGGCCCAAAACTTAGACCGATTTAAAAATCTAGTGGCCCATAGCAAAGTAAGAGGACCCACCACATTTTTGGATCAAAATAACTTTTCGGCCTTGGGAGTTTCATGAGGTGATTATTCCAAGGGACCATTCATATTTTATGTTCATGAGTTCTCGTGAGAGCTGGTTCCACGTGAGCATTTCACCCCTAAAATGATTCATCATATATATATAGAAAGAGAGAGAGAGTCCCAGTCTCCTGCACACCGTGCCGCATGGAGCTTAAATATAAGCTCTTACGAGAGCTGTTAGATCCTCGTATATGGCTGGGATGCAGCATAACTACACAGGAGAGAGTCTCCGTGTACATGACTCGCGCGCCAGTATTTTAGGATGCACGCGAGCTCCTCCTGAAGTGACGTCTCCAAGTTCTATGGGCCACATCATGATGTGTGTTTTGTATCCACACCATCCATCCATTTGGAGAGACCATATTAGGGCATGATCCAAAAAATGAATCAGATCCAAAGCTTGAGAGGACCCCACCACCAAAAACAGAGGGGAGAGTGACGCCCACCATTAAAAAGTTCTGAGGGTCACGACAGTTGTCGTTCAGGAAAATATTTAACATTTAAGTTTATCTTAATAGGAATGACATTATGAACGGTATGGATGGGATATAAACATTATGGTGGACCCAAGGAAGTTTCAATGGTAAGAATTTACCTACACACTTTTTACTAATGTACGGCATACTTAAGCTCTGGATTTATATCATTTTTTGGCCCATCATCTAAAATGATCTTTCAAAACTGATGAACGTGGTGGATATTCCCTAAACATCACGGTGGACCCCACCTAACTTACCATGTCACGAACTTCCTTTGGAATCCCTGTCAGTAAGGTCATCAGCTATTATTGGTAACGGGACGCGGAGTGCGTTACCATTCGGGCAGGGCTCTCTAGGACCCACTGTGATGTAATAATTTTATCCATGCCGTTAAGATTTTCTCTAAAATCATTTTAAGCTATGACATAAAAAAAATAGCCACGCAAAAGGCTTAAATGGACCACAAATTGGGGATTACACGTTCACCATTAAAAACTTCTTAAACGTCCTAATGTACCTACCCATTACTATACAATTCACATATTAAGGTGGGCCCCACAATCAGGCTTGCACCTTGTTTAAGTATGGTTGTGGTCGCACCTAATCTGATGCCTGTTCTTTTCTAACGTGGGATGTTATAATCCCAACCCAACACATGTTGATTCGTTCACATGGTGCAGAGGAAGGGATCGTACGACCCAAAAAAAAAATTGGCCCCATTGACGATGCGGATAAAAGACAAATATAGACGCCTTCCCTTCATTTCTACAGCCCATATTAATTAGTGATCTAAAAAATTAAGCATATTTAAGTCTCAGGTGGACCACACTACAGGAAGTAAGCAAATCTATAATGTTTATTTACCATCAAACCCATTGACCATGTCAAGAAGAGCAGAAGGATGAAGGGAAAAAATATCAATTGATTCAAAAAATAACATTTGTTGCTTAAAAAAGACTTGTAATGATCATTCACCACATTTTCCAATAGCGTGGTCCACCAGACATTTGGATATGCTAAATTTTAAAAATAACCTCTTAAAATACCAGCGTGAGTGTGTAAGGTGTGTGTGCATGTGTCCATGAGACCCTCATACTTTGAGGTTAACACCCACTATCCGGTGTCTTTCGCAGTGGAGAAGAAGAAAATGGCTTCATTGCTGAAGAACGCGTTAAAGGCGATACAAGAGAAAGGCATCAGTAATGTTCTGAGAGAGCTCAAAGAAGAGGGATACACGTATTGATCCAAGGGGTTATGGATCGGTCTGGCACATTTTTTGGAAATTATTTTTGGATGAAACGTTTTGCAAACCAAAATCCACAGCATAGGTGCGACACTTGTTGGCGTTGATAAGTTTGGGAATAAGTACTATGAGAATTTGGAAGCTCAATTTGGAAGACACGAGTGGGTGGAGTATGGAGACAAGGGTCGCTATAATGCATCTCAAGTACCACCAGAGTGGCATGGGTGGCTTCACTTCATCACTGACCACACAGGAGATGAACTCCTTATGCTAAAACCCAAGAGGTATAGTATTGAGCACAAGCAGAACTACTCTAGAGAAGGTGACAAGTACATCTATCATTCTAAGGGCCATACCTTCAACCCTGGGCAGAGGGACTGGACCAGGTACCCGCCATGGCAACCCATCAAAATCGAATAAAAACACCATTTTTACATCTCTCGACATCTTGGAACTTATTTCAGAGCATTTTCATGACATTTTTCCCATGCTTCTTCCTTGTTCATGCACTGACTATTAAGTTTGTTTACTTCGAGTTCCAATGAATTGCTTTTAGATGCGATAAAAAAAAAAAAAAAAAAAAAAAAAGGTTAACACCCATTGATGGGTTATTGGATGCTTTAAGGCATATTTGAAAATAATAATAATAATAAATAATAATAATAAAAGGTCGATCCAAATCTTAGGTGTATCTCACCACTGGAAGAAATAGTGGTAATTGAATAACCATCATTAAAAGTTTCTTGAGGGCCACTCTAATATTCATTTACTATCGAACCTGATGATAAGGTCGCGGAAGCATTGATGAAAGGACCACACAAATATGTAATCAACGGAGAGCTTTAATGCGAGCTTATATATAAATCTTCCTGCAATAAGATTTCAACTGCGATAAGTACTACCTGTAGGGGCTAACAGACTAAAAAGCTTGGGACAAAGCCCTTCAACATCATGAATAACTATTATTCTTTCATTCAAATAATCATCAACTACTCTTGTGTTTCATATGCATAGTTTTTTGTAGTCATAGTTACATAATTACCAAGTAAATAGGTAAATTAAAAAATTGTTATTGATTACATTATTAAGATAGTGGTATGTCATGACCTAACGTCTCCACCTTATCATCTAATGTTTCTTCATGCATATCAACCTCATCATCCGATGGTTCTTCATGCATATCAACCTCGTCATGCAATGGTTCTTCATGCATATCAACCTCGTCATCCGATGGTTCTTCATGCATATCAACCTCGTCATCCGATGGTTCTTCACGCATATCAACTTCATTCATTGATGGTTCTTAGCACGTCGTGGGAGATTTTATTCTGCAAGTAAATCATTTTAAAGAATGAATAAAATAAAGATAAAATAATTTAACGAACAAAATTAAAGAATCAATCAAATATAAATGAATAAAAGGAATTAAGCACTTACAGTTTTTTCCATATTGGACAATTACGTTTGTCATGGCTAGGACCCCACTTCCCACATCCATTGCATCTTCTTTTATCTTTCTTATGAGTAACCTTTTTCCTTTCAGAAATTAATCTTTTTCCACTTCCTTTAGTTTTAGCACGCACCAGGTCTTTAATGATTACTTTAGTAATTTTTTTTATTTGTTTCTTATTTTTAGGCACCAATGTCTCACCATCAACCAACTTCTGATCTTGAACTCGTTTGAAAATATCTTGTAGCCCTTCTTTACACATATGATATGTCTCTTTAAAATTAGTACTTTCTTTGGCAAGATTTCTAGAAATGTCTAATAAATTGCTATATCGAAGAGCATACAATTCATGTTTCTCTGTATTTAACTCCACACCACTCGCATCGTAAACAAAATCCAGTTTAGCATCCCTTGTCCATCTTTTCAAAATATAGTGGTCTGGTAAATTGGATATCCGAGATTGTCATAGTATACATAATATGTGCCTACATGATATGCCCTCAAATTCAAATTTCAAGCAACTAAATTTTGCTTGTTTAGATTCCATCTCGAATTCAACTAGCCATTCGGGAGATGTTCCTTCACATACTCCAACATTGTAAATGCAAAGGTCTTCCATCTTTTGTAAAAGAATTGCAGTATAAATGATGTTTTCATACAACTCTTCTTGAAATTTATAAAAAATAGACCGAGTATAAGTCTCTCCAAGCTCTCTCTCCATAGCAAAAAAAGTTTTCAACCTCGGCTTGCTACTAATCGTTTCATGATCGGCGACTAACTCATTGTGTCTCTGTCGTGCTACTCCATGATCAAAACGAATTATGAAATCCATTAAAGAGTTCTTCTTTGACACATATTTATGAAAAAATGCATTCGTGCTTTCATTTCGTTGGCTACTAGACATATCCATAAAAAAAAAAAAAAAAAAAACTTGTCATAGATATGCCATTACCCATTTATGATGAATGTTTAATAAAGAGGCAAGCCAATCATTATGATCCAACTCATTTTCTTCAATAACTTTGCTCCATTTTACTTCAAAATCTTCGAGCTTTTCAGAATCTCATATGCTATCATAAAAAGGTACTTTAAATTCATCTTTGAAAGCTATGTGACCTAACTTTTCAGGGACCTTCTACAAAATATGTCAAATACAATAACGATAGAAAGCATTCAGAAATACAATAGTAATGGCTTTTATTATTGTTGGATCTTGATCTGTTATGATCACTTTCGGTGGGTCCCCTGGCATTGCTTCACACCATTTCTCAAACAACTAGATAAAAAATTCAATGGTCTCATTATGGATAAAACCACAACCCAGTATAATTAATTACCCATGGTGATTAACCCCTACAAAGGGTGCAAATATTAACCCATAATGGTTTGTATTGTACGTGGTGTCAAATACTATAACATCACCAAAGTGATGATAAGCCTTACGTGAAATTGGGTCAGCCCAAAAATAATGTGTTAATCTACCCTCCTCATCAACCTTCACATTATATGCGAACGATGAATCCAATTCCTTCATTTCAAAAATGTTCATACAATAGCTAAGCATCATGGTCCTTGGTTTCTTTTCTTTTATCTCTTTCATAATTTCTCACGTCTTGTTCAATGCATCTAATATTTTCATAACCACCTAATTTAATTGCTAAAACATTCATAGTTTGTGAAATACCCATGCCTGATTGAGTGAATGTATTTTCCAAATTCTTCTGCACATTACAAACCTCATGATGTGATCGAAGAAGATGTTTCTTTCGAGGAGTTTCTAACTCATGATTGTGCTCCTTAACAAACTTTTTCACTATATAGTTTAGTCCACCAACCTCTTTTTAAATTATCATGAGAGCTTTACAACCTTCTCGAATAATACTCCGTTGCCTCTTTACTACACCATGCTTCATTTGTACCTTGTTATCTGTTGTCCCATCCTTCGAATATACAAACATCTTCCAAATCTCTTCTTGATTCTTATTGTATTTATTTGATCTTCTACGAACACTGAAGCCTACCTTCTTTGCATAATGGTTGTAGAAGTTAAATGTCATATCAACTGAAGAGAAAGTGTCTTGTCAATTATTGGTTTCAACCCCTCTTCTACTTCTGAAATCCAAAGATGAATAGAAGTTATGCCAACTTGCGCCATTAAATTCTTGTGCATTTCTATTAGTACCTGGGCCTCTTTGGTTATAACGTATTTTTTATTCTATAAATAATATAAAAAAAAAAAAATTGATATAGTTTATCGTGAAATTGTATAAAAGTTAGTAAATAAACAAAACTCATAACAAAAATCAATATTTTTATTTCAGATTTTTTTTTTTAAAGAAAAAAGTTCCAAAGTCAACAATAATAAGACAATTATAAATTATCAATTTCTAGATTAATATGCCCATTTAGGAACTCGAGATGCCTAGTTAATAAGTTTTTGACTACCACATACGCAAATCAAAAGCTTGAAACAAAAGGGAGGAAGTAGATAATCAGGAAGCCGATTGAAAGCAAGGGAAGACGTGAATCACGAAGAAGGAAATGAAAAAGTGTCATTTTTTATTTTTATTTTTTTGGTTTTTAAAGAAGAAGTGAAATGCTCTACCAATCTAACAGGTAAAAGAAATCCATGGAACGCATGTTGGCTTCCATCAATAGTTCCTATAAAGGCGAAGGGCATGCAAATCCTAGTAATGGGTAGGTACTAACAATCAACTCAAGAAGTGCAAGTTTTGTTGGGAGCTGTAAGGAATTGATGCATCCAATTTTCACAGCATCATCAGATTTGTCGAAATGATCCCGTAAGCTAATCCATGGAAACAAATCAAGCCATTAGCTGGCATATCAAGCCCATCAACGAGTCATAAACAGAGTGCTACAAGTTCCAAATGTCTATAACTGATATTTAGACAATTCAACCCTTGACCATTAAGGGTACAATCATGAATGAAAATGGGCTCACCTCCATTTTTTATCAAATCGTCTATAGTTGAAATCTAAAATGTGGTATGCAATACAGTTTCATTGAGCATTCAAAAACACCCTTAGGGCCCCTTCTTTGAGTACAACATATCCAATCCACTTTGAATCTCTTTTAATACGTAAGAACACTAGCGGCAAGGCTCTATGTCACCTGTCCTTTGTTCTTTTGCGATAAGACACCCATGCAAATGACAGGTCTATCACTCCAGCCACCCAAAATACGTCTTATTTATGCAGACAACAAAGGAAAAGGCGACATGGAGCTAGGTCCAACATTGCCTACAATACATTGTGTACAAATAGGCCCTTTTTCTTGTATGAGCAGGCCCTTAAGTTGTGTTCTTTTCTTTTGCAGATGAGTCTTTGGGCAAGGAGAACATGTCTACTGATTTTGTGGGATCACCGCCAATAAGTGAAAGAATAATAGCACTACAAAATTCTCTAAGAAAAGCTCTCTCCCCTAACTGCTCCAATATAAATGGCGCCCACAATGGTAATGATATGTTGTCTGCAAACAGGCCCTTTTCATGCATGCAAACAGGCCTTAAAATGACGTTCTCGATTTGTGCAGATGAGTCCTTGCGCAAGGTGTCTAAGGATTTTGTGGAATCGCCACCCATAAGTGAAAGGGTTAGAGCACTACAATAATCTCTGAGAAAAGTTCTCTCCCCAATCCCTTCCTATTCAAATATGACAACACCACACAAGGAGTTGTTATCAGATGACCGAGTTTGTTTGGTTCTCTTTGAGCCAAGAACTCAAAAAACACCCTATGTTTTTACTTGTGATAATGACGGTGTCCAAATGAATGGCACTCCACTTGAGAAATTCAACTCCCGCAGCTATAATTTGAAGGTTCGTTAGAAAAAAAAAACACACTCTAATAGTTATGATGGTCCACGATATTCAAGTTAGGTGCTGATATGAATTTTCTTTGATGTGTGGATGGATGTACAGAGCTCTCTTATTCAAGACTACCTTGCATTCTTGAATACCACCAGCAAGTAAGTTTGTGTTCTTCGATTCTCTTGTTTTATTTAAAGACTAGATCTGATTTTCTTTTTCAGGTTTAGAAAACTCATACAAATAGTTCTCCACAGCAAATGATCCTGTTCTTTGATGTGTGGATGCAACTTGACAATAACATCCAATGGTCCACATCAACGAGCCAGCTCGAATGGGTTAGGGTAATCCAAACTGGGATTTATTTGGGGCATCTCAAATCCATAAAACACAAAGTCGTGCGTTGTGCATATGGTCATATATAAGATACAAACTTCACAAAATAGAATGAGGAGAAAACACAATTTGTTAATAATGGAAATGGGAAAAAAAAAAAAAGAAGAAGATCATTCTAACCGGTGTGTTGCACTTCAGTTCAACATACACCACAATAACCCATCATCCAGATCGTTTAACAGGTGGTCCCACAGTGGAGAGACCAGGACTCGAAAGAACCTCCTACAACTTTCTAAACAGAGAGAGAGAGAGGCAGAATTAGTCCAACTTAATAAAACTAGAAATTTCATATATCAAACAAATATAAAGAGAGAAGCATGAATTAGAGAAAACCTAGAAAGAAAAATCTAAGAAAATTAAGTTTGGAACTTATGACAGTCTGGCCACGTTACCAATAATAGCAGATGACCTTACCGACAGGGATTCCAAAGGAAGTTCGTGACATGGTAAGTTAGGTGGGGTGCACGGTGATGTTTAGGGAAGATCCACCACATTCATCAGTTTTGAAAGATCATATTAGACGATGGGCCAAAAAATGATATAAATCCAGAGCTTAAGTATGCCGTACGTTAGTAAAAAGTGTGTAGGTAAATTCTTACCATTGAAACTTTCTTGGGTCCACCATAATGTTTATATCCCATCCATACCATTCATAATGTCATTCCTAAGATAAACTTAAATGTTAAATATTTTCCTGAACAAAAACTATCGCGGGCCTCAGAACTTTTTAACGGTGGGCGTCGCTCTCCACTCTATTTTTTGTGGTGGGGTCCTCTCGAGCTCTGGATCTGATTCATTTTTTGGATCATGCCCTAATATGGTCTCTCCAAATGGATGGACGGTGTAGATACAAAACGCACATCATGGTGTGGCCCACAGAACTTGGCGATGTCACTTTAAGAGGAGCTCGCGTGCATCCGAAAATACTGGCGCGCGAGTCACGTACACGAAGACTCTCTCCTATACAGTTATGCTGCATCCAAGCTGTATACGGGGATCTAACAGCTCTCGTAAGAGCTCGTATTTAAGCTCCGTGCGGCACAGTGCGCAGGTTAAGAACTCATTCATGGTAAAATGAGCCCAAAATCTAATGCGTTCACCAAATGAAGCACCATATAAAACCTTTAGCCCCCAACTTTTACCTTAATCCATAACTTTAGTGAGTCATGGCAAAAGAGAGATGTAAACTAAGAGAGGAAATTATTTCCTTTTGCCATGGCCCACCAGAGCTTTAGATCAAAGTAAAATTTGAGCCCTGAGAGTTTCATGGGGAGTTACATCAGGTGAACGGTTTAGATTTTGAGCTCATATCATTGTAAATGAGTTCTCAAAAAGTTTTCACAAGAACCTATGAGAACTGGTGTGCAGCAGAGCATTCCTATATATATATATATATATATATATATATAGAGAGAGAGAGAGAGAGAGTAGTGATCTCCTGCGCACCGTACTGCAATATAAGTTGTGAGATGAGGAGAATGGTTGGGATTCAGCGGAAGCGGATTGCGTCCTACCCCAGCTTGAACAGTAATCCGTCCAGGCAGGGCTCTGTGGGGACCAGCTTGATGTAAGTATTCTATCCACACCGTTAATCGTTTTCCTCAAATCATTTTAAGGTTTAAACCTAAAAAAGTGGCAGGTATACAGCTCCATTGGACCACACCAAAGGAAGCTGTAGTGATAATGATGTCCACCATTGAAACCTTTCTAAGGGCCACCATGATGTTTTTTTTACCATCCAACCTATTCATAAGGTCATGTAGACGTGGATGAATTAAAAATATATATATAAGCTTAATTCGAAACTTCTCCATCTCCTAAAAAGTTTTTAATGGTCAATGTTCAATACCTACTTTCTGGTTCACTTAAGCCTTTTACCTGCCTCAACTTTTTTATATATTATCTTAAAATGATATGAGGAAAAGAATTAATAGCATGGATAAAACACTTAAATCAGAGTGGGCCCCACAGAGCCCTGTCTGGACAGATTACTGTCCGGGCAGGGGTAGGATACAATCTGCGTCCAGGATTCAGCCGCATTGAGAGAGAGTCTTCAAAAAAATTACTTTCTCTTACACTCACGCCTAACAATGTGGATTAGCTACTGCCAATTTGAGTAGTGAGACTTAAAGTGACATCATCAAGTTCTGTGGGCCCACCTTAATGTATTTGTTACATCCACACCCTCCATCCATTTTTAGAGATCATTTTAGGAACATGAGAAAAAGAATGAGCAGATTGAAAGCTAGAGTGGACCTCACCACAGAAAACAATAGGAAGAGAGATGCCCATGCTGTGATGTTTATTTAAAATCCAACTTGTTTATAAGTTAACATAAACATTAAAGAAGGGAAAACACTAGTATCAACTT
Organism: Magnolia kwangsiensis; assembly: GCA_037074715.1. NCBI lineage: Eukaryota > Viridiplantae > Streptophyta > Magnoliopsida > Magnoliales > Magnoliaceae > Magnolia > Magnolia kwangsiensis. Next base: position 115,405,163 of record CM073571.1, on the reverse strand, counting down.
GATCGAAAACTTTCGTGGCCCTTAAAAGTTTTTAATGGTGAGCGTCACTCTCTCCACTATTTTCTGTGGTGGAGTCTACTCAAAGCTTTGGAACTGATTCATTCTTTGGCTCATGCCATAAAATGATCTCGAAAGCCGGGCTCACAAAATTTTCGATCGCCAAATCCGGCACCGACAGCCTTTGTAGTACCCCATTCTCGGCTCCCAGCGCCCATTCGTCAGATTCTGATCCTGGGATGTTACGAGGAGGATTTTCAACGTCAGTTTGATTCATAATAAGCATAACCAAAGGCATATCCCACAAACAACAACCAAAAACTTCATCACATTTCCAGTATGATCAAAAATTATAAGTATAGTGTGTGTAAAGGGAAATACAATGATGATAGACAAAAGTTCCAAAATGATCTACCACGTGCTCTAGCCTCAGCGATGCTGCGATCCAACATCACCTGCATGCAATGGTCGTGCATAAGCTTATGGAAAGCTTAGAGGGCGGTGAAGGTGCGTGAGTAATGTAGTAATACAATTATGCAATATCAGAGAAATGTGGAATATGTTGATGAATCCATGAATATTATTGGTCGTACCAAGGCCATGTGATGCAAGGCATGAATGATGTCGGCCATACCAAGGTCATGTGATGTGAGATGCAACTCAAGCATACAAATCCTCATCTAAGTCCACATATAAATACAGTTCAACTCTGGAATATAACTGGAGTCTACTACACTCTAACTAGATTATCGCCCATCACGCGCAACAAGGTGAGTGGAAAAGACCTCACTATCCGCCTGCCAATATCGGACTTGGCTCGACGATAGCGAAGTCATTCCTCGAGCTGGTCAAACTCAACCTAGCTTTGCCCCTCCTCTCAAGTGCGTAAGGCGACACCCCCTTCCAACCGACCACGACACAGTGGAAAGCACGACCTCCTGATAATCGGGACTCGGTGCCCATGCATCCACTCGGTTTAGACGTTGGAGCAACCTCCTAGTACCATAAGGGTTTAGGGACTTTCACACAGGGATATCTATAGCACCCCATATACAACAAGATTTCTGGTATCCAATCCTACCAACCACGATATGCCTGTGGAGGCTATGACCCTGATGTCGCTAGGGCATACAGTATACATGTCACACAATGCGAGATGCATGAATCATGCAATCCAGTCATACAGCAATCATGCGCATATCGCGCGCTCATGTGGGCATGTCCCTTCACCATGGAGTCCCATAACAATCTGCCCATTGGCATGTGCTATGATCAGTCACTCATCTTATCACAAGCATACAGATGATGCGCATGGGCATGTATCATGATGTTATGTTGTGACATACTCATAATCGGTATCGATAGCAGGCATTAGCCTCGATAATCGGCACCGATAATCAGCATCGATAATTGGCATCGATAATCAAGATCGAAATCGGCATCGGCCTCGATAATCGACATTGATAATCAACATTGATAATTGGCAGCGACAAACAGCATATATAAGCAAGGTGAGGTCCATAGATGATCAGCCGATCAACCATATATAAAGATCGGCACTCAGTCGTGGTTATATCAAATCCGGTAACATGGAATCATCTGCCTACGGTGACTAGGGCCCACTTGTTTGGGTAAACCCATAAAGAGAATGGGCCTAATAAGGCCTAAGGAAAGGTCACAATGAGGACATCTAACCATCATTGCCCCTCAATGTGTACATCTAACCAACATTGCTCCTGAGGAGTGGCCTACATAAGGAATTCATAAACAATGTAATGGTCACACACATACATTACATTGGGCCTCGTTCATGGGCCTTACACACATCGCATCGGACTTCATATACATCAAATGGGCCAATCGAATGGGCCGATTCAAATGGGCTGAATTAAATGGGCCGATCAAATGGGCCAAATGTATATCAAATCAGGCTCACCCTTATGTATTTGAGATCCGACCTATTCATAAGTTATCATAGAGATAGATGAAATGAAAACAATTATCAACTTAATTGGAAACTACTATGGCCCTTAGGAGTTTGAGCAATGGATGTCACGGTCCACATTTAAATTGTGGGGTCCACTTGAACTTTAGATCTGACTCACCACTATTTTCCCATGCGGTAAAATGATCTCACAAATGGTTGGATGGCATGGATAAAACACATGCATCATGGTGGGCCCCATTATTCAAATAGTGGACGGTGTCGATATACATCAACATGGGGCCTATGGGCTTGCTGCCAACAAAGGAGCAGCTAGACGGCTGCTGCACGTAGGAAGCAAAGGTGGGTCCCACGTAGGGCCCACCACCATGCATATATTATATAATATACAATATATAATATATTATGCTATAAAATATATGACGTCCTTAGTAGTGGGACCCACAGAACTTGCTATCGTCAGATGGCAGTGGGTCCCACCATCAAAAATAAATGGACGGCATGTGTAAAACACATACATCATGTGGGACCTGCAGCACATGCAGCGTGGCTACCTCTTTCCTTTCCCTTTCTTTTTTAAAAAAAAAAACAGAGGTGGGTTCCACATAGGGCCTACCACAGTAGGTATATATATTATTTAATATAATATATCATATATAATGTATATACAACTCCCAACCTTAAACGGCCTGGATGGTTGCATATGTCACTGCAGCCCAACACGTAGGGTGGGTCCCACCGTCCAACAATAGTGGATAACTTGGATAAACACATACACGATGGTGTGGCCCATCTGGATGGATGGAGGATGGGGATGGGTCCCATGGACCCCACCGTTAAGTCACACTTCTCTGTTAGCCACCCTCACTAGGAAATCAATGCCAAGACCTCAACGTTGCAGCAAGGTATCTTTCACTCAGCCTACCACTGGAGCTGTGGATGTCCCACCGTCCAGCAAGCTAGACGATGTTGGATGACACTTAAACGCATGGTGGTCCCATGTAGTGGGCCACCAGGTTTGGATCAAGCCGATATGTGTTTTTCCCTTCATCCGGGCATGTGTGACCTTCTGGTCATGCGAACCCTATATCGGAATCAGGGTGGCCCACTAGTTGGTTGGCCTGGATAAAATACACCCATCATAGGTGGGCCATTCATCATAGAGAAAGAGAGAAAGAGAGGAAAGAGATCGGTGATGACCGAGGGACCCTGCCACTATGGGCCCCTCTTAGATACAAGCATACATCAAAGTGGGTCCCACCATATGTGGCCCTTAAATCATAAAATAAATAAATAACAAAACTGAAAATGTTGGTCCAAGATCACCCACCATCCACTTCTTCTTGCTCCCTTGGCTTCCTTTGCTCTTTAGCTTCGATCCTAATGGAAGAGATGGAGATTCGATGGTTGAGATGGGAGATAAGAGGGTAGGAAGTGGGCCACACACAAAGCTCTCATAGAGGCTAGAAAATGTTTGGACGTGTGATTTTTTTTCTTGCTTGGGAATGAGCTTAAGAAATGAGAGAGAGAAGGTTGTAAGGAGAGAGAGAGGGATGGGTGATGGAGTGATGGATGTGGTGGGGTTGCTTGGGGATGGGTGTGAGGTGATGGTGTACTTGACACGTACTAGACCCTTGATGAGATTGATTGAGGTGACAAGTCATAGAGATTCTCTTGGGTTTAGCAATGCGCAGTGTTTTTCTCGAACTGAACGCGAGCCCACATCTCCTGGCCTGGGTATCGCCTTGGCGCGCTAGACGCAGCATCAAAACTGTGGTGACGGCGCGGTCACAAGGGCACAAGTCTCCGTTTGAGTCAACTTAGGTTCGCAAGACTCAGCTTAGGATCGTGCGTAAATGTTGAATAAAAGTTGAAGGTTGCTGGAATTCGACAAGGAAGATCATAGGAACTTACGGAATAGTACGGACTATGATGCGGGTCTTACAGCTCTCCCCACCTAAATAGAAATTTCATCCTTAAAATTTACACAATCATGGCAACTACACATAACTCATGAGGAATAAGAAACATAACATCATCATATAAAATTAGAGATAACATACAAAATATAACACATGATCAATCATCAAAAAGATGGGGATAGCTCCCAAGAAGCCTCCTCAACAAAATGGTGACCCCACTGAACCTTCACCAATGGAATGACCTTAATCTGGAGGACCGGCTCTTTCCAATCAAGGATGCGAACCGGCTGCTCAATAAGAAAGCGTCCTCACAAACCTCTAACGGCTGCCAATCAATAAGAGGAATTATGTCCAACCCACACTTCCTTAGCATAGAGACATAGAAAATGTTGTGGATGCCAGACAACTGAGATGGCAAGGCAAGCAGATAGGCCACGACACTAATGCGCCCAGTGATCTTAAAAGAACCCTATGCCTCGGAGCAAGCTTGCCCTTCGCTCCAAATTGAACTACGCCCTTCATGGGCGAGACCTTGAGATACACATAGTCCCCTACAGCAAACTCCAAGGGACGACACCGGCAATCAGCAAAAATCTTTTATCAACTCTGAGGTATGCACATCCTCTGCTTGATGATATCAATAGTCTCTGACATCTGCAGCATAAACTCGGGACCTAAGAGACAGCGCTCTCCAAACTCGGTCCAGTAACTTGGTGATCTGCATGGTCTGTCATATAGTGCCTAAAAAGGAGCCATGTCGATGGTCGTCTGATAGCTGTTGTTGTATGCGAACTCAGCCAATCACAGATGCTCATCCCAGCTACCTCCGAAATCAATCGTGCAAGCCCGAAGCATATCCTCAAGGATCTGGTTGACCCTCTCGGTCTGGCTATCGGTCTACGGATAGTACGTTGTGCTGAGCTGTAAATCAGTCCCCATCGCTCTCTAGAAGCTCCCCCAAAATTAAGACCTGAACCTCAGGTCTCGATCAGAAACGATCGAGACTGGAACACCTTGCAGCCTCACAATCTCTTCGAGGAATAACCTCGCAAGCCAGTCCAAAGGTTAAGTCGCACAAATCATAAGAAAATGTGCCGACTTCGTCAAATGATCAACGACGACCCAGATGGTGTCATGACTGCGCCGAGTCCTCGACAAGCCAATAATGAAATTTGTCGACACGTGCTCCCACTTCAACATTGGGACACTCAACAGCTGTAATAAACCAGTGGGTCTCTGATGATCGACCTTGACATGTTGGCACGGGTCACACTCAGCCACAAAACTGGCGATTTGTCGCTTCATCCCCGCCCAAAAATACTGTTGCCTCATGTCATAGTACATCTTAGTCGAGCCAAGGTAGATAGAAAACCATGATCGATGCGCCTCGGTTATAAGATCTCTGCGTAACTTAGGAAGATCCGGGACCCATAAGCGGCCTCTAAAGCGAAGTCCACCATCTGAACCAATTTACCAATCTGCCTAACTCTTAGATGCCGCCTCAGTCACATAACTCTGTAATGAGTCATCAGCCTGCTGAGCCTCGATCACCCTTACGACAAGAGAGGGTTGAATCGACAGGCTCGATTACTGTACGATAGAAGACTGTAGGCCTAACTCAAAATCGTGCTCTGCTATATCCTCGAGTATCCTTCACTCCCGGACCATCGTATGCGTCACCCGGCCTCGTGGCTATCTACTAAGGGCATCTGCCACCACATTTACCTTACCCGAGTTGTGCTAAAGATCAAAATCATAATCCTTCAGAAGCTTCATCAAGCGCCTCTGCCTCATGTTCAACTTAGACTGCGAGAAGAGGTACTTCAAGCTCTTGTGGTTGAAGAAGAGCTCGAACCTAACCCCATAGAGATAGTGCCTCCACACCTTCAGTATGAAGACAACTGCAGCCAGCATCAAATCATATGTGGGGTAGTTCAGCTCATGGACCTGGAGCTGACGAGACGCGAAGGCCACTGGTCTCCCGTGCGGCATCAAGACAGCACCCAAACCAATATGCGAGGCATCAGTAAATACAATAAATCCATCAATCCCAGAAGAAAGAGTGAGGACAGGAGCGGACGTGAGGCAGTCCTTCAACTCCATAAATGCTTGCTTATAGGCGTCGCTCCAAATAAACTTTGTGCCCTTCCGAGTCAACCTAGTCAGCGGGGCTGCAATACGAGAGAAGCCATCAATGAAACGCCGGCAGTAGCCCTCCAAACCAAGGAAACTGTGGATCTCGGACCCGTTTGTGGGCTCGCCCCACTGACGCGCTACCTTAACCTTTGAGGGGTCCACCATGACACCCTCTCTTGTCACCACGTGACCGAGGAACTTCACGTCCTCCTGCCAAAACTCGCACTTCTCCAGCTTCGCATACAACTGGTGTGCGCGGAGGGTTTGTAAGGCAATCTCCAGGTGCTGCTCGTGCTCCTCACGGGTCCTCAAATAGATCAGAATGTTGTCAATGAGGACTACAACAAACTGATTAAGATACAGGTGGAAGACCTCATTCATCAATTGCATGAATACTGCGGGCGCATTAGTCGGTCCAAAGGACATGACTTACAACTCAAATGATTGTAGCGTGTCCTGAAAGCCATCTTCGGAATGTCCTCCTCTCGGACCCAAATCTGATGATAACCAGAACATAGGTCAATCTTCGAAAAGAACTGTGCACCCTGCAGCTAATCAAATAAATCATCGATCCTTGGGAGCAGGTACTTGTTCTTGATCGTGACTTTGTTGAGCTTGCAGTAGTCCATGCAGAGCCTCAACGAGTCATCCTTCTTCTTCATGAAGAGTATTGGCACTCCCCATGGTGAACTGTTAGGATGGATAAAGCCTAACTCGTGTAACTCGTCCAACTGCTTCTGCAGTTCCTACAACTCCAACAGTGTTATATGTTATAAGGCCTTTGAAATAGGCACGGTATCGATCATGATATCAATCTAAAACTCGCTCAGTCGATGAGATGGTAATCTTGAAGTCTCTTGGCATACATCGAGAAAATCACAAACCATAGGCAACTGGTCGATGCTCACTGTTATAGGCTCCTCTATGGCACACGACATCATACAAGACAATGACTCTCCTCTAAGCTTCGCAATAAACTGGAACTATGGCACGCCGGGTATACAGAACGTGACTATCCTCGTAGAGTAGTCTAATATGGTATGATACTCGGTAAGCCAATTCATACTTAGGATAACATCGAACTCGGACATCAGCAAAGCAAACAAATTGGCAGGCAAAAAGGTATCCCCAACTAGACTGGGCAAGACGAGCAAAATCGGCCCAACACTACAGTCTTCCCTAAGGGAGTCGATACTGACAGGCCCTCACGAGCAGACTCCAATAGCAAGCCAGTCGATCAGTAGAAACTCTCAGCTAAAAAAGAATGTGATGCACCGGAATCAAACAACACACGTGCAATGCATGCAGAGACTAAAAGCATACCCTCGACGACTCCTCCAAATGACTGTGGATCCTGTTGAGCCGCATAAAACCTACCCTGAGCTGGCTAGGGAGATGCCTGTCCCCTCGAGTGTATTGCTGTTGCTGTGGTTGCAGAGGCAGTCGAAACTACTGCCTCTGCTGCTGCGGCATCGGAGGCTGGTACTGATGCTGCTGCTGAGGTGGCCTCGGTGGTGAGGGCTAGTGTCGCTGCTACTGCCGAGGTCTTTGCTGCTGCTGTGGTGGAGGCTATTGTATACCTCTCGGCTGCTGCTACTGCTGGGGGCAAGGACACTCCCACATACGGTGCCCTATCGCACCCCACCCAAAACAGGTGTCAGTGAACTGCCTCAGAGGTAGTACTGAAGGTGCTGATGGAACTTCAAAGGTTGGGTGACCTGTGCACCTCTGTTGATGTGGTTGACGCTACTGGGAGTCACTGGAAGGAGCCTGCCTCTTCCGGTCTCTCCTTTGACCGCGATCAAACTGAGAACCAGCCCACTCAGCCTAAAAAATCTGGACCTTTTGTACCACCCCCTCAAAAGTCAGGAGCTCATGCCCAATAACATGACCTCGAAGACCGTAATGCAAACCATCCTCAAAGCGGTGGGCTCTCCACTCCTCATCATCTACCAGATATGGTGCAAATCTAGACAGTGCTACAAAATGAGCCACATACTGAGCCATTGTGATCATGAAAATACTGTCGATCGAATCGATCCACAAAATCCTCCCAGGTCCACTCAAAATCGACACCTGCTGCTCGGGAGACTAATATTCACCAGTGCTCAGCCTCACCATAGAGAAGAAATACTATTAATCGAACTTGCCATTGGGTCGTACATCTCATTGTATCAAATATTTTCTCCACATCGGAGCGTCATCTCTCAACTACTATCGGGTCTGGCTTACCCTGAAAACGTGGGGGTTCAAGCCATCAGAACTCTCGAAGGAGGGCACTTGAGCGCTCTTGCTCTGCCTGGGCTGGAGAAACGACGAAGTGCCTGCCCTGTCCATGAAGGGCGACTGTCACAGCCTGCAACATCTGTTGTAACTGAGAAGCACTCAAGGGTATAGTAGGATCCACACCGGTCTCAAGTAGAGGAGCTGCATCCTCAGGCTGAGTAGTAGGAATCTCTGGTGGTGGAGTGGGGATCATAAGTGGTAAGGCGGGAGTCTCAGGTGGTGGAGCGGGAGTAGATCAAGTCACTCTCCTGGCCGGCATGTCCTATAAAAAAGAGAAAAGGTTCCTATCAACTTTAAAAACTCTCGAAGGCACGCACGTTAAGGGTCTGTAATAAAAGATCACTAAGCTATCCGAACTCAGGACTTAATTATTCATAGCAGATATGTAATGTTGTTCTTAGTTATTTTCAAGTTATGCTCTGATACCAACTTCTGTCACGCCCTAAACTCAAAAGTGGGGCTTATAAAATTTTTGATCGCTAAATCCAGCACTGACAGCCTCCGTAATACCCCATTCTCGACTCTCAGCGCTCATTCGACAGGTTCCGATCCTGGGATGCTAAGAGGAGGATTTTCAACATCAGTTTGATTCATAATAAGTATAACCAAAGGCATTACCCACAAACAATAACAAAAAAACTCCATCACATTTCCACTATAATAAAAAATTTATAAGTACAGTGCGCGTAAAGGGAAATATAATGATGATAGACAAAAGCTCCAAAATGATCTGTCAAGCGCTCTAGCCGTAGCACTGCTGCGATCTAACATCACCTGCATGCAACGGTCGTGCATATGCTTATGGAAAGCTTAGATGGCGGTGAAGGTGTGTGCGTAATATGGTAATACAATTATACGATATCAAAGAAATGCGGAATATGCTGATGAATCCATGAATACTATTGGCCGTACCAAGGCCATGCAATGCAAGGCATGAATGATGTCAGTCATACCAAGGCCATGCGATGCGAGATACAACTCAAGCATATAAATCCTCATCTAAGTCCATATATCAATACAGTTTAACTCTGGAATATAACCGGGGTCTAGTACACTCCAATCAGATTGTCGCCCAATCGCGCGCAACAAGGTGAGTGAAAAAGACCTCACTATCCGCCTACCAATATTGGACTCGGCTCATCAATAGCGGACTCATTCATCGAGTTAGTCAAACTCAACTTAACTTTACCCCCTCTTCTCAGGCAAGTAAGGCTGCACCCCTTCCAACCGACCATAACACAGTGAAAAGCGTGACCTCCTGGTAATCGGCACTCGGCGCCCATATATCCACTCAGTCTAGACATTGGAGCAACCACCTAGTACCATAAGGGTTTAGGGACTTTCACACAGGGATATCTATAGCACCTCATGTAGAACAAGATTTCTGATATCCAATCCTATCAACCACGATATGCCTGTGGAGGCTATGGCCCTGATGTCGTTAGGGCATACAGTATACATGTCACACAATATGAGATACATGAATCATGCAATCCAGTCATACAGTAATCATGCGCGTACCGCGTGCTCATGTGGGCATCTTCCTTCACCATGGAGTCCCATAACAATCTGCCCATTGGCATGTGCTATGATCAGTCACTCATCTCATCACAAGCATACAGATGATGCACATGGGCATGTATCATGATGTTATATTGTCATATACTCATAATCGGTATTGATAGCCGACGTCGGCCTTAATAATCGCCACTGATAATTAGCATCGATAATCGGTGTCGGCCTCAATAATCAGCACCGATAAACAACATATATAAGCAAGGCGGGGTCCATAGATGATAAGCCGATCAACCATATGTAAAGATCGGCACTCGACCGTAGTTATATCAAATCCGGTAACATGGAGTCATCTACCTACGACGAATGGGGCCCACTTATTTGGGTTAACCCACGAAGAGAATGGGCCTAACAAGGCTTAAGGGAAGGTCACAATAAGGACATCTAACCATCATTGCCCCTCAATGTGTACATCTAACCAACATTGCTCCTAAGATGTGGCCTACATAAGGAATTCATAAACAATGTAACGGCCACATACATTCATTACATTGGGCCTCGCTCATGGGCCTCACACACATCGCATCAGACTTCATATCAAATGGGCCGATTGAATTGGCCGATTCAAATGGGCCAAATCAATGGGCCGATTTAAATGGGCTGACTCAAATGGGCTGACCAAATGTGTTGAATCAAATGGGACAAATCAAATGGGCAGATCAAATGGGCCAAATGTTTATCAAATCTAGCCCACCCTTATGTATTTGAGATCCGACCTATTCATAAGTTATCATAAAGATAGATGAAATGAAAATAATTATCAACTTAATTGGAAACTACCATGGCTCTTAGGAGTTTGAACGATGGAAGTCACTGTCCACTATTTAAATGGTGGGGTCCATTTGAACTTTAGATTTGGCTCACCACTATTTTCTCATGCTGTAAAATGATCTCACAAATGGTTGGACGACATGGATACAACACAAGCATCATGGTGGGCCCCACCATTTAAATTGTGGACTGTGTCGATATACCTCAACGTGGGGCCTGCGGGCTTGCTGCCAACAAAGGAGCAGCTAGATAGCTGCTGCACAGGCAGCTGGCTGCACTTAGGAAGGCAAAGGTGGGTCCCACGTAGGGTCCACCATCATGCATATATTATATAAAATACAATATACAATATATAATATAAAATATATGATGTACTTAGTAATGGGACCCACAGAACTTGCTGTCGTCATATGGTGGTGGGTCCCACCATCAAAAACAGATGGACGACATGTGTAAAACACATACATCATGTGGGACATGCAGCACGTGCAACGTGGCTACCTCTTTCCTTTCCCTTTCTTTTTTTTTTTAAAACAGAGGTGGGTCCCACGTTGGGCCCACCATAGCAGGTATATATATTATATAATATAATATAATATATATATATATAATAAATATATATAATATAATATAATATATAATGTATATACAACATCCAAGCCCTGGACGGCCTGGACGGTTGCATATGTCACTGTAGCCCCACACGTGGGGTGGGTCCCACTGTCCAAAGATAGTGGACGGCTTGGATAAACACATACACGATGGTGTGGCCCATCTGGATGGATGGAGGATGGGGATGGGTCCCATGGACCCCACCGTCAACTCACACTTCTCTGTTAACCACCCTCACTAGGCAATCAATGTTAAGACCTCAGCATTGCAACGAGGTATCTTTCACTCAGCCTACCACTGGAGTTGTGGATGTCCCACCATCCAGCAAGCTGGACGGTGCTGGATGGCACTCAAACACCATGGTGGTCCCACGTAGTGGGCTACCAGGTTTGCATCAAGCTGATATGTGTTTTTCACTTCATCCAGGCTTGTGTGACCTTCCGTTCATGCGGACCCTGAATCGGAATCAAGGTGGCCCACTAGTTGGTTAGCCTGGATAAAATACACCCATCATAGGTGGGCCATTCATCATAGAGAAAGAGAGAAAGAGAGGAAAGAGATCGACGATGATGGAGGGACCCCACCACTATGGGCCCCTCTTGTATACAAGCATACAACAAAGTGGGTCCCACCATATATGGCCCTTAAATTACAAAATAAATAAATAACAAAAGGGAAAATGTGGGTTCAAGATTACCCCTCATCTACTTCTTCTTGCTCCCTTGGCTTCCTTTGCTCCCTTGACTTCCTTTTCTCCTTAGCTTCAATCCTAATGGAAGAGATGGAGATTCGATGGTTGAGATGGGAGATGAGAGGGTAGGAAGTGGGCCACACACAAAGCTCTCATGGAGGCTAAAAAATGTTTGGACGTGTGATTTTTTTTTCTTACTTGGGAATGAGTTTGAGAAATGAGAGAGAGATGGTTATTAGGAGAGAGAGAGAGGGATGGGTGATGGAGTGATGGATGCGGTGAGTGATGGGTGTGTAAGAACTTTTTGACTTTAGGGGTAGATGGTGTAAGAAAGGTATGGGGTGTGTAAGAACTTTTTGACTTATGGGGTTGCTTGGGGATGGGTGTGAGGTGATGGTGTACTTGATATGTACTTGACCCTTGATGGGATTGATTGATTGAGATGACAAGTCATAGAGATTCTCTTGGGTTTAGCAACGCACGACATTTTTCTCAAACTGAACGCGAGCCTACATCTTCTGGCCTGGGTATTGCCTCGGCTTGTGAAATGCGGGATCGGAACAACAACGATGGTGCGGTCGCAAGGGCATAAGTCTCGGTTTGAGTCGACTAGGGTTTACAGGACTTGCCTTAGGTCACACACAAATGTCGAATAAAGGTCGAAGGTTGCCAGAATTTGATAGGGAAGATCACGGGAACCTATGGAATGGTATGGACTATGATGCGGGTCTTACAAATGGTGTGGATACAACATATATAAATCATGGTAAGGCCCACACAATAAGGGTTGGGTAACAGCTAATCCACTCACGTGGTATCGACACTGCATCACAAAGCAGGTCACGTGCCACCTATGTGCAATTACATAATCCAACCGTGTCCGTACGGTGTCAAGGGCTCTGTGGGCCTCATCGTGTTGTATGGGTTTTATCCACACTGTTCATCCATTTTTTCCAAATAAGTTTAAGCTTTGCCCCCAAAAATAAAGTAAATAAAAGGTTCAAGTAAATCATACCACAAGAAACAATGGTGGTAATGACGGCCAACGTTGAAACCTTCCTAAGGCCTACCTTAATGTTTATTTGCCATCCAATCTGCTCATAAGGTCCATAAACCTATACTAAGGGAAAGCACAAATGTTAATTGATCCAGGTCACTTTAATTTTTGTTGAGAAATCCTCCCCATCCATTCATTTTGTGAGTTCATTTTAGGACATTATACTAAAAATGAACCATATCAAATGCTCGAGTGGGCCGAAAATGTGATAATTGAATGTCCACAGTTGAAACAATCATGGGCCACAAAAGTTTTAAATCATGCTAATATTTGTGTTTTCAGTTCATCCGAGTAGTAATGACGTTATTAATGGTATAGATGGCACATAAACATCACTGTTGAACCCAGGTAGGTTTCAGCGGTAGGAATTTCCATATCCACATTTTCCTTTAGTACGTCACACTTGAGTTGTGGATACCTTTTATTTTTGGTATCATGTTCTAAAATGAACTCACAAAATGGATGGATGGAGAGAATTTCTCACAAACATCACAGTGGGCCCCACCTGGGTTCCCAGAGCAGGAACGGCATGCGGAAGGCTTTTGCAGGATACCCGCATCCTACACCGCGTAATACGCCGTAAAAATCGAAAACGAATTGGCTACTCCCCTGCCTCCAACCCCGTGGCTAGTGGTCGGTGCTCTATAGGCTCCACTATGATGTGTGTGTTTCATCCATTTTTACAGATTATTTTAGAGTTTTTTACTAAAAATGAGAGGGATATAAATCTCAGGTGGACCACACCACAGGAAAACAATAGTGATTGGATATCCACCATTAAAATCCTCCTAACGCCCACTGTACTGTTTATTTGATATTCAATCTGTTGATTAGGTCATACAGGACCAGATGAAGGGAAAAACCAAAGATAATCTTAATCCAAAACTTTTATGACCCCCAAAAGGTTTTTAATGGTCCACGCTCATTCAACATTATTTCTTGTAATGTGGTCCATTTGAGAATGGATATATCTCATTTTTGTTCTTATACCATAAAATTATCTGGAAAAATAGATAGACGGCATGGATGAAACACCTACATCATGGTAGGGCTCAAAGAGCACCGACCATCAGAAGTAGTCAATCCGTTTCTGTAAAACTCGTAAAAAGATTGGCTACTCCCCGCTACTAGCCCACAACTGGTATTCGGTGCTCTATGGGCTCCACCATGATGTGTGCATTTCATCCTTGCCATTCATGAATTTTTAAATATCATTTTACACTTGATCCCAAAAATGAGAGAGATATAAATATTAGATGGACTACACCACAGGAAAACAATAGTGATTGGATATCCACCATTAAAATCCTTCTAAGGCTCACTATACTATTTTTCTAAAATCCAATTTGTTGATTAGGTCATACAAACCTAGATGAATGGAAAAAAATAAAGATCAGCTTCATCCAAAACTTTTATGTCCCCAAAACGTTTTTAATGGTCCACGCTCGTTCAACATTGTTTCCTATAATGTGGTCCACTTGAGATTGGGATATACCTCATTTTTTATCTCTTAACCTAAAATAATCTAGAAAAATAGATGGACGTCATGGATTAAACACATACATCATGGTGGAGCCCACATAGCACCGACCACCCGACATTGGCAGGCAGTAGCCCATCCGTTTTCATTAAAATTGGAGAAATTTACAATTGTACAACCCATTTATGGCCCATTTACGAGACCAAGCCCAACTTATTTTACCTTGCAAGAATAAGCCCCAGATGTACGGATGGCTTGCCAAAGGTCGAAAATGCCCCTGCTATTTCCTTCAAGCAGATCGGTGGTGCTCGAAGACGAGCGCTAACACTCCTCGAACTCCAAGTTGTACGAATGGTTCAAAAGATATCAAAGTTACATGGGCCCCACAGTTACGTATTTATTATATCCACAACGTTCATCCATATTTCAAGATCATTTTGGAGCATTATTATAAAAAAAAAAAAAATCACATCCAACGATCAACTGGACCACACCACAAAGAGCAACGGGAAAATTGATTTTCACCATTAAAAATTTTGTAGGGCCCACCATAACATTTATTTTCCATCCAATCTATTCATAAGGTCACAAAGACCTGGATGAAGAGGAAAAATAAATTTCATAATAATCTAAAACTTTTGTGACCCCTAAAAGGGTTTCAATGGTAGACGTTCAATCCTCCACAACCTTTTACAGTGTGGTCCACTTGATAGTTAGATCTGTCTTATTTTTCATCTTAAGCCTTAATACAAGTTCGTCAAATAGATGGATGGTTTGGATATAACACATACCTCATAATAGGATCCACAAAAAGTGGTGGGGATTACAACAGTAAAAAATAAAATAATAATAAATAAATAGACTAGGAACTTATGGCTACGGTATTTTCTGTAGCTACGGATTATAACCGTAGTCATAGTCGTAGCCCCTGCCGTTTCGATATGTCCTTTTATACGTATCGAAGGTCTTTCGATTAATCGAAAAAGGTCCAGCACTGTCCAGCGAGTTTGCCTCAAAAATCCTACAATTTTCAATACATATCGAAGAGTATTCGATATGTATCGAAGGTGATTTGACTAATAGCTACAGATTATAACCGTAGCCATAACTATAGTCTGTCCCAATTTATGAAAATTTTTTTACTTTTTATTTTTTATTTTTTAACATGGAGAAATTTATTCTACCTACAATTTTCTCGAATACATATTTATATAAATATGTATATATAAGCATATAAAAAAAATTTCTCTCTTTTTTCATTTATTTTTTTATTCATTTAACAAGAATATCTTCTAAACCAAAATTAGTTACTTGACGTACCTTATATGATTTTGGGGTAGGAGAAGCTACTTTAGCCAACCAACTTGGTTATTTTTCAAGATTCCATCAGATCTATGGTTGAAAATCCATTTCATTCACTTCGCGGTCAATTTCAATCAGTTCGCGGTCAATTTCATTCATTTCATTTACTTCGCGATCAATTCCATGCATTTCACGGTCAATCCCAGCGATTTCATTTTGATTCACTGTCATTTTCATGCATTTCACGGTCAATTCTCTTCACTTCACAGTCATTTCCATGCATTTCACGGTCAATCGCTTCACTTCACGGTCATTTCCATGCATACCACGATCATTCCCGCCTATTCTGTGTTAATTCACGGTCATTTTGACGCATTTCACGGTCATGCCCCTTCACTTCACGGTCATTTCCGCACATTTCATGGTCCAATCGCCTCACATCACGGTCATTTTCATGCATATCACGGTCATTCCCGCCTATTCCGTGTTGATTCACGGTCATTTCGGCGCATTTCACAATCATGCCCCTTCACTTCACGGTCATTTCTGCGCATTTCACGGTCTAATCGCTTCACTTCACTATCATTTTCATGTATATCACGGTCATTTTCGCCTATTCTGTGTTGATTCACGGTCCTTTCGACACATTTCACGGTCATGCCCTTCACTTCACGGTCATTTCCACGCATTTCGCGGTATAATCGCCTCACTTCATGGTCATTTTTATGCATATCACGGTCATTCCCGCCTATTTCGTGTTGATTCATGGTCATTTCGGCGCATTTCATGGTCATGCCCCTTCACTTCACGGTCATTTCCGCACATTTCGCGATCTAATCGCTTCACTTCACTGTTATTTCCATGCATATTACGGTCATTCCTGCCTATTCCGTGTTGATTCACGGTCATTTCGGCGCATTTCACAATCATGCCCCTTCACTTCACGGTCATTTCTGCGCATTTCACGATCTAATCACTTCACTTCACTATCATTTCCATGCATATCACGGTCATTCCCGCCTATTCCGTGTTGATTCACGGTCATTTCTGCGCATTTCACGGTCTAATCGCTTCACTTCACTATCATTTTCATGCATATCACGGTCATTCCCGCCTATTCCGTGTTGATTCACGGTCATTTCGGCACATTTCACGGTCATGCCCCTTCACTTCACGGTCATTTCCGCGCATTTCACAGTCCAATCGCCTCATTCATGGTCATTTCCATGCATATCACGGTCATTCCCACCTATTTCATGTTGATTCACGGTCATTTTGGCACATTTCATAGTCATGCCCCTTCACTTCACGGTCATTTCCACGCATTTCGTGGTCCAATCGCTTCACTTCACGGTCATTTCCATGCATACCACGATCATTCCCGCCTATTCCGTGTTGATTCACGGTCATTTCAGCGCATTTCAAGGTCATGCCTCTTCACTTCACGGTCATTTTCGCGCATTTCGCGGTCCAATCGCTTCACTTTACGGTCATTTCCATGCATACCACGGTCATTCCTGCCTATTTTGTGTTGATTCACGGTCATTTCGATGCATTTCACGGTCATGCCCCTTCACTTCACGGTCATTTCTGCGCATTTCACAGTCCAATCGCTTCACTTCATGGTCATTTCCATGCATATCACGCTCATTCCCGGCGATTCCGTGTTGATTTACAGTCATTTTGGCGCATTTCATAGTCATGCCCCTTCACTTCACGGTCATTTCCACGCATTCACTATCCAATCGCCTCACTTCACGGTCATTTCCATGCATATCATGGTCATTTCGGCACATTTCACGGTCATTTCCACGCATTTCACGGTCCATTCGCCAAGATTCACGGTCATTTCCACGCATTTCACGGTCCATTCGCCAAGATTCGCGGTCATTTCCATGCATATCATGGTCATTCCCGCCTATTCCGTGTTGATTCACGGTCATTTCGGCGCATTTCAAAATGGAATGCGCGGATTGACCGTGAAATGCATGAAAATGACTGAATCAAAATAGAATCGCTGGGATTGATCGTGAAATGCATGGAAATGACCATGAAGTGAAGCGAATTGACCGTGAAATGATGGAAATGACTGTGAATCAAAACGGAATCGTCAGGATTGACTGTGAAATGCATGGAAATGACCATGAAGTGAAGCGAATTGACCATGAAATGTATGGAAATGACCGTGAAGTGAAGGGAATTGACCGTGAAATGCATGGAAATGACCGTGAATCAAAATGGAATCGCCGAGATTGACTGCGAAATGTATGAAAATGACCGTGAAGTGAAGTAAATTGACCGTGAAATGCATGGAAATGACCGTGAAGTGAAAGTCATTGACCGTGAAATGCATGGAAATGACCGTGAATTAAAACAGATTCGCCGGTATTGACTGTGAAATGCATGGAATTGATCGCAAAGTAAATGAAATGAATGAAATTGAACTGATTGAAATTGACCGCGAAGTGAATGAAATGGATTTTCAACCATAGACCTGATAGAATCTTGAAAAATAAATAGGTTGGTTGGCTAAAGTAGCTTCTCCTACCCCAAAATCATATAGGGTACGTCAAGTAACTAATTTTGGTTTAGAAGATATTCTTGATAAATGAATAAAGATAGAAATGAAAAAGAAAAAAAAGAGAGAGAAAAAAAAATTTATATGCTTATATATACATATTTATATAAATATGTATTAGAGAAAATTATAGGTAGAATAAAGTTCTCCATGTAAAAAATAAAAAAATAAAAATATATAAAAATATTTCATAGATTGGTATAGACTACAGTTATGGCTACGGTTATAATCCGTAGCTATTGGTAAAATACCTTCGATACATATCGAATATACTTCGATGTGTATCGAAAATTGCTGGATTTTTCAGGAAAACTCGCTGAACTGTTCTGGACCTTTTTCGATTAATCGAAAGACCTTCGATACATATAAAAGGACATATCGAAATGGCAAGGACTACGAATATAGCTACAGTTATAATCCGTAGCCATAGAAAACCTTGTAGCCATAAGTTCCTAGTTTTTTTTTTTTAAAAATAAAATTTTGCGGTTGTAATCCCCATCGCTTTTTGTGGGTCTTATTATGAGGTATGTGTTATATCCAATTCATCCATCTATTTGACAAACTCGTATTAAGGCTTGAGATGAAACATAAGACAAATCTAGCTATCAAGTGGACCACACTATAAAAGGCTTTGGAGGATTGAACGTCTACCATTGAAACCCTTTTAGGGGTCACGAAAGTTTTGGATCATTATGAAATTTGTTTTTCCTCTTCATCCAGATCTTTATGACTTTATAAATAGATTGGATGGAAAATAAATGTTATGGTCGGCCCTACAAAAATTTGAACAATGAAAATCAGTTTTCCCACAGCTCTTTGTGGTGTGGTCCAGTTGATCTTTAGATATGATTTTTTTTTTTTTTTTGATAATGCTCCGAAATGATCTCGAAATATGGATGAACGTTGTGGATATAATAAATACATAACTGTGGGGCCCATGTAACTTTGATATCTTTTGAATCGTTCGTACAACTCAGAGTTCGAGGAGCGTCAGCGCTCGTCTTCGACACCACTGATCTGCTTGAAGGAAAAAGCGGGGGCATTTTCGACCTTTGGCAAGTCGTCCATACAGCTGGGGCTTATTCTTGCAAGGTAAAATGAGGTAGGCTTCATCTCGTAAATGGGCCATAAATGGGTCATACAGTTATAAATTTCTCATTAAAAGAGCAGATAAGGTGAGACCCAGTAATGGCCTTGCTATCCTCACAAGGGATGGAGGCGAAGGATAAAAAGCTACTCCCAAATCTGACAAAGAATGGAGAGATCACGATTTATGTGTTATATCCACACCGTACATCCATTTTGTAGAGATCATTTTATGACATGAGCCAAAGAATGAATCAGATAGAGAGCTTGAGTGGACCCCACCACGGAAAACCATGGAGAGAGTGACGCGCACCATTAAAAACTTTTAAGTGCCACAAAAGTTTTCCATCAAGCTTATACTATTGTTTTCCCCTCTATAATGTTTATGTTAACTTAAACATGTTGGATCTTAAATAAACATCACAGCGGACCTTAAGAAGGTTTCAACGGTGGGCGTCTCTCTCCCTATTGTTTTCTATGGTGGGGTCCACTCTAGCTTTCAATCTGCTCATTCTTTTTCTCATGTCCTAAAATGATCTCTAAAAATGGATGGACGGTGTGGATACAACAAATACATCAAGGTGGGCCCACAGAACTTGGTGACGTTACTTCAAGTCTCGCTGCTCAACTTGGTAGTAGCTAATCCACGTCGGTAGGCATGAGTGTAGCCATTCTAGTCATCTCACGTTTATACGAAGGCTCGCATATAACTTCCTCGCGGTATGTTGCGTAGGAAATCACTAGCCACTCTCTATATATATATGGGGAAAATGTTCTATGTAGTCGAGCTCATGGGAACTTCCCATGAGATTGAGCTATGTGGGCCCCATCGTGATGCGTGTTGAACATTTACCCCATCAATCAGATGCACCATTCCATGGTAGGCCTCGGGCTTAAAATTCAAGTCAATCCATGACTTGTATGGGCCACACCATATAAAAAAGTTGAGAGGGTTTACCCTTCTATTAAAACGTTCGTAATCATTTGTTGGGCCCATCGAGATGTGGTTCACAAATCCATCCCATCCATTATGTGTGTCCCACTTAGATGAGGGGTCGGACCAAGTTTCAGACGCATCCAAATTTCAAGTGGGCCCCACTAAGTGCTTTTATATGTTTTAGGCATGTCTTCACATGATTTCAGACGGTATGGTCCACCTGAGTTCCATTTAAGGTTGATTTTTGGGATAACCCATAATTTAAAGGGGACCCATCAAATGCATGGTGTTGATGTTCGACATACATCATGGTGGGGCCCACATAGCTTGACCTCATGGGAAGTTCCCATGAGGTCGACCGTATAGTACCTTTTCCCATATATATATATATATATATATATATCTGAATGCTCAGCTACACACCAGTTCGTACGGAAACTCGTTCGTACAAAATTTAAATGGTCTGCATGAAGTAGAACCTCATGAAATCCCCCAGCTAGGGGTGTACACCGAGTTGAACTGAGTCGAGCTGGCCTCAGCTCGACTCAACTCGGCCACTAGCTGACCTCAACTCGAACTCAACTTGGCTCGATTCTCGAGCCCAACGGGCCAGCTCGGCTTAGTTCGATTAGCAGCTTGGGCCAGTTCGAGTTGAGCTCGAGCCAAGATCGAACCGAGTTCGCCATTGCAGCATTTTCACAAACACCTGGACTATACGTTCAAAATCTCACTTTAAATGAGACAGCAACAATGGTTTTATAGGTATTTTATCAAACACCTTCTATGCGACATAAAAATAAAGAAAAAAGGGTGTTGGTTTCATATATATACCTTCCTTTCCACCAGCCACACTTCTTTAAGTCATTTCATCAAACACTTAGTGAGCAACACCAATATTAAAGTCATCGCGTCATCGAACTGGTTCGATTCAAGCTGGGTTCGATCCAAGTCGAGTCAAGCTGGGCCAGCTTGAACTCGGCTCGAACTCATTTTCGAGCTAAAAAAAATCAGCTTGACTCGACTCGAACTCAGCTTCGAACCGAGTTGAATCTTGCATTTTTGAGTTGAGTCGAGTGAGCTAATTGAGCTAGCTCGGTTTGTGTACACCTCTGCCTCTAGCCCAATTTTTACTTTGATCTAAAACTATGGTGGACCATAAAAAATAAAAACAGTTTCCTCCCTTGATTTGCATTTATCTTTGCTATGGCTCACAAGAATTTTAGATCAAGGTGAAACTCTGTCCCTTGGGGTTTCATGAGATTCAACATCACATGGACTGTTTGGATTAGACGCCCATGACTCTTGTGCAAAGGTGCGCACGTTTATAGGTGCGCAAGTGAGCTCTCTCTCTCCATATATAATATATGAAACTTCCCATGATGTGAGCTATGTGGACGCCACCATGATGTGAATCAGACATCCACCCCATTAGTCAGATGCATCCTTATGCGGTGGGCCATGAAGCTAAAAATCAAACCAATCCATGACTTAGGTGTCCCACATCATAGACAAAAGTCGAGGATGGAAACCTGCCGATTGAAACCTTTATAATCATTTATAGGGTCCACTGGGTTGTTGTTCACACATCAAGCCCATTCATTGTGTGTACCCTACTTTGATGAGGGGTAACGCCAAGTTTCAGCCATATTCATAACTCAGGTGGGCCCCACCAAATACTTTTAGACGTTTTAGGCATGATTTTGCACGATATCAGACAGTGTGGCCTACTTGAGTTCCAAATACGGTTGATTTTTGAAAAATTCCTTAAACTAGAGGGGTCCCACCAAATGAACGGTGTGGAGGGGCTACAAAAGTTTTGGATCAAGCTGATATTTATGTTTTCGTTCATGGATCAATCGTATTTGTGTGATGGTATGAACAGGTTGAGTGATAAATAAAGATCACCGTAGGCCAACGAAGGTTTCAACAGTGGATATCATTATTCCCACTGTTTCGTGTGGCGTGGTCGACTTGAACTTTGGATGTGCTTCTATTTTGGGCTCATGTCTTAAAATGATACGGAAAAACGAATGGACGGCGTGGATAAGACGTATACATACACGGTGTGCCCCACAGAGTTTACTCGGCGCGCAATCCGCTTCCAATCTGTAGCTTCTTTTGTTCCGGAGTTTCTCTCTCTCGCGATCGGTGGGACGTCAAGAGGAGAAGAATGTCGGTTCTGATAGTAACGAGCTTGGGAGATATAGTCATAGATCTTCACACGGATCGATGCCCCTTAACCACCAAAAACTACTTGAAGCTCTGCAAGTATTTCCCCATGATCCCTTTTCCCTCTCTTTGATTTCTTCTTCCTCCTTTCACAACATGTGGTTTTTATTTCTATGAATTTGTAGAAACCCGTATTGGAATCGATTGGATATGCTCGGATTTTTTTTTATTTTTTTTGAAAAATTAAAAATAAAATGGTGGTGGGACTTGTCCTCGCAGAGGAACTTCTGGTGGTCCGCGGGACAACCCAAAACTGTATTCCACGGGCTCTCCATCACACATCAGTCCCAATGGTTGATCAATGATCATTGTCTTTGTGGGGGGGATGTTGTTCGCTTCTTTCCTTCTTCTTTTCCAACTTTTCAGGGTAGGGTATATGGTAATCATGTGGTACTTATTTTTGTTATATAATTTAGTATGCACGTTAAAAGTATACATTATGCGCTGTATGGTTTTCCTATGAATGGATTGAAATTGCTCAAGTAGAACACTGGAAAAGTATTATTATTATTATTTTTTAAATTTTTTATTCTCCGCTGGTAATAGGTTGCTATTGAATGCCAGAATTTCGTTTATCTAAGCTTAATTAAGTGAATCAATTAGATCATCATTTGTATATTCCAAATTTCAGTACAGAGATCAAATGGATTATTGGGTGCATTTTGTAGAACTTGGCTTGCTCGAATTTCTTTTTTCTCTTTGGTATTCCACAGATGTTGGATGTGGATAGATTTTGTTTATTGTATAATGCTTAAGTTATTAATAAAATTTCTTTTATATATTAGGGGTTTCTTATAACTTTATTTCCATAATGATTTTGAAACTGGTAATCTACTTAAGGCAATAAAATGAGTCGGTGTGCCGTAAAGGCCATTACGCAAAGGTAATGGTGGCAACTGTTACATGTTACGGGGTCATAAAAGCCGTAACCGCCGTTACAGAAAAAATGACCCGTAAAGGCCATTATAGACCCCTGTAAAGGCTTGTTACACATCCTGTAAAGGACGTAACAACCCCATAATGGATTGTTACGGGGCCGATACAAAAAAAAGAGAGGCTTGTTACGCCCCTGTAATGGCTGTTACACCCCATATTGTAAAGGTTATGGTGGTGGCAGTTGTGGCTGCCGTTATCGTTACGGAATACCTTGAAAATGACACAAAGGGTATTGGGTTCTCATCATAAATCCCTTTTGTTTTGTTTTGTTTTGTTTGGGTAGTGATTAGTTGCTGAATGTGTTATCTCTCAAAAAGAAGAAGAAGAAGAAGAAGAAGTTGCTGAATGTGTTAATATTTAGCCATCTAACATTAAGCTATTAACCGAGGGTTTTGTATCTTTATGTTCCACTTGGATGGTCAAATGCAGGATTAAGTATTTCAATGGCTGTCTATTCCACACAGTTCAAAAGGATTTCACTGCACAAACTGGTGACCCTACTGGAAAGGGCACTGGTGGAGATTCAGTGTACAAGTAAGTATCCTCACATTTGTCTGTGGACGGCATATATAGTTTATCCACTAATGTTGAATGACATTTATATTTTTCATTTGTCCTTAAATCATTAGTTGCGATGTATGGGCGGTAGAGTCATCTTCCTTTCCTTTCAAATATGAAGGTGGGGTTGTTGGAGGAAGTTTTTTGACCTTTAAGTTGAAGAGGACTTATAATTGACAAAAGAGATTAAAATGCTGAATAATCCCATCTTCACTCATCAATTGGCATGGTCACTGAGTGCCGAGCAAAAGCCTTGGGATCATGCTTAAGAGCTCTAACTGCTATTGTGTGATCATATTTTGACTTGATGCCACCTGAAGGTCCATCAAAACATGAAGTCACATGAGTGGTTTAGTCATGGTCAGGGTGACCCTTCTTGCTAGCAATGGAGTTCATTCAGTTCAAGCATTCTAGCTATGTGAAGGAATGCATATTCTAAACATAAGGAGTTAACTGATCTCTAAATGCAACATCATGATGTATGCAAGATTTGTGGAGCCTAACACCATCTAAGAAATGGAAGTAGGCTCTCTCTTCAGTCTTTACCATGTCAATCCAAATACATTTAGTTTAAATAACTTGCTTGTTCTAGAAGTCCAGTTAATACTTTCGTATTAATGTGGCAAGGGTGGCTAACAGCAGTGCTGACATTCTAAAGATTTTTCATTTCATTGATTTCCAGAGAGATGAATGCGTTGTGTTCAAATTTACATCTTGTAGTTTTTCCTTGCTATGATGAAACGACATTAGGACTCTTTCTTGGTTTGTGTTGGCATCTCAATTAATCTTCACTATCTTTTTAATTCTTAGCATGCAATTTAAATTGATAACCTACTTCTTTTACATCGTTTTTTTCTCCCCTTGGAGTAGAGTAGTCCTTTAATCCCATTAGATATATTTTTTTTGAGAGATATCAAAGAAATTTTATTGAAGACTACAAAAGCGGGAAAAAATACAAAGATAAAAAACAAAACCAAGAGGACAAATCAGCGAGTAAAAAGTCCATTCCGAAACCGCGGATGTAACCAAGCAAATAGTTTCCAAAACCGAGCAATCCTTGTTTTGAAAAGCAATTAAGGTTAGAGCGCTCCAAATAAACCAAAAAATTCCAGTCACAACAAGTCTCCAAATGGCTTTCCGCGACTTTCTCACACAACTCCTATGCCAGGCCCACAATAACTAATCAACCGATTTAGGCATCACCCACGAGATATGAAAGATGCGGAAGAAGTGCTCCCAATGTCGTTGGGTGAAGGCGCAATGAATGAAGAGATGGTCGACGGATTCTGCTTCCCTCATGCACATGAGGCAGATGTTCGGAAGGATGAGAGACCTTCTTTGAAGGTTAACTATTGTTAGAATTCTTTTCCTGCTCACAAGCCAAACGAATATCGCTATCCTTGGGGGAGCGCCATAAGACCAATGGAAATAAGGGAAAGAATGTGATTGACTGGAGTGGGAAGTCTGAAGCCGAAGGAGCAACCCATAGAAGTAGCTCATGGGGAAATGACCAGAAGCATGAACTTTCCAAACCAAAGAGTCTTCATCTTAAATCGAGGGCATGGTAAGTTTCAACAAATTGAGAAGAGAGAGAAGGTCATCCAACTCCTCATCTGACAAATTCCGCGGAAAAAGGGGACACCAAATTACAACACCACCGAGATAAGAGAAACATTTCTCCACCATGATGAACCGGTCGGAAGTGAGCTTAGCCAAACCCGGGAAAAGATCCTGGAGCAAAATATCTCCACACCAAGTGTGTCCAACGAAAATATATGGTTGTCGTTTCCCAAAGAGAAAGAAGTACGCGTACGAAGTATCAGTATTGCTAACTAGGGATACCAAAACAATATCGATATCGCCGATAATATCGTTGATAACCAAAAATGTGGGGAAACATGAGAAAAACGATGGAATTTTCAATGAAACTTCAGGAGATTAAAATGTACATATTTGCATATTTAGAAATTAAAAAATTGCAAAAAGAATGCATACATAACAAGTTTCCTTTTAATGGGGCCTTAAAAGCATGTGTTGTTGTAAGAAATCAGTCCGACCATCATCTAGCCTATTTAACCATCCAACCTTTCATCCAAACATCCATCAATATTGCAAAATATCAATAACACATGATATTTCACCAAGAAATCATTAACAATTGGAAAGGAAACGAAAGATTGTGGTCTCAATATCACGCATGTTGCGATATCGATAATATTAAGATATTATTAATATTATAAATGACAAATTGAACACTACATACAACCATGTGCCTATGAAAAAAAATTCTAATAAACAAAATTCTGATGATATTAATACGTTGGCGATATTATTGAAATATCATTGATACACTTATGATACAAGCATTACCTAGAATTTACATAGTAGAAAATATTGGCGATATTGATGCATTGGCAATACAACTGACACCTAGAATTTACATAGTTGAAAATATTGACGATTACATTAGCGATATTGATACGTTGGCGATACGTAATGATACATTGCTAATACCTGGAATTTCTGATACTACCAGCGTTATCTGTATCACTACTAGTGTTATCGGTATCACTGAGCTAGAGATAAAGACAATATCGGAGATAATTTGAACACTACGAAAGAGGTGATCAGTAGCAGAAATGGCCTTCCAAATATGAGAAGCACAATAAAACGAAGATGATTTTGTACCCCAACTGCAAGGTTGAACATCGTATTTGGAAACAATAATCTCTCTCCACATCTTCCCACTTTTAGACGTGAATCTCCAATTCCATTTGCCAAGCAGTGCAACGTTCATCAATTCAGCCCCTCCCTCTGCTATTAGCTTACAAACCTCCTCCTATTTGAGAAAATGAAACTTGGTGGAATCCCCGGATCCTTCACAAAAAAATCCCTTCTCAATTTCTCCAATCTGTCAAAAACGGACATAGGACACTTAAAAAGAGACATGAAATAAATCTGCATGTTGGAAAAGACGGGTTTGATAAGAGTCAAGCGGGCCTCCAAAGAAAGATATCTATGCTTCCACCTGAAAAGGTTCCTCTCTATTCTTTTGACCACTTTGTCCTAAAGATGCTTAGCTAGCTTGCCGACACAGTGGTAGCCCAAGGTAAGTCGAGGGAAAGGACCCCTATTTGCATCCAAAAATAGCAGTCAACTGATGAAGGTTATCTTGAGGGACATGGACACCCAACATTTTGCTTTTGGAATTGTTAATGTTCAGAACACCACTACCTTATGAAGATTGTCGACCAAAGCAATGTCCGCATCACAAAATAGAATCGTGTCATCCTCGTACTGAAGATGGCTAATTTTCACCCTGAATTTCCAGACCTTGAACCCAATAATAAGACCATTTTCCTATGCTTTAACAAGCATCATACTTAACGCTTGCTCGATAACTACGAAAGGTAGGAGGATAAAGGATCACCCTGTCTAATACCGCGAGAAGACTTAAAAGTAACCGAAAGGGGATCCATTAACCAAAATAGAGATGGAGGGAGACCGAATGGAAGCTTGCATCCGCCCTCACCATTTGGATCCGCATCCAATCCTATCCAACAGATAATCTAAGAATTGTCAATCGACGTGATCGTAGGCTTTCTCGATATCCTACTTGCAAACAATACCTCCAATGCTTTTTCTGTGTGTAGAGTCTAACCATTCATGCGCTAAGACTTTAGCCAGTAACTTATACGGACTGCCAACAAAACTTATCGGCATGAAGTCTTTAAGGGATCCCACACCTTTGATCTTTGGGATGAGGGCGATATAGGTGGTCCTGAGGTCGTTAGAGAGGTGACCTCTATTGTAGAATTCGGAGAAGTCTATGACATCGCATCTAATTGTAGTCCAAATTTTATGAAAAAACATCATTGGGAGTCCGTCGGGGCATGGGGCTTTATCCCCATACATTAAAATCAAGGGCCAATTTCCCTTCTTCTTCCGAAAAAGGCTTTTCTAAATCATTAGCATCTTTAACTGCCGAAGAAGGGAAAATAGGTTATTCAGCTTGGGCCTCCTCCACTGCTCCCTGGTGAGAAGATTTTGATAGAACTGAACAATGACATTGCAAATTTGACCCTTCTAAGTGATCGTAGCTTTGTTAATAACCAAACTGCTAATACAATTTACCCGAGCTCGAGCACTAGCCATGCCATAGAAGAATTTCGTATTCTTATCTCCGTCCTTGAGCCATAAGGCCCTAGAATGCAGACGCCACTTGATTTCCTCTTCTATAGAGAAGGAAGCGAACTTAGCCTTCAAATCAACCCTCTCCACTCTTTTGACTTTCGACAACTGACCGCCTTCTTCCTTGAGATACATTTTGTGAAATTTGGCCTACATATCATCAAACTCTGCCTCCCAAGTCCCCATGACCTCTTTTTTCCAAAATTTGATCTTCTCCTGAAGCTACCTAAGCTTCAACCCCAATCTGAACCTCACGTATCCTGTACTTGAAAAGATGACCACCAAACAGATATGAGATCATAGAAACCATCAATTTCTAACCACGCCAACTCAAATCTTAACGGACGAGGTCCCCAACTATCTTCCTTGACGTCGAGAACACTTGGCTTGTGATTAGAAAACATTTTAAGAAGGCCTTGTTGATTAACCGAGAGGAATTTATCAATCCAAGAGTGGGACGCAAGAAAGCGATCCAAACGCGAGAGAGTTAAGGAAAGCTTGATTGTTGGTCCATGTGATTTTAGCCCCCCCCCCCACATAGAAAGAACTCGTCATGCTATCAATCATTTTCCAAAGATCTGAATTATGCTAATACTATCCCCCTGTAGACCCCACTGCATTTAAAGAAACCCAATCAACATTTGAGATACCCTAGACGGAAGAAAGCATACCTTTATCAGTCGAATTCGGCTTGGTCTCTTGAAGGAGGATGATATTAGCCTTCGACTTCTTGCATACTTTATTGACTTGCACTTGCTTGAGGTTGTTGCTAAGCCTCCGAAAATTCTAAGATAAGACAAATATTGGTCATTAGCTTTGCTTGACCTGATCCTCTTGATGCCGCTGGATTTAAAAGAAGCGTCATAATTAATTGAGCATTCCAGGCTCATTAATTCCCTCCATCCTTTTGGTGATTTTTAGCCTTCAAGAATTTCTCGAGCATTCTCTGAGCTCCTACACAGTCATGAACATCTTCGTCATTTATCCCAAAAGACATACCAATCACCCCAACAACTCATTTGAGGATGTCCTTGGACCATGTAATATGAGCCTGAGACGGAATGGGTTGAGCATTCACTAGATCCTGAGATGCACAGATGAAGGCGTCTTCTGGTTGGGGAAGAAGGCCACGATTTTCTGGTCCTTTCGTGGCACAAAGAGGGCCTCTTCTAGCATCCAATCATCAGATGCATGAATGCTCCGAAATTGCTTGTGCCGAATCTTCTTCGATGGCCAACGATTCTTCCCAAGGGAAGTCCCCTTCACTACCAAAATCATCCTCCCACTCCTCTAGGCTACTGAGATTTGTGCAGTGGTCTTTCGAATCAAAAGAGGAATCTTGTGCTGAAGTTGGAACTTGAGACCTTCGCTACCAGAATCATCCTCCCACTCCCTTGACTTTCCTCTATTCTC
Source organism: Magnolia kwangsiensis (assembly GCA_037074715.1). Classification (NCBI taxonomy): domain Eukaryota; kingdom Viridiplantae; phylum Streptophyta; class Magnoliopsida; order Magnoliales; family Magnoliaceae; genus Magnolia; species Magnolia kwangsiensis. Next base: position 115,375,461 of record CM073571.1, on the reverse strand, counting down.
CGTCTAGATACCGACTGAAAAGAACATCGCGGACGAGTGTTTCCTTCCAAGGGATATTAGCTTCTAAGTCGGTAGATTCTCACATGTTCGACTTAAAGTTTGCACATTTGTTAGGACATACGAGCGCGAGATGCAGACATGGGTTGTCGATATGTGTTGAAGTTAAAATTGTGTCGACCATCTTGGAATGACACGTGCGAAGGGAGGGAGATATGTGGTGGAGGGTTTGAAATAACCGGCTTGGATGGAGGCTCGGGTGAAGGCTCAGAAGGAGGCTCGTCGAGGGCCTGAAGCTGTGACATAGCTTGCGAACTAGGACCAACCAAACATGTGTCACGAAGTTATTGCTGAAGCAACATGGCCTGCATAGGTGGCTCCGAACCAATCAGAGAAAGGTTCTGGTTTAAGACCGAAGCTATGGTTTCGCTCAAGTACCACTCTCTCCTAACTCTTGCGTCACATGGGGAGTAGAAACCCGAGATAATCTTCGTCCAATCCTGTAACGCCTTGAAAATCGGGGGTCGAGCTGGAGCGCAATTCTCGAGTTCCAACGCATCACTTAAGCAACATTGATAATGATGAGTTAAATGTTGTCGGTATTAGTACTTTAAACATAAGTGAGATTAGACTAAAGCAGTATATCATACTCCAGAGACATTTAAATTACGCCAGCGGAAGACTGTAATAAATATGTATAAAGTATGTAAGAGGTGGTACATCTCTAGAGTATAATCATGTTCCAGGTTACACAATTACATGAATCGTTCAAGATACAAAATGTCAAAATGTGGTGGTCCAGCTACAGTATCTAAACCCTGCAGCCCCATCGATCAGAACGGCCTACATAAACCCACCTGACAACTGCATGTAGGAGAACGCCTCCTCGTCGTCCTCGAAGTCAGGCTTTGCCTCGTAGGCATCGCCATCACCTGCAGCTAAGACAGGGTTTGGTTGGTGTTTAAAACACTGTCCCAGAACATGGGAGAGTGATCAACTCAGTAAAGCTATAAGATAAAGGTTAACATGTTATCAATTCAATCAAGCAATAATGATAAAGTAATACAATCAAGCATTCCTAAGTACTCTGGTTAATGCAAAGATGATATGTATTAATGGTGTATGCCCTCGTCTATACTCCCTCTGCGAACTTCATCTCACGGTCGCGGCATGCAATCACTTCCTCAGTGCTCAACTCCAACGGCAAAGGCACATGCAATGCAGTGCATGAGCGTGATTATCAAGTTCTTATTAGTCCTTTTCATACAGCAAGATTGGAAAACTAAGGTACCTTCCTTATATCATTTCCTGAACAATGATCTATTCTAGGGTCGTTAGTCCTAGCAAATCTCATATGATGTTGCGGTTCCAAGTCGCTGAAAGGGCTCGTCACCTCGATGCAGGCCTAGCTTATATTCTAGTTGCTACGGAAAGGCTCGTCACCTCAGCGCAGACTCAGAGTATGCTCGAGGTCACTACGAATGGCTTGTCACCTAGTCGTAGGCCGACAGCTTGAATACAACGTCCCATACTACCGTATTCGGCTCACGAGCTTGGGTTGCTCACGGGTCACTACGGGTGGGTTCGTCACCCCGGCGTAGGCTGACAGCTCGACCACGGTGTCCCATACCACCATGTCCGGCTCATGAGTCTTAGCGGATCGAAGTACCAAGGTTAACGGGGTTTCCATTGGTGAGTTTGGTACCTTAGGTTCAAGCAGTAGCGTCCATACATGGTGAACATACATCGGGTCAATCGGGTTACTTAACGAACTCGATTGGTACGAGTGCACATCGAGTTGATCGACATGAAGTGCGTAAGCACTCCGTGTGGCCTAACCACTGCCGACAACCCAAGTACGGCTTGGATTCATCGAATATGTCCTGTGTGGCGAGACAACCTCAGCCACCTGATTAGAATTTGTTACCGATTGCCTGGACTATATCATAGTCCCAACCACACTTAAACATAACAAGGAATCACATATGAATAGGCACCTTAGCATTAAACTAATACTTCAAGCAATATCAACCATTTGTGCATTTCATGAAACATAACATAAACATGATTTCACACATATGCACTTCATACGTAAAACGGACAATATAGTGTAAGTTGCATGGAGGGATTTATATACACAGTTAAGGTAGTTGAGAATCTTATCTCAACACCCATACAAAGTATAATTTACCAAATACTTACTCATACAAACATTTTTACAAACACTTAGACTGCACACTTCGACATACATGACGTATGTCGACCACATCATGTATTAGGGCAATTCCTTTCACCAGGGAGTTGTCACACACGCAAACACCATGTATCCACGACGGATAATCATGCCAAGCACGAATACAAATTCCATACTCATTCAGACATTTCTACAAACACTTAGATTACACACTACAACGTACATGACGTATGTTAGCCATAACATGTATTAGGGCAAATCCTTTTGCCAAGGAGTTGTCACATATACAACAATCCTATATCCACGATGGATAATCATGTCAAACACGAATCCAAATTCTACACGCATTCAATCATTTCGACAAACACATGTAATACACTATACTCAACATAGTTCATATATATCTGTAAAGCGAAACAAGCATCGCATTTAGCATGCGAAATGACACCCATGTCAGTTATAAATCATTAACCGGCATTGAAAGCCTTGAAAACCATAACCTAAACGTTTATAGTCCGCACCTTTCGCCAGTAAACGCGTAACGAATTCAGTTTAGATACTAAGTCTTTGTTAACGGTAGAATGACAACCTATAGCATGAATTAGGTTAGTTATTTCATCACTTACACTATCTGAAACCCTAAAACAGATTAGGGTTAGGTTTTCTTACCTAAGAGCGGGATCGGAATCGCCTGAATAGTGATACAGGAATGGTGGATAAGCACGTGGAACGGCGAGATTGAGTCCCGAGAACAATTTCCCACACTCTCTCTCTCTTTCCTTCTCTTCTCTCCTCTCTCTAGGGTTTGCAAATTCGTATGTGAAGGGAGAAAGAGGGTTTAAGACCCTTATATAGGCTCAAACGTGAGCTCAATGGCCCCAGGGCCATGGTATACTTAGGTTATAGCCAAAACCCATCTGTTTCGGCTCAACGGAGCACTTCAGATGCGGTCGGACTTAAGCTCTCTGACATTGGATCTAGGTCAAGCTAAGTTTTTAGTCCGATCGGATTTACAGATCGACCGTCGTGGACCAGTTTCAGTTTGACGGTCACCGGTACTCGATCAGGGCCACAAGTACACCGACATGTGTTGGAAATGTTCCCTGATCTGAGGGTGTAATTGGGTCAGATTCTGATGGTCTGAATCCTTATACTTAGCCTGCAAGCGAACCGACTCAATTCACTTAAGTTTTAGTTCATTTTCTAAAGATATTCACGTTTCTCACACACGTCGTTCTGGGCTCAAGTTATGCGTTTCTGGATACTGTTAGGACTTGATTTCCGAGATGGTTGTCAAGCCCAGTAAGGCGGTCCTAATCATATAGTTCCATAGTTATTGGACTTTCGACGCGCGGTCCAGGTCCGATATGGAGTTTCAGTGTGCTCCCGAAAGCAACTGAGTTTAGAGATTGATCTTAGGTTTTAAGGTAATATAGCGTTAACAATTTTACAAGTTTCGGGTCTTGCAGATCGTATTTAAAGTGATTAGAGCTAATTTCACTGGTAATCTAGTTTAGCACTTAGTTAATTCTCGTCTAATTTCTACGCGATTTGGTCCTAGGTGATTTCTGCCTGAGGTGGTACTCGGGTCTTTGTACGGATTTTTCCGAGATGTTACAGATCCTCACCTACCCTCGATGATCGTGTTGGTGGTTGACACACGTCCATCTTAAGATGTGGTAGGACGCTAGAGCATGGATGAAGTACACCTTCCCCTATAATGCTGCCATGCTCCATTGGAATCCCCCAAATCAATATCCACACCGTCTCTGATGCAAGACAATTAACCACTTGCTCTAAAAGCTCGAACTGATAGAGCATGGCGAATTAATCCCTTTATCTCATAGCCCACTCCCCACATCTCATGGATTAGGACCTCGGTTGAACCCCCCTCGTGGGCCCCACTTCACATGGGTTTTGCTTCACACGAGCCACCCGCCTCACATGGGTGAGGTCCGCCTCACCCCAAGTGTGCCTCTGCATCCAACAGGCCACCTCACTTGGGCCCGGTGTGAAAATGCCCTTGCATTAATCATCTCCGGTCATGGTGTGCCGTAAAGGTAACGACAACAACCATTACACGTTACGGGATCGTAACGGCTGTAACAGCCGTTATGGAAAAAAATGACCCGTAATTACCGTTAACGAGACATTACATCCCCTATAAAGGCCATAATAGCCCCGTAATGGTCTATTATGGGACATATAGAGGTTTTTCATACTTTTTAATCAACATTAAGAGGTAGATACAGGTTTTTCGGGAGTTTTTTTAGTAAATAAAAAAATAAAAAAGAGAGACCGTAACGGCCGTTATAGGGCCGTATTAGCCGTTATGCCCCGTATCGTAAATGTAACGGTGGTGGCCGTTGCGGCCACCGTTATTGTTACAGAACTCCTTGCCCCTAATGAGGAGTCTCAAACACGAGACCTTTCGCTTTGATACCACTTTGATGTAGGACAATTAACCACTTGCTCCAAAAGCTCGAGCTGATAGAGCACGACGAATCAATCCCTTTATCTCATGGCCCATGCCCCACATCTCATGAGTTAGGAACTCGGCCGAACCCCCCTTATGGGCCTCACTTCACATGGGTTCCGCTTCACACGAGCCACCTGCCTAACATGGGTCGCCCACCTCAAGTGTGCCCTTGCATCCCATAGGCCACCCCACTCGAGCTCGTTGTGAAAATGCCCCTGCATTAGTCTCATTGCCGAAATGGGCGTTTTTCAACCATCTCTTTAGGGACCGGAATGGGCAATTCGGGAGCTGAACTCCTGCCAATAACGCTTTATCACAACAAGCCCCATCTCTGAAGTTCACCCAAATTTCATTGGCAACAACAAGTTTCACAGAGAAATCGGATTCCGGAATGCCAAGCTCCCGAAACCAAGAGACCGATTGCAATAATGCCACTTGCAGCATTGTTTCTGCTATGAGCGACCATTGAATCGCCAACGACTTATCAATAACCTCTGGTCTTACATGCATAACAGGATCGTTTCCGACCATCGATGTTGAAATCCATTTTACTTCATTGTCCTTATTTGAAGTATCAACCTCCTGTTGAAGATCTATGTGAGTGGAAAATGCACATGGGGGAATGAATTAACTTGGTCAATAGGTTATTGAAGCCTTCTTATTTTGATGGATGACTAGTAGGGATGGATGCTCGTTAAAGGACGAAAGAAGAAGGGTTTGTTTAGCATTTATTGGTAACATCCACATCTTGCTTCCAATAGGGGATTTGGAAGAGGTCTTTGGTATATACAATGCAGTGGCATATGTTTGATTTTTCATTCCAGTTGACAAGAAGCTTGGGAGAAGCTGGGGTTTTGCATTCATAAGGTATTGGCACTGGTACGGAGCATGCAAGGCCATTGAAGTGATAAATGGTCATCTACTTGATGTACGAATCATTCCAGTTAGCAAGGTAAGGGAGTCTGGAACCAAGGGTAGAAATCTTCTCCTACTGAAGTGTTATTGGGGAAGGGTTCCAAGGAAGCTTCGATTGGCCTCGAGGGCATTGAAGCAGGGAAGGCTTATCACCCCTCTTTCTGTGATGCGGTGGGAACAACAGTCCTGTTGAAAGGCCAATTTGATGAGGTAGTTAAAGTTCGATGACGACAGTGGAAATAAGATAGATAGATCTAGGCTACAGCTTGGCAGGGTATGCCACCCGCTCTTGGGCGTCTATCATAGCGATCATGAATGCCCCAGAATTGTCCTCTTTGGATGTTCAAAGAATTGCAGTTGTATCGACATGCCATTTTCTTCTTTATTTTTTACCATGGGAGGAGATGCTGGCATTCTCCAATGATATTTGCCTCCATCGGGCTATGGCTTTCGTCAATGTAGAGAAGTTGTGCCATCTGATTAAGAGCTTGCTTTCAGAATCCTTCTAAGAAGCTGCTGCTCCCGCTTTAAATCTTGCTTCTGCTCTCTCTCTGATTCCTAGTTGTTTGTGCTTGCTAATATATTGAAATAGGTGCTACCCCACTCCTGCATCTGAATCTCTTTCCGCTTCTCTTCATGCTACAATCTACATTCAACTATCGTGGAGATAAATAGGGGTTCGTGGATTCATTTGATCAATGTGGCAATGTACCGGCACAAGCATATGTTGATTATGTGATTATCAATTTAGGATCCAGGTTTTGGAAAGTGTTGGAGATCGACAAAATGATGTTGAAGAGGACGTTTTTGCTGTTTGCTAGAGTGAAGGCATTGTTATAGATCAGCTTAGTGTTGGGCATGGTGGTTTTTAGTTGGAGGTAGTAGATATTCTCCTGTGTTTTTTTTTTTTTTTTTTTTGCTTCGATCTAAGCTTGACCAATCATCATCTGAGCAGCATCCCTTTCGTAGCTGTATTTTAGATGGGATTTTGGCAGTGGGACGTCGGCTTCGGTTCGGTGTGAGTGGATTTTAGCGAGGGGTAATGGTGGCTAACAATCAATAGAGATGCAAGCTCAGGTTGGATGGTGCTGACTTAGCACATTGCCTACATGGTGGCAGAGATGCTGGTAATATCGGTAGTGGAGAGGGTTTAAGAATTTAAAAAGGGTGGATCCTTATCAATAGGAGGAGCCTCTGGCCACATGAAGTTACATGAGTTAGGATCGACGCTTATTGTCTATTTAAGTTTGGATAAGGGGTTGGGACGGTTGTTGCAGTCTCGCATCTTGTCGTTTGTCCAACTGAGCTGTTTGATGTCAACAGTGGGTTTGTAGGTTGCTCAAGGAGGGCCATGTGGTGTCAGTCGGGGACTCTCAGATTTATAATGCCTTCAAATTCGCATAGTGAAAGAAGGATGGAACGGATGGAGCAATCTTTTCTTGTTGTCTTGACTCTAGATATGTCCAGTGTATTCATTTGGGGCGTTCATTGTTAATAAGGGATTGTGGATTGCTCGGAGAGGCTTGTGCCTTGACTCTAGATTTATAATGTCTTTAAATTTGGCTAATGCGAGTCAATGTTTCAAATAACACTCGTAGCGTAGCCGTAGTGCTATGTAGCATAGCTAAATAACGCAAATCCCCTATAGCATACACTACAATGTAATTTTTTTTTATTTTTTATTTTTATTATTATTTTTAAATGGTGTAAAATTCACGTCATAAAAAAACTTAAATTGTAAAGTTAAAACCAAACCTTTCTATGTTTACTTTCACTTGAAATGGTGGTGATCCTTTGTTAAAGTTGGTGTGAAACTCACAAACTAAAAAAAAAAACTTTAAAACTAAAAAGAAAAAGGGCTTTCGAAACTCCTCTTATCCTGTGGGTTTTTTATTTCTTTTCATACTTGTGAGTTGTGCTTGTGGTTTCAATTAGACATTATTAATTAAAGTGGTTTGCTTAGAAAGTTGTTGATGCGATAATTATTTATTTTCTTTTATAACTTTATATATTGATTTTTTTTATAACTTTATATTTGTGGATTAGCTTTTGATTAATGATAATTAATAATTTGTTTGAACATGCTTATAATTGAAAAAAATGAATAATCTGTCAAGCATTTTATATTTTTTGCTTTTTTTCTTGCCATTTATCATATTTTCCCTATTTTTAAATTAAAAAATAGAAGTATTGTGTTGCTTAAGCTACATGCTACAGATGGCCGAATGCTACACAACACGCTACTGTTATTTAAAACATTGATGCCAGTCAACAACTGGATCGTTTGATGACCATGTTGTACAATTAGAGTCGGCATGTGTGGCAATCAAATCCATCCATTTTGGACGCAAAGATCATAAATCGCTTATTGGGTGATTTGTGACTATTAGAGGAGTCTTTAGATCAGATAGTGCTAGGACAACGTATCTCAGTGTGCTTCCTGGGTGGTGTTTCTGTCCAACCTCATCAAGTGTTGGCTCTTGGTCTTAGCCTCTTCTGGTTCAGGCGAGGTGGTAACATGTGCTATGAATAATGCTTTGCAAAGTTGGTGTTTAGTGACGTATGAGGTTGAAGCATTCTGCGCATGTCGTCAGTGGAAGCAGAGCTTAAGAGAGGGTTAGCTCTTGTAGGAAAGTAGTTGGTGAGGGCTCCTTCAAGTCTAGATTATGGTAAATCAAGAAAAGAGATCTAGGCATGCATTTGTCATGTGCTCCAACCCTAGTGATTACGATTGAGGGTAGAGAGGGTATTTGTCAAGCATTTAATGGGGCAACGAGTTAATGTTTTGGTAGAACATCCCTAGATGGGGAAAAGGGAAGCTAAAGGAGCTGGTGTCTGTGGGGGTCTCGGTGCTGTTGGTCGGTCGAGGGAGGGAGTAGACTCCCCTTGGCTTATGAGAAACCTTAGAAGCTTGCCAAATGATCAGGGTGGACATTGAGGGGGAAGAAAAGTGGTTCAAGATATTCTCCAAAGATTTGATGCAACTAGAGTGAAACTCTCAAGCTTTGTCAGGCCAAGCCATCATCCAAGAGGGCTTGGGCCTAAGAGTGTGAGGGAGCTTCAAAACCCAAAATCATCAATTAGCTATGATCATCAACAATCTCTAATATGTTGGGGGATGGGTCCAACCTTGCAATTGTTATTACATGAGATTCCTCTCCTAGAACATTAGGGGTTCGGGAAGTGTTGATAAAAGGACCGCTGTCAAGGAGATGGTCTGTGTCGACTGTCAACAAAGTGTATGTGCTGATCCTGTTGGAAACAGAAGGAAGTTCTTTGCGAGGCAGATATTGGGGAGGTTTGAGGCGGTTCGGCTTGCCATTGAGAATGTATTAGCTTGGTTGAAGGTCTGGCCGTATCTTGGTTATATGGAATTCTCAATTACCGAAGAAGTTTGCTTTGATACTTGTTAGGTGGTCATTATCTATTCAATTCCATTTGATGGCAGGGGGCTGGTCATGGGGCCATTTGACTGTACATTGTCCAAATAACCTAAGATTATGTCTAGTTTTTTTACAGGGAATTGGGGAAAAATCTTGGCTCACTGTGTGGTCATTGGTGGGGGCTGTTATTCAGTTTGGTTATTGGAAATTTGGAGGGTCAAGAATCACTTCCAGCATGAAGAGCTTCGATGATTTTATTGTTGAATGGTAATTAATTGATCTCCCTCTTCGTGGAGTAAAATTTACATTGTCGAACAAGCTACAAAAACCTGTCATTCAGTTTGGTTATTGGAAATTTGGAGGGTCAAGAATCACTTCCAGTATGATGAACTTTGGTGATTTTATTGTTGAATGGGAGTTAATTGACCTCCCTCTTCGTGGAGTAAAATTTACATCATCAAACAAGCTACAAGAACCTGTTATTCAGTTTGGTTATTGGAAATTTGGAGGGTCAAGAATCACTTCTAGCATGAAGAGTTTTGATGATTTTATTGTTGAATGGCAGGTAATTGATCACCCTCTTCATGGAGTAAAATTTACATCGTCGAACAAGCTACAAGAACCTGTTATTCAGTTTGGTTATTGGAAATTTGGAGGGTCAAGAATCACTTCCAGCATGAAGAGCTTTGATGATTTTATTGTTGAATGGGAGTTAATTGATCTCCCTCTTCGTGGAGTAAACTTTACATCGTCGAACAAGCTCCAAGAACTTGTTATGACTTTCTTAATATTTATTTATTATTATTATTATTTTTCCTCAGCCTCTTGGGAAGACATTTTCCCTGAGGTTCATCAGAAAACTCTCCCTTGCATTTGTCAGATCACAAAGTAAATCTTTGTCATACCTTTTCACTTTGGAATATGTGGTGGATAAACCTTTTTGAGAGCAATGGTTGTCCTTTGAAATGGAGGGTGGAGCTAGCCAGCATATCTATCTCAAGTGGAAGTTGCTAAAGTTGAAGCTGAGAGAGTGGAATAACTTGGCATTCAATGACCTGAAGGAGTCCAAGGAGGCACATTAGTTTGAGGTGGCTGATCTCGACAAAATTGAAGAATTGAATGGACCTCCGTCCTTGAAGCCGGTGGGCATAAGAGGTGGTGTTGTTGATTCTTGCGTGAGATCCGGCCTGGAAGAAATTCACTAGAGGCAATGATTGCACGATTAATGGATTAGTGAGGTGACAATAATATTGCCTACTTCCATAGAATCACAAATGCATTCAAAATCCTGAATCAGAGAAGACAATTTATCTGATAAGTATGAGATCTACTTTGTTAGGTTCTTCTGGGAAGCTTTTTTCAAGTTCCCTCCAGAACGGCACTTGATGGAGTCCGGTTCGACACAATCTCTGATGATCAGGCGGCGGATCTCATAGCAGTTTTCTTGATTGAGGGAATTGAGGCAGCCATGTTTGAAATGAAAGGGGACTGCACTGCAAGTCTGAATGGATACCCTATAGTGTTCTTTGACTTCTTTCAAAGCTTCTAGGAGGTGTTGAAAGCTAATGTCCTTGAGTTAGTAGAATTTCAAAATAAATTCTAACCTAGAAGGGTGATCTATGATTCATCTTGAATTTAGTGGTATGAATCGAATGATGCTTCTAGATCTTTTTGGTGCGTCTCTGTTGGGTTTTCCACTGTGGTGTTAGTTGACATTTAATGTTTTTCCCTTCATCTTTTTTTTTTTTTTTTTGGTTGCAAGTGAGATCATCAATTTTGTGGCATAATCTTGGAGGTTGATCTTCTAGTTGGTAAGTGCCTCATCCTAGTTCAATAGTTTCGAGTTGGGCTTAACTAATTAGGTATTGAACTCAGACCACGCCCCTCTTCTTCTTTCTTTCCCTCCTCAGCCCAAATCTTTCTCAAAACCCTTCAGGTTTCAGTGGATGTGGGTGCTCCAAAGCTCTTTTCAGGAGCTAGTTAAACAAGCCTGGACAACAGAGGTAGTTGGAGATCCGATGCTAATTCTCCTGAGCAAGCTAAGGAATGTCAAGTCAGTGTTAAGAGGGTGGAATAGGAATGTGTTTGGAAATATTTTCCAAAATGTAAAAAGGGCGGAAGAGGAACTAGCTAGAGCGGAGGAAGCCTTGCAATGCTCAGCTAGCCGGGAGAATCTGAACACCCTGCATCAAGCCAAAACCAACCTGGCCCAGCTCGAACTTTGTGAGGAGACATTCTGGAAACAAAAATCCAGAAATCACTTGCTAAAGGAGGGTGACCGAAATTCTAAGTTCTTGCACAACGTCGTGTCGGATCGGGCCAGGAGATCTTTTATCAAAGAGGTCTAGCTGGATGATGGGTATGTCGCTGCTGATCAAAGCTCTATTAAAGAAGCAGCCACCCAGTTTTTCTCCTCTCTCATGAATGCTGGACCAACCAGTCCTCCTGGGGATCTGCTGGACACCATCCCTCCCTCAATCTCAGCAAAAGACAACGCGGTTCTGATGGTGGAACCGTCAAGTGAAGAGGTCCTTGCGGCAGTCACAGGGCTTGCTCCTGATGGGGCCCCTGGTCCAGATGGGTTCATAGGGGCCTTTTTTCAAAGTTGCTGGGACACGGTGGGCCAGGATGCTCAAAGTAGCTCGCTCCCTTTTCAAAGGGGGATCTCTTCCGAGGGTCTTCACTGCAACTCTTATTTGTCTAATTCCCAAAACCCCGTCCTTGACCAAATTTTCTGATTTTCGCCCTATTAGCCTGTGTAATTGCATTTACAAAATTTTCTCTAAATTATTTGTAGACAGGCTTAGCAGAGTCCTTCTCAGAATCATCTCTTTCGAACAAAGGGCTTTTGTTCAAGGGAGAGAGATAGCAGAAAGCTGTGCTCTTGCGCAAGAGGCCTTCAGGGACATTGACAGAAAGGTTCGTGGCGGGAACATCCTCATAAAACTAGACATGGAGAAGGCTTACGACAGGCTTGATTGGGGCTTCCTAAAGGCGGTCCTTTGGCGTTTTGGGTTTGGGCCAAACTAGGTAGATATGATTGAACGATGTTGGTGCAACTCCTGGTTCTCGGTTCTTGTTAATGGTGAACCATGTGGCTTCTTCCGGTCAACCAAAGGTCTCCACCAAGGGGATCCCATCTCGCCTGGGTTTTCATTCTCGCATCTAAGGTGCTAAGTAGGGGCTTCAAGCAGTTGATTACTAGCGGTTGCTGCCAACCTTTCTAGACTCGTAGAGATTGTCCTCCTATCTCCCACCTACTCTTTGCAGACGACATGCTCCTCCTTGCAAATGGCGGTCGTAAATCGCTAAAACAGATAACAAAGTTTCTTGCCTTGTATCAAGGTGCTTCTAGTCAGAAGATTAATCCCCGAAAGAGTTTCTTCATCCTCTCAGCCCATCAATCCGACTCCCGCGTCGGGTCAACTCATAAGACCCTCAGTTTCCAACAGGGTGTCTCTCCTTTCTCCTATCTTGGGGTCCCAATATATAAGGGAAGAGCCAAGAGGGCCTATTTCCAAGGGATGCTAGAGAAATTTCAAAATAGAATTTCGGACTGGAAAGGGAAGATCCTATCCCAGGCAGGTCACACGACCCTCATCAATCACGTCCTAAACAACATACCAGTCCACTCCATGGCAGCGGCTGAATTCCTCTCTCCTTACTTGGGGAACTAGGAAGAACTTGCATCGATTTCTTTGGGGGCTAGGAGGGCGATCAGAAACGTTACCATTGGGTGAATTGGAAGCGGATTGCTCTGCTGAAAGCGGAACACGGCCTGGAAGTCAAGAGCCTGACCAGTGTCATGCAGGCCCTTAGGATGAAACTGGCGCGGACAGTTAAGTGCAGGGAAAAAAACAGCTGTTGGGTAGATTTTGTCAAAAGGAAATACCCCATGGATCTCCACTCATCAGTTGGTTCGAGTGTGGCTGCCTATGTGTCACCCATGTGGAAACATATTTGTAATTTCTTCCCGACAATTGTTGCCAAGTCAAGGTGGATAGTGGGCTGAGGTGATTGCAACTTCTGGGAAGATGACTGGTCAAGTTTAGGGGCACTATCCGGCTAGAAACTGCAGTCTGTTATGTTGCAGAATCAGCTCGTTCGATTCTTCATCGGGCCCAACAGCTGGAGGGATCCAGATGGAGTGCGCCAGCTTCTCTCCCAAGTTGTGATAGACCACATCACAGATGAGGGGACCTGCACCTCCTTCGAGGAGGACACTCAGATTTGGGTTCCATTTGTAACTGGGGAATTTCAGATCAGGTCAGCATGGGATATAACTAGATCTGGAGGGGATAAAGTTTCGTGGTCCAAATGGATATGGCACCCCAAACTGCCGCCTAAAATCTCGCTTCTTACCCGGAAGATTATCAATAAAGCAATCCTTGTGGATGCTAGAGTTCAAGCGAAAGGGATCCACATGGCCTCAAAATGTGATTGTTGTCCTCATCCGCTTTGGCCCCACACGAAAACGATTGACCATATTTTCTCCTCGGGAGGTATAACAACAGCAACGTGGGGCCATTTTCAAACCCTCTTCAACCTCAGGCCATTGGCCAATGATACCACGGTGGGTCGAACAACCAAATGGTGGGCGGTGGCTACCCCATTCGATCGTCTTCACATCTTGCGAGGCCTCACCTCGGGGCTCATTTTTTGGGAGATCTCGAAGTCCAGAAATGCCTCTCGCTTCGACAATTCCTTCAGCACCACAACCAAGGTCATTGCGTCGGTCCACCGGTGGATTTCCACTCTCGGGTCTCGGCCCTTCCCTCCCCCTCCCAAAGGTGGTGAAGCGTGCCTCTGCTCTAGCCCTTAGAAACCTGGGGATCGATGGAGTGTCGATGCATCTGAAGAAAATCCAAGTTGTCAAATGGATTATCCCAAAGAGGGATTGGGTTAAAATTAACGATGATGGCTCCTCCCTTGGAAATCCGGGCCCCGCGGGGGATGGGGTTGTTTGTAGAGGTAGTGGAGGAAATTTCCTCTTTGCCTTCGCGTCCGGCTATGGTATTGGCTCAAACACTCATGCTGAGATTCGAGCGATCTATGAGGGGCTATCTCTTTGCGCGGACCTGGGCTTCTCCAAGGCGGAAGGTTGCGAGTGACTCCAAATCTATTGTTTCCTCAATCTCCTTAAACCAGGAACTCTCCTAGCCCTTGCGGTATTGGAGGTCCAGGATTAACTCGCTAATGGGTACTATGGAGATTTCTATCTCCCATACCCCTAGGGAGGCAAATGCAGTTGCCGACCACCTTGCTTGGAAGGGTAGCAGTAGTCAGTCAAGGGCTTTTTTCACTTTGCAAGCCGATCTGCCTGGCATTTACCAAAAGGCTCTTATTTTTGGATAGGGTTGGGTTGGGGGTTTTGAGAGAGAAATGATCCTCTCTTTCTAGCCCCTATTTTTCTTTTTCTTTTTTTTTTCTCTTTTTCTCTTTTTCTTTTCTTTTCTCACAATAGGCTGGCATATCATCTTTTGTTGGGTAGCCCCTCCCGACATGTCTCTTTGTATATTCTTTGCCTGTTGAATGGAAAATCTTTTGAAAAAAAAAAAAAAAAAAAAACTAATTAGGTATTGAAGTAGTTTCTTTCCTAGGGTACTTGTCCTCTCTCTCTCTCTCTCTATTTTTTTCTTTTCTTTTCCCCCTAAAGTTACCCCTTTCTCCCTTTCTCCCAATCCTTTTCTTCCCCTTTTCCCTTTACCCATTTTTTCCAATCCCAAAGTGTATTCTTCATCGTAAACCTAACCCTAATCTTTTTTCCCATCCTAAATCTAATCCTCGTTCTTCTAATTTCCCCAACCCCATATTCTCTACTCTTAAAACCCCGACTGTAGCCCTATTCTTCAATTTGTAGCCCCATAACTACCCAAATTCTGTGTTGTACCCATCCTTGCACTTGGATCACAACCCTTAAAACCCCAATCCCGTGAAGAGCACAAACAATATTCTATATACAACTGTTGCCTGATTTCAGCCTCAAATCCCAGCAAAACCCTACCCAAATCTTTGTAAGACAAGAACCCCAAGACCCTAGCCACCCCCTCAACCCTAATCCCATCTCCAACCCTGCTACTGTCAAACCAACAACCATCATAAACAATCCCAACCCCACCCAAAATCCCCTAACCAAATCTTTATACGACAAGAACCCCAAGACCCTAGCCTCCCCCTCAACCCTCATACCATCTCCAACCCTGCTACTGTCAAACCAACAACCATCATAAACAATCCCAACCCCACCCAAAATCAGCCCACCAACTGTAGACAGAATCCTAAGTCTTCGCACCAATTCCACCCAAAACGCATCTTTAATCCTCTGCACATGCGTACGTGCACACACACACACTCAAACCCAACTACCAACCTTTCCCAGAAAGTATACCTTAACCCAAAGCCCTAGTACCACCCAAAATCTTAACCTCAAACATATTTATAGTTCCTTTAGCTTAAGTCAAACCTATAACTTCTCCAACAAGGCATCCTTAGACTCACAGTCTGCATCTGTCCCTAAACAGCCTTAAAGCATCCTTGGACTTACAGTCTACATGCTATTCCTAAACAGCCTTAAAAGCTCACTTTGAAATCAAAATAATTCCAAATCTTCCTGTAAGTGAAATGCTAAACAAAGGTGACAACCATTAGCTTCCCTAATCCTTTATGAAATGCTAAACAAAGGTGACAGTAGACCTTGAAGTTCCTCATTCTTTGTCTGTTTAGGCTAGTCCAACCGTCACGCAATGGTGTAACCTCTAGCCTCCTATATCCTCCTATATCTCTTAACATAGTTATTCACTTCCGTAAATTCCTTGTCCATATATTTCATGTAAATTTCATATTCCATGGGCATGAACTGTTGGGCTGCCTTTGCTATTGGATCCATCAGAACCTATCCATCAGGGAATTTTGTAACATTTGGAGCAATGTTACCATGTATGAAGGGCTTCACAACTGCCCTTCCAAAGTGATCTATCATACCTTTTGACTAAATCTCTTTCAACCTCTATTGATTTTAAGATTCTATCTATACAAACATTAAATCACTTGCAGGTCGCGGTAGCTCCCCCTTAGCATCATGCTGAGATATTATTTTATGGTTCCTCTTCTCCTAATTTACTACCTCATGCTGGTCAAGGCCACTACATGCTAAACGCATGACAAGACCACTAAATTATCCCCCTCAATTGCTCCCAGTACCATTGCTCGAGATACTTGTTTTGTAGTTCCTCTTCTCCTAGTTGACTAACTAGAGTTGGTGGGGGCTGTTGAGTGCTAAAGGTATGAAGTAGAAAACTAAGAGTCCCCCTCGACTGCTGCAACTCCCACTACCTCTCCAGTAACGAGTAGTTGATAGACCTCTCTCCTCACCATTGTTACCTATATGTTAGTGTCTTTTGACCCAATATCATCACCCCTTTTGATCCCACTCCCCCCTTAGGAAATCTCAGACTCCTCTATTTGAGCCACATCGAAAGAAACCTTCTCTTTCATAGCTTTTTTTCCGTCTTACCTCTTCCATTTTTTTTCCTCATATTCTCACTTCTTCAGGGAACTTGGGACAACTTTTGACTTTTCTCTCTTTTGATGTCTAGGTATTTTTTTTATACCACCATGTGCATCACTAGCACAACAATTACACAAAATGTGGTCTACTCCAACCTATTCTAGATCCATGCTACCATCCTATATTTTCATTTTCATTCCCTGCCCTTTTTTGTTACTACTTGCTACTAACCAATTGGATTTGCTCTCTGCAACTTGTGAACTCTCCAACTTTGCAAAATTTCTAAAATATGAAAAATTCTTTTATAAAGACATGTTTGAATCATCATGTCATCATCATCTAAGCCTTATCCTAAGTAATTGTGCTCGGCTACATGAATCCTGTTCAGAATTGTAGATTAGCCTCCAACATGTTCGACTTCAATTTTGCAGTCTAATTGCAATTTAAATGGGTGAAACTGCGGAAAATTTGGATTTTCCTCATTTTTCCCTCCAAAATTTCCAATTTCCTAAATTCTCAAATTAGAGTGTATCTGATGATGTTATCAACAAACACTCCTAAACACTTGCAAATTGGGGCTAATTAATTGCTAATCAAACCGGAATTTCTAAAAAAATATTTTTAATTTAAAAATATTTTTCCCCCAAAACTAACCAAACCACTTTAAATATGTAGATCGGCCTCCAACATGTTTGATTTCATCTTTCCATAGTCAGCTTACAATTTAAATGGGTGAAATTAGGGAAATTTTGGATCTTCCCAAATTCCCCCCATTTTCCCCAAATCCCCAAATCAGAGTTTCAAATCCATTGATCCCAGGTGATTTACATGAAAAAAAAAAGAATCAAAATAAAAAACAAAATCTTACTGTTTTGAAATCAGCCCCAAATTAACTCTGATCATGATTTCAGCCCCAAACTAACTCTGATCTGGATTTTGGCCAAATAATTCAGTTTTTCCTCCAAAGATTTGCAAGGGTTAGTTGGATTTATGTTAGGTTGAGATTAGAAGTAGAAGAAATTACAGAGAGGAGAATTTATTTTTTATTTTTTATTTTTTTTAAATTTTTAAATGGGCTGTCGGTTTCAGTGGATATCAAAATGTGTCGCGGGTCTCAATAATAATATTGTCAGTACCTGAAATATGTATAGAGGGGCTGTAATTAGAGCTGTACATGAACCAAGTTAGCTTAGCTCGCTCGACTCGACTCGAAAAAGTTCAATTCGAAACTGAGTTTGAGCTGATTTTTGGAGCTCGAAAAAATTTCGAGCCGAGTTCGAGCTTGCCCAGGCTCGACTCGACTCGGATCAAACCTCAACTCGAATCGACTTGGTGACTCGGTTTTTTTGATATTGATGTTGCTCACCAAGTGTTCGATGAAATGACTCAATGAAGTGCTGTTTCGTGTGCATACATTCTCCGCGGGATTAGCCAGTAGCGAGGAAGGAATGGGTATGAAACAAATCACTACAAAAAAAAAAAAACTTCACATTATAAAACTGCCCTCAAATCATGATTTTGATGTTGCCTGCCCAGTGTTTGATGAAATACCTGTATGCTGCTGTAACGGTTACTGTTTTGCATTCTGTGAAAATTTGAAGATGCGCTGTATGTGTTTGAGAAAATGCTGCATAGGCTTGAACTCGCCCGAGTTGCTGACCGAACCGATCCGAGCTGGCCAGTTAGGCTCGAGGACCGAGCCGAGCCGAGTTTGAGTTGGAGCTAGCTACTGGCCAAGCCGAGCCGAGTTGTGCGAAGCTCGACTTGGTTTGACTCGTGTACAGCTCTAGCTGTAATGGTATATCTCATGGTATTGCTATATCGGCGATACATAGCGATATTATCGCTGATATCATGAAGAACGGCACCTAGGTGAGGGTTTGCTGACTTGCGATACCAATAATATCAGCTGATACTATTGATATGGCATTCTCTTGGTTCAATTTATACTGTCTCGTGCACTAATCAATTTTGGATTCCATCTAATTGTATAATCAGCTCATTGGATGCTCTTCTTTCAGATTTCTTTATGGTGATCAAGCTCGCTTTTTCGGTGATGAGATCCATCCTGATTTGAAGCACTCTAAAACAGGCACTGTAGCTATGGCTAGTGCTGGAGAGAATCTTAATGCTTCTCAGGTATGTAACGTAAATTGCCAATCTATCTTTTCATGCTTTTCCTCGAAGCATGCTATATACTTTGTATTTGTTTTGGAATGCTTTCATCTCATGGAAATGTTTTCTACTAGAATACACTTATTCTCTGTTGTTAGTCACCATGTCAAAAAGAGAACCTATATTATCAATATATATGCGCAAGTTTTTTATTTTTTGAGAGTTTATATATCAGCCTAAGTTACATGCCATTTGCCTAAAGTGTGATTTTGCTTTTGAAATATGTATGGAGGGAGAAAAAGATGTTTGGGGTGTTTAGGAGTCTAGGTATATGTCAACTCAAGGATGACCTGCCCAACCAAATAGTACATGGACTAACTTGAGCCATCCAACTTGAAGTTAATCAAGCTTGGGCGCCACTCAATATGCAAACAAGTATGAAGTACCTAATTCAGATCATCCTGGCTTGCACGTTTTATATTGTTAGTTATAAATAATTATATGCTTAATTTATAGCATTGCCATGGATCAGCCTGAGTCAACAGGCATAGGAGCCTCAATAGGCTATCCTGCTGGAAGCTATCCAAGCAATAGATAGGAAATAGGAGGAAGCGTAAATCAAGTAGAAAGGTTAGAGCGTCACCAGTTAAAGCTGGAATTTTGAAAAGAAAGCAGAGGAGGAAATCGAGTAGCGGCAAAGATCCATTGTAGTCTAGCTCAAAGTAGGGAACAAAACACAGTTTTTCCAAGGCATAGTGAATGCAAGTGAAATAACTGGGTTGCTACTAAGGAATTGGGAGAGAGTTGAAGAGAAAGCGACTGTGTGAGACAATTGTTAGATTCTATTTGGATCTATTATTTGGGAAAAGGTGGAGTTATCTGTGGTTGGATAACTTGGCCTTTGATCATGTGGCAAAGAAAGAAGCAAATTCACTTGAGAGACATTGATGAGGAGGTGATGGATGTGGTCAAAGGCCAAGTCAGGTATATAGCCTCAGGATTAGACAGTTACCCAATTGTATTCTTTGAAAAATTTTCTGTGAAGAGATCAAATGGGACTTGCTCTTCTTCATATCTGATTCTATGCAGTTATTGCAAAGGACATCAGAGCATCATTCATACAGTTGTTCCTTAAAAAAGGAGCTGAATGTCTGAAGGATTTCAGATGCATAAGCTTAATCTGAAGTCTGTACAAAGTTTTGGAACAAAAACTTTGCAAGCATATTACACCATGAGTGCATTGAGTCCGGATATAGGGCCGGAAAACCTGGGCTTATTTGCAAATTTGACATGGATAAGGAATACAACTACATGGATTTGAACTCTGTAAATTATATATCAAGGAGTTGGGTTTTGGGGTTAAGATGGATAAATTAGATGGAGTTCAGATCACCTTTCATTGTTGTTCAAGGGCTCCCCCAAGGTTTTGTGAAGATAGTCACAGCTTGTGTCAATGCGATCCTCTTTCCCCTTTTCTCATTGTGACCGATCATGATTCTGGACAAGTCAGACCAGGTTGAGACCAATTCATCCTCTTTATGCGTGTAGGCGGGCTGAATTGGACCAGTTCCTACCAAAACTGATATCACTTGATGAAAATGAGTCGTATTGGATGATATTTGAACCACATTTGGAACTCATATTTACTAGAGTTTCATCTTGTCTAATAGAGCTATTTTATATGATTAACTAATGCTTACAGACAATATGCTGTTTGTTATATCCATATCTAGTATCTTAGTTGATGATACTTACAACATGCCAACACATATACACCTTACTAAAAAAAGGCAATGCATATATCTTTTGATCAATTAATACTGAAAGCGAAAATGTTCTTTCATGTTACAAAATGAAAAATTACAACTAGTCGATATTCACCAATTGCATCTAGAACTACCCATCAAAATCAATTTCTGTTCAGCATCGTAGTAGATTGACAAAAGTTCTGTTTAGTCTGTTATGGAATTTGCTTTGTGCAGTATCTGAGATCTGGTCCATGTGGAATACGGAGGTAATATGCAGTACCTTGTGGTATCTACAGTAAGACAGAAGACTCTTAACTTGAACGATCTGAGAGGATTAAGTGAGTCTAGTGTTCGCAGTATCGATACTATCAGCTGATATTATCGGTGTCGCGCTCCAGCGATACGAAACCCTTCGAAAGATACCAAGAAATCAAAAATGTACTAAGAAATAAAAAAAAATTCACGGAATACTTGGAATCATTCGATATCGCTAAATATCGTGCAATATCGATGAAATTATCACTTTTTTCGTAATTTTTTCACAATATTTCCCTGTACAACACATACCCGGTCACGGCCAGGATGTCGGGAGACTCGGGATAGCTTAAATAACAAAAAAAAATGGAAAAAAAGTGAGATAAACTTTCAACAGGGTGGATTTGGTACCTGTAGAAGAGATTGCCATGATCGGAAGCTTCATTTGGTGGGCCTTTCGAATTGAAGCGTTGCGCCGTTCGTAGGTGAGTGCAAACAGAATCTCCGAGTATGTCTCGAGCTAACCCAATCAAAACGCAAGTGATTTCGGTATTGTGCTAGGAAAAAATCCGAAGAAATCCGGAGAAATCTCGAGATTTAGGAGGGATTTCGGAGTTTTAGGGTTCTTGCCTTCCGTAACCCTCTTTGGCTTTCGAAATAAGCTTCAGAGCCCTTTTTTCGGGCGTGGATTGAGTTAGCTTGAGACGAACTCTCCTATCAGAGGTTCTGTAGGGTCCACCATGATTTGTGTTTTATCTACACCGTCCATCCATTTTGATATTTCATTTTAGGGCATGATCCCAAAAAATAGGGACATATAAGGCTCAAGTGGACCACACCACAGGAAGCCGTGGTGGCAATGTTGTCCACCATTGACGCTTTCCTAGTGCCCACCTTGATGTGGATTTGCCATCCAATCTGTTATAAAGTCTGACAGACCTGGATGAAGGGAAAACATCAATATTAGCTTGATCTAAAACTTCTGTAGTCCCCAAATTTTTTTAATGGTGGCCATTCAATGACCACTGTTTCATGTGGTGCGGTCCACCTCATATTTGGATTTGCCTCATTTTTTGACCCATTTCCTAAAATGATATGTCAAAATGAGTCGATGGTGTGGATACACCGTATCACAACGAGGTGGCCTCACGGTCAGGGTCCCACCTAATTCACTAATTAGCCCAGGGACGTGGGTTTAGGGATATAGATGCGTACGTAAGTAAACTCTTTGGGGCCCACCTCGATATATGTACTATATATCCACGCCATCCATCTGTTTGGATTGCTTATTTTATAGCATGGTACCCAAAAAATAAGAATATACGAGTTTCAAGTGGACCATGCTACAAGAAACAGTGGTCATTGATCTCCCACCATTAAAAGATTCCGAGGGTCCACCGTAACAGTTATTGACCATCCAACTTGTTGATAAGTTCACACGGACTTGGATGAAAGGAAAAAAAACAATATTAGCTTGATCCAAAAATTTTGTGGCACATAAAAGGTTTTTAATGGTCAATAACCATTGTTGCGTGTGGAGTGGCCACGACCACTAGAAAATTTGCATTTGCCTTATTTTTGGGACAAACCCTTAGAAATATGTGGCAAAACAAATGGACGATGTGGATATACCATGCATGCATCAAGGTGGGCCCTGCTGGTAGGGTCCCACCCACTTCGTTGGTTATGCGTAGCATGAGACCCGTATGCGTATTTCTTGCCAAAGCCTTTCGCAGGAAGTTCAAGCGTTGGGATGCTAGGTGGGGCCCACCATGATGTTTGTGGGAAATCCACTCCATCCATCCATTTTTCCATATCATTTTAGGGCATGAGATAAAAAAATAAAGTGGATCCAAAATTCAAGGCGTCCATATGAGAGGGAAAACTAGGGAAAGATTTACCCAAGACGGTGTGGTGTGTCCCTTACTGTGCGGTTACCGTGGGGCATTATTCCAAAAATGAAGCAAATTCAATTATTAGGTGGACCATAAGAATAAGTGGTGATTGACCGTTAATGGGGTACGAAAGTTTTGGATCAATCTGAAATTTGTTTTTTCCCTTCATCTAGGCTCATGTGACCTAATCAACAAATTGGATGGTAAATAAACACTACGAAAACATTAAGGTGTGCCTGAAGAAGTGTTTAATGGTAGGACAGTCAATCACCACTGTTTCTTATGGTGTGGTCCACCTGATAATTGGATTTGCTTCATTTTTTTAGATAATGCCCTAAAATGATTTGGAAAAACAAATGGACGGCATGGATACATATTATGCACATTTATAAATATTATGCATCATATTTGAATATAGTTGCATTAGTTCAATCAGATAATGCATAGCTTAGGACCCTATACAAATGAAACTTATTATGTACACTTCTTCTTTTTTTTTTGAGATTTTTTAATTTGAAAGTGTGTATTAAGGTTTTTTTTAATAATCCCTGAAGTTTCATTGAAAAATTCAGCCATTTTCCCAATGTTTCCCCATGTTTCCCAAAAAATGCGATAAATTACGCGATACAAACGATAAATCCCATGCGATAACCGATACATATCTATATCCTAAGGTTGCGATACATTGCGCGATACTGATATTTCGAATATTGAGCGAGTCTGCATCCATCCATAGTATCTCCTAGGCACAAGGCTATGTATGACCTTTGCCCACTCCACAAGGCTATGACCTTTGCCTCGATTGCAATCATGTTCTCAGCTGGCTTGACATTGTATAACCATGCTCATTGAAAGTCCCATCCCCCAAACTAACCTGACAAATATTTTACCATCATACGAAGCGTTGTTTGCCATCAAGGGCTGATCCCAAATATTATTGTCTCACTACCTCCATAATGTCCATCACGATCATCATGTTCACTTGCCTGGGTTGTGCATTTCATGCCTGTTGTTAGCTTTCTTTTTCTTGCTCTGTTTTTTCGGCTTCATCCCTTTTTCAATAAAATTTTCAATTCTCGAAAGACAAAAAAAAAGAAAAAGAAAAAGGACTGGCAAGTTGCCGGCCGCCGGAAAGCATCCCATATCGGATCCTCTCTAGGAAACCGCACTCCTTACCCCACTCTGTTTGTTAAAGGCTATCCTAAAGGGTGGTTTCCCCTTAATATCGAACGTATTTTTGGGCGAGCAGACGCAGTTATGGACGTCGTCATGCCTTGTGACCGCCATTCCGAGGAATATAGAGGCTTTGCCCTGGTGAGAATGTCATCCGAGGAGGAGCTTGCTCGAGCTATAGAGTTGCTCCATGGAGTGAAGTATGCTGGATGTCCGATGCTGCTGCAACGCGCGAGATATGGTCCGGCATTCGCCAAAAGCCTCAACCGCGCCCTCTAAGATTTACCATCGCAAGCCTTCCATCCCACCTCCACCCCCACCCCCTCCCATCACTCCCCCCCTTTCAACCCATACGGCTCCCTTGTTGACCCCTATGTTTAAGGAAGCCCTTCTTCAACCCACCCATACCTGATCGACCGACCCTCGTCAGCCCCCTCCAATCCGTCCTCCTACCCGTCCTTCATCACCCGCCGTCGCCCTCAACCCCATATCCCATCTGGTCTCTCTCGACCCTACCTTCTCCAAAATCGGTGTCCCTGTCGTCGTTGACCTGGACCAGTTTCGTAGAACTCGTGACAATCTGAAAGATACGATTGTTGTCATCTGCAAGGAAGGTGCTTCTATCTCACAGGTCCGAGATTAGATATCACAGACTACGGGTTTTCGTCCGGGTAACTACCAACTTAAACCTTTGGAATACAACGAGCTGTGGGTGAAAGGCTGTCCGGGTATCAACCAGGAAATGTTGCTGATGGCTAGTCACCTCCACTCCCGCGGCCCGGTGGCCCATGTTATGAGGTGGGAGGACTTCTTTATCTTCGGGATGGAGAATGCCTGGTTTCAGATCTGGGGGATCCCCTTGGAGCTCTGGTTCAACGAGTTCTTTATCTCGGAGGCGGCCTTTCTTGGAAATTATCTCGAGCTGGATCAGAAGACTAAGCTTGGGGAGGAGATTGGTGTCATCCGAATCAGAGTTAGACGGAAGAAAGGCGTGGAGCCTCCTACTTTGCTGAAGGTTCTGGTTGATGATCGAATGTTAGAATTTCCGATCATGAAGGAGTCGCTAGATGAGTTGCACCCTAGGTGGGGCGAACTGTGGCGTTCGAGGGAAGGACCTCCACCACCACCGGAGTTGCCATCCAGGCCGATCTCCATTGATGGGCGAGCACAAGTGCAGTGCTCCAGCGGAACCCCTTTGCGCGATCTCGTCAACGGTGCAGTCGAAGCCCATCACCACGATGACAGCTCTGTGCCACGTGGGGTGCCTCCAGTTACGCGACCAACTTCCCCTGTTGACGCGGTGCATCGAGCGGCACGCGAACAGACATCTATCGCTCTCCTCGCAACACGTGGTGAGTGGGCTCGAGACTCGGGGTCGAGCGTCAGGGAGGGGCCTCTTTCAGTGAACCCTTTTATCCAACAGTCTCTTAATCGCCCTCTGTCAAAAACTTCTGACCCCAACCACACGTCTTCCTCTCCTCTTCGCTTCTCTGGACGCGTGTCTCCGTACTCGGCCCCATGACGCCTCCCTTACGCTATGCTAGACGCGCCTCGTGCTCTGCCTCTTCTAAGGAGGGCCATGTGGCTATTCGTATGTGTGACTCTGTACAGAGTATGGGCCCACCTACTGCGATAGCACTCTCATCCATCCCTGCTCCCCCTCCCCTCCCTCCCTGTTTTGCCCTCTCCACTCACACAGACTCCCTCGCCCTCGATTGGAAAACTCCTAACCTTGCAATACCCCCCCTTCTTACCTCCCCATTTTCGGACCTCGAAGACGAGTTGGGCGAGAGGGAGTCCTCTGTTTGTAGCTTCTTTGAGAGCCAGCCTCATTCGCCTTCCTTCAACTCGCCTCCCACCTCGTCCCGTATCCATTGACTCTATGGATCATGGTCCGTTAACCATCTTCGATGAAAACTTATCAGGTCAGGTCCTAATGGCAGAACCACTCTAGATGATCACTGATTCCTAGTTAGTGGACTCTACATTGACTAGGGCAAGAGAGGACTTATCCACGATGCTTCAGAATAAAAGATGGATTAAGAAAGTTATCGGGAAAGTCGGAAGGTCCTTGGGCCTGTCCTTTGGGGATCGGCTGGAAGATTATGTAGCATTATTCCAGTGTATTGAAAACAGGGGCAGATCGATTGAAACGTGCAGATCGCCAGCTAAACAGATATCAAGACAGTCTACCATCTGTGAGCTCCAGCGTCTTGAAACGAGTCTGAGGTACGTTACAGCGTCTAAAGAGTCCTCTAGAAGGCAAGGCATCTGGGTAAGCATAGTTATCCAATGAAGATAATCTCATGGAATGTTAGGGGGGTTGGCTCCAAGCACAAGAGGAGCCTGATCAAAGCTACGATTTCGAAAAGAAATCCGGATGTGGTGTGTTTTCAGAAGGCCAAGGTTGCTTCTTTCAATAATAGTCTGCTCAAGACCTTATGGGGTGTGGACGATGCGAAGTGGCCTGCCTTGGAT
This sequence comes from Magnolia kwangsiensis, assembly GCA_037074715.1. Taxonomy (NCBI): domain Eukaryota; kingdom Viridiplantae; phylum Streptophyta; class Magnoliopsida; order Magnoliales; family Magnoliaceae; genus Magnolia; species Magnolia kwangsiensis. The sequence goes on along the minus strand of CM073571.1, from coordinate 115,349,322 downwards.
GTAGAAGGTTCTTCGGGAGGGATCTTGGTTGCTTGGAAAGCTTCTTCCTGGGAACTCCTCCACTCTTCTCGGGGAACTTACTCAGTGACTGTTTAACTTAAAGATAAGTGTTCCTCTTTCCACTGCCTATTTCTGTGGTTTATGGTCCCAATTCTGATTCTGAAAGGTCGTCTTTCTGGGAAGAGTTAACCCGGGCTAGACTATCCTTCGCAGGGCCGTTCTGTGTAGTGGGTGACTTCAACGCCACCAAGTCTGTGGTTGATCATTCTAGAAGAAGACGCCCGCCCCCTGCGACGACGCAGTTCGCAGATTGGATCCACTTTCACTAGCTTGTTAACCTTCCTTTATCAGGAGCTAGGTACACCTGGACCAATGGTCGTGCTAATCCTGTCCTCTCCCGTTTGGATAGGTTTCTTATTTTCCCAAAGTGGCACGATGCTTTCCCTTCTGTTCAACAAATTGCGCTGCCAAGAACAACTTCTGATCACTATCCAATCTTCCTCTCGGTGGAAGAGGAGAACTGGGGTCCGAAACCATTCAAGTTCAACTCCTCCTGGCTCCAGTCTTAGCCCCTACGGTAGCACATCAAAGAGTGGTGGGTCGAACTTAGGGTGGAAGGTTTCGCTGGACATAAGTTAATGTGCAAATTTCGTCACCTTAAATTCAAACTGAAGGAGTGACATCAGCAGGAGGTGAAGAAGAAAGAAGCAGAGGTGGTGGCTCTCCAAGAGGAACTCCAGCGCATCGATGCTGAGGCGAAGTCCACTCCTTTGTCGACTGAGGCTATTTCTAAGAGAGTTGCTATTATTCAACTCCTCTTGAACAGAGCCCTGGATGAGGAAGCCTCGTGGAGGATCAAGTCCAAAGCCAAATGGATCGCTGAGGGGCGACAAGAACACGAAGTTCTTCCACAATGTGGCTAACATGCATACTTGTTTGAAGGAAATTCTCAGCATTTTCAACGAAGGGACTAGAGTGGATGATAAAAAAGGTATCGAAGATCTCGCAATAGTGCATTTCAAGGATCTCTTAACGTCCGAGAAGTGGGCCAGACCGCGGCTGGACAATACTCCTCTCCCCTCTCTAAATGCCACCGATGCCGACTCGTTGGAAGACCAATTCTCTGAGGAGGAACTGAAAACTGCAGTTGATGCGTTGGGAGGGGATAAATCGCCGGGCCTTGATGGATTTCCGCTCTCCTTCTTTCAGAATTTATGGGACTTGGTCCGTGTCGATCTTCTTCTATTCATCCAAGAGTTTCATGATTGAGCCAAGCTGTTTAAAGGTCTTGGAGCTACTTTTATCTCCCTTATCCCTAAGAAGCTTGGGGCCAATTCATTCTCTGACTTTCGACCTATCAGTCTTATTGGGAGTCCGTACAAGATTCTTGCTAAAATTCTTTCAACTAGGCTCTCCAAAGTCATTGGGCAGTTGATCTCCCCCAACCAGAACGCTTTCATCAAAGGTCGTCAGATTACTGATGGAGCGCTGATCGTAAACGAAATCCTCCACTCATGTCACATGTCTAAATCTTCGGGGATCTTCTGCAAACTGGATGTGGCCAAAGCTTATGATCACATTGATTGGAACTTTTTGCAATACATGATGCTCAGGGTGGGTTTCGGCGAGAAGTGGAGACAGTGGATGGCTGCTTGTATTGGATCCGCTCACTTCTCTGTTCTCCTCAACGGATCTCCCAAAGGTTTCTTCAAGAGCTCCAGAGGTTTGCGCCAGGGCGACCCCCTTTCTCCCCTCCTATTTCTCATAATCGCAAAGGCTCTCTCAATTCTTCTTACTCGGGGTCAGGTTCAAGGTCTTCTGCGTGGTATCGCGGTTCCTGGCTTGACAGATCCCCTTACGCACATCCAGTTTGCGGACGACACACTCATCTTCTCGGAATCCTCTGCGGAAAGCATCGACAATCTTCTTATCACCCTGTGCTGCTTTGAAGCTGTCTCTGGTCTTCACATCAACATGTCCAAATCTAGATTGCTGGGTATCAATATACCAGCCCCTACGCTCCAGGCCTACGCAGACTCTCTCAGTTGTCCGCTCGGATCCTTCCCCACCCTGTTCATCGGTCTTCCTCTATCGGTGGGACGTCCGCCTATCTTAATGTGGGATAAGATCATTTTAAAATTCCACAATTTCCTTGCATCCTGGAAATGTCGGTACTTATCCCTTGGGGGTCGTCTAACGCTCATCAAAGCCGCTTTGTCCAGCCTTCCTCTCTATTTTATGTCGCTATTCAGGTGCCCCGGGAGAGTGATCAGTGCCATTGACAAAATCAGAAGAGATTTCCTTTGGTTCAGATCTGACACACAAAAGAAATTCCACCTCCTCAAATGGAACGAAGTTTGCCAGAATTATAGGGAAGGAGGAGCGAATGTGAAGAATATGAAAGCCATGAATCAAGCCTTGTTAGGGAAATGGACGTGGAGGCTTGCTACTGAGAAGGACATGCTATGGGCGAGAACCATTAGAGGAAAGTACGGGTCTTCTATTGGGGACTGGTGGCCTGCTACTTCTTCATATTATAAGGCATCCCGCATTTGGAAAGGGATCCTCTCGTCTAAAGATCCGGTGATTCAAAACTGTTCTTTCGTTTTGGGAAATGGCACGTCAATTCGGTTTTGGGAAGACCCGTGGACTGGCAACAGGCCCCTCAGGTTTCAGTTTCCACTCATTTACCATCTTTCTCCTAAGAAAGAGATCTTTATCAGTGAATGCTATTCCGCTTGTTCGACTCAAATCATCTGGGATATTAAAACTCGTAGAAACCTCTCCAATATTGAAACAGAGGAGTTTCAAGCCCTCATGGCATGTATTTTTCGCTCAGCCCCAATCAGCAATCAACCCGATGGAATTGTCTGGCAGCTTGAGAAGTCAGGCCTCTTCTCCATTAAATCCCTTTACGGTGTTACGTGTGGCAGTCCTCAACACCTGCATCAGGCCTCATCTTTTATATGGAAATCCCTGGCTCCTCCTAAGTTTATCTGCTTCACCTGGTTAGCAGGGTGGAACAGAATTTTGACGATCGACAATCTCATCAAGCGTGGAATGCAACTTGTGAACATTTGTTCGTGCTGTATTAGTGATGCAGAATCGGTCAATTATCTGTTCATTCACTGTTCATTCACGTCAAAAATATTGGCTGAGTTCTGTCAGATCTTTTCAGTTCCCTGGTGCAATCCTCAATCCACCTCTAGCTTACTGCAGGCTTGGAATGGTCTCCGTTTGGGAAGGACTACCACTGCTATCTGGCGTCTGGCTATTATTGCTATTTGGTGGGCGGTTTGGGCGGAAAGGAATGACCGGTGTTTTAACAATGTTGCTTCGTCTGTTGCAGTGGTCGGGTCCAGGGCTAAAAGACTTATTATTGAATGGGCCTCTTCTGTAAACAATCTCAAGTCGGTCGATTTTACTTTTCTAGGCTTTTAAGGTCTATCTGCTATCTCAGCAGATGGGCCTTTTTTTTTCTCTCTCTCTTGTTTTTTCTTGTGTTCCTCATTTCTCCTTTTAATGAATTTCTCAGTTGCTTCTAAAAAAAAAAAAAAAACAAAGGGCACCAAGAAGATATTGGAATTCATTCCATATGCACCACAAGACAACCAGTAGGATGACCATTGGCCAAACAAGCCCCAGTGGGCGAAAGCCTGATAGAGCAATGCCGCGTGGCCCCAGGACAGGAGTGGGGGATGGTCCTATGCGCAGGCAGCAGCTGGATTTGTAAGGGGGAATAGGGTCTTCTTTGGTGAAGATTTCATGACCTTTTATGATGACCATCCAGCCATTAACATGTATGGGTAAAGATGTCATGGAGTTAAAATCCTTCATCAATGAAGATCATGGGTTTAGAAACTTCTCAATGTCAGAGTTTGTTGTAGTTGCCTGATTTTCATTTGACTGGGGATATGGAAACATGTATCGATGACTGGGGGTATGGAAACATGTATCAATATCGCCAATACCTGGAAAAATATAGTTGACAAAGGGAAACATTGGGGAAACATGGAGAAAAAGGTGGATTTTTTCAGCGAAACTTCAGGAGATGTTAGAAGACATGTTCACATATTTTAGAAATCTAAATATTGCAAAAAACTACACAATAATTTTCCATCTAATAGAGGCCTAAACCACGTGCCGTCGTAAAAACCAGTTAATAGTAACCAAAATGAGTTCATATTATTCAAATGGGCTCAACACTAGTCTTTTAAATCCTACCTAAGGTTGTACAATTTGGAATTTGCAAGCTATTAATCTAGACTCTTCACTTACTAGTGAATAATCTTAGGTGTTATTACTTATTAATAGCTTTATTTTTTGTATTCAGTTTTATTTCACATTGCGCGATGATCTTGACTATCTCGATGGGAAACACACTGTGAGTCTTCTGACTATTGATCATGGTTAGGCTTTTCAATTTTAGACATTTCATTTTCGTCTAAATGTGAAGGAAAGCTTCCCTATTCCCATCAATGCAGGTGTTTGGGGAGGTAGCTGAAGGGATAGATACCTTGATGAGGATAAATGAGGCATATGTGGATGATAAAGGAAGACCATACAAAAACATACGGTTTGTTTTCATTTTAGCCTTGGCATTTTCTTCTTGACTTGCTGATGATTTAGTAGATGACTTTTGTTTTCATAGAAATGAAGCGTGCATCATGCAAAAAGTTTCTATCATTGAAAATGATCATGTAAGAAGGTTCAGGAATTATTCTGAGCCTAACCAACATAAGAGTTTTCTGTTGCACAGTATCTGTTGCATGTGGGGCCCAAGGTTCAGTGATCCAGTTGATTTGATGGGTCCCACCATAGATGTGGGTACCCATGTATAATTCCTTAATTCCTGTATTTTGGTGCACCTCTAGATGCTTAATTCCTCTCATAAGTTTTGATTTTAGTAGCTAACTACTGGTTTGTTTTTAGTGGCTTCTAGATTGCATATGTGAGCGAGAATGCCAGTCTTGGTATGCTGAAGAGTTGTTTTTTTTAATTTAAAAAAAAATAAAAATAAAAATAAAATTAATAGAGAGAACCAAGAATTTTATTCACAAAAAGCACCCAAGAGGCGCAAAAACTATACAAAGTAAAGAAAAAAGGAACATCCTGAATTTACAAAAGAAGATTACAATCAGCTTCCCCTCCCAAATTAATCAGCCAATCCATCACAAATCTCACCACCCTCAAGGAAACCCAACCTAGAGTGTGGCTCACATCTCGAAAACATCTTTTGTTCCTTTCTTCCCATATCCCCATAAACCAGCCAGCAAACTTAGGTGCCAAGCTATCCTGAAATCCTTGCCACCCATAATGCTATGCCACACCAAAAAGAATTGCTCAATAGAATGCGATGACACGGTGACACCCATGAGATGTGAAATTTGGATAGAATACCGATCCAAGCAGCTAGCGGACAATGGATAAACAAATGATCAATCGATTTTGAACTTGCCTTGCAAATCAAACAAACATTTGGTAATATCATTCCCTGCTTCTGAAGATTATCCACAGCAAAAAATCTTCCTGTCCCCACAAGCCACGCAAAAGCAGCTACTTTTGGAGGAGCTCCATAAAACCATATATATTTACTAGGAGTGGAACCCCTACTTGTGCTTTGACTATAGGTCATCCTGTAAAAAGATCGAATGGAGAAGCACAAGCCACGCAAAAGCAGCTACTTTTGGAGGAGCTCCATAAAACCATATATATTTACTAGGAGTGGAACCCCTACTTGTGCTTTGACTATAGGTCATCCTATAAAAAGATCGAATGGAGAAGCACCCGCATTTGTCCCGACGTCATATCATCTTATCCTTCTCCCCATTAACAAAGGAACGTAAATGGATGTGATTTAAAAGAGTAGCCATTTGAACCACTTCGTCATCCGAGAGGAAAAGACTGCACAAAGGGGTCCACACCACTGAATCCCCACAACACGAAAAACATCGAGCTTCTAGAATAATTTCATTTGTTGATAAACAAGCTATTCTTGGAAATAAAGCTTGCAAGGTCTCTTCCCCGGCCCACACATCTTTCCAAAATCTAATATTCTCCCCATCCTCCAACACAAATCCCACCCCTTTGCTGAAGCTTGACTTAACAAAAACGACTCCTTTACAAATAGACGAGGTCCTATGGAAATAAGAATCCCCATAGGAATCCTTGGTGCACAGATCACCTACACTACAACCATATTTACTAGCAATAATATCTCTCCATAAGGCTCCTTCTTCCATCCCAGATCTCCAAAGCTGCTTGCCAAACAAGGCCAAACTCATCACACCCAGATCTTTGATTCCAACTCCTCCTTCCTCATAGGCTTTGCAAGCTTCACCCCAACTAAGAAAATGGAATCTCTTAGCACCTTTTGCCCCTTGCCACAAGAAATCCCGTCTCAACTTATCAATTCTCAATAAAATAGATTTTGGGCACTAAATAATGACATGAAATAGATATGCAAATTAGAAAGAGCAGCTTTAATGAGAGTAATATGGCCCCCATGAGAAAGGTACCTGCTCTTCCATCTAACTAATTTCTTTTCCTCCCTTTTTACCCCACATCCCACAAATGCTTAGGTGGTTTTCCAATACATAAAGGTAAGCCGAGATAAGTGGATGGGAACTCTCCCACCTTACATCCAAACAAAGAAGCAAGCTCCAAAAGCTCATCTCTTGGAATGTGAACTCCCAGAAAAACACTATTAGCGATATTAACCTTCAATCCTGACACAACTTCAAACCAACTAATGGCCAACCTTAAAATTTCCACAATACTTGCATTGGCATCGCAAAACAGAAGTGTATCATTGGCAAACTAAAGATGGGAGATTGGAGAACACCAAACAAAGAACCTGCGAAACAAACCAACGTTTTGCCACGGTCTAAGAGTATTTTCTCCCTTTCAAGCCTTAAGCTCTAATGTTTTAGATCAGACATCGTTGTTTATTGAAACCTTATTCACTGTCATTAAATATTGGAAGTTGCGTTTATCAGCTGAAAATTATCTATGTAAAATGAAGAATTATAAACCTACAAGGGCATCTAACATCATATTTAAGTTTTATTTGCCTTCTGAAAGAACATAATGGGGTCTTACAAAGTCTGCTAATTTTACATGCTAGTCTCTACACAGTACACTCTCACCTACACGTGGCCACATGTTTGAATGTGGCACATTCAATATTTATATCGGGTGGGCATTTCGCACACCATGGTGATACGCTAGCTAGCAAATAAGGCTGGTCATATCATCAGGTGGCCTACACATCTAAGTTTGAGTGTGGTTGGTGGATAGTTCTTTATTTTTAACCGTCCATTCTTTTTGTACATGCTTGACCTGTCTGATGACTGGAGCACAGGACAAGGAATCTAAACCACCGGGTGGACAGCTGGGATCTGGCACACACCTACCAATTGGCATAGGAATTACTCACATAAGAATTATCATGTTGACACCTTTTTTTTTAAAAAAAATTATTATTCACAAAAGAGTTTGTCTGTTTTTCCCCTCCTCCCTGGCTTGCTTTGAAGGTCCTGTTGAATGATTAATGCATGCTATTGCCTGAAATTTCTGTAGACACTGTAAAAGGTTTCTTTGGTTTCTCCTATTTCCTGGGTTTCTTTCACTGCTAGTGACACCTCCATTTTGCCGTAATGTAACAGAATTAAGCATACCTATATACTGGATGATCCTTTTGAAGATCCCCCTCAACTTACTGAAATAATTCCTGAGAGATCCCCAGAAGGCAAACCACTCGACGAGGTAAGTTTTGTAGTAGGTTAAATTGGTTCATGGACTGGCAATTTAGTTATGATCAATCTTTAGGAATATTTTATGTTTTTAGAGTGACCAATCCCCAATATCATCACTTTCCCTATGTTCAAAATGGTAAACTAAGGTATTCTTTTGGAAGAGGATTGCTGAGCCACAATCACCTATCAACACAATCCAACACGTATGGAAACATGTGCCAGCTTGCAACATATGTGGACATACAATCTGTTGATCAAGTGGGTGTCACTACGAAGATGACCTGGCCAAGTGGGTGCCACTGTGAAGATGACCTGGCCTAAAAATAGGCCTCTCCACTCATCAGGATGGCCATACAATGGGGACCAGTGGCAATCTTTTTTGAAACATCTGTTGCTTTGCTTTGTGTTTCTCGGTTTCTCCTACCTAATGAGTTGACCAGCCTGATTTTTGGGCCAGGTCATCTACATTGTGGGGCCCACCTGATGCATGGCACTGATGTCCCACATGTGCTAGTGTGGTTCATATGACCCCATTTTGAGGTCCGTGTGGTGCTAAACAGAACTGGAAATGGTAAGAGTTCCTTCCGTACTAGCATCCATGTTCAATTCTTTTGCACTACACTTGTCTATTTATTTTCAGATCAAAACCTTCAGACCTTATGTGTCTGTGCTTATGTTTGTGCATGCACACACTGCTTGTATGGTGGCTTAAGGTCTATCTGACATTGGGTTGAGTCCGTACCTCCATGATGGATAGGCATCTTTTAAAAATTGAGTCATTGGGTTCGAGCCCAGCTCACTTATCAAAGAAAAAGGTGTTTTTGGGTTATAATTTCAGCTTGTCTGACTCACAATTTAAGACTACATTTGAAATGATTATCCACCCTCTTATAAAGAACTCATCTACCGTGTCAATACTAATCCTTTTACTAGGTTCAACGTTAAAGGCTTTCTTCCCAAAGGTTTTGTCATGATCATTTGCTATCCAACATTGAGAATTATTTAATTTTCTCCTTCCTTGCCATTGATGTATGTAGATGGAAGAAGTACGCTTGGAAGATGACTGGGTGCCTATGGATGAGACGTTAGGTCCTGCAGAGCTTGAGGAGGCACTTCGTTTGAAAGAGGCGCAGTCAAATGCAGTTTTTCTTGAGACTGTATGCCTTGGTTCAATATATCTTTTGTTCTGGTACTTGATGTTGGAGCTAGCTCAAAATCTTTTATTGAGATAGTAAAGCTACTAATGTTGACTTGCATGCCTTACCAGGTAGGAGATATTCCAGATGCGGAGATAAAGCCCCCGGAGAATGTATTATTTGTTTGTAAACTTAACCCAGTAACACAAGTATGTGCTCGTTCTTGACTTTACACAGATGTTGCTTGATTCGTGCTGGAGGCATAGTTTCCAAAACCATACAATTTACAATTTAAGTTGAATCTTAGGCAGAATTATTTGAATCCCTTTTTGGATGAATCCTATCATTTTATGATTTTAATCCTACAATTTACAATTCAAATTATACTTATTCTCATGTTTGAAATTTGGAAGGGGGTGGGGGGTTCTTTAAGAACCTTTTAACATAGGTCGATTGTTTTATTTGTTCTTTATAAGCAATTAAATAAGGGATAGGTTCCAAAAAAAGAAAAATAAAAATAAAAAGAAATGTGGTGTGAGAGATTCCCATGAGACCATTGACAAGAGGAAGCGAGAGCAATGAGAGTACATCAATACCATTAGTGAGAGCAATGGTGAGATTACCGTTCTTAGCAAAGGGGGGCAAAGCCGCCACGAGGGAGTTGAGGCAATCAATCCGAGAGTTCCAGATTTGCAATGTGAGCTTGGAGTTGAACGGTTAGAGGGGATTTGAGGTTCAAACAAAGGGGTTGGGAGAATCACAGAAATAGGGGTGTATTTGAGAGGGGAAGGTCGAGAGTTAGGGATAGGAGCGAGGATGGGTTAGCTTAGGTTGGGACCGGGGGTTCAATGAGAAGTAGGGGAATGATAGGGAGGATGAGGGGGAGTTTGGAATGAGGTAAGAAAGAAACAAAGAGGGGGAAGACAAGGGAAGAGCTTGGCCCCTTAGTGACTTCTTCTAGAATACCCGATGTTGTTTGCGTAGAATTACCCAATGTAGTGATCGAAGAGAGCTAGCTTACGAGCTTGAAGGTGTCAGAGCTTTGCATGAAGTAGTAATGCCTCTTTCTTAGGGGTTTGCTAGAGGCTTCGCCTTTGTTAGAATGGATTGAGAAGAGGATGCCAACAACGCTACTGTTGAGCTTAACAACTGCTGCTTTAAAGGTTGTCGGTTGCTGGTTAAAATAGCCAAGTATGGGCCAGTGGAGATCAACAATAGGAGTCTTGGGAAAGAGGGGAAGATGGGTAGAGTGAAGAGAGGTATCGGGAGGAGAAGATAACAATATTAGAAGGGAAACAGGGGAGGAAGGGATGGGAGACAAGGAAGAAATCCTACAAAGAGATTCTCACAAGCGAGGGCACAATCAATGTGGGAGGGAAGAATACTGGTCTAGAGGTTGTGGAGGAAGGAAAATGGGTCTATCGTAGTAACAACTCATTTGCATCGGCCATAATCGCCAATCCAAAATGGTAGATGAGCTTGCCCTGAATTTTCAATGTTGCTTGGTTGCTTCGGTGAGAGAAGGGTCCTCCCTTTAGAGGAGATGAGTGTATGGCTAAAGGAGACTTACTGCCATGTCTCTCGTTTCTTCGTTGGACCATTGTTGGTATGGAATGCTGGAGTGTCACAGGATTTTGAAGCATCTTTCCTGCTCTAAGATGCTCATTTTGTTGAATCCAAAAGCTAAGCTTGATAGGTGATTTTGGCGGGTTGAGTCTTCATAGATGTTCTCGTGAGAGGGATTCAGAGATGGGAAAGTTGGTCAGTGCTTGGTTGGGATAAGCTTGGATTCAACTATGGGCCTGCCTTTGGAGGTGTGGTTGTAGGAGGTCCTCACGATGATCGGAATCTTTGCAGGGGAGACAATTGCCATCAATGAGCTTATGAAGAGTTGCTTTGAGATTAGGGCGATGAAAGTCTGCTCAAGAAAAGGATTGCTCAATCGATTCCTTAGTTGGTGATGGTGAGGATTGGAAAATGCAGCATCCTGGTGGATCTTCAGAGAGAAGAACGGAGGGGGTTGAGAACGATTTGGTCGGAATTTGAAGAAAGAAGCTCGTTGGAGATGAGAAAGACCGGAAAGGCAGCCATGACTAGAGGCGAGGAAGCTCGGGTTTGGTGCTCTCGCGGACCGCTAAACTAGGTTGGGGACACTTGGCGGGGGAGACCTTGCATGCAATGAGGACGAGAGATGTGGTAGGGGGTATTGATGAGGGTGGTGTCTTACTGCTCGAGACTCATGCGATGGTGATCATAGGGCTTGACACTTGTAGGGTAGTCAAGCAGACGTCAACAATGTCATGATGGACTACCAGCTGGTCCGTTCGAGGTTAGTTGAGTGAAGAGGGAGTGACAAGAATGGGGACACATGTCCAAGGTGGTAGGAAATATTTGAAAACAGAACTTGAGACTCGACTCATGGTGAGGAAAATCCTTATATATATGTCTTTTTCTCAAGGAGAAATCTTAGCCAATGATTTCATTGGAAGAGCCACTCATGTGGATTGATTCGCATGCGAACTTTCAACATTCTCTTGCTAGGTGGATGACTCACTTAAGTTTGGCACATGTGACTCGATGTTACAAATGGTGGTATGGGAAGCCCATTCATCTTAGTTGTTTAAGGCTCTTGGAAGAAGCCTCTCGACAGTAGATGCAGAAGAATTCGAAGGAGGAGACGATGGGCATAGGTGAGCTCTTTCAACTCGGTTGTGGAGCTGAAGTAACGGTTGAGGATGAAACAATAGAAAAATCGGGGAAGTAAATCGAGGTTTTCGACGAGCCATCAACAATTGGTACAATGCTCTCTGAAGGTGCAGTGGAAGACTGGGAACTGACGCCACTTCAAGCAATCAGAAGAGGAGTATCAAAAGTGAATCGTTCTTGTAGAGCAGATGGTACTAATAAGGAAGCAGTTATTTCCGGTGTTGACTATCATGTTTTTGTGGTGAAAGGTGTGGTGGGTTACAGATACATTGGGGAATTTAGGAAGAATTATTGGGGTAACTTTTGGGGATTATAAGGACTACGCTGCCCTATTTGATCTTATCTAATACAGGGGGCTTTGATATTTGCCTCAGTAGGGTTAGGGGAATAAGGCCGAGATTGTTGCGATTCAGGAAACAAATATGGAATCTTTGGATTAATATGTAATTGATGCCTTGTGGAAAGGTCGATCAACATAGTGGGTGGCAGTGGATGCTATGGGATCAGCGGGGGGAGTGGCAATGTTGTGGGACTCTGCAAAGTGGGAAACAAAGGATTGGTGACATGGGGACTTCTCCGTGTCAATTTTATTTACAGATCCTGGGCATAGTTTTCAATGGGCATTCAGTACTGTTTATGGCCCTAATGATTCAAAAAAGAAAAAAGAAAAAGGGAGAGATCTTTGTCATGGGAAGAAGTGGATAAAACTAAAAAGATGTGGGGAGCGTTGTGGTGTATAGGAGGGGATTTTAATGTTATCATATTTACTTTTGAATAAGTTCTCTAGGAGTCGAATAACTAGAAGCATGAAAGAATTTTCACAGTGGGTTCAACGCAACGAGTTGGTTGATTTTCCGATGGCAAGTGTGAAATTTATATGGTCTAATAGTTAAGAGAAAATAATTAAATCAAAGCTCAATCGGTTTTTGGTAAGTGAGGATTGGATAGATAAATTTCTCCTTGTGAGGCAATGTGCTGAGACCCATTTCGGATCATCGTCCTATTTTATTGGAGGCTAATAAGGAGGATTGGGGGTCCTAGACATTTTTGCTTTGAATAGCTTGGTTAGAAATAGAGGCCTTCGTGGATCTGGTTAAAGGGCAGTGGTCTTCGTTTATAGTGGATGGATACTCGAGGTCTGTTCTCATCAACAAATCAAAATTACTTTAAGGAAAACCATGCACTGGGAAGAAGAAGTTTTGGGAATAGAGATAATGAATTGGGATGTATGTTAAGCAACGATTCTGATGCTTGATATTTTGGAAGTAGGAAAAGAGTTGGAGGTTGAGGAGGTGGTTAAAAAGAGAGTCTCTATCTCTCGAGTACAAAAAGAGGCTAAAGGAGGAAGAAATCAAATGGAAGTAGCTATCTAGGGAGGTGTGGTTGAAAGAAGGCGACAGAAATACGAAATTTTTCCTTAGCATTGCAAGTGTGAGGGCAAGGGTAAACAAGATCTAATCCATTGAGGTGGATGGGAAGAGAGTGGACGAAAAATTTCAAGTGTGCGGCATAATATTTAATTGTTATAAAGATCTATTATCAGATGAAGGGTTGAGCAGGCCCAGGATAGATAATATTACCTTCCATAGGATTCCAAAGGGGGTACCAGAGGATATTCAAAAGCCAGTTTCGAAAGTTGTAATCAAGGGCAAGTTGATGCACTTAGTAGAGATAAAGCTCCAGGCTCTGATGATTACCCCTGCCCTTTTTTTAGGTGTTTTGGGATTTGGTTAAAGAGGATATGAAGGCCTTTATGGTTGATTTCTTCTTACATAATTGGCTTGCTTTGGAATTGGGTGCAACATTTATTGCTTTGATTCCTAAAAAAGTGGGCGTTGAGAATTTGAAAGATTTTCGACTGATAAGTCTATTAGGTTCTCCTTACAAGATCATTGGAATATTCTAGCTACAAGGTTATATGCCACGTTGGGGTATGTGATATCTAAGGTCCAAGGTGCCTTTTTGGAAGGTCGTCAGATTAGTGCCTTAATTGCACATGAATGCATCAATTCTTGAGCTAAAGATCGTAATCTAGGTGTAGTTTTCAAGCTTGACATTGAGAAGGCCTGCGACCACGTGGAGTGGGATTTTCTAGACTATATGTTGGAAAGGTTAGGCTTTGGTGGAAAATGGAAGGCTTGACAAAGAGAAGGCCTACAACCACGTGGAGTGGGATTTTTTGGACCATATGTGGAAAAGTTTAGGCTTTGGTGAAAAATGGAGAGGTTTGATTAGAGAATGCACTTGATCGACAAATTTTCAGTCTTATTCAATGGTTCTTCGAGGATCGAGAGGCTTTTTCAGATCATTTAGGGGGGTTAAGACAGGGATCCGCTTTTGCCTTTCCTTTTTGTGTAGGTATGGAGGGATTTACCATGATGATGGATAGGGCAGTTTCAAGAAATATCATTTGAGGGTTCAAGGTTGATAAGGGGGAGTTTATGATCTCTCACTTATAGTATGCGGATGACATTATCCTATATGGTGAGACAGTTAGGCAGATAGGGTTCAAGTGGATAATTTGAGGAAGATAGTTTTTTCCTTTGAAATGATTTTAGGCTTGAAGGTGAATGTTATCAAATGTGAAATGTTGGGTAAAGGTATTTCCTTCGTAGAAATGGACTTGGCAAAGGTTTTTGGTTGCAAGGAGGAATCCTTTCAATTAGTGTGAAGGTTGAGTCAGTAAGTCGAGTGAGCCCCAAGTGAAGACAATACAAGATGCTGCCTCAATTGGATGTGTGATTCAAGAATGTCAAAGGTAAAATTAAACCTCACATCCCATGTCCAAAACACCCAAGTATATAATTCCCTTTAAAAATGGTAGAACAACAAAGGAATTTAATGTTTGAAGACTTTGGGCAAATAGGTAAACTTTCTAAAGTTCTCTGCATGTCACTTCGAGTCATCGAACTTGATTCAATGACATCGAACACTCGATGACATCGAACATGTCTCGATGAAATCAAAAATGACTCCCACATGTCCAGCAACCAAATGAATATATGGACAGAAATTTCAATTCATCGAAAGTATCTTCGATAACATCGAACATGGATATTCGATGACATCGACACTAATTCGATGACATCGAAGAAAGAAGTGTTTGTCTAGCAAGCTTCTAGGAAAATCCCCTGGATAATTCGAGGAATCGAACCGGACTCGATGACATCGGAATCCAAACTTCAATGACATCAAAACAGGTTCGATGACATCGAAAAAGGACAAGGTTTTGTCCGACAAGCGTCTAGGAAAATCTTCTGGAAGAATTCAAGGAATCGAACTAGACTCGATGACATCGAAATTCAAAATTCAATGACATCAAAAAAGGATAATAAACTATCCAACAAGCTTTCAAGGAAAATGCCCTAAAAAGTTCGAGAAATCAAACTAGACTCAATGTCATCGGAATTCAAACTTTGATGACATTGAAACAGGTTTGATGACATGGAAAGAGGACAAGAAAATGTCCAACGAGCTTCAAAGGAAAAACACTTTAAAAGTTCGAGGAATCGAACCAGGTTCGATGACATCGAGACTCAAATCTCGATGACATCGACAATATTCGATGACATCGAATATGGTTTCAAAAATGTCCAGCAAGTTTTGAAGATAAATCACACATAAATTTGAGGAATCGAACCAGTTTCGTTGACATCAAGATTCAAATCTCGATGACATCGAATGCAGTCAGATTTTGACAATTATATTACCGTTGGACTTTTTTCCTTTATAAACAGAAGCTTGGTTCTAGTAATGTATTGAGAAAAAGAGAGTTCCAAGGAGGTAAATTCTTACCTACCATCATTAACCTTCTTCTCATGGAAGTTCATTCCCCAATCCCTTCTTATTCATTGAATACTCTATAGATTGGATTGGAGAATGAACTTCAGCATTCAAGGATCCTCTAGCAACCTCTTAATGGCAAATCATTAGGTTGGAATCTCTTGAATGCACAAACCCTGGAATTCTCTATCTTTAAATGATTCGTATTTAATAGAGTAGATTCCACCTTAAAAAAACCTTGACCCCGGCTACTTATATTGGAGCATCTTCTAGTGTTGCGGCTTAAAGGAGCTGAAGAATCTCCATCATCAAGGGAGATTGTTTTCATCATATGCTAGTGTTGCGGCTTAAGGGAGCTGAAGAATCTCCATCATCAAGGGAGATTGTTTTCATCATATGCTAAACGGGGCTCACCTACTTTCAGGTAAAGTTTAAGAGACCATAGACCTTGGGGATCCTTCCTTGTGTAGGATTGATTCCTCAGGTTGTGTGTTACAGATCATCAAGACCTTTTACAGGCCTTCGACTGGAGAATACGTATAGAGTCCTTATGTAGGACTAGTTGCCTTGTGTAGGCATTGATTGAGTGTCGTGTGTAGACACATCTGATTGCCTTGTGTAGGCATGATTAGTTGTCTTGTGTAGACACATTTGGTTGCCTTGTGTAGGCATGTATGTTGCCTTGTGTAGGCATCCTTAGGAACTTATGTAGGTCCTAGTGTCAACCTTGTGTGGGTTGTAACAGTTTGAGGTGAACCTGGTTTGAAACCTCCGTTAGTGAAATCCGGTACACTCAAGGGTTGGGTGCATCCGCCAGGAGTGGAGTAGGCACATAGCCGAACCACTATATATGATTGTGTTTGGGATTGTTATTTGCGTACTCATTTAATCATGCTTATCTTGAATGCTTAAAATGATGCATGTGAATGGTTAGAACTGATATGAATCACATCCCACACACTCATACACTCTACATAGACTAATTGCTTAAATTGTTTAACTAAAGTAGTCTATTGTTTGGATCCTCTACATGGCTTGGAAGCTTGTAGAGTTAAGGTTGCTACATCTTGATTAATTGCATATTAGATCAAGATTGATGAATTAGGATTTTAAATTGGCATAAATTTTATAAAAGTCCTATTCACTCCCCCTCTAGGACTCTTTGACCTATTCCATACTTCTACCATAGCGGTCTAAACCTTAATTTCACTACTTATTTGAGGCTACAACTTTGTATCGGTAAGCCAACTTTACATTTGTGGGACAAGGTGGTTGAAATAGTAGAAAGGAAGTAGTCCACACGGAAGCTCTGCCATTTATTGTTGGGAGGAAGATAAACCCTCATTAAAGTGGCTCTATCAAATTTACCGATCTACTTTCTATGTCCAAGTGCCCCAAGTTTGTTATGAGGAAAATAGACTTTAAGAAAGGATTTCTTATGGAATTATGCAAAGGAGAAGACCAAGATTCATTTGATGTGGTGGGAAGATGTTTGCAATCCTTTTTCTGAAGAGGAAGCATGCATGAAAAAAATTGGCTATCATGAATGAAATGATTATTGGGAAATGGTTATGGAGGTTTGGTAATGAAGAGGAAAGTCTTTGTAGGGAGGTCATAGTGATGGGACAGGTGAGAGGGGTTGGTGGACAAGAGAATTGTCATTATATAGAGCAATGGGATTTTAGAAGGACGTGGTAAGATTAGGGGGCAGTTTAAGGAAGCCCCAATGGTTTTGCTCATGAGGATGGTAGTAGAATTAGATTTTGGGATGATGTTTGGGTAGGGAATTGAAGCCTTGGGGAAGAATTTTTGCAATTGGCAAGTATGACCATCAATGGAGATGTCACGATGGACCGTTGTTGGTCATATTTAGGGGCTAATGGATCGTGGACTCCACATAAGAGTAGGAGGAAGGAGGAGGAATTTATATCCTTGATAAAGTGGCTTTTGGGGATTAGTTTGTTAATTTGGGCTAAGCATTCCATCATTCGACTCGTAGGAAAGAAAGGAACCTTCTTTGTGAGATGTTTTTATGTTAAGTTGGAAGCATCATCTACAACTCCCAATTGTGCGTACACTTACTTTTGTTGGCGTTATGGATGATGCGGACATCAAAGGACCTACTCGGGTGTACCAGAGACAGACGACCACCCACATCAACGCAACTTTCTTTGTGGATGGGAGATGAGTTCCAGATGGGGCCCGCCGAGACATTTTGAAGACCCCATATGCATTGGACGTGCATCAGGAAGACTCCACTTTGGGATGATGCATATGGGCTGCTTAGGAGACCATTTTGGTCATAAGATTTTTATTTCGTGTCGATCCGACTGTTGGATCAGGCTATCAGACCCACGCTAGATTGGAAGTCCCTATTTCCAAGTGGGCCATTCTTGAATTATTTTATATTTTCATGCACCGCGTATGTGATAACCAAGGACCTTCGTGTTATAAATATGAATTTTTGAATCTATTATGTGGTTATGTTTGATTTTACATGTTGATTGCTGAAATTAATGTGTAAATTGATCTCTCATCTTGCATCCTAGGGTAGTTTCCATCATCCTACATCAAATTTGGTATCAGAGCCTAGGTCTAGCGCAGGGTAGGTGTTCGACAAAATTCTTATACCCATAGTAGAGCATATAGGTCACATATAGCTTGCTGAGTTTTCTGATTTGGCTTGCCGAATTTTCTGGTTGGGTATTTTCAAAGTCCTATATTGCTGGAATTTTCAGATTTAGTGACTTTAAGACACTTAGTCGTTGAATTTTCAGTTTGTCTTATTAGAATCATTCTAGTGTTGTCCGTAGGGTTTAAGGTACTAAGGGTCATCATACATAGAACACATGTGCATCATATAACATCACATTGATCACCATCAAATCTGATTTTTTTTAAATTTTTTTTTGCACCGCATTCATCATATAGTACACATTCAACTAAGTTGTCTCTCATTAGGGTCGTTTAGTTTATGCAAACGCGAACAGGTCGTGGTTTTGGTCTATTCCCCAACATGAACCCGAATCAATTGTCGAGACTCTCGAAAAGATTAACCGCCATTTGAGGGCCATTGAGACGCACAATAAGACCACTGTCGCGCAATTGACTGCCAACAACTAACGTATCATGCGGCTAGAGGCTACCTCTCACGGTACCCCCATCACCGGGGAAGACATCAGTCTCAGGCAGGAGAGCCAGCGGATGAGGACCCAGTTGAGCAAGGTCCAGTCCTAATAAAACCCATTAGGGGTCATAATAGGAACTTTGGTCAGGGAATAGGTCACATAGGACTGTGCTCCCACATACCCTGTAGAGAGTCACGAGATTTTTATGACCTTAAGGAAAGGGTTATGAAGAGCGTTAAAGTCGATGCTCCCATTTTTTATGGTTGCTCGAACGCGATGCATTTCCTTGATTGGCTAGATAGCATTGATCACTTCTTCGAGTGGCATGATATGTCATATTTTTGTCGGGCGAGGTTCGCTAAGATGAAGTTGACAGGCCAAGCTAAGTTGTTCTAGATCATTACAGAATGGAAAGCAGAGCGGCGTGGAGATGAACCCATTACATCATGGGTTGAGATGAAATAACTTCTTAAAGAATAATACTTCCCGCTATCTTGTCGTGATTGCCTTTTGGACCAGTGACAGTCCTTGAGGCATTGGTCAATGCCTGTATAGGATTACATCGAGAGATTTGAGGAGTACATGATGTGATGTGATGTCAATGAGTCCCCTACTATGACCTTACCTCATTTTAGTACAGGTCTGCCCCCTGAGGTTAGGTGTGAGCTCATCCCTCATGATGTTGGTATACTAGAGGAGGCCTACCTTAGGGTAGAGGAGCTTGAACGATACCTAGTGCAATCAACCATGAAGCGGTTTGGGTCTCGTGATTCCAGTGGTAGGGTTGCTCCTCAGGAGCTAAACCTAACCTTGGGAGCCAGACCAAAGCCCCAACAGGTGCTCCCACCTATAACATAGATGTTAAAGGTAAGGGTCTAGTTAGCACTAGTTCGAAGGGAAGTGAGCACACGCAATGTTTCCATTGTAATGGTTATGATCACCTTGCAAAGGAATGCCCAAACAAAGAAAGAGGTAAAGCTCTTATGATAGATGAGGTAGATGAGGATGACGAGGATAATTACGACGTAGAGGAACATAAGCCTGATATTGGTGCTAGTGATGAGGAGTTTGATGATCATGAGACCCACACTCTCACAGTAGTTAGATGCGCCTTTGCCCAAGTTAAAGAAAATGATGATTGGTGCAGTAACACGACCTTTTACACTTATACCAAGTGTGGAGAAAAGAATTGTAAAGTGATTGTGGACAGTGCCAGTGTGCCAACATGGTCTCTACTAGCATCGTGAGTCAACGGGCTTGAAAGCCGAGTCTCACCCTCAGCCCTACAAAATGTCGTGGGTTAATGTAACACCTCAGATTTTTGCTAACCTGCAGTTAGACGTCCTTAGGCAACGGGTCAACCATTACACCTTGGTAATCTCTTAGAACTCAATTCCAAAGCCAAAGGAATCATTTAGAACTCAATTCTTTAGAAATTTAACGTGAATTAGCCAACGCTACACTAGATTTCCTGCAAAATTAGCACCAACCACTTTAAATAGGATCTGTAAGACCCAAAACCTCTAGAATTGTTAACGCTACGTTACCATGAAATCTAGGATCAATCTCTAAACCCAGTTGCTCACGGGAGCATTCAGAAACTCCGTACTGGACCTGGACCGCACGTCGAAAGTTTGATAGCTGTGAACTTAGACCATTACGACCGCCTAGTTGGACTTGACTATCGTTTCGAAAATCAAGCCCAACCGATGTCCTGAGACCATTTCCTTACGTCCGGAGTAAAAAGAGTGAGAAAAGGAAGATTTTTAGAAAATAAATTAGAATCTGGAACGTTTCACTTGCACGTTATTTTTAAGCGTTTTGACCGTCAGAATTCGACTAAATTTCACCCTCAGATCAGGAAAAATTTTCCCTTACATGTCCAAGTACTTGTGGCCTCGATCGAAGTTCAGTAACCGTTGAATTGAAACTGGTTCACCATGGACGATCTGGAAATCCGATCGGACTAAAAACTTAACTGACTAAAGATCCGATGTTAGTGAGCTTAAATCCGACCGTATTTAGTAACAGGACCTCCAGAAATGCTCCGTTGGATCGGAACAGACCTGATTTGGTTATAACTTAAGTATACCTTGACCTTAAGTCTGTTTTCGTCATTTTTGGGCTTATAAAAAGGCCTTTAGCCCTCACTCTCTCCTCCCATACGAATTTGGGGAAAACCCTAGGAGAGAGAAGAGAGAAAAGAGAAAGTGTGGGAGAATCCGGTAAAACTCCGTAGGATCCTTCCTAGTGCATCTATACTCTACACCGGCGTATCTGAATCGTTCTTCCGGCAATTCTGACTCTGTTCTTGGGTAAGTGAAGCTAACCCTAACCTGTTTTGAAGCCTAGGATAGTTCCAATGATGTTCTAGCTAACCTGTTTCTTGTCATAGGTAGCGTATCCGCCGTTGACGAAGACATATCGTCTGAATCACATCTTATACGTATTTTCTGGTTTAAGGTGCAGACTATATACGTTTAGGTTATGGTTTTCAAGACTTTCAATGTTAAGTAATGATTTATTCTTGCTTAGGATGTTATTTCACATGTATAAAGTGCTGTCTGTTTCGTTTTTCAGTTGTACGTTAATTATGTTGAATATACCGTATTCCTCGTATTTGTAGAAAATACCGTATACGTATAGAATTTGGATTTGTGTTCAACATGATTATTTGCCGTGTATATATGCTTGTTACATGTGTGACAACTCCTTAGCAAAAGGACTTGCCCTAAATCACGCCACGGCCAATATACGCTATACATGTAAAAGTGTATAGCCCACGTGTTTGTGAAAATGTCTAAATGAATACGGAACCCGGATTCATGCATGCCATGATTATCCGTCGTGGGTATATGCAGGTGGTATATGAGGCAACTCTCTAGTGAAAGGATTTGACCTAATACATGTATAACCAACATACACATGTATGATAATGTATGTATTCTAAGTGTTTGTGAAAATGACTGAATGAGTATGGAATTTGCTTTCATGCTCGCCATGACTAATTGTCATGGATATATGATTGTTGTATGGGCGATAACCCTTTGACGAAAGGATTTGCCCTAATACGTATGCTAATGGATGCATAATATGTACGATGTAATGTGTAAACTAAGTGTATGTAAAAGTGTCTGAATGAGTTAGGAGTTAGTAAGATGTACCTATATGCGGGTTGAGATATGATTCTCAACTACATCAATGATGTATATGATTCCCTTCATGAATCATGTAACTTAGGTTATCCATTCTAAATAAGTGTATGATTTCCTCCATGACTTATGTATTTAATTGAATCATGTTACATGTGTGTATGATTTCCTGTATGTACTGTTTACATTTAAGTTATACTTCATGATTGTCCATATGGATGCAGAATATGAATCATATGCTAGTTATTGTATGTGTATGTGATTGGGGCTGTACTACAGTCCAGGTAATCGGTAACCGTACTCCAAATGGTGGTTGAGGTTGTTCGCCACGTAGGATGAGTTTACGAATCTGAGTCGTGCTTGGGGTGTTCGGCAGTGGTCAGGCCACACGGAGTGCTTATGCATTCCATGTCGTTCAACTCAACGTGTGCTTGGCCAAGTTGAGCTTATCAACTAACCCGATTGACCGATGCTTGTTCACCATGTTTGGTCGCCACTGTTTGAATCTAATGCACTGAGCTTACCAGTGAAACTCCCGTTAACCATGGTACCAAGATCCCCTAAGACTCATGAGCCGGGCATGGTGGTATGGGACATCGTGGTCGAGCTGTCGGCCTACGCTGGGGCCACAAACCTCCCCGTAGTGACCAGTGAGCACCCTACTCTGAGCAGATTATGGTGGTATGGGACACTATATTCTTGCTGTCGGCCTACACTGATTGGTGACGAGCCCTCTGTAGTGACCTTGAGTTTATCTTGACACTGCATAGGGGCGACGAGTCCTGTTGTAGTCTTAAGGATATAAATATGCCTGTATTGATAAGGTGATGGGAGAGAGGAGCAACGATTGCGCGCAACAGCCCTGGCAGCCCTTGCAGCGACCTAGAACCATAACATCGTATGAGATTCCTAGGACTGACGACCCTAGAATGGATCAACGTTGGGAAATGATACAAGGGAGGTGTCTTAGCTTCCCAATCCTGCTGTGTGAAAAAGACTAATAAAAACTTGGTAAGCATACTCATATCATCGCATTGCATGTGCTATCAGTGTTGGCGTAAGAGCACTGAGGAAGTGACTGACATGCGCGATAATAAGATGAAGATCGCAGAGGGAGTTTGTGGTGAGGGCATGCATCATTCTTCATACCATCCTTGCATTAACAAGAGTATCTAGCACCTGTTTGATTGTATTGCCTTATCATTACTGCTTGACTGAATTGATAACATGTTAACCTTTGCTGTATAGTTTCCACTGAGTTAGCTACTCACTCCCACGTTACGGGACGATGTTGTACACACCAACCAGTCCCTATTTTAGTTGCAGATGATGGCGATGCTTGCGAAGCAGAGCCGAACTTGATGATGAGGAGGATTCCTCCTATATGCAGGTTCTGATCGACGGGGTTACAGGGTTATTGATTAGATGTCAATACACTTGGTATTTTGCCTTTTATTTACACTCATGTATATTCTTTTTGTTCATTTTTGGAGTATACATGTATTTAGTTAACCTGGTAACATGTTCACACTCTAAAGACTTACAATTAATTATACATTTTATATATTTATCACAGTCTTTCGCTTGAGAAACTTAACTGTCTCTGGAGTATGATATGCTGTTTTGGTCTAATCTCACTCATGTTTTCTGCACTAATATAAACAACATTCATCCATCATTGAAAATGTTGCATAAGTGATGTTCTGGAACTCGGGAGTGGAGTTTATGCTCGACCCCCGATTTTCGGGACGTTACAGTTAATGAGTCCTCCATTCCGGTCTCACAACGGTGTCGTATCCCCCTCCAATTTGGGTCGTATAAGGATTCACTGTGGTGCAATGTGGTTCTTATGGATGTCGGCCGCATCATCTTGGGTAGGCCCTGATTATTTGACTTGGACATCACAATATTCGATCGCTCGAATATTTGTACATTCATGTTTGAGGGCAAGAAAATTATATTGAGTCCTCTTCCACCCAAGAGCATACCGGGAAAGAAGGAGATCACCAAGAAGGGTGATCCTGTAACTTTAAGGAAGTCCAAACCTAAGTCTCTTCATATCATTTATGCAAAAGAATTTGAAAGAGAGACTAGGGAGGATTCAGATGTGTACGCCCTCGTGACTAGAGAGGCTACTCCCCAGGTTGGTGTAGAATTGCCTAGTGAGGTGATTTCGGTGGTGGATGAGTTTGGTGATGTTTTTCCTAACGATCTCCTAAATGAGCTTCTAGCTATGAGGGACATCAAGCATGCCATTGATCTAGTCCCCGGGTCGACTCTCTCAAACCTTCCTCATCACAAAATGAATCCCATAGAGCATGCAGAACTCAAGAAGCAAGTTGGTGAGCTTCTTAGGAAATGGTTCATTTAGGAGAGCATAAGTTCATGTGTCGTGCCCGCCCTTCTGGCGCCTAAGAAATATGGCACGTGGCGTATGTGTGTGGATAGCAGGGCTATCAACAAGATTATTGTTAAGTACCGGTTTCTTATATTGCGTGTGGACGATATGTTGGATATGATAGACAATGCCACAATTTTTTTTCAAAATAGACCTTAAGAGTGGGTTGTATGAGTGGCTAGTCATGTCTTTTGGGCTTACCAATGCCCCAAGTACATTTATGTGGGTGATGACCCAAGTGTTGAGACCCTTCATGGGAAAGTTCCTAGTCGTGTACTTTGTCGACATCCTTATTTATAGCATGACTAAGGAACAACATCTTCACTATCTGAGGCAAGTGTTTGGGACCCTTAGGGTAGAGAAGTTATATGCCAACCTCAAGAAGTGTTAATTTTTGTCTAGTAGTGTTACATTCTTAGGTTTTATCGTGTCATTTGAGGGCATGTCTACAGATCTCGAGAAAATCAAGGCCATAGTCAGTTGGCCTGAGCTGCGTAATATTCATGAGGTGCGTAGCTTCCACAGCTTAGCTACATTTTTTAGACAATTTCATTAGAGGGTTTAGGTCCATCATGGCTCCCATTACCAGTTGCATAAAAAAAAAGCCTGGGGGGGGGGGGGTAGTTCCAATGGACTAAAGCAGCCTCTAGGGCGTTCAAGGAGATTAAGGTGGAGATGGCTGAAGCTCCTGTCATGTGACTTCTAGATTTTTCCAAGGCTTTTGAGGTGGCTTGTGATGTGTCTGGTGTCGGTATAGGTGGAGTGCTTAATCAAGAAGGGCACATTGTCGCTTTCTTTATCGAAAAACAGAATGAATTATCTATTACCGTAGGAGTTCGTCTTATTTTCTGACCATGAGGCTTTGCGCTGTCTCAACTCGCAAACCCGAGGCATACCAAGTAGGTCAAATTTCTCCAAGAGTACACTTGTGTTGAAGCACAAGGCCAGGGTTGAGAATAAACCTACCGATGCATTTGAGTCGTAGGGTTGCGTTACTCCACTCCATGAGCGTCGAAGTCACTGGGTTTGAGCATTTAAAGGAAGATTGACTTAGTTGCCCACATTTTGGAGAGGTGTATGTATCGTTGGTAAATGGTTAGTCTAGGGGTAGTAGTGAGTTTGTCATAGTCAGTAAGTTTTTGTTTAGAGGTGATATATTGTGTATACCTCGTACATCCCTCCATGACTTTCTCATATGGGAGCTTCATGCTAAAGGGATAACTTATCATTTTGGGCGTGACAAGACTATTGCCCTTGTAGAGAAGCATTTTTATTTGTTAAGTCTCATGCGAGATGTGGCTAACATTATAGGGCAAGGTAGGACTTGTTAGCCAGCAAAGCATAGGAACTAGAACACAGGTTCATATACAGTTTGCTAGTCCCCCACGCCCTATGGGTTGATATTAGCATGTATTTCGTGCTTGGGCTCCTCAAGACGATTAAAATGTACGATTCCATTTTTGTAGTTGTGAACCGTTTTTCAAAAATGGCTCACTTTCTCCCATATTCTAAAACGTCTGATGCCACTAACGTGGCTAAGATATTCTTTGGGGAGGTAGTTCATCTGCATGGTTTGCCAAAGACCATTGTGTCAGATCGAGATGTGTGGTTTATGGGTTATTTTTGGAAAACGCTATGCCACATGATGGAAACTAAGTTGCAGTTCTCTTTGGCATACCATCCTCAGACTGATGGTTAGATAGAGCTTGTCAATTGAAGCTTAGGGAATCTACTATGATGTCAGGTGGTTGACCATATTAGGACTTGGGATGCGGTTTTTTCTATAATTGAGTTTGCATACAACAATTCCATCAATAGGTCCACAGGAATGAGTCCATTTGAGATAGTGTTTGGGTACAAGTCTAGAACGCATATAGATCTCATACCCATGTTCGTTTCACATGGGCCATTTGAGTTCATAGACGCATTTGCACAACATATTCATGATTTGCATAGTGGGATCAAGAAACCCATTAATGCTAGTAATCAACATTATAAAATCTCTACAGATTCACATCGTAGGTTAAGGAGTTTCAGGTGGGTGACTATGTCATGGTTTGCATTAGGCCCGAATGATTCCCACAGGGAACAGTGAGGAAATTGTATGCCCGTAGTGCATGTCCATATAAATTGTTGATAAGAGTGGGCCCTAATGCGTATGTGGTGGATCTTCCATCTAACATGGGCATTAGTGCAACATTCAACATGGAGGACCTTGTGCCTTGTGACGGACCCACACATCCATCTTCTAGCCCTCCTGCAAACCTTTCTCCTATGCTAGATGATGGTATCACTGACCCCGTCCCCAACCGATGGCCTTTACTAGACTTTACTTCCCATCCCACCCATTGCCTTCTCTTCCATCACTACTTGGTTAGAAAGAAGAGATCGAGGATGTTTTGGACCACCAAGCGGTCTCTACCTGCCATGGAAGATATCAGAAATACCTCATGAAGTGAAGGAACAGACCGAAGTCGGAAAACACTTGGATTACAGAGGCAGAGTTCCAGCTCATTGATCTTGACCTCTTCGAGCGTTATCACAGCTTTATTTTGCCAGTGGTGAATTCTTCTTAGCCGATGAGAATTAATGGGGACATCAGAGGACCTACTCGGGTATACCCAGTGTTTGTGTCGTCAACGATTTGTTGATATTATCGCTGATAATATCGGTGTCGCTGCACTAGCGACACCGAAACGCCAAGTTTTCATTTCCATTCGGAATATCGGCGAAATTTTCGATATCATCGATAAAAATGGGTTCTCGCCGAGAATATCAGTGTGGTGTGGCTGAAAGAAAGAAAGAAAAAAATAAAAAAATCGTGATTTTCGTACCTGATCAAAACTTGGAAGAACAAAGTCGACAGCGCTGGTAGATTAAAAAAACCTCAAAATTTCCCTCTTTTTTTCGATCGGAAGATCGATGTCGCGATTTCGACGAAAAATATGAAACTTTGCAGGATTTCATCGGGTCTAATTTAGGGTTTTGAAACCCTTGGCCAAAAACCCCTTAGCGAAAAACCCTCTTGCTACGAAATTTTTGGTTTTTTTTTTTTATATGTAATTACTTAGAGCCTTCAAAGGAAGTGGTTGCGTACCGAGTATTATCATATCGAGTAAACTCTTTAGGTCCCACCGTGAATGTATGTTGTTTATCCATGTTGTCCATCCATTTTTCTAGCTCATTCTAAGGGTTAATCCCAAAATTGAAGTATATCCAAAGCTCAAGTGAACCACACCACAGGAAGCAGTGAGAATAATGATTACCACCACCGTTGAAACCTTTGCCCAAAGTGATTTTTATTTGTCATCAAACCTGTTCATAAGTTCACACAGGGATGGATGAACGTAAAACAAAAAAAATAAGCTTCATCTAAAGCTTATGTGGCCCCTAAAAAATCATCAACCGTATACATTCAATTCTCACTATTTCCTATGGTGTGGTCCACTTGATCTTTGGGTATGCTTTAGTTTTGGGATGAGGCCCTAAAATTATTTGGTAAAATGGATGGACAAGGTGGATAAAATACATAAATCACAGTGGACCCCACAGTTTACTCAGTAGGCTTAGTGTACTGCTTGACACAGTCCGCTTCCAGCCAAGTTGCGCCCGACTTGTTTCGAAAGCTCGGTGCTATGTGGGGCCCATTGTAATGTTTTTTTGCCATCCACCTCTTGATTAGGTCACTCGGACTTGTATGAAGCGAAAACACAATTATCAGTTTGATCGAAAATATTCATGGCCCCTAATAAGTTTTTAATGGTGGGATTCAATCACTACTCTTTCCTTTAGTGTGGTCCACTTGAGATTTGGATCTACCTCATTTTTTGGACTATGTACTAAATGATATGGTGAAATAGATGAATGGGGTGGATTTATCAAAAGATGACAGTGGGCCCCATGCCTTATGTACTAGTTGGTAAGAGTGGACCACCAATGGAAGATGATTTGACTACTGACGTTGTTAGCCTATAGATATTGGATGATGCTCCCCGAGACCCACCATGATGTCCGTCCTTTATCCACGCTGTTCATTCATTTTTTTCAAATCATTTTAGGCAATGAGCCAAAAAACTAAGTAGATCCAAATCTCATGTGGAGCACACCATAAGAATCAGTGGTGATTGAATGCCCGCCATTAAAAACTTCTTCGAGGTCACAAAAGTTTTGGATGAAGCTGATATTTGTTTTTTCCTTTCATCCATGACTTTACAATCAATCAACAGGATGGATGGCAAATAAAAATTACAGTGGGCCCCAGGAAGTTAAAAATGGTGAGTGTTCAATCACCACCGTTTCTTGTGGTGTGGTCCACTTAAGATGTGGATCTATCTTACTTATGGGCCAAGACATAAAATGATCAATAAAAATAGATGGACAACGTGGATAAAACACATAATGGTGGGCCCAGGGAGCATCACCCCTTTACTGGCAGCATCCCCCCCAACACACACACACACGAATTGCCAAAGGGAAGCGGATTGGGTACTACCCCAACAACACCTAGCTGTGGTGCCCACCTTGATGTACGTTTTTTTTTTTCCACACTGTCCATCCATTTTGAAAAATCATTTTAGGTGATGAGCCCAAAAATGAGACAGATCAAATGCCCAAGTGAACCACACCACAGGAAACTGTGGGGACCGACCGCCGCCTAGTGCTGAAAACCTATCGGGGGCCACAAGTTTTGGATCAAGCTCATATGTATGTTTTTTTTTGCGGCGTGGTCCACCTAAGATTTGGATCTACTTCATTATTGGATCCGTGCGCTCAAATGAGGTGGCAAAAAGGATGGACCGTGTAGATATACAACGCATACATTGAGGTGGGCCCATGGTCGGGTTCACACCCACATCCCTATCGTTGAAAACTTGCTAGGGTCCACTGTATTGTTTTATTGATCATCCAAATCATTGATAAAGTGTCATAGACTTCAAGGAACATTTTACAAAAAAAATGTCAGTTTGATCCAAAACTTAAGTGGCCCACAATAAGTTTTCAATGGTCGATCACCATTGTTTCCTATGGTACGGTCCACATAAGATTGGGATCAACTTCATTTGTGGGATGGTGCACTAAAATGATCCAGAAAAATAGATGGACGGCGTGGATATACAACACATATTAAAATGGGCCCTATTAAATGAAAACTCATTATTTAATGCATTCTTTTTGTAATTTTTTTATTCCTAAATATACAAATATGTGTATTTAGGCATGTCCTGGAGTTTCACTGAAAAAATTCACTATTTTTCCCATGTTTCCCCGCATTTCTGGTTATCGGCAATATTATCGGCGATAACAATATAATATCTTTATCTCCAGCCAGCGAAACCTGTAGCATTACCGACAACTCGAACACTGGCTATACCAGAGACGGAGACGACTGTCCACATCAGCACAACTTTCTTTGTGAATGGGAGATGA
This sequence comes from Magnolia kwangsiensis, assembly GCA_037074715.1. Taxonomy (NCBI): domain Eukaryota; kingdom Viridiplantae; phylum Streptophyta; class Magnoliopsida; order Magnoliales; family Magnoliaceae; genus Magnolia; species Magnolia kwangsiensis. The sequence continues at coordinate 115,319,835 of CM073571.1, read as the reverse complement.
GTTTTAGATGGGGCCCACCGGGCCATTTTGAAGGCCCCACATGCATTGGACGTGCATCGGGAAGACCTCACTTTGGGATGATGCATGTGGATTGCTTAGGAGACCATTTTAGTCATAAGATTTTTATTTCGTGTCGATCCGACTATTGGATCTTGTTGATCAGGCCATTGGGCCATCGAATCTTTTAGATTTGGGCCCCTTGGACTCTGATCTTGCTTTCTTTATGTTTTTTGTTATTTTTAGGATTTATTTAATGGTTGAGATTGATAATAAGTGTTTTGGTTTTTTTTTTTTTTGGATGATAGGTCATTTCACTTAAGTGAGTGGCATAGTTGTAATTATTTTATATTTTTAATTATAAAAGCACAGGGGGTGGATGTTCAACCCTAGTGGAGTTATCGAGAAGAAAGAAATAAGAGAGAATCTCTCTTGTGAGGACTTTTCCTTCTGTTTTTAGGGTTTGTGAGAAACTTCCCTTCCAATTGAATTGTTGAAGCGTAGAGGCTTGTTTGGTGGCCGATTCTCCAAGGTGCATCCTTCCTCTTTCTCTTTTTTAAAATATATTCTTCTTCTTCTCTTGTCTTCCTCCTTTCCCTTCTATTACAACCTTCTCAACCCATCAAAACCCTACTCAATCCTCTCTTTCTTCCCCTTTACCTAGCCACGTGTGGACCCGCACGTGCACACGCATGCACGTGCGTCTATATGGGCAGCCACGTGTGGGCCCTCGTTTGGGGTTTTCCTCTTTGATTTTCCTCAAAACCTGCCTAATCCCTAGATCATTTGAATCCCTAAATAAACCCCAATTCTCAATCTCCATCCGTGAACCCAAAACCCTAATAAGAATCTGATTTTTTGTGAAAATTTTCCCAAATCGGAATTTTGGTTACACCATCGTTTATCTAAGTGGTTGTTGCACTACCCACTCTAGATTGGAAGTCCTTACTTCCAAGTGGGCCATTCTTGAATTATTTTATATTTTCGTGCACCACGTATGTGATAACCTAGGACCTTCGTGTTATAAATTTGAATTTTTGAATCTATTATGTGGTTGTGTTTGATTTTACGTGTTGATTGCTGAAATTAATGTGTAAATTGATATCTCATCTTACATCCTAGAATAGTTTACATCATCCTAAATTAGTGGAGCCCCTCCGAAAGTGGCAGTTTTTTGTGTGGTTTGGTTGGTTGGAAGAAGGTGCTCACTATCAACAAACAAGGAAAAGAAGCATGATTCTAGTCAATGTGTTCCTTATGCTAGTGTAAGGAGGAGAAGGTTGATCATCTATTTATCCATTGTCCTGATGCTAGAAAGGTGTGGAATAGCTTCCTCAATAGTTTTGGGGTGAAATGGGTGACTTCTAAATCCATGTGATGTTTTATGTGTGCTTGGAGAGAAGGTATTCGCAAAAATGGCAAGGTCAGTGGTGTTTGGCCCTTTTAACATGTCTTTGGGAGCTGTGGGATGAATGAAACAATCGTTGTTGCGCAACACGTTGTCGGAAGCTTCAAAGGTCATCTTGAAAGCAAAAAGGGATGTTAAGGAATGGGGGCCATTCTTTTGTAGATGATGCCAACCTGTGCTTTAACATCTTGTTAGGTCGCGGTTTGATTTTTTTTTTTTCCTGTGGTATTTTCTGGCTTTCTAGCACTTGCAATAAATGTCATTATTAACGCTTAAATCTGTGGTATTTTCTGGCTTTCTAGCACTTGCAATAAATGTCATTATTAACGCTTAAATGAAAAAGAAAAGAAAAGAAACGAAAAGAATCAATTAAATTGGGATCTTCTCTTCAACCTTAAATTGTGGAGCATCTCTCTCTCTCTCTCTCTCTCTCTCTCTCTCTCTCTCTCTCTCTCTCACACACACACACACACACACACCTTACCTCTTAATTGGTCAGTGATGCTTAGAAATGTTTGGAATGTTTTTATGGATGCTAGCAATCATGTTGACCTATATGTATTGTAGCAGTGATGCTTAGAATTTCACTTCAACTTTTATTATTATTGTTATTATTTTTTTAAAAGGTAAAACTGCCAAGTATTGAACCCTGGATCACTCACACACACTGCATTGTCTGTTCAAGTAGAATTTCACTTTAACTTAAAGACCTTTAATTTCTTTTTTGTTAGATATGTTGAATTCATGTTGCATTTTCCTAGGGTTTCATTATGTGATTTCAAGCTCAAAGGTTTATTTGGTTTATTTATATAATAATAAAAAACTTGTAAAAAGATTTGTTTTTGAAGGCCTCATTAGGAAATTGCATCTTATTATTCTTCACTTCAAAATGTGATGGCCTTTAAGCTTTGGGGGGAGCATCATTTTGAAGTCCATCAAGTTGGTGGAAATACTTTTGTTGGATGTAAGTTGATATGTAAATTATATATAATGCATCTATATGAGACTTAAAATTAATGATTTGACACAATTTTGAAAATTTTCTTTTTCTTTTTCTAGTCCTTGAAGAGTTTAGACTTCTAATCTTTTTAGACTTTTAATAATCTCAATCTCTTGATAATGCTACTCCTTAATTTGTAGGCAAGTATTTTTGACTTTGAAGTTTAGATAAATGACATCATCAATTAACTTTGAAGTAATTAAATTAACACATTTAGCTTGATTTTATTAAAATAATGTCATACAAATAATGCATTCTACAATTATCTGCAATTCATGTGGAATGATAGAAAAATGAATATTTGATCATATCCTATTTTTTAGATTTTATGAATATTATTTCAGATTATATCTATATTATATATTGCGTAAAAGATTATATGATTTTATGATTTTCGATTCAATTTGCAATTTGAATCCTCTTGCGATTTTATGATCCTATTCAACTTTCAAAACATTGGGTGGATGAGATGTGCTCCCCCAAACTGCAAGTGGATACTAACAGACTTGAGTAGTAGGCAGGAACATGGGAGCACATCAGTGTCCTCCCCATTTCGCAGGTCACCTTAAACACCATTTAGATTGGTTTGAGCTGTAAAAGCTGGTCCAAACCTGATTTCAGAGGACTACCATATGGGACCTGAGTTCTTTAGTTTAGGATATGTTCAGAAGTTCCTAGTTCCCAAGGTTAACACAATTCATTAATGCCAAAATGCAAGTCAGATATGCTTGAGACCTTCCTATTCGTATCCGGTGATTTGGGAACCTGCTTAACAGGTTTCAGTTTTTGTGCTGCCCCATTCACAAATAACACCAAAGTGGCTTGGAATCCCTCTAACCACCATTCAGCACAACTTCCAAACGCTGCATTAGGTTTTATGAGGACTACCTGTGCTTTATTTGTTATTATGAGATTATTTATTTATTTATTTATAAAAATTCTGAATAGTTACATTGTTACAGATTTTATTAGAAGACCCACCGACGGACGGGAAAAGAATACATCCCAATACTAAGGCAAAAACCAAGAAGAAAAATTAGTAGGCATTGCTGCTTTTACATAAGAGGTCCATTCTGACATAGCAATTTTCACTGAACTGATAACCTCTTCAACTGTAGATTCCTTGTTTTGAAAGCAACAATTGTTCCAAGCTTTCCAAAGAAACCAGAAGATTCCCATCACAACAAGCCTCCATATGGATTTTTGAATTTTTCCAATCATCATCCCTTTGTGCCAAGCCCATAAAAGATGATTGACAGATTTCGGCATCACCCAAGAGATCTGGAAAAGAAGAGTGAATTGCACCCAAACTTTTCTAGCGAAAGGGCAATGGATAAAGAGGTGGTCTACCGACACCGCATCTCCCTTACACATCAAACAGATATTGGGAAGGATAAGGTACCTTCTTTGGAGATTTTCTATGGTTAGCACCCTCTTCCTACCCACAAGCCAAACAAAAGTTGCGATCCTTGGAGCCCCATAAGTCCAATAGTGAAAAGGAAAAGGCCAAGAAGATGATGGCTTGGATATCAAGCTGTAAAATGAACGCACTGAAAAAACACCAGAGGAGGCGTCGCCGACAGAGTACCAGAGCGGATGAGTTGATGTGGATGGACGCAGGGCATCAGACCGATTTTCTGATGCCCTACAAGTGCAGGAGCGGCATGACCGCACCCTGCAGACCGATTTTCTGATGCGCTTCAAGTGCAGGAGCGGCATGACCGCTCCCTAACTGCAAGCCCATGGGGTGGATTTCACACCCTGTCGCGTGGGTGTTTTAGTTTTAGGCATCTTTTTGTTCTTTTCCTTGTTTTTGGGGGCTTTAGTACACTTTTTTTATTTTTTCATGGCTTATATATACACTGTGAGAAACCCTATTTTATTTAGTGAATGAATGAGAATTCGTATGTTTTCTTCCTCTTTTACCAAAGAGATTAGGGTTTCAGGATTGGCCATTAAGTGTTGAGGATTTCATCTTGGTTTCAAATTTTTCTTCTTTCTAGATCTTCGAAGTGCAGGAAAAGGTAAGAATAAGCCGTCTTCTCTTCTCTAATGCCCTAAAATCTGTACTCTCTTTCATCTCGAACCAATCTCTTCTTCATGTCTTTCGTTCCACTCTGAATATTCCTTTTTGGTTTGAACGGAAAAGAGGGATGGCTAGTTAGGAGAATCGGATCCAAAGTTGACTGCGGAATGGTTTATGCTAGATCAGGGATATCATCATATCCTTAGGTCCTCCCTTTTTACTGTTTACGTGATTTTTTACTAAGGGGCATGATCCTGACAGAATTATTTCATCTCTGTGTTGAGATTTACTTAATTGATGTGATTGATAACAATTAGTTGATTAATTTTATTATTTGAATCTCTTTAACGTGATTATACATGCATCTATGGTTAGGCCATCACATGTACTTGCATCAATTTTTGGTACTAGAGACTAGTTTTTAGTGTAGGTCAGTCTATCGACAATCCTTCTTTGTGGTGAAAATTTACTAAAGAACTCCTTAACCCTCGGCGAACTGACCGCGCAACTTAACCCACGTACCGACTCTGCAAAGGGGACATTTTGTTGAGTATAGTTAGCCATTTTCCTAGGTTTTATTGAGTCCCCATATAGATTTAGGCCATATAGGATAGTTGTGTTACATTGGTATCATCATTTTTTTTTGCCCGTTTTTGCTCATAGATCTTCGACCCTTCACTTTTCATTCTCGGCGTGTATGCCCACGTGCACTGGTCGTGGATTTGGTCTCCATTACACCATGAACTCCGATCAATTTTCTAAGGCTATGGAGGGCCTAACTAAGAGAATGGATCAACAATTTCTAACCTTGAGGGATGAGATCGCCCAACTGTTTGCGCATCAAGATGGTAGGTTCACGTGTCTAGAGGAGAGAGTTACGTGCTTAGAGGCTGGTACTCCAACTGCCACTGTAGATGGTACCCAGGTGACCCCCGACACTGGGGTTATTGATTAGTCCCAAGTTGTGGGATCGGATTCGTTTAGGGATGGTTTGGGCGCAAGCCAGGGTAGTGGGTCTGGCAACGGACATGATAGGGTATATCCATTATCACCTACACAGTCGTGATCCTATTCTTCCCACCCAATGGGAGGGCCATGGTGTTGTGCGTCTTTCAACAACCTCGGAGATGCCATGAGCACGAGGACCCTGTAGCTAGAGTCATGAAGGGCATCAATGTTGACACCCCCCAGTTTTGATGGGAGATTGGACCCCAAAGTTTTTTTCTAACTGGTTTGCAGACATGGACTACTTTGAGTGGCACGGTCTGACAGACCCACGACGGGTCAGGTTCGCCAAGATGAAATTGGTGGGCCAGGCAAAACTATATTGGGAAAATGTGGAGAGTCGCCGTGAGCGATCTAGTGAGGGGCCAATTCTCTTTTTAATTGAGATGAAAGAGTTGTTGCGAGAGAAATATGTTCCCCTTTTTTACAGGCAGAGATTGTTGGATCAATGGCACACTTTGCACCAAGGATCCATGACAGTGACGGAATACATCGCCAAGTTCGATGAATACATGATGAGGTGCGATGTGGATGAGGACCTTGTTGTGGTTCTCTCCTATTTTTGTATGGGCCTCAGGCTTGAGCTTCTGTGGGAGGCAATTCTTCACATGGTCACCAGTCTGGAACATGCTTATCAGGTGATGTAGGAACTGGACCACTGTGTGCGCCAATCCAATGTGAGGGGGTTTGATCTTCAACCTATTGTGCCTAGAGTAGCTCCGTAGGGAGCGAGACCCCAGGTCGGAAATCAACCCATAGCTCAACCTGGTACTTAACCAGTCAACATAAATTGAAGTAACAACACAGCTGGACCAAGTACTAGGCCCATGGTGCCAGGGCAGTGCTACTGCTGTGGTGGCATAGGTCACATCGCTGTGTTGTGTTCAAATAAGGGTGAGCGCATTGCCTTTGTTTATGAATATCCCATTGAATAAGTGACAGATAAAGTTGATGGTGACCAGGATGATGAGGAGATCATTATCCCATCCCTTGAGTCGGCTAGTGATGCCGATGATGATTCTGTGGAGACTACCCCACTTGCAGTAGTGAGGTGCGCCTTGACCTAGGTGAAGGAAAGTGAAGATTGGCGCAAAACCACAATTTTCCACACTTACGCTAGTGTGGAGAAAAGAGTTACAAAGTGATCATAGACAGTGGGAGCTGTGAGAATGTAGTTTTCCCAGTTACTTTGAGTCGCTCGGGGTTAAAGCCAGTCCCTCACCCCAACCCATACAGAGTTTTTTGGGTGGATGCAGCATCCCTCCCTGTGACCCAATAATGTCTTGTTCCGATTGAGTTTGGACCATACAAGGACAAGTTGTGGTGTGATGTGGTCACGATGGACGTTAGTCATATCATCTTGGGAAGGCCATGGCTCTATGATAAAGATGTCACAATATTCGGCTTATGAATAATTATGTGTTTAAACATGAAGGAAAGAAGCTTGTTTTGAGCCCGCTCCCTCCTAAATCGTCCACTGGAGTGAAAGATGTTGCGACCCCAGGCGGTCCTAAGAGTCAAAGAGTGCCTCTATCGAAATCTCTCCACATCATAGATGCTAAGGAGTTTAAGAGAGAGACCAAGGCAAGGACTATGGTGTATGACCTACTAGCTAGAGAGAATACACCCAAGGTTGCTATGGGGATACCCCAGGAGGTTCGTCCAATCCTGGAGGAGTTTCGGGATGGCTTCCTTGAGGAGCTTTTGGACAAGCTTCCACCAATGTGAGACATTCAGCATGCGATCAATCTCGTCCCAGGGGCGACCCTACCAAACCTCCTCGACTACAGAATGAACCCCACTGAGCATGCCAAGTTAAAGAGGCAGGTGGATAAATTGCTTAAAAAGGGATTCATTCATGAGAGTCTGAGCCCGTGCGTCGTGCCCGCGCTTCTTATGCCCAAGAAAGATGATATGCGGTGCATGTGTGTCAATAGTAGGGCCATAAATAAGATCACTGTCAAGTATCGGTTTCCCATCCCAAGGCTTGATGACATGCTTGACATGATAACCACCTCTACTATTTTTCAAAAATTGACCTCAAGAGTGGTTATCACCAAATTCGTGTTCGCCCGAGAGATGAATGGAAAACTGCCTTCAAGACGAAGGACGGGCTGTGCAAGTGGCTAGGTCTGGCCTTCGGGTTAATCGATGCCCCAAGTACGTTTATGAGGGTGATGACCCAAGTGTTGCAACCCTTTATGGGCAAGTTTTTAGTTGTGTACTTCGATGATATCCTCATCTATAGTACGTCCCCTAGCCAGCACATCGAGCACTTGAGGCAGGTCTGCAACACCTTGCGCGCAAAAAAGCTCTATGAGAACCTCAAGAAGTGTTCCTTTTTGACCTCCCGAGTTATCTTCCTAGGGTTCGTTGTGTCGTTAGAGGGTATGTTTACAGACCCTAAGAAAGTCAAGGCTATGGTCAATTGGTCTGAGCTGCGTATCATACACAATGTGTGAAGCTTTCACGACCTAGGTACATTCTATCGGCGGTTCATCCATGGATTTTGGCTCGATTATGGCTCCTATCACAGATTGCATACAAAAAGGGGAGTTTCAATGGACTAGAGCCGCGATGCGGGCTTTCTCAGAAATTTAGAAGAAGATGACGAAAGCGTCAATCATGCGTCTACCTGACTTTACCAAAGTCTTTGAGATAGCATGTGACGCGTCATGAATTGCCATCATGAATTGCCATAGGTGGAGTGTTAAGCCAAGAGGGACATCTTATGGCCTTTTCAGTGAGAAGCTGAACGAGGCTAAACAACGGTACTCCACTTATGACAAGGAGTTCTATGCAATTGTGCAATCATTGTGCCATTGGTGGCATTATTTATTACCACAACAATTCATCATATTCTTTGATCATGAGGCCTTGATATATTTGAGCTCTCAAAAGAAGTTAAGCCCTAGGCATGCCAAGTGAGAACAGTTTTTTCGAGAGTACACATTTGTGCTTAAGCACAAGGCCAGAAAAGAGAATAACGTTGCTAACGCGTTTAGCCGTCGTGTCTTGATGCTACGGTCCATAAGCATTGAAGTTACAAGCTTTAAGTAACTCAACGGTGGGCACTCAAACTGTCCAGATTTTGGGATCATTTATGCGTCATTGTTTAGTGATCCGCCCTCGAGGAGTGCAGAGTTCGTCCTTACTAATGGATATCTTTTTAGAGGGGACAAGCTTTGTATCACACGTACATCCCTCCGCGATTTTCTAGTTTGGGAGCTGCATGTTGGAGGGATGGCATGTCACTTTGGTCGAGATAAAACAGTTACCCTTGTATCTAATCATTTCTATTGGCCTAATCTCCAACGAGATGTGGCTAAGATTGTAGGGTAATGTCGGACATGTCAACTGGCGAAGCAGAGGAAACAAAATACAAGTTTGTATACTCATTTGCTAGTTCCACATGCCCTGTAGCAAAATGTCAGTATGGACTTCGTGCTTGGGCTTCCCAAGACTATTCGTTAAGTACGATTCTATACTCGTGGTTGTTAATCGATTTTCTAAGATGATCCATTTCCTACCATGTTATAAGACCTCAGATGCCTCCCACGTTGCCAAGTTATATTTTCAGGAGGTTGTGCGACTTTATCGAGTACTTAGATTCATCGTGTCTGACGGAGATACTGGGTTGACCAGTTATTTTTTGAAGACTCTCTGGCATCTTTTGGGTACGAGGCTCCAATTTTCTTCAGCATATCATTCCCAGTCGGATGGTCAAGCAAAGGTAGTGAACCGTAGCCTAGGGAATTTGTTGAGATATCTGGTTGGAGACCACCACAGGACCTGGGACACTGCTCTTCCCATAGCAGAGTATGCGAATAATTCTTCGGTGAACGGGTCCACATGAATGAGCTCATTCGAAATTGTTTTAGGTCTTAAACCCCGAGCCCTCATGGATTTGATCCCCATGGCTACCCCACAACATCCTTCAGATTTAGGAGAGTCGTTCGCCTAGCATATACATGCATTGCATAGTGAGATCAGGAGGAAGATTAATTCAAGTAATGAACATTATAAAATTTCTACTGACACTCACAGGAGATTTAGAGAATTTCAACCTGGAGATGACGTCATGGTTCGTATTGGGTCTGATCGGTTTTCACCTAGATCCGTAAAGAAGCTTCATGCCTGTAGCATAGGCCCACATAAAATTGTGAAAATGTTGGGGTCTAATGCTTATTTTGTTGATATCTCCGCCACCATGGGCATCAGTTCCACATTTAATGTGGAAGATCTAGTTCCATATCACGAGTCATCACCTCTATCTACCGGTTCCCCTGTTTCTTCCCAAACCCCCTCTATATATGGACCTTGGCCATAGCTTGACCTTCCTGTACCATCTTACCTTCTCTTCCACCTACATCGAGAATAGACGAGATATAGGAAATTTTGGACTCCGAGGCTATTTTCACTCTCTCCGGGGGTTTTCAAAAATTCCTACTCAAATGGAGGAACATGCCCGTTATAGATAACTCTTAGATCACAGAGACAGAGTTGCAGCGCATCGACCCCGATTTACTCGAGAGATACAGAAGTTCACTTTTGCTAGTGGTGAATTCTTCCTACCCGGGGAGAATTGATGCGAACATCAGTGGTGCATCCTTTAAAGTGTATCGGAGGAGGAGGTGTCGTCGATGGAGTACTGGAGCGGAGGAGTTGATGTGGATGGATGTCAGGTCCATCAAACCCATTTTCTAACGCGCTACGAGTGCAGGACTGGCATGATCGCAGGCCCATGGGGTGGATTTCACACCTTATCGCGCGAGTGTTTTAGTTTTAGGCGTCTTTTTGTTCTTTTCTTTGTTTTCAAGGGCTTTAGTGCACTTTTTGTTTTTCTGTGGCTTACACACACACACACACACACACACACAAACACACACTATGAGAAACCTTATTTAATTTAGTGAATGAATGAGAATTTGTATGTTTTCTTCCTCTTTTTACCAAAGAGATTAGGGTTTCAGGATTGGCCCTTGGGTGTTGAGGATTCCACCTCGGTTTCAGATTTTCCTTCTTTCTAGATCTTCGAGGTGTAGGAAAATGTAAGAATCAACCATCTTCTTTTCTTTGATGTCCTAAAATTAGTACTCTCTTTCATCTTGAACCCATCTCTTCTTCATCTCTTTCGTTATATTCTAGATATTCCTTTTTAGTTTGAACGGAAAAGAGAGATAGCTAGTCAGGAGGATTGGATCCAAAGTTGACCATGGATTGGTTTATGCTAGATCAGGGAGATCCGCATATCCCTAGGTCCTTCCTTTTTACTATTTACGTGATTTTATGCTAAGGGGCATGATCCTGATGGAATGATTTCATATCTGTGTTGAGATTTGCTTAATGGACGTGATTGATAACAGTTAGTTGATTGATTTTATTATCTGAATCTCTTCAACCTGATTATACATGCATCTATGGTTAGGCCATTAGATGTCCTTGCATCACTCCCTCCTTATCTCTCTTTATAGAGATCCATTCCACATTCTCTCACTCTCTCTGTGTCTGAAATGGATAAATTTCTTGTTCTATATGTTAATGGCATTTAAGATAGTATAATCCTTTTTCTATTTCTTTTTTCTCTAAACCCAGCCCTAAAGTGCAAAACCCAATGGGCCAGGTAGACGGGCTTCTAGACAGCTATGTCCAAGCTTGACCCACTTGAGAAACAGGCTCCAACTTTAAGCTCAAACCCGACCCTTGGGCCTGATATTCCGGCCCAAGCCTGACCCGTGGTGGGCCCGTCTTAGAAGCCTGTCGGGCCAACCTAATCCATTGACAACCCTAGGTAAGAAGAAGGGAAAGAACCACTTTTGCATCCAAAAAAATTTGCCAACTGAAAAAGCTCCGTACAGTCCACATGATTTCCCAGTAATTCTCATTTAGAGACATTAATGTTTAGCCCCGAGACCGTTTCAAAACAAACAACAATCTTACGGAGATTATCAACCGCCTTCAAATTAGCGTCACAAAAAGGAACTATATATTCCGCATATTGAAGGTGACTAACTTACACCCCTGCATCCACAACCTTGAAATCATTAATTAACCCATTCTCCTTTGCCTTGTGAAGCATCATACTAAACACTTCCCCAATGACCATGAAAAGGTACAAGGAAAGAGGGTCGCCCTGTTTGATACCACGAGAAGCCTTGAAGAATCTGAAAGGGGACCCATTAATAAGAATTGAAAAAGATGGGGATTTAATCAAGATTGGGCCCATCCTCTCCATTTAGGACTGCCATCAAGTCTCTCAAACATGTAGTCTAAAAAATTCTAATCGAAATGATCATAGGCCTTCTTTATACCAAGCTTGCAGACCAAGCCGCTTTTTCTTTCTCAATGCCTGGAATCGATAACTTCATGAGCTATGAGGGCTCTATCTTCATAAAATCTAAAAAATAAGATATGATCAAATATTCATTTTTCTATCATTCCACATTGTATATTGTTACAGGTTTTCCTACTCGGAAAATGGAAATCATTCTCTAGATAGACATCCAACTTTCTATTTAAATTTTAAAATGTGACTGTGTTCTTTAACTTATTTGATCAAACAATCTATTGAATTGTAAAATGATTAGATCCAATTTGGCAGTACCTCAAAACCTGGATGATTTGCATCTTTTTATTTTTATTTTTATCTGCACCATGCTCCAGATGCAATTCACACCTAGTTGGCTTTCAAGTCCTGCCAACTGCCATCAGCACTACATGAAAACATCATGTTAGGTATTGTGAGGACCCACCAAAATTTTTTGATTGTTACATGTTTCTTGATTATTCAAAATGGAAATCCTTCTCTGGAATTTTGTAGTTAAATTGTAAATGTGACCATGGCGTTCTTTTGACTCGTACAATCAAACAGTATGTTGAGTCAGTAATATCATAAGGGACACTTTGGTGGTACCTAATCCATTGCATAATAAGATTATAGGCCTAACATGTTATCAATACATTCTCATTTTGAGCCTTTTGATGATGGGAAGCATATCCTGCTATCTGCATTTGTGGGATGCGCCAGATGGTTTGGCCTCTTTAAAACTTGCATGGGTCCTCGTCCCAATTGATTCCCATTCTAGGGTTCATCACCCTTAATCTTTTCAGTTCTAATCAAGATTACATCGACACAAGTGATTAGTATCTCATGAGTATCTATGATGCAGGATGAGGATTTGGATACAATCTTTTCACGTTTTGGAACTGTATTATCGTGAGTGCATAAATTATTCATTTTTTTTCTGCTAATTTTCAATCATGTCTAATAGTAAATCTTTTCTCCCCCTAATTCTTCTTGCTCTTTTCATACATAAATTTGCAATTGCAGGGCTGAGGTCATTCGAGATTATAAGACTGGAGACAGTTTATGCTACGCATTCATTGGTGAGTTTAATTGTCTTTTGTTTGACAATCCTCATGTACGCACAATAGTTATCTTTCATATACACAAAACAATAAAGTAGTGAAAAAGTTTTCTAATGTCTAACCTTAAATATTTCTGAAGTTGTGTAGGTGTATCAGGTTTTGAGGGTCCCTATGTTTGACACCTTATGCTCATGTCCAAGTTACATAAATTGGAAAGAATCCTCCTAGTAGTTCCTAGTCAAGAGAAGACTATAGTTGTATTTGCTTAGTGCCACTGCCAAAGAAGCATTTTGTGCAAACTCCCTCCCATCGGGGGCCACAATCTCTTTTTGAACATTGAAAATGAGTTTCTTAGTTTGGAATATGAAAGATAATGTTTCATCTGTAATTCTGTTTGACTTTTCTTCCACCTTAAGTTACATAAAAGCATTATAGAACTGAAGGTAATACTAGCTTTCATCTTCTTCAAGATGTCTTCTCATGAATGTTATTATTGTTGCACTATATGTGATTCTTCAATGGCTCATTTATGTCCCTTCTATTGGTTTATGATATTTAGAGGAATTATCAATCTTGATGCATTAGGATATGATTAATATCCGGATGCACTCATTCTTATAGATTTGGCCTATTGGTCCTGACCACGTGATTTGATGATGGGATCCATTGTGGAAAGAGGATGGCCAAAAAAATCTTCTAGATTGGAAGGTCCTTCCTCACAAGTAGGTGCTTAAGAGAACATATGTCAAGTCTAAAGAAAAGGCAAAAGATTCGGATGGCTAGGACTGGAAGACTTTTGGGACATCTCCCATCCACCTGTACAGAATGGGGGTTTCAGGGAATATTCCACTTGTAGCAAACCATGTGCATGTGGCCAAATATAAGATTTGAGCTTCAATAAAATGAATACGTGCCAAACCCCCCCCCCCCCCCCCCCCCCCCCCCCCCCCCCAAAAGGAGGATTGTGGCTTTTGTTTGGCTTGTGGGAAGGAAAATAGTTCTAAGTGGATAATTTTCAGAGGAGGTCTCTCATCCTTCTGAACATCTGTCTCATGTGCATGAGGGATGCGGAATCCGTTGATCATCTTTTCATTCATTGCCCCTTTGCCGGGCAAGTCCGAGAGCACTTTTTCTGCATTTTCCATATCTCTTGGGTGATGCCGAAGTTGGTTGATCAGTTCTTGTGGGCTTGGCATGGGGGGGAGTGGGGGGAAGTCCCGGAAATCCATTTGGAGACTTGTTGTGACAGGAACTCTTTGGTTCACTTGGGGGGCCTGTAATAGCCGTTACTTTCAGAACAAGGACTGCTCTCAAGTAGAAACTATTCATATGATTACTTTTGTGGTTTCGGAATGGGCTTTCTTTGTAAAATCAGCTAAGCACGCTGATCTTTCCTCCTGGTTTTCTGCCTAATCTTAGTTTTTTCTTCCTGCTTTCGCGGTTTTGCAATAAATTTTTGTTCTCTCTCTCTCTCTCAAAAGAGAGAGAGAGAGAGAGAGAGAGAGAGAGAGAGAGAGAGAGAAAAGAATATGGCCGTCGCCGCCAACTTTCCAAGAATAATCAAACTTCTCTTGATTGAACATGACTATTTTTCTTTATTTTTAATTTTCAGAGTTTGAGACAAATGAGGCATGTGAACAAGCATATTTCAAGGTATTCTGAATTCTATATCTTCTTCAGATTTGTTTGTCTTCTGTGCTCTTACTTTTCTTTCTATTAAGTTTAAATTACCAGGAGCCATGTCACCATGATTTCTAGTATTAGAAGACAAGAAGTATGCTAATTCCAGATACATGTACGACCCATCCCATATGATCGCCAAATATACCAATCTGTTCCTTATGTGGATTGTTCAAGCTGTCCATGAGAAAGGTTCCACTGTGTTATCCCCTGACTCAAAATCAGGCCATTCCACCTATCAGGTGGGCCAGAATGTAGGAAATACATGATGAGTAGTTCATATAGATGTACATCCTATAGAAATGTAGTTAGAGTATTGTCACAAATATGCACACAATCATATGATTATTCTCAATGTAAGATATTTCCCACCATGTTTGAGGACTTCTCTTTTCCCGATTCTCAGTTGCTCGATACGGTTTCCAAGTTGTAAATGTCTGATGATGACCCATCTTAATGCCTTATGTGGAGAATCGTTTGCCTCAGCAGTTGATTGGGCTTCTTCTTCTTGTTTTATTTTTTATTTTTTATTTAAAGGTAATGAGATTTTATTAATGAGGTGTCAAAGAAAAGATTCTAAGGCAAAATACAACAGCTAATGCCCAAGCAAAGAAGACATTACAATCATCGAGAGCCTTTATGCACGAGGCCCATCCCATTACATCTAACTTTGCCACTTCAATTCTGTAAACACTGATTATTCCTTCCCTTCAAAGGGCCCAAATGATTACGAACAAGACAAGGTAATAGACCAACCTTCCTTTTTTCCCTACCCCACCCCTATGCCATGCTAGGAAAATGCCATCAATGGACTCTGATATCACCCACAACACTTTAAAGCAGTTGAAGAATCTTTCCCGCACCCGTTTAGTAAAAGCTTAGTGCAAAATAAATGATTCACTGACTCCACATTCTGCATGCACATCACGCAAATGTTGGGAATCACCATAGGATTATCGTAAACACCCTTTTCCTAGCCAACAACCAAGCAAATGTTGCTACCTTAGGAGAATGCCATTGAACCAAACATAAGAGGCATGAAACTCTCTGTCTCTCTCTCTCCTCTCCCCCCCCCCCCCCCCCCCCCCCCCCATCTCTTTGTATTAACTTCTAGAAGGAATGGATAGAGGACCTTGTTCAGCACCATCACATCCCTCTCACCCACTGAAGGGTGGTAGCAATGAAGACAGGCCAGGAGCTGAATGAATTTGGCCGCTTCCCTGTCTATCAAATTCTTCTGACATGGAGACCAAACAAGTGCCTCACCAGAGAGAGAAGCAACAAGCAATGCCAGATATCCTTGCTAACCTTGAAAACTCGGCTTGGAGCATCCTCTTTCCTATTATCTACACATCCTCCCAAAAACAAATCTTCTCCTCATCACTCAATGAGAAACTAACCTTAAACTTAATCACCAATCTAGTAACCGCCTTTCGCAACCTTGTAGCCCTCTATAATGATGAATCCTTTACTCATCACTACTTACTGACAATCACCTCTCTCCACAAGCTCCCTTCTTTCATAGGTTACCTCCATAACCACTTAACAAAGAAAAAATCATCAGCTCCAACTTCCTTATTCCTGCTTCCCCTTCTCCATAATCTCAGTAGATGAAACTTTGTTTCTCTTCGGCTCCTTGCTACAAAAAATCATGCCTTAACGTCTTCAACCTATCCAAGATGTACTTCGGACACCTAAATAGATACATGACGTAAAGTGGCAAATTTGACATCACTGCTTTTGTTAATGTTAGCTTGCCGCTCAACAAGAGTTGCCGACTCTTCACCTTGACAGATTCTTTTCTACTCATTCAATTACCTTATCTCACAGATGCCTTGTGAGTTTGCCAATACACAAGGGAAGGTTGAGATACAACGAAGGAAAAAGACCCTGCATGACAACTAAACACCTCTGCCAACCCCGCCACCTCTCCTTTGGAAATGCAAACACCCAATATATCACTTTTAAGGTTATTAACTTTCAAGCATGAAAGTAGTTCATAACATCTCACAATTTTGCTCAAATTATCTACCATATCTACCTCTACATCACAGAAAGAATGGCGTCAGTGGAAAATTGGAGGTGAGAATTCTAAAGCTCAATGTTCTCCACCCTAAACCTGCTAACGAGACCAGCTGATTGACCTTTATCCAACATCTTACTAAGTGCTTCCACTTCCACCATGAAGAAGGGAGAAAGCAAATCCCCTAGCCAGAAACCTTTTGAAACATTGAAGAAGTCTTTGAGGGGAACTGTTGACCAACACAAAGAACTTGGCCAACTGTATACATTCTTGGTTCTACCTCCTCCACTTCTGTCCCCATCCCAACTGCCCCAACATGTGGTTAAAGAAGTCCCAATACGCATGGTTATATGCTTTCTCAATATTTGGCTTGCAAATGATGTCCTTTTTTCCTTCCCTATGCCATGAATCGATGCACTTGTGAGCAATGAACGCAACAAACGCACCTTGAACATTGGAAATTACATTTGCTAGGACCGGTCAGAAATTGTAAGCTCAAATTTTAGCTAGATCTTGGATAGGCCCGCAATAAGGCTGATTGGCTTGAAAACTCTCAAACATTCAGCTCCTATTTTCGGAATAATTGTTATGAAGGGGGTACCTAACTCTGACTGTAATTGACTTCTTTCGAAAAATTCAGCTAAAAAATAACAAACCACTCTTCACCACTTAAAAACTGGAAAAATACCATGGAGAAGTCATCAGGACCTGGGGCCTTGTCCCTACCCAAGGACTCCAATGCTACTTTGACTTCTTCCTCAGAGAATGGCTTTTCTAGAGATCCGGCTTCTGCTACAAAGATTTGGTTAAGTTACAAATTATCAAGTTGCAGCCGCTCTCGCCTGTTAGCAGGTTCTTGTAAAACTGAACTACTGGATCCCAAACCTAAGATTTTTCTTGAACCCTTTCGCCGTCCACCAACACATTTTGAGCTTGAATGTCCTGAAGAATGCTTTCAACTTCTGATTCCTGCTTACCTAGCACCTCCCCTATAAATATGTTGATCCTACCTTTTAGTTATTTAAGTTTCTGAAATAATTTGTACTTTGCATGTTTCTTTCCCGCAGAGGAATTCCACCACTCCAACTCTGAAAATCCCTCCACTTCTAGCCACATCAGCTCGAACTTGAACATTCTTGGACCCCAATTCTCGTCGTCTACTTCTAGAATAACCGGACAGTGATTGGACATTGGCCTCGGGAGACCCCTCTGATGCGGTAAAGGGAATCTCTCCACCCATTTAGAAGAAACAAAAAACTTGTCAAGTTTAACATAACAGCCCTTTCTTGTTTGTTTGTTCAGGTAAACATCTCTAATTGGAATATCCACCAGCTCGTTCATGTCCACCCAATATGAAAAATCCCTCATGCTTAATACGACCTTCATTCGATTTCTCAAACGTTAATTTGACTACGTTGAAATCTCCCTCCAAGCACCACATAATTGCCACTTATTGTGTATGGAGTCCATCTTTGCCCACAACAAGGATCACTAAGCTGACTGGTTTGGCTCATGCATTGCTGTAAACACCCACTTGAATCATGACACCATGTCCCTTAGAAGCACAAAGACTGAAAAAAGACCACTCCACCACTCCTTATCCCCCCCCAATAACATCCATTGTCAATGGGGCTTTGAGCGGCTTGTTTCAAAAAAGTCTAACTGGACATGCCCTAGATTGGTACACTTCGCCGGATTACCGTGTGATCAAAACTTGGGAGCAACTCTCCCAAGTGTTTGTTGACCATTAGTCATACAAAACTTAATGTAGTGCCATATCAAGCAAACTTGGCTGTGTTGATGCAAAGGCATGATGAAACCTTCCCACCTCTATTGGACTATGGAGGGCCATGGTGGCCTGGTGAGATCCAAATAGACGAAGAGGATAAAATATCCATGGTCATATACTCCTTGCCTCCCAACTCTAATATCCATCTCATACACTCCTTGCTTCCCAACACGTGGCATCCCTATGAAACCTTTGCTCAACTCATTTGAGATGGAGCTATTCACAATGTAGCCCAAAAGTTAACATGGTATCTGATCCATTTCATGACCATTGATGCCTATCTCAATCCTAATGTTGTCTGGAATCACAACTGATTCTTCTCCACCCAGTGGTCTTTGCTTGTAGCCATCCCGTGTCATATCTAATCATCTTTCATGGGAACTAGTGTTCGTAATATCGATAATATCGGTATTGACAGTTAGCGATACAAAACCCTCCATAGATATAGAAAAATACTGAAATTTTGCCAAAATCCATTTATCGTGCCATATATCACAAAATATCGTGAGATATTGCACGATAATGCCTGATATTGCAGATTTTCCGGCAACATCTCATCCACATCCCATCCAGAAATTTCAAAAATATAGAAAAAAATCTCTTACATGTTCAATCTGCCTAAGAGAGTAGCTTTCGATTGGATTTGGGTGAATTCCGGAGAAATCCTCTCCAAAATCCGGCGAAATCATCGCCGAGATTCGGAGAAATCATCGATTTGGGGGAGATGTTAGGGTTTCGGGATGCTGGAACCTTCTCTGTGTCGAAAAAAAGGGCATCCAAGCCCTTTTTAATGGAAATTGGGTTGACCGTTGTACCACACACCACCGAACTGACGGGTGTGTTGACGTCACCAAGGTCTGTGGGTCCCATCATAAGGTATACGTTATATCCAAACCATTCGTCCATTTCTCAAGCTCGTTGTAAGGCTTGAGCCGAAAAGTAAGACAGATTCAAAGATCAAGTGGACCACACTGCAAATGGAAGTGGCATATTGAACGTCTATCATTGAAACCCTTTGGAGGTTATAGAAGTTTTGGATCAATATGATATTTGTTTTTCCTGTTCATCCAGGTCTGTGTGACTTCATGAACAAATTGGATGGAAAATAAAAGTTATGGAGGGCCCTACGAATGTTTTAACAATGAGAATCACCATCCCACTACTATTCGTGGCGTGGTCCACTCGAGCTTATATGACTCATTTTTTGGGCTCATAATCTAAAATGATCTCTCCAAATGATTGAATGATGTGAATATAATAGATACATTATTGTGGGGCCCATATAACTTTGAATCGTTCGTACAAGTCGAGCTTTGGGAGTAGTGCTGGTATTGGGACGCAGATTTCTTGTGAAAGCCTTTTGCTGGAACTTCTTGCGCAAGGATGTTGGGTGGGGCCCACCGAGATGCTTGTGAGAAATCCACCCCGTCCATATGTTTTGCGAGCTCATTTTAGGACGTGCAACCAAAAATGAGGTGTATCCAACATTCAAGTGGGCCACACGAGAGGAAAAAGTGGGCATTCAGTGAGCACTGTTGAAGCATTCTTATGGCCAAAAAAGTTTTGTATCAGGCTATCTTTTCGGTGTTTTCACTTCATCCCATTTGTAATGACCTTATAAACAGTTTGGATAGCGTACAAACATTAAGGTGGAGCCCAGAAAGGTTTCAACGGTAGGAATTTCTTTCCCTAATTTTCCCTCTCGCGTGACCCACTTTAGTTTTGTATCCACCTCAATTTTGGTCACACATCCTAAAATGGGCTCGCAAAACAGATGTATGGAATGGATTTCTAACATACATTATAGTGGGCCCCACCTAGCATCCTTGTGAAGGAAGCCTTCTGTAGGAAATTTGGATCCCTCGTATTGCCAGTGTGGTGGGAAGCGGATTGCATGTTATAGGATACCGAGTAAACTTTGTGGGGCCACCGTAATTAATGTATTTTATCCACTTCATCCATCTATTTTACTAGATAATTTTATGATTTTAGCCCAAAAAATGAAGCATATCCAAAGCTCAAGTGGACCACACCACAGAAAACAGTGTGAATTGAAAGTCTACTGTTGAAAAATCATTGGGGGCAAAGAAGTTTTGGATCAAGCTGATATTTGTTCTTTTCCTTCATACATGTCTTTGTGATCATATGAACAGGTTGGATGAAAAAGAAACATCACTTTCAGCCTTAGGAAGGTTTCGACGGTGGAAATCAGTATTCCTATTGTTTCATGCGCTATGGTCCATTCGAGCTTTGGATATGTTTCAAAATTGTGCTAACCCCTAAAATGAGCTGAACAAATGAATGGACGGCGTGGATAAACCACATACATTTATGGTGGGCCCAACAGAGTTTACTTGGTATGATAAGATCCAGTGTGGTGGCGGGAGTAGATTAGCTAAGACCCAGCCTCACCCAAGAACGTACAACCCCTACCATGGGGCCTGACTTGATGTGTGTATTCTTTATCCATTCCGTCCATCTGTTTTTTCATATCATCTTATAGCATGATCCCAAGAATTAAGAAGATCCAATTATTAGGTGGAATTTACTCAAGGAAATAGTGGTGGTTGAACACGGTACCATTAAAAACTTCTTAGGGTGTACCTTGATTTTCCCTATATTTTATTAGGCACCTAATTTGTTGATAACTTCACATAAGTTTGAATGAAGAGAAAAAACAATTATCGGCTTGATCCAAACTTTTGTGGCCCATTAATGGTCAATCACGAGTGTTTCCTATGGTATGGTCCACCTGATTATTGGATCCGCTTCATTTTTTGGATAATGTCTAAAATGATATGGATGGACGGGGTGGATACTGAATATAGTTGTCTTAGTTCAATCGGACAACACATAGTTGAGGGCCCTATACAAAGGAAACCTATTATGTCCACTTCTTTTTTGAGATTTTATTATTTAAAAATGTGTATTAGGGTCTTTTTTAATAATCCTCGAAGTTTCATTGAAAATTTCAACAAATTTTCCAATGGTTACCCATGTTTCCCGAAAAGTGTGACAAATTACACGATACAAACGATATATCCCGTGCTATAACCGATACGTATCTGTATGCCAAGGGTGTGATACATTTCTCGATACCGATATTTCGAACACTGATGGGAACAAATCTGATTGTGCCTCCCATTCTCTTCTGATCCTTGACCTCAGCTCTAAATATGACTTCATCTGACACATATATCAATGGCTGTTCTTTTGCATCAGAGTCATCATCAGGTTAATCATCGCCTGCAAATCTCTACTCAGTTATGCTGTCAATCCACATCTTTCACGCGAGGGTTTTCATTGTGTTTGGGTCTATTCCTATCAGTCCTCTGCAAGATCTCAATACCATCTCTGATGACTGCAACACTGTTAGCTCTGAGGAATTGATTTTCTGGGCATCCTCAATCTACCATCCAATGGCGGCCTGTTTGTATGGTTGTCTATCTTCCTATTCTCTGGCTAGAATCTCATCAATGGTGCTCTGCTTTTTCTGCAGCAAACTAATTTTCCTTTAACAATTTGATGCGTCTTCACCTTCAGATCTGAAGGCTGCTGGAGATCGAAATAAAACCCATCAGCTTGCCTTTCTGCCCATTCAGTGCTACTGGAACCTGTCATTCCCACATCATCAATGTTTATATCATCAGCATCTTTATTGCTAGATCCATCCAGGTTGGCAATTCTCATGTCGTAATATTTCATCCCCTGCCACTGCCCCCCCACTTCTCATCAGATATTGCCATTCTCGTCAGCAACCAGCAACTTCCACTGTGCTCACAACATCTTTCAATTGCTGGATCTTTGCCTCCATTTATTCTCTGATGAGAACATCTCAGAATTTTCTGCCAGAATCTGCCATTACCCACATTTGTTCCAACATTCACACTGGCCTATATCAGCATCAACAATGTTTTTTGAAATCTGATCCAAACTAAATCATAGCTGGTGTTTTATCTTCCTATTGTGAAATACTGTCTTCTCTGGCAGTCACTGGATCTGATATTTCCAAACCCGATTCACCCAGACACCGCCATTCATCACTTCCATCTCCTTTGATTGCCATCACTGGTAATCAATGTCCATCCCATTATCAGCATCCTGTGCTTGTGTAGTGTGAAGTTGCAGGATCTGTCTAACTAGGTGTCACTCGTGCTTCGAATTGCGCTTTGAACTCGTGCCCCCGCTCCTGGCCGTTTATGCTTGATAACATTTTGAAACCGGTGCTTCCCCACACCTATACCGAATCTGCCACTGCTTCGCTTTTCGCTTCTTGCAACTATAGTGTGCACTCATGCCTTGCATAATGTCATTTTGTTTTGCTTTATTTTTTTTTATTACCAAAAAAAAAAAAAAAAACCTCTCTTTTTTGATAGGTAAGCTGGGCTCGAACCTGAGAGCTCAATTTTGAAATGCAGGTTCGCTGCCATTATGCTACGGTCTTGAACGCCAGTGTAGTCCTTGTATTGGTGCATCCTGGAAGAAGCATTCATTTTTTGGTGCAAACTGTTGCACCAGTTGTACTACTGTGATTGACAAGTTTCCACCCAGTACAAGCATGCTGTAGTGTGTCGGC
This sequence comes from Magnolia kwangsiensis, assembly GCA_037074715.1. NCBI lineage: Eukaryota > Viridiplantae > Streptophyta > Magnoliopsida > Magnoliales > Magnoliaceae > Magnolia > Magnolia kwangsiensis. Next base: position 115,296,963 of record CM073571.1, on the reverse strand, counting down.
ATCTAGCATATTTGCATCTTTTAGATCCGCAGTGGCCACCATCTCAGCCTTATGTTCATCCCAATGCCCCCTAGTTTCTTGATACTGACCATCAGTATCAAGCATCAGATTTCTCTGCCAGATGTCTTGAATCACCTGACTTTCGCCGGTAGTATGATCTGATAGACCTGTTCATCAACATCGTCACCGGTCACCAGAGATGCTGCCTCCAATATTTTTATGCTGGATCAATATGGAATCTGTTCCCCTCTTAGTGATTCCCATCACATGAACCACAATCTGAACCTGACAACTAACCCAAGTAAATTTTATAGCCTTGTGATATGGCACCTTTTGTCACAGCTTTTTTTTTTTGTGGTCCTGACAACTTGCTTTGTTCAATCTATTGCATTTATCTACATATATCACTGGATCAAACACCCTAAAGGTTGTGTAGAGCTTTGTATTCTTACAATAGACATGCTACTATAAGTTCCCATATCTAACTTCTTTCATATTCCTACACTCTATTACCTGTAAGTTAAATCTACATTAGTTGGCTTTCTTGTAGTCTTCACTAAATTAAATTTGTTTAATTTTATCATCTAACTAAGCTTGTGTGGCAGATGGATAATGCATTAATTGATGACCGAAGGATACATGTGGATTTCAGTCAAAGTGTTGCTAAATTGTGGTCCCAATACAGACGCGGTAAAGGAAATCAGAATGGTAAAGGTAAATGCTGAATTGTATCGTTGTACAGAACTTCGGCTAGATATCCTTTTATAATTTGTTTATGTTAGATGTTGGGAGCATTTTTTTTTATTATTATTCTAGGGAGACTCATGAGCAAGGTTCCATCAATCGGGTATGATATAGATTCACAGGCTGTATCATATTCAAATTGACCACCCCCGATCAGTGTTCCTAGTATCACCTATATTATCGGTAATTCAGTCAATATTATCAAAAATATTGGTTGATATCATCTATATTGCAAGTAATATTCCAATATTGGTGATATTTTTGGATCGCTAGTCAGGCGATGCCAAAAAGCCCAAAAACTGCATTTTTTTTCTACATATTGGCGCTAATCAAGGTGTTACGTTGCAGTATCGGTGGGTGTAACGGTGCCCACCGTTACCAATACGGATACGCCCCATATCGGCCGATACGGGGTGTGTAATGGTGCAAAAAAAAAAAGGTCAAAAAATTATGAAAAAATATCCATTAAATCCGGATTATTCTAAATATTCCAAATATGCGTTCATTTATAATTTGGAACATGTTTATGGTCGTGTAACGGTCTACTCTTTGGTGAGAATGCTATATGGGGTTGTCTGATGGATTTATGAAGCTGACAACCTGGAATTAACTGCGAACCTTTTATATTTAGTTTTCTAACTATATAATATCTAGATAAATTTACTATAATGAATGCAATACCAAAACATCTTATATTTTCAAGTTTTCCTTTTCTTTATAGTGCTAGTACATTGCATACTTCGTGACTCACATACATTTCATTTCAATATATAGAGTTTAGGGACTTTTGTATCCTATTATGTAATTCATATACTTAACAATTTGATATCATTTTCCTCAATAGATCTTTTAAAAAAAATAAAATTAAATTGGGGTAAATGGTGTTGTCAATTCGGGGCTGATTAGGGGACCGTTTGATGCCCTAAACTGGCCTCAAATTAATGTAATCTATTGGCACTTATCCCACTAATGGATTGGTGGACATTTATTGGAGAGTGAAAAATGAAAAATATCAAATGGTCCTATTTCAAAAAACAAGTGTCTGCAAACTAATAGTGTAATTATTCAAACAACTTAATTTTGGAATTGTGACTTAGCAACAATGGTCGCAAAATTTAATTGGTTAACTTTGAGTTGATGTATACCTCATGTATAAATTTTTAGGGCCATGTACGTGGGGGTTCACTCGATTATGTGTATATATACATGTCATCCATCCGTTTTGTTAACTCATTTAAGAGTATTGGAAAAAAAATGTGGTAAATCCAAATCTCAGGTGGACTACTAGTGGGCTAGGTAGGCCACCTCGCTGTATTTGTATATCCATGCCGTCAATCCGTTTTGCCAACTCATTTTAAGGCATGGTCCAAAAATTCAAGTAGATCTAAATCTTCGATGGACCACTAGTGAGCATGCCTTTAAAAGTGGGCCCTACCTCAATGCATTTGTATATCCATGTGGTCCATATTTGTTGCCCACTTATTTCAGGGCATGAACCAAAAAATGAGGTTGATCCAAATTTTAGTTGAATCACAAAATAAGGATTTAATTGCTACCAATTAGAATTTCTTAACACATTTTATTTTGGGATCAAGCTGCTATTTGTGTTCTCCCTTCATCAAGGTGAAGGTCCATGTGACCTTATCAATAGGCAAGGTGTCCCGTATCGGTATCGGTTGGCGTAACGGTGCCCTCTGAAACCGATACGGATACGGGGGCGTAACGGCAATACGGGGGTATAACGGCCCATAACGGTGCAAAATTTTTTTTTTGCCAAAAAAATATGAAAAAATATGGATTAAATCCGAAATATTCTAAGCATTCCAAATATGCATTCATTTATAAATTGGAACATGTTTATGGTGGTGTAATGGTCCACTCTTTGGTCAGAAGTTGTATCGGACTGTCTGATGAATTTATGAACCAGATAACCTGAATTTGACTACAAAATTCATGTATTTAATTTTCTAACTATCTACTATCAATGATAGATATATTAGAATGAATGTAATATGAAAATATCTTACATTTAGGTGTTTGCAATTATTTTTGAGGGCCAAAATTCATGCATAAATAGAAAAAAATGTAAAAATAAAAAATAAAATGGCACCCCAAATATATAAAATGCACATTAACATGTTCTACTATGATTAACACATCACATGGCATCATTAAAACAGCAAAAGAATCATTAAAAAATGATTTTTCGAATTTTCAAAAAAAGGGTCAAAATAAATGCGTAAATAGAAAAAAATATAAAAATATATATAAAATGGCACCCCAAATCTGTAAAATGCACATTAACATGTTCTACTATGATTAACATATCATATGACATCATTAAAACAGCAAAAGAATCATTAAAAAATGATTTTTCGAATTTTCAAAAAAAGGGCCAAAATAAATGCGTAAATAGAAAAAAATATAAAAATATATATAAAATGGCACCCCAAATCTATAAAATGCACATTAACATGTTCTACTATAATTAACACATCATATGGCATGATTAAAACAACAAAACAACTATTATAAATTGATTTTTCGAATTTAAAAAAAAAGGGCCAAAATTCATGCGTAAATAAAAAAATATATAAAAATATATATAAAATGGTACCCCAAATCTGTAAAATGCACATTAACATGTTCTACTATGATTAACACATCATATAGCATCATTAAAACAGCAAAAGAATCATTAAAAAATGATTTTTCGAATTTTCAAAAAAAGGGCCAAAATAAATGCGTAAATAGAAAAAAATATAAAAATATATAAAATGGCACCCAAAATCTGTAAAATGCACATTAACATGTCCTACTATGATTAACCCATCAAATGGCATAATTAAAACAACAATACAACCATTAAAAATTGATTTTTCGAATTTTTAAAAAAGGGGTCAAAATTCATGCGTAAATAGAAAAAAATATAAAAAAAATATTAAATGACATCCAAAATCTGTAAAATGCACATTAACATGTTTTACTATGATTAACACATCATATGGTATGATTAAAACAACAAAACGTATTAAAAATATATAAATACATATTTTTGACAAATTTCTGAAAAATGGCCCATCGAGCTTTGATTCAAGAAAATTCATAATATAATGTGTTTTTATCTCAAATACTCAGCCAAAGTTGGTCGAAATTAGTAGTAAAAGGAGTAAGAAATAGTTTGGAAGCAAGAGGTTTCAAAAAAACAGCAAAAACAAAGCTTAAAATGGAAAAAGGTCGATACGGGCCTGTTACGGGCCCGTAACGGCCGATAAGCCCCCGTAACGGCCGATACGCCCCGTATCGGGCCTGTATCGGCCGATACGGCTACAAAAAACCGTATCGGCCGATACGACCCCGAAACGTGTAACGGTCACCACCGTTTCCATTACGTATCGGCCGTATCGGCCGATACGTAACCGATTTGGCATTCCTTGTCAACAAGTTGGATGGAAAATAAACATTATAATGGACCCTAAGAAGATTTTAACGGTGGGCATTCAATCCCATCTACGTGGTCTAGTTGAGATTTTAATCCCTTCATTTCAAGGATCATGCCTTAAAATGTACCTGAAAAATTACAGATAGCATGGATTCACTATACATAAATCAAGGTGGGCCCCACCTCACGTAATAACATAGTGCGTGTGCACTATTTAGCGTGCACTGTAGAGTAAAAAAAGAAAAAAAGAAAACTGCGTGGCACAGGAAAAAAGAAAACTGTGTGGTTGTGCCATGCCAGTCCATTTGTTTTTTTTGGAAAAAGAAAAGAAGAGAGGGAAATGGAAAAAGAAAAGAAGAGAGAAATGTAAAGAAAAGAGGGAAAGAAGAGAGAGGGGACCGAAACGAGAGAGAGAGAGAGAGAGAGAGAGAGAGAGAGAGGAAGAAGAAGGAATGTATGTTTTTTTTTTTTTTTCGTTTTTTTCATTTTTCTTTAGGGTTATGGCGCGTAACGTTTGTTATGGTACCGTAACAGCTGTTATGGGCCGTTACGACCCCGTAACGGCCGTTACGAACCCAAAAAACAAAGGTGCCCCGTTTTAGGGCCATATCATGTAACAGTTGATACCGTTATCGTTATGTATCGGCTGTTACGGCCGAAACGTAACCGATTTTGAATACCTTGGCGCTAATATCGCCCAAATATTTGCAGTGTCGATACCTTGAAAATAACATCAAGTAAAAATTTCAGTTGTCGGCGATACTTTCAATATTACTGGCAATACCATCTCATGTCTAGGGAACATGCGTAAATTGCTGGAAAATCTAGGAAAATTTGAATTAAAAAAAGTATTTTTTTTTCTTTTTTTTTTGTAGATTTTATTCAAGGATTTGGTTTAGTAGGTTTCGAAGAATCTTCAATTTTAGTGAATCAAATCCCTCAATTTGGGAGAAAAATTGGGAAGGGGGAAAACATACGTAAATAGTGAAATAAAATAAAATTTCCTATACTAGTTAGGGAGTGGATTTTGGCCACCCCTCTTCAATTTTTGTGAATCGAATCTCTAGACTTGGAGGAAAAATTAGCAAAGGGGAAAAAGTGCCTAAACACTGTGAAAATAAGAAAAAAATAGACAATTTATTTTATTATTAAATTTTTTTGGGATCTAGTTGGGGAGTGGATTTCGATCACTCTTCTTCAATTTTCATGAATCAACTTCCTCAGTTTGGGGGAAGTTATGAAGGGGGAAACGTGTGTAAATACTGTGAAAATTAGAGAAAGAAAAGGAATTTTGTTATATATATATATTATATGGGTTCTAGTTTGGGAGTCGATTCAACAACTCTTCAAAATTTTTTATTTATTTTACCAACTTCGCATTGCTTAGGCACAAGGAGCACATTTTGGGAATGCACATAGCTCTCTTTAGAAGATTAACAGTAGTGAGCACCCAATACCTACTTATCGACCATGCAAGCTTTGGAGGAGCGCCACAACTCCCATATGAAGCCCAAGGGTCATGAGCCTGGGTCCGCAATCGCACCCTCCGAGGTGTGAAATCTATAGAAAGTCTTTCGTCCCCAACACCAAGCAAACACTGTGAAGCTTCTTCGAAGCCCTTAGGAATTCCTCCACTTCCTCATGAGAAAAAATTCTTCTATAGGCGGGAAACCGCACCCAATTCTCTACATTAGAAACAAAGCAATTGGCCACAAAAGATTTGGCATTCGAAGCTATCCATGACAGTCTAGGAAACTCGGCGCAAGGGACCTCTCACCTAGCTAGACATCTTCCCAATAGAGTAGCCTTTCCCCATTTTTGACTGTACAAAGCACCTTCTTGAAACTCTCCCTCCTTCCGCACGCGTGCGTGTGCATGGGGGATGGGAGGTGAAAGATCATCTCTCCATAGGGCGTCTTCCATTTGGAAGTTGATAACATCAATGAGGTTTGTATTCAGGAAAGCCATCTCCTTTTCGATCGATGATGGATCCAGAGTTAGATTCTAAGAGAACACCTGGTGTGGCGATTCTTCCCTCTCCCAAGTTTTCCCGAGGTTAGCCTACTTAGTGTTGTCTAAAGACATTAAAGTGAAAAATTGTTATGCGTGCTGCGGTTTTTTTTTTTTTAAGGCAACAATAACTTTCTTAAGAATCTTGCTAGAAGACGGGAAAAGAATACAAGGGAAAAAAAAATGACCCAAAAAGGAGGAGACAGACTTGGCGTTTGTTACAAGATCTTTGATAAAACATATAACTCTATCTACGGAGGTCCCACCATTTTGAAGGCAACACTCATTTCTTTCCTTCCAGATTGCCCAAAATAAAGACATTAAAGTGAAAGATTGTTATTCGCATTGCAATTCCTCAACTATTTGGGCTACCCCTTGTAAAAGGGATCTTATGGATATCAAAATGGAGGGTCTTCTATCTCTTTTGCAAATGTCGTAGTGTGCCCCATCCCGGTCTCCCAAGGACTCATTGGTGTGGCACGTCGCACTCACGCCCACCATTCCGTTCGCTTCTCGGTCAGCTCCTTTTATAGATTGATTTAGTTGCCTTCACTTGGCTGGTGGGAAGGAACGAGATCTTAAATATAGATAATCTCCAACGAAGGGTCATGGTTATCCCCAATATGTGCTCCCTCTACAAGCAAGTTGTGGAATTAGTTGACCACTTACTCATCAACTGCTATTTCTCTTACAATTGTGGTTGCATTTCTTCATTCTATTCAACACTTCATGGGTTATGCCGGGTCCCTCTAACAAGTTGTTGTGCTCCTAGCATGGTGGGGTGGGTGTAAGCATATTAGGACCATTTGGCAACTTACTCTCCCAACGATCTAATGTACCATTTCGTATGAGAGAAATGGGAGTTGCTTCCGTAATAGTGCCAAGGTCTAGGTAGAAGGGATGGTGTATGAATCTCCTACAGCTAGGGTTAGTTGTTTCCAAATAGGGGATTCATCTAAGTGGCCATCCTAGGGCTTATAGACAATGGATTTTTCTATAGAACCAAGGTCTAAGCTCTAGAGGATGTAAGAGATCAAGCACATCATAAGTTTGAGCTTGGAATGCTCATTCAAAGTGGTAAATCACAATAAATGTGAAACTCTCCCTCACTCCTTTAGTGGCCTTTTGAAGACCAGAAGCTTTATTTAATGAGGACCCCTTAACCCATTAAAGCCCCTCCTCAACCCCATATTTAGAGGCAACCACCCTTTTCAATAGACTCTCTTCCTCCGCCCCAAATCTCTATATACACTTGCCCAATAGCACCATGTTAAAATCCTCCAGTCTCCCAGTCCTAACACCCCCTAGCCAAACCGGCCTACAAACCTCATCCCACTTCAACAAATAGAATTTATGAGAGTTAGACAATCCTTGTGATAGGTAGTTGCACCTTAATTCCTTCCGGCACTTGAACAAAGACATAAAGTAGATTGGCATGTTTGACATTGCTGCTATAATTAAAGTGAGCCTCCCCCCAAAGATAATATCTACTCTTCCATGTAAATACCTAAGCTTTCACTCTTTCGACAACCCTATCCTAAAAGTCATTCAGCAACTTGTCAATACAGAGAGGAAGACCAAGATAAGTGGTAGGAAAAGAACCAACCCCACACGCAAACACCCTAGCCAACTGGCCCAACTCCTCCTTGGAGCTTTCAATCCTCAGAATTTCAAAGTGTTCACTATCAACCTTGAGACTATTTCAAAGCATTTGATGATCTTTTTTAAGTTATCCACCATGCCTTCCTCAGCTTGGATAAAGAGAATTGTATCATTGACGAACTGTAAATGAGAGATGCTCCACCACAAGCCTTTAAAGAGACCTTCCTCTTGCCCCTTATCTAACATTCTACTCAATCAAAGCTTTTGTGACCACCACGAATGGGTAAGGGGATGACAGGTCCCCTTATCTTAGACATGCTCCAAAAAAGCCTTTTGGCAATTCATTTACTAGAACTGAAAATCTAGCTGATGGACCGCACAATTTAATCCAACTTCTCCACCGATCCCTGCAACCCAACCTAAGCAGCATATAATCTAAAAGGTCTCAATCTAGATGGTCACAGGCTTTCTTGATACCTAATTTGCATACCACCCCCCTCTTCTCGTTCCAATGGCACGTGTCAATGCATTCATATGCCACCAACATACAATCCACAATCAGTCTATCTTAAAAAAAAAAATTTAAAAAATAAAAATCAACAATTTGCCTGCCTTCAATAAACACATTCTGAGTCAGGGAAGAACACTAGAGAGGAACATTTGAAATCTAGTAGCAAGAGTCTTCTCAAGGATTTTGTAAGGGCTTCCAATCAAACTAATAGGCCTAAAATCTTTTAAGCTCTTTGCTCCCTCCTCCTTTGGAGTGATGGCTATGAACGAACTCTCCATTGTAAGCTAACCGGTCAATTGGGAAAAAAAATTCTTCAATGAATTGCACCACATCCCCACCCACCACCTCCCAAAACTCCTAAAAAAAGGCTAAGGGAAACCTATTTCGCCCGGACACTTTATCTTGACCAAGACCAAACGCCACTACTTTGATTTCACTTTCAAGGATTGGCCTTTCCAACAGATCGGCTTCGCTAGTGGACAATTGGATGAACTCCAGATTGTCCAAAGGCGGACTTGACCACCACCCATTAGATGAGATCCTTATAGAAATTATTTATTGCTTTGCTAATTTGCTCCTTGCCTTCAAGACGAGTATCATTCACCACCACACTTCGAATCTGATTCACTCGAGCCCGCGTACAAGTGATCTCATGAAAAAAAAAAAAAGGTATTACTGTCCCCTTTTTTCAACCAAGCCACTCTGACCTTTGGTTCCATTTGATCTCATCCTCCTTTAACCAGTTGTTATTCTCGCACAAGAACACCTCCCTAGTGACCCTTTCTTCACCCATGATGTCAAGCAATTGGATCTCGTACAAAATCTCATTAGACTCCATTTTGTCCCACACTTGCTTTCTCCATTCAACTAATTTCTTTTTTAACATTATCATCTTTTGGAACAATTTAAACTGTGTGTAGCCTTTCACCTTTAAAGATTCCCACATATTGTTAATAAGACCTCCAAATCCTTCTAGGTCCAAGCACACTTAATTAAAGCAAAATAACCTCCATCCCCACTTCCTCGTCCACTTTCAGCAAAATCAGGCAACAATCCGAAACTGGTTTTGGAAGGCCCTGCAATGTGAATGTTAGGAAGTGCTCTATCCGTGAGGTTGACACCGAAAATCTGTCAAGCATAGACTACACTGGTCTTTCCTGACCATTAGACCACCTGAATATGACATTGCCCATACGAATATCCACCATTTCGTTTCTGCTCACCCACCTGAAGAAGCCCTTCATGCTTTTAGTAACTTTTCTACCACAGGATTTTTCACACGAAAATCTAACCACATTGAAATCCTTGCCTACACGTCATAGTTCCATCTTCTCTCTGTTGGCTGTACAAACCAAATTTATCAGCTTTACAAAGCCTCAAGACAACTTAGAAAATCTGATTTTGTAGAAGGAAGAGATATAGCAAAACAAATAGAAATTTAGAAATTCAAATATTGAAACTATTTCACTGCTGCACACTTGCTGTAATTGGATACACAACTCCTTTATATAGACATTTGCACCAACTGTGAAATGACTACAATACCACTACTAGATTCTTCCATCATTTAATGTTCTTAGAAACCTACATAGGTTTTTCATCTTCCAAAACTGCTCCTTTAGAGCTGCAGCTGTTATGCATGGGGAGTTCAATAGTCACTGGCTGTTGCTGGAAAATGCCAATTTTAGTTTGCAACTCCAATACTCCCCTTAAAAACAAAACAAGCTTCATTCCGAGTATCAATTTAAGTTTCTTGAATGTATCAGTAAGCAATGCTTTGGTGAAGATGTCAGCCACTTGTTCAATGGTATAACAATACTCTAGCTTCACTGATTTCTGCTTCACTTGATCTCTCAAGAAATGATACCTTGTATCAATGTGGTTGCTCCTTCCATGTTGCACTGAATTTTTGGCAAGTTCGATTACCAACTTGTTATCCACGTATATAACGGTGGATTCCTCCTGTGGATGTTTCAGCTCCTTTAGCAAGTTCTTCAACCATATTGCTTCACAAACTGTGGACAATGCTGCCACATACTCTGCTTCACATGTGGACAAAGCAACCGCACTTTACTTCTTTGAGTTCCACATGAAGCCAGTTGACCCGAGATAGAATACTTAGCTAGTGGTGTTTTTCCTTTCATCTTGGTCACCTCTTCAATCACTATCGAAGTATCCATACAGAATCATTCTTTACTTTTCCATAAAAACATTTCTCGTGCATTGTGTTTATATGGAGCGAAAACATATGATTCTTCGCCATTTGGACTTTTACAATCAAACGTCCATGCATATCTCTTATGGAAAGAGAAGAATTCTCCATGTGTATGACATATCCTTTTTCCAGGAGTTGTCCGAGATTCAGTATATTACTTTTCATGTTGGGCACGTAGTACACATTGGAGATGTAGTTTGGAACACCATTCTTCTGAAATATTTTGATATTGCCTTTACCTTTCACCGGCGTCTTTGACGAGTCACCGAATGTCACATGACCATGAACTCCTTCTGTGAGTTCCTCAAATAGGCTTTTGTTCCCGCACATGTGATCGCTTGCACCTGTGTCGAGATACCATACATTTGGTCGATCACAGCATTTCTCTTGTGTAAGGAGCACTATGGAGTCTTCCTGGTCGTGACTCGATGCTTCAGCATAATTGGATCGTTCTTCGTGATCCACTGGCTTGCTCCAACAATCCGAAGCATAATGGCTGAATTTGTTGCAATTCCGGCATTCAATAATTCTCATATTTCCGCGACTGCGTACGGATCGGCCTCAACCATTCCCTCTTCCACAGAAATTGGTAAATTTCTGTTGATTTTGTGGATGGTTCAGATGATATCCACATGCCCTTCCTCTTGCATTAGTGCTGGTGCTGCGTCCTCCACGATTTGTATGACCACTATTTTGGTCATTAGAGTCAGCTTAGACTCTAGGGCATGTTCCAACGTCGATGCGTTATTTTTCTGCATCCGTTGCTCATGCATTTGCAATGATCTCATCGACTCTTCGACGGACAAGTTTTCCAAGTCCTTCGATTCTTCGAGGGCCACAACCACATGCTTGAATTTGGTTGTGAGAGATCGGAGTATTTTTTCTACTACCCAAATATTAAGGGTTTGGAATCGAACCCTCCTGACGCGATCAACACCCTTGAATATGGTGCTGAGACTCTCCCATGCTTGTATGTCGTAGCTTTGGCGATTCGTTCAAAGGTGGAATCATCCAACCCTTGATATATAAAAAATAAAGTCTTCTTGTCCTTTTTCCTTTGATCTTTGGGAGCGATCTTTTGTTCAACAGAATATGAGGCTTCTTGGCCCGTTGTGTGTTCTACATACCCATCACTGACGATCTCTCATAGATCTTGAGATCCGAACAAAGCCTTCATCTGGATGCACTAGTTTTTATAGTTAGATACATTCGGAATCTGCGGCTGGATCGAGGACGCCATCACTTCTTCACACCACGGATCAACAACAACGCTTTTTTCTTGACGTAGCAGTGGCAACACCTTGATCACACGATCTGCACCTTTGAACTATACCCTGTCCCACGGGATCATCTAGCTCTGATACCAGTTTGTTGGCTGTACAAACCAAATTTATCGGCTTTACAAAGCCTCAAGACAACTCAGAAAATCTGATTTTGTAGAAGGAAGGTAGAGATATAGCAAAACAAATAGAAATTTAGAAATTCAAATATTGAAACTATTTCACTGCTGCACACTTGCTGTAATCGGATACACAACTCCTTTATATAGACATTTGCACCAACTGTGAAATGACTACGATACCAGTACTAGATTCTTCCATCATTTAATGTTCTTAGAAACTTGCATAGGTTTTTCATCTTCCAAAACAGCTCCTTTAGAGCTGCAGCTGTTATGCATGGAGAGTTCAATAGTCACCGGCTGTTGCTGGAAAATGCCAGTTTTAGTTTGCAACTCCAATACTCCCTCTAAAAAGCATCCAATTCCGCTGACAGATTTTGACTGTAAACCGCTTTGAAAACCCAAGAAAAATTAGAGTCAACCTCTTTCAGCAACACAGATGGTAAATGACCGCTCCAGCTTCCCCATCCTCAGGCTATTGTCCCAGATAATCAGCACACATTCCAACTAATCATCTTCATTGATTAACTGAACTACCCCTTGTTCCCCTCCTCGAGCCTTTCGAGTTACTTCTTGAATCCCGAACTGACGGTTCATTGAAACTGACCAATTCTGGATTTCCCTTGGAAACCTTAGTAATCTTCCCTAGCTGAAGCAATCTGGCAATCACCATACCTCTTTCTTCCACAAACTGAAAGAAGGCAACGTAGTCTTCATCAGTCTCCGAAGGTGCCCCTACAAGCCTACTCACCTGCCTCAGGACCTCCTTGATTCGGTGCATTTCACAGGCCATGGAAACGTGACTTTTGGGGCTACCCACCGGAGCACTAATCATCAGGACCTCACTATAGCTGGAGCTTCTCAGACCTGGTGTTGCTACCTAGTGTTCGAGTTGTTGGTATCGCTATAAGTTTCACTGGCTGGAGATAAAGATATTATATCATTATCACCAATGACTGGAAATGCAGAGAAAAGGGGGAAAACATGGGGAAACCGGTGGAATTTTTCAGAAAGACTTCATGACATGCCTAAATATTTAGGAATAAAAAAATTGCAAAGAAAGGTTGGGGCTATTCTGTGGGCAGTTCGGGGAGCTGGGAATGCTTGCTGCTTTCATAACAATCCAGCTTCAGTTGGAAATGTTATTTGTAGGATCAAAGACCTCACTTCTGAGTGGGCAGCCTATGTAAAGCTTTCCTAGGACTGTTTTGTATTTGTAGGATCAAAGGCCTTTCTTTTGTTTTTCTTTATGGTTTTGTATTCTTTCGTGCCTTTGGTGCGCTTTTCAAAAAAAGTTATCTTTTTAAAAAAATGCAAAAAGAATGCATTACATAATAAGTTTTCATTTAATGGGGCCCAAATATTACATGACACTTTGATTTAGTGGGATATTGGCTGTAGCGCTTTGAAATAAATACATTGTATCGTCAATACATGTGATAATATTTGCTAATATTATTGATAATATCGACAATACTTAAATTCTTGTGAAATTCTGGAAAATAAAAAAATAAAAAACCAAAGAACCATTTTTCATTATTTTTTTGAGGGATCTTGTCCTAGGGATGTTTTAATTTAGTGCATTATATGTGCTGAATTATTGCACTATTTCATTAAAAAATAAAAATAAAAATAAAAAATCATGCAATAAAATCATATTTGTTAATTAAATAATTTTATCTGACAATTCATAGTTTGGGCCCCTATACAATGAAAACCTATTATGTATAGTTGTATTTTGTAATATTTTGAGTCCCAAGTGTGCAGTCATGTGCCTTTTAACATCTCCTAAAGTTCTACTGAAAAATGCCACCTTTTTCCTAATATCCCCCAATTATACATTCCTTAGTATCTATAATATTATCGATAATCTCGATACATGTTTTAGAATCTCAGGTCTTCACTACATGTAATGATATCGACACTTTGAACATGGCCCCTGGTACACGATGTGTGGGTGAATTGGCTATACGAAAAGAAAGGTTGCATAGGTGAATATATGTTGAATTGCGCAATACAGCCATTAAGGCCCTCTTTTGGTAATTTACTTTTTTGATCTCCCATTTTTTCTTAGAAACTTATTTTAGGCTACATCTATGCCTATCTTGGAGATCACATCACAAGATTTTGATGAATCAGTGCAAAAGGGACCATTCATTCTGGGGAAAATTAGAAAGGGCAAACTATCATTTTTATTTTACTTTTTCTTATTTTCGTTGTATTTCAATGTAATGGGTCATATTCCACCAAATTGTGTTTGATTGGTGCTTGATTAGGGCCTATTTGGCTTACTTTCATAGGTGGAGCCAACACGCAACATTCTTGTCAAATAATAGTCTGCACACGAATGAATTTGAATCTTTCTCGCAGTATTAGTGGCCTGTTGGATAGCTCTGGTTTTGATTCCTCAATTAAGCAAAAATTAAGAGCAAAACATTAGCCTTGCTCCTCATTCAATTCATGAAAATTCCTTGTTGGATGGCTAAGATCATCATATCATCATTATTTTTGGGTTATGGTCTTTCCCAGTAGCCTTCAATCAGGTCAGTGGTTTCAATTCCCCACCGCTTTGCTACATGTAGCATGGAGATGAGCAGTCCATCTCAAGTGAGGTTTGTGGTCTCTCCATCTGCTCTCCAAGTATATATTTGTACCTCCAATCCTTTTGTCTCCCCTACTCCACTCACTGTTTAGATTGTGGTCCCACTGCATTAGGCAATGGCTACGGTGGGTTGCTGAGGACCACTCGAAAGACACCCTACCTTTTTCCCCTCGGTATTACCATGGATTGCAGATCCCACATATTGCGCCTAGTCTCTTTATAAATGCTGGTGGTTGCTGTTCTTATTTTCTTTTCATAATTGACTTTCCTAGTGATTTGTGGTATTTGTAGTTCATTAATGGAACCCCCTAATCGGATGTTTGCTGAGCGTGCACATCTACACACCAATGCATGTGACAATGTGACAAACATGTGCAAGATCTGACCGGTTCATCAAGTGTGTTGTAACGTGTAGATACTCTAGTTCTAAATCAGCCCAATCATCAGATGGACCAGTGGATGAAGCAAATGTATGGAGAAAAAAAATATTCTAGCTGTGGCCAACCTGATTAGGGAGCCTGCCAAATTTAACAGATAGAGAATCTACAGCGTGACCCATCTGATTTGACTGCTCGGGCTAGAGAATATACATTGTGACCCACTTTAGCATGTGCATTGGCGTGGTGGACGGTTTTACACACATGAGCTTAGCAATACATCCATAATATTTCTTTTACACAATCTAAGAGCTCAAAAATGGAATTATGCTCCAGTGAAAAGATGATCCATTGCCTCTACTTGCTGTTTGACTTCTTTCCTTCATTGAAATTGAACATTTCCTTCCCATGTTTATATGGAGGCGAACAAGATAGCCGAGTGGAACGATGAGAGGACAATTCACTGCTGGGACTCATTTGCCCCCTTCATAGTCAATTCCATTGATCTAAATAAAATTCACAAAAGGAAAGGAGTTTGTGTAATGTCACCAATTTTGTACTCTGGACACAGGCAGAGGCTGCTTCAAATGTGGAGGTCTGGATCATATCGCCAAGGACTGTGCGGATAGCCCAACTACAAAGAAGCAAAATCCTAAATACACCTTGAAAGATGAAAATACACAGCGTGGTGGGGATGCTCGCCAAAGGTGTAACACCTCTCTCTCTCTCTCTCTCTCAATCTCTCTCTCTCTCTCTCTCTCTCCATTTATAGTTTTTGCAGGTGAATGATTTTGTACATGTGAGGCCCATGGTATGGTGATCCAGTTCCTGGACCTGATAACCCAAGTAGAAAGAACGTTAATGGGAGATCAGTACACAGGACATTAAAAAAAAAAAAAGACATAAAAAGAGTTTAAAGGCCTATAATGGGACCTTCCATTTGGTTTGCTACTACTCTCCGAGCATCCTCAAGACGGTAACATCAGATCACTGGACCACAGGCCCCACATGTATAATGCCCTCTAGCTTGGCTAACTATGTTTGCTGGGACTCTGAACATAAGAACGTAATTGCCTACAATTCCTCGCTCATAAAGCTGAAAAGTATTTTGCAGTTACGACATGGTGTTTGATGGTGACACTCTGCCAAGTTTGGACCGTGAGGATAAAAAACACCGTGAACATAAAACTGAAGATGAAACAAAAAGGTGGAAGAGGGGTAATGATCAAAGTTCAGGAGATTTTCACAGTAAGAGAGATTCCACAAACGATAGGGATAGGGAGGGGCATGATCACAGCAACAGCGGACGCAGGGAGGAGAGGAGCCAAGGAACTAGAGGAAGCAGCAGAGATGTTGAGCATCAAGGAGGGAGATATTCTAGAGAGAGAATGTCTGAGAGGCGTAGAGATGAAGAAAATCGAAAGAAGAGACATGATGATGACCATCCAAGGCGAGCCAAGCAAGATGATAGAAAGAGAAGCAATGATCCTCCTAGGAGAGAAGATCGAGATGACAAGAAGAGGAGCAAATATAGCAATGACAATAATCAAGGGCAGGGTAAGCAAGATGATGTGAAAAGCAGAGATCAGGATGGTGATCGTGACAGTAGACAGAGGCGACATGTCAACAGTGATATTGATTGTCATAGGAGGGATGAACGATATGAGAATAAGAGAAGCATAGGCCATAGTGGTAATCCTCAAAAGAGGGAAGGAGGTGAGAAGAAAAGAGAAACTGAGCACCACAGCAGTGCCGACCGGAGAGATGGTCAAGATGATAGAAAGAGAACTATAGACCGTGATGCTACTAGCCCAGATAGAAAGCGTGAGTATGAGAAAAGGAGATGAGCATTTCAAATGATAAATGCTTGATGAGAATGCAAGACCGCATGAACTGAACCTCTTATTGTTTCCTTGCGATATTACTGTTGTGGAAAAAAAAAATTGAACTTTATGATACAAGTATATTAACAATCAAATGCTTGATATGTGGAATGTTTACTTCAATCTGTCTAGCTAAACAAGAATATTACAGACTGCTTCAACATATTCCCAACAGCTTTTGTTCAATTCCCTTGATTATCTTGTTTGATGAAGTGGACTTTCACCACCATTTGTGCATCTACATTTTTTGATTGGAAGATTCTCCAAAACTGATTTCCCTTATGACTCAGATTCTCCTCCACCATGAATGCTGTGCCATCGGACGGGTTTCTTGTTGGGGAGATTCTGCATAGTCTTGGCTGGGGTCCCGCATGTCTCTGAACATGGAGAAAATGGACACCCTGTTATCTGAAGAAGGGCCTCCTAAGATCCACAAGAGGAGAGAGTTAAAGGAATTCAGTGGAGTATTAGGAGTAGCTTCCGCTGGCCTTGAGTCTGATTCCTGGAACTGGTGGGGATTGCCTATCCGATCTTGGTCATTTGCTGCCAAAGGTTCTTGAAGTGCAGAGAAGTCTGCAACCCCTTCGACTACATCAGGCCTCTCTTGCTCAGATGCTCCACTGGGCCCAGATCCTGACCCAAGTTCATTGTTGGCCAGGTTTGGGTTTCTCATGTTTACCCTTGCAATGTGGAGGGTGGAGGTGAGGATGGTGGAAGAGGTGATGTGTACGCCAAGTTGCCGGCTTCTCATGTATCTCTCAAGGGCTGGAACCTGATATAAGTTTGACAGATACAAAATAAGAATGCCCTTAAAAAGGGCTGAAGGAAATGCAATTCTTCTGTGCTAGACTTCTGCCCATCAACTCTGCAAGTGGACCCCACCATATTTCAAAAACCCAAAACTCAACTTGAAGTAAAGCCGGGCTGGGCCAATTGGAAGACCAACAAGTCTTTAGTTGACTCAAATTGACTTTAAAATATTTCAATTGTACACGTATAATATAAATACCTTTATAAATGGATTGAAGTGCCTTAGGCTTTCTGCTGCCTCCTTGGCTTGCGGTTAAGGATTCAAAACAACTGCAGTGCCTCTTCTTTTGTATTTAAAAAGTCAGCTCAATCAACCGATTCACTCGGCTCAAGTCAGCTTGAGCCTGCAAGCTGACTTGATGAGTTTGGCTGAGTCAGGATTGAGTCCCCATCCCACAAGTGAGTTTCTCAGTGACTCCAGCTCATGTCAGCTTGAGCCTGCAAGCTGACTTGATGAGTTTGGATGAGTCAGGATTGAGTCCATCCCACAAGTGAGTTTCTCAATGACTCCAGCTCAAGTCAGCTTGAGCCTGCAAGCAGACTTGATGAGTTTGGCTGAGTCAGGATTGAGTCCATCCCACAAGTGAGTTTCGCAGTGACTCCAGCTCAAGATGTCACAGTCAGAATCGAGCCCATCACACGAGCAAGTTTCCCAATAGTGTAGCTTGAAATCTTGCCAGGACAGGTTGACTTTTAGAACTATGGGCCCCACGTCTGCATCCCAAATCATTGGTTTAGTGGGGCCATTATGAAGGGGTTGTGCCTTAGCTGTATCATTGAACTTAATTTTTTACTTTGAACAGCGCTGGGTGGAGAGATTGTTTTCGAAAGAAAAATGTTAAAATATACCAGAATACTGACCTCAAAGCGATTCCAGAAATACAGGATGAGGTGGTGCATGAATGCTGCAGTTGTTGCAAAAGCCACGTATGAAAAACCTGGCACATGAATGAAGGGGCTCTGAGATGTGCAATTTAACAAATTAGCCAACATGCCAAAGCACATGCTGTGGGTGATGTTTGATGATGAAAGGAGAAGCTTCTAACACTTTAATATTCATAATATGAAGAGAATGGGAACAAATCCATCATTGTTTAAAGATTCGTTCAGACTGAAGAATTTGTTGTTCAGAGAAAGAACAAAGAAAATCGGGGATTTTTATGAAATACCAACCATTTCTTGGCCTAATTAGACAATACCCATAAAAATTATTAAAAAAAAAAAAAAAACCCTTTAGATGTAACCACCCACATTTCAAGGGGTCTCTCTATTTTACCACTTTCCTTCAAATCTAACAAATGGCCATTAGCCCATTTCTGAAAATGATGAAAATGCCCCTAAGAAGTGATGACCATGGATAGCAATATGGACCATTCCAAGATTTGGGGACGGCGATTTGTACCATTCAACACTAGGCCGTTAGCAATTTGGACCATTCAAAAGTAGGTGGACGGCTATTTGGACCGTTAAAAAAGGTAGCTGGACAGCAATATGGATCCACCCATCAATAGATGCAAAGATATGACCAGTTAATGTTATTTTCGTCATTTTTCAAAATAGCTAATGGACGTGACTTGGATTAGGCGAAAAGTGGTAAAATAAAGACCCCTCGAAATGTGAGTGATAATATCTAAAGAAAATTTTTTATGGGTGGTTCTGTATAATATGCATAAAAAGGGTGGTATCTCATAAAAATCCCAAGAAAAATTTACTTGGTCAAATGGCCGAGCAAAAGCTGTCAAGTATAAGTTAGACCGTTTTCTGATTTCCTTAGAATGGGCAGAGAAGTTTCCACTAGTTCTCATCAAAGAGGTCTCCCTCGGTCAGTATCAGACCATTGCCCCATTGAGGGTTTTTCAAGCTTGATAAAAGAATGGTGGTTGTCATTCTCTGTAGAAGGCTCATAGGGTTTTGTGTTATTTCAGAAAATGAAGATGCTCAAAAGGAAAATTAATTCTTGGAAGGTGGATATCCTGAGAAAATGGGAGGCAGAGAAAGAGCCCTTATTACTTGATATTCAGGCATTAGAGATCCAAGGAGGGCGAGGAATCATCGGAAGACGAATTATCTTGTAGGGAAGTTGGCAATGCCAAATACAATGCTACACTTACGAGGGAATTAAATGGAAGCAGCGCTCGAGACAAATCTGACTCTTGGGGTGGGGAGACGCAAAAATACAAAATTCTGCAATGGCCAGTGCTCGAAAAAGAACCAACAAATCTCAAAGTGTGGTGGTGGATGATAAAATATTGGAAGATAAGTCCAAAATTTGTGGAGCAATTGTTAATTTTTATTCGAACCTTGTATCTAGACGAGATTGGAAAATGCTGTTGATAACTTGGCTTTTGATTGATCTCTAGCGCTTAAGGCCGACTCTCTTGAGGAGCAATTTTCCGAAAAGGAAATTAAAGCAGATGTGGAAAAGCTAGGTTGCACTGTAATTCTTTAGGCTCTGGGCTCTTTTTCAATAAAATTATTGCCTGTCAAAAAAATTATATGCAGCGCCGATCCTACCAGGCAGTTGGATGCTCCCACCATCAATCAACTGTCCACCTGGTGAACCTTATTCTCAGATTGCCCCATGAGCCTTATGTACCTGTCTAATTGGGTGATCTCAGACATCTGATCCAGCGCTGTGAAGTGGATAGTAAAAATGGACATAGCAGTTGTCCACATTCAACAGCCAAAAATACATTTCTTAGAATTGCTATGTTGCCTGATGGATGGTCCATGTAGATGGTCAAACTTCACAGATAATGGACAACATGCATATGACAAGGCAGCAATGTATTGGATCATTCCTCAAAGACAAATATAGCAAGAGAGCATACCTGAAGCATAAGAAAAGAAGTAGATGTGAAACACCAAGAAATAGAGCAAGAAGAATCGAGGAAAGAACTGCTTCGATATTGGTGTGCGGACGCTGCAAAATGATGGTCACCACATTTATATCAGAAGTACATTGATCACCTGTAGCATTTGAACTTTGCAGGCAACCTTGCTGATGTGCCAATATTTGTAGGACAACCAACCTGTGCATAAGGTGGGCCTGACCATGAAGATCATCTGGTGCAAAAGTCAGGCAGATCCACTCACTGGCAGGCCATAAATGTACATTTGAACTCTTGGCAACTCAGATCTGAACTTCCCACCTTTCTGCACAGAGGCCCAACTGATATCTGAAATGGCCTGATTTATCCACCAGGTATTCTTCATTGTTGAGCCCAACCTTTTGCACAGCCCAGATGTCCTACATGTGACACGTTGGCATGTAAGCTGGGTTACATTTGAAGTTTAAATGTGACAGGTTTTACACAATGATTCCTTGATAAACTGTGTAAATGAAATTCATCTATCTCCGGATACGATGTCTATTAAGGAGACAGTACCTTATCATTGTAAATAGTTCACACAACCAGACAAGAATCAGGACCATAAAAGCAAGGAGCTGATCATCATAAAACTCAAACAGAAAAAATAGGATGCCAATCATAATCTGCAGCAGCCAGACAAATACATCAGCAAATAAAATGGAGAAAGTAAAAAATGAATAAAGATGTTATGCTGCAGAATATCAGCGCTATTGTACTTTCCCTTACATCTTATTTTCTTTCTTTTTTCCCGGTGGCAATAAATGCATGATTGAAATCCAAATGCACTTACCGGTACAAAGACGAGAGACTCAATTACATGGACGAAGATCAACTGGAATGTGGGAAGCCGATAACGAGCATGGTGTTGGAGCTGCACTGGAGTAATTCAACAAAATAAAATGCATACTTAGAAACACATAGGATCACTGACTAATGGTTGACACGGGAGAAATCTACACAGAAGCATGCAAGAAAAATAGAATAAGCTGACCTGTGAACTTAAGCATCCGAGACTGTGTTTCTCTCAAGGTAAACGAAACTGACATCGTTGTCGTGAAGAAAACAAACAATGACATAATAAGCACACCACATTTGGTCACAAGGTAGTCTGCATGGCCAAGATAAAAGTTAGTCAAGTCCAAAATCTTTATCATCATCATGTATGCCTTACACCAAACTCTATATGTGAACAAGAATTTTAGGTTGCATTTGGATGTCCTGGATTGCTTTAGCATCTCGCTTGTTATTTTAAAATCAACCACAAACATTTCAAAGAACTACAAAGCTAGAAACCAAAATCAATTCATGCCATGTATGACTAAACACTAGCAAAGAAAATATATTGCTAGTTGTTTATAATGACACATTCTTTCTGCCTAACATTGAATGAGAAATTCACTGCATGACATGTCAAATTCTAAAGTTGCATTTTGATAAGCCGAAAACTACAGATGTTCCATGGCAAGCAAGGTAGCCAAGCTTATATGTGGTGTCAGATCTTCTTTGGAAGCTCTCATGAACCTGGCAAAGTTTACTACCATCACCCTTCCACACCATCTAAAATAGACCTATTTGACTGTCATTTCTGGACTCATCGAGGTTTCTCCAGTGTACTAGGATGACCTGAGGCTTGCCCTATTATGGTAGGTAGATGGTAACAATTTTGTTGCAGAACATCTTTTGTTAAGGAAGGTTTTATTATCAAACAACACATCGATCTGAGTAAGATCTCAATGCACATGCCTAATTTACGTGACTTCAGTATTCAACGTATTGCCACTTTTGTATATTATGCTCCTGGTAGTTCCCATAATTTGGGCCTCTTAAAATAGGTAGGCCGAGGCTATGATCCCTCGATCCTTTAAATCCCTTGGGGTACCATTGTTGGACATGGCACAACATGGGTAAAGTACAGGATCCTTGTCAGACATGGTGTAGGCATACCCAGTTATTTTATTTTAACATATTTAACATTGTAAGATATCAAAATATAGTGTCCCCAAGCTTTTTACCCAAACCCATGACAAGGCAACATGAGGCTATACAGACAGCTGGAAAATGTTTTAATGGTAACCCTGTCAGAACTTGGATGGTTACTTCCTTTCCTTCCAAGGAAGATTAACTCTTGTTAATGCATCGAACTTACCAATTTAATTCATTTGCATCCTCTTTATCATGATTTAGAGGCAATAATTCAAAGGTCACAAAGGATAAACAACTTCTTATAGCTATAAAAATACATTTCCAACAATGGTACCCCAAGGGATTTAAAGGATCGAGGGATCATAGCCAAGGCCTACCTATTTTAAGAGGCCCAAATCATGGGAACTACAAGGAGCATAACATGGGTACAGTACAGGATCCTTGTCAGACATGGTGTAGGCATACCCAGTTATTTTATACTAAAATATTTTATTTTAACATATTTAACATTGTAAGATATCAAAATATAGTGTCCCCGAGCTTTTTACCCAAACCCATGACAAGGCAACATGAGGCTATACAGACAGCTGGAAAATGTTTTAATAGTAACCCTGTCAGAACTTGGATGGTTACTTCCTTTCCTTCCAAGGAAGATTAACTCTTGTTAATGCAACGAACTTACCAATTTAATTCATTTGTATCCTCTTTATCATGATTTAGAGGCAATAATTCAAAGGTCACAAAGGATAAACAACTTCTTATAGCTATAAAAATACACAACCCATAATGGTATGGCTAGGAAATCAAGTCTCACAAATGTGAAAATGGTAGTGAACTATAAATCGTGTTTCTGGGCAACCTGTAGGTTCTCATCACTAACGTAGAAGAAGTAATACCTTTGGGTTAGGATAAATGAAGGATGAACAGATCTTGTTGAATATTAAGACACTGACCCTCATGTTCCATGTCAACACACACTAGTCTTATAATATGTGCACTTGTACAGACTATTAGCCAGCATTCTAAGCTTAGCTAATAATCTTTGCATTTCCCCACATGGCCAATTTAACTTTGGCAGTTTTGGATGCATAGAGACAAGTGGCATGTGGGCATGTTTGTGGAGTTAGATTGTGTAATGGTTAGTCTAGAGGTGAGATAACAGACCACCATGCATGATTCTTGGATTAGCAGGTATTGTGCTTTAGGCATTCAATATAATGTACTGTAGTAACTAGACATGAGCATCAGGATGCATTCATGAATCTGAGAAGCTGCATTGTCACCATGTTTGCAAGTGTTTAAACAACACAAGTTAAATAATAGCCCATGCTATCACCACATTATAATAATAATAACAACAGGGCTGTCAACGGGCTGGACCTGGCAGTTAAGGGAAGGGAAGCCTTTAAAGAAGTGGGAGAACTCTTTCAAGAATGCTTACTATTTCCTGGGAAATTCAGAAGGAAGAAAATAATATCTTCAATGACATGATAAGTCCCATGGGCAAATTCATGTAAGGGATAAAAAGTTGGCTCATCAAGTGAGCTTAACAATTTCCGAGGAATTTCTTTCTTGGATTTGCTTAGAGGTGATTAACAATGATACAAAATCTTCCAAGGTATAAGGCCCAGTTGGAAATGCCTCTCCCACTGGGGGTGGTGGTGGTGTTGTGTACAAGTGTCTTTATCAGGCCATCCCTGAGAGACAAGGCGAGACGTTGTGTACAAGTGTCTTTATCAGGCCATCCCTGAGAGACAAGGTGAGACAAACAAAGCTGAAAGTAAGGCCTTAATTTAAGAAATTTCCTATAAAAATATATATCCATGCCAGTTGTGGTTTAAGAGATCCTAGAAATGTTATTTCCTGGGCATATTTTCCCTTTTTCAGCACCTTGGAGGCTGTCCAGGCTACTAGTAGTTTAAGAGATCCTAGAAATGTTATTTCTTTTCAGTACTTTGAGGCTTTCCTTCATTTTTAAAGAGATTCGTGATCTTAGCTAGGCTAAACATATCGTTTTCCCACTTGGGTAGAGAAGAAAATCGTATTTCCAATAATTTGGCAAAAGAGGGTGCTGGTAGCAAGTCTCTTTGTAATGGGGATTCCTACCCCCTTCGACTTTATTCAATATCCCTCCCTCCTTACAGCACAGTGAAAAACAAAGTAAGAAAGTGGACAAAACCACCCCACTATTCTATGGAGTTGACAAATGATCCAGTGCTCTCAAACCACTGTAAGTTCTAGTCCAAAATATAATATAGTTGACAAATGATCCAATGCTCCCAAAAGCACACTAAGTTATGGTGCTAGTTGACAAATGATCCAATGCTCTCAAAAGCACAATAAGTTATAGTGATCTTTGTTGCATCAAGACACAGAGACGGTTCAATCCATTGATATGGAGGGATCATTGGGTTCAACACACATCTGTGGATTTGACAAGTAAGGTTTAGCACACATTCATGGTCTCCATCTAAAAACATATATACAAAACAATTATAGGTTATAACCATCCAATCAATAGCCTATAATATGGACAATCAAGGTCATTTATGGAAAAATAAGCCCAATAACCTTTTTTTTATGACATCAGGGTGTCCCTGCCCCCATTTTGAGGCGAGACTATTCCCTGCAGATGCATGTGATAAACAATTTAAACCATATATTCCTTGGGGCCCATCTAAAAAGAAAATCACCTTTAGCAGACAATAAATCCATACCATCCCATCTGTGGCTTGGAAAATGGAAGGCTATAAAAAGAGAGTCCGGCTCACAAATGGATCTGAGCAGTGTGACTTTCGCATGTTAACCAATAAAAGGTGTGCTGGACCTAATGGGCAATCCAGATCGATCACTGGATCATTTTCCTATTTAGTTATATACACATTTACGTTATCAAGCTTTGAAATTTAAAGGCACTAATGAGGTTACATAGGATAGAATCTTAGTCATTCAGTGCAATCATCAAACAGAAACATGTATGCACTCTTGGAGTGCAGACAAACCACATTCTTCTGACAACATTCCACCAAGTTACTGGGCATGCTCACCTTGCCAAAATAAAGAAAAGAACTTTCTTGGAGAGCCTACAGAAATCCTACAGTGACTACAATTTTTGTATGATAGGATACAAGGATCACAATCTACAGACACAAATATCATAAACTACCAACAGCATTTATTTTGAATAATATAATGCCGAACAGTACAAATATCTATTTCAATAAATGTCTACATATAGCACAACAAGAATATATGCTCTATTTATATATCATCCAAATGCAGCATGGATTTGCTTTATTCTAATCCTGACGGCGTTTTTTTTTCCTCTCTTTGGGTTGATTACTTTTACTTTTATCCTACAATGATCACAAACACTCACATTAAAGTTAATGACAACATTTATGTTTAGTGTTATCGTAGCTCATGTTATAAACATCTACTTTTTATACCAAGCAACCTTTGCATACATAGAGCGAGCAAATCAAGAATATATGCTTTATTTACTAGTCAAATACACCAAGTTTCATTGGAAGTGCACAGGCCAAACTGGTAAGCAACCATTTCTTCGTGAGATGAAACAAACTTTACAAACCTTCAAATCTTGAAGAACCTTCTGCTGGTTCATGCGCATAACTAAGATCATAGAACTCCTTTGTTTGGAAGTTATACAGATAACCTGCATCAAGTCCCAAAACCTTGTAAAAGTGAAGAAGCATGATGCTGCACATTTACTTGAATTACAACAACTCCGTATGATCCTATCAAATAACTACAAGATAGACATTTGAGGATCATGTGGCTCAACATAGCAAGAAACCGACCAAGCATAACAAAATTTGCATTATACCGAGACAATTCATGTACCACCAATGGAAAATGAAAACTCATACAGGAACATGTAGGATCTTGTATCTATAGAAATATTTCTTACCTTGCCCAGGAGAACTCAGTAAACTATTCATTAAAATTGTATCATAACCCACAAAACTGTTTATGAGAAGTTGCTGCCACCTGGAGAAAAATGATAAATGATAACCATTTCAGATATGTTGCTAATGTATGAAGGCTCATGTAATAATATATAATGTGGTGATTCTTACAATGCTTCAAACATGAGCAAAGTGATGATAGATATTAATTCATAACTAAACTGTGACTAAAATTGGAAGTATCAAATTTCTGACATCTCCAATAACTGAAAGCTTGCCCATTCATTGGTAATCATATCTTCTCAAAAGAAAAGAAAGAGGAGAATCAAGGAGAAGGTTGGTACTGTATGGCCTCTCTTAATTTCTTATTTATATATCACCTTAAATAAAGAAAGAATGGTACAGTGAAGAAGTATGGAAATACTTAGGACACTATTGAAAATATTTATGCTTCTCCTCCTTAAGCTGAAGCCTAGTATCACATGTGCTCAGCTTGCCCAAATTGGCTTAACTACTATGTTAAGTAGTCAACTAGATGTCTTTGTCAATGTTTTTAATATTATCGATATTGGCTGATATATCAATTGTCACAGGTCAGCAAAATGACATGCATATTTATTGTCTTAAATTCTTGGTATTGCACGAAATATCGCATAATATCACACATTATCACATTGAATCGCATGTATTTTGATATATCATGACATATCACATCACTCCCTTTAGAAAAAAAAATTCTTTGTATCGATAATATCCGTCAATATCGACAGATATCACACTCATGCTTGGGGAGTGCACTCCGAGAGCCAAAAAAAAACCATCTTTTTCGTTTTTTCTTAGTTTCTTTCTACTTCTAAACCCATCTATTGTGGATTTCAGTCCATCCTCTTGAATCATTTCGAAGAAAAATAACATTTTACAGCCGGAATCAAAATCCAAGCCAATTTGGGACCGTTTTCGACACGGTGAGCATTTTCATTTTTCAATCCATTTCTTTTGGTGTAAATTATGTTAAATTTGTGCCAAATGGTTAAAATGCATGACTCATCAGGTTTTGCATGAAAAACAGGGATTTGAAGCTTCGATTTTGAGATTTGGGGATAGGTGGTCCAATTTGACGGAAATTAGGAAAAAATCGAAAACTCTGCAGTTTCTCTCAAATTGGTTGCAATCTCGCTATCCAAACACGAAATCAAACATGTATCAGACTTGATCTACTGATTATTGTTGTTTTGGAGATTTTCAGAAAAAAAAAAAAAAACACTAAAAATTAGTTTTAAAATGTATTTATTATTTTTTGAAATTCCACTTCTTTCAGCGATCAATTAGACCTAATTTCAGAGTATTTAGGAGTGTTTGATGAAATCATCATCAAATTCATTTTGAGATTTGGTGGCAGGTGGTCCGATTTGGGAAAAATTAGAAAAGAAATCAAAATTTCCTGAATTTCTCCCAAATTAGTTGCAATCTTAATGTTCAAACACAAAATCATACATGTATTAGACTTGATCTACTGATTCTTGTTGTTTTGGAAATTTTTCAGAAAAAAAGAAAAAAAGATTTAATTAGAGCTTAGTTAAAAATATTTTAAAAAATTAGAAATTCCACTTCTATAAGTGGGCACTTGGACCTAATTTTAAAGCATTTAGGACAGTTTCTTTTGGAAAATCTCATTAATATTTTAATCAAGAAATAATTTAAAATGTTAAAAAAATCTTCTTCTTTTTTTCGAAAATTCAATTTGATTGGTGGTTAGATTCCATTAAGAATTATGGATGTAGTACACTGCGTATGTTAACATACTGTTCATTTGCAGGTAGAAGATGTCAGGAGGAAAAGGGAGACAACCTAACATCATATAGAAGTACGGGGCCCCAATTCCCAATAATTGATTCAGGTCCCAATGTAATTTGTACGGCCTCATAATCAAGAGCGGAGGGATTACCTGCTTGAATGAACATTTAACAGGAAGGTATCAGAATGTTATATACTACCCAAAATGCCTAAAGGATGTGAAAGCACAAATGAAGTTTGTATTGAAAAAAGGTATGAAGATTAAATTCAAACATGTTGCATAGGAGACCGAGATTAGGAACGAGTTCGGGCAGGCATCACGCGGATTTGTATGAGGATGATCATGATTATAGACGTGTCGTTTAGGAGTCTTTATACGACGAGAGAGAGGGATCAGGAAAGGGGGTGGGAGGCGAATAGGCCCACTTTTTAAGGGGTCTACATGAGAGAGTGGTGGGGGGAATGGAGCAGGGGACAGTAGTAAGGGAGGTAGTAGGAGGGGAGGGACATGGGGTTTCGGCCGCAGAAGTAGCATACAGGTACCAGATCTACATTTAGATCCAAGGATGTACAAAGAGGCGAGGGGGGAGGGTGAGTAGAGTGGATTTGAGGAAGAAGGTGAGGAAGTTCATTGCAAAATTGTATTTATGATCACATTCCCATGAATGCAACAATGAGTCCGCACTTCAAGAATGTGATCACTGAAGTGCAGCACGGGGTGAGGGTGTGGTGCCACCCACGCTATGTGAGATAATAGCCAAATATTTAAATGGGGAGTACGCTGATATGCAACATTATATGAATGAATTTCGTCCATCATGGAAGATGTATGGTTGCACTGTGATGTGTGACGGGTGAACCGAATTGACAAGGATGTCAGTCATAAATTTTATGGCTATTGTGTTCTTATAGTACGCAGATGCTAGTATTAAGATTTTTAAAATAAAAAATAAAAAAACCTCAAATTACATCCATGAGCTGATACATGATGTCGTGAAAGACATTGGGAAGGAGAATATCATGAAGTTCATTATGAAAAACGGGAGCACATTTGTGAAGGTGGGTAAGGAGATAATTAAGTACCATATGTATTGAACCCCCTACATAGCCCATTGCATAAATCTCATGTTGGAAACAATAGGGGATAAGGCCTCAATGATGGTTGTAATTAATAATGCACTGTTAATCATAAATTTCATCTATAACCAAACTTGATTACTATTTAGAATGCACGAGAGGTGTGGTGGGGATATAGTGCATCCCGGAGCAATGGGATTCATCACAAATTACATCTCCCTAAATAGCCTCCTAAAACACAGGCACGGGCTGCGAGAGCTTTTCAACTCTAGGGAGTATGCAGATAGGAATAAAAGTGAGAAGAGACTAGCTTGGAGGATTGACGAGCTTTTATTGAGAAGCACCTTTTGGGAACGCGTGTAGTGTGGTGGGTATTCTGAAGCCCATGTATGTAGTGTTAGGGATGGTAGATAATGAGACATATCTATCAATGAGATCCTTGTATGCGTCCATGCAGCTAATGAAAAAAGCCATCAAGGCTAAAGCCCCCAATGCATATAAATGGGTGCATGCAATAATCAATGACCGTTGGGAAAGGACCATTTCACACCTACTTCATCAAGTTGGTAAATACTTACATAATCTATTTTTAATTTTCTATATGCTCTAGTACTTTACTAGTTCTTTGTATAGCATGTATTGCTATTTTATTGTATTGATATGTGATTATTTGCACCGTGTTGGGTTTCAACACACTTCCTAAATCCCAAGTACCCATACGGTTGTACACTCTTTGAAGATAGTAGGTTGAAGAAGGTTGTGCATGAGGTATAGGAGAAGTTGTTCCCCAATTGTTTGGGAAGAAGTGACTTTGACAATGAGGTAAACATGTTCTGCACTTAACCTCTTCTCTAACTACATCAAAAAACTTTGTACTCACAATTAATGTTAGACGCTATCAATAGACTATTCAATTCCGCAATGTTGTTAAAATGTAGTGCGACGCCACATGAAGAGCAAGGAGCCAAATGATGGCATGTGAGTTGTTTTATTAGTTACCTCTTACAACTAAAAGTTAGTATTCATATTTTAATAGCACATGTGAAACTAAGGGAAAAATTGATCTATTTTGCAGGCGAATGGTGGGCCATGTATGGGAGTGATTGTGGGACTTTGTAGCAACTAGTTATCCACGTATCGACACAGAATATGTCCTCCTCACCCTGTGAAAGAAATTAGAGCACATTCTTTCTCATTCACACGAAAAAGCACCACAAATTGAGTTAAGAGAGACTTAAAAGCTAGTTTACTGCCACAAAAACATGGAGCTATGAGAGAGGTTGCTACGCACGGAAGAAAAAAAGCACAGGACCCACTGAATTTGATGACGATCAATCAGCATACAAATGCTAACAATGATACCGAGGATGGGCTTTACAAGTGGTAAAGTCAGATGATTTAGACACTTCAGATGGGTGTGACCAGAGCCGCATGTAACGGAAGAGGCATCGTCATAGGGGATTGATGTTGACGCTTACGTACAGCAGGCTAGATCTCCTCCCAAAGCTTTTGATCCCTTGACAAGGAGCCTGGAGAGTAGCTCGGAGCATTCACTATCAGTTATTTAACACTCAGAGCGAGACAGAGAGCGATGCAGGTGATGAGTTTGGTGATGATGATGATGATGGCAACTATGACGAGGATGATGATGGTGATGATGGTGACAATAGCAATGATGGTGGGGCCTCCTTTGTAATTTTTGGAAGAAGAATAAGAAGGAGGTGGGTGTGGGGCCTCCTTTGTCCTCTACTTAATTCATGTAAAAAAAAAAATGCATGATCTTGGGCTCGTTTGAAATTCAACTCATTTCATGCCATTTTGACAACATTTGATGCCCGAAAAATTGCTCGCAAAAGAAGTCATGGAAATGCTTACTACCACAAAACTTGCTTGATAAATCAAGTTTTTTTCTTTTTTATAAATAACATCACTGATTTTTTTAATTGGTAAATAAAATCACTCGTTAAATTAACAATAAATTAAATAATAAACTTACTAAAACGAGGACTCAACTTGTGGATCCACTGCTGGACTGCACCACACTTGCGGGGCCAATTAACTGATTGGACCACTCTAAGAGCCCATATATCTATCAGACCACCATCAACCACCCAAACAACTGCTTGGACAAGTCATGGGGCCCACCATGGGCTGCATCATCACGAAGGCTAAAGCCTACTTCTCGATTTTTCTTTTCTTTTTGAAACAAAAGGAAAGGAAAAAAAAAAAAAAAAGGAATACAAGAATTTAGTACAACTCCATTGACGCTGCAGCTTGGAGCAAAAACATAACCAAGCAAAGAGTAATTACACAGCCAGGTTGAATGCTGTAACCTCATGCAATTGTATAAATTGGTAGTAGCAGGTCACTAACGAATGTTCTTACACAACATTCTAATCATGGAAAAGTTTTTCATTCTTTTTTTATCAGCTAAAATTTTATAATGGATTAGTTTAAAATTTACAATTAAAATGGCTAAAGAGATGTCTCCAATGGCACTTATCTTCTATGCTTATACTTTATTTATCAACAACTATTATCTCTGTACACATGCCACACATGTACAAGATCCTGAACATTCCACTTGTTGGGCCCTACCTTCGATGGGTCATGCTACAAAAATATAAAAAAAAAGGTTCCTGGCCACTGCTTGGAGGATCTTTGCCCACAATGTCAACCATTGGCTGGACCTTTTTCTGACAGTCCATTTGCAATTATCACAATACCTCCCAGACATGGCTAACATCACCTGAACAGTGTGATTTTCTGGGTCAATCGGACCTAGAGAAATGATCCATACCAGGGGCATGCATGCCACATGCAAAGGTGTGCCGTAACAGTAGCCATAACAGCCACCAACGTTACAGTTAAGATACGGGCCGTAATGGGCATTAGTCTCTTTTTCTTTTTCTTTTCTTTTTTGTTTGAAAAAAAAAACCTTGTATCAGCCCAGTAACGGACCGTGTTACAGGGCCGTTACAGTGCCAATATGGGTCATTTTTTCCATTATGGCCGTTAAAACCCTATAATGCGTAACGGTTGGCACCATTACCATTACCATTACATAACAATCGTTACGCCACACCATGGCCACATGTGCAAAGATGGAGAGCTGAGTGCCCGATAACCAACATAGATACAAGTGTTATCACTGGATCCTTTATCATCAATGTCCAAATCATCTTTATGAATGAAAGTGAAAGGTAGATTGCACATGAGAAACCTAATCAAATGAAGCATTACAACTGACGCATGGGTGGTGTAAGGGGTTGGATAGCACCAAATAAGTTACTTTTTAACTTTTGTTAAGTCAGTTACTTTTTTCACGCTACTTATCCCCTGTAAGTTTTTTTTTTTTTATAGCTTTTTAACTTCTCTCAATGGACAGTCCACATCAAAGGTGGGCCCCACTTCTCTCTCTCTCTCTCCCTCTCCATGTCAAAGGATGCCGCGCATGATAGACTGTCGACATCAAAGGTGGGGCCCGCACGATGGACAGCCCACATCAAAGGTGGGCCCCACATGATGGATCACCCATATTAACATGGGCCCACATAATGGACAGTCCACATCAAAGGTAGACCCTTAATGATAAATAGCCCACATCCAAAATGGGCAGGTATGATGAAAGACCTGCTTCAAAGGTGGGGCCCACACGATAGATAGTCCACATCCAAGGTGAGCTCCACATGATGGGCAATGGACATTGAAGTTGAGCCCCACGTGATGGATGGCCCAAATCAAGGTGGCCCCACATGATGGACGGTCCACATCAAAGGTCCAGTGTTTTAAATAGTGAATAGCGTAGTGTTCACCCCTTTGAAGTGTGAGGTGTAAGCTACATAGCGTGTAGCGTAAGCTACACACTACTACTAGATTTTTAATTAAGGTTGTGCTTGGTAACACCAATTCATGATATTCATCACCAAATTAGACTGATTAATAATGAAAGTTAATAAAATTTCATGATATTTGGTGCAACCGAACGCAACCTAAAGTAATAGGAAAGGGCAATAATTAAGTATAAAGGTAGAGAAAGAGCAATGAAATTGATTTAATATTGTTACTTATATTCTTTTGCTAAAAGGCTAAAAGCATTGAAAAGATTAACTTCCTTTTATTAAAAATATTAAAATGAAACAGATCATTGAAAATATTAATTAATTTTAGTGTTGTAGTGAAAATAACTTGTAATGCGAGCTATGTAGCGTAGTCTATGTAGCTTGTAGCATACACAAATTATCATATAGCATAGGTTACACGGACTTAAGCTATTTTTATGAGCTATGTAGCATTAAGGCTAAGCTAGGCTACGTAGGGTAAGCTACATGCTACATAGCGTAGCTATTTAAAACATTGGTTGGCCCCTAATGATGAATGGCCCACATCCAAGGCGAACCCTGCATAAAGGTGGGGCCCACATGGTGGACAATCCATGTCAAAGGTAAGCTTCATATGATTGGCAATTAATAATGGTGGGCCCCAAATGATGGATGATCCTCATCAAGGTGGGCCCCACATGATGGACAGTCCACATCAAAGGTTGCCCCTAATGATGAGTGGCCCATGTCCAATGTAGGCCCCGCATGAAGGACGACCCTCATCAGAGATGAGGCCCACATAATGGACGGTCCACATCAAAGATGGGCGCCACATGATGCGCGGTGGATATTGAAGGTGGGCCCACATGATGGACAACAACATTGATGTTGGGCCCTACATGATGGATGACCAAGTTCTTTTTTATTAAGGTGATGGATTACCAACATCAAAAGTGAGCCCTACATAATGGATGGTGCACATTAAAGGTTGGTCCCTAATGATGAATGGTCCACATCCAAGGTGGGCCATGCGTGATGGGCAACCCACATCAAAGGTGGGGCCCACACAAATGAACGGTCCACATCTATGGTTGCTCGACATGATGGATAGTAGATGTGAGGGGGACCAAACAGACTTGAGGGATAAATACTTATGATGATGGAAACCAAACATGTTTTTCCACTTTTTGGCTGACAAGTTTGTTGTTTACCAAATATACTTATTTGCTAAATAAGTAGAAACCAAGACAAGCTACTTGTGGCATAAGTAGCTTATCTAAAGTAACTTAAAATCCAAACACCCCCTAAAAATCATCTGTTCCAAGTTCCAAATTGAACTAGAATATAGTAGTTGAAAGAAAATTAGCAATTTTAACCTGTTCCCAAAGCAGGGATGCTGAGCCGGAATGCTAATGTTGACAGTCCGTATGTTATGCCGAGATTTAGCTCCTTCAGGAAGAAAGAAGTACCCCTGCACAATAAATCATCATCATCACCCAAGCCTTATCCCAGCTACTTGGGGTTGGCACTTACTGTACAATAAATAATGTGCTAAAAGACCTCAAACAAGTATTTTCATATCAACGGAATACATTGACTAAAAGCATCAATGCGTGTGCCTGACTTCCTAGGGCAGCAGCAATGAAAGTTGGGTGTGCATGTGCTGGGGGACGTAGTATTAGGAATGTGGGATGAATACATAGCAATCGAATGAATATGAAATTAATGAAAGAATGCACTAAAAATATTACCTTCTCAACAGTATACAGATAAGTTGGTTCAAATGCTTTGCTTCTTTTCTCAAGCCATTGCACTGTAATAAAGAAAGATTAGCAAACAAACAAATGAAAGCAACAAAATGAGAATACTGTAAGGATCTGGAAACCCAAATCCATTCTCTATCTGCTTCTAGATGTTCATGCTATTTAGCTAAACAACACAAGCATCAATTGCAGCACTCAAAAGAAACTAAATGGCAGGGGTCAGTAACAAATAAGTCTGATTTGCTGCTTGAATTGCCAGCAATCAGATACAAAAGGGCTTCTGGCAAAACAATATCCACAGAAGAAGCAAAAATAAATAGTTAAACTTGACAATTTGAAAATCCATCATTATCTACTGCAGAATGACAAAACAAAAATAAGAAGAATAGTCGTTACCTATAAGTGAGTCTAGCCTTTCCAAGCGGAATGTTTTTAACGACCTTGGCATATCCAGAAGCATAGCCCATCCTGCAGTATTCTGTAGTTCAAATTTCAGTTCCCAGACATGAAACAACTTGCATTCTGAAGCAAATACAGAGTTCCAATAGAGCCTCTCACATGGAAAGCTCATATCGTATAATCAATCGAAAGATAACTAAAAACCAGTGGTAACATTAAAAACACAGGGAGGAGGGGTGATGTTGAGATGGATGAGTGGCAAGACAAGGATAGAATTAGAAATGAATGCATTCAAGGTAATTTAGAAGTAGCACCAATAGGTAACAAGATGAGGCAAAGACAAAGTAGACTTACACGGTTTGGTCATGTGTAACAGAGACCACGAACTACGCCAATTAGGAGTGAGTTCGTAAAATTGAAGGCTCTAAGAGGGCAAGGGGAAGTCCCAAAAGGCCATAGGTGGAGGTAGTAATTAAAAACTTGATGACCTATGGTCTAATTGAAATTATGGCCCTTGATAGAGTGGAATGGCGGAAACAGTGTTTTAAATATCGACGATATCTGCTAACATATCCCACGATATATCTTGTATCCCAACTATGTGATGTAGGACGACCTAATCTAACCTCAAATGATCATGGTATTTGAAAAGGGGCAGATTCATGCAATCTTAAAAAACAAATAAATATCAGCCTGATTCATACATCATAAACACAAGAAAGAAATAAGGTCAATATAGCATTGATTAGGGTCATCCATCACAAACATGAAGTGTTGAATCTTAAAATCTGAATTTAATTGGATCCGGCGAAAGATAGAACTTTCGTCTTGCAATAGGTCCGTCTAACGATCCAAGTGGATTTTCTAATCCAAAAAATAGGAATTTCCTGGATTGGAAATCTAGAAAATTCAGAAAAAAAAAAAATTGTGGTTCTTCAAATGTAGATTTGGGTGATGGGTTTTATGTGGGGATGAAAAGGGAATGAGAATCTTTTGAGATTAGGAGAAAAAGAAGAAAATGGGGTTAAAGAGAAGAATATCTTGAGAAAAGAGAGAAGGAGAAAGAAGTAGGGGATGAGAAATTGTTTACCTGGGCCTCACGCCCTCTTCCAATCACTGAAAGTCGAAGACGAGATCCTCAGAAGCAAAAGCTCTCCTTTTTTTCTTTTATCAACATAACATAATGTGCTATGGGTTTAGGGCAACCCTTATAAAATTCGTAATTACATGAAATTACTAAAATACCCCTACTAGAAAAAAGTTTCAAAAAAAAGAAATTCGCACAAAATTGTGCACAAACTATCTTAAAACATAATTAATTCAAATGTTCATAAACTAAATGTAAATTTAAGATGCCCAATGGGTCCCGATGATAGTGCCGTGAAGGTGGTGTAATGAAGGTGGGCTGTGACGATCCAACGGTCCGATCACACCCTCCTCGCGATCCAATGGTCCAAATGTCTCCTCTAAGCAACTTACACATGTCACGAACACGTGTAAGGTCTTCAACCTCTAGAGACTCGACCTGAATCCGTCATCTAACCACATTGACACGGGTAATACACGCCTCCTGCGTTGATATACTTTGAATGGCCTGGTGTTCGCATCACTATGTGATACAAAATGCATAGGTAGTACTGATATTTCCCACCTATTCAATACGGTGAGCATATTTGATTTTTAATCCCTTTTTTTTAATGTAAATCTCGTTAAATCAATGTCAAAAGGTTACAAATCTATTATTCTTCATGTTTTCCATGAAAAATCATGGATTTGGGGCTTCGATTTCGAGATTTGGGGGAGATGGGGCAAGTTGCAAAAAATTGGGAAAAATTGTAATTTCTCAATTTCTCTCAAATCAGTTGCATTCTTTGTATCCAAACACAAAATCAAACATGTAACCTGATTTAGTGATTCTTTTTATGCTTTTGAATGTATTGCTCGTGTTTCCATAAATGTCTTCTTACGTTTATAAATTATATGAATAGACTTTAAATATGCTTGCATCAGTTCAGTCAGACAATGCATGTATTAGGACCCCATACAAAGGAAACCCTTATTATGTGCATTTTTTTTTTTTGTTGTAATGTTTTGATTTCTAAGTGTGTATTGAGGTCTTTTTCAACAATCCTTGAAATTTCCTTGAAAAAATTGACCAATTTCCCAATGTTCCCATGTTTCCTAACAACGACGATACATTACGCGATACAACTGATATATCCAATGCGATAATCGATATGCATCCGTTTCCCAAGGGTGTGATACATTACGCGATAACGATATTTAAAACATTGGGCGGAAAAGGATTCATGTACCAATGAATTGGGATTACAGCTTTGATGATGATGATGATGGTTGAAAACAGGAGCGAGGGAGGAGAAGTACACGTGCGTGCACACAACATATTCATAAAATGTGGTGCCACACTGCCACTCAAATAAATTCATGGTAGAAAGAAATTATTAGTTACTAGTAAACAGTGGATTTTAGTTCTCTACTCTTTAAAAAAAAAAAAAACTTTTGAGAGGCAACAAAATTATTTATTGAAAAAACCGCCATAAGGCAAGCAAAGAATACAACATAGCGCAATGCTAACAACCCACAAAGGATAAGATAGAAGCAGCTTTAGCTGCATTGACATAGGAGGCCCAACTCTTGACAAGACCTTTGATTATGCATAACACTCTTTCCACTGAGGTCCCGGCATTCCTAAAGCAACGCTCATTCCTCTCCTTCCAAATTGCCCTAAAGATGACCATAATGAGGAGCCTCCATGGTATTTTCCCAGCTTCCCACCACATCTTCCATGCCACACTCATAGGAGGACATCAACAGATTCTAGTATGACCCAAGATATCTGAACTACGGCCAGGAACATCTCCCACACCTTATGGGTGAAAGGCCAATGAACAAATAGATGATTGATTGACTCCGCGTCCGCCATACATAGTATACAAATATTACGAAGAAGAAGGGATCTTCACTGGAGGTTATCGATAGTCAACACTCTTTTACAACCCCAACAACTACATGAACACTAACACGCAAGGCAGAGCATTGTAAAACCAGCAGTGGAATGGATGCAAAGGGTCGAGGCTCTAGTTGATTCTGTCGTAAGTCCAAAAAAAGGAACAAAAAGAGAGGTTCCCGGATTGATGTACTTTCCATATCAAAGAGTCCTCATCTTGAGTTGAAGGAACAATGAGCTTAAGATGATGCAACAAACCGATGTATTCCAAAGCCTCCACATCAAAAAGTTTCCTACAGCATGGAGGACACCACACAATCCGGTCGTCGCAAGAAGAGAAGCATTAAGAAACAAAAATGCCACGGTCCGAAGCAAGAGCAGATATTCTTGGGAATTCCTCCTGACTTAGCCTCTCACCGCACCAAACATTGCTCCAGAATCATATCTGATTTCCATTCCCAAATGCAAAGGCTATATTTCTGCAAACCAAATGCTCTATCGACATTATAATTTTCCAAATAGAAGACGCTCGGTAAAGGGAGGATCTTTTCACATGCCAACATCCCTCCTGAGATCCATACTTGCTGACAATGATATCTCACTCCAAAATCCACCCTCTTCAATTTCGAACCTTCTAATCCATTGTCCCAAGAGAAAAATGTTCATGAGCCACAATCCCCCCCCCCCCCCCCCCCGAGAAAAAAAAAAAAAAAAAAACCGGCTTACAATCCTGCCCCCAACAGAAAAGATGAAACTTTTTACCGTCCATGTTCCCTTTCCAAAAGAAGTTCCTTCTCAACTTCTCTTTCCAAAAATGAGATAGGGCACTTGAATAAAGACATGAAGTACAAACGCATGTTCGAGAAGGCCACTTTAATGAGAGTTAGCCTCCTTCCAAAGGAAAGATAACGACATTGCCACCTAGATAATTTCCTCTCTATCCTTTCAACCATCGTCCCATAAATGCTTGGCAGGCTTCCCAATGCATAATGGTAGGCCCCGATACATAGAAGGGAACACTCCTATCTTACACTCGAAAATTGTAGCCAAAGAAGCAAGATCCTCACTAGAAACATGCACCCCTAACATTGCTTTTGGCGACATTAATCTTGAGCCCCGACACGGCTTCAAAGCAAAAAAGAATTTTTCTGAAATTATCAAAAGTAACCACATTTGCATCGCAGAATAGTATTAGTGTCATCCACGTATTGAAAATGGCTAATTTGGACTCCACCTTGGGAAACTTTGAAACCATTAACCAGACGACATTCCTCACCCTTATGGAACATTCTCCTAAGGGCCTCACTAACAACCACAATGGATAGGGAGAAAGTGGGTACCTTGCCTGATACCTCTAGAAGCCCTGAAGAATCCATTAGGAGAACCATTAACTAACATAGAACCATTAACTAACATAGAAAATGAGGCTGATTGAACACAAGACTTCATCCATCTCCTCAACTTTTGGCCACAACCCACCCGTTCCAACATGTAATCCAAACAATCACAATCCGCATGGTCGTATGCCTTTTCCAAATCCAATTGCAAACTATACTGCTTCTCTTCTCCCTGTACTTTGAATCGATGCATTCATGAGCAATAAGCGCACTATCGAGAATCTATCTACCCATAACAACTGCCCCTTGATTGTCGGCTATAACTTTGGACAACACTCCATGAAACCACAACACCAACACTTTCGCAAGTATCTTATACGAGCTACCAATTAAGCTTATATGCCGAAAATCTTTTAATTGCTCTGCAACTTCGATCTTAGGAAGAAGCACAGCTGCGCAATAAATGTACCCACATATTGATAGATAGTCTACTATGCTCATAGAACTCGAAAATGCAATAAGCGCACTATCAAGAATCTGTCTACCCATAACAACTGCCCCTTGATTGTCGACTATAACTTTGGACAACACTCCATGAAACCACAACACCAACACTTTCGCAAGTATCTTATACGAGCTACCAATTAAGCTTATATGCTAAAAATCTTTTAACTGCTCCGCAACTTCGATCTTAGGAAGAAGCGCAGTTACGGAATAAATGTACCCACATGTTGATAGATAGTTTATTATGCTCATAGAACTCGAAAATGAACTCCATTACGTCTTTCTAGAGAATGTGCCAAAAAAATTAGAAGAAAGTCTATAGGATAGCCATCAAGGCTTAGGGCTTTCTCACCACACATGGAAGTCAATAGCTGCTTTGATCAGCTATTGACTTCCTCAATGGTGAACAATAATTCAACGGAAGAGGCTTCTTCCTTCCAAAGCTTGTCAAAAGGCAAATAATCAAGCTATGACCTATTCGAAACATCCCTAGAAAGAAAATTACTATATTAGGCGACAATAGCATCATAAATCCTTCCTTTGTTTGAAGTCCTCTCGCCTTTTATAAGCAAACTGCTAATCCTGTTGCATTTGACCCGAGCACTTGCTATGCTGTGAAAGTAGCAAGTGTTTTTATCATCTTCCTTAAGCCATACTGCTCTGGATCGTTGGTGCCATTTGATTTCCTCCTCATCGGATCAATTAGCATAGTTTCACAAAAGAACCTCCCTCTTATCCTTATCTTCTTCCAACAGAGTGCATGCCTCCTCTACAAGGTCCAATTCATGAATTTCCTTTGCCATGTTAACAAATTCAGCCTCTATAACACCTAGAACCTCCTTTTTCCATTTTATTTTTTTTTCCTTTAGGAGCCTAAGTTTTTTGCAAATGTTGAAACCCACGTAGCCTTCAACATCCAAAGAATTCCACCAACCTATTAACGGATACTTAAAACCTTCAATTTCCACCCATGCTAGCTCGAACGTAAGAGGTTTAGGGCCCCAATCATCAGCTGGCACCTCAACGATGATAAGACGATGGTCCAAAATGGGTCTCGACAGCCCTCACAAGCTAACTAGAGGATATTTATCGAGCCAATTAGGAGAAACCAAAAATCTATCTAGGCAGGATAAGATGGCAGTTTGCTAACCATTGGTCCAAGTGAATTTGGGACCCACCAGGGGTAAATCCACCAATTTGTGTCTAGCTACCCACTCTGCAAACTTCCTCATACTATTGTTGATAGGGCCATCGTTCATCTTCTCATGGAGAAATCAAACGGCGTTAATCCACCACCAACGCACCATAGTGAGTCCCACTTCAATTTGACTTGATCTTGTTCGTCCCATAATTGATCTCTTAGGCCACTAGAAGACGGACGATAAACTACACTAGTTCCAAGAAGAGGCTTCTCGCAACAAAATAGAAAGAAAGACCCCGCAAAAGCATCTATCTTCCTCCATAGATCACTGTTCCACGCTACAAGGATACCGCCCACAAACCCGATGGCATTGACAATGTCCCAGTGTTTGTTTCTAACACCCAAGATAAAGGTGTTCTGTAACGGTAATGGTGGCCATAACGGCCACCACCATTACCTTTATGATATGGGCCATAAGAGCTGTTACGGCCCCGTAATGGCCGTTACGGTCTCTCTTTTTTATTTTTTATTTATTGAAAAAATCCCCGAAAAACCTATATTTGCCTCGTAATGTTGATTTAAAAGTATGAAAAATCTATATATGTCCCATAATAGACCATTACGGGGCTATTTTGGCCTTCATAGAGGATGTAACATGCCATTAACAGCAATTACGGGTTTTTTTCCATAACGACCGTTATGGCCATTACGACCCCGTAACGTGTAACGGTTGCCACCGTAACCCTTACGTAACGGCCTTTACGACACACCATGCCCTAGATAGAATCAAGCATGCCTATGTCGATAGACTGAAGTTGTCTCCTGTAGCATGATAATTTCCACATTTTCTTTTCTACAAGCCTTCCTAACCTAAACCCTTTTGATATTGCAACCCAATCTCCTTAAATTCCATTATATAAATAACATTAAGAAATAGCTTTACCCGTTCTCCCATGCTTGCATCCACTAAATTTCCCTGAAGAGATGTAATTGATTGAGTATTCCAAACTGATAGGTTCCCTCCAACCCCTTAAGGATTTTCTGATCCTCACCACTCGAGCCTCTTTTCGTCTCTAAGTTGCCTTACTTCTAACAAAATGGAAGAAATCAACCACGTTCTCATCATGCACTCCAAAAGACATCCCTACCAGTCCCCCAACCCTTTCGAGCACTTGACCACCGAAACGACTCCGTCGTAATCGTTGCATATTCAGGATGAGCCTCCTGATTGGTCAAAAGCACGAAATGTTTTACCAAGGCAGTCGAGTCCCAGTCATCCAAAGGCTTTGCAGCCCTAAGTGGCATAATAATGACAACCTCTTCTAACGAAATCCTTAGGATCATGCCTTCAAATAAGGTCCCCCCATATGGCATTAACCTCCAGAGTGATCTTTCATTGTCATTATTCCCTCTGTCTGATCTTCCCTTGAAACCTATGTTTCATCCCATTGATCTTCGAAGACAAAACTTCCTTTGCTTGCTCTCCACCACACTTGTGTCCTCATCTGCCAGTAGAAGCTGCAAACATGGCGCTTTTGGAGAAGGAAGAAGGATTGGCCCGTTGTTTTTTCCCAGAAAATCTGTGAAGTTGAAGACCTGAAATGAAATGCTCAACCTTTTGTTCCGAATGATGAAACGCTCGGCCTGTCGTTTCGCACATGCTGGAGAGAGCACTAACGCGTTAGACACGTGATCGTTCCTGAACACAAGCAGCCTCAAAAGAGGATACGATTTCGGCCCGACTATTGCTTCTTTGCCACGCGTCGGAATCTCTCTCAGCAACGCCACCCCCATTAGCTTTGCAAGAGACAACGTTCTCCTTGTGACACATCTCCCAAATTTCATTCTAAACATGCTCTCTCAAGACACGTGAAGGGCTATGTGGAGTGTCTAGAGGAGGCTCGAAACCC
The DNA here is from genome assembly GCA_037074715.1 of Magnolia kwangsiensis. Classification (NCBI taxonomy): domain Eukaryota; kingdom Viridiplantae; phylum Streptophyta; class Magnoliopsida; order Magnoliales; family Magnoliaceae; genus Magnolia; species Magnolia kwangsiensis. Next base: position 115,253,929 of record CM073571.1, on the reverse strand, counting down.
GAGCCTAATTCTGTATTAGGGTTTGGGATGGTGCATACACCCTACAAAGTACCTGCATAGCACTGATCCCCACAAGCAATGTTGTCGAAATCATTACCATATTGTAAATCGTAACAAGGGTTTAATCATATCGAATCGCAAATCCTATCGTAAATAGTAAGATTTTTTTATGATTTTCTTTAAAATATGAAAAATATAAATAAATCAGAAAAATAAAAACTTTAACACTATCATGAGATAGTATTACTCAAAAATTAAATGATTCTTATTTTTCATTCAAGAATTTTTCCTTGAAAAATACAAGGACCCTTTAATAATTATTTCTTGTTAGCCTTCTTGAATGTAGAATCGAATTGGGAAAGTGGCATTTGATTCCGTAGACCAATGAAAAAAGAAAGCTTGTTCACTTCCCAATGTTTGGGGCTTTGAAAGGAATTATTGAGGAAACAAGATCCATAAAGTAACCCCAAATAGTTAAGATAATGATATAATGATGACAACAATCTTTGTGACACCATCATTTTGCAACTCTTCTAGATATTTTCAATATCTAGACTCATTGTAATGAAATAATTATAGAGAATGCACATCCGAACCATATAGTCCAAAGAGGTAGACCCATGATAGATAGAAGGTAAATTTTTTGGAAGATACAGATGCAATCTTGTAGGCAACAAAGAAATAACGAACTACTGCTAGCAGAAGTTTCATGGAACAAATAGCAATTTTTAAGATATCCCATAAATGGAAAACAATAAAGTATGATCTTGAACCAAAAAAAAAAAAACTAGATTGTAATAGAGCTTTTTTTAAGCTCCTCACCCATAACTGGCAGAAACTCCCAAAGAACTGCTTCACGTTTCTCCAAAAGGAAGAAAAATGTATACGACACTTGCTGCAGAAGTGAACAACTGCTGATCTAAATGACTCCTTGGCAGATAATGGAAAGCCTATGTGTGGTGCCTCTGCATCGACACTAATTTCAGCACCATTTACAACTGGTTTAGAGCCACCACGGTCAGCTGCACTTTCTGCTTCAGGCTCAAGAAACTCTTTCTCATTCTTCCAAGATTTGAATATTAGTTTGCCCCTCTTAGCTCCTGAACCTATCCAATTCGACCAAAACTTTGCCGCCAAAAATGTTAATCCATCCCCATCCATGTCTGTGATTTTTAAACTATCAGTTGAACTTTCCTGCTCGGAAGTATCCATGATATTGCCATCAGCTGTATTCAGTGACCACAGCCCAGTACTAGTTATCTGCACCAATAGATAAAGTCACAGGCCACCCAAGAGAATCAAGCAAGAATACAAAATTAAACTCAAAAGCACAACAGGAAAACTAAAGATGAAAAATCAGATATTGCAAATAATTTTGCATTAAAAGCAAATGTCGTAAGGCCCATCACTGCACAGGACTTCAAGGAACAAGGAAATTATGCATATTAGTAAGCAAAATGAATTTCTTATTAAAAAAAATGCTATAAGAGTATGTGTGAAATGAAGAGATCCCCGGTTAATCTTCTTTCTAGTTTGGAGGAGGTGTCTACCTTTGTGATAGGATGGATTGGAGGTTGCGGGTGAACAATCTTTGGATAATTTTCTGGTGAAGTCATCTTTTAGGAGATGTCTTAGTTGGGGGGTGGCTCAGTCATGGGAGCAAAGATGTCAATGCGTCAATGCCTTAAAAATAATTTCTTTTTATTGCACGATAGCGGCGAACAACATCCTCAACTTACATCAGAGTAGGCACTTTCATTTGCCGCGTGTGTTTTAGGTTGGAAAAAATATTTTAATAATTCCATCATCCAATGGTTGACATGGAAAGGACTTTTGAGGAAAGATGTTCAATGACATGAATCAGCAACATTGCAGACCAAAATGGTTCAGCAAGGTTTTACTTCTCCAGTCTGATTGAAATGAGAATACCAAAGTCGAGCAACGACCTAGGAAGCCTCTATTGCCGCAGGTAATTCAGTGAATGACAGTGCATGGGTGGCAAAGAACAACTCAGAACCATACAGGTTTTTTAAAGATAACACTGACTTTTAAAAAGAGGGGAAAGAAGAATGGGTTATCCACCATTCTGCATAACACGCTGGCCTCTGAGTTACCGTCCAAAGGGTATCCATAAAGCATACAGAGAATCAGATTTCTTTTACTTCTTTTATCTGAATGGAAAAATCTTATGGGTATCTGTAATACCCCAATGAGAACCACCTAAAAAAAAATTGCAGAATCTCCTTCTACAGTATGGGAGAAACATGGCACTTGGTAGTACTGATGAAATTAGAAAATTCTCAATGATTTTTTTTGAATGATTACTAATTTATTTGAAAAGAAAAAAGGAGAGGTTAAAAGGCATTAAGGGAATGGACACAATAAACCAATCATGAGCAACCTTCTCACCACCCCCTCCTTTGCAAGGGAATTGAGTGGGTCTCACCAGTGTTCGAAATATTGATACTATCAGCCGATATATCAGCCGATATTATCGTTATCACACCCCTGTGAGACTATACACTCGCGATAACCCCCGGAAGATACCGAAAACCCCAAAATCCAAATGTCGGCCGATATATTGTCGATATCGCACGATATTTTGACGATATCGCGCGATTTCCTCTCCATTATCGATGTCATCATCCGAAAAAATTGGAAAAAAAAAAAAAAAAACTAGAGGGTGGATTTCGGTACCTGTAGAAGAGATCGCCATGATCAGAAGCTTCCATTTGGTGGGCCATTCAAATTGAAGCATCATTCCTAGGTTACCGCAAATAAAATTTCTGATTTTGGAGAGAAATCCGGAGAAATCCTCGCCGATACGATGAGATTTGGGAGAAATTTTAGGGTTCCGGAAGAACCCTCTCTGCTTGAAAAAAGCTCGTTCGAACCTTTTATTTGGACGCGGAGTAGCTACTGACAGGTTGAGTAGCGAGATCGCTACTGAAGTGACGTCACCAGGTTACATGGGTCCCACCATGATGAATGTGTTATATCCACACGGTCCATCCATTTGGAGATATCATTTTAGGACGGGTCAAATAACGAGGCAAATAAAAATCTGTAATAGACCCCACTATAGAAAACAGTGGAGAAAGTGACATCCACCGTTGAAACCTTCCTAAGATCCACTGTGATGTTTATTTGAGATCCAACCCGTTAATAAGTTAAAAAAGACACTATAAAAGGGGAAAAAAATATATATCAACTTAATCAAAAACTTTTGTGGCCCTTAGAAGTTTTTAATGGTGGGCATCACTCTCTCTACTACTTTCTATGGTGGGTCCATTGGAGCTTTGAATCTTAGTCATTCTTAGGCACATGGGCATAAAATGTTCTCTCCAAATGGATGGACAGCGTGGATACAAAACATACATCATGGTGGGGCCCACAGAACTTAGTGACATCAATTCAGTAGCGAGTCTCACTACTCAACCTGTCAGTAGCTAATCCGCGCCCCACAGTTGGGCCCACCTTTAATATATGTAGTCCATCCGCGCCGTCCATCCGCTTTCCTATCTAATTTAAGGGTTGATCCCAAATTTTACAAAAATATAAGATCATACCACAGGAAACAGTGGTGATACTGATTTCCACCGTTGAAACCTTTCTCCACTGTTTTCTATGGTGGGGTCCACTCGAGCTCTAGATCCGACACATTTTTTAGCTCATGCTATAAAATGATCTCTTCAAATGTATGGACAGTGTAGATAGAAAAAATACATCATGGTGGGACCTACGTAACTTGGTGACGTCTTGTGGCCTGTCAAGGAGGCGGATTGCGTACTGAGTAACTCAGCACGCTAAGCGTACTGAGTAAACTTTGTGGGGTCCACCATGATTTACATATGTTATCTACTCCGTCCATCCATTTTAAAAGATAATTTTAGGGCTCTAGCCCAAAAAATGAAGTATATCCAAATCTCAAGTGGACCTCACCATGGGAAACAGTGTGAATTGAAATTCTACTGTCGAAAATTTCTTAGGGTCATAGAAGTTTTGGATCAATCTGTTATTTATTTTTTCCCTTCATCTGGGTCTTTAGGACCCAATCAACAGATTGGATGTCAACTTTCGTGGCCCTTATAAATTTTTAATGGTGGGCATCACTCTCTCCACTGTTTTCTGTGGTGGGGTCCACTTGAGCTTTCCATCTGAATCATTCTTTATCTCATGACCTAAAATGATATCTCTAAATGGATGGACGGTATGGATACAACACATACATCATGGTGGGCCCCACAGAGCAAGTATGCGTCACTTCAGGGTCCACCATGTCATTTACTTTCCATCCGACTTGTTGATATGTTTACATTGTGGGCCACACCAATGAATTAGTTATGTTTTCATACATGACTATGATATATTTATAAATATCATGCATTCAATTTAAACATAGTTGCATTAGTTCATCTAAATTTATTATGTGTATCTTTTTTTTGAGATGTTATGATTTAAAAGTGTATATTAAGGGCCTTTTTAACAATCCCCAAAGTTTCATTAAAAAATTCAACCATTTTCCCAATGTTTCCCAAAAAGTTCGATAAACTATGTGATACAAACGATATATCCCATGCGATAACCAATACGTATCTGTATCCCAAGGGTGCGATACATTGTGTGATACCGATATTTCAAACACTGGGTCTCACAAAACATTAAAAAAGACAACTTCTCAAGCGATAGGAGAAATCTCTAATCTCAAATACGATAAAAGCTAATTTCCAAGCAACCAGATCCTTTGAAGATGCCTACTTGATTATGTTGCGCAATAACATTCAATGACCATGCACCCTAAGACGTGAAGGCTTTGGAGAAAATACGCAACCCTTCTTGGAGCAAATGGGCCTCAGCTTGCATTGGATCCTAAAATACCACAATGCCCCAAGAACATCGACATGATTTCCCTTATCATTCCTCGCCACTGGTCCCATCCCGAAAGGATTTGCATTGCCCATAGAGCAGCTCCATGGGAAGACATCAGCATAAATTTTGTCCTAGGATTACCTAAGTCTCAATGTGACTATGACTTTATTTATATGATGGTCAATAAGTTTTCTAAGATGACCAATTTCATCGCTTGTAAAAAGACATCAGATGCTCTACACATCGCTAGTATTTTATTCAAGGAGGTGGTTCATTTACATGTTGTTTCTAAGACAACTATATTTGATCAGGATGTTTAGTTTATGAGCTACATCTAGCGAACTTTCTGGTTTAGGATGGAAACTAAACTAAAGTTTTCATGTGCTCATCATCCACAAATAGATGAACAGGCTATGTTCGTCAACTGCAGTCTTGGGAACCTTCTTCCTTGTTTAGTGGGTTATCACGTCAGTTCATGAGACATCATGTTATCTTTTTCTCTTCTTCTTTTTTTCTTTGAAGGTCAACATGGGACATCATGGTATCACAAGCTGAGTTTGCCTATAACAGTTTTGTGAACCGCACTACGAGGCTCTCATTTCAGAACTGCAACTAGTATGCAACCTCGACAACCTATCAATTTAATCTCACTTCATATTACAACTCAATCAAGCCAGGACACCAAAGCTTTTGTAAAGCATTACATGAAGAAGTCTGATGAAAGATCACCCTTAGTAATGAAAATTACAAAGGGCATGTGCAAATGTTAGACGGCGTTTTGCACAATTTCAAGAAGAGGATCAGATCACAGTGTGGCTCAAATCTGAGAGGTTTCCAGCAGGCTCTTACACTAAGCTTCACTCAAAAAAGGCAAGTGCTTATTGTATTTTGAAGAGGCTAGGTGATAATGCCTCATCGAACTTCCATCTAAAATAAAGATTAGCCTCATTTTCATTGTAGAAAAGATGAGAGAACGGAAGAACAAGCTATCATATACCCAAGGTACCATGCCAGTTCAAAGAAATCATTGAAGATGTGTTGGACAATAAAATAGTTTCCACACGCCAGGGAGGGTATCAAAAATTACTCATCAAGGGGTTGGTCGAGATCTAATGAATCATGTAGATCTCACTAGAAAATTACAAGCGCATCAACTTGGAACTCTATGAGAAGTACATTGCCATTAACTCGACGAAGCCAAGTTTTTCCAAGCCAAGGAAAATCGATGCAATCGCGTCACATCCCATGCATGCATGATCCACAAGTGTGCACAAGAAAAGGCCCAATTTCCCTTTTAGCTTGTTTCTAGTTTCTTTTCTTTCACATTTCTATGTTAGGAAAAATATCTCTATGCTATTATATTTTCATATTTAAGGGTTATCTTATTTTCGAGATCTTGGCTAGTAAGGAATTTTATTTTTAGATTCATTAGATTATGATAGAGATTTTCTCAAGAAAGAAACATTGTAAACACTCATTATAAATAAAGCTTAGGCCCTATGGAATAAGACACAATTGAATGATGTTTTCTTTAAGCAAGTTCTAGTGTTTCTATACGGCAGTGTGTCAAGGGGGAATGGTGATCTCCAGTATAAGACTAAAGGGCTCACAACCATTGCATCTCTCTTATGTAGTTAGAACTTTCAATCTGCCACATTGAACTTCACTACAATTAGCTTATTCCTTGATCTAGTTGCATGACAAAGCAATCCACACAAGAAATAAAGGCCATAGAAAATTATAAGACGATCAGACTACATACCTTGATATGGACAAGATCGGCATCTGCCATTTCAAGTCCAGAAAACTTGCTTGAGCAGCCCGGCTTCACATGCAAAAGAAATTGCAACAACTTATTCAACAGGTCCAAAAACTATTAAAGAGAAAAGATGCATTAACATAAGTTTCATACAGAGAAGTATCAGATGCATCATTAGAAGATAACAAAATGAAAATACGAGAACAACGCTGTTGTTCTCACTAGTCACCCTTAGTGAATAAAAAGCAAATCAAGTATGACACGAAACCTTTGGTTTGACAAGTACCAGTTTTCTTAATGAAGAGAACAATATGTACACATATAATTATGTAGCCATGAAATATGCAGAATAAGAAGTATTCCCAAAAAAATTGAGGACACGGATACTACTGAAGAGCTTGTCTCCCATGCCCCTCTTGATGAATGCAATAGAAGGAAATAATCTTAGTTTGGCAGAGATTGATCTCACTAAGAAGATTTGCCAACCTGTTGTGGCTTATTTGATGCATGACATGAAAATTAAATATGATATGCGAGATTTCAGGCTTAGATCATACTAATTCAGAAACAATAATATAAATTCCATATCCCACATGAAAGTCCAAACATTCAATTAAGAGGAATCTATGCAAGTCTAGGCCTACACATGATAGGGTTGGATCAATAAAAATTATGAACCAGACGATACTCAAAGATAAGAAACAATCATCTACACATGCAGAGTAATCAGTCCCTAATCCAAGGGATTCAGAAATTCCAATACGGGGAACCCTAGGGTAAGAAAAGGTGCATAAAATTGGAGATTTGAGTAATTTAGGGTTAGGTTTAGAGATTTTGGGTAAAAGCGGAGTGAAAGAGAGGAGAGAGACGAACCAGAGAAGTACCGCATGCATGAACAACAACAATGGCCCAGACGCACGTACGTGTGATCCCAACCGCACGTGTGGGGGGCCCACTATTCAGAAAAAGGTCACCTTGGCCCTGGTCGGCTAGGGATGAACTCTAAAACCCCCAAATCTCAGCTCAATCCGATGTAACGTGTGGGGGGCCCACTGTTCAGAAAAATGCCACCTTAACCCTGGTAGGCCAGGGATGGACTCCAAAACCTCTAAATCTCAACTCGATCCGATGTACGGTTTGAAATTCTGTTATGGGAAGGAGAATTGCTGCAATAGATGATTGATTCGAAGTATAGATGATGGGGTGAGATGAGACGAAGGGATGGTAGAAGATGGGTAATAGAGATGGCGATAGATGGGGGCGAATCGAGATAGATGTGGCTTCGCACCACGATAGTTAGCCCTTCGAAGAAGGGAGGGCTTCGCACCCAATTAGGTTTTCATAACTCGAAAAGAAGTAGGAAAACGCAACAATTTTTATTAATCTTCATTGACTCAAAAGAACTACAAGGGGTGTCTATTTATAGGGAAAACCCTATACCCCAAAACTCGCCATGTACGCAACTTATTACTTAGCGATGAAGTAAACTAAAATAAAAACCAATCAAAGAAATCTAAAGCATTCACGATGTTCTAAATAACACAAATAAGCAAAACCTAAAATATGAAATCAATCCGACTAGTGGGCCACAATCATGAGATCCCATGATGGGCTTTTCTTAGCTATCGGGTCCACTCTCTTGAACCAAAACTCCGTCTTATAACTAGGAGGCCCTCCCTGGACGTCGTCATCTATCTAGATCGATAGTAGGGCCCTCCTTCTGATGTACGTGCGCAGGGAGGCGACATGAGTGCGCATGATGTCCCCATCAATTCTCCCCAGCTGCGAAGATTTCGCCACTAGCGAAATAAAACTCCTGAACCGCTCCAGGATGTCAGGATCAAGTCTCCGAAGCTCCTCCTTAGTGAGTCACGTGTTGTCTGAAGCTGAGCGTGACTTCCATTTAATCAGGAACTTCTGAAACCCGCCGTCCAACATTAAAACTATCTGATGGTCCAGGATATCCTCTATTTCCTTTTTGGGTGTGTGAAGTTAGGTATGGGAGATAGAGGCTGGGAAAATGGGTTGGGAATGATAGGTATGGGAGGTAGAGGGTGAGAAGATGGGTTGGGACGGGTAAGTATGGGACGTAGAGGCTAGGAAAATGGGTCGGGATGAGTAAGTATGAGACATAGAGGCTAAAAAAATGGGTTAAAAAGGGTAGGTTTGGGAGGTAAAGGCTGAAAAAATGGGTTGGGACGGGTAGGTATAGGACGTAGAGGCTGGGAAAATGGATCGGAAAGGGTAGGTATGGGAGGTAGAGGCTGGAAAAATGGGTTGGGAACGGGTCATGGTTCAAAGGATAAATATGAGGAATCAGGATAGATGGGCGAAGGGCCAGACAAAATATCAATGGTCCCCTGAAAAGTAACTAAATCCTCCACATCGGATGTGAAACTAATTCCCATGGAAGATGGAAGATCTACCTCATACACATTGAGACCGTTTCGTTTTATAATTTGAAGGGTCCAGCGCTACGCGCGTGTAACTTATGAACGGCCCTCGGAGGGTACTACTCGGGGCTGATGCGGACCATCACGGAGTCCCCAATATTGAATCCTTTGAAACGTTTATGCTAGTCTGTAGAAAATGTGCAATATTCATTGCTAGTCATGATCTTTTACCTGATTTCTTGATGCCATGAATGAATGTGATGTGCAAAAGACTCTGGAAGCTCTAAAGCCTATGGGACTGTGACATAAGGACAAGATCAATAGGTTTCCTAGGTTTATAACCAGTAACGACTTCACGAGGACTTAAACCTGTGGACCTATCGACAGAACTATTCAACGTAAACTCGGCTATAAGTATTACGGTGTCACATGTTCTGGTGTGCTCTATATCCCTCCTAGGAGGAGACTCATTCGGTAGATTATCAGGACAAACATCATGAAACTCATTCACTACCGGAATGACCTCAGTAGGTAACTCTACACTAGCCTCTGGTGCACTCTCTCTAGCCACAAGGCCGCACATGTTGTACTCCTCAAAATAGTGGTCTTAATGCCCCTCATGGGGTGGGTGCACGGGTGCACGCCCATAACTTATTCTTTGGCCAACTCCATTCATTAGTTTATCCTCCTAGCCACCTGCCTGAGATTGGACATCCACCCCAATGGTAGGGTTTGTCCCAGCGGAAGTCCCAAGTTGGGCAATGCGCACATCAAGTTGTTCAAAGCATTGGTCCATATCCAAGCGCTTAATCAAAGACTCCAACTTCTGGGACAGCTTGTTTAGTGACTCTTGCAATTGTTCTATGTTTAGTGTAGGGTGCCAACTAAAATTCAGCAATATAGTTCTCAAAATATAAGAAAGTTTTTTTTTTTAATTATTTTAAGAAACAACCTAGCTTCTAAAAATGAAAAAGGAAAGTTTTTAAAACAAGTTAGGAAAGTTTCTAAGAAAAAAAACAACTTAGGAAAGTTTCTACAAAAAAAAAAAAAAGCAACCTAGTTTCTAAAAACGAAAAAGGAGAGTTTCTAAGAAAAACAAATTAGGAAAGTTTCAAAAAAAAAAATAGGAAAGTTTCCAAAGAAAAGCAACCTAGTTTCTAAAAACGAAAAAGGAAAGTTTCTAAAAACAAATTAGGAAAGTTTCTAAAAAAACAAATTAGGAGAGTTTCTATAATTTATTTTTTAAAAAAAAAAAAACAAATTAGAAAAGTTTCTTTAAAAAACAACCTAGTTTCTAAAAAAGGAAAAAGGAAAGTACACTAGTTTCTAAAAAAGAAAAAGGAAAGGAAATTAATTTCTAAAAACAGATTAAGAAAGTTTCTAAAAACAGAAAAGGAAAGTTTCTAAACCTAGAAATAGAAAGCTAAGTTAATTTCTAAAATAATTCAAATAAGGGGATAACAGAAAATTTCAGCAGCTTATGTCAGGGTTTATGGACCTCTAAACAGCCATATATGATGGGAATTGATGCGTAATGGACATAAACAACTAAACCCTAAACATGTAATGCATTCCCCTATAAGAACCCTAAGCTTTGATACCAAATTTGCTGCAGGACATGAAAATTAAAAATGATATACGAGATTTCAGGCTTAGATCATACTAATTCAAAAACAATAACATAAATTTCATATCCCACATGAAAGTCCAAACATTCAATTAAGAGGAACCTATGCGGGTCCAGGCATACACATGATAAGGCTGGATCAATAAAAATTATGAACCAAACGATACTCAAAGATAAGAAATAATCATCCACACATGCAAAGTAATCAGACCCTAATCCAAGGGATTCAGAAATTCCAATATGGGGAACCCTAGGGTAAGAAAAGATGCATAAAATTAGAGATTTGAGAAATTTAGGGTTAGGTTTAGGGATTTTGGGTGAAAGCGGGGTGAAAGAGAGGAGAGAAATGAACCAGAAAAGTACCGCACGTGTGGACAACAACAATGGCCCAGACGCACGTGCATGTGATCTTGGCCACACGTGTGGAGGGCCTACTATTCAAAAAAAAGTCACCTTGGCCCTGGTCGAACAGGGATGGACTCCAAAACCTCCAAATCTCAGCTCGATCCAATGTACGGTTTGTGCATGGTGCTCTGCCGAAGTTTCAGCCCTCCTGTAGGCCCAGATTTTGAAATTCTACTATAGGGAAGAGAATTGCTACAATAGATGATTTATTCGAAGTGTAGATGATGGAGTGAGTTCAGAAGAAAGGATGATAGAAGATGGGTAGTAGAGATGGCGATGAATGGGGGTGAATCGGGACAGATGTGGCTTCGCAACACAGTAGTTAGCCCTTCAAAGAAGAGAGGGCTTCGCACCCAATTAGGTTTTCATAATTAGAAAAGGAGTAGGAAAACGCAGCAATTTTTACTAATCTTCATTGACTCAAAAGAACTACAAGGGGTGCCTATTTATAGGGAAAATCCTATACCCCAAAACTCGCGCCATATGTGCAACTTATTACTTGGCGATGAAGTAAACTAAAAAAAAGAACCAATCAAAGAAATCTAAAGCGTTCACGATGTTCTAAATAACATAAGCAAAGCCTAAAATATGAAATCAATCCGACTAGTGGGTCACGATCATGAGATCCCATGATGGATTTTTCTTATCTATTAGCCCACTCTCTTGAACCAAAACTCCGTCTTCTAACTAGAAGCCCCTCCCTAGACGTCGTCATCGATCCAGATCGACGGTGGGGCCCTCCTGGTGTAAGTGCGTAGGGGGGGCGACATGAGTGCACGTGTGCGCGTGATGTTCCCAGCATTATTGGAGTGCTTGGCTCCAAGAGGGCCCACAAAGGCTACTACTATGTATGTAACTTGTATACGGATTGGCGTCAGACATGTCCCTTCAGGGCAGGTGAGTAAAGAAAGTGTTAAACATGGGACCTTAGAAAACCTAACATGTTGAAACATCCATATGGCATCTATAGCTTTATCAATCTTATTTTACAAAGCAGACCTATCTAAGGCCCTACCAAGGTAATTAGTTCCCATATACCTTCTCACCACCTCAATTCAAGGCCTTTTAGGAGGACATTTCATCCTCCAACCCTAATCAAATCTTTCTCATATCCCTTTTCGCCACCTCAATTCAAGGCCTTTTACGACATTTCATCCTCCTACCCTAATCAAATGTTTCTCATATCCCTTCTCACCACCCCAATTCAAGGCCTTTTAGGACATTTCATCCTCCAACCCTAATCAAATGTTTCCCTCCTTAACAGAGCTCTCCTGTCTTTATTGCCCACAACCGAACCATCTCAACATGCTATCTATCATTTTATCTCTTATTGGGTCTTACTCTTAGGTTTTCTTCAAAGGATCTCATAATTAATTCTATCATACCCTATCCTCCCCGGACATCCCCCTCAACTTCCCCATATACACTATACCATACAGCATTGTCAACAAAAGATGTCATATAATTATTTTTTTTTACTTATGTTTGATAGGCATGTAACAACCATACAACACTCCAAAGGCCCATCTCCACTTCATCCACCTACATTTAAATCTATTGGAAACATCCTCACCAATTTGCCCATCCACTTGAATGTTTTACTAAGGTAACAAAACACATGTTTGAGGAATTTCCTTTTTTTTTTCTTTTTTCTTTTTCTTTTTTTTTTTGTCACTATGAGGAATCTCCTGACATTGATTTAATTAGAATCTCCCCTCTTTAGAAGTTTTTGCAAGAGTTTCACTTAAACTACTCTTAGTTATGCTATCATAATCATTATCTCATCACAAATTGTAATAGCGACTGAATCAAATCATATTGTAAATCTGAATAGAAAGAAAATTTTATAAATAAACATATGCTAAAAAACCCAGCTAAATGTGGTAATTTCATTACTTCAAGGTCTTTAATAAAGTCATTATTAAAACTTTAAGTCAAATTAAAGATTAACATTATCAAGAGAATGCAATAAGTAGAAGTTTAAAAAGATTTTCCAAAAGGTCTAAACTCTTAGCAACTCCAAAAACAAAAACAATAACAAACCATTTAAAAAAAAAAAAAATGCTATTGAAAATTGTCCAAATCATCAATTTAAAGTCTCGTATAGCTATGCCTAGATTATATAATTAACATATCAACTTCGACAAAAAAAAGTGATGCCACCAAATACATAATGTTGTTATGTTATCAGGCCTCGGGGATTTGGAAGCCCATCAATTCAATAACCCCTTTGTTTAAACCCAATTTGATATTCTCCTTTGGAGACAGAAACCAGATCTGTTTTGGGGAGGACTCTTGGTGTGGGGATAAACCTTTGGAGGAGGAATTTCCATCGTTGGCAAGACTAGCTCCTATGAAGAATATGTCAATGGCCAGCTGTTTCTCTCCCATTGGTGAGAGCAGTGGGTGGTGCCCTCCATGCCAAAAGGACTTATCTAACGAGGAGGCAGTAGACTATGCTAAGCTGCTGGAGTGACTTCATAATATCCACACCTCCCCACCCTCTAAGAATTCCTTGGTAAGGAAAAATTCACCCTCCGGCAAATTCACAGTTAAGTCTTTCTACAAAATGTTTCGGGATTCATCGGATACAACAAGATATGAATTCTTTCATTCTTTCACGCCTTTTGGTTCTATGGTGCTCCCCCTAAGGTAGCATCTTTTGTTTGATTGGCTGGGCGGAAGCACATACTAACCATAGATAACATTCAGAAAAGGTCTATGATTCTCCCTTATATTCGTCCATTGTGTAAGAGAGACACATAAACAATACATTGCTCCCTTGCATGACAAGGTTCAATCACTTTCGTAGAGATCTAGTGTCAATTGGGTTATGCCACAATCAGCAGTTGAATTGCTATGGGTGTGGCACAACGTTTTACTTACTAAGGATAAGGTAGTGACCTGGTGATTGATCATACTTGCAGTGCTTTGGACCATTTGGAACATAGGAGGAAGTAGCGTGGAAATCTAAGAGGGACATCATAGAATGGATATTTGGGGTTAAGAATGTTAATGTTTATGAAGTTTCCTCTGTGTTTGGGTTGTAACTTTGGGTTGCAGTTTGGGCTGTGATTTTAGTTGTATTATTTGCCGCTTTGATATTTGTCATGCAGATTTTCAATAAAACACACTTATTATCCTTGGAAAAAATGTTTAAAGTCAAAGCAATTAACTACAAGTTCCTAATGAGGCCTTAAAAAAGAAAAAGAAATCTTTTAATAAGTTTGTCGTTATTACATAAAGAATCAAATAAACCTTTTGAGTTTAAAATCACATAATGGAACCCTAGAAAAACACTAGAGAAACTTTTTTAACATCTAATTAATGGAAATGCCAATTACAATTCATGACAATAGATAATAGGATGTGCACAAAATTTAATTTTGCTACTAGAGCAAAGGTTTCACCATAGTTTTGGGTAAAGCCCTTGGCAATTAGCCGAGCTTTGTATCTGTCTATTGATTCATCTGCCTTGTATTCAATGTTAAATATCCATTTGCAGCCAGAGGTATTTTTGCCTGGTGGGAGAGGGAATAAATCCCAATTATGTGTTTTTTTTTTTTTTTTGAGAAATAAATGCGAATTTCATAAAAAAATTCCAAGTATGTTGTTTGTCAATAGCAACCATATCTTCTACCATTTGCTTTCCATTTACGGTCATCAAGGGCATCGGCAATCTTGGTCGGTATCAGTGTTCGAAATATCGGTATCACACCCTTGGGATACAGATACATATCGGTTATCGCACGGAATATATCGTTTGTATCGCATAATTTATCGCACTTTTTGGGAAACATGGGGAAACATTGGGAAAATGGTTGAATTTTTTAATGAAACTTTGGAGATTGTTAAAAAAGACCTCCATACACACTTTTAAATCATAAAATCTCAAAAAAGAATGGCACATAATAAGTTTCCTTTGTAGAGGGTCCTAAGCTCTGCGCTGTCTGATTGAACTAAGACAACTATATCTAGTATCCACCCCATCTATCTGTTTTTCTATATCATTTTAGGACATTATGCAAAAAATTAAGCAGATCCAATAATCAGGTAGACCATATCATAGGAAACAATGGTGATTGACCATTAGTGGGCCACTTGAACTTTGGATATGCTTCACTTTTTGGGCTAAAATCATAAAATTATATGGTAAAATGGATGGATGGAGCGGATAAAATACATGAATTATAGTGGCCCCACAGAGTTTACTCACTACGTCGTTCCCACCCCAGACGCACGAGGATTTCCTGTGAAAGCCTTTCGCAGGGAGTTCCTGCGCTGGGAACCCAGATGGGGCCCACTGTGATATTTGTGAGAAATCCTCCCCTTCCATCAGTTTTGTGAGTTCATTTCAAGACAATATGCCAAAAATGAACTGTATATAAAGCTCGAGTGGGCCGTGCTAAAGGAAAATGTGGTTAGGGAAGTTCTTACCGTTGAAACCTACCTGAGTTCGACAGTGATGTTTACGTGCCATCCATACCATTAATAACTTCATTCCTACAGGGATGAAATGAAATCACAAATACTAGCATGATTCAAAACTTTCATGGCCCATGAATATTTCAACTGTGGACATTCAATTATCATGTTTTCAGCCCACTTGAGCTTTGGAAACGGTTCATTTTTGGTATCGTGTCCTAAAATAAAATCACAAAACAGATGAACGGATAGGATTTCTCACAAACATCACTATGGGCCCCACCTGAGTTCCCAGCATAGGAACTTGATGCAAAAGTCTTTCGCAGGAAATCCGCGTCCGTCGCAGGCGCTCTGGTTGTCTGAATGATTCAAAGTGAAATGGGCCCCACAGTAATGTATATATTATATCTATACCGTTCATGCATCTGGAGAGATCATTTTAGATCAAATGAGTAATATTCAAAGCTCAAGTGGACCACACCACAAATAGTTGTGGGGACTGATTCTCACCGTTAAAACATTTATAGGGCCCACCATAACGTTTATTTTTCATTAAATCCATTCACTAGGTCACACAAATCTGGATGAGGAGTAAAAACAAATATCATATCGATCCAAAAATTTTGTGACCCCAAAAGGGTTTCAATGGTAGACCTTTAATCTTCCACTGCTTTTTTCAGTGTGGTCCACTTGATCTTTGGATCTGTCTAATTTTTTGGCTCAAGTCTTACGACGAGCTCGCCAAATGGACGAACGGTTTGGATATAACGCATACCTCATGATGGGACCCACAAAACTGGGTGATGACGTCAACACACCAGTCGGTGGTGCGCGGTACGGAAGCGGATTGCGTACTGAGTAACTCTGTATGCTAAGGTACTGAGCAAACTCTGTGGAGCCCACCGTCATTCATGCATTGTATCAACTCCGTACATACACTTTATTATATAATTTTAGGACTTTAAACCAAAATTTAATCATATACAAAGTTTAAGTGGACCACACCACTTGAAATGGTGTGAATTGAAGTCTACCATTGAAAAGTTCTTAGGGGCCCACAGAAGTTTTAGATCAAGATGATTTTTGTGTTTTCCATTCATCCATGTCTACGTGATCTTATGAACAGTTTGGATGACAAATAAACATCAATAGGGGCCTTAGAAATGTTTCGACGGTGGAAATCAATACTTCCACTGTTTCCTTTGCTATGTTCTACTTGAGCTTTTGATATACTTCGGTTTTGGGCTCAACCCCTAAAATGACCCGGAAAAACGTATGGACGGCATGGATAGACCACATACATTCAAGGTGGGCCCAAATGAGTTTACTCAGCACGATAAGAGTGTACTGAGTAACTTAGTACGCAATCCGATTTCGTGCGGTACGCCACTCTATTCAAAAAATAGGGCCGTACGCCCTTTTTTTTCTAAGCAGAGAGGGTTCCAGCCCCAAAATCTCCCAAATCTTCGGATTCTGGCGAAGATTCTCTAGATTTCGACTAGGATTTCCCCCGATGTCACCCGAATACCCGGATTTCTTTGGATTTTGACGGATTTCTCTCCCAAATCGAAAATTTTGCTTGCACTAACCTACGAAAGAAGCTTCGATTGGAATGGCCCACCAAATGGAAGCTTTTGATGATGACGATTGCTTGTACAGGTACCGAAATCCAGTTTCTTGTTTTTTTTTTTCGATTTTTTCGAGGAAATCGCACGATATCGTCGAAATATCGTGCGATATCGACGATATATCGGCCGACATCTGAATTTGGGATTTTTTGGTATCTTCCGGGGGTTATCAGGGGTGTATCGTCTCGCATGGGTGCGATAACCAATGTTGTCAATTCGCATATGCGATCCCGTGTGATTGCATATGCGTGTGCGCATATGCGACCGCACAATCGCATATGCGGTCGCATTTTTTTTTTTCGCATTTTTTCAAAAAAAAAAAATCAGAAAAATCAGAAAAAATTCAAAAAAAATCAAAAAAATGATAATAAATTATTATATGTCATTGGGACATGAAATACATTTAATTTAAGTAAAATAAAAATAAAACAAATCAATTACATACATATGAACTATGAAGTTATGATGAACAATGATACATTTACAAATTACAATATAGTTAACTTCTTAAATCTTAAGTTCTTAACAATTGACATTTTATATTTTACATTTAAGTTTATTTAACTAATATTTTGTTGATAACTTGATATCAAGTTATCAATATCAAGTTATCAAGTATCAACAATCAACAACATCAACATCAATACACTTAGACTTATGAGACAAGCATTAAACAAAATTAAGAAGTTATGTATAATGTATTTATTATTTTATTTATTTAATCAATAATCATTAATCATATTCATATATATTGATCTAGCATCCATTGTGGCACATCATCACCACCAAGTCTGCCACCACCACCACCATCATCTTCATCAGTCGAGTCATCTCCTTCTTCCACATACACTTCTTCTTCCGTTTCTTCATCATCTGTACGTACTAATACTTCATCAACATCCAGTGGTGGATGATCTTCTTCAGCTTGATCATCATTATCACCTTCTCCTTCTTCAATCACCTCAATCTCATCAATGGGTTGACGGCTACTACTCGCCCCCCGGCTCCCCCCCCCGTCCTTCGCCTTCGAGTGGTACTACTACCTTCACCAGGCGTCGATCCATATGCGGCATCTTTAACTTGTGCCCATGTCAGGTCCTCTCCAGCAAATACCGGGTCCTCCGTCTCTACGAGTCACTCGTTATTTGCATCCAACTCATCTAAGCAGATAGGGTCAAAGAAACCAGGCTTTTTTTTCCTACTTTGGAATCGTTCTCGCAATTTTTGGTTGTATTGAACGAAAACCAAGTCGTTGAGCTTTTTTTGTTCAAGGCGATTCTTTTTCTTAGAATGAATCGGTAAGAAAGAAAGCGCATTTGGCATTAGCTATTTAGGTAATTAATTTAGCTTAGGCCACAAAAAAATTAAAGTTTACAAAAAAACAATTAGTAAACACTAAACAGTCTAAACTTACCGCCTTAAACGTGCTCCAATTGTGCTCGCAACCACTGGCAGAACACGTGAGTCCAAGAATCTTCATAGCCAACTTCTTTAGAGTTGGATCCTTCCTGTGCGGGTCCACTCCATAGGCAGCCCACCAGTCAGCTGAGAAAAACAGTTGAAGTATAGGTTAGAGTCTTAGTCTCTTAGAGACACATCGGGCAAAAAATTCTTGTAAGAGTTCAGTACACTGTACACTACTAGTACTAATATTCATTCATAGTAGTACTTACTGGGTAATTTCATTGTTCGATTTCTTATTACAATATCCCTTGAGAATATCTCTTCACTTTTTGTGTAGAAGTCTAGTAAACTTGAGATATTGTCATGTTCTCCTCTATCTAGAATCATTCTTTCCAAGACATCAATAAATCCAACCATATGCACAGTTAGTGCTTCTGTTGGATCGGCAAAAGCGAATAAACAAGCTGGGTTATGGATGTAAGCAGCCGAATACAATGGAGATAACATTTGGCTGCCCCATCTTCTATCTATAATTTCTAAAATTGGCCTGTAATCACGGTCTCTATAGTTAAAATGGTCCATGATTTATTTTTCGCCCTCTCCATCGCATCATATATGTAGCCCATTGCGGGCTTCTCATCCCCGTCCACCAATCGCAACACAGTGACTAAGGGCTCGGATGATTTTAACGCCTTTACCACTTGAGTCCAAAAACTTTGAGAAAATTGTTTATTGAACCTGTTTCCCTTCAGCCTTCCTTGACCAAGGCCCACTTGTAAAATCGGCCAACACTACAAAGCTTCTAAGTTCTGATTTCTTTGCATGTAACCTTTGTAGTGTTAAAAAGGCTGTAGCGAAACGGGTGACTGTTGGACGTAGCAAGTTACCCCCAATGTGTTTTCTCATTCGACTGAGAAGGGCGTGTTTGTACATAAAGACCGTGATTCTTCTAGCCCTTGCAATCACATTTATAAATAATCTACCTATATCTTCTAACATGAGATCAATACAATGGGCCGCACAGGGGGTCCAAAATAAACGTCGCCTCTTCTCCATAAGAAGACGACCGGTCATTACATACAAGGCTACATTATCTGTAATTACTTGTATAACGTAGTCCTCACCTATTTCTTCAACTACATTATCTAGTAAGTTAAATAAATATTCTCCTGTGTGTGAATGGCCCGACGCATCCACCAACTTCAAAAACATTGTCCCAGCTGGACAATTTACCAAGAAGTTAATGAGAGACCGACCGGATCTATCGGTCCATCCATCGGCCATTAGTGAACAACCATATATTTTCCATGATTCCCTATATTCGGCTATGAAGGATTGTGTATATTCAACTTCATTTCTAAGGCATGTCTCCCTCATTTCATGATATGAAGGAGGTTTAAGCCCAGGTCCAAATTGACCTATAGCCTCAATCATTACTTTGAAGCTTTTCAATTTAACAGCATTGAAAGCAACGCCGGTTTGGTAAAACCACTCAGCAATATATTAACTTGTGGTTTTTTTATCTTTTTGTTTATACCGGTTCTCTAAAGTTGTTTGAGCCGGCCCTTTCCCTCTACTCCTTTGGTCGACCACATCCTCGAGGTGTGGGCTACACCATCTATCTAAGGGTCCATGCCCTCGGACTCTTTTAGATGGTTGTACTTGTGGTCTAGACCGGCCTGTCAAAGTAGGGGGAGTGGGACTAGCTTCATCGACATCTACTACATTTATATCTTCATATGCATCTTGTTCCATATATTCCTCCTGACGTATGGCACTATTGTATTTCTTTTTTGATTATTTTTTCATATACTCCACGATCTCCCTTCGAATTTCTGGAGTAATCTTCTCACATGCTTTTGCATTGGACCCGGGTAAATGCGCAAGGTGTTACTTGTGCCTTGCAATGCCACCGGAACTCACAAATCCACATAAATCACATACTATATGAGTCTTTTCGGTAGCACTACGGTAGTGCCCATACTTCCAACCCGGGTCATTTGACTTGGGCCTCAAAGAGGAAGATTGGGAAGAAGAAGACATTATGATGGTGGATGGTGGTGTCTCTATTAGCAGTTTAGCACTAACAAGTAACTAACTAGCTACTAACTAGAAACTAGAAAGTAAACTACAAATAAAAAGAAAACTAGAACTTGGGACTTAGGGTTAGGGGATAGAGAGAGAAAGAGAGAGAGAGTTACACACTTAAACTTACACACACACACACTTACACTTGTAGTCTTGTAGAAGTTAGAAAGGGAGAAGAAGAGGGAGAGAGAGAGTTGAGTTAGAGTTACACACTTACACTTGTAGAAGGGGAGAAGAAGAGGGAAAAGAAAATGAGAAAGAGAGGGAGTTGTTACTTGTTACACTGTAGAGAGAGAGAGAGAGAGAGAGAGAGAGAGAGTTACACACTTACACTTACACACACACACACTTACACTTGTAGTCTTGTAGAAACTAGAAAGGGAGAAGAAGAGGGAGAGAGAGAGTTGAGTTACACTACACACTTACACTTGAAGAAGAGGGAAAAGAAAATGAGAAAAAGAGAGAGTTGTTACAACTTACACTTGTAGAAAGAGAAGGAGAGAGAGAGAGAGAGATTTACACAAATAAAATTAAAATTACAAATCTAAAAGAGGTTCGGTTCCCAACTTCCAACTTTCAACTTCCAAAATTCCAAATTCTTGTCTAAGTTGTCTACTTGTCTTCTCTTCACCTTTGCCTCTTCACTTGAGTATTGTATTTGTTCTTGAATTCTTGTTGTAACTTGTACTTGTAAATTGTAACTTGTACGATGTAACTTGTAAGTCGTAACTTCAAAGTTCAAACTTTTAAGTTGCTAACAACTGACAAATGAATCAATTAACAAACAAAATAAATAATTAAAAAAAATTGATAGAAAGAAGTTGTTAAAAATTAGAATTTAGAATTAGAAACTTAAAAATTAGAATAGAAGTTAGAAGTTAGAACTTAGAAAACTTAGTGGATGGAGATTAGAGAGTGAGGAGTCTCTTGAGTCTTGACTCTTGTCTTGAATCTTGATTCTTGAACAATGAATATGGATTGGATGGTATGATCAATGATGTATCATGTATCTTGGTAGATTCTTGATTCTTGATTCTTGTATAGTTGTAGCCTTCCTTGATTCTTGATTCTTGAATGTTGAAAGAAAAGAAAAGAAATATGAAAAATTGGAAATGGAATTGGATGGAGAGGAGTGGATCATGTAACTTATAAGACTCTTAGAATGTATGTAGGAATGAGAGAAATAGATAATAGGGAGAGAGTTTGAGGTTTTTTTGCATTTAGGAATGCTTAGAATGCATCTTTATAGAGAAAAAATCTGGATTTTAAAAAAAAAAAAAAGGTCAAAAAACGATCAGAAATCCGACCGTTGGCCAGTATGCGATTGCATATGCAGTATGCGATCGCATACATCGCATATGCTGGCACATGTGGCATATGCGATCGCATAATGTCCAAGATCGCATATGCCACTGCCGCATATGCGATCGGCCCACCATTATGCGCATATGCGATCGCATAATGTCCAAGATCGCATATGCCACTGCCGCATATGCGATCGGCCCACCATTATGCGCATATGCGATCGCATATTCGCATATGCGACGGCACTTGACAACACTGGCGATAACGATAATATCGGCCGATATATCGGCGGATAGTATCGATATTTCGAACACTGGTTGGTATAGACAGATGATGTAAAGGTATGACCAATAAGAAGGAAAGAGACCCACCTGGGGTTTGGGCAAATGGCTAGTGTTGTGGGCAAATGGCTAGTGTTGTGGGTATATCGGTATATCGGCCGATAGTATCGATATTTCGAACACTGGTTGGTATAGACAGATGATGTAAAGGTATGACCAATAAGAAGGAAAGAGACCCACCTAGGGTTTGGGCAAATGGCTAGTGTTGTGGGTTTGCTCCCCACAAATGCGAGTTCAATTCCTCTCCCCGTGCTTTACCCGATGCACGTGGTTTATGGGTGATTGCGTGCATCCGCAGGGATTAGTCTAGCTTAAAAAAGGGACGAGGAAACATTGTCATCATCCAAAAAAAAAAAAAAAAGAAGGAAAAATATTTTTTTACAAGACATAACTACCAACAGGATGATGTGTACATGATTGGGCTCCTTTACAAAGGGCAATTGAAAGATCCAACTGTTCTGGTTCAATCGTTAAAGAGTAGCAGTGCTTAGAAAAAAGTAGCGGTTTTCTTCCCCCGAAAGTGGACCTTGAGTTCTTTGGTTGGGGTGAAGCTTAGTTCATATTCGATCTAAGTCTCATTAATGATAGGAAGGGAAAGAGATGCAATATGAGGATTGTCTTGTGAATTGAAATAAAGCATATTTTCAAAGAATGCAACATCCTTAGAAACATAGTTATTCTTATTTACAAGAAAGTAACATGTGTATCCCTTTTAAGAGTTTTAAGTCCCCTGTGAACACACATTTTATTGATTGTGATCCTAGCTTACTACGAGATAGTCCAAGAATTTGAACAAAAGATGTCCATCTAAACACCTTTCGTGGTATCGAAAATAAGAGGCATGAGGTTGCAAGACATGTAATGGGTAGTCACCCTTGAGGACATTGGTTGGAGTCTGATTATGTATCCTGCAAAAAGAATTGCTTTATTCCAATATGCTTTAGGTACTAACAATCTGACATGCACATCAGTAATGACTGTGTCACCTCTACTAAGTTTCAATGAGTAGGTTGTTTCTTGGCTCTTGTAATGTATACCCATCTTTTCTAAGCTCCAATATACATTCGAGCTACTTGGGACCACTCCAAATAATTCGTGCCATCTAGCTTTTTTGTCTGTATTGTAAGACTAGCATTGTCCGGATGTCCATATGGAATTTGGGCCTATTTATTTTCTCACATTTAACCAAAGGGTAAAAGAAAAGCAAGTGAGAAATGACACTAGTTCGAAGTAACCTCTCGATATTTGTCAATGGTCCAGATAACATAAGCAACACGAGAAGGAATCCCGATATGTCATATCTATAAGAGGAATGAGCGGTCCAAGGGTCTTAAGATGGTTTGTGCTCCAAATCGGCCACAAATGCATGGATCGCAAGGAACTTCAGGTGTCCAGGGATCTTGAGTTAATCCGTGCTCCAAAGTAAACACAAATAGGTGGCCCACAGGGAACTCCCAGCGATGATAGAGGCCTTTGGCCTCGAAAGGAGGCCTCGAAAAACAAATTAAAAAAGTGGTTCAAAGGAATAACGAACACAGACCTGGAGACAACAAGGAGATCCGGCGAACTGAAATGGTTTTCCAGCGACCCTGGATTGTTCCAGGAGCAATTCCAACAACAAAATGGGGCTCTAAAGCAGATTCCAGTGACTTCCAACAACATTGGACTACTCACGTTGGAGTTCAGTGTTGAAAATCCGTTTAAATGTGATTTGGGGCGAGTTATGACGAGGCAAGAGAGGATTCCAACAAGATCTAGAAATGTAGGACTACTTGCCATGGAGATCCAACGTCGGAAACTTGATCTTGATTGGTTTCTGACAAGGTCTGACAACACAAGGCTACTTCTTGTGCAGATTTGACACATGAGATATGCTTCCAGGGGTGGCTACCGATGGAGAAATCTCTTCCGAACGACACAAAGGTGCGCTACTATTGCATCTATAGGATGATGCTGGGAGTTTTATCATACTTTCACCATCTCATACAGAGAGAGAAGGGATGTTGATCGACTTTCAAACCAATGATTTGTAGTAGAGAATTGGAAAACAAAGGAAGAAGAATAATGGAAAATAATGAGAGGGATTTGGATCAAAGAATCTCTGATACCATGGGAGTGGGAGAAGAGGAAAAGAGAATGAGGAGGAGATGAGAAGGGTGATTCATATCTACCCTCTCCCCCTTAACCCTTTGTTAAGATGCTTAATCAAAAGTCTAATTACAATAGATCTCTAAAAGAATAGGAAAACAAAGTTAATTAGGAAACTTAAGAAGCTAAGGCTAATACTAATCCTATAGAAACTACATCACAAGTGTTGTGTACATATGAGGTGTACACAGGTCTATGTGCACTAACAATTGGGGTAAGGCTTAGGCGACAGTGATGATGATGATGAACTAAAGATTAACACAAAGGAACATCCACAACGTTATCAGGTTGCTACAATAAGTGATGAGACTTTGCTAGTGACCCATCATTGTCTAGTGACTTACTCATTGGGACAACTTTTACTTATATGTAACAGGCCCTAATCCAACAAATCATGCTCGACGTATGTTTGGAGACTAAATATGGATTAGGTAACAACCTATAATTGTGTGATTAACTCATCATTGCTCATATGTAGACTTATAATCTTAATTATATATCAATATGTTGAGCACAAAAATATTCCAATCTCATCTCATACCTAGCAGGAGAATTCCTTTGTACAAATCCCTCCCAAGATTGTGCGCTCATGATAGTATAGAAGCCTTGTGAAGCGTTGTTCCATGACAAAGGAGGTTGTGCGCTCCACATTCTGATATAGAGGAATGGATGGGTGTCATCTGATATAGAGGAATGGACAAGCGTCATCTAATATAGAAGAATGGATGGGCATCATCTGATATGGAGGAGTGCATAGGCGTTATTTGGCAAGGGATTGACGTTATCTTATATGAAGGAAGAAGTGGGTGGTCACCGCTATTTAAAGGAGAGCTTGGTGAACACCATTGTTTAAGAAAGGAGGTTGGATACTGTATGAAGGAAGAAGTGGGTGGTCACCGCTATTTAAAGGAGAGCTTGGTGAACACCATTGTTTAAGAAAGGAGGTTAGATACTGTGTGAAGGAAGAAATGGTGGTGATCACCAATATTTAAGGAGTGAGGGGCTTGGGAGGCCTATAAATACCCCCTCCCACTCCTCATTTGGACGTTTTTGAGTAAGGAGAGTGTGGAGAGAGAGAGAGAGTTGCGCCAGGGAGTTGCGCGTTCCCGCGCAACTCAAGGAGAGAAGGCATTTTGCACCATTCTTTGTGGAGTTCAAAGAGGAGTTGTGTACTCCCGCACAACTCAAGAAGGTGTGTTGCGCCACTTTTGTGGAGTCCAAAGGGAGTTGCGCGCTCCCGCGCAACTCAAGGAAGGGTTTTGCGCGCACTTGTCTTAAAGAGAGGCTTCATGCGCCATTTTGAAAGGAAGCCTGTCTTGAAGCCAGGCCTCTTGCGCCACTTCTTGAGGATCCTTTTCCTGAGACAGGGCTTCATGTGCCACTTCTCATGGAAGCCTGTCCTGAGGCTTGGCTTTGTGCGCCACTTCTCATGGATATCTGTCTTGAAGGTTGCCTTCATGCGCCACTTGATATGGGATCTTATCCTGGAAGAAGCCTCCATGCGCCACTTCATATGGGATCTTGTCCTAGAAGAAGCCTCCTTACGCCACTTGATGTGGGAGCTTGACCCGGAGGAAGCCTTCATGCGCCACTTTGTGTGGAAGTCTGTCCTAAGGACAAGCCCCCTGCGCCACTTTGTGTGCTTCCTTGTCTTAAGACAAGGCTTTTGCGCCATTTGAAGAGGAGTCTGTCTTAATGCAAGACTTTTCATGTCCTAATGGATGCCTTGGTGTGCCCTCTTGTCTTAATACAAGCATCGTGTGCCATTCTCCATGGACTTTTGTCCTGAATTAAGCCTTGTGCACTCCACCTTGGCTAAAGCTTGTGCACCCCACTTATGATGGAAGGTCTCAAGAAGCTCATAGAGGGGAAAGAAGAGTCTGTCTGTACGACTGGAACGATGAGTGGAAATCCATCAGAACCTATCGCACGACCAAATCAAGGGTTTCAAGTCCGCACAACTCATCTACCTTTGTGATGAACATCAAATGCTGCCAAAATTTTCATTAGATCGCATTCTCTTTTATTCGTTGCATTGATTTATTGTACTCTGTTTTCAGAATCAAGAGAAATGTGAGAATGTAAAAAAAAACTCAGACTGAATAAAATACTCTGTAATATCTGTTCTCTCATGCTTTCTTTGTTGTCATTGAATGAATTCCCCCAAATCAAATGCTTTTCCTTTCTGGTCGAAACATGATATTAGATATTTAGAAGCCTAAATATGGAAGTTCTATTGTTTTAGAGTCAATCTCAAGTTACTATATCAGGTTGACCAAGAAAGCATTGGAATGGTCTGTTACACCATCAAATACGTGTTCAAAACTAGAAAAGAATACATATTCTTGGATCTTCATTTTTTTAAATTTCCAATATCCTTATATTTTTTTCTTTAAAAAAAAAAAAAAAAAAAAAAAAATCTACCATTACAGGATCATAATGGCCGTCATGGCCTGTATCATAGCAATCACACAGTCGGCCATTATGCCAACCATTACCATTGCCGAATACTTTGTTCATACCATATGCAGAACAACTGTGCTAAATGCAAGACAATGATTACCAGCAATGCAGCCATTGTTGAAGGAATACCTTGTTCATAACATATGCAGAACAACTGTGCTACATGCAAGACAACGATGACCAGCAATGCAGCCATTGTTGAAGAAGGAGGCATTCCAAGAAGTGGCGCTTACTTAGGGGCACAAAAGAAAGAGAAAATAGGATTTGGCCGATGAAGCGTCCAGTCAACATGGAGGCATTCACCAAAAGCTTCCACCCAAGCAACATAAGATTTTTTAGGGAGGTACCTCAGATTTGAAGATCGATTCCGATTCCCAACTCAAGGACGAGTTTTCTTGAAGCCAGGGGGAATTGATGCAATTAGATCCCATAGAGAGGTTTCTCACCATGTGCTACAATATACTTATAGTAGCATTCTACAATGTCGCTACAATACATTGTTAATCTCAGCATGGCTCATCTTGAGTCCTAGTTCAGTTTGGAATTTTAGTATGAGTTGGTTTTTTATTTTATTTCAAGAAATGGTTTGTTATTAGTAGCTTGATATGATTAGTAGTGTGTTTGCACCAATTAGGAATAGTTTTGAGTTTCACTTGGAAATCTATGTCCTTCATTCTATAAATAAGCTAGGACATCATGCATATGAGCAACATTCTACGGTTTTATTAAATAAGAAACTTTCTTCGAATTTCCTGCGATGGGAATTTTCTTCTAGACGTACGATGCCCTAGAAAGCATCAGTGCAACTCCTTCCGCTTTATCTTTCTGTACATAGAATTCAATTTCTGCAATTAGTTTCAATCTCTTTGAGTTCCGCTGCCCTTAGCCCATCCACCCTGGGTCCCAAATGGCTTCACATTCAGATGATCCAGACTGTCCATCAGGTGGGTCCTACCACCAACAGGCAATTGTACAAAAATCGCAATAATAGGACAATCATAGCCCCAATAAATTCGCTAGTAGAATTAGTCATTTACTGCCTGAACCGTCAGATCAAAAGCCAATTCACACATCCATCGAAATTCCTATAAGATGGATAGTCCGGATGCCCCATCCAAAAGCCACTTGGCACCAATCGTGGAAAGGAAGAACGGTGGATCAGAGTCCATCCCACTCAAAGCAATCAAGATTTAGAAAGAGATACGAAAACTAAAACAACAATAGCGAGAGTATCTTTCTGTCTTTTATGGGTACCTGCTGTACGAAGTTTGTGTGCATCACGACTAACAGACAGAAGAGAGCAAGGGCTACGACGAGATGGATGTACTCGAGGGCGGTTCGGATTCCGGGCTTGAGGACTCGCAGCAGCATGCCCGATAGCTTGGCGTGGACGCGTAGGAACGTCTGTTCGGGGTCCATCTTTTCCCGTGACGTGCCCTAGATTGCAGCTTCTCTTCTATTTTTCAGGTGAATGGTAAAAAGAGGTAGTGCGAATTGCTGCCAGCAAAGGAGTTACAGGTTACTTTCTTATAGTCTGTGTTTGGGGGATTGCAAGAAATGTAACAGGGGAATTAGGTGTTTTTTTCACTCACAGGTTACTTTGTTACAGCCAACAGTTATTTATTTCGAACTTGGTAGAGGGACGTGGAAACGTAGCTGCATTGAAGGTGCACCAACCTGCTCTGACGCAGCGTCTTCTTCTCCCTCCCTCTCAGCACTCTCTCTCTCTCTCTCTCTCTCTCTCTCTCAGCCCCGTCAAGGTAAGCCCTCACCCTTGTTTGTTTTTCTTTTCGTTTTTTTTCACTCGTCGTTTTTTTTTTTTTTTTTTTGGCTTTTTGCGTTGTGGCGGATAGGACGCGGTTTGGCTAGCTGGCGGTTCGGATCCGAAACTGCGGAGCTCACCGTGATGTACTCGCCTTACATCCACGCCGTCCATCCGTAGAGAAAGCTAATTTGAGTGTATGATAATAAAAAAAAAAAAATTAAGCAGATCCAAAACTCAGGTGGACCACACCACAGGAAACGATCTTAACTAAATCCCACCATTAAAAACATCATGGGTCCACCTAAATATTTATTTGCCAACCAACTGTTAATAAGGTCACAAAGTGACCCCGATGAAGAGATCAAACAATTATCAAACTTTTGTGGCTCACGTAAAGTTTGTTAACGGCCATCACTATTATGTCCTATACCGCGGCGCACTTGAGAGATGAATTTTCTTGATTTATTGGATCACGCATGAAATGAGCTTTCAATATGTATAAACTACGTAGACGCGAGGAAAATACATAAAGGGATCCCACCCAAGCCATGCCAGTTTAGGGACGCCAATTAGCTACCTGGAGGTTGAGTAGTGAGACTCGCTACTCAAGTGACGTCACTAGGTTATGTGGGCCCCACCAATATGTATGTTTTGTATCCACACCGTTCATCCATTTGGAGAGATCATATTAGGGCATGATTCAAAGAATGAGTCAGATCCAAAGCTCGAGTTGACCCCACCACAGAAAACAGTGGGGGAGTAACGCCCACCATTAAAAAGTTCTAACGGCCACAAAAGCTTTCGATCAACCTGATATTTGTGTTTTCCCTTCTTTCATGTATACGTTAACATATGAGCAGTTTGGATATTAAATAAATATCATGGTGGACCTTAGGAAGGTTTCAATGGTGGGCATCACTCTCCCCTCTATTTGATGTGGTGAGGTCCACTCCAGCCTTGGATCTACCTCATTCTTTGGATCATGCCCTAAAATGATCTCTCCAAATGCATGGACAGTGTGGATACAGCACACACATCATAATGGGCCCCATAGAACTTGGTGACATCACTTGAGTAGCTTGCTACTCAACCTGTCGGTAGCTAATCCGCGTCCCAAGTTTAGCTAGGGACACTAGCTTAATAGCTAGATGGCTATTAGTTGGTGTTCTTTCAACCCTACTATGCTTTATCCACGCTGTACAATCATTTTTTCAAATCATTTTATAGCTTGATCTCAAAAATGAAGCGGATCTCAGTCTTAAGTAGTCCATACCATAGAAAAATAGTAGTGATTGAATGTCCATGATTAAAAACCTTTTAAGGCCCACTATAATGTTTATTTGATATCTACCTATTGACTAGGTCCTATAAACCTAGATGAAGGGAAATAACACATTTCGGTTCAATCTAATACTTTTGTTCCCCCAAAAAGTTTTTACTGATGGGAAGTTTTAAATATAGATTGAAACACATTGATTCTAATTTAGACCATTGAACTGATGGTCCCAGCATAGATTGGGGGATGCCCCAAAAAATTTTCTCGATTGGATTGTCCTACCCCTTTTGATCAAATGTTTAGATCATTCAACCATAAGCCCCACATGCACTAAATCATAACCATCATCAAAATGTTAGTCATCTGCTTAAGCACTTAGATCCTATAGCTAATTTGATCAACTGTATATGTTGGGGTGTTTAGGTTCCTTTAGAATCAACTGCATCTTTTCCATATGTTCATTCATAGTATTTTTCTTAACCAAAGGCATATATGGTTGGAAAACATGATTCGAAAATAAATGAATTTTTTGTTGATTAATTTGCTTATATATTTATTTCCCTTACAACATTGTAAATATATTTTAAAAAAAAAATGAAATCATTAATTCTCTTTTGATTACCTTAAGTTTTTTTAACATTGCTTGTATTTCCAATACATGAGCCCACTTTTAGGGGCCCAACCTGATGATTAGTTAGATTAAAAATCGGTCTAATTATTCATCTGGATGAACTAAATAAAATGACATACTTTTATCCAAGCTTTCTTATGTGTCAATCTAATTTTTAAATAATTTTATATTTCAAGCTCTAGTTTGTGTGAATATATAGCTTCTTACCTATAATCAACTTACAAGTTATTCAAACACAAAAATTAAGTTACGTATAAGTAACAACTTACATCAAACTAGGATTTCCTATTACTTTCTTTCATCTGTAAATAAGAACCTGTAACTAATTTATAACTTAAAAAATGTACAAGCATTCAAATGCTGAGTAGAGCGTTGGATGGAAAGAGAGGAGAGAAAGCGTCTTTTTGGTCATATATAAATGAGCGAAAATACTGTGTAGAGAAAGAGAGGGCTTCTCTTCGAGAAGGATTGGTCGACTACATCCTAACGTGTTATATAATACAATATTCTAAGTTGGGGTCTTAATTATTGAAATTGAATTGTTTGATAATCAAAATCGTTTATGAGCAGGGCTTCTCATGGATGGGTATTCTCAAAATCCATTTTTAAAGTAAAATAATTGAACTTTAAATCATTAAAATAATCTAATTTAATGGACTCGTCATGAAGATGGTTTGATTTTTTTAAAGATAAGTGAATTTTATTAACCCCAATGGACTAAGAAACCCAAAAATTATAAGAGGCCAAAAGCAAAAGGACAAATCCACGCCCCGGGTGAAGGATATAAAAGAAAATAAAAAGAAGAAAGCCCACATCCTAAGCTAGGGAAAAAGTGAGAGCTCACATTCCAGGCTAAGGATTAAAACAAGAGCCCACACCTCAGGTCAAGGAAGAAATAAAGAAAGAAATAAACTAAAGAACCTCAATCAAGGCCAAGAATCACCTCAATCAGGGCCAAGAATCTGAGAAGCCCATAATCAGCAAAGCACAAACACAATAATGGCAAATTCAATAAAAGAAACAATACAGGGAGTCCTGCCAGAACAGATGCCAAATAACCTTGAAATGAGAGCATAGCGCCGCTTGATGATAATACAAGCTCAACCACTGAAGTGGCTCAGGTAATGGGATCCCTATCATGTAAAGCGGCATATGGGCTAAGAGGACATATCCAAGCACCTTAGCAAAGTGATTAAGTCCTTGTTATGAACTTCAAGGGAGAAACCTCTGATAGTAGCAATGCAAGATCTGGTAAGATGAAGAAAAGTTACATTCAAGCATTTGTCTTCAAGCCCTGTCCATCAGCCTAAAAAATCACACCCTAAATAGCTCTAGAAAAATGGGGGGAAACATAGAAAACCAATCTAGGAAGGGTATATTTCAGCGTGAGAGAAGATCTACCCACCTCTATAAGCAATAGATATGTCCATTGAGGAAAAGTTGGTAGGTGAGTTGGAGAATAAGAGGTTAGAAGGTCCCAAGTAGTTGAGATAAGCCTAATCGCGTAAATGTGTAATGGATGGCCCAAAAATGAATATAGCTTTGGATCTTACATTATCCATATTATATCTCAGGCTACATTCCTTAGGGGGTGTTTGCCGCCTGGTATTAGATGGGATTAGGTGGGATGGAATTGCATTTGGTACCGTGCAAATTCCATCCAACATTTGGGGAGAATGGAAAATGTTAGGATTACGTTAAATGAAATTACATTCAATTCCTCTTGGATTATGAGTGCAAGGCCCGTATCCTAATCTGTACCATTCCTTAGACTCTCGCGATCCTCCCTGTCAAATTTCGACAACTCACGACCTATAATCAGCATTTGCGCGTAACCCTAAGTCACATTCTGCAAATCTAAGTTGACTTGAACCGAGACTTGTACTATTGCGACCGCACCATCGTCACGGTTCCAACGTCGCGACTTGCGTACTGATGTGATACCTAGGCCAGGAGTTGTGGGCCCGCGTTTATTTCGAGAAAAATGCCGCCCGTTGAGAATCTCAAGAGAATTTCTACCATCTATCACATCAATCAATCAAATACAAGTCAAGTACACAACCTATCTCTCTCATACACAAGCCATCCTCAAAGTCACCTCTCTCTCTCTCTCCACCCATCCATTTTTCTTACATACACTCATCCCTCCTTTACACCACCATCTCTCTCCCATCCATCACTCCATCCCATCTCATTCTTTACCCAAAAATTCCAAGTAACAAGAGAGCAAATCCTAAGGAGAGAAAAGAGAAGGCCCACCTCCCTACCACCTAATCTCATCATCCAAGCCTCCAAAATCAATCCCAACCATTGAATCACATCCCTTGGAGCTCTAGAACATATTGGTGGAAGAAGAAATTCAAGATCTAAGGTGAGTGTTTTTTTCAAGGACTAGATTGTATTTTGATGATGGGTCAAGTGGGGCCTACCGATTGATGGTATGAATCTCACTTTGTACCCTATGTGTGGCCGATGACCCATCATGATTCATATGTTCATCCCATGATGGGGCCATTCTCTATGGACCCCATCATGATGTTTATTTTTCCATTTATGGAAAGGTCATCTAGACCTTATATCTTTTGGTGGAAAGGGATCTCCACCGTTGATTTTTATGATATAGGGCCCACATGATTTGGGACCCATTTTGATGTATGTATTGTATGTACATGGCCCACCTAGGGAGGGTTCATACTGGCGGAGCCCCTCCCCTCCACCGTGCGTCTCTCTCTCTCTCTCTCTCTCTCTCTCTCTCTCTCTCTCTCTCTCTCTCTCTCCATGTGTTGTGGACCCCACTATGATGTATGATCCAGACCATCCGTCTGACGTGCCACACCGTGATATATGTCTTTCATTCATGCTGCACAGCAGCACGTGTGGCCCACTAGACGTGGGGCCCACCTTGATGACGTGTTGTTTCTAGCACGTGGAACCCACCTTGATGACGTTTTGTGTCCAAGCCGTCCAGCAGGCCCAGACGCTAGAGCAGCAACAATAATAATAATAATAATAATACAATAAATAATATATATTTATATTATTATATGTGGTGGGCCCCACGTGGGACCCACCTGCCTAGAAGTGGATTGGCTAGAGTACCTTATAGCAGCTATATAGCTGTTGTATTGACGTCGGCAAATTCTGTGGGTCCCATCATGTGATATATGTTATATCCCAACTGTTCATCCATTCTCACCGTCCAGGTGGGGCCCACCTTGATGTATGTATTGTATATCAACACTGTCCATCTGGACGGGCTGTGTGGGGCCTACCTTGATGTATGGGTCATATCCATCACCGTCCAGCAGCTGCTGGATGGTGGGGTCCACCCTAGTATATGTGTTTTATCTCAGCCGTCCATCATGTGGACCCCATGATGTATGTGTTCTTCCAACCGTCCAGCTGGACGTCAACAAGTTCGGTGGGTCCCATCTGATACATGTGTTCTATCCACCTTCCATCTGTATGGACCACACATAATGTATGAGTTTTATCTGTACTGTCCATTTGCTGGGGACCCCACCTATATAGCTATTGTATTGATGTTAGTAAGTTCCGTGGATCTGATCATGAGGTTAGTTATATCCAAACTGTCCATTTGGTGGGGCCCACCATGATATATGCCTTGTATTCACAATGTCCAACCTACTGACGGTGGGAACCCCACCAGATGTACGTGTTTTATCCCAAGTCGTCCAGTCTAGCTGGACGTGAACCCCACCATGATTTATATATCTCATCCAAGCTGTCCAAATCATGTGGGGCCTGCCATGATGTAAGTATTGTATTCAACACAGTTGATCAAATTTTCCATATCATTTTAGGTCATAGGCCGAGAAATGGGATACATCCAAACCTCAAGTGATCCACACCGTAGGAAGCAGTGGGCTAACGTCCATCATTGAACCCCTCTTAGGCCCACTGCGATGTTTGTGAGAAAGCCTAGCTAGGGGCTATGAGGCCTAATATGATGTATGTGAGGCTTATGAGTGAGGCCCAATGTGATGTATTTGTGGCCCATTTGATGAGGCCCAATGTGATGTATTTGTGGCCCATTTGATGAGGCCCAATGTGATGTATTTATGGCCTATGTAATGAGGCCCATTGTGATGTATATGCGGCCCATTGTGATGTACATGAGGCCCATGTAATAAGGCCCATTGTGATGTATATGCGGCCCACGTAATGCGGCTCATTGTGCTGTATATGAGGCCCACTGTGATGAGATGCATTGTGATTGTATGCGGCCCATGTAATGTGGCCCATTGTGATGTATTTAATGCCTATGGGATGCGGTCCATTATGAGGTTTGAGAGGCCCATATGATGAGGCCCAATGTAATGTACGAGAGGCCTACGTGATGAGGCTCGATGCGATGTATATGTGGCCCACATGATGACGCCCAATATGATGTATATTAGGACCTTGAGTGAGGCCATGGCCCCATTATATGTTTGGCTCTATGAGGGCTATTCCTTGGGAGCAATGTTGGTTGAATGTCCACATTCAATGGGCAATGATGGTTAAATGTCCACATTATGACCTTCCCTTAGGTTTTGCTAGGCTCATTCTCATCCTTTTCTAAGTGGGTTGACCCAAATCATTGGGCCCCATTGATAATCGCATGATCCATCTATTCTAATTGGGCTAACCCAAAATATTGGGGCTCCATTGGTTGCTAGTAGGGTTTTTTTTAATCTTGGAGTCCATCTAAGACTTATTTGGGCCCCCTAGGGCATCTAGCGAGCCATATGATAGTATGGTGAAGGAAGCCATTTTGGATCCTCAAGATTATAGGTAGGCCACCTAGGCCCAACCTTGATAATAAGAGAGTTCATCATCACTGTAGACGGAAGGATCCGTGCTATCAGATTGGGTATATCTACAGTTGAGGATTGACCCTCATGTTATGGATTTGTTGTCCATCTATAGACCCCGCCTTGTGTATAGGCCAATTATCGATGTCGACTATGAGTATGTGCTAGTATAACATCATGATACTAACCATTGAGATGGTATGAGGCTCATTGTGATTATATGAGGCCCATCGTGTGATTGCATGAGGCCCATTGTGTGATTTTATGAGACTTATTATGACTGTATGAGATCCATTGTGATGGTATGAGGCCCATTGTGATCGTATGAGGCCCATTGTGATTGAATGAGGCCCATTGTGATTGTATGAGGCCCATGTGATGTAAGAGGCCCATCATATGTGTGATGACCATTATATGCGTGAGGTTCATTATATGTGTGAGGCCCACCATGTGTAGGTGATTATTGCACATCACCCATTCACCTATATAGGCCATAGGCTGTCTTATACTAGCCCACTATGATGTATGTGAATATAATCATGCTCGGTACACTTCATGATACATGCCCATACGCATCATCCGCATGCTTGTTATGAGAAGTGATTGAGCATAACATGTGCCATTAGGCTGATTGTTTATGGGACTCCCTGAGAGACGGAGTTGCCCCACATGAGGGCACGGTACACGTAGGTTTGATGCATAACTGGATGGTATGACTCATGCATTTCTCATTTTGTGATATGACCACCGTATGGCCTAGTGACATCAAGGTCGTGACCTCCACAAGCATGTCATGGATGGCCAGATGGGACACCAGAAATGTTTGGTTCAAGCATATGAGTGTGATAAATGTTCTTGGGTGAAAATCTCTAAACCTCCGAGGCCAGGGAACGCTCCAACGTCTAGACCGAGTGGATATATGAGCGCATGAGGCCCGTATACCAATAGGCCGTGTCTCCCATCGTGTCGTGATAGGTTAGAAGGGGGTGTGGCCTTACCCGCCTAAGGGAGTAGGCAATGTTAGACTGAGTTTGACCAGCTCATAAATAGGTCCGCTATCGATGAGCTGGGCTGATATTGGTAGGCGGATAGTGAGGTCTCTTCCACTTACCCAGTTGTACGCTTAATGGGACAACAAACTTGCGTAGAGTATACTAAACCCCGGTGATGATCCCAGAGACGTACTGTACTAAGATGTGGAGTTGCATATTCATCACTTGACTCATTCATTCATTCATGCACTATCCACTTGGGCTGGTGGTATGCAACTAAATCATTATGTATACCTTCATAATGGCTAGGATTTCGATTGGGCGCGCGACCAACCTCAGATTAGGAGTTTACGACATTGAGTCTAGCTATCCAAATTTAGGTATGTGACTAGTTTGGAAAGAAGTACCTTGTGATGGACCCCACGGCTTGCAATACTATGTACTATTATCCCCACTTCACACTCCAGTTTGGTCATTTCTTTCGCACCGCATATTGCATTGCATCCTCAGCACATAGCATTTGGTTTACTATGCTTCTGTATTGGATAGCCTGAACAACATTGATGGTATTATGGATTCGCCAGGATCTGCATATTGCATTACATTCGAGGCATATGACATATGGGTTACTATGCTTCTACATTTATATGGCCTAGATGAGGCTGATGACATTCGTAGCTCTTCATAATTGCATATTGTGTTGCATTCTCGGTATCTAATATTTGGCTCATTATGACTCCGCATTGCATAGCTGATCTGTATTGCATAGTCTGATATTGAATGACTTATAGCCTTGCCAATATTCCACTTACGCTGATATTTGTGTGTTTGGCACTTATCTTGCGCACACACGTATGCCACCTTCTAGGCTTTATATAAGCTTATGCACGATAGATGCGTGTAGGTGGCGATAGAATGTAGTCGAGCAGATGTAGGAGTGTGCGGCAAAGCTTCTGGAGCTTTTGACATTTATCTTATAATTTCCCTTCATGTATTATACTCAAGTTTTCTTATTTTAGTGGATATATGATGATGATGTTGCCTTTGTGATTTGGGTAAACTTATGGTTATGCTCCTTTATCTATAAAAAAATTCTCACTGAAAATCCTCCATGTAGAATCCCAGGATCGAAATTTGGCGTATAGGCGCTGGAAGCCGAGAATGGGGTACTACGGAGGCTGTTGGCACCGGATTCGGCAATCAAAAATTTTGTGAGCCTGATTTCTGAGTTTGGGGCGTGACAATGAGTGTTATAGCATTGCTTCCCACCCTACTATTTGGAAAATTTTGAAAAGCTTTGTTAATGTTAGCAAGCTCTATAGGTCCCTCCATGATATATGGGATATATCCACATTGTCCACCTATTTTTCGAGATTGTTTTAGGGCATGGGCCCAAAAATCAGGCAAATCCAAAGCTCAAGTGGACCCTATAAATGCTATCTTGTAAATTTAGCACCCGGAGTTGTCAAATTTTGTTGTGTCAAACTACTTAGAATCCATATCTTGTTTTGATGAGATGGATAGATCAACTTCATGCATTATGAGTCATCTTCGTCATCGCCAAACTTTTCTACGTATTCAAGTTGAAGAACGTTGTCGAAGTTTAAGGATTACAAGTTCAAGTGTAAGAACAAAAGTTCAAGGCTCAAGTTCAAGTTGAAAGCTCATTGTTACTACTTTAAAGAATCAAGAACTGAAGCCCTAGCTCAAGCTCAAGTTCAATATTTGGAACACAAGCTTCATGTATTTCAAGTGAATGAATTACCAAAGCGATCGATGTTTCGATGGTTCAAACTCACAAACAAGTTATGGATGACCCTAGATTGACTATAGGTTAGGTCATATTCATTGCATATTTTATTTGGATCATTACATAAGTTTATAAGTCATTTCCTCGACTAGTCCTAGCCTTTGTTCGACTAGTCCAAGCACTGACTCGACCAGTTCAAGAAGTTTCTCTACTAGTCCAAGATTTATTGTGAATTTTTGAAATTTTTTGTTAGACCCTCAACCAGTCGTGGAGACTACTCGACCAGTCAAGTGAACAGTGCTCGACTCAAAGTCCAGTAAGGTTTTTTGGTCCCACTCGACCAGTCGAGCAATGAGCTTATCTTATCGCCATAAATTTTGAAATGTGGTTAGTCCTTCGACCAGTCGAACCAACCCTTAGACCAGTCGAGTGAATAGTATTTTCACCTATAAATAGAGGATGAATCTCAGAGTTTTTCATTCATTCCGAGCATAATCAAGTAATCACTCCGAGAGATAAGTTCTTGCATTTCTTAAGCTATATTGTGTTCATTTTAGATTATTTTAAATAGCTTTTTGTATTTGATTTTGTGATCTCCATTCAACTCTATTTCATTAAAGAAGGAAATTGTGATTTTACCCTCTTTGAGATCAAAATCAAATCAAGCTAGCCCAGGTTGATTTAATCTAAAAATCATTTAGACCTAAAACCCTTTCATTTGTGAGACTGGACATTGAACATCTTCGTTTACATCGAATTGGTTCTACCGGGCTTCATCAGAAGGAGAATCTTCAGATAAGTACAATTTAATTTTGTGTATCTTTTGTGGCTTGTGAGATTCAGCCAGGAAAATCTCAATTTTGATTTTGTCTGAGATAAGCCAGAAAATCTCAGAGTGTGGGGTTTTTGTAATCATGTAAGGTCATCTAAAACACAATTGTGAAGGTTTTAAGGTAAACCTTGGAAAACCTTATTTGATAGTAAAAGCCAATATTCCGTGGGAGAGGATATTGAGAGTGGAGTAATTGTGTGGCTATTTTTCAAACAGTTGGTGTACACACACGAACCACTATAATTCTCGGTGTTTAGTGGATGCTTATGATGATGTATGTGTGGTGCTGAATGATGTAATTTTCTTTTATGCACTTGTGGTGAATGTTGTAATAATTTAGATTATTTCCTTTCCCTCCTAAGTTTGAGTTTTTTATACTTAAAAACATTCTAGAAATCAGGTTGTCCTACCATAAACCTTGGTATTTGGTGTAAGGTTGTCCTTAGAACTCAGTTTGTATCAACCTCTCAATACATGTGCTTTTGAGGTTGCTTATATTTGTGCTATCTATTTTTATAATTCCGCATTTATTTTTTAATTTGGCATAGTCCTATTCACCCCCCCTCTCGGACTTTAAGCTCGGCCTTTTCAAGTGATATTAGAGCCTAATAACTCTTTTTGTATTTGGATTCATTTCCTGAGCTAACCGATTTGAGCTTATAAGATGTCAAATTTTGATAGACTCTCGATTACTAGGCCTCCACCTTTTGATGGCTCCTATTATGCCTATTGGAAAGCCAAAATGAGGATCTTTTTGAGGTCCATAGATGAGAATGTGTGACAAGCCATAGCGACAAATTGAAACCCACCCACATCTGAAGTTCTAGGCACTAATGAAACTAAGTCTGTTATAATTACACCTTATTATTCATGGACCACTCTTTAGAAAAATGAGAGTAGTGCCAATGCAAAAGCTTGAAATGCAATCACTTACGCACTATTACTAGATGAATTCAAAATAATTATATCTTGTGATACTGCAAAGCAAGCCCGAGATATTCTAGAAATGACACACGAGGGTAAGACTATAGTCAAGAAATCTAAACTTCAAATCCTCACCATTAGGTTTGAGGAAATACATGTAGAAGAAAGTGAAACTTTCATGGACTTCTATACTAAGTTAAATGACATAGTTAACTCAATGTAGGGACCTGGTGATAGCATCCCAGAAAGTAAAGTCTGTGCAAAGATACTGTCACGCCCCAAACTCAGAAACCGGGCTCATAAAATTCTCGATCACCGAATCGAGCCCCGATAGCTTCCGTAGTACCCCATTTTTGGCTCCTAACGCCCATTCGTCAGGTTTCGATCTAAGGATGCTACGAGGAAGATTTTCAACATCAGTTTAATTCGTAATAAGCATAACCAAAGGCATAACCCATAAACAATAACCAAAAACTCTATCACATTTTCACTATGATCAAAATTTACAAGTACAAAGCGCAAAAAGGAAAATACAATGATGATAAATAAAAACTCCAAGATGATCTACCACGCGCTCTAGCCTCAACGCTGCTGTTATCTAACATCACTTACACACAACGGTCGTGCATAAGCTTATGAAAAGCTTAGAGGGTGGTGAAAGTCTGTACGCAAGGTAATAATACAATTATACAATATCGGAGTAATGCGGAATATGCTGATGAATCCATGAATACCATTAGTCGTACCAAAGCTATGCGATGCAAAGCATGAATGATGTCGGCCATACCAAGGCCATGCGATGCGAGATACAACTCGAGCATACAAATCCTCATCTAAGTCTACATACCAACACAGTTCAACTCTAGAATATAACCAAGGTCTATTACACTCCAATTAGATTGTCACCCTATCACGCACAATAAGGTGAGTGAAAAAGACCTCACTATCCGCCTGCCAATATTAGGCTTGGCTTGTCGATAGCGGACCCATTCCTCAAGCTGGTCAAACTCAGCCTAGCTTTACCCCCTTCACTGGAGCGGGTAAGGCCACACCCCCTTCCAACCGACCACGACACAGTGGAAAGTGCGGCTGTTTGGTAATCGACACTCGGTGCTCATTGTCACGCCCCAAACTCAGAAACCGGGCTCACAAAATTCTCGATCGCCGAATCCGGCGCCCACAGCCTCTGTAGAACCCCATTCTCGGCTCCTAGCTCCCATTCGCCAGGTTCCGATCTTGGGATGCTACGAGGAGGATTTTCAACATCAGTTTGATTCGTAATAAGCATAACCAAAGGCATAACCCACAAACAACAACCAAGAACTTCATTACATTTCCACTATGATCAAAAACTTTACAAGTACAATGAGCATAAAGGGAAATACAATGACAAAGTACAAAAATTCTAAAATGCTCAGCAACGTGCTCCTGCCTCAGCGCTGCTGCGATCCAACGTCACCTGCACGCAACGGTCGTGCATAAGCTTACAGAAAGCATAGACGGTGGTGAAAGTGTGTGCGCAAGGTAGTAATATGTACATGCAATGTCAGAGTAATGCGGAATATGCAGATGGAATCATAATATCATGAGCCATACCAAGGCTATGCAATGCAAAGCATGAATGGTATCGGCCACCTAAGGCCATGCGATGTGCAATGCAACTCAAGCATACAGATCCTCATCTATGTCCACGCATCAATACGGCTCAATATATGGAGTATCACCGGGGTCTAGTACACTCTAAACCAGATTGCCGCCACATCGCGCACAATAAGGTAAGTGAAAGAGACCACACTATCCGTCTGCCAATATCGGGCGCGACTCGTCGATAGCGGACCCATTCCTTGAGCTGGTCAAACTCAGCCTAGCATTGCCCCCTACTCTCGGGCGGGTAAGGCCGTACCCCCTTCCAACCGACCACGACACAGTGGAGAGCACAGCTAACTGGTATTCGGCACTCAGCGCTCATCTACCCACTCGGTCTAGACGTTGGAGCAACCTCTTGGTACCATAAGGGTTTAGGGACTTTCACCCAGGGATATCTATAGTACCCCATGTAGAATAAGATTTTCGGTATCCAATCCTGCCAACCACGATCTGTCTGTGGAGGCTACGGCCCCAATGTCGCTAGGGCATACAATGACTATGTCACACAAATGCGGAATGCATGAATCACGCTATCCAGTTATGCAACCAATCCTGCGCATACCGTGCGCTCATGTAGGGCAACACCGCCTAACCGGGAGCCCATAAACAACCTGCTCGAAGGCATATGCTATGATCAGTCAATCCTCATATCAAGCATACATATGATGCGTATGATCATGGGTCATGAAACTATACTAAACATGTTATAATAAAATGAATTATCTTACAATGCAGATGGGCCTGGACGATCTATACACAGCAAGTACGGCCTAGTAATGGGCCCTAAGGAGAGTCATAATGTGGACATCTAACCAGCATTACACTCGCAATGTGGACGTCAAACCAACACTGCATCCCAGGTACGATCTTCTTAAACACCGCTACATAATCGGTATTGGGTTTACACATTGTAATGGACCTTAGGTTCCTCCCATTGGGCCTTACATATATATCAAATGGGGCATAGCTTATGGGCCTTTTATTCATCAGATGGGCCACATAAATGGGCCACACCAATGGGTCTTATGTGCATTGCAATGGGTCAAAACCCGTGGGCCTTGGATTGCATCAATTGGACCTAGTCACATGAGTCTAATATGTATCAAATGGGCCACACCAATTGGGGCCCCAAATGTATATCAAATGGGCCTCAACCCAGAGGCCTTATATGAGTCGAATGGGCCTAAATCCCTGGGCCTTAAACAATTCAAATGGGCCTAATCCATGAGCTTACATGCATATCAAAGTGGGTCTAATCCCATGGACCCTTTTTTTTATCAAATGGGTGTAGTCACATGGGTCTTACAATATAACAAATGGGTTCACTTCCATGGGCTTTAAGAATGCAACAAATAGGTCCAATTTCATGGGCCTAGAAGTACATCAAATGGGCCTAAGCTCTTAGGCCAAAAAAATGAATCAAATGGGCCTAGCCCATAAGCATTTTATAAATC
The DNA here is from genome assembly GCA_037074715.1 of Magnolia kwangsiensis. Classification (NCBI taxonomy): domain Eukaryota; kingdom Viridiplantae; phylum Streptophyta; class Magnoliopsida; order Magnoliales; family Magnoliaceae; genus Magnolia; species Magnolia kwangsiensis. Next base: position 115,210,986 of record CM073571.1, on the reverse strand, counting down.
AAGTGGGCCCAAGTTCATATGTCTTAAATGAAACAAATGGGCCTAGGCCATAAGCATTTCATAAATCAAATGGGCCTAGCCCATAGGCCTGTTACAAAATCAAATGGGCCTAGCCCATATGTGAGTGGTCCACCCAACTAACAACCCATGATTTAAAATGATCTCACTAGGTGGATGGACGGTCTAGATGCACCACATGCGTCATGGTGGGTCCCACTGTCCAGTGGACAGTGCGGATATAACACATACATCACAAAGAGCCCCACCGTCCGCTAGACGGTGGAGGTCACAGAAACATCAGGTGGGAGTCCACCGTCCACAGCCGTGGACGGTGCATTAAAGCACATACATAAATGTGGGTCCCATGTGGGGCCCACCCTGTAATGTCCATTCAAAATCCAACCCGTTCACAAGGTCCCTTGGACCTGTATGAAGGGAAAACATAAATTTCAGCTTGATCCAATACTCCTGTGGGCCCCAGGTAAATTTTCAATGGCAAGGACTCAATTCTACTGTTTCCTGTGGTGTGGGCCACCCGAGCACTGGATCACTCCAAAATTTGGAGGGGACCCGCTTGAGAAGGGGGCCCGCCTCATGAACAGATCGAATGACAAATAAACATTTTTGGTGGGGCCCACACGTACGGCAGTGGGGAGGCAGAGGCAAAGCCTCTGCCATGGATTTTTTTGAAAAGGGAAAAAATCTATTTTTTTGGGGTTTTTGACACATGGGGCCCGTTGTGCCAAAATCCGACCCGGCCATGGCGATCAGTGGCTCGACGCCGTCCAAATGAGTCCAGAGTTTGAATTTTTTTAACGCTAGAAAATGAATAAAATGAGAAAATAGATCCTTGAATGGTCGAGGTGCATTATTTGATGCTATGGCCCACCAGGTCTTCCAATCAACCCCAAACTTCTACCCAACGGTTAAAACTCTATAAGTAAGAGGGTAGACGGCTTGGATTGTCTGGGTACAACACGGTGAGGCCAATGCAAGTGGGCCACCAAAGCCCTCTTTCACTTCTTCCTTTTTTTTTTTCTTCTTTTCTTAAAAAAAACGTCCAGCGTCCCAGACGCTGGACGGTTACATTATATATATATATATATATATATATATATATATATATATATATATATATATTTGAATGGAGGGCCCTGATGAAGTGGGCCACCATTGATGAGTGACATGGATTCAACATCTAAGGTGGGCCCCACTTGAATAAAAATATTTGCATCAAGGTGGGATCCATTCAAGTGGGCCACAACATCCTATTGCAATAAAATAAAATAAAATAAAATAAAATAAAATAAAATAAAAGAGAGAGGGAGAGAGACATGGAGAGTGGGACACGGCTTGTGATGGAGGGACCCCGTCATTATGGGCCCTCCCTTATAAGAAAATTATACAATAAATGGATCCCTTGCACATGGGACCATTGAAAATGTAAATCAATGGTGGAGATCCATTCTCCAACGATATGGACGGTCTAGATGACCTTTCTAAATGAAAATAAACATCATGATGGGGTCCATGGAGAATGGCCCCATCATGGAATGATCTTGATGATCCAAGTGGTCCATCGGCCACAAATAAGGGTCCCAAGTGAGATCCACACCATGGATCGGTGGGCCTCACTTGCTCCACCATAAAATCAAGTAAATCTACCCTATAGAGGCACCCACCGTCCGATCTTCTCGCTCCTAGGGGTTCCTTTGCACCTTAGCTTCAACTTCAATGGTTAAGATGAAGAATGGAGGGTTGAGATGGAAGATTTTGGGGTAGGAAGGTGGGCCACTTGGAGCTTAGAAGAGTTGAAAAATTCCATACGTATGGAGTTTCCTTGGAAATCTTTTGTTGCTTGGGATTTTTGAAATGAGAAAGAGAGAAAGAGAGAGAGTGATGTACAGGGAGAGAGAGAGAGTGATGGATGGATGGGTGAGTGATGGTTGTGTAAGAAAAACTTGACTTTTGAGGCTTTTTGTGTAAGAGAGGTATGGGTGGTGAAGACTTTTGTGGTTGCTTGGGAAAAGAGATGGAAGTGATGTGTACTTGACATGTGATGGATTGATGGGTGATTGATTGATGGGATTGATGTGATTGATGTGACACATCGTAGAGATTCCCTTGGTTTTCGCAACGCGCGGTGTTTTCTCGCACCGAACGTTGGCCCATAACTCTTGACCAGAGTATCGCCTCGGCGCGTGAGTCGTGGTATCGGAACCGCAACGACGGCGCGGTCGCTATGGTATTGGTCGGGGGTTGAGTCGACTCGGGTTGTCGGTACATGAATCAGGGTCGTGCGTCGATATCGTTTAAGGGTCGAAGGTTGCCGGAATTCGACCGGTAAGACTGCGGAAGTGTACGGAAAGGTACGGACCAAGATACGGGTTTTATACTCATGCACCCACTCGGTCTAGATGTTGGAGCAACCTCTTGGTACCATAAGGGTTTAGAGACTTTCACCCAGGAATTCTATATCACCCCATGTAGAACAAGATTTTCGGTATCCAATCCTGCCAACCACGATACGCCTGTGGCGGCTATGGCCCTGATGTCGTTAGGGTGTATAATAATCATGTCACACAATGCAAAATGCATGAATCACATTATCTAGTCATGCAGCAATCCTGCGCGTACCGCGCTCTCAAGTGGGCAACTCCCTTTACCAGAGAGTCCATAACAATCTGCCAATGCATGCGCTATGATCAATCACTTAGCTCATCATAAGCATGCAGATGATGCGTATGAACGTGTATCATGATGTTACATTGTCACATACTCATAATCGGAATCGATCAACCACATACGGTGAATGGGGCCCACTTATCTGGGTTAACCCATGCAGAGAATGAGCCTAACAAGGCTTAAAGGAAGGTCATAATGAGGACATCTAACCATCATTCCCTATCAATGTGGACATCTAACCAACATTGCTCATAAAGAGTGACCTACATAAGGAATTCATACACAATGTAACGGCCACACATATATCACATTGGGCCTCGCTTGGGCCTCACATACATCACATCGGGCCGATCGAATGGGCCGATTCGAAATGGGCTGAAACAAATGGCCGAATTGATGGGCCGAATCAAATGGGCCGAATCAAATGAGCCGAATCGATGGGCCGATAAATCAAATGGGCTCACAAATAGGCCACATGTATATCAAATAGGCCGCACTGATGGGCCTCTTCATCTACACCATTCATCTATATGCTAAGGATTATCTTAGAGCACACAAAAATAATAAATCATATCGAAGATTATCTGCATTCCGAATACAATAGTAATAATGATTTTTCCACCATTGAAATTCTCAAGGTCCACCATAACATTTATTTCCCATACAATCTATTCATAAGGTCACACAGACTTGAATCAAGATGAAAAACAAATTTCAAATTGACCCAGAACTGTTGTGACCCCATCCAAGAAGGGTTTTAATGGTGGACGTTCACTCAACATTGTTTTCTGCAGTGTGGTCCTCTTGATATTAGATCTGTCTTCTTTTTTTTTTTTGTCCCAAGCCTTAGGATTGGCTCACCAAGTGGATGGATGGTTGAATGAATCACATCCATCAGGGTGGGGTCCACAAAAGTGGCCCACCTAGCATGAGCTCGCCAACTAGATAAACGGTTTGGATGGCATATATATGTCATGAAAGGACCCACTGTCCAGCCATATGGACGGTGGGATACAAAACATACATTTATGGTGGGGTCCAACCCACTTGCTCACGCCAGTTGCAGCTGCTGTGGCAGGTGCAAAACAGATGCACGGTGTGGATGAAATCCACATCATGGTGGGACCTGTCCAAAGGGACGGACGGTGTGGATTAAGACCCATACATCACGTGGACTCCACCCGTCTAGATCACTGGACGGCGTGGGTATAAACATACATCAGTGGTGGGTCCCACACACGTGGCCCACCTTACATATATATTATAATATATTATAATATAATATATCATAATATAATATAATATATAAAAATTATAAAGAGTCACTGTAACACCCCAGATTTTTGCCAACCTGGAGTTAGACGTTCTTAAGCAATGAGTCGATTATAATACCTTAAATTGACTTCTCAGAAGTCAATCCTAAAGCCTCAAATCCTCTTTTAACTCATTTTCTTCAAAATCTTACCCTTCACCACCTTATTATTCAAATTTCTCCAAGTACTTTCATATTAGACACAAATCCTAAATTTTAAATGGTGAAGAACTATACTTAAACTAAAACTTACTGTAAATGATAAATACATAAATAAAATGGGATTTTGACTATTAAATTTTTAGAATCTCATAATATATATAGGTTATTTAGATATATTAGCTTCTCCTACCCTAAAATCATATATTGTACATCGTGTAACTCATTCCAGATTCAAAGATACACCCATTTCAAATATCGGATTGGCGAAACTACATCAAATGGAGTCGGGAGCCTATCAGAGCATGTCCAGAGGGGCCCACAATGGGTCCCACATGTTTCTAGGGTCCAAGGGGAAGGAGGACCTCGCCCCACTGGTGAGACATCACCGGTTTATCCAGCGGTCAGTGAGGACCTCGCCGCCTGGCGGGCCGCAGCGGGTCGGGCAGTTCGTTTTTTGCCAATTTTTTATATTTTTTATCCGACTTCAAAAAGTCATATCTCCCTCGTTATAACTCTGATTTAGGTGATTCAAAATTCAGATTGAAGATTAATGAGTCTAATTTTATATAAAAATATGTAAAAAATACAATAAAATATTTAGTATAGTTAAAAATAGGTCATTGTGATAACTGTCCAAAAATTATAGTTTGGACAGCTGCTGCTTCTGGAATTTTTGGAATTTTTCTACAATACAAAATCCCATAAAATTTTATGGTGATGAATTAAACTTGAAAATGAAGTATTAAAAAAATAATTAAAATAATATACTAACTAAAAGTGCCTAAAAGGGGCATAGAATGGCCCTAGAACCTTGTTCTGTCATAATTAGGGCGGAATTTGGTTAAGTACTGAACTAAACAATCTATGGATTTAGCTTGAACCACTTTAAATATGATATATAAGACCCAAAATGAGTAGGACTGCTAATGCAACATTACCTAGAAACTTAGGATCAATCTCTAAACCCAGTTGCTCTTGGGAGCATCGTGAAACTTCGATCGGACCTGGACCGCACGTCGAAAGTCCAATAACTATGAAGCTATACGATTATGACTGCCTTACTGGACTTGACAACCACCTTAAAAATTAAGTCCAGATGGTATCCCAGAACTATTTGCTTGAGCCCAGAGTGAAGTGTGTGAGAAACATGAATATCTTTAGAAATAAAATCTGAATTTAACTAATCTGAGTCATGTCGCTTGCGGGCCAAATATAAGGATTCATACCATCAGAATCTAACCCAATTACACCCTCGGATCAGGAAAAATGTCCCACACATGTCAGTGCACTTGTGACCGTTGAACTGGAACTGGTCCACCACGGTCGATCTGTAAATCTGATTGGACTGAAAACTTAGCTTGACCTGGATCCAATGTCAGGGAGCTTAAGTCCGACCGCATTCAGCAAAGGGGCATCTAGAAGTGCTCCGTTGGATCGGATCAGACTCTATTTAGCTATAACCTAAATATACCTTGGCCCTGGGGCCATTCCCATCAGTTCTGGGCCTATATAAGGGCCTTAAACGCTCTCTCTCTCTCTCATTTCATACGAATTTGGAAACCTAGGAGAGAGAAGAGAGCAAAAAGAGAGGGAAAGAGAGAGAAAGTGAGAGAGAGTTGGGGTTTTCTCCTGGGATCCTTCCCTATCGCTCCACGGGCTAATCAACGCTTCTGCATCGCCATTCCGACGATTCTGACTTAGTTCTTGGGTAAGAAATCCTAACTCTAGCATGTTTTAAACATTCAAAAAGAACAAATGGTGGAATAGCTAACCTATTCCCTGTTATAGGTGGTTGTTGTGCCGTAGACGAAGGAATAGTGTTCGAACTGAGTTTGTTACGTGTCTACCGGCGTAAGGTGCGGATTATAGATATTTAGGTTATGGTTTTCAAGGCTTTTAATGTCAGTTAATGATTTAACTGACTTGATTGCTACTACATGCTTAGATACGATGTTTCCCGCGCTTTACACATATATGAACTATGCTAAATATAGTGTATTTCATGTGTTTGTTGATATGGTTAAATGAGTTGGAATTTGAAATCGTACTTGCCATGATTATTTGGTGTGGATATATGGTCGTTATATGTGTGACAAATCCTTGGTGAAAGGATTTGCCCTAACACTTGTTATAACCAACATACGTCACGTATGTTGAAGTGTGTAGTCTAAGTGCTTGTAAAAATGTCTAAATGAATATGGAGTTTGGATATGTGCTTGCCATGATTATTCACTATGAATTTATGCTTGTTGTGTATGTGGCAACTCCTTTGAAAAAGGGCTTGCCAGGATATATGTTATAACTAGTCTAATACATGTATGTTGAAATGTGTAGCCTATGTGTTTGATAAAATGCCTGAATGAGGAAAGACTTATTGAGATGTATTTAATGAGGATATTGAGATAGGATTCTCAATTGCCTTATCTATAGTTACAATTTTCTTCATGTAACTTATCTCGCTATTTCGTGATTTATGGATGAAATGCCTTTGTATGTTAACATGTGGCTTACGTGTTTGATAAAATACTCAAATGAGTGTGGTACTTGGATTGTTGTCAAATGCCTATATGATAATCACATGTCTCCATATGCTGCATTATGATTGGGATTATGACGTAGTCCAGGCAATCAGTAACAATTCCTGTTTGAGTGGCTGAGCTAGTCTCACCACAATTGATGAGTTCGGTAAATCCAAGTCATACGAGGATCGTCGACAATGGTACCTTGTCAATTAATTCAGCGTACGCTCGTACTAGTCAAACTCGTCTAATAAACCGATTGGCCTAATGTATGTTCACCATGTATTGACGCTACTGTTTGAACCTAAGGTACCAAACTTACCAGTGGAAAAGCCCCTTTAACCTTGGTATTTCGATCCTCTAAGACTCATGAGCCGAGCATGGTGGTATGGGACACCGTGGTTGAGCTGTCGGCCTACACCGGGATGACGAGCCCACCCGCATTGACCAGTGAGCAACCCAGACTCGTGATCCGAATACGGTGGTATGAGACACTGTATTCAAGCTGTCGGCTTACACTGATCAGGTGACGAGCCCTTTGTAGTGACCACGAGCATATTCTGAGGCTGCGCTGAGGCCACGAGTCTTTCCGTAGCAACTAGAATATAAACTAAGCCTACACTTATCAGGTGACGAGCCCTTTGTAGCGACTTAGAACCGCAACATCGTATGAGAATTGCTAGAACTGACGACCCTAGAATGGATCATTGTTTGAGAATTGATATAAGGAAGGTACCTTAGTTTCCCAATCCTGCTGTACGAAAAGGACTAACAAGAACTTGGTAATCAGCTCATGCACCGCATTATATGTGCCATTTGGCGTTGGGTAGAGCACTGAGGAAGTGACTGACATGTCGTGACTGTGAGATGAAGATCTTAGAGGGAGTGCAAGCGAGGGCATACATCATTACTACATACCATTCTTGCATTAATCAGAGTACCTAGGGATGTTTAATTGTACTGCTTTATCATTACTGCTTGACTGAATTGATAACATGTTAACCTTTGCTTTATTATTCCACTGAGTTGATCACTCACTCCCACATTATGGGACGGTGTTTTAAACACCAACCACCCCATGTTTTAGTTTCAGATGATCGTAATGCTTGCGAAGCAGAGCCGGACTTTTATGATGATAAGGAGGGTTTCTCCTATATGCAGCTATCAGGCGGGTCTACATAGACCATGTTTTGATCGACGAGGTTACAGGGATGTTGATTAGATGCCATTACACTTGTTATTTTGTACTTTTGAAATGCCCATGTATATTCATTTTGTTCATTTTTGAAGTATACATGTATATATTTAACCTGGTAATATGTTCACACTCTGGAGACTTACAACAGTTTATATATTTTATATATCTATCACAGTCTTCTGCTTGCGAAATTTAACTGTCTTTGGAGTATAATATATTGTTTTGGTATAATCTCACTCATATTTAATGCACTAATATGAACAACATTCAATCATCATTATCTATGTTGCATAAGTGATGCGTTGGAACTCGGGAGCTGAGCTTCTGTTCGACCCCCGATTTTCAAGGCGTTACAGTCACCGTCCAGACCCCTGGATGTTCTGGACGGTGCAGATTTCATGCATATTCACATGGTGGGTCCACACGTGAGGTGGGTCTCACTTGGATACACCACACGCACGATGGTGTGGTCCGTCTAGATGGATGGATGACGTGGATGGGTCCCATGGACCCCACCATCAACACACACCTCCCTGCTAGCCACTTGCACAGGCAATCAATGCCAAGACCTCAGCTTTGAAATGAGGTATCTTTCACTCAGCCTACCACTTTAGCTATGGATCTGGGCATGGATACATGCGTCAAGGAGGGCCCTACACGGACGTGGGTCCCACCGTCCAGGGGCAGTGGGCAGTTTGGATAAAACACATAACCTATGGTGTGGCCCCACATGTGGGGTGGAGGGCGTGGATGGGTCCATGGACCCCATTGTCAGCCCACACGTCACTATTAATGTACACCCACTGTCAGTCCACACTCCACTATTAACCCACGTCCAACATCCCTGGACGTTGAACAATGTAGATAGCACACAGGCATCATGGTTGGTCCCACATGGACGTGGCCCACCTAATTTTGGTCCATCTAATATTTGCGTTTCCCTTTCATCCGGGGCCTGTGTGACCGTCCAGTCATGCAGGCCCCGAATAGGGATTAAGGTGGCCCACCAGTTGGATGACATGAGTAAAATACACACATCATAAGTGGGTCATGATCATGGAGAGAGAGAGAGAGAGAGAGAGAGAGAGAGAGAGAGAGAGAGAGAGAGAGAGAGAGAGAGAGATCGGAGATAACGGAGGGGCCCCACCACTATGGGCCCCTCTTGGATACAAGCATACATCAAAGTGGGTCCCACCATATGTGGGCCCTTAGATCATAAAAAAGACAATACAAAAAGGAAAAAAATGTGGGTCCAAGATCACCTACCGTTCGCTTCTTCTTGCTCCCTAAATTTTCTTTGCTCCTTAGCTTCGATCCTAATGGAAGAGATGGAGTTTGGATGGTTGAGATGGAAGATGAGAGGGTAGGAAGTGGGCCACACACAAAGCTCTCTTGGAGGCTAGAAATGCTTGGACGTATGATATTTTTCTTGCTTGGAAATGAGTTTGAAAAATGAGAGAGAGAGACATAGAGATGGGTGATGGATGTGGTGAGTGATGGGTGTGTAAGAAACTTTTGACTTTAGGGGTAGATGATGTAAGAAAAGTATAGGGTGTGTAAGAACTTTTGACTTTTGGGATTGTTGGGGATGGGTATGAGGTGATGTATACTTGACCCTTAATGGGATTGATTGATTGATGGATGTGACATTCGGTAGAGATTCTCTTAGATTTTGCAACGCGCGACGTTTTTTTTGAACTGAATGCGGGCCCACATCTCCCACCCTGGGTATCGCCTTGGCGTGCGAGTCGCGGCATCGGAACCACGACGACGGCGCGGTCGCTAGGGTACAAGTCTCGCGTCAAGCTGACTCTGGTTGACAGGACTCGGCTTAGGATCGCGCGCAGACGTCGGATAAAGGTCGAAGGTTACTGAAATTTGACCGAGAAGACCGTGGAAGCCTACAGAACAGTACGGCCTAGGATACTGGTCTTACAGATACTGCGCTCATTACTTGATAGGTTCAATTATAAGGTGACTGTTATTCAGGAACTTCATGATACAGACAACATGCAGGTTGAAGAACTTGTAAGTTCTTTACAAACCTGCGAGTTAAATTTTAAAGCTTCTAAAGGTAAGTCCATAGCCCTTAAGTCTTCTGAAAATATTTCTTAAGATAATGCTGAAAATTCTTAAGATGATATAACACTATTAGTTAAGAAGTTTTACAAAATTTTCAAAAGCAAAAAGAAAGTAGATTTTCGAGACCTTCTGAAAAGAAAAAGAGTATATGTAAAAATTAAAAATCTATTAAAAAGGGCCTTAAGCATAATCTCTCAAGCATTTCTCAAATTTGTGATAAAAAATATAGCGTCAAATTCACCAATCAAGGGTGTGAGATTTCTAATGAGAATGGTTCTATGATATTGACTGGTTGCAGAACATCTGAGAACTGCTACATAGTTAGTAATTCAAGCTCGTCTAAGTTATAAGAGGTTCTTCTCAAAGTATCACTAGTATCAATAATATCACCAAGTATTATAAATAATATTTTCTTTCTATATGCTATAGTTGCCATTGAATGTGTTTAATCCGGTTGAAAGAGTAATTAGTGCAAGATAGGCCACCATTTCTTCTGAAATGTCTAACTTGAACACCTGCACTTTAAAAGCCAAGTTTTATATTTTCATGATGTGCTTCCTTCCATTGCAAGTGTATTTTTAAGGAGTAGAGTTCGTTAAGATACGTTATTGTCTCCCATCTTATTGAATTTGGCTCATCTTATTCTGATTTTACCCATGAACTACTCCCCCATCTCTTTTGCGAGTAGATCCCCATGAATAGACTTTGATATAGAATGCCATATTATCATTATACTTAACCTATTTTATCATTCTCACTTTTGATATTTAGCCACCTTAGTAATTAAGCTTGATTCAATGTGTTTAGGAGACTAATCCTCTCTCAAGACTAAGTCCAAGTAATTTTTGAGATCTCCATCCACTTTTGAAAGTTAGAGCCAGTAAGAAGAGGAATGTTATTTATTCAAGAGTTGATTAGAGCAACATCATAACTGTGAAATAGATATTTAAAAGTTCACATCATGAAGAAAAAAAATCTCATTTAACTTGAGTATTAAAAAGAAAAAAAAAAAAAAGAGACTTTTCATGCTAACCTTTATTTAATCAATGGAGCAATCAATTAGATTACCAGGATGATGAGCCTTAATGTGAAACCTAGTGCATGATTACAATTCCTTCTTTTAGGTCAAGATTGCAATAAGTTGTTAAAGTTGTAGAAACACAATGAAAATAAGTCCACATGAGTTGACTAGGCACCAAGGATTATCATATATATATATATATATATATATATATATATATATATATATATATATATATATATATATATATATATATATATAAAAAATCAAGTTTATACAAAAATCAAAATAAAAGATTTTAGGTCTAGAGTAACTACTTTTTTATTGTTATTGTTGAAAACCATTGAGCTATTGCTGTTAAATCTTTAAACTAGAATGTTCTCTTCTAGATCTTAGATCTATCACAGATGAAGAGAAGAGGAAAATCAATACATTAACCTTAGAATGAGCAATGCATGCCCAATGTACCCACATGAGTGCATGCTTGGATGTAGAAGAAGAGTGGGAGATGTCACCAAATGACCAGAAGGTCAGAAAATCAAATGGTCAATCTAAGCCATTATATTGAACAATTAGATGATCAATCTAAGTCATTAGATATCCCCATCACAAAAGCAAATTGCATCTTGCAAGGCTTTGTGCGGCCCACTGTGATGGGATTTATCCACACCATCCATCCATTTATAAAGATCATTTTAGGATATAAAAACAAAAATGAGGCATATCCGAGTCCCGAGTGGACCATAGAGTGGGGATTGAACGTTCACCATTAAAATCTTCTTGAGAGCTGTGGAAGTTTTGGAGTTGATATTTGTGTTTTCCTTTCATCTAGGTCTATGTGACCTTATGAATAGGTTGGATGACAAATAAACATCATGGTGGTGGGCATCATTATTGTTGTTGCTTCCTGTGGGGTGGTTCATTTGAGTATTGGATCTACCTTAATTTTTTTTAATCGAATACACTAAAATGATCCGAAAAAACAGAAGAACGGTGTGGATAAAACCCATACATCATGGTGGACCCACAAATCCCTGCCCGGACCAATTTCCAATGGGGTAAGATGCAATCCCCTTCCCTCCATCACATAAACATTAGACTAAGGTTCAAGTTTTTAGTCCAATATGATCTCAAACGAATAAGATTTGTTGAAGACTAGATGAGTGGCCATTATTGCATCTAAGTCCAGATATACCCATCCTTTGTCAAATCTAATCCATTCATGTTACAAATCATGTTGAGGCCAATCTTCAATTCAAATTTTAGGACAATTCAACCCCCTACGGATGAGAAATTACCCAATTAAGTTTCAACCAATCTTAATTGTCTAGATTTATTGTGATTTGAGCACTGTCCAACAAAGGCATCTACTTGTATAGATTTTCCAACGATTTATCTATGTCTTATTAGATCCATGTGGCTTAGCCAAGACTATATGGATACATAATCAAGGGAAACACATTCAACAGATGATCATTGTTCACATGATCATGTCAGCCACACTCGTACTCGTGGCCCACACACACACATCATTAGGCTGGAGATGTGGTCCTCACACTCTCAAAGTGTGTGGATGGGCCCCACATGTCCCACATATGTGGATGTCTAAGCCAATGCAAACTTTCCTAATTTAGATTTAATCCAAACCATTCATCTATAGTGTACAACAAGATTAATAATGGCACATCAAGTGAGACCAATTTTTTTAAGATTTTCATATATGAAAATTTTTGACCACGCGAGAAAACTTAAGAAGTTTACAATGGAAAATGGTGGAATAGTCACGTTAAATAGGAGTGAGGAAGTAGAGAAAATGAGGAGAGAGTTTTTTTCTCCCTCCACATCCGTACGGACACATCCAATTACCTTGTGGGCAAGTAGACCCCACAATGTAAATCCACTCCATCCATATGAATGTGCAAGAATGAAAGTGTCATGCCACAAACCCAGAAATCGGATTCATAGGAATCCCGATCACCGAATCCGGTGCTGATAGCCTCCGTAGTACCCCATTCTCGGCTCCTAGCATTCATATGCCCGATTCCGATCCCGTGATCCTATATGGAGGATTTTTTTTAATGTATATTTAACTAGTAATAAGCATAACCACAAGATTACCCAATTTATAAAGGCAACATCATCATCACATATCCACTAATATAATCATTTGATTACAACACTGAAAGGGAAATACATAAATAGAAAATCAAGCTCCAGAAGACCACTGCACGCTCCAAGCTCAACACTGCTGCAACCTAACATCACCTGCATGCATCTATCATGCATAAGCTTATAGAAAGCTTAGGGGGTGGTGTAAGTGTGTGCACAAGGTAAGTGTCAAGTATTCAATACAATGCCATAATCATACAATACCGAAAAACTGGTAATCCATAAACCATACAATGTCTGAATAAGCAGAAACACTGACAAGAGCAAGAATTATCAGAATAAATAGAAATACTGACAAGATATAAATCATACAATAACAGAGTAAGCGGAAGTATGGACAAGTCTATAAGTCAATCAATATCAGAATATACAATATAGAACAACTATGCGATAAGGAGTCATAAAGAGCCAAATATCAGATGCCGATGATGCAATGCAATATACAAATCCTGCTAAATCTGTCTAGGCCATATAAGTGAAGAAATAGCAACCTAAGATGCCACATGCCTGCGGATGTAATGCAATATGCAATGCGAATGAAATAACCATGCTGAAGTGTGAAGTTGGGATGATAGTACGTAGTATCGCAGGCTATGGGGTCTACCACAAGGGACTTCTATCCAAATCAGTCTCATACCTAAATTTAGATAGTCAGACTTAACATGGTAAACTCCTAATCTCAGGTTAGTCGCTCGCCCAACCTAAATCCTTGCCATAACGAAGGTACATAACAATTAGTTGCGCACCACCAGCCCAAATGGATAGGAATGAATGAATGAATGAGCATGCACTCCTACTCAATAAGTCCACATATCAGTACGGTTCCTCTCTGAGAAATCGCCGGAGTCTATTACACTCTAAACCGGATTGCCGCCCCATCGCGAGCAATAAGATGAGTGAAAGAGACCTCACTATTCACCTGCCAATATCAGGCTCGGCTCGTCGATAGCGGACTTATTCCTTGAGCTGGTCAGACTCAACCTAGTATTGCCCCCTCATCTCGGGCAGGTAAGGCCGCTCCCCATTCCAACTTACCACGACACAGTGGGAGACGCTGTCTAACGGTATACGGCCCTCATGCGCTCATGCATCCACTCAGTCTAGACGTTGGAGCAACCTTTGGAACCAAGAGGGTTTAGAGACTTTCACCCAGGGATATCTATAACACCCCATGTAGAAAATTTTTTTGATATCCCATCTGACCATCCACGAAATTTCTGTGGAGGCTACGACCCTGATGTTGCTAGGGCATGCAGTGTTCATGTCATACAAATGCGAGATGCATGAGTCACACAGTCCAATCATGCCTCAATCCTATGCATGTCGTGCTCTCATGCGGGGCAACTTCGCCTATCAGGGAGCCCCATGAACAACCTGTCCTATGGCATATGCAATGGTCAATCACATCTCATAACAAGCATGCAGATGATGCGTATGAGAATGTATTATGATGTTATGCTGTCACATACTCATAATCGGTATCAACAATCAGCCTCGATAATGTGGACATTTAACCAACATTGCCCCCAAGGAATGGCCACATAGAGCCAAACATATAATGGGCCCACGACCTCGTACAAAGGCCTAATATATAACATAATGGGCCTTACTCAAGGGCCACAAATACACAACAGGCGGACCCTGCTCATGGGCCTAATACATATCACAATGGCTTTGCCCATAGGCCGTGAATACATCACAATGGGCCTTGCCCATGGGCCTCAAATACATGACATGTGGGCCCTACACATGGGTCTTGAATACATCAAATGGGCCATGCATTATGGGCCTAATACGTGTCACAATTGGCCTCAACTGCGAGTCGTATGTAATCATATAGGTCTCGACAATCAGCCTTGGCAATCGAAAATAACCTCGACAATCGAAATCGACAATCGATCACGTCAATTGAAATCGGCAATCGGCCACGACAATCAGAATTGGTCAATAATCGGAATCAGCAAATCAGTCACATCAATTAAAATCGGTAATCGGCCACGTCAATCGGAATCGGTCAATAATTAGAATCGGCAAATTGGTCACTTCAATCGGAATTAACAATTGGTCACGTCAATCAGGGTCGATAATTGGTCATGACAATCAGAATCGATCGATAATCGGAATGGCAAATCGATCACGTCAATCAGAACCAGTAATCGGTCATGACAATCGGTATCGATCGATAATCAGAGTCGGTAAGTCGGCCATGTCAATCGAAATCAGCCGAACTAGGCCTGAGGGAAGGTCACAATGTAGACATTTAACCATCATTGTCCATCAATGTGGACATTCAACCAACATTGCTCCCAAGGAGAAGCCCATATAAGGGAATCATGCACAATGTATCAGCCACACATACATCACGTTGGGACCCTTTATGGGCCTCTCATATGTTGTGTTGGGCATTGTATAAGAACTTTAAACAAATCACAATGGGCCACGCCCATGGGCCTCCTCAATGGGCCGCAAATATACCACATTGGGTCCCATCATATGGGCCGCAATTACATCACTGCGGGCCACACAAATTGACGTCATAGATATATAATACATACATCCCGATGGGTCGCATATGCGGGCCTAATATACAACACCAAGGGCCACGACCCATGGGCCTCAAATGCATCACAAAGGGCTACGACCCATGAGTCTCAACATACATCAAGTGGGCCTCATCGATGGGCCATAAATATGCAACAGGTGGGCCCCTCTCATGGGCCAAAGATACATCGTGATGGGCCTCATGGATGGGCCGCACCAATGGACCTCATATATCACAAGTGGGCTGCAGTAATGCACATCAAGGTGGGCCTTAGGGATGAGCCATAATTATATCAAGGTGGGCCTCATCACATGGGCTGCACCAAAAATCATTTCAATAGTTGTAGGTGTAACATGTGTATCACTGTACACAATCATTCCATGAGGCACATGGCCCACTAATGATGATCAGCACTGTCCGAACATTGTCCGGCACCATCCAACACAATCTGGACGGTGTGGATTATGGTGGGTCCCGACAAAACAGATGGACGATGTGGAGAACACATCACGACTGGACCCACCATCCACGTGGACGGTGGGAATATGCAACACATCATCAAAGTAGGGCCCCACCAGCACCGTCCAAAGTTGGATGGTGCGAATATAAAATATGTACACCAAGGTGGACCCCATCACATGGGCCTCTCCCTTGACAGATGGGCCTTGTATACACAACAAATGGGCCCCCCTACATCGCGGTGGAGCCCGCAGCACGTCCAAAACATTGTCTAGGTAAATCAGCACCATCCAACCATTGTCCATATAGATCAGCACCGTCCAAACATTGTCCAGCACCATCCAAATGGTCTGGACGGTGTGAATGAAACAAATATATCATGTTGGCCCCTACACAGTAGGTGGACTACACAGGTGTAACCTTCCAGATCTGCTGGACAGTTTGGATGGAGTCATACATCAAGGTAGTCCCTACGTGGGACCCGTGGACGAACATTATGGGTGAGACTCATACGTCAGAGGTGGGTCCACACGTGTGGCCCACCTCAGCCTGGAATGAAGCTTATATTTGCTTTGCCCCTCCATCTAGATGCTGTAACGGTGCAGCCCACACGTACTGGATCTGGGCCGTTGAATATGGACGGTGTGTATTCAACACATACAACAGGTGGAGCCACCACCGCTGGATGACATGGCAGGTGGATCTCCCATATGGATGGTGAGGATAGAAATACATGCATCATGGGAGGGCCCATTGTCAGATGGTTGGACGGTGTGGTATAATACATACCTCGTGGGGACCACAAATCTAGTGACGTCATTCCACCGTGTATGTGACTGGTCAGATATATGGCTAGTGTGAGACACACCATCCCATCTACTTCAAGAAGGTGGGTCCCAGGTGGGGCCCACCAGATAAATACACAGTGTATATAGATATTATATTATATTTTATTTCATTTATATGTATGTGTGTGTGTGTGTGTGTGTATATATATATATATATATATATATATATATATATATATATTTAATATCTCCAGCGTCCAGATAGATGGACCGCTGGATGTAATAAATGCATTGGTGTGGCCCACGACATCAATGGACGACCTGGATTACCACCGTCCCACCCACTGGACGGTGGGATAAAACGCATACATCATATTTGGCCCCATACGAGCCAACCAGGTGCATCCAGCACCGTCCTTTACTGGACGGTGTGGATGAAACAAATGCAGCACGGTAGGCCCCAAAGCCGCTGACATCTACAACAACTCTCTGCTTCTCTTCCAACAGATGGACAGAGTGTATAAAACACATACATTAGAGTGGTACCTGTGAAGGGTTCAACCGTGGACGTCATCATCTCCATTGTTTCCTGCTGTGTGGTCCACCTGAGGTCTGGATCTTCTCACCCAGGCCATGTAACGATCTGGAGAAGTACATGGACGGTGTTGATATTACACCTACCTCATGATCAATGTCCAATGATCTGCTAATGCTGGAGCAGCAGCAGATGAACGGTTTGGATGGAATATTACCTCATGGTGGGGCAAGGCAGCACCTGCACGTGGTGCCCAGCACTGTCCAGAGCATTGGACGATGCGGATGGAAGACAGACACCACAGTGGGTCTGTCCACTAGACTGTGTTGATAAGGCACATGCATCATATGCATCCCACCATCCAACAATCTGGACGGTGGAGATAAAAACACATGAATCAGAGTGCCCACGTGTGGACAGTACACATCGGTGGAACAATCACAACGGTGGCTCCCACAGCTGCTGGACGTCAGTCCAGCAGCGTCCAAGCAGATGGACGGTGTTGATATAGTACAAATATCAGGGTGGGCTCCACCATCCCTGCTGGATGGCTGGACGGATCACATAGATCAGGTGTACCCCACAATCAACACAAAGAAAAGAAGAGGGAGGGAGAGGGAGAGAGAGTGACATACGTGAGGTAGGGGGCTCCGCCACTATGAGCTCCCTTAGATCTTACAATGCAACAAGATGGGTCCTAAAATAGGTGGGCCCTACATCAAAATCACAATCTACAACTATGAACACCCACCTTTGACCTCCTTCTTCCTTCTTCCGCCAATGCATGTAAGAGCTCCAAAGGAACGGTTTCAACGGTCGAGATTGGTTTTTGGAGGGTGGGGATGGGAGATAGGAAGTGGACCACATAAAGCTCTCACATGGAGCTCTCATGGACGTTGGGTTGCTTGCTTGAAAATAGAGAAATGAGAGAGAGAGAGAGAGAGAGAGAGAGAGAGAGAGAGAGATGAGAGAGAGAGAGGTGTAAGAGAGAGAGGGATGGGTAAGTGATGGGGTGTGATTGGTGAGTGATAGATGTGTACTTGTGTAAGAAGAGTGTTGACTTTTGGGGAGGGTAGTTGTACTTGGGGATGGGATGGAGTGATGGGTTGTACTTTGATTGATTGATGTGATGTGTCGTAGAGATTCTCTCGGGATTGCAACACGCGGTGTTTTTCTCAAACTGAGATGTGGGCCTATGTATCGCCTTGGTGCGTGCGACGTGGCATCGGAACCGCGGTGATGTTGCGGTCATCAGTGTACAAGTCTCGAGTTGAGCCGACTTTGAAATACAGGATATGACTCGGGATCGCGCGTAAATGTCGATAGTAGATCGTGGGTCACCGGAATTCGACCGGGAAGACCACAGAGGCATATGGAATGGTATGGGCTAAGATACGGGTCTTATAGAAAGTAACATCCACCTAAGTTGGAACGGACAATGATGATGGTGAATTAACTATTCATTGACCAAGGATTTCTAAGGATCATTGATATGGATCAAACAAAAGTTGGGAATGGTGGTGGATTGAGTTTATATGGGGTAAGATATTTGTCATCGAAAGGAAGATTTGAATCATCCAATTTCTCCATATCTTGCCATCATTTGGTCCAACACTGATTATAATGAGCATCTCTATGATGTTTGAGGCCTACCTTTTCCTGGGCATAATCTTCAATGGAGAGTCCTGACCAGTACTTAGTTTTGAAATATTTTTCAAAAGAAGATACAATCTTAGCTGAAGTACCTATTTTCCGCAACGCTATTCACCTACGTGCCACGGTTGATGTTGGCTGACTCGTTGAATATCTGCAGATTGGTTAAACCGGCTCGAATAATAACTAGAGTAGGAGCTTCAAGAGCTAGACATAGAGGAGGTCATAGGTCAACGATCCTTTTAGGAACAAGTGAAGAAGATTGGGCTGGAGTTTTTTGAGAAACAGGCCGCTTCACCTTGACTTTTTAGCCTTTTAGTTTAGGAATAGTTTCGGGCACTTGAGTTGCTGCTGCAGTGTAGCGTCAGTCGATATGTTCTTCAACTTGGTCCTTCAGCCGAAAGTTGTGGCCAATGGGGATGTCGCTTTCCTCTTTCTCTTTCCTCATAAATCCATCGAGGAGTGGAAATGAGTAGTGATAAGCTCAACAGAAGTGGCAACCAGTTGCTTGTAATGCACCCCTCCCCCCCAAATTTAGAAAAAGTGTCCATCATTTGGAGACTATTCAGAAATGTGACAAGTTTAAAAGACATACCAGCCGACTAAAAACTAGAATGGAGAGAACGGTAGAGTTCAACCTGATCGACATCGATCGAGAGTAACGGGGTTGGTTATAAGTTTTTTGGGTAAATGGACAAGTGATACATTAGACGATGTCGAATCATTGAGCAAGTAAATTTAGACAGTATTGCTCAATTCCATCATCGACATTTTTTTAGTTTCTATCGTGCCATCATAAAGGAGGTCCCCTGCAAATGAGGTAACTTTCCTAAGCATTGAGCATTAGTGAGGCCGATTGTTCATCATTTTCTTCAAAATTGCCTGTGAACCAAGCTGAACCAAATTCTTTGAGGTAGAAGGGAGTGAAAGTGTGATAACGCTTATCGACATTGAGAGGAAAGAAAAGAGAGTCTATATATGTAAAAAAATGTATAGACATCCTAAGGAAAATGGATGTTGTGTTGGCCATAAAAGGTATAGATGATATCGGAAGGAGGAGGAGAATGTATAAGAAAATAATGAAAATATTCATACAACTACATCTGGAGAAGCCACAATAGTCCTCCACTAAGAAATAAACCTTTGGTGGTTAACTCATACATGCCTATGTACAAGTGGCCGAGTACAAAGGGCGCAAGTGCTAATTTTCAACCCTGTGCAAATACCTTAGCCAGTTGAATGTACTCATTGATAATCTGGAGAGCATTTTACACAGAGCAAGTGATGGCAGTTCCATGGTAATAAGAATGTTGTGTGTTCTTCATACTAACTCAACCTTTATATTCACGATAAGCGAGCATGAAATGAGAACAAGCCTTGCCAGCCTTATTACTGAAATGTTTTTCTTCATCATGAGCAAAGCTAGGAAAAACTGTATTCCCAAAAGGTAGAAGTTGAGTAAGAACACAAAGCTCCAGAATTGTCGGACTCATGGGACCGCATCTGAAGAAAAAAATGTTGATCAACGGATTCTAAAATATTAATGTTACGGTGAGAAGAAGAGGATCATATGCGTAATCAAATGGTGACAATTTAATGCATTCATAGATGTCGAACTCTCTCTAAGAAGCCTCATATTCTGTCACACCTCGAAAATCAATACCCGAATACAGAAACCCCAGTCCCAAGTTCCCAGGGGTGAACTAAATGAAAATGCACGTGTGACCTCATTCAGATTTATATTCCTTTCACACACAAGTAACAGAGGAGCTCAATTTAAATTAGCAGATCCAAATTGAAGTAGAGATGACAAAAATCAATAAATGTAGGGCTAACAGTCAAAGTACAATTAAATATTGTGTCCACCCAAATGGAGATTTTACAAGCCACAATATACATACCGAAAATGATTAAAGTATAAAGTTTTCGGTTTGATCCAATCCTCTAAAACATAACGTCGGTGGCACAAGCCAATCTAAACCCACCTATCTGAGGTCTCGCTAATGCCTGCATTAATAATATTGCATGGTTAGTGTTTTAAAACACTCTCCCATGTGGGAGTGAGTAGCTAACTCAGTAATTCTATTAGTTCTAAGTTACACATATTATCGACCCAGTCAGCACATATAATGATAAAATAAGAAATCAAATAATTTTTAAATACTCTTGTTAAATGTGCATATGAAAATATGATATGATGCATACTTTTTCCAAACAACACTCCCTCCCAAGCGATTTTAATGCCTATTTTGCATATACCAACACTTCTTCACAAGTGACCCAACGCCAAATCACAAGTCCTATCTAATGTAATGTAGTGAATGCGTATGTTAATTGAGTAGTTATTAGGTTTCATTCATCCAGCATATCGGGGGAGATAAGGTACCCACATTATCATGGTCTCAATTAGATCACTAAGCTCGGGACGGCAGAAGCGGCTCCTTACCTATGTCCCTTGATCCGTATTCAGGTTTACCACCCAAACGACAACTCCCCAATCAATATGAGGCAAACACTGGCCCGACCAACTAGCCTGACCGATCACTAATGACTTGAATGACACAACCCGGATGCACAAGGTTAGGCGGCCCATCGACGGGTGGAGGGTGCCCACAAATGATATAAGAGTCGTCACCCAAACACAAATATAGAGTGATCGCGACATCATTACAGTTTGATGTACGAGGCTTATAACCTTCTTAATTGCTAATTGGTCACTACAAGGAGACTCGTCACCCCGGCGTGAGCCGATAGCTCAAAAATGGTGTCTCATACCACTATGTCCGGCCCATGAGTCTTGTGGATTGTATCACTAACTATTAGAAGTATACTCATTAAATGGAAACGGGATATCTTAGATTCTATTCAGTGTTGTCATACATTATGAATACACATGATCAGTTGACTATTAGGCTAATTCGATTGAATTGGAGAACGATGATGCAACCGATATTGGGTGGGAACATAATGTGTAGTCTAGCTACTGCTAGTCGTTCGCGTTCAACCCAGGTCAATCAAACAAGCCTAATGTGGCCGACCTAACTTGGGCACCTCCTTAGTTCGGGTAGTTAGCCGACTGTCTCAACATTATAAGCAATCCTAAACATCGCTGTGGACTTAGCAATTCGTCATATTGTCATAGCGAGATTTCATATGAAGCATGGATTCAACGACACATCCACTTAGGCATTTCATTAAACATTTAAGAATAAGTGGAACAATACATTCACATGGGCATTTCATCAAATATATGAGCATCAATAGAATAATACGTTCACTTAGGCATTTCATCAAACATGTGAGCATCAATAAAACAACGCATTCATAAACAATTAATAACACATGTTGCAATCAAATTGAAAATATATATGAATATGTTAGAAATTAATAAGCCATTCACAATAAGCCATTATTAACTGAGACCCTCAATGGTTAATAAATGACAACCTAGGTATAATGATCCGCCCTTTATAATGATTTGTCGAATTCATGACACTCAATGGTTAGAGTTTTAGAAAAATTTATTGAAAGACCTAAACAAGCATACATGCATGTGAGATTAGGGACAAACAACTATTGAACCCTAAATTGCATGTGGAAATCAACACCTACCTCCAGTCGTTGACAGGAAAGCTCCGACGACCGCTCCGGTTATGGTAATACGACTAGAGAGGGGATGAAAGGGTGGAGGTGCACCAACACTCGCACCCTAAGCTCTCTCTCTTTTCATTTCTCAGATTTCTCTTCTTCTCTTCTTCTTTTTTTCCATTTTTTCTCTTGTTCTAGGCATGAAATTCGTATGGGAGGAGGGGGTGCCTAAATAAAGGCCTTATATAGTGCCAGAATTGGTGCAAATGGCCCCAATGGTCTTTTATTTATTATATTAATAATTAAGGGGGTTATTTCCCGCTAATGAGACCCAACGTAAGGCGTATTTGTCAATCTAAGCCATGAGATAGGTGTTCCATAAGGCAATCTATGTTTGGACATAAACATACGATGATCGGGCGTGCCGATTTATAGGGAAGGCCCTAACTTAGATCGACGGTCATCGATGATCAATCGGGGTCGTGACTATACAGATATATATGGAGAAATATCTCTAGTCGGTACCCCGACTTTCACCATGAATCAACAGTCTGAAGGTTATAACTTTGCGAAAGAACAAAGGGGCTAGTTTCACTTAAGTTTTACATTTTTTTCTACGGTATTCGTACAACCTAAGCACTCACCTTACAAGTCCAAGTTGAGTGACTCGAAGCGTAATCTTAGTTTGATGTCCCATGATGAATGTTAAGCCCGCTAAGACGAACGTCTTTATACAGTATCGGATTTAGTGACCCACTAATGAGTGGTATAAAGCTTATTCAGATAACCAGGGAATTTCTGAAATGAATTGGGTAGCGAGATTTCTTATACGGAATTATTAGGGTTTGGGTTAGCTAAGTTCATAGTGTGGCTTATTCGCAACTAGTAAAATTGATGATTCGATTATAATTACCCTAAAGCGTCGATTCTTATAATAAAAAGATATTGGGCCAGTTTGGTTTGTTAATTAAGGTCTAACTCCTAATTATCTCGACTTTTGGTATATTTTTATTTAGTTGTGGTTGTCTTGATTAGTTAGTGAAACGTCGGCTAGGGCTCTCTGTGAGTAAATCACGTGGTTAAACTCGATGTTTAAGTGATCGGACGAATTTGTGTGGTTTCTTAACGGCAGCACCCGCGTATAGGCTCCCTTTGAGTATTAAGGGTCAGACAATGATAACATGAGCTAATTATAGCAAAAAGTTTCAAGGATTTTTAGAAATCCAAAACAGTGCAAATCTGGGAGTTACATATTATCCAATGATGCGATCAAACCAACCGTGCCATCAAGTAAAGGTTTCAGCCAGGATCATGAGGTTTTTAAAGCATTGGAAGGATCTAGAATCGATTGGGATTGGATTAGCATGTTCTCACCAAGATAGATTGGAAAGAAACGATCTAATGAACGGATCTCATCGGCATTGATTTCAATAAAGAAAGATGGGTCAAGGCAGCAGTAATCTTCGACTGACAATTGAAGATGATCTCATTGGTAAACATTTTAGAGAGGCTATCTAATGCATTAATAAGATCACCTTGGTGGAATTTAGGGAGACGGATGATGAGGAAGCAACTATTGTAGGAATGAGAAAGCCAACGAGGGTTTCAAAGACAAAAAAACAAGGAAGAAAATGAGAGAAGTTGGAAAACATTTGAAACAGGGTTTATATCGGCTAGGATTGGGTGCATTAATTAGGGTGTAATCATGTGCTTGTATGGTTTGACGCTTACACACACGTCACCACAGGAGTAGCTCTCCATTCAAAAAAGGACAACATGACCATCATTCGAAATTGTCTCAATCAGGCGTGGTAAAGAAATGTCGCCACGTGGCTTAAAGGATGGCCACATTTATAAGGGGTTAGACATCGCTTTCACCTTTTACCCAATGGTGAAGCGGTGTGGGGGTCAATGTTCTACCCTATTTTGCCCATTCTTATGAGAGCCAATCAGAAAGGGATACGTGTAATTTTATGAAAGTCACATGATGTATTTAAGATTTGCAGATATCCATGAAGAGGATTGTGCAGTAATATAATTGGTGTTTATCGAGCAATGTCACGTCATCCACAAAGCAAGAGTGACTAAGCGTAAGGTGGTCAAGTCGATGAGGAAGCTTGTAGTGGTTACTATGACAAGTGGCGGGCTTAAAAGAAGGTCTCTGAAAGGTCAAAAATGCTGAAACGGTTACAATAACCGTCAGAGCATGGAAAGCATCTAGATGGTCGATTTAAGGCTATAGATAGCAATGAAAATCAGTAGAAGATGGGGTCTCATACCAACTAAATTAAATCAAATCTATCTTTTATTTACTTTGTGCTCTTTAATATTATCAGTCGTTTACATTCCTTAGTGTAATCAGTAGCCGTTAATTTTACTTGTAATTCGGGTCTATGCACACACAATGGACTTAGTTCGAATATCAAGCAAGTTCTTTGTTCAAAAAGGCGCTTTGCAATTGTTCGGATGAAACACACCCTCTAATAATTGTTCGACCATTTTAAACAATGTTGTGAAAGTGGTTGAATAGGCAATTGATCTCATTCGATCTCAGTCAAATACGATCGATTTTCACGTATCTGACTATCTTGGTGCTTGGAGTCTTAGTTGTTCGGTTTGAACTGAGACGCACATTCAATTTTGGAATGCCAACACAAATCACATGACCGAAATTAAAACCTAAAGCCAAAAATTGATATATCAATTCCAATCAATCATGCTTTAGACAAAAATTATGTTTCGATCTTTGTTTTGTATTAATAATGGATTGTGCTTGTATTAAAAGAAATGTTGGTCCTTAATTGAAAGTAAGGTCCACTAGAGGTTATGGGACCCAATTTGGGATTTGGGCTTAGTTTTAGGCCTTCATTCACTTTTTCTATAAAAGTGCATGTAGGCTATTATTATAGTATTTCGACCATAAGTTCAAGTGTGAATTGGTCGAAACCTTATTAGGTGGCCAACATTAATGTTTTATTTGCCAATCTATACTTTTATGGGACATGACTATATGATTTTGGATGGACCACCCATGTTGAACATGGGACTGCTTGTCTGACCATAGTCATTATGGGTCAAGTTGGACAAGTCTCATAAGTCATTGGTCACTTAGGCCTAATTTATCCATACTAGTGTAAGGGTATTAGACAAATTTATGTGCGTTGTGCCCATCCAGTATTTAAGAATCCATCTTTGCTGGTGGCTAAACATACTACAAAATGGTGACTTTTATTGTCTTATTTACCCACTCTCTATCTTAGGGACATTGAATATATCCATTATAGGGGCAATGGATTTGGTAGGAGCCTAGTTTCTAGGAATTAGTGAGCACTTTTGAATACATGCTTTACTAAAGTGGTCGTGACTAAGGATAGTCATTAGTGCCTAGATTCAAGGGCATATCATCAGCGTCATGTGTTAAGGATCAATGAGGTGATGTTTATATTTAAACAGACAGTGTTCAACCTTAAGGAGTTCGTTGTTTGGCTATGTCACGCCCCGAAATCTGGCACCCGGGTATATCCGACCCTAATTCCGTACTTGAAAGCATGACTTATCTTTTGCATGTTTACATTTCATAATCCGCACATATATTACCAATACAATTCTCATTCATAAGATATAACCATCCAAAATTTTAATAATCAAACATTTATTTAGAGAAGAATAAAATATCCATATTCCGACTATTTAAGATTATCACCAAAACACATGTCATTATCATATTGCCATACTATACTTTATTTTCATTACAACTTATTTAAAAAATGTAAAAGAAATGAAAAATAAGTAAAAGCAAATCTCTTTGAACACTTCCAAGAGATCTTGATTATGAAATTTTAAAATCCCAACAGGATAAACGGTAAAGCCCAGTGAGTAATCTCAAAATAGGTTTAAAAAATAACCTCATATAATCTAAATAAAATGTATTAAAAGATACAATACCTATTTAGGTAAAGTAACAAATAAAGATATTAATAAATAAGATTTTTCAATGTAAATTCTGAAATGAATTAATGAAATCAACATATGCTATAATTTATAATAACAAGTGCAATTTATTCTTTTCAACACGAGGGCTAGTTTACACCGGTTGGCCAACACTCTCACCAATACAACACCTAGCTTGGTAATGGACACCTCTTGCGTGACATGCTCACCCATCCAAATGGTACTTGGTGATGGATTCA
The DNA here is from genome assembly GCA_037074715.1 of Magnolia kwangsiensis. Classification (NCBI taxonomy): domain Eukaryota; kingdom Viridiplantae; phylum Streptophyta; class Magnoliopsida; order Magnoliales; family Magnoliaceae; genus Magnolia; species Magnolia kwangsiensis. The sequence goes on along the minus strand of CM073571.1, from coordinate 115,184,083 downwards.
TTTGTACATTAGTTGATCAGACTACTACCCTACCGAACTTGACAGCAGGAACCTTTTGCAATCCTAATATACTCACCCACCCAAAGGGCACGGTAGAGGTTCCGAGGGGTACTGGTTGGGTTTCTAGGACTTTCAACCCAAGGGACTTGATCGCCCTACCTATTTACGCTTAAGAGATTTTCAACCTAGAGGACTTGATCACCCCACCTATTTTCTGGTGTTTCAAAAACTATTATGGGCATGTATGATTTCAATATTATATAAAATAAATATTTCTAAAAATTTATAATTATCACTATTCTTCGATTGAATTCATAATATATGATGTAATTAATTTATTAAATCAACATAAACTATCCATACACAAACAAAGTTTTATGTATAAACATGTAACATAATCTGTTACATTGGAGAGTCTTGAAAGTATATATAAACTTGAAATTTCTACAATAGTTTTAACAAAATTTTTAAAAAATCCTAAAAATGATTATTAGTATAGTAATCATAAATAAAGCTTAAAGTCAAATTAAGGCACGCTAAAATATCAACAATTGAGGAAAAAAAAATAAAAATTAAACGACGTATTAAAAGGCATGGTAAGTAATTACAACAATTTAAAAATTAAATAAAAAAATAAAAATGAGCAAATAAAAATATCAAAATTTTCACATAAAAATAATAAATCTCATTTTTTTTTTTAAAAGGGAAAATAAATAGAAATAATTACAAGAAATAGATAAAGAAAGAAATAAATGATGAAAAGAAATTTTTTTTTCTTAAAATATCAAGTGAGAGGAAACTCACTTTTTTTTTTTTCCTTCTCTTTCTTTCTCTCTTCCTTTTTCTCTTTTCTTTTCTTTCTCTCTCTCTCTCTCTCTCTCCCTCTCCCTCTCCTTCTTTTTTTCACGTGAATAACTAGAAACCCTCTCTCTCTCTCTCTCTCTCTCTCTCTCTCTATTCTCTCTCTTTTATCGGCCCTTCTTAGCACTTGTGAAAGAGAGTATCTTAATTACTCTAACGTTTTTTCTTTCTTATCTTTTTTTTTTTTTTGGGTACCATTTAAAGCATGTGTTCCACGTTGCTTTATTTCTCATGCACATGTTGTGCATTACATGTGTGCCAAATGTGTGGACATGAGATACACCAAATGTATGCATATGGTGCATGCATGCTACACGTGAAAGGTGTGTGTGCAAGTGATTGTTGTACATGGTATGTAAGTTATGATACATGCATTAGAATGTGATCATTGCGTTTCTTTACAAAAAGTGTCTTATCAACACCCCCCATTACAAAATTATGACTCAGTAAAAACTTAGTCAACTTTTCATACCATGCCTTGGGAGCTTATTTTAATCCATAGAGTGCCTTTTTCAGGCCATAAACATGATTAGTATGTTTAGGGTCTTCAAAACCCTTAGGCTGTCTTATATATACTTCCTCATGTAGATCACCATTCAAGAAAGTACTCTTGACATACATTTGATAGATTTTGAAATTTTTGTAACAAGTAATGGATATGAACAGTCTAATAGATTCGAGACAAGCTACTGGGACAAAGGTTTCATTATAATCGATGCCTTCTATCTGAGTGTACCCTTATAAAACTAGTCTAGCTTTGTTTCTTATAATGTTACACTTATTTTTAAAGATCTACTTAGTTCCAATTATATGTTTATCATCAGGTCTAGGAACCAAATGTTATACATCACTTCTCACAAATTGATTAAGTTTATCTTATATAGCTACAATCCAGTTTTCATCAGTAAGTGCTTCTTTTACATTGGCCGACTCAATCTGGAAAGTGAAGCACACATAGTTACATATGTTTTCTAGTTGTTTACGAGTGCACACACCAGTGAGAGGGTTCCTAAGTATTTGATCAGTTGGATGGTCTTTAAGTGACTGCAGTTCAGTGTCATTTTGACTATATGAAGAGTCTGGTTTATCAAATAATGAGACTTTATCATCTTCTGAACTAGAGACAGGTGTATCCAGGTGATTATCTATAACCACATTAATGGATTCCTGAATTACACCGGTCCTCTTATTGAGAACACAATACACTTGACTGTTTAGCGCATATCCTAGGAAAATACCCTCGTTACTTTTAGTATCGAATTTTCTCAAATTTTTCCGGTCACGTAATATATAACATTTTCTGCCAAAAATTTGAAAGTATTTGACCATTGGCTTTTTATTGAACCACAGTTCATATACAGTCTTATTATTTTATTTTCTAGTATATACATAGTTAATAATATAATAAGCAGTGTTCACAGGTTCAATCCAAAGATTTTTAGGAAGTTTCATGCTATTTAACATAACATTAACCATCTCTTGAAGCACACGATTTTTTTTTAACAAATCCATTTTGTTGAGGTGTCTTAGGAGCAGAAAATTCATGCGATATCCCGTGGTCGCTACAAAACCCCTCAAAACTGCTATTATCAAATTCGGATCTATGATCACTTCGTATTTTAGTAACAGGTGATTCCTTCTCAGTTTGAATATGCTTGAGTATCCTTTTCACTTCATCGAGAATTTCAGATTTCTCTCTCACGAAAACTATCCATGTAAATCTGATAAAGTCGTCCACTATTACCAGAATATATTTCTTACCACCTCGACTCTCCGTTCTAATAGGTCCAACGAGATCCATGTGGAGGAGTTCCAGGGGTTTGGATGTGGCACTGGAGTTCACTTTCTTGTGAGCACTCCTATTTTGTTTATCAATCTGACATTTGCCACAAATTTTATTCACTTTCTTTAACTTGGGTAGACTTCTTATTACTTCACCTTTGCTCAGTCTATAAAAATTATGATAGTGTACATGTCCTAAGTGTTTATGCTATAGATTGGTCTCATTGGTTTGAACTATCTATAAATAAGCAAAAAATAATAGAATAATAATTAAAAAAATACAAATTTTAGATTTTTTTTTTCCATTAAGTGGTTTCAATAACTATTAGTTTTTATTGAGTTAAAGTTTAGATTTGAGAAAAATCTCGATTCAAAATGATGACGGCCGGATCTCAAAATTGATGAAAATCCATAAAAAAATATTTATTTATTTTTTCAAATGCTAACATAGATTGCAATGTAATCCATATCTATGTATGATTTTCGTGAATTGACATGAATTTGTGGTGAAAAAAAATTAACATTTAAGAGAAAAATTGGAAAATCCTATTTTTCAAAATTTTATTAGAAAATATGCGTTATTCACTTATAATTAACATGGAAGTTTTATATTAATGAATGTTGGCTACAAAATTTTATATTTATTTAATAATAAAATTTCAGTAAGACATGATTATGGCCCTAAGAAATGAAAACTTATTATGATTAGTTGTTTTCTGCAACATTTTAATTCCCACATGTGTAAACATATCTTTTAATTTCTCCTGCAGTTTATTTAAAATTTTCATCTTTTTCCTAACATTTTTTTTTTTCCAATGTTTCCTTTGTTGAACAGTTTCTACTAAAATATTATTGGTTTAATTATTAAATACTAAGTCAAGTAAAGACTAGTCAAGTCTTTGATATTAATCAGACAAGACAACAACTGAGAGTTGGAGTCTATTGATGGCTGAAGAAGGTGAGTGATGTACATGGCGATGGACCAGATTACGATGTGCCACCGCGTGCTTTGCAAGCTTATGACTTATACATACATAAAGCAGGAATAAATAAAGCTTCGTTTGATGCTATGGACAGAATAAAAGCATGTGAAGCTTTTCAATGGTAAAGTCACTCATTTTTGGAAAAGGAATAAAGAATTGCATGCGAGGGTCTCTCGCATGGCCGGAAAATGAGTCCTATTAGACAATCTTATCTATGTTATCTATGGCCACTAAATTGGTGGGGGTTCAAACATGCAGTGGATGAACTGTACAAAAATGTCTCACAGGTTTCATTTTTAAAACATAAGCCATCCATTTTATATGGGTCGGACCAATTGATACATCACCCTGCTTATATGTCCTTGAAAGTGATAGTTCTATCATTTCCTTGCATATAGATCTGCGTTATCTTTTGGGAATAAATAATGCATGGAAAGTGGAATAAAGAGTACATTAAGTAAAAGAAAAAAAAGCATCCATCTTTCAATGAGATGCTCCGAGAAATTGTCCCTTTGGAGAAAAAATTTTTGGTACTCAAAGCGACTTTACATATGACCTGTATCCAACCCAATCTAAAAGATCAAAATGGTGGGACCCACAGAAGAAGGGTCATAACCCTAACTTTTTAGTTGTTTGTTTTTTTTTTCACAGTGACATAACAGCACATGGTTACTTGAACCCATGACCTCAGTGTTAAATTTCACATGGTCTACCATTGAGCCATGAGTGCGACCCAAGGTCATAACCCTAACTTTAAACCCAGGTTGGATTGCAAATAAACATTACAAAAACCTTACAATGACCTCTTTAGAATTTTATTTATTATTATTTTTTTTAAATGGCTGTTTCTTGTGGTATGGTCCACCTGAGATATATATCTACATGATATTTGGTACCCCGCCCTAAAATGGGCTGGAGAAATGGATGAACAGAGTGGATATACAAAATACCATCAAGGTGGGCCCCACGGTAGTGTTACCTGGATAATACAATCCGGTCCCATCTAAATGACCATAGAAACAAAATGGCCATTAAAAAAAATAAATTCCCCATCTATTTTTGCCCTTTTTTCTGCTAGGCAATTAGTCAGGAAATAATCAAATGCGTTCAAAGGGATGGTGATTACCATGAATCTTCACCACATGGTTGCCACAAGTGTGGACCATTACATGGACAGCTTGGATATTTGACCTCCCAAACCTGCTGGTGATCATGTCCATGTAACGGGTAGACTCTTATGTTAGTTTTGCACAAATTAAAAGCCATCTTAACAATCTGAATTGTGGGCCCCATTGTGGATAGAAGATATTCCTAAATCCACACTGATCAAGAAAATCCTAACCATCCACTTCATGTCTATCAGATGGATGGTTACAAATAAAATAGTGGATTGTTCCAAATTTGAAGGGAAAATCATATAGTTAATATCATTTTTCCCGAGTGATTTTGTGGTTATGCTCCATCCACAGTAGGGTTACTGATTCAGACAGTCTGGATTGACATAAAACTATATTCCATGTGTATGGTTGAAGAGTTTACACCATTTATTAAGTCATCCACAACTAACATACGAGTGTGGCCCACCTTAAACCTAAGTGCCATCAAAACTTCTTACTATTATACTGACAGTCACGCAGTTTAGTAGAACTTGGGTGGGCAATTAGATCATCTGGGTGGGTGCAGGTAGTAAGAAAAGATTCGATGACCTATGATTTTTTAACTGAGGATATGGTTTTTGATAGCGTAGAATGGCAGAACATTCAGGTAGTGGATCTCAATTGGTTAGGATAAGGCTTAAATGATAATGATGATGATGATCATTTGGGTTTTGGTTCTTAAAAGTGAGGCCCATGGTTAAGGCAGGTACTTAGATGATGGACCTACTTATTAATGGAGTATTTGTTAAAAACCTCCTATGAAGGAGAATCTTGACAATGTTGATGATAATATATACGAGATATAGTCCTAGCACTGACACTATTGTGAGTTAATGTAGTTTAGCTCTCTATGGGCCCCACCATATTGCATGTGTGTGTATATATGTGAATAGAGAGGAAGAAAGCAGGAAGAGGAAAGGAAGATGGGTACATCATGGTCACAAGAAGAGATTGTGGAGGTGGATGTGGAAAGGCCCAAGAAGCTCCCAAAGAAGCTTCCACACAACTACCAAGCTATCATCAATGAGGCTGACACACCCTTGCCAAATGAACCTTCCCGCCTGTATGAACAGCTTCAATCTGGAGTGTTCTTGAACCAGAAAAAGAAGGCAAGTCCATCTCTAAACCTTAGGTCTCTTTTGCTAGAGCACATTCGACATTGATATGTCATGCATGCACTAGAACCCATGCATAATAAGCACAGATAAGGTTGGCAATTAGTCTGGGCTTCAAATGACCTGATTAAAAATTGGGCTCAGGCCCATCTGGTTTGGCAATCAGGCCTTCAGTTTCTATCCCAAGCCTTCCTACCTTAAGTCATAAAAAAAACCATACAAGGCTCGAAATCTAGGCTTGGGCTCATCTCATTTATCAATCACGCCTAAAAAGGGGCCTAACCTGATGAATGGACCAAAATTACAAGTTTGATCCTAACACGTTCCGGTCCAGAGCTGAAACCAGGTAGGTGGCCTGTTGCCAGATGATTAGCAAAGTGCGTAAATTCATGCAGTGGAAGATTAGGAAAAGGCAAAAAGGAATTCCACGAGTCCCTAACGTAGCGTCAGCCAGGACAAACTAAAAACTGTTGCTACCTAGCACATCAGCAATACACAGGTCATACCTAGAGGGCCTCTTCAATCAGCAATAGATCTATCATAACTTTCTTATGTGTGGTTGAATCAAGCACGGGCACACACCATGTGCGGATTCAAATGACCTTTACGTGTAAAAACCTTGAAGACAACTGCAGGCACTCATAATTAGGAACTCCATTTTAAACTCTGCATTAAAAAAAATAATTCGAAAGTAGGCAAAAATGTTGTTTTTCTGGACAAGCCAACTTAAACAAAAATAAAAAGCATCTTATTCTTAAAAAAAAAAAATAATACTTCAGGGATGATTTTAAAAAATAAAATAATTGTAGTCGCAACCCATAGAGATGGATTGTTTTATATAGAAATTTCTTGAGGACTTGAGAAGCAATTAATGATATTAACCACTATCCAGTTGCATATATACATTATTGCTCATGCATAAAGAATCTCTAATCATTTTAATTGAAATCTTTTTTACACAGACAGACACACACACACACACACACACACACCATATATATATATATATACACACACACACACACACACGCGCACACACACACACACACACACACACCATATATATATATATATATATATATATATATATATATATATATATATATATATATGGTGTGTGTGTGTGTGTGTGTGTGTGCGCGTGTGTGTGTGTGTGTTTTCATTATACTCCAAATCTTTGGCAGTTCCATCTCTTTGAACAAAATTTTAACCATCTTTTTCGTTATCAAGATTGAAATAAACACGAACATTTTTCACACCATTTTCTTTTATTGTTTGGAGTTTTGCTAACCGTGTAAGGGGTAGGTGCTATGAAACTCTTTATTCATTGACAGGTAGGTTGCCTACTTGATCTGGTGAACTTATACCCAAACACATGAGTGGGTGTGCTCAAGATGTGAATGAGATAATGTAAAATCCTAATTGATGCACCAATGCTTCATGTTCGTACATGTGTAACTACTTTTGAAATTTGCAACTTCAAAATTTCCACCCCTTATGGTTGAGTGGGAGAGGTTACATGTGGGTCCCCACATGCAGGCCACTTATGTGACTCTATTAGGTGGTCCCACCTTAGGCAACAAGACTCCCTATAGGACTTGTTCAAACTTTTCCATTAATGCAGAGCAATTCAGTCCCTGATTGTCTTTACTTCTTTGGTTTCCTTTGATAATCAAAATTCCCTTCACTACAGGAGTAGTGGTATTTACCAAAACCCTAGCAGAGACCCCTCTCTCCGATCCTATACATACGAGAGAAAAGGAAGAGGAAAGAATAAATAGGAACAGAGAGAGGAGAGGGAAAATGCATACCCTCATTGGCATTTAGTTTCATCCACTGACCAAGGTCAATCTCCATCTAGCAACCATCTACATCATCAAATCTATGCAGTGAAGGTTGCCTTTCCTCATTGTGGTTTTTGGACCAGCATTTAGCTACATTTCGTGCCCCACATCAAGTCATTGTTATAGATGTGCACATATCAACACACTAATTGCACTGCAACTGGTTCTCCATAGGTCGCACACTTATCTATTACTCTGAATTTAAATGCTATAGAGTTTTTGACATATAGCAGCCTCCCTTTTTTACTATACACCATCCCTTTTCAGCATTGTTAAATAACTCCTCTTTTTTTTTTTTTTCCATATAGGGTCATGAAACATCCTACTTCTATTAGAGTTGACTGTTAAAGCTGACCGTTTACCACATAAAATAATGCTTTTGCCCATGTCTTTCTAGAGATGAGAGAGATTTCAATCTTAGGCGAGTTCCAAATCACTTGGTTATGTGGGGCCCAACATGGCCACATGATTTAGACCATTCAGTGGTGGACAATTAGACCATCTAAATGGTAGATCAAAACTGTCAAAATGCCGTGGTTAAGCTTTTCATGATTGCATAGGAGCAAAATGAAATTTTTTCTCATTTATTCAAGATCGAAGGAAAAAAGCTTCATTTTATATGAGTCAAACATTCAAATTTATTGGACAATGGTCTCTCTTTGACAATCAACTCTGTTGGAAGTTAAGGACATGGTGTTTTATGACCATACATGGAAAAAGAGTGGTTATTTGACAATACTGAAAAGGGAGGGCATTAGCAAAAAGGAAGGGTGTTATATGTCAAAAGCTCTATATTATAACTACTTTGATTGTTAATCTGGCATGCCATGGATTTAGTGGGTTGGATCATCAAAGAAAAATAATTTCTACACAAATGAGAAATTGTACACATCTCTTTTAAAACATAAATTCGATAAGAGTAGAATCTTGAAAACATGATTTCAATAAACAACCAAACAACAAAACTGCTTAACAATAATTTTCTAAATCATGAAGATGCCAATTAATGAAGCAACTAATTTTACACATCCAAACCTTAATTTCAGGAAAAATCATTCTTACGTCTCTAGAACATTGCATTTGTAGTTTTTTTTTTTGCCCCTCAAAACATGGGCAACCAAAGCATTTTCTTTTCATATGGTATTATGTGAGATTATTATCTAAATACTTTCTCAAGGAGTACTAATTAGAACTTTAAAGAATGTGTAGTAGGGTTGTATTTGATAGGGGAAATACATTTATATTCTAAGGTGCTACATGTCTGAGGGATGTACCAATTACAGCTATTTGATATGAATGTATGTCATTTTGCTCTGGAAGTAGGCACAAATATATTCACAAAAAAACTAAAAGCTTTTTCATTGTGAAAAATTCAAAGTTTCTGGCATTAGACGGCAATTATACATATGACATGGCTGTAGCCATTATAACCCATTGCCTAATGTTGCCTGCTCCACAAAGTTGGAGCATTAGGCAAGGTCAAATTAACAATTTTGCCAAATTCACTACGTTAACCAGCACAAGTAATAATTTGTCTATCCTAACCAAAATTAAGTTTCTATTTCTTTATAATCAAACATAAGACATCAATGTTGAAACAAGCTGTGTCTACCATTGAGCTACAGGCACCAAGTTCCCAAATTTCCAACCATGTGGACTAAATAACATTAGCAAGATATTACAATTACATTTTTATTTTTATTTATTTTTTTAATATTACCACTTCATTGAAATAATTAAAATAAAACCAAAAATAACATTTATCTTTAGAATAAGAGTGCACAAGTTCATGGTACAAAAGGTGGGGTGTATTTCTCCATTATAATTTCTTTTTCCTTTTCTTTTTGATGGGCTGCAGAAGTATTGGATTGAAGAGAAGACAGGCTACAATTGCTTCATGCTCTTTGCGAGGGGGTTGTCAATCGCTTGGGCAGATAACCAGCGCCACTGGAGTTGGTTTTCTATGAAAGAAACAAGGTGATAACAATTTTACAGAGGATACAGGGTGTATTCCAAACAGATGGTACCACCAAACAAAAACACACTGGATGATCCTACCTGCCAATTGGGGGACCTTTTAGAAAACAAATATCCAAGCAATAGTTCACATTCAACTAGCAAAGGTCCTCTATTCTGCTGGTTAGCATTATCCAACCGAAGACAACATCCAGACACATAGGGCCCATTACATGAACAGATCTTATACATGAGGTGATGACACAATGATAACAATGGATTCAACTCTTTTACCATTAACATGGAAAAATAATTGTGTCTTCACTGAGTGAAACAAAACATCTCCCACAATCCAGTGATGGTGGATGACAAAGAATCTCAAGAGTCTTCAAAAATGGTTTTTGGGACTAGCATTTTGAAAATGCTTGCTACATTTCTGGCTATCATCTTTCTATGGCGGGAGATGTGTTGCACCAACTTTGGGTGCTTACTGTAACATTGAAAATGTGTCCTACAAATGTTTTCAAGCATATTTTCTTATAAAATTTGCTTACAAGATGCTTTGCTAACAAGTTAAGTACCATTGCACATTTTCTCTTATCTTGGTCTGAAATAGGTGTTCTTTTCTTTTCTTTTTCTGGTAATTTTATTTTTATGTGAAGTGATGTGGATGTCGATGTGGTGAACCTGTTAAATGTCTGTTGGCTCGAAGTGGACGGAATATTTGAGATGTCCAATCTCTCACCAAACACTGGCTATGAGGTGGCATTTGTGGTGATGGTGGAAGACCCGGCATACGGTTGGGAAGTCCCAGTGACCCTCAAGCTGGCATGCCCGGATGGAAGTGTGCAAGAACGAAAGGAAAGACTGAAAGAGAGGCCCAGAGGACAATGGATGGAGCTCAATGCGGGGGAGTTCCAAACATCAGTGGACAAAGGTGGACAAATACAGTTTACGCTGCTGGATTACCACAGCCAATGGAAAAAAGGACTTGTTGTTAAAGGAGCCGTAATCCGGCCCAAGAATTCGCGATGAAGGTGTCTGTGATTCATAGCGAGTATAATCAGTAGTATTAGAAATACAATAAATAGTTCTTTAAAATTTCTCAATCCAAGCTCGTGGAGATTGTTTTACGATATAAATATACCATGGTCACATTGTTCTCAACTACGCAGTTAATGTATCTGCCATCTTTTAATGTAGTGGCTAATTGGAGGCAAATTAATATCAGCTACATTATGGCAGTCCTATGCTATAATGACTAGTGGGGTGAGATTCACATGTGCGTAGGATACTGGCCATTGATTGGTTAGGGCAATGAGTGTATTGGAAAAGTGGACATCAAAGAAATAAATGCCAATGTTCTACATTCATGGGCTAGAATGTGAAAATCACACTGGTCAGACAATCTAATGTACCCATAATTTAGCCTTTTATGTATGTGTATATATATATATATATATAGCCATTCCTTCTCTAAGCCATGGAGGGGATCATTATGATTCTCTGATAAAAGTGACTCTTTAAAACCATAAGCAATCCAAATTGCATGCCAACAAACAGATGATCAAATTGTTGATTGCACCTATTTTCCCACAGATGATCTTCACCACCCATCTTATAAGCTATTGATAGGGTAGTTGGAATTGTCCCGTCAAGGTGAAACATGTGCTGGACCTAATGGACAGCCTAGATCATTTAATGGGTTTGTACAAGTGTCCAGATGTATCTAAAAACACTATAAATTATAATAGTCCAAAAGCATTGGATTATTTCTCTTGATACATATCACATATACACAACTATTTTAAATAGGCAAAATCCAGTGCTGCTCTGAGAGCACTATAAGACTGCTCCTAGTCCAATTGGGACACTTGGACAGCCTAATTGATTTAACCGAAGTTTCCATTAGGAGCAGCATACACTTCATAGGATACCAGAAAAAAAATTATAACATTCAGAAAATTCTAAGCATCCAATCAGTGGCCCATAAACAGACAGTCAAAATCACTTAAAAATAGGTCTAATTAATGTTTTTGAACCATCTACTGATTGGCGCTTATTATGCATTGCTTATGTTTCCAAAGAATAATTTCTAACCATCCTAAACATTCAGTCCATTGCTTGTGAAACAAATGGCTATAAAAAATAAGGCCGACATATAGACAGATTGAATAGTTTGACTGGAGTGATTTTTGCTTGGTAGCCATGAAATTTATTCTACAACAAATGGCGAGTGCGGATTGCTCTATTGGACTCTCCAAATGCCATAAGTAATATAACTTACGCTCACATAGACTTGACAGGTCCAATCAAAATTTTGGGTTTTTGGACTGATGTATATATAGCATGCTATCTTCCAATCTCCACAAATTCAAATATCAATGCTCTGGCCCAAAAATAAAAGGCTGGTCTACTGATCAGGTGAGACCAACAGATGAGTGGCTGTCCAACAAAACTTCTTTCTAGGCAACCATTTGTTCCATGCACAAGACAACCAGATGAATGCTCCAGCCCGAATTTAGGACATGGAATCAACATGGTGTAACACACTTGACGGATAACTCTTGGATGTTCTTCATGCGTCTGTTTACATTTACAGATGGTGCTGGGTTATTATGAGCACATGAGGATCAGCAAACCTTAAGTAAATCTGGGCAGCTTATCCAACATGACATTTTAAACAGATAACGTGAATTGGAAATACTCCAAGTAAGAGCAATTTTTTATTGAGCAATGAAAGATACATGTATCAAGAGGTCAACAAACAATAATTGAAACAAGAACTGTTAACAGTAGACAGTTCTCTACCAAAGAGAAAGGAAATGGAAGTTACTCAAAAATCTGTGCTGTAGTTTTCTGGCTTAAACCAGAGGGAGAAATCAATGCCTTTGCTTTTCAGCTGCTCTGTTGCAGGGCCTATTCTCTCCAGAAGCTGCCTCACACCAATAAAAACGGAATCAGAAGAGCATCACAGGAAGGAGAAAATGATCTCTTGATGCAATTAAAGAATCTTAAAAATAAAGCCAACGTCACTCTGCATGTGATCTGGCATAGACACCGAGTCAGAAAACAGACTCCATGTTGTGCGGTCGGTCAAACTAGGACATGCACAGACAATCATATGGCAATGCTATCAGTGAGTCAATCCCTAGGCAAGAGATTGAGAAATGCTGAGGCGAGTATGAGTTCGTGGTCCTTAAAAGCACCCTTGGAATTCAGAAACATATAAGTATCGTATGGAAAATATCTCACATATCAGGGAGTGTATCACTGTACGAGGGAAACATTGGGAAAATTCATGGAAATTTTCATTGAAACTTAAGGAGATGTTAGAAGACATGTGATGATATGTTAGACAAGATAGCAGGTGTCACAATCTTTTTGAAGATTAACCTTAAGAGCAGGTATCACCAAATACGTATATGCCCAGGAGATCAGTGGAAGACAGCCTTCAAGACGAAGGATGGGCTATACGAGTGGCTAGTCATGCCCTTTGGCTTGACTAAGGCCCAGTATTGAGACCCTTTATAGGTAAGTTACTTATGGTGTATTTTGATGACATTCTTATCTATAGCACGTCAAAGGAACAACACCTCTACCATCTGAGGCAAGTTTGTAGGGTCCTCATAACTGAAAAGCTATATGCCAATCTTAAGAAGTGCACATTTATGTCAAAGAGCGTTATCTTTTTAGGGTTCATCGTATCATCTGAGGGCATGAGAGCGGACCCCGAGAAAGTCAGGGCCATAGTTTAGTGGCTTGAACAATGCAATATTCACGAGGTGCGAAGCTTTCATGGCTTAACAACTTTTTATAGGTGGTTCATCAGAGGATTTAACTCCATCGTGGCTCCCATCACGGATTGCATCAAGAAAGGGGAGTTTGTATGGACCAAAGCTGCCTTTAAAGCGTTTAAGGAGATTAAGAGCACGATGAGCGAAGCCCCCGTCATGCGCCTTCTAGACTTTTCTAAAGTCTTTGAGGTCGCGTGTGATACATCTGGGGTAGGTATAGTTGGTGTGCTCAGTCAGGAAGGGCACCCTGTTGTTTATTTTAGTGAGAAGTTGAATAGGGCAAAGCAACAATATTTCCCCTATGACAAAGAATTCTATGCGGTTGTCCAGTCCTTGCGCCATTGGCAGCATTATTTATTACTGCAAGAATTCATCTTGTTCAACATTTCGAGTGTATGTGATGATCACTTCACCAAACACTCCTAAATTCTTTGAAATTAGTCTCAATTGACAACTGGTTGAAGGAAAATTTTGAAAAAAATATTTTAATAATTTTTTAATTAAAAAATGATTTTTATTTTCTGAAAATTGGCACGGACTTAGCAAATCAATAGATCACCCTTCATACATGCTTGATTTCATGTTTGGAGTGCAACATTGCAAGCAATTTGGGAGAAATTGGGAAATTTTCGAACCACCTATACTCAAATTTCGAAATTAGAGTGTATGTGATGATCGTTTCATCAAATACCCCTAAATACTTCGAAATTAGTCTAAATTGACAGCTGGTTGAAAGAAGTTTTTGAAAAAAAAAAACATGGAGAACATGAAGAACCAATGGATATCGAAATCAAAGCTCCAAGTCCATGATATTTCATACAAAACATGAAGAACCAATGGATTTATAACCATTTGACACTAATTTAACATAATTTCAACAAAAAAATGGATCGAAAATTGAAAACGCTCTCCGGATCGAACATGTTGGATATATCAGCATTACCTGTGCGTTTCGTATCACACAGGTTTTATACAAGATATATCGTGGGATATATCAGTCGATATTAAAAACATTGATCCCTGCTAACCTTGGGAGTGTTTCACTCAATTTTTGCTCTCCAACCCATATATCCTCCCAAGCCTTATTTTTTTTTTCCATCCCCCAAATAAAAACCCATCCTCTATGCATTAGAGATGCCGTCGACTTTCAAATGTGAGATGACCTATACAAAGAAGAAGACTTGGTCCACCACCCCCTATCCTTAACCCATATTTTCTAGCTAATATCTCTTTCCAACGAGAACCCGCTTCTTCCTCAAACCCCCATACCCATTTCCCTAGTAGTGCTAAATTCGTCTCTTCTAACTTTCTAATCTTTGCTCCCCCTTAATCCCATGATTGACACACCTACTTGTTGGACATAGGCCCGTGGGGCCCACTTGTGGGCAATCACTAGTGGGTGGGTCATATGAGGTTTAACTTCTTTTTTGTTAATCATTTTTGTTTCTTTTGTCTGAAGTTGAATTACAAATTCAACTTTAAATGAAGATTTAGATGAGGAGACAAGGATAAGACCAGATAATCTCTAGTCTCACCCAAACTCCCCGTCCTTCCCTATAAATGGGAAGAGGTTCTCTCGTGAATAACACATCACGCAACAACGAGAGTAAATAGAGAAAACTGGGAGATTGATATTTGTCCATCTAGCTTGTCCTTTGAATGATCTAAGCCATATATTGTAATTTGAGGCCGTCTATACCGTAGAATCGGAGGGGTGGACCGCTAAACCATTTGCTCTAGTAGCGGTTAGGTGGACCGCTAGACCCATCTACTCCAGTAGTGGTTAGGTGGACCATTAGGCCTAAACCGTTCATCCTCAACTTTGTGGAGGTCCCATATCGTGTAGATCATTAGATCTCGAGGGCCCACTCTTTCACACAGACTTTCAGTGGTATCAGAGCGGCTCAACGATAGATTTTCAATTTAGTGTTTTAATCACAAAAGGTCAGTGGCCCTTCTATTATATTCTGTATTTTATTTTAATTATACATCGATCAATTACATATTCACTTATCAATTATTATTATTTATTTTCTTCCTAAGATATGGGGATTAAATAATGAGAATAATATCAAATGTATGATATCTGGATTTATATCCTATTGGCTCAATAGAGTCAAAGAGATCAATCCTAAGGATTAGCAAAATCCAGACATTGGAGATTTGATTAAGCCCAAATATAATGGCTTCCATAAATTGATTTGAGATAGAAAACAATGATAAAGGAGAAATTGAGGGGTCGAACAAAAAGAGGCCTTTTTAATAAGCATCACCTCTCTATTATTATATAATAATCATAAGCGATTGATGACGGTGTGTGTTTATCATGGACCTCTAACGAACATGCGGCTGGAATGTGCATCAATTCGCGCTGTTATGAAAGTAAGGTCTTTTTTTTTTTTTTTTTTTTTAATGGATGATAGCCCAAAAAAACACTAATCAAACTATCTTAGCTTATCCAATTGGTGGGTATGAAATGGATGGCTAAAAGGTAAATAATTAGTAATTCAAATCCAATATATACACACACACACACACACTATTGTAAATGAGTTACCATTAATTAGTAGACGATGAAAAACACATACAATGCTCTCTCTAAGCTTTATGGAAATGTTATCCTTGGTTGAGAATTCTGGGATCTGGAATGAGGAATTTTATGATATGGCCCACACCATTGAACGATGCACATGTGTTTTCTATTTTGGCAAGTGAACCATTAGTTTAGTAATCTGAGGCAAAGATGGTACAAGCTAAATAATGAATAATGAACTGGTGATGGGCCTGATGGCTTTGTTATAAAAGAAAATGGGTCTGCGCCATTTTGGGCATATTCGATATATCCATTTTAATGGGATCATAACTACTGAAGGCTTGAAGTCCCATTTAGTAAAATCAATGGACAACAATTTTGTCCAAGTAATTGTTGTCTATAGCCTCATTAGTTAGGTGGGCTCAAAGATAGACTTGGGCACGTTATTATTGTTGTAGCTTTTTTTTTTTTTTTTGGTGAAACTATCCAAATCTGCCTTTTGTAACAAAAATAAAGGGACCATCATAAGCAATTCATTTGTGGTTGGAAAGCTCATATGGACCCCATATTAATGTATATATTCAAATGGGCTGGATCTGAAGCCCAATTCACTTTCTTTGAATATTAAGTGTATCTTATTAGGGGTTTTTAATAAGCTATTTGTGAGTTGATTTAGGCCAAGTATTGGAAAGTGACTTGGGGTCTTTTTAGCTAGATCTAACTGATAGTGCGGTCTGTTTTTATGATTAATGATTAAAATATCTTAAAATGATGATGATTGTTGTATGTATTAAAATAAAACTCAAAATTATAAAATTTTGATTTTTTTGTGATCTTTAATGATTATGATATATTAGTATCACGATTATAATCATTAAATGTGGGCTATATATTTTGGAGTTCGAGAATCGAAATGTATTTCACGTGTTTCTTGATTTTTATATGTACATATGCGTGCATTATTGCATGTATGCATGCATGGGAATGTAGTTTCCTTAATATATCCTTCAATTCACTATTGATCAAGGGACCATCAGTGATCGGAACCATCATCAATCTTGATGATCAACATTGATGAGAGAATCCATCAGCAACGGTGATCATTAACGGTAATGATTGGATCCATCACGAATGGACATGATCATTGGTGTTGATAAGGCTCTCTCAATATCTAAGCACTTATTTTCTTGAAATTTAATGATAAGGTAGGTTTATATGTGTGATATATTTAGGCTTAATGCAATTAGATCTAAACCCCCTTTTCATTAGAAAATAGAAAACTTAGTGCTAGGATGCTCCCTATATAAAGGTTGTGCATAACATGAGCGGGAATTCTCCTCTACCAAATGATGCATGTAACCTATAATGTAAGGTTGCAAGTTATACAAATATATCCTTATAAAAGCATCATATTCATCTTATATAAGAGAACTTGATTGATCTACACCACCCATTCAGGTTTGTGGACTTTCGAATTTCGTTAAGATGGGTTGATTACTTTTTTACCTTGAAATTTTGAATAACACGTAAAAAACTGATGATTAATGCCAATACCTTAGATCATAGGTAAGTAGTGATATTTGATGCAATGTAGAGATGGCCACCAAAGCATTAATCGCTAAACAACTCAAAGGTCAACAATTCGACGGTAACAACTACGAAGACTGGTCTCACGCGGTGTGAAGCCTTCTGGATGAGGACGACATATCGCATACACTAGATAAGGTTTAAGAGGAACTTATATTGGCTGAGAATGAAAATTTAGGAAAACATATGGCCAGTGTTTTAAATATCGACAATATCGTCTGATATATCCCACAACATATCTTGTATCTCACTTGTGCAATACGAAACGCACAAGTAGTGTGATATATCCCACATGTTTGATCCATTGAGCATTTTCGATTTTCGATCCTTTTTTTTTTTCCTTTCTTGTAAATCATGTTAAATCGGTGTCAATTTGTTACGAATCCATAATTTTTCATGTTTTGCATGAAAAATCATGGATTGGGAGCTCCAATTTCAAGATTTAGAGGAGATGGGCCAAGTTGCGCAATTTTTTTTTTTTTTTTAAATCAAAACTTTCCAATTTCTTGCAAATTGGTTGCAATTTTTGTGTCCAAACATAAAATCAAAAATTTATATAACTTGATCTAGCGATTCTTCTTTTGCTTTTGAAAGTATTACTTGTGTTTCCACATGCCTTCATACATTTATAAATTATATTAATAGACTTTGAATATAAAATCAAAAATTTATATAACCTGATCTAGCGATTCTTCTTTTGCTTTTGAAAGTATTACTTGTGTTTCCACATGCCTTCATACATTTATAAATTATATTAATAGACTTTGAATATACTTGCCTCAATTCAGTTAGACAACGCATAGATTAGGACCCCGTACAAAGAAAACTTGTTATGTACACTTGTTTTTTGTAATGTTTGATTTATAAGTGTATCGATGTCTTTTTTAACAAATCACTGAAGTTACATTAAAATATTCAACCAATTTCCCAATGTTTCCCCATGTTTCCAACAATAGCAATACATTACGCGATACAACCGATATATCCCATGCGATAACCGATACGTATCCGTATCCCAAGAATGAGATACACGATACTGATATTTCGAACACTGTATAGGGTTACAATGAACTGCTACAACAAGTGGCGTAAACAAAATCATTCTGCCCATAATATCCTAATTAGCACAATGCACAAATAACTCATATCGACGTATGAAGTGCATGCCACCGCTAAAGGGATCTGTGATGCACTGGTGAATGCCAATGTGTAGAAGTCAGATGCAAAAGTTCAAGCTTAGAACTAGAGTTCTAGGAATACAGGATGCCAGTCAGCTGCCCTATAAAAAAGATCATATCCACAGGATGGAGCAGATGATAGGGGCCCTTTGGAATATGGAGTGCAAATTGACTGAAAATCAAAAGATAATAACAATGCACTATTCCTTGCCCGAATCTTAGGCCTCAATCAAAAGGATTCTGAACCATACTGATTCTATCACTATGTTAAGAAACTTTTGTAGCCATTTGGTACGAGAGGTTGAAATGAATGTAACTCAGTCAGTTTCGGGGCAAGGTATTTGCAACAGAGACCCAAAAACGGAAAGCTAATAGGAGATGGTGCAAAGCTCGCAAGAAGGCGAAGATGAATGACCAAGAACAAAAACCCACGACACTTCCTGTAAATATCAAGAAGGGTAAAGGAAATAAGAAACAGAAAAAGTCAAACATAACTTGCTTTGCCTACGGAAACTCCGACCATTATGCCTGTTAGTGTGCACATAAAAAGGTGGTAATTCTTAAGTCATTAGATAGTTTATATGTAGGCTTTTGTTCTGAAATCTTTTCTTTGATACTCTATATAACGAGTGGATTTTGGATTAAGGCGCAACAAAGGACGTGATACAAGATTGTTGAGGACTCGAGGAATTCCAACCTGTAGCCACGGGGAGTTACAAGGTGTATATGGGAAATAATGCTGCTGAAGACGTACTAGAGATTGGTGTTTACAATCTCCATACGCGCATAGGGCGAATAATAATCTTCCGTGATACTCTTTATGTACCGGGCATGCGTTGGAATTTAATTTTTGTTTTTAGATTGTTGGTTGATGGTTTTGATATTCGTTTTTACAGGATAGAAGTTTCTTTAAGACTCAATAACCACATCTTTGCATGGAAAAATTTAATTTCAGATTTATTTATTCTAAACATAGTTGGTGATGATGCATCTCTTTCTTTATCTGTTATGTTGAATGAAACTGCAGTATCTGAATTTTCAAAATGGCACGCGATCTTAGGTCATATTGGAAAGGATCATATGACAAGACTAGCACGTTTTGGTTTGTTGGATTCATTATCCAAAATTGATTTGTCATTTTCTAAACATTGTGTGTTTAGAAAAACCTCAAAGAAACCATTCCCTAAAGCAGTGAGGTCCAAGGGCCTACTAGAGATAATCCATTCAGATATCTGTAGACCCTTGAATGTACGTGCTAGAAATGGATGTAGATACTTTGTTACTTTCATTGATAATTACTCGCGCTGTGAATATGTGTATCTCTTCTCACACAAATCCAAGGCTTTTGATTGTTTTCTCAAATAAAAAGCTAAGGTGGAAAATCAGCTTGAGAAAAGACTAAAATCCTTCAATCCGATAGAGGTGGCAAGTATATATATGAAATGTTCAAATCATATTATGAAAATGTTGGCATTGTTCGGCAGTACACAATGGCTTACACTCCATAGCAAAATGGTGTTGCAGAGAGAAGGAATATGGTACTATTGGACATGATTAGATCGATGATGGCACAAGTTAATCTCTACCATATTTTGGGGAGACGCTACTAACAACCATTTACGTCCTTAATAGTCCAATCCAAATCCATTCCTAAGACCCCAAATGAGATGTGGACTGGGAGGATTCCTTCTCTAGCCAACCTACGTCCATGGGGATCTTTGGGATATGTTTTGCTGCCTGTCTCGCATAGAAGTAAACTTGATAGTAAAACCATTGAATGCGTGTTCATTAGGGTCACTAAGGCAGGCACCTCATATACCTGTTTTTTGCTCCTTGATGCTACACCTTCACTTGTGTCTTCAATTTTCAGCTTCAAAGCGCTCAACCGATTACATGACACAAGGACTCACATGATTGACAAATAAGGTGCATAAATCAGTGCACCAATAGTGGAATGCTTCCATTCTTTCTAATAGATAACGAATCCCTGGATCACCGTCCACAGGATTTTGGTCTATTCCATCGCTAGTTGTCATCATCCATACACTTGACGCAAGGAGGGACATGATGAGGTCAGTGTTCGAAATATCGATACTATCGGCCGATATTATCGGTATCGCACCATTGCGAGACGATACACCCCCGATAACCACCGAAAGATACCAAAAAAATTCAAAATCCCAATATCGGTCGATATATCGTCGATATCGCATGATATATCGATGATATGGCGAGATTTCCTCTCCATTATCGTCGGAGACAAACGCACGAACAGAAAATCGGATCCGGCTTGTGGAGAATAAAAAAAAAAATTGAATTAGAAAAAAAGAAGAAGAGATCGGAGCGTACCTGGTTGGAGGTGGGTCACTCAACAGGTAAGTAGGATTTTCTGCAAATTTTCTTCAACTTCCCCCTTTCTCGGAGATTTCGGTGAGGAATCAGGTCGTGGTCAACATTTCCGGGTCACAGGAGAGAAATCTGTCGACGTCCGAAGAAATCCAAGCGAAATCCTCTCCGAAATGTCGAGAAATCATCGTGAGATCTGAAATTTCTTGGATTTGGGCGAGACTTTAGGGTTCCGGAAGGTCGGAACCCTCTCTGCGTCGAAAAACAAGAGTGTCCGAGCCCTTTTTAAGTGATTTTGGGTTGGGTGGTGTACCGCACACCACCGAGTGTTAACGTCATCAAGTTCTGTGGGTCCCATTATAAGGCATGCATTATATCCAAACCGTTCGTCCATTTGGCGAGCTCATCGTAAGACTTGAGCCGAAAAATAAGATAGATCCAGAGGACAAGTGGACCACATTGCAAATAACAGACAACAGTGGGAGATTGAACGTCTACCATTGAAACCCTTTTGAGGTCAGAAGAAGTTTTGGATAAATATGATATTTATTTTTCCTCTGCATCTAGGTCTGTGTGACCTCATGAACAGATTGGATGGAAAATAAAAGTCATGGTGGGCCTTACGAATGTTTTAACAGTGAGAATCACTGTCCCACTGCTATTTGTGGTGTGGTCCACTTGAGCTTTGGATATTAATTATTTTTGGACTCATGATCTAAAATGATCTCTCCAAATGGTTGAACGGTGTGGATATAATAAATATATTATTGTGGGCCCATATAACTTTAAATCTGGTCCAAAAGGAAGCGGATTGGCTAGTGTACCACACGAGGACGCG
Organism: Magnolia kwangsiensis; assembly: GCA_037074715.1. Taxonomy (NCBI): domain Eukaryota; kingdom Viridiplantae; phylum Streptophyta; class Magnoliopsida; order Magnoliales; family Magnoliaceae; genus Magnolia; species Magnolia kwangsiensis. The sequence continues at coordinate 115,162,106 of CM073571.1, read as the reverse complement.
GATTGCGTACTACCCCTGCCCGCCCCTAGCTCCGAATGGGCAGGTCTGTGGTCGGGCTCACTGTGATGTATCTGTACATCCAAACCGTCAATCCCTTTTCTCATATTATTTTAAGGTATGAATACGAAAATGAGGCATATCCAACGCTGAAGTGGACCACACCAAATAATAAGCTTAGTTGCATTAAAATGCACTAAGCATTAAATCTCAGTGGGATTAAATGCAAGAGTATTTTGTACGGCCCACCATAACGTTTATTTTCCATCCAAAACTTCCGTGAACCCCTAATGGTTTCAGTGGCAGACGTTAATCCCCCCACTACTTTTTCAGTGTGGTCCACTTGATCGTTAGATCTATCTTATTTTTCGTCTCAAGTGGACTATACTCAAGGAAATAATGGTGGTTGAACACAGTACCATTAAAAACTTTTTAGGGTGCACCTTGATTTTCCCTATATTTTATTAGGCACTTAATTTATTGGTAACTTCACCTAAGTTTGAATGAAGAGAAAAAACAATTATCAGCTTGATCTAACCTTTTGTGGCCCACTAATGGTCAATCATCATTGTTTCCTATGGTATGGTCCACCTGATTATTGGATCTGCTTCATTTTTTTTGGATAATGTCCTAAAATGATATGAAAAAACGGATGGATGGGGTAGATACTGAATATAGTTGTCTTAGTTCAATCGCACAACACATATCTTAGTACAATATACAAAGGAAACCTATTATGTCCATTTCTTTTTTGAGATTTTATGATTTAAAAGTGTGTATTAGGGTCTTTTTAAATAATCCCTGAAGTTTCATTGAAAAAATAAACAATTATCCTAATGTTTCCCCATGTTTCCCAAAAGTGCAATAAATTATGCGATACAAACGATATATCCCATGCGATAACCGATATGTATTTGTATCCCAAGGGTGCGATACATTGCGCGATACCGATATTTCGAACATTGGATGAGGTCGATCATTGTCTTCCTCAAGGGATATCTACTCCAAATCCACGGAGCTCTTTAGACTCCTCACAGAGCTTCCTAGACTCCACAAGGGATAAAAGTATAAATAATTTCTAATAAATTCGAAATAACTTGATTGATTATAAAAAAATGAAATCACAACTCTTAAAATAAGGAACTCAAACCTAGGATGGAGTTTTAGACTTGGACTTCAACTCAAAACACCCTAAAAATGTGACTTACTATAAATAGTAAACTTACTATTTATAGACATAGTAAACTTACTATTTATAGACAACCTCTATTCCTACGAGACTTCATGGTTTTCGGCTAACAATAGTAAGTGTCCAATTTGGCTCAACCATGTTATTCTCCTAACTTTTCTACACCCATTTCATGTTGGGCACGACTTCTACAACTCAAAGGATCAAAAGTTATATTCGAATTAAAACTTACTATTTATAGTAAGAACGAAATTAAACGAGACTTTTGACCGTCGATCTGATGGAACCTCACAAATCCAGCATGGGCAGCCCGGCGTGGCCGGGTTGGTTGGCTTAAGTAGGATCTCGTAGCCCAAAATCATATATAATATGTCGAAAAACTCATCCCGGTTTTCGAGATACGACTGTTTTAAGGTTCTAACAGTCCGGATCATTTCCGCCTCCGATTAGGCCTTCTCTGGTCCATCTTTGCCATGAAAGTGTCTGTGACCTGCTCTACATCAAGAGTTATGATGAAATGTGCCCAAATCATATACTTAAGAGAATATACCATTAGATGAAGTAATGGAGTAATTAGAGACAGATTTATCAATAACATAAAAATACTTTGGCTCACTAGTCATGATTAGATACTCCCCAGTTAATATCCACTGGAGCAAATTGATGGGAAGTGAGACAAGAGGGTACCTGAATTTGAAAAGGTGGATGTGGAAGAGAAAGCAGGAGCACCGGTAGAAGCTTGATAGGGGATAGGTCAAACTAATCAATTCTCATTACTTTCTTCAAAATAAGATGCTTGATTGGCCCATATGGTTTACATGAAAGTCCTAACACCTCTCCACTCTTCTTCAGAATAAGATGCTTGATTGGCCCATGATGGTTTGAACATCCCAACACCTCTCCATTGTGATTTGTAAGACTGCAATGAGAATCCAGGGTATCTACCATGATCTCCATTGACTCATGGCCACCTTGACCATCATCACCTTGTCCAATAGAAGAAAAAAGGGCTCATATAACCTACTCCAACAATGGTGGTTATAGTCCCAAGAGTTGCTCATTAAAGATGACAATACATCTCATTTAGAGATGGGACATTTCCGCCTAGCAAAATGTATGCTCGTACAGGCTCGGATTTTGGCTTAAAGATCCAAACTTTGTAACTTGAAATTACTCGCACTGCTGCCTACGTTTCTCCAAATCATTAGTTAAGGGCTGGTACACATTTAACTCTAGTCTTCTCACATTCTTTTCAGATTGGATTAGCATTCTTCAAGGGATTTATCATCTTGTTGGAAGGCAAAAGTTTCTTGAAGCAATTGACATATACATGTGATGTTTTGGTCTGTGAAAAATGTCTCATGTAAATCCTCCCAAATTTCTTTAGCATTATCTACAAACATAACATTCAAGGTCATAGATGGCTCCATATTGTTCCTCAGCCACATCATAATTTGATTATCTCTTGAACCCACTCAACATACTTAATATCATTTTTCCTCGGGCTTATTAGCAGTTTAGCAGTCAAGTCCTTCGATTTTCCTCTTGCTGTCAGGAAAGCTTGAACGCATTTTTGACCACTGGAGATGATTCATTCCATTAACTTAACTAGAGTTATTTGAACTCCTAAGAGATAAAATGGTTTAAAATTTTCCAGGCTTATTCTCATCCTGTAATTCCATTAAACCGGGGGGTATACTAGGGCTGGCACTAGTAGAAACTTCAATCCTCCAACTGCATACACCACACTACAATTGGATGGGAGATTGGCACTTAACAACACATGTCTAGCATAGACTACACAAACCAACCAAATGCACCTCACAGCTTTATTTTTGATGTAGAAAAGAGGAGGCCATTACCACCACCACCCCAAATCCAACATAGATAATCATAATGGTTTCTGTGCACAAAAATGACAGACCCTCTATCCAAAAAAGAAGATCAATCCCAGATCATTAGGGTTTGAAACAAAGGAGAAACAGAAAAGGAAAAAAGGAGTTGGAGAGGAGAAAGGAAAACAGATCTTGTTTGATGCAAGCTTTGATACCATATAGATTTTATGGCATCAAGAAAGAAGAATGAGAAAGGAGAAGAGGAACGCCCCCACCCCCAACAAATAAATAAAAAAATCAAATAGGAACTATTGAAAGCAGTCCATAATCAACAGAGGAAACACAATATTGGATCGCCATGATCTTATAATTAATGATAATTTTTGGGTCACACAAATGGGATTTCACGTGCCAACATATATCAAACTTATGTTCAATGAAATTGGCATGGACAATTTGATCATTGTAAGAATAGGATTTTTGTTACAAAATCTTGCATATCTAGCTCAAATTCAGGAAACAATCAATGGCATTTGCTTATGCTCATTGTTCAAATCCAAACAAATTTTTAAACACGTGCACTACAAGTACAGTTCATAGCAAGGAAATCAACATCAGAGATCATGTTAGAAATCAAAACTTAATATGGTTAAATAACCTGCCCGAACAGAATTATGTATCCTAATATCTTGCAAAACCTTGCATAAATTAAATATGGGAAACGATATATGTAGGAGGAACACTAATGTATAGGTCACTGCACAGAAGTTCAATCAAGAAAAAGGAAAAAGAAAAAAAAGACATTGCACTCATCATCATTGACCCTGTACATCAAGGCCTACATGCAAACTAGCAAATAAAGCAGATAATGTCATAAAGGTGACCAGCTGTATGGGTCAATGAGGATCAAACGTACTAGGGTTAGGAATCTAAGCATCTCCAGTTTGACGACTTGGTGCTCTAGAAGTTCATGATAAAAATAAATGCAAGGATTCTCATGGATTAGTGGTTCTCGAGTAAACCATATTTATAGGTGAAAAGGATAAAATACCAGCACTAACCTTTCCATGCAGCACACCATTGGAGACGAGAACAGATCGATCGAAAACGCAGAATTTCCTGCCATCCATGCAGGTGACAGCGCCCCCAGCTTCTTCAACCATCTGCTTGAAGGAGAATGTGACAACATATAAGAAATAACAGAAAAGATGAAGAAGAGAACTGGAAAATTTCCCAACTCCAGAGCCTAAAATTTATCCATACAAAGAAGATTTCAGTGGTACACCAAACCGGGTCCTGTACTCTAGATTGTAACGTCCTGAAAAAATCCGTACGAAAACCCGAGTACTACCTCAACAGAAATCACTTAGGACCAAATCCTTTAGAAATTAAACGAGAATTAACTAGTGCTAAACTAGATTACCTGTGAAATTAGCACCAATTACTTTAAATACGTTCTGCAAGACCTAAAACTTGTAGAATCGTTAACGCTACATTACCCTAAAATCTAGGATCAATCTCTAAACCCAGTTGCTCTCGGGAGCATTCAGAAACTCCGTATTGGACCTGGACCGCACATCGAAAGTCCGATAGCGACAAACTTAGACAATTATGACCGCCTAGTTATACTTGACAATCACCTCGAAAATCAAGTCCAGATGATGTCTTGAAGCTATTTTCTTAAGTCCGGAGCGAAGTGTGTGAGAAAGTGAATATTTTTAAAAATTAAATATGAATTTAAGTAATCTGAGTCGTGTCGCTTGCGGGAAAATTATAAGCATTCAGACCGTCAGAATCTGACCCAAATTTATCCTCGGATTAGGAGAAATGTCCCACACATGCCAATGTGCTTGTGGCCCTGATCGAGTGTCGGTGACTGTTGAACTGAAACTGGTCTGCCACGGTCGATCTGTAAACCCGATCGCACTGAAAACTTAACTTGATCAAGATTCAATATTTGTGAGCATGAGTCCGACCGCATTCAGCAAAGAGACCTCCAGAACTGCTCCATTGGATCGGAACAAACCCGATTTGGATATAACCTAAGTATAACATGGTCCTGGGACTGTTTCCGTCAGTTTTGGGCCTATATAAGGGTCTTAAACCCTCTCTCACATATTCCATACGAATTTCAAAACCCTAGTTAAGAAAGAGAAGAAAAAGAGAGAGAAAGAGAGAGAGAGTGAGTTGGAGATTCTTCCAGGGATTCTACCCTACCTCTCCACGTGCTTATCCAACGCTACCCGATCGCTACTCCGGCGATTCTAATACCATACATAGGGAAGAAATCCTAACCCTAACCTGTTCTAGGGTTTCCAATAGTTTAAGTGATGTTATAACTAACCAAATTCGTGTTTTAGGTTGCTAAACCGCCGTTGACGAAGACTTAGCGTCTAAATCATATCCGTTATGCATTTTCCGGTTTAAGGTGCGGACTATATACGTATAGGTTATGGTTTTCAAGGCTTTCAATGTCGATTAATGGTTTATTACTAACAAGGATGCTATTTCACATGCCAAATGCAAAATCTGTTTTGTTTTATGTATATATATGAATTATGTAGTCTATAGGGAAATTCATGTATTTGTTGAAATGTTTGTGTACATTTGGAATCTGACTTTGTGGTTGCCATGATTAACTGTCGTAGGTACATGATTGTTATGTATGCGAAAACTCCTTGGCAAAAGGATTTGCCCTAATACGTAATATGGCCAACATATGTGATGTATGTTGGAAAGTGTAGTCTAAGTGTTTGTGAAAATGTCTGAATGAGTTAGTATTTAGTAAAGTGTGATTTATAAGGGAGTTGAGATATGAATCCCAACTACCTTAACTGTGTGTATGATTTCCTCCATGAACTGTATAGCCTACTTATTCATGTTAACTATGTGTATGATTTCCTCCATGTACTATATTCATGTTTAAGTTATATTCCATAACATGTTCATATGATTGTAGGATTGTTTTAAATATTCATCATTGTGATTGTACGTGAGTGGGACTATATCACAGTCCAGGTAATCGGCAATAGGCCTTGTACTGGTAGTTGAGATTGTTTTCGCCACGCAGGATGTGTTCGACGAATCCAAGCCCTACTTGGGATGTCGGCAGTGGTTAGGCCACAGGGAGTGCTTATGCATTTCATGTCGATCAACTCAACGTGCGATCGTCCTAGTCAAGCTTGTCAATTAACCCAATTGACCCGATGTATGTTCACCATGTTTGGATGCTACTGCTTGAATCTAGGGTACCAAACTTACCAGTGAGATCCTGTTAACCTTGGTATCACGATCCCCTAAGACTCGTGAGCTGGACATGGTGGTATGGGATGCCGTGGTCGAGCTGTCGGCTTACGCTGGGGCGACAAGCCTCCCCGTAGTGACCAGTGAGCAACCCAGACTCGTGAGCTGAATATGGTGGTGTGAGACATTGTATTCGTGCTGTCGGCCTACATTGATTGGTGACGAGCCCTTTGTAGTGACCTTGAGCATACCTTGACATTGCATTGAGGCGACAAGCCTAATTGTAGTAACTAGGGTATGACTAGGCATGCATTGATTGGTGACGAGCCCTTTGCAGCGACCTAGAACTATAACATCGTATGAGATTGTCTAGGACTGACGACCCTATAATGGATCATTGTTTGAGAATTGATATGAGGGAGGTACCTTAGCTTCCCAATCCTGCTGTATGAAAAGGACTAATAAGAACTTGGTAATCATGCTCGTAACATCGCACTGCATGTGCCGTTGGCGTTGGTGTAAAGCACAGTGGTAGTGATTCATGCCGCGATTGTTAGATGTTGTCGCAAGAGGGAGTGCAGGCGAGGGCATGCATCATTACCTCATATCATCCTTGCATTAACAAGAGTATCTAAGACATGTTAACTTTATCATTACTGCTTTATCATTACTGCTTGACTGAATTGATAACATGTTAACTTTTGCTGTATAGCTCCACTGAGTTGATCACTCACTCCTACGTTCTGGGATGGTGTTTAAACACCAACCAGACCCTGTCTTAGTTGCAGATGATGATGCGACCCACGAGGCAGAGCAGGAGTATGAGGATGATGAGGAGGCGTTCTCCTACATGCAGTATTTAGGCGGGTTTATGTGAGCCATGTCTTGATTGGCGGGGATTCAGGGTTATGTTTGTAGTAGACTATCACATTTTGATATTTGTATATTGAAATAATACTTGTAATTATGACCTGGCAGAGCATACATATCTTGGGAACTTATACTGGTTTATATATTTCTTTTAGTCTTCCGCTTGCGTATTACAACTGTCCCTGGATTATGTTTTGCTGATTTGGCTTAATCTACTTCATGTTTTATGCACTAATACAGACAACATTTATCCATAATTGAAAATGTTGCATAAATGATGTTTTGGAACTTGGGAGCTGAGTTATGCTCGACTCCCGATTTTTAGGGCGTTACACAAACTCTCACAGATCTCCATATATTAGATGCAACAATCACGGACCATGTGATCCAAGAAAAGTAAAATATAAAATTCTTTAAACTCTTTTGACACTTATAGAGGTTTCTGATTCTGTGTAGATGCCAGCCTCTGCTAAAAAATTCTCCTGTTTATAGATCAAAAGCTTATCTATCTTATGGTGATGGTGGTGGTGGTGGTGATCATGATCATGATGAGTTAGATGAAGTAGATAACGAGAACGTAACATTTTAAGAAGAAACAAGGGCATTGTAGAAAATTGACAGAAAATGGCCTAAAAGAATTTAAATCAACCCATGCCACTTTTTTGCCAAGTGAACCGCCACATGAATGGCTTCTATGATGACTAAAAACAATATCTTACCATATAATTTTCTGATAGCATTAGCTCGTGTACTTGTAGTAGGTCTTGGTATAAAAGCAGTTTCATTGAATATAGATCATGTGAGAAAGACTAGAAAACACTACCAAAACTAATGATTGGAATATGGATAATATTGGCCGATAATATCAGCACCGCACTAGCCCAATATGAAACAGCAAAATTCCCAAGCATCACACAATGTATGGCAATGCATCAATGATATATTGTGATATTTCGAAATAGGTTTTTTATTTTTTTACATCCACCATTGTTTATGGGGCCTTGCAGATGGATGGTGCAGATCACGTGGATGAGTGAGCCCCAAAAATAATTTCCACAAATCTTGAGGGAGAGGAGATGAAGAGAAGCGATTGGGCAGTTTTTTGGATTTTACTTTTGGTGCAAAGGGTAGGTTTTTTTTTTTTTTTTTTGGTTGGTATTATTATCTTTACTTTTATTTTTCCCTTAAAGTGTGAGGGAATGGTGTGTTTTAGAATGGGGAAATTTTGTCATTTTTGAAAAAGATGCTCCAAAATTTAGAGAGTCCTTAGTAAAAATGTGTATTTACAACTGTGTTTAAAATAGAAAATAGCTCGAAGCGTAACGTTCACCCCTCTGAAGTGTGAGGTGTAAGCTACATAGCATGCTAATCAAGGTTGTGCTTTATTACGCCAATTTCATGATATTTTACACCAAATCAGACTGATTAATTATGAAATTTAACAAAATTTCACGATATTTGGTGCAATCAAATGCAACCTAAAGTAATAGGAAAGGGGATTTTTTTTTTTTAATGATGACAGGGAGCCCCCACCCCTTTTTAAGGCGAGACTATTCCCTTGCAGATGCACACAATCACCCACAAACCACGTGCATTGGGTAAAGCACAGGGAGGGGAATCAAACACATGCCTACGGGGAGCAAACCCACGACACTAGCCATTCACCCAAACCTTGGAATGATTAAATATAAAGGTAAAGAAAGAGCAACGAAATTGATTTAATACTGTCACTTATGTTATTTTACTAAAAGTATTGAAAAGATTAACTAATTTTTATTGAAAATAGAAAAACATAACAAATCATTAATTGATTTAACGTTGTGATGAAAAATAACTTAATTATATGAGCTATGTAGCATGTAGTGTATGCAAATTATAATGAAGCATAGGTTAAATGCAACTTAAGCTATTTTCATGAGCTATGTGACGTAAAGGCTAAGCTACGCTATGTAGCAGAAGTTACATGCTACATAGCATGTGATGCGGACACAAGCGCATTCAAGGTGTACCAACGAAGAAAGCGCCAACCACAAGTGCCGTCCTTTTGGATAGGCGATTATTGAGGAGCTGAAGACCTTTCACATGTGATTGGACATATAGAAGACCTCACTCAGGGAAGACACATGTGAAGGGAGATTAGAGAAAGAAGACCGAGCGAAGACCGAGCGCCCGAACTTTCCTGTACTAATCTTATTTGCACGTTTTTGCTTAGTTTAGGGTATTTTAGTAATTGTCTTTATTTGCTTATTTAAGTGGGCTAAAGCCCTAAACTCGAATTTTAACTATTGATTAATGAAAAGTAAACCCTTTGGTTGCCTCCTTCCTCTCTTCTCTTTAACGGTGCTTCTTCTTTTTCCTTGATCTTCTTCTTCTAATTTCTTCTTATGCCTCTCCAACTTCTTCAAGGTAATTATTTTATTCTTTCTATTTTTCAGTTTTGACTAATCCTTCTTCGATCAAAATCTTGAGAACCAATCTAAACCCTAAACCTCCAAATTCTCAAATCCCTAATCCGAGAAACTTCCTGGTTCTTCGGACTAGTGATCTTCATTGATCGATTGGGTGTGACCATGCAAGATCGGGAGGTCTCATCCCTCGCCGGATCCAACCTAAGTAATAATTGAATTCCATATTCCATGGTTGTGATGATGGCCCGCTCCTTTGCATGTTTCCTTTATGATTTTCTCAGTTACGATAATTACTGCTCGAATTTTAGATCATTTATTCCTTTTATTTCTGCTGTTTAATTATGTTCATGAGCATGCATCATAATTAGGGCTGTCCTGCGTCAAATTTGGTATCAGAGACTAGGCTTGCATGGTTTTTGTCTAGATCGAGTTATCAAATTAGGATTTTGATTTTTAGGTTTAATTTGGAAAAGTTACAGATTTAGAAAGTTTTCAATTTTAGAAAGTTCCTAATCTGGAAAATTTCCAGATTTGAGTTGTTTCCTGTTTCAACTTAATTGTGACAGTTCATAGTAGTTTTGCATTCATCGCATTCATCTTGAAAGTCATAACACCTAGTAGTCTAGTTGGGTAGAGTTTGGTTCAAGTCTTCATTGTATGCCCACGAGAAGAGGTAGAGGTTTCGGACTTCAACCTACCATGAATAACGAGCAATTATCTGAGCAACTTGCTCAATTGATACAAAAGATAACCGCCCTAGAAGCGGGTTAAAAGCGTGAATTTTCCCGCCTTGAGGACCAAATTACCACTACCATGACTAAGGTCGAGCAACTAGAGGCGTCCCAAAAAGAAAACTCCGCTGTAGGGAATGATGCATACTCCAAAGTGGGAGGAATCATTGAAGAACGCGCGGCCACACGTGGTGGTAGTGCGGATAGAGATCGTGGTAACGGTTGTGGTGTGGTGCGAGAGGCACGAGCCACATGTGATCATCAAGCTCGTTATGATCCAGATGAGCGTGCGATGAAGAGTTTGAGAGTTGAAGCCCCGAGTTTTGATGGGCGCTTGGATCCCAAGGCATTCCTTGACTAGGTTGCTGACATGAAACACTACTTTGAGTGGTATGGTATGTCGGAAACCGTCAAATGCGGTTTGCTAAGATGAAGCTTGTGGGTCAAGCCAAGCTCTTCTGGACCAACACCGAGCGTAGGATAAAGAGAGTTGGTAGGGCCCCTATCATACATTGGTATGAGATGAAAGAGAAGTTGAAGGAGAAGTACCTTCTTCTCTCGTCAGAAGCTCCTTTACCAATGACAATCCTTACGCCAAGGGTCAATGTCTGCCACTGACTACATCGCTAAATTTGAAGAATATGTTATACGATGTGATATCCAAAAAGACCCTCTAGTAACGCTCTCGCGTTTCAAGACGGGCCTTCGTGCGGATCTTTAGCGCGAGCTTATGACTCGGCCCTTAATGGACTTGGATGAAGCATATCAAGTCATGCAGGAGTTAGAGCAATATCTGAAGGCTCCTGTCGTTCATCGTTTTGAGTCCCGAGACTCCAGTGCTAGATCTAGTTTCCAGGAAACTAGACCTAATGTCGGTAGTCAACCTAGGGCACATGCGACCATTCTGCCTAGGCCTATGGAGGACAAGGGCAAAGAGGTTCTTGGTGCCAGTCCTAGTAACATGAGCCAAGTGAGGTGTTATGAGTGTGGCAATCTTGGCCATATGTCTAATTAGTGTCCTACGAAGAGCCGTGGGAGAGCCTTAGTTATAGGCGAGTCCCACGAGGGTGGAGATGACCAGGGTGATTATGAAGTTGAAGAGTATCACCCTGAAGGAGGACTTACTGATGAAGAAGAAGTAGATGAAGAAGCAACGCTTGCAGTAGTCAGACGTGTGCTAGCTCAGTCTAGAAGTAGTGCTGACTGGCGTCGAAGCACTATCTTCTACACTATTGCCAAGTGTGGTGAAAAGAATTGTAAGGTGATAGTGGACAATGGAAGTTGTCAGAATGTGATTTCCACTAGCACCTTAGATCGCTTAAAACTGAAATCCACACCTTATCTAGACCCGTATAAAGTTTCTTGGGTTGACAAGACATCCCTACCTGTCACCCAGTAATGTCTAGTCCCCATCGAGTTTGGGTCATACAAAGAGTCCCTGTGGTGTGATGTTTTACCTATGGATGTGAGACTTGTTATCCTAGGTAGACCGTGGCTATTCGATAATGATGTCACGATCTTTGGCCGTTCGAATGCGTATACTTTTATGTATAACGGTAAAAAGATCAAACTTAATCCCATGCCACCTGAGAATACACTAGGAAAGAAGGATAAGAAGGCAAGTGAGCCTAGAGAAATGGGGAAATCCAAACCTAAGTCTCTACATATAATCAACGCAAGAGAGTTTGAAAAAGAGGTTAAGGAGGATTCTATGGTGTATGCCTTTGTGGCTAAAGAGATTACACTCGAGGTTTCATCAGAGTTGCCCGGTGAGATGACCTCGGTCCTGAAGGAATACAGTGATGTATTTCCTGAAGAATTACCGAATGAGTTGCCACCTATGAGGGACATACAACATGCCATTGATCTTATCCCAAGGTCTACTTTACCGAACCTTCCTTACTACAGGATGAACCCTGCAGAGCATGCAGAGTTGAAGAAGCAAGTTGATGAGCTTCTGCAAAAGGGTTTCATCCAAGAGAGTATGAGCCCGTGTGCCGTGCCTGCATTGTTGACGCCAAAGAAAGACGGCACGTGGCGCATGTGTGTGGACAGCCGTGCCATAAACAAAATTACTGTCAAGTATAGGTTCCTTATACCTAGACTTGATCATATGCTTGACATGATGGCCAGGTCTACTGTATTATCTAAGATAGACCTCAAGAGTGGATATCACCAAATCCGTATACGCCCAGGAGATGAGTGGAAGACGGCGTTTAATACGAAAGATGGATTGTATGAGTGGTTGGTTATGCCCTTCGGCTTGACTAATGCACCCAGTACTTTCATGCGGGTGATAACACAAGCTTTGAGGCCGTTCATGGAAAAATTCCTAGTGGTATATTTTGACGATATTCTTATTTATAATACCACTAAGGAATCACACCTTGAACATTTAAAGAAGGTCTGTAGTGTCCTTAGGGAGGAAAAGTTGTACGCTAATCTTAAGAAATGTGCATTCATATCTAGCCAAGTTGTGTTCTTAGGATTTATAGTATCATCTGACGGGATGTGTGCAGACCCTGAAAAGGTCAGGGCCATAGTTGAGTGGCCGGAACCAAGGAACATTCATGAGGTGCGAAGCTTTCACGGCCTAACTACTTTTTATCGTTGGTTCATTAGGGGTTTTAGCACGATCATGGCTCCCATTACCGAGTGCATGAAAAAGAGAGAGTTCGTGTGGTCTAAAGCCGCAGTCAAGGCTTTTAAAGAAATTAAGGGCAAGATGGTGGAAGCTTCTGTCATGCGTCTACCTGACTTTTCTAAAGTCTTTGAAGTAGCGTGTGATGCGTCTGGTGTCGGGATAGGTGGAGTGTTGAGTCAAGAAGGACACCCAGTGGCCTATTTCAGTGAGAAACTAAATGAGGCAAAACGAAAATACTCGACTTACGACAAAGAATTTTATGCGGTAGTGCAATCCCTGAGACATTGGCAACACTATCTCCTACAGCAAGAATTCGTTTTGTTTTCTGACCATGAGGCTTTGAGATATTTGCATTCTCAGAAGAAACTCAACCCAAGGCATGCCAAGTGGGTAGCGTTTCTTCAGGAATTCCTCATATGGGAGCTTCATTTAGGAGGGATAGCTGGCCATTTTGGTCGTGATAAGACTATTGCCCTCGTGGAAGATCGTTTCTATTGACCAAGTCTCAAGCGAGATGTAGCCAAAGTTTTAGGGCAGTGTCGAACATATCAGCTGGCAAAGCAAAGAAAGCAAAATACCGGGCTGTACATGCCATTACCAGTGCCACATGCTCCGTGGCAGGACATTAGTATGGACTTTGTGCTTGGGCTTCCCAAGACTATAAAAAAGCACGATTCCATTTTTGTCGTTGTGGACCGTTTTTCTAAAATGGCGCATTTCCTCCCATGTTCGAAGACGTCGGATGCGTCTCATATTGCTCGTCTCTTTTTTGATGGTGTAGTGCGTCTCCATGGGTTACCTAAAACCATAGTGTCTGATCGTGATGTTCGATTTACTAGCTATTTTTGGAAGACACTGTGCCACATTATGGGAACTCGTTTGCAATTTTCTACTGCTTACCACCCACAAACAGATGGTCACACTGAAGTGGTAAACCGTAGCCTTGGAAATCTTCTACGTTGTCTAGTGGGTGAACATGTTAAGACTTGAGACTAATTTTACTAACTGCTGAACTTGCTTATAATGGGTTAGTTAATAGATCTACAGGGTTGAGTCCTTTTGAAATTGCAAGTGGTTATAAGCCTAGAATGCCTATAGATCTCTTACCTATGGCTGTTATCCAAAGGTCTTCTGAGTCGGCTGATGCATTTGCACGCCATATTCATGATTTGCATACACATATTAGACAGCGGTTAAATAAGAGCAATGATGATTATAAAGTTTCAGCTGATTCTCATCGTAGAGTGCAAGAATTTCAAGGAGACTGTAATGGTGCGAATAAGGCCAGAGCGATTCTCTCAAGGATCTGCTAAAAAATTACAAGCGCGTAGTGTTGGACCATTCAGGATATTACAAAAAGTTGGGTCCAACGCATATCAGATTGACCTTCCACCTGCAATGAGCATTAATCCAACTTTTAATGTGGAAGATCTAATCCGTGCCCATACTCCCATTGTTGATACATCGTCCCTTTCATGGCCTTTTTCTGAGTTTGCTACCCATCCCCTTCCACCCCCTCCTCCACCCATTACCCATACAGAAGAAATTGAGAAAATCTTGGATGACAAGATAATATCCACGAGAGATGGAGGTTTCCAAGGGTATCTTGTTAAGTGGAAGAACAAAGCATCGTCTGAATCTACGTGGCTGTCGGGCGACGCATTGCAGGGTATTGATCCAGATCTACTAGAGCGTTACAAAAGTTTCAACTCGTCGGAGTCGATTTTTTCTCACCCGAGGAGAATTGATGCGGACACAAGCACATTCAAGGTGTACCAACGAAGAAAGCGCCAACCACAAGTGCCGTCCTTGTGGATAGGCGATTATCGAGGAGCTGAAGACCTTTCACATGTGATTGGACATATAGAAGACCCCACTTAGAGAAGACACATGTGAAGGAAGATTAGAGAAAGAAGACCGAGCGAAGACCGAGCGCCCGAACTTTCCCGTACTTATGTTATTTGTACGTTTTTGCTTAGTTTAGGATATTTTAGTAATTTTATGTCTTTATTTGCTTATTTAAGTGAGCTAAAGCCCTAAACTCGAATTTTAACTATTGATTAATGAAAAGCAAACCCTTTAATTGCCTCCTTCCTCTATTCTCTCTAACGGTGCTTCTTCTCTTCCCTTGATCTTCTTCTTCTAATTTCTTCTTATGCCCCTCCAACTTCTTCAAGGTAATTATTTTCTTCTTTCTATTTTCCAGTTTTGGCTAAATCCTTCTTCGATCAAAATCTTGAGAACCGATCTAAACCCTAAACCCCCAAATTCTCAAATCCCTAATCCGAGAAACTTCCTGGTTCTTCGGACTAGTGATTTTCATTGATCGATTGGGTGTGACCATGCAAGATCGGGAGGTCTCATCCCTCGCCGGATCCAACCTGAGTAATAATTGAATTCCATATTCCATGGTTGTGATGATGGCCCGCTCCATTGCATGTTTCCTTTATGATTTTCTCAGTTATGATGATTACTGCTAGAATTTTAGATCATTTATTCCTTTTATTTCCGCTGTTTAATTATGTTCATGAGCATGCATCATAATTAGGGCTGCCCTGCGTCAGCATAGCTATTTAAAACATTGATTTGCAATAACAACATACTGGCAGTTTGATTATTTGCAAAGTCAAATCTTTATTGTGGGTATTAGCAAATACCCTATTATTGATGTAGGCATTTGCAATGTTTGTAATATCGGTATCATTACATGTATTGCTAGCCGAGATATGAAACATGTAGTGATATCGCTGATTTTATCATCGATACCTGGAAATGTATCGATAATTGAGGGAAACATTGGGGAAAATGGTGGAATTATCCAATTACTCATTTTTTCTGCAAGAAAATGGGGAAAATTTGATTTTCTTAAAATTTCCCATTTCGATCCTATAATCTCTCCATTTTCACTCAAATATATGTCAATGCATGAGAAGGATTTGGAAACAAATTCACATAAAAAAAAAAAAAACCATATATTTGTACAACATTTCATATCTTGGAAAGTTTTGACCAACCTCTCTTTCGGTATTTGATTTCTTGCCCAGTCATGTGTTCTAGTTCACAAAACTTTTCAAGCACTGGTTGGAATTGAGTATAGAACCAAATGGCCATTAAAAAAATCCCCCCCCCCCGGAATCAATGATATTGGTGATAATATCATCGACACAAGGATCTGTATAAAGAAAAAGCCAACGATATAGTTAGCTATATCGACATGTGTTGAAAATATTTGTATTGAAGGGATATTCGAAATCGATGAGTCGACGATACCGATATTATTGATAATATCGTCAGTAACAAAAACACGAGGTCTTTGTTTTTTGATAATATCGTTAATAACAAAAGCACGAGGTCTGTTTTTTGAAAATATCGTCAATAACAAAAACATGAGGTATTTGTCAAAAAACCCCTTCAAATATCACGATATATTGTCATCCCACCTTGATGAAGTTTCTTCATCTTCCTAATGTGGGAGGTAAAAAAAGAAAACCCAACAAAATAAAATTAATAAAACACAATTTTCCAAGGATCTTTTGAGGGATCTCTTTGTGGGAGGATTTAGGTAACTCCTTTTTGTTGTTTCAAGTGAAATCAATGTTTGGGAGGAGAAATCAGGATCCAAGAGCATAAATGCATCAGAATCCAATCAGTGAGAATTTTGTGATTTAGGTTGTTTATACTTGACTTGCTTGTTTAGATTTGGTAGATTTTTTTTTTTTGATCCATGTATGCATATTTCGCATGCAAAATCATGGATTTTATACTTAGATTTCGAATTTGGAAAAAAAATGAATATTGGGAAAATCCAAAAATCTTCCATTTTCACCCATTCAAATTGAAGTAGGGTGCCAAAAAATATATGACATTACTTGTAGGCCGATCTATGGATTGGCAACAATTTGTTGAATTCTCGATTATTTTTAATTAAAAATAATGAAAAAGACTAAAAATTTTCTTCTTCTTTTTTTCCTAATATGTTGGTCAACAAAAAAAATGGTTGATGTATGTCTATTGATCGGTGTTTTTGCTATTGGTGATATCATCATATAATATCACCAACAATATTGGTATCACTAGGTTGACGATACCAAAGTTCCCTTTCATACAAATATTTTCGAGCATCGGCAATTTGTCGCCACGTTAATGACACGTGCCGATATCACTATAATATTGTCGACTTTTTCCATATACAGTTCCCTATATCGATGATATTATTGTCGATATCGTCAATATAGGGGATTAGGGTGGGCAGAGCTGCATAAAGGAATGGATTTTTTGTGGATATTTTGTTTTACACTCAATTTCAACCACTCATAAAGTTTTTCTAATCAAAACACGTGATTATTGGGTCGGTAATCGAAGATCAAAGGGTGAGCCAAAACTTTCCAATGTATGAAATGTTGTAAAAATTTTGTTTTTGAGTTTTTTTTTTTTTCCATAGATTTGGATAAAAAAATGGAGAGATTATAAGACCGAAATGGTAAAAATCAGATTTCCCCATTTTTCTTGCCAAAAATAAGTAATTAGGGCCCCAATTTTTAACAAGATGAGAGGTTGATCAATCGATTCATTTTGATCTCTTGATTTTTAGAATTTTTTTAATTATTTATATTTTCAAAGATTAAAAAGTCTGTTTAATTAGAAAAAATTCATTTCAACCTTTCTTTTTTAAGTTTCCAATTTTTTTTTTTCTTTCCAATGTTTTCTTATCTATGGCCCATGTTTCCCTTAGTCAGCAATGCAATTTCAGGCATCGGCAATATCATTACACGTTTCCATATCCCCAACTAGCGATACTTGTAACGATGCTGATACTATGGACATTGCTATTGATAAGTGTACATTGATCTACATATCAGCCACACCCCTTTGTTTTTCTTTGAAAGTAAATTTAATTTGCATAAAAACAATATAAAATTATTCAATTTTTTTTCACAAAGCTAAGGTGTTTTTTTCTTCCTTTTTTATTTTTAAATTTATTTTGTAAATGTATTGTTTGCATTTTGGTACTTGTATTGTATGATTTATAAACTATATGAACACATTTTGCATACAATTGTATCACTTCTATCAAATAGTGCATAGTTTAGGATCCTATACAAAGGAAACTTACTATTCACACATGTTTTTTAAAATGTTTTGAGTTCTAAGTGAGTAACCATAACTCTTTTAACACCTGAAGTTTCATTGAAACTTTCCATAATTTTCCCGATGTTTCTCTCAGATAGCAACACATCCCCTGATACATGCAATATTTTGCATATGATACGGGTGCAATACATGCGTCGAAACTGATATTTAAATCAATAAACATAACATAATGAAACAGGTAGCAGAACAGATGAAATGTTTCAACTAAAAACCAAAAATCTCAATATTTATACCATAGGACAAATGTGATACTCTTGTTTGTATGTGTCCTGGATTTTGAGAAACGGATTCATATCCCCATTCTCCACCCGTATCAGTATCCATATCAAGCATCATAGGCATGGAGAGTATTAACCTAAACCAGCTGTGCTCATGTCAAGTATTTTTCTGTGCTTAGCCATTTCTCACAGATTCACCAGAATCTACATGTATCGTCTCAAGATGCATGTCTATCAAAGTAGTCAACTCAGAATGCACGGGTATAGCTCAAAAAATCTGCCATCAGGTTGGAGTTATGCAGGCCCAAATTATTTAGCAGAAATTGGTTTTCTGAAAAGAATAAGAAGAGTTCACAAATTGTTTCATGGGAAATGACAATCATTACCAGGACACCGGCAGCCATATCCCATGGCTTTAGACGGTATTCCCAGTAGCTTTCTACAATCCCCAGAGCCACATGACACATGTCTACAGCAGCTGCACCAAGCCGTCTCACACCCTGTAAATCTCACACAAAAAGTACCAAACATCAATTAGGTCTCTTCTTTAGTGACATCACTAAGGTCATAAGAACTGCTAATATGAATGAATTGATAGAATAAATTTATACTCTGCTTATATCGGTAAATTCTTTGAATAGATTTATGTTGGTAGCCCATGCATCATCGTGTTCGTATCCAAATCCAGTTACTAGAAGAGATCGCTCAACCTAAAAACAAGCATAAGGCAGTAAAACTTTAGAAAATGGGAAGGTAAAATGCAGTGAGAAGGTAAGATGGCATGTCAACAATTGCAAATATCATAAAAATTAAGTACATACTATAGGAGGAGATCTGGTACACTTGGGAGGACAACTCCCACCCTCCCAATTTTTATATTGTACACATGGCATGATCCAATCCATTCAATCATAGTGGACAGCTGTGATGGCTCATAGGACACCAATCATAGTGTTTGGGCAATGCTAACCGTTTAAAAATCATGCATAAAAATCACTGAAATCTAGTAGGTGATTTTTGCCCAGCTTGATTGTCCTACCATTGTGATTTTTCCTATGGTCCATTCATGGAGCCTTATTATGAATGAGCAGTTCAAATCATCTTTACACATGCTACATGTACAGTAAAGACTTCTATGTGTCTGTGTTGTGTGTAATGTATATCTATGGGTTTTGCTAACACCCAGCAGGTAACTCCCAACCTATTAACTGAATGCAACACCCAACCCTTCCAATAGGTTGGTCCGACCATGAGGATCACCTAAGGTATAAATCAGGCCCATCTACTCATCAGGTGGGCCACATCTACTCATCAGGTGGGCCACACCTGATTGCTTGAAAACATGTCTAGCAATTGAGAAATAGCATAATACAAGTGTGGTCAACTCAAACGAGTGGCTGTGGCTGATTTTTGCATCCAGAAATCCTCATGGTCTGCCCACCCTATAGGATGGATTGGATGTCACATCATGCACATGAAAGGTTGGAACTTATCCGTTGAGTGTACGGCAGCTTGTGGTCCAACCAGTTGGACTTGAGAAATGTTTTCCATATTGGTATCGATGAATCCATAGCCAATGTGTGCAATATCTATACTATCGGCCGATATATTGCACCTTGGCAATATGATATGGATGGCTAATTTCTAGAATTTCTAATGTCGGTGGAAATATCGCAATGCATTGTGATAAATCTTGGGTGTATTGATATTGTACGATATATCACAAATTCTCCTACATAAATAATAGTTGGTATCAATATTATTGATTGATATTGTGCAGCGCCACTGGAAACCCACGGTGAGTCTGAGAAATGGGAAAAAAAGAAAAAAAAAAAAACCCTCCTAAATCGATTTTTATTGAATCCTCACCATCCCAAGACTAATCCCCAATGGATGTCGACCCTTCCTTTCAAATCCCTTCGAAGAAAAACACATCATTCAAGCCGGAATCAAGATCGAAGCTCATTTGGGCCAGTTTTCGAACCAGTGGATATTTTCCATTTTCGATCCTTTTGTTTTTTTGGTAAATCATGTTAAATCAGTGTGAAATGGTTAGAAATTTATGATTCTTCATTTTTTTTGCATGAAAAATCATGCACTTGGAGCTCCAATTTTGTGAATTGGAGTTAGGTAGCCTGATTTGGGGGAAATTGCGGAATGATTGATTTTTCCCCAATTTTTCGTAAATTGATTGCAAATTGACTTTGTAAACATGAAATAAAAAATGCTTCTAACATGATATGCATAAATTCTTGCTAATTTGGGGTTTTTTCAGGAAAAAATTACTTTTTAATTAAAAATATTAAAATTGCATTTTTAGAAATTCCACTTTGATCAAAAAGAGTAAATCAGGCCCCATTTTAGAGTGTTTAAGAGTATTCAATGAAAACATTATTAAATACACTCGAATTTGGGGATTTAGGGATACATGGGCCGATTTGGGGAAATTGGAGAAAATCAAAATTTCCCAAATTGATTGCAATATAACTTTGTAAACATGCATCAAATGTTTTTCTAACTTGAATCTACAAATTCTTGGTATTTTGGGGTTTTTTCAGAAAAAATAATAATTGCTAATTAAAAGTATTAGGAAATGATTTTTTTAAATTCCACTTCCATTTGATTGCAATATGACCTTATAAACATGAATGAAATCAAACATGAAATCTGTTTTGGGAATTTTTTGGAAAAAATAATTTTTTAATTAAAAACAATTAAAAATAATAAAAATAAATTTTTTTTTCATAAATTTGAGTTTGCTTGCCGGTTAAATTCCCTTAATATTTATAGATGTAGTACAATGTACATATTAACATTGTTGTTTGCTTAATGTTCTTTTGCAGGTAGAACATGTTGGGAGGCAAAGGGAGATAGTTGGACGTCGGATTGCAGTACGGGACCCATCTTATCCATAATTGATTTGGGTTTAGATGTAATTCCCTTAATATTTATGGATATAGTACAATGTACATGTTAACATTGTTGTTTGCTTAATGTTCTTTTGCAGGTAGAACATGTTGCGAGGTAAAGGGAGATAGTTGGACGTCGGTTTGCAGTACCGATGCAATTTTTGTGGTTGTGTAATGAAGAGTGGAGGGGTTGTAAGACCCGTATCCTAGTCCGTACCGCTCCTTAGACTTCCTCGATCGTCCTCGTCAAATTCCGACAACCCGCGACCTGTAACCGGCGTTTGCGCATGACCCTAAGTCGCATCCCGTATATCTGAGTCGACTCAACCTGAGACTTGTACCCTAGCGACCGCGCCGTCGCCGCTGTTCCAATGCCGCGTCTCGTGCGTCGATGCGATACCCAGGCCAGGAATTGTGGGCCCGCGTTTATTTCGAGAAAACGCTGCGAGTTGTAAATCCCGAGAGAATCTCTACCACCTTTCAAATCAATCAAGTACCAACCCATACCCTACCCATCCTTCTCTCACCCAAAAGTCAACAACACCCATACTTAACCATTTCTTTCTTTCCAAAAGTCAAGAGAACACATAACCTCCATCCCATTTCCCTTACAACAACCTATCCTCTCTCTTATTTTCTCTACCCATCCCAAGCAACCCAAGGAGAGAAACCGTCCAAGCTCCAAGAAGAACCTCAAGTGTGGCCCACTCCCTACCACCCAATCTCCCATCCTAGCCATACATACTTCATCAACCTCCATCAAAGAGAGAGCTTAGGAGCTTAGCATTCCAAGGAGACAAGAAAGAGTGAAATCGGTGGGTGATTTTAGGGCATCCACCATTGATTTTCATTTGAGGGCCCACTTGTGATGGGACCCATTTTGATGTACATGTTATAAACAAAGAGGGGCCCATAGTGGTGGGGTCCTTCCATCTCACCGCTCTCTCTCTCTTTCTCTCTCTACTTTTCTTTTGATGATGATGATGATATATGGAGTGGGACCCACCATGCGGTATGTGTGAAATCCACACCGTCCAGGCCATGAGGCCGCGTGATGTATGTGTTTTATTCACGCTGGTCATTAGCCGTCCATGTGGGGCCCCTACGTAATGTAAGTGTTGTATCCTCACCGTCTATGTGGACGGTGGGGCCTGCCCATGATTTATGTGTTGATCCGCACCGTTCCAATGGGTGGAATGCTACTAGACCATCTGTCCAGCAGCTGCAGCGGCCCACCTTGATGTAGTATTTTATCTAAACCGTCCGTCCATCTGGACGTGACCCACCCGATGTATGGATTTCATCCACACCATCCGTCCATCTCGTTGGGACCCACCAAAGGTATCTGTTTTATACCCACGTCATCCATTTGTTTCAACCACATGATGTATTTGTTTTATACCCACGCCGTCCATTTGGACGTGCCATGGGGCGCACCGTGATGTATGTGTTTCTCCACGCCGTCCACCTATTTCTGCGGGATGGTGGGACCCACCCACACATGCTGCACGTGTGGGGTGGGGCCCTACCCTGATACATGTATTCTATAGCCACACCATCCATCTGCTGCTGTATGGAGCCGACCTTGATGTATGTGGCTTATATCCACGTTGTCTGTCCGTTTTGGGCTGTGTGGGCCCCTACCTTAATGATGTGTTGTATACTTACCACGCCTTCCATTTGTGTGTGGTCCATCTCGATATATGTATTATATATATATGTTGTACGTCCGTGGCCCACCGTGATATGTGTTAAATCCGCACCGTGCATTCGTGAGGCCATATGATGTATATCCACATGTCCACACGGGATGTGGGCCCCACGTGATGTATATATTTGATCCAAACAGCCCAATCTGATGTGTATAAGGCTCATTTGGCAAGGCTCGATGTGATCTAATGAGGCCCATTGTGATGTGTTTGGGGCCCAGTCGTGAGGCCCATTGAGATTGTATGTGGCCATTGTGACGTGTATTAGGCCCATGAGATGCAGCCCGTTGAGCTGTATTGGAGGCCCAAGTATGAGGCCCATTGTGATTTATTTGAGGCCCATGAGTGAGGCCCAATGCGATCTATATGAGGCCCATGAGTGAGGCCCAATGCGATGTGTATAAAGTCCTTGTGTGAGGCCCATTGTGATGTATGAGACTCTTGTGTAAGGCGCATTGTAACCATGTGAGGCCCATTATGATTGTATAAGGCCAATTGAGATTGTATGAGGCCCATTGAGATTGTATGTGACCCATTGTGATTGTATGAGGCCCATTATGTTATATATAAGGCCCTTATGAGAAGCCATGGGCCCCAGTATATGTTTGGCCCTATGAGGGCCACTCCTTGGGAGCAATGTTGGTTGAATATCCATATTGATGGGCAATGATGGTTAAATGTCCACATTGCGACCTTCCCTTAGGCCTCGTTAGGCCCATTCTTGATATGAGTAGGCCATTTAGGCCCATCCTTGACATGAGGAGAGTACATTATCATCATATAACATACTTAGTATAGCTCCACGATTCATGCCCATGCGCATCATATGTATGCTTGATATGAGGAGTGATTGATCATAGCACATGCCATTGGGCGAATTATTATGGGACTCCCTGAGAGACGGAGTTGCCCCACATGAGCGCGTGGCACACAAGGTGTCACGTATCGGTATCAGTTGGCATAACGGTGCCCTCCGAAACCGATATGGATACGGGGGTGTAACGGCCCGTAACGGCACAATTTTTTTTTTTGCCAAAAAAATATGAAAAAATATGGATTAAATCCGAAATATTCTAAGCATTCCAAATATGCATTCATTTATAAATTGGAACATGTTTATGGTGGTGTAACGGTCCACTCTTTGGTGAGAAGTTGTATCGGACTGTCTGATGAATTTATGAACCAGATAACTTGAATTTGACTACAAAATTCATATATTTAATTTTATGAATATGTAATTTATATACTTAACAATTTGATATCATTTTTCCCAATAGTTCTTTAAAAAAATGAAATTAAATTCAGGTAGATGGCATTGCCAATTTGTGGTTGACTTGGAGGACCAATCCATGCCCCAAATCAGTCTCAAATTCATGCAATTTATTGGCATTATCCTACTTATGAATTGGTAGACATTTATTGGATAGTGAATCATGAAAAAAATCAAAAGGCTCTATTTTAAAAAATAAGCGTCTACAAATTAACAATTAAAACTATTCAAACAATTTGATTTTGGCATGGTGAATTAGCAATTACAGTCCATAATTTAATTGGTAAATTTTAAGTTAATACATGTCTTGTGTACAATTTTTTAAGGGCCCGAATTAGGTGGGACCCGAATTGTGTAGTGTAGCACATGAATATCAAAGTTTTTTGGGCCCTACCCATGATGAATGTGTTATGTCCACACCGTCCATCCATTTTGCCAAATAATTTTAGGGCATGAGCCGAAAAATGAGGCAGATCCAAGTCTCAGGTGGACTGCATCATAAGAAACAACAATAATTAAAAGTCCATTAAAAATTTATTGGGGCTACAAAAGTTTTTAATCAAGCTGACATGTGTGTTTTCCCTTCATCCACGTCAATGTGACCCAATTAACAGGTTAGATGAAAAGTAAACATTACAATAGGCCCTAAGAAATTTTTAATAGTGAGCATTCTATAACCACTGTTTCCTATGGTGTGGTCCACCTGAGAATTGGATCTTACTAAAATTTTGGATTATGACCTAAAATGATGTGGCAAAATGGATGGACGGCATGGATAAAATATACACATCATGGTGGAGCCATGCAACACGTGTACAAAAGCCTACCATGCACATTTCTTTGAAGCGGATTACATTGTGTACCTCAATGACGTACCTGTATTAACGTCAGTAAGTCTTGTGGCTCTGATCATGACGTATGTATTATATCTAAACGATTCATTCATTTGATGAGCTCGTCTTAAGGCTTGACACTAAAAATAATATAGATCTAATTATCAAGTGGACCACATGCAAAAAGCAGTGGGAGATTGAACATCTACCATTGAAACCCATTTTGGGATCACAGAAGTTTTGGATCAATATGAAATTTGTTATTCCTCTTCATTCAGGACTTTTTGACCTTATGAACAGATTGAATGGAAAATAAACGTTATGGTGGGCCTATGAATTGTTTAACAATGAAAATCATTATCTTCGCTGCTATTTTTGGTGTGGTCCAGAAGATCTTTGGATATGATTCATTTTTTGGTTAATGCTCTAAAATAATTTCTAAAAATAGATGAATGGTGTAGATATAACAAATACATCATTGTGGAGCCCACGTAACTTTGATCTCCTTTGAACCGTTCGTACAACTCAGAGCTCGAGGAGTGTTAGTGCTCATTTTAGCATGACATGTTCCTACAGTAGCTATATAGCTATAGCTGGTGTGTGGCACACTAGTCAATCGGCTTCCGATTTCAGTGGAAAAAGACGGGAGAGAGAGGGCTTCCGATTTTAGACGAAAAAGATGGGAGAGAGAGGGAAACCGAAAATCTAAAGAGGGAAAGAAGAGAGAGAGAGAGAGAAGAAGAAGGAAGAGGAGATCCGTAACGGTCACAAAATCAGGGGGGGGGGGGGGGGGGACCCCGTATCGTGTAACGGACCCCACCGTTACCGTTATGCATTGGCCGTTACGGTCGATATGTAACCGATATGGGACACCTTGGCGGCACGCACAAGTTTGATGCATGACTGGATGGTATGACTCATGCATCTCGCATTTTGTGATATGACCACCGTACGCCCTAGCGACATTAGGGCCGTAGTCTCCACAGGCATATCGTGGATGACCAGATGGGGCACCGAAAATCTTTTTCTACATGGGGTACCATAAATGTCCCTAGGTGAAAGTCCCTAAACCCTCTTAGTACCAGAGGACGCTTTAACATCGAGACCGAGTGGATATGTATGAGCGCATGAGGGCCGTATACAAGTAGGCCGCGTCTCCCACTGTGTCGTGGTCGGTTGGGAGGAGGTGTGACCTTACCCGCTTGAGGAAGTAAGCAATGTTAGGCTAAGTTTGACTAGCTCATAAATGAGTCCACTATCAACGAGCCGGGCCAGATATTGGCAGACGGATAGTGAGGTCTCCTCCACTTAGCCAGTTGTGCGTTCGGATAGGGGTGAGAAACTGACGTATAGTGTAATAGACCCCAGTGATGATCCCAGAGATGTACGGTACTAATATGTGGACTTATTGAGCAGGAGTTGTATACTCATCATTTTACTCATTCATTCATTCACTTCCACTCAGGCTGATGGTGTGCAACTAATTGTTATGTGTACCTTTGCAATGGCTAGAATTTCGGTTAAGGCACGCGATTAACCTAAAATCAGGAGTTTACCACATTGAGTCTGGCTATCCAAATTTAGGTATAGGACTAGTTTGGATAGAAGTCCCTTATGATGGACCCCATAGCCTACGATACTACATACTATCATCCCGACTTCACACTCTATCTTAGTCATTTCATTCGCACCGCATATTGCATTACATCCGTGGCATATGACATTTTAGGTTGCTATGCTTCTGCATTTATATGGCCAAGATGAGGTTGACGGTATTCGTGGACTCATTAGGATTTGCATATTACATTGTATCCTCAGTATATGATATTTGGCTTACTATGTCTTCGCATTGCATAGCTGATCTACGTCGCTTCCTCAGTATATGATATTGGCTTATTATGTTTTTGCATCCCATAGCCTGGATAAGGTTGATGGTATTTATGGACTTACTAGCATGTTTCTACATTGCTCTGATATTGCATAGTTGGCACTTACCTTGCGCGCACACTTACCCCACCCTCTAAGCTTTCTATAAGTTTATGCATGATAGATGCGTGCGGGTGGTGTTAGGTCGTAGCAGCGTTGAGCTTGGAGCGTGCAGTTGTCTCTTAGAGCTTCGATTTTCGGTATATGTATTTCCCTTTCAATACCGTATTCAACTGTTTATATTATCGGATATGTAATGATGATGTTGCCTTTGTGATTTGGGTAAACTTGTGGTTATGCTTCTTACGAGATAAATGTACGTTGCAAAATCCTCCTTGTAGGATCTCAGAATCGGAATCTGGCGTATGGGCACCGGGAGTTGAGAATGGGGTACTACGGAGGCTGTCGGCATTGGATTCGGCGATCGGGAATTCTATGAGCCCAGTTTCCGAGTTTAGGGTGTGACAGGGGTGATCCGCTTGAAGGAATACTTAACAAGAGGAGATTGGACTGTTATAGATTGCCAAAAATGTTTGAAGGATGTGAGCACAATGAAAAAGTAAGTGATGAGAAAATGGGTGAAGATTATAGATGATCGTGCTGCGCGAGAGAGGTGGATTAGGGAGGAGTTAGGACGGCCAGAGCAGAGTGTTAAGGATGTACTAGATTTGGATAAGGACGTGGATCCCGATTATAGACATCGTTAAGGAGTCTTTACAGGATGAGTGGCAGAGGGATCGGGAGAGGTGGTGGGAGGCGAGTAGGCCCACTTTTAAGGAGGTCTATGTAAGAGGTGGGTGGGGGGAGCAGAGTGGGAGTAGTAGAACGGGAGGGTTGTGGGGGTTGCGCTGCAGTAGTAGTGTGTTGGTATCGGATCTACCTTTAGATCCTAGGATTATAACAAAGGGAGAAAGCAGAAGAGATTAAAGAATATGTTTGGTGGAGGGGATGTGAGGAAGAGAGTGGGAAAGTACATTGCCAAAATTTTTATTAATGACTACATCCCATCGAATGCAACGGCGAGCTCGCACTTCAGGAATATGATAATTGAAGTGCATCGTGTGGGTGAGGGAGTGGTGCCACCTAGTGTTCGAAATATCGGTATCGCACCCTTGGAATACAGATACGTATCGGTTATTGCACGGGATATATTGTTTGTATCGCATAGTTTATCGCACTTTTTGGGAAACATGGGGAAACATTGAGAAAATGGTTGAATTTTTTAATGAAACTTTGGAGATTGTTAAAAAGGCCCTTAGTACACACTTTTAAATCATAACATCTCAAAAAAAAGATGCACATAATAAATTTCCTTTGTATAGGGTCCTAAGCTATGCGATGTTTAACTGAACTAACGCAACTATATTTAAATCAAATGCATGATATTTATAAATATATCATAGTCATGTATGAAAACACAACCAATTCATTGAAAAGGAAAAGAAGAACTGAATAAGTAAAATTTGAGAAATATACAAATCAAATTTGGAAGAAGTTTTTTAATCAGGCTTATATTTTGTATGTACGGATCATCAACAAGTCATTCCCATTGGTGTGGCTCACAATATGAACATATCAACAAGTCAGATGGAAAGTAAATGACATGGTGGACCCTGAAGTGACGCATACTTGCTCAGTGGGGCCCACCATGATGTATGTGTTGTATCCATAACGTCCATCCATTTAGAGATATCATTTTAGGCCATGAGCAAAAGAATGATTCAGAACCAAAGCTCATGTGGACCCCACCACAGAAAACAGTGGAGAGAGTGACGCCCACCATTAAAAATTTGTAAGGGCCATGAAAGTTTTCGATCAAGCTGATTTGGATCTGACTCATTCTTTGTCTCATGCCTTAAAATGATATACCCAAATGTATGGACAGTGTAGATACAACACATACATCATGGTGGGCCCCACAGAACTTGGTGTGTCACTTTAGTAGCCAGTCTGGCTACGCAACCCATCAGTATCGGCGCGCGCGGGGAGACGGATTGGCTACTCCCCCTGACACCGGCCTCATGGCTGGTGGTCGGTGCTCTGTGGGCCCCACCATATTATATTTGTTTCATCCATTCCGTTCATCCATTTCTACGGATCATTTTATGATTGATACAAAAAATAATAGGGATATAAATCGCAGGTGGACCACACCAAAGGAAAACAATAATGATTGGATATCCACCATTAAAATCCTCTTAAGGCCCACTGTACTGTTTATTTGACATCCAATCTGTTGATTGGGTCCTAAAGACCCCGATGAAGGGAAAAAATAAATATCAGGTTGATCCAAAGCTTTTATGGCTCCCAAAACGTTTTTAATGGTCAACGTTCATTCAACACTGTTTCTTGTAATGTGGTCCACTTGAGTTGTGGATATGGTTCAATTTTGGGCTCAACACCTAAAATGATCGGTAAAAACGGATGGACGGCATGGATAAACCACGTGTAATCACGGTAGGCCCAACAGAGTTTACTCAGTAAGATAACAACGTACTGAGTATGCATATGAACGCCCGTGACTGATGGATGAATTCGGATTGCGTATTGAGTTAGGGCACACCGTGAATGTGTGTGGGTTATCCACGCTGTCCATCCGTTTTTCCAGCTTATTTTAGTGGTTGAATAGAAAATTGAAGAATGCCCAAAGCTCAAGTGTGCCACACCACACTAAAAAGTGGGAATAATGACTTCCACAGTTGAAATCTTGGTAGGGCCTACAGTGATGTTTATTTGTCATCCAACCATTTCATAATATCACACAGACATGGATGAAGAGAAAAAAACAAATAACAGATTGATCCAAAACTTCTGTGGCCCTAAGAAATTTTCGACAGTAGAATTTCAATTCACATTGTTTCCCGTGGTGAGGTCCACTTGAGATTTGGGTATACTTCATTTTTGGACTAGAGCCCTCAAATTATCTTTTAAAATGGATGGACGGAGTAGATAACATATGTAAATCATGGTGGACCCCACAGAGTTTACTCAGTACGCTTAGCGTGCTGAGTTACTCGGTACGCAATCCGCATCCCTGATGGGCCACAAGACGTCACCAAGTTACGTGGGTCCCACCATGATGTATTTTTTCTATCTACACCGTCCATACATTTGAAGAGATCATTTTATAGCATGAGCCAAAAAATGGGTCAGATCCAGAGCTCGAGTGGACTCCACCATAGAAAATAGTGGAGAAAGGTTTCAATGGTGAAAATCAGTATCACCACTGTTTCCTGTGGTATGATCTTATATTTTTCTAAAATTTTGGATCAACCCTTAAATTATATGGGAAAGCAGATGAACGGCGCGGATGGACCACATACATTAAAGGAGGCCCCAAGTGAGTTTACTGAGTACGATAAGAGCGTACTGAGTAACGCACCACGACACCCCATCCGCCAAAGCGGATTGCGCAGTGTACTGAGTAAACTCTGTAGGGCCCACTGTCATTCATGCATTTTATCAAATCCGTCCATCTGTTTTATCATATAATTTCAGGGATTTAAAAGAAAAATTAATCATATCCAAAGCTCAAGTGGACCACACCACCTAAAACAGTTTGAATTGAAGTATACCGTTGAAAAGTTCGTGGGGGCCCACGGAAGTTTTATATCAAGATGATATTTGTCTTTTCCATTCATTCATGTCTTTGTGATATTATGAACAGTTTGGATGACAAATAAACATCATTGGGGGCCTCATAAATATTTCAACGGTGGAAATCAATACTTCCATTGTTTCCTTTGGTATGGTCTACTTGAGATTTTGAAATACTTTATTTTTGGGCTCAACCCCTAAAATGATCTAGAAAAACGGATGGACAACGTGGATGAACTATGGGTTGCATGTAGGGATGACAATGGGCCCTACAGAGTTTACTCGATACGATAAGAGCGTACTGAGTAACTCAGTACACAATCCAATTTCCCTAATCCGCGCCCCTTTCACTTTCCCTCTCCATTTTTTCACCATCCACGCAGTTCGATCCCTCTTTCACGCACGCAACCCCTCAAATCTCGCTCTGGAAGGAAGTTTTCGTCAATTCGGCCTGATTCCTCGCCAAAATCTTCTAGAAAGAGGGAAGTTGAAGAAAATGGCAA
Organism: Magnolia kwangsiensis; assembly: GCA_037074715.1. NCBI lineage: Eukaryota > Viridiplantae > Streptophyta > Magnoliopsida > Magnoliales > Magnoliaceae > Magnolia > Magnolia kwangsiensis. The sequence goes on along the minus strand of CM073571.1, from coordinate 115,131,073 downwards.
GAAAATCCTACTTACCTATCGAATGGCCCACCTCCGATTACCCGCTACAGCCAGGTACTCTCCGATTTCCTTTTTCTTTCCTAATGGAGAGGAAATCGTGCGATATCGTCAAAATATAGTGTGATATCAACGATATATCAGCCGATATCTGGTATTTGGGATTTTTTGGTATCTTCCGGGGGTTATCGCGAGTGTATCGTCTTGCAGAGGTGCGATAACGATAATATAGGCCGATAGTATCGATATTTCAAACACTGGTGCCACCCATGCCACGTGATATAATAAGAAAATATTTAGATGATGAGTACACTGACATGCAACGTTATGTTGAGGAGTTAAGGCCATTGTGGGAGATGCACAACATCACTTTGATGTGTGACGGATGGATGGGACTGGAGAGGATGTTGGTGATAAATTTCATGGTCTAGTGTAGGGTGATGGGGAAGGACAAAAAGGACATGAATGGAGGTAGTAAGAAAAGCCTTGATGACCCATGGTCTAGCTAAAGGTCTAGAGTGTAGTGGAATGGTGGACAAGATTCAAGCAGTCGAGCCCAATTAGTTGGCATAAGGCATATATGGTGGTGGTGGTGGTGATCCTGCCCATAAGAACTGTTTTTTGATCTTTTTAATTTTCTTTACAACCTAAGTTAAGATTTTCAATACTAAAAAATAATAATTTAGAGATGAGATAATGTTGACTTGATAGGGGTTATTCTCTCTCCCAATAATAGGTATCCCTTCTTCCAAGCAGCCAACCTTTTTTCAATCCTTTCAAGAACTGAGTCCCAAATGGAAGAGAATGTGCTCACCAAGGTATTCCAAAACAGTTACGGCTGGTATGTAACAACAACAGTGGTAATTGTTACGCATTACGAGGTCGAAACGACTGTTACAAAAAATTTGTTTTGTAAAGGCCTATTATGGGGCTGAAATAGGTTTTTTATTTTTTTTTGTTTTTTATTTAATAAAAAAGGGGACAATGTCATATAGTTGTCTATCTTTTGAGTCAAACACAAATTAGAGATTACTTATGGGGTATTTCTAAATCAGAGCTTATAATTTTAAAAAGTCAGTCAAATAACTACTTGCCATTTAAAATAGATATGTATAGTGTATATTCCTATACCGTATTTCACAAAAAGGCAAAAATGCCCTTGCTTGTGAAGGCAAACACTGCAAAACCAACGATGGGGTGGGGCCCTGAATGTAGGGCCCACCTTGATGGATGCATCGTATATCCACATTGTTCATCTATTTTGTCAGCTTATTTTAGTGCATGGTCTAAAAATCTAAGGAAATACAAATTTCAAGTGGACCAAACCACATGAAATGGTGGTGATTGAACACCCACCATTTAAAACTTCCTAGGTCCACTATAATGTTTATTAACCATCCAACCTATTGATAAGATTACACGGACATAGATGAAATGAAAAAAAATAAATAAAAAAAAAGATATTAGCTTCATCCAAAACTTTTGTGCCCCACAGAAGGTTTTTAATGGTCACTCATCACTATTTCTTATGGTGTGTTCCACCTCAAACTTGTATCTGCTTCATTTTTTCGGAAAACGCTCTAGACTAAGTTGACAAAACAAATGGACGACGTGGATATACAATAATGCATACATCATGGTGGGCCCCATGGTTAGGGTGGAACCCACGTCGCTTGTTCTATGGTTGTAGCGGGGGTGGCTTCGGTGGATCCATGGATCCATTGAAGTGGGTGAGATCCCTGACTGTGGGGTCCACCGTAATGTTTATTCTCCATCTAACCTATTGATAAGGTCACACAATCCTGGATGTAGGAAAAAAACAAATCTTAGCTTGATCCAAAATTTGGTGGCCCGTTAATGGTCAATCACAACTGTTTTCTATGGTGTGGTCCACTTGATCTCTACATCTTCAATTTTGGGCTCGTGCCCTAAATTGATTTAGAAAAATGGATGGACAGTGTTGATATAGAATATAAACATCAATGTGGGCCCCATGGTAAGTGTTGCACCATCTTGGGTGAGGCAGGGCACACCTAATCTACCATTTCATAAACCACGCAAGCCAATAGATAGGTTACTGTGCAATCTCAAACCAAACGTGGGCCCGTCTTTATGTTTTTGAGAAATCCACCCCATCAATCTGTTTTTCCAAATCGTATTAGGGCATGGACCCAAAAACAAGGTAGATCCAAAGCGCAACATGGCCACACTGCCCTTAAGATGTTTCAACAATGGATTTCAATCTCCACTGTTTTGTGTCATTTGGTCCACTCGAGATTTGGATCGGCCATATTTTTTGAACCATGCCCTAAAATGATATGGAAAAACAAATGAATGGGGTGGATTTCTCACTAACATCAAGGCACTATATATAGGCATGCTTGTCATTGTGGAATTAATACGTATGACAATAAGCTCGCAACCCAAGACACTAGGTTGGTTGCCACGTGATCCTAACCCAACCATAAGGGGTGCTCACCTTGATGTTTATAAAAAAAATCCAACCCGTTCATCTCTTTTTCCATCTCATGTTAGGGAATGGGTCCAAAAAGAAGCAAATCCAAAGCTCAATGTGGGCCCCACTAGCCCCTAGATGTTTCAACGGTGGAGTTCAATCCCCACTGCTTCATGTCATTTGGCCCACTAAACCTTTGGATCAGCCTCGGTTTTTGGCATATGCATAAAAATAGGATAACAAAATAGATAAATGAGGTGGATTTGTCACTAACATCCTGTAGCCCCATGAATGTTTGAATGGTGGGTGTTAGTTCCCATTGTTACCTTTAGTTTGACCCACATGAGCTTTGGATCGACCTCATTTTTGGGCCCATGTCCTTTATGAGATGGCAAAACAGATGAACCGAGTGGATTTCTCACTAACATCAAGGTGGGCCCCACTATATATTAACATGTCTGGCAGGTTTTTCTTTTTAAAATTTCAAATTTCAAGGTAATGTCAGCTTTTTATAAGCAAACAGACAATTCCACAAGCTTTTTAGTAGGTTAAAATTTTAAATTTCAAGGGCAATATCGACTTTTTATAAGAAAACGGCCACATTCTGTTAGAGATGTGTCAGTTAAAGTCAAAAAGTAGTTAATTGTTTGTATTTTGAAAACTAGAGGCACTGAAAAGAGAATATTCCAAAAGCAGACATTTTTTTGTCGATATACCAAAAGGTAAGCACCCATTGACAATAACCCTAAAAACAGTCATAACAAACATTACGACCCATATTGTAATGGTCACAATGGCTAGCTGTTACGACCTTAGTTACCGTTGTGGAATACCTTGGTGCTTGCACCCAAAGGGGACCCAGATATGAAGCTGGGAAACCTTAGTCATTGCATCATATCTTATCCGCAAGGTGAATAAGGTGCAACTCTCCAACTTCGATGTTAACCACCAAAATTTTGCTCAGATTAACAATGAGCCCTGAGACAGCTTAAAAACCTACAAGGATACACTTATCATTTGCAACATTCCTTGAGGAGGACTTCAAAAACAACATTGTATTGCCAGTTAATCGAAGACGTGAGAACGACAATCTGCTCACTCTAAATCCCTTCTATCATCCCACATCTTTCTCCTCTAATAAAGAGGCTAATAAGACCTTCCACCACCAACAAGAACCGAAAGGGGGGAAAAGGGTCTCCTGCTACAAGCCATAGCTCCTAAAGTAATTGCATGGCGACCTGTTGATAAAAACAGAGAAATAGGTTGTGGACAAGGTGTTCCATAACAGTAACAGTGGTCATAACGGCCATCGTTGTTATTGTTATATTACAGGCCATAACGGCCATTACGGTTTTTTTTTTCCCCGGAGAAATGGGTTAGCAAAGTTGTTTTCCCGGGTATAGGTTCTTGAAAAACTTGACCACAATATTTTGGATCTCTTCTTTATCTTTAACTAAATTCCCATTAAATAGATGACTCTTAATGATGTTCTTCCTCCTCCTGGCATTTGACCATACCATGGAAATAAGCCATGTTTCAATCACCATCTTTCAACCACAACACTCTTGACATTTGCCTCCATGGCATTTCCTCTTGATGAGAGAGAAATTCCACTGCTCAGCTCCAACCTTTTTATCATGTCAGTCTCCTATACCAACCATGGCCTCCTCATCAATTTCTCCAATGTGGTGCAAAATGAACTCTTGACTCGTAAGCTTTAGATGACTTCAAATCCATAGCTCAACCTTTCTAATTAGCTTGAATAATCAGCAATTTCTTACAAAATTTGAAACCAGCCCAACCATCAACATTAGCATTTGACCACCAATCCTTCACCAACTTGTAGAAACCAGGACTTCAGAGCCACTTATCTTCAAATTTGAATGGTCTCGAACCCCAATAGACAGTATCATTATCCAACAAAATCACATTATGCTTCGATATTAGTTTAGAAAGGATGGTATAAAAGGAATTGAGGAAAGCTTCTCCCGCTCTATCCACAAAGATTCTGTCCAACCTACACATAACAGGTTGGTCTTGGTGATTAGATCAAGTGAAAGCCCCACCCTCGAATGGAAGATCCAAAAATTTCATGGCGACCCACAAAATCTACTAAATCTCTCAAAACCTTTTAAAGTTTTGGAGTCACCAACTTTTTTGAAGGCAAATTTGATAACATTGAAGTTGATCCCTAAGAACCAAGGTCTCTGCCACCACATCTTAATTGTGTGAAGCTCTTGTCACATCATGTCTCTTTGGAGTTAATCTGATGGGCCATAGATGTTAGATGACACTATCTCTATGCCATCGAAGAGATCAGATAGGCGAACCGATGAGGAGAAATCTCCAACCTAATGATCCACCTCTTGGAACTTATCTTTATCCCAAATAGTGATCAAATCGCCTATTACATCTATGGCCCATCATACTAACCCCAAAGAGACATGATGTGATAGGAGCTTCACACAGTTAAGATGCGGTGGTAGAGACCTTGGTTGTTAGGGAGCAACTTCAACGTTAGATGACACTATCTCTATGCCATCGAAGAGATCAGATAGGCAAACTGATGAAGAGAAATCTCCAACCCAATGATCCACCTCTTGGAACTAATCTTTATCCCAAACAGTGATCAGATCGCCTATTGTGCCTTTTGCTACTTTTGGTGCCCACTCACAGTTACTATTACTGAATCTACAATTCTTGAATTAGGAGAATCTTAGTCCTTTTTCTCCCCAACTGGCGCACCGCCCTTCTCTCATCTAGTTGACCAAACCCCTAATGTTCCAAGATAAGATCTTCAGGGGTCACTCGCTATGCTCTCCTCCCTTGCCGCTCTCCTACTTACAGCTCGATCTCTCATAATGAGTCTTCTCATCGAAGTTCACTGAAGAAGTCAATTGAAGAGTTTCTCTATTGGATTTAAGTGACCCTCTCTTACCTTTATCCTTAGTTGTTCTTTCTTTGAAATCCATTCTATTAAAGGCTTCAAAAATGTTCTGAAGGTTTTGCTCTGGGTGCATGCAGTGCATGCAAGAGAGGCCCAATTTTTTCTCCCTCTTTTCTTTCCCTAGCAAGGCCGGTTTTGACGCAGGCCCATCATATACGAGTTCCGAGTTGATCTCCACGTCTCTCCATCTAATGGCTTCTTTACTTTGAATTAAATGGAGCCATCTGCTACATCAAACGTTCTCTTGAGGAACATAGCAGATTGGTGTAATATCTACCGTGGAGAGGGAGATATCATTGTTTGTTGTGGGACCAACTTATGCCGCTGTATCCATGTTTCTTTTCCAAGCCCTTTCATGTAGTTTCAACCAAAAATCTGATGGTTGCTTGAGAAGCGGGGCCTCTTCCACTACATTATTTTTCGAGTGCCACTCATGCTCAAGAAATGCCTTAGAAAAAAAAAAAGGAAACCCCGATAGGGCTCTTCCTAATGTGTTAGCTATTAATGAGGGCTTCATCTCCAACATCCAATTATTTTTCATCTATCAAATGGTTAATATTAAGATCCCTAACGGACGATGTGCTATCACTACCCGATGAGTCATCTCCACGAGAGTCCACTAGATTGTCCTCCACAACATCTTGCAAGATTAGATAGGGGCAAATGACTCGGGAGAATCACCCGACAAAAGATATCTTCAACCCAAATGGCGACACATCTCTCCTTGCAAGGGGGTAGGTAAAAAGGACTCCTTTCTAAAAAGGCAAAACTTTTTATTTCTTTCAAAGATATCTCTGACCTCCTTAAATGATCCACAACTTTCCACACCATTCTTCTGAAATGACAACTGATTGAGAGAGGGATTGCTAACCACATTATTAGTCTCCTTCTAGGACTCACTGTCCTCCACCATGGGATCTGCATCTCGCCAATCTTCCACAACTCCGACAACTAACTGACTCCATTCCGCAACACTTCAACTGAGAAGCTTTTATCCAACAAATTAAGAGAAAGCGCATTTTTAACCTAGCTTCATTGCTGAGATATATATTTTGCTTCGGGAAAATTCAACTCCACTCCCTATAACATAGAGGGGGTGGACTTCCAAAACCCTACCCAAACACTCCCCGATCTCCAAAAAACACTTCCAAGAACCAAACAAGGAGGGGAGCCAATGGATCCAACCTGGGGTTGAAATCTCACCTGAACAAGGAAGGAGAGTTACCACGAGCCTATGTTTGGGAGCGCTTCCTCTAATTAAAATTTGAAAAGAACATGTGTATCAAAAAGCTTGAGAATTTGTATGTTGCCTTTGATTAGGGACCTCACCTAGACTCCCAAATCCAACGAACATTCCTTGCGGACTTCCTCCCATGTCACCCCAACGATCACGGCTTTGAGAAAGGCCTTCCACTCCTCCACTGCTTCACAGTCTACCCAATAACAATCCCCTGCAACATTCCGTCTCACTCTCCCCAACTCGATGCTTAGCTTTTGTAGCAAAGCTCCTTTATAATAGCCCTCAAGAAATTTGAAGTAGGTATGAAACCCGTTGTTACTGGAGGGAGACTGCACAACTGCGGAGACCTTTGGATGTTCTAGATTCCTCCTAATCTCTTCCTTTGGATGTTCCAGATTCCTCCAGTTTGGAATTCCCTGCTTCCTTCTTGAGTTCTTCCCTATCAATTATAGCTATAGGGACCCCTACGGATCTTCCCCTAAGCTCAATGCCATGAGACACTTGATCGCATGTTTAGATTCTTCCATGCTGCTATACTGAACAAAGCCTATCCTACGAAGGGATGCTCCAGTTTTTGCCTTTCAGGAGGAAGACATCTCTGACTCTCCCACATTCCTCAAACATTGATCTGATTTCCTCTGGCAATGAGGAGAAAGGAATGTTGAAGACAAATAACGTCGTGAGTACTCTCAAAGACTTCTTTCTCACCTCCGTCCAGCCGGTTTCTCCCATGAAGATGAACACCACATATATAAGAGACTTCATTTTCTGAACTGATTTCTCATGAGTAGTAAACTTCAATGGAAAACAACAAAAACACATGAGCTATGCCCCAAACAAATTAGGGAACTGCCCTCCAAACATTTAAAAGAAATCAAGAAAACATTCAGATAATGGATAAAGATCTACCTGTTCTGTTCTACTAACGTGAATCTTTTGTCCATTACAAAATGCACCTCCTCCTATGAAGAAAGTAAAATCAAGCATCCAATGTTAGTTACATAATTAACTTCGAAAAGCAAATAAAATATGAGGGTATAAGTTTTGGTGTTTAAACTCCTTACCTGCTGATGCAGAAAATACTCGAGTATTCCAACACATAGGGCCTCCCACGAACTCAACCTACAGACCAGTTATGTTTTGACAAAATGATATAACAAATGGAGAGTGACATATTTAATAAAGAAACATGTCATATTGATGTGAGTGGAATGCAATTATAGAACATACATAAATATGGTGTGAAATTCTTAATTTTAGATGTCTGCTAACAGATTGTACTATGTTAGCATGTCCATACAATTTATATCCTGATCTCCACAACATGATATTGTTTAAAACTTTGTGAAACGAAAGTGTTGGATGTATTATAATTGTACTTTACCCGTTCCATAATTGTACTTGGTCTTAAAAAATTCAAAGGTTTTTTTTAGTACACGCATGTCGAGTTCTTCAACATCAGATCCACATACATCACAGCTAAGGATTGAAAGGAAAGTTCCCTCTGATCTTGACCACAGAGTTACATGTGGTATCCAAGCCAACAGTGTGGCTATATGGTTAAGTTTGATTTTACGTCAAAACAGTGACAACTTCATTCAGCATCAAGTTTCATTAGATTTGTCATTCATCAAACCAGGGGAACCCATAAAACACATGCCAAAGGGTTTGCAGAGGGAATGCAATATAGGATGGTTACATGTTTGTACGATTCTATGTTCATGAACCTTGGAAAGGGGTTAGCGCCCGTGTAAATGCTTCAGATCATCTATGCTCATGTTTATATATTACATTATTATCTTTACTTTCTGCTGCCAAGTTTTTTACTCTCTTTCAAGGTAAAACAACATTAAAATGGAGATGAAATGGTCTCATCTGAACACATATTATGTATACAATATGCACCAGATCATGTGATTCCAACTTCAATAAATCAAGGGACTACCAAAATACAATTAGGGTATGTCAAGGTTATTGGTATTGAAGCCATGTCATCAGGCTCCAACCAGACGTACATTAGCAACATTCACACCAGTACTGTGAGGGGTTAGCGCCAGTGTAAATGCTTCAGATATCCGGGTGCCCTGCATTCAGGTCCTACAGTTGGTACTGTGAACAAGGGGGAAGTACAAGGTTGAACCGAAAGATTACACTTGTATTAGTAGCAAACACCAAACAGACATGCAGGTTTATTTTACAGATGAGTGGGACTGCTGCTTCTGCCATCCAAGCTAAACCTTGTCGGTTGGTAAGGCAGAGGCTTGCTCCAGTGGACGAACAAAACAAAGGGAGAGGGAAGGGATGCAGCTGGAAATGTGCAGCTGAGAAAAATATGCAAAATGACTAAATTAACAGACCAACAAGAGAGCTAAAGAAGCAAGGGTAGGCAAGATAACAAGCTAAGGTCATCAAATCCATCTCAAGAATAGACCTCTCTCGCTCTGAGCTCACTCAGTAGTTTGTGCATAATAAACGTGGCCTCTGCTGCAGATTGATCACCTCTACAAAGATGTTGGAGCAAGTAATGGCTGTGAAACTTTTGGAGAGAATTCTGCCAGACCAAGCAGGTTATGACCGTGTCCCAAAATCCATTGGCATGAGGGAAGAGAAATCAATCACATCAACATCTTGATCTAGTAGAATCAACTAAGAATAATGATCACACCTTCATCAGATCACAGATCATCTAACGATAGAGATGACGTGCCAATGTCGGAAACCTCAAAGGATAAGATTCTCAAAAAATCTGTTGAGATTCTGCCTAATCCGATGTCTTGAACCCCTTCAGATAACAAGCTATCTCAGTTATTGAACCCTTGACTGAAATCTGCAGTCCCAAACCAGAGCACATACATCATACATCATGGCACCTTGGGTTCTAGTGTCCTGGATAAATTGATTCAACGTGCACACACGAGCAAATGGCTCCGGTTGGGTCTGCTTGAAGGGAGTTTCAGACTCCAAATGCAATCATTGCATCTTGAGGTCACCTCCAAACCTTGTATTTGGGTCCGTCTGGGTCGAATCCAAGCCTAAATGAAGTGGTTTTGGGGAGAGTCTAGATTGAGCCTATACTACGAGAATCAATCCCGACACATTTATCTGTTCGAGTTTGGGTCCGGTTTAAGTTAGGTTGGTCTAATTCCTAATTTCCTATTTAATGCAAACTTCCTATTACGCACCCAATTACATGTTTTCCTTCAATAGGCATTTAGATTTAATCACCTTAGTTATCATAAATTGAAGGAATTTTACGTGGTTCTAGATTGGTTCCAGGTATGGTCCTTTTTTTGGTGGTCCATGTCCGACCCATCGAAAAGTTGGGTCAAAGTCGGATCCACCTCAGGAGGTTAACCCAAGACCCAACCCTTTTCATAATTGAAAATTAAAAGAATGCCCATTTCCAATGTGACTCGTTCTAAAAAAGAAAGAGGATAAGAACAGGGAATAATTGAAAAGGTAGGAAGAACCCAGCCCATTTGCATCCCAAGGAGTGTGGCTTCGATCCTTCCTAGCTTGCTACACTGTAGGTCAGAATCCAAACCTGCTAGGATAATACCCTCCAAACTGTCTTATACTTAGAGAAGAAACTCAGCTTAAAATCAGTCCATGACAGCCAATATGAAATTATTGGAAATTTTGACCAATGTAGTATGTTATTGCCAATACACGAATGTTAGTGTTTTAGTACGTAACAACAGATATGATATATATATATATATATATATATATATATATATATATATATATATATATATATATATATATATATATATATATATATATATATATATATATATTAGCCCACATTTTTTAACCATGGGTACAGTGTATTAGTGGTAATCTAAGGGTTAGGGTGGTGAAGCCACCCAAAGTAGACCACATTGCGGTGGATTGATAGAATAGTTAGTGTCTACTATCTAGTATAGTCTTGGCTGTCCAGTGTTTACATCAGTTTTTCTGCCCCCTTACAATCATCCTATAAAGCTGCAAACAGATCAATGTTTGATACTAAAAACACTTAAGACGTTTAATTTTCTTTATGTTTTGTTTTTGCTTTTGAGTTGAGTACTAGAATAAAGGACTTATATTACATGTATGGCAGTTTTGGTCCCTAGCTTGCACAATGCGGGCTCACGGTTGAGTGATACAGACTTTTGAGCAGATGGACACCACACTGGATGGACCTGTCCCAAAAAATATCCTCTATGGAACAATCCTAAACCCTTCTGCCGGTAGCATACAAATACGGGTAAGACATAAAATGCATCAACAGCCCACATTGAACTGAAAAAGGGCCAAATATTGAATTGTTGGATCTTCCAATCTTGGATATTTTTGGGGCATGGTCCATAAACGGTAGGCCATATCAGATAAAGTAGTCAGTATCACAGAAAAATGGGCCCCACTTGTAAAGTCTGAAAACCCAAAGATGCTATTAATCCAGCCAAAGATCAGCTTACAAGATTAATCCAAATGAATCTATCAAATGAGCATTTTCTGTGTGAGAAAGTTAAATACCACAGCTGCAGCAGCCGGCTTTCCTCGAAAGAGAACACCCACAGATACTGCAAAGCTGGGATAGCCGTGTGCAAAATTTGTCGTTCCATCTAATATCATAGGCAAGATAGCTTGAACTCAGAATGATTGTAAGTTTCATAACAAGTCACTGCATAGCAATAGCAAACTCACTGAGGGTTGCAAGCTACTAATAATGTGAAGCTGAAACATATAAAAGACAAACAAATCACAAGGTGCTTGATTCTGCTGGTCATGATGATGGCTTGTAAGAAGACTTGGTGGAAACTTCAAACAAACAATTCATTTAGTAAAAGCATGAAAAGACAGAATGTGCCACCAAAAGAAAGGTTATGCATGGAATTTCCCGACATCCAATGGCTGCTGAAACACCAGTGCGATATATTTGGGACCTTCTGGTACATATCACACTTGACATTCAGAGCACAAAAAGTAGGAATATGCAAGCACGCTTTGCACGGGTTCCATTTTGCAGTTCCACAATTGCCGTCCTTACCTTGTTGCCTCATCTTCCTACCAACTACAATTTGGCAAAATAAATAATCATCACCATCCAAGTCTTACCCCAACCAATTGGGGTTGAGTCCTGTTCCGAAATTCATTGTGGCAAAATTAATAAAACCCATTTTCTTTGAAATGATCGATATCGTTCATCATGTAAGAAATTCTTTGTCATTCTTTGTATAAAAATCTTTTCTTAGAGAGCACCACTCCACGTTGGTAATCAAGAATTTCAAGATCTCTAAGCTTAATATTTAAATTAAACAAGTATACATCTTGTCATTTTGGCTAGAGGGGCAGTAGGTGTTGTGGGATTGAAGAAGTTGTCGGAACCACTTTAGCTGGACCTGTAACCGTGGTCTTCTGATGTTTCAACTTTGGTTGAGCTGGCTCGACCGCTCTTATTAATGTGAAGGAAGGCTTGACCGTCTTTATCAGGGTTGGGGATGGGACGGTTGATGCGACCGATGTCGTTTTCTTTGATCGTGTCTTCTCTAGGAAAGGGACATGGCCGACTAAGGAGCAGTCGATTTCTTAGTGCCTTCTTTATTTTTCTTCTCGGCCATAGGTTTCTCCATCTTATATATATATATATATATATATCAAGTCATCTCATTTCATTACTTTTCTTCATTCCTTCTAATTCATTCACTTCAAGGCTAGTTCTGAACATCGCGTAACATCATCTTCAACCAACCTCGACCGTCATTTACATTAAGAGGCCTTTCGGTGCGGCCACTAAAGAATTGGTAGATTTATAGCCTTGGAGAGTTTGTACCAGCATAGGGGATAGTAGAGTAAAATGTTCGCTTCCCGAGATTGACTTAACACAACATGAAAAGAAGACATCGTGAACACATGTTGAGGTTGTGAAGAGTAGAAGGGACAATAAATATTGGAAGAAGATCTAAAAGATCTTAAAGGTGATGAAGTCACTAATGAGGGTACTCTATCTTGTTGAAACCAACAAAGAACCTATCATGGGCTTCCTTTACGATGCCATGAACAAGGCAAAGCTAGTAATTCAACGTGATTGTTCAAACTGTGGGTCTACTAGATGATCGACAAGAGATTGGGGAAGACAACTTCATACCGAACTTCTACCTTGGTTGGAAGTAAAAGAAAAACAAATAGAAGATGATAACAAATAATTAGAAGTGAATGACTCAATAATATGCACGGCACAACAAGAGAATCGTGTAGCTATATTGGACCCAGCTTAGAGGAATGAGTACAAGCGGTAGTAGCAGCGAGACCAAGACGGATGATCATGGTCGATGCACCTGATGTTGGTCCCACTTCTACTGTTGCTCGGCACGAGAGGAGGCTGGCTCCCGTGGTGCACCACAAGGAGGTCCAAAACGTCAACAGAAGGCTTATGGTCCCAAGCATTATGGATATTCTTATGGTCAATGGGATTATACAAGGCCTATTCCGTCACATTCATGATGGAATAGTCCTCCTGATCCACATGTTCCATATGATTACAATTATCCAAATTAAAGTTATTCACAACAACTTGAGTACGAGCACCAGTATGACTATTCAACGAACACTGGTGGATATCCTTACTCAAGGTTAGAGTTGTTGCCTAGTCAGGATCAATTGTCCTCTGGTTTTGTTGATTTGATCTTTCCCTCTGGCACGGGATGTTATGGATATACAGCATTTACTCCACAACCACAACTTGATGATGACGAGGACATGGAGGTCAAGCAACCACAACAAAGTATATTTTCATTTTGGTGGTGACTCGAGATTTTTATTAAGGTGAGTATTTCTATACCCATTACTCACACATTCACTGATGCAGGACAATTAACCACTTACTTTAAAAGCTCGAACTATTAGAGTATGGCGAATTAATCCATTTATCTCATAGCCCAGGCCCCACATCGCATGGGTTAGGACCTCGACCGAACTCCCTTCGTGGGCCCCAAATCACATGGGCCGCCCACCCCGAGTATGTCCCCGCATCCTACGGACTACTCTACTCGAGCTTAGTGTGAAATTTGCATTAATCACCCCCGGTGAGGAGTCTCGAACATAAGACCTCCTCCATGAGCAGCACCCACCCCGAGTGTGCCCTTGCATCCCACAAGCAACCCCATTCGAGCCCAGTATGAAAATGCCCTTGCATTAATCACCCCCAGTGAGGAGCCTCAAACACGAGACCTCCTGCTCTGATACCAATTTGATGCAGGACAATTAACCACTTGCTCTAAAAGCTCGAACTGTTAGAGTATGGCGAATTAATCCATTTATCTCATAGCCCAGGCCCCACCTCGCATGGGTTAGGACCTCGGCCGAACCCCCTTTGTGGGCCCCGAATCACATGGGCCACCCACCTCGAGTGTGTCCCCGCATCCCACGGGCTACCCTACTCGAGCCTAGTGTGAAATGCGTATTAATCACCCACGGTGAGGAGCCTTGAACATGAGACCTCCTCCGTAGGCCACACCCACCCGAGTGTGCCCTTGCATCCCACAAGCGACCCCACTTGAGCCCGGTGTGAAAATGCCCCTGCATTATTCACCAAGCACACACTTCACACTACTGAACTTGTGCTTAAAATTACTCCCCTAATAACCAATCAAGTAATCATTAATCAAGTTGCAGAAGAGTAAATTATACACTAACAGGATGGGAATTACAAGAGGATAATTATCTAGCATGTTCAAGACTTTAAACAGAATAAAGTTGAACATTGTAATTTATGTAAGTCCTCACCTTACACTCCTCAAGGATAGGTATATAATGTAGAGTTGTATAGTAAATTATGGAAAATAATAGCAAACACCTATACATGTGAGATATTTTGATATTAAATTCATTTTAATATCTCTATCATTGGTATTAGATAGTTAGAAAATCAAATCTATGAGTTTTGCAGTCAAGGTTCATAAATTCATCAAACCACTCGATAAAACATTCTCACCAAAGTGTGGACACGTTCAAAATTATAAATAAATGGATATTTGGAATATTTAGAATTTTATGAATTTAATGAATATTTTTTTCGAATTTTTTTAGAACAAAAATAATTTCTTATCATTATATCCGATATGGCCCATAATCGTATCGATAACGGTGGGCACCGTTACACCCACCATTACTGCAACGGTACACCTTGGTCTTGGGATAAAAGGTGCTGCGAGTCTCCTCGGGAGTGGCGACTATGGCATTGGGAGTCGCCTCGAGAAGGGCAACTATGGTAATCATGTCTCGATCTTACTCTCATACTCTCACTATGCAAACTAACATTCGATGACAAAGAAATCCATTAAGGTTAGCTTTTCAATCTCTCAATGGTAAAGATTGAAAAGCGTGCAACAAGTCCTTAGTATTTTCAGTTCTTAATAATATTCGTTATCCATTTTAGGTCCTGACAATAAATCACTCACATGCACGCACGTGCACACATGCACATGCACACACAAAAGCACAATTTGTGTCCATCAGGGACAGCATATCCAACCCAATACTAGAAACCCCTTTTCACAACGGTTTGATTATCAAAACTGTCCATCAAGCAAATCACACTGTGTACAGGCCAATACACAAAATTAAACCAAATAAATGATCTTAATCATCCAACAATCAACCTACAAATAATGGATGGTTAAAAGAAAGAAAATGGAAATAAGATTAATACAAAAATCTACATGAAATCTGTAGAAAATTATGATGATAGTGGTGGTGGTGGTGGTGATGTTATATAGATTTCATGTTAATCTGAAAATAAGACTTCCATGTGTTTTCTTTCAACAATCCATTTTCATGCCAATGGTCGGATGGTAAGAATAATTGTTTTCTTTTCACCATTCGTTTCAGGTCAATGGTCGGACTATAAGGATCTTCTATTGCCAGGCATTGGTAGTGATTAGTTGGATATGCACTTTCCTTAGGTGTGGGATCGCTGTCATCATTATCGCCTTCATCATCATCACTATCGGTGCCACAATCATCATCATCATCATCAGTGATGGTGTTTGAGAGATTTTTATGTTAATCTGAAAATAAAGCATCATCATTTATGAAGATGAAGTTTTACAGAAGTTAATTTGAAAATAAGACTTCCATGATTTCCTTTCAAACATCCATTTCTGGGTCAACGGTTGTTGATGTTTTAAAGATTTCATGTTAATTGGAATATAAAGCATTATCATTGCCAACGACGACGATGACGATGGAGTTTTATAGATTTCATGTTAATCTGAAAATAAGACTCCATACTTCTTCTTTTTTTTAAAAAAAAAATAATAATAATACCACAATTTTCTTGTAAACATCCAGTTTCAGGTCAATGGCCGGATGGTTGGTATCATCAGTTCTTTAAACCATCCATTTTCAGGTCCATGGTGGGATATTTCAGATTGCTGATTTGGTTCAGTTTTGGATAATGGTCCATATAGATTGGATTCAAAATCTCGACTTGATGTCAATCCGGGTCAGGTCAACTCAAAGACTCGAGCAAATCTTTAATTGACTTGACTTGATATTTTAATAATCAAATTTAAAATATTTTAGGGGAGAAAATCTTATTTAGAAAAAAAAAAAAAAAAAAAACTATTAAAATATCTGAATCCTTCCTTGTCTTACCACTCAAACTGAAAGGGATTTTTTTAAGGATGGCTATAAGACCAACCATGCTTTATAGGACAACATATTAGGCAATTAAGGAACATGTTCATAGGATGAATGTAGCTGAAATGAGGATATTGAGATGGATGAGTGGCAAGAAGGAAGACAGAATTAGAAATGAATGCATTCAAGGCAATCTAGTAGCACCAATAGGTACTAAGATGAGGGAATGTAAACTTCGATGGTTTAGTCATGTATAACGGAGACCAACAACGGCACCGATTAGGAGTTGGTGCAAGTTGAAGGCTCAAAAGGGCAAGGTGAAGGCCCAAAAGGATGTGGTTGGAGTTGGTAAGAAAAGACTTGCTGACCTATGGTCTAACTGAAGTTATGGGCCTCAAGTGGAATCGCGAAAAAGAATTCATGTAGCTGACCACAATTAGTTGGGACAAGGCTTAGATGATGATGGTGATGATAATGAAAATATCCAAAAGAAAATAAAACTCCACTTAATGATGGTAGTGACTGCAAAAATCTTGTCTGAGGTTACATATCTGATTTCTGTTGAAACACATTTAATGTTTTTTATAAGTCAAAAGGTTGACTGGGCAAGTGACTTGGTCAAGTCACACCAAGAATCCAGTCAACGGAGTCTTTGAGTCAACTCAAAAAATCTTGTCGAGTAACAATCGAGTCAGGGTCTCCAGCGAGTTTCCAAGAGACTTGGCTCGAAATCACACCGAGCTGAATTGGCTCAGCTGAGATTTGAAGGTGTATAGTAGTGTTGTGTAGGATTTGTGCTTTCCTTAAGGACGTTATAATCATCATCATTGTTGTCATCATCTCATCAATTTGGGGTCAGCTTTTAAATGGTAAATTGGCAAAAGTGAGTTGGCTGCCCACCCAGTACCAATTCCCAGCCCAATTGATACACACACATGCCCCAAAAGGGAAGCAAGAAAAGGAAGGTCACAAAGGGAATGGAAATTCAAATCATTTTTACAAGTTTGGAGTTACAGGACTTGAAAATGTTCAAAAACATTTAGAACCTTTCTCAAAATTCATGAAAGAATCAACAATAAATACTTTACCTTCTTCTCAAATTCAAATTGGCCATATTTATAATTATCTACCATTACATAAGTGTATGATCAGAACATTGAATTTCTTTGGTGAACAACTGACTAGGCATGGTGAAATACAAAAGAATTAACATGACATGAAAGATATGTGGCTCAACATTCACTTTACTACAGCAAAGATGAGTATATGTGCATATGTGTGAGCATGGAACGAGCATAGTGGAGTTAAATGATTCGCACAATAACTCAAGTATGAAACGATGCAGCTGTTTTTCAACTGCTCTACCACTTTTAGATTAGAGGAATTCGAGAGAAAACAACACATCCAACAACAGTAAGTTCCAAAACCGAAGTGTTAAGTGTCAAACCTAAGGGATCAATACACCAGAGATACTCAGATGATGTGTCCCCAATAAGCCCACCCTCCTCTCCAAGAATAAGATGGTCTTTGAAATTCTCTCTCACAACTTCTAGGATGGCAGTTTCACTTGCTTTATCTGTGCTGCATGTAATTCAACAATGATAGGTTACTATTCTATCATGCAATAACAATGAAAGCTTAAAGAAATATCATTCGTCATTTGAGAATTCCTTGATTGATCGAAAGACAAGCTGGTCTAATTATAAGTGGTCCTCTAGTCTCATGTGCAAGAAGTGTGTGCCGAATCGGTTACGTATCGGCCGTATCGGCCGATACGTAACGGAAACGGTAAGGACCGATACGCGAATCGGGGTCGTATCGGCCGTTACTGATTTTTGTATGCGTATCGGCCGATACGGGGCGTATCGGACCATTACGGGTCCATAACGGTCACCCGTAACGGTCAGAAAACGGCTCTTTTTTTTTTTTCGTTTTAAGTACTTTTTTTGCTGTTTTTTTTCAAACTTCTTGCTTTCAAACTGTTTTTCACTCATTCTAATAGTAATTTCGACCAACCTTAGCTGGTTATTTGGGACAAAAACACATTATATTACGGATTTGGTTGAATCAAAGCTCGGTGGGCCATTTTTCAGAAATTCTTCAAAAATAGGTATTTACTTTTTTTAATATGTTTTGCTGTTTTAATCATGCCATATGATGTGTTAATCATAGTAGAACATGATAATGTGCATTTTACATATTTGGGGTGCCATTTAATATATTTTTATATTTTTTTCTATTTACGCATGAATTTTGGGCCCTTTTTTTAAAATTCGAAAAATCAATTTTTAATAGTTGTTTTGTTGTTTTAATGATGCCATGTGATATGTTAATCATAGTAGAACATGTTAATGTGCATTTTACAGATTTGGGGTGCCATTTTATATTTTTTTCTATTTACGCATGAATTTTGGGCCCTTTTTTTAAAATTCGAAAAATCAATTTTTAATAGTTGTTTTGCTGTTTTAATGATGTCATATGATATGTTAATCATAGTAGAACAGCTTGATGTGCATTTTAAAGATTTGGGGTGCCATTTAATATTTTTTTATATTTTTTTTTATTTACGCATTTATTTTGGCCTTTTTTTTGAAAATTCGAAAAATCAATTTTTAATGGTTGTTTTGCTGTTTTAATGATTGCATATGATGTGTTAATCATAGTAGAACATGTTAATGTGCATTTTACATATTTGGGGTGCCATTTTATATTTTTTTTATATTTTTTTTTATTTACGCATGAATTTTGGCCCCTTTTTTTTAAATTCGAAAAAATAATTTTTAATGGTTTTTTTGCTGTTTTAATCATGCCATATGATGTGTTAATCATAGTAGAACATGTTAATGTGCATTTTACATATTTGAGGTGCCATTTTATATTTTTTTCTATGAATTTTGGCCCCTTTTTTTTTTAAATTCGAAAAATCAATTTTTAATGGTTGTTTTGCTGTTTTGATGATGCCATATGATGTGTTAATCATAGTAGAACATGTTAATGTGCATTTTACATATTTTGGGTGTCATTTTATATTTTTTTTCTATTTACGCATGAATTTTGGCCCTTTTTTTTAAAAATCGAAAAAATAATTTTTAATGGTTTTTTTGCTGTTTTAATCATGCCATATGATGTGTTAATCATAGTAGAACATGTTAATGTGCATTTTACATATTTGAGGTGCCATTTTATATTTTTTTAAATATTTTTTTCTATGAATTTTGGCCCCTTTTTTTTTAAAATTCGAAAAATCAATTTTTAATGGTTGTTTTGCTGTTTTGATGATGCCATATGATGTGTTAATCATAGTAGAACATGTTAATGTGCATTTTACATATTTTGGGTGTCATTTTATATTTTTTTTCTATTTACGCATGAATTTTGGCCCCTTTTTTTTAAATTCGCAAAATCAATTTTTAATGGTTGTTTTGTTGTTTTAATCATGCCATATGATGTGTTAAGCATAGTAGAATATGCTAATGTGCATTTTACATATTTGGGGTGTCATTTTATAATTCTTTTTTTGTATTTTCGAATTAGTGACTTTATATTTTTATTTGCTTATATTGGACAGGTTTTGGAGCTTCTTAGGGTTTAGTTAGAACATAAAATTATCTCTATTAACATAGGTCATACACTCATACTCATATCCTAAACCTAAAGAAATGTCTGGGTCTGGCCAACAAGTGAGGATATTGGATAGCAACATTGTGAGAGGGTTGGTGGTACTAGGCACCAAATGAAGTGCAAGTATTGTGATAGGATAGTGTCTGGTGGAATTACCCGTCTCAAACAACATTTGGCACATCGAAAGGGTCAAGTTGCACCATCTGTCAGAGTACCGAAAGAGATAATGCTATTAATGCAAGCTAGTTTGGATGAGTCGAAGGGTAAACGTGCTGCTGTACAAAAGAAGAGAGATGATATTTTAGAAGCAGCTCAACAGGAGGTGTTTGGTCCTAAATATATGGGCGTTCGTGATGAAGATATTATTGATTCTGACGAAGATTCAGATCGGGAATTAACTATAACTAGGAGAGAGAGCGTGCGTCTAGCTCGTGAAGAGGAAGAACGTCACCGCATGTTTGGCACGCATGGGTCAGTGCGTGATACAGGAGGGGGCAGTGAGAGTGGGACAAGGAGTGCAACTGGAAGTGCAACTGCTTCTGCAGGTGGGACAAGGAGTGCAACTGGAAGTGCAACTGCTTCTGCAGGTGGGACTGAGGGTAGGGGGGTAGGTTTGGTGGATTACGACGTGTATTTGGGAGCCGACGACAGACATCTTCACGTAATGCCCCTATACATTTGGATGAAGAAGTAAATGAGCCTAGGAGACCCTCTATTGATCCAATCCTGTATAGGAAAGAATCAACTAAACAAAAGAAGATAAAACAAATGTGGAGTAGAACTTCCGTCGAGAAATTAGGTAGAGCAGCAGCAAAGTTATTTATACATGCCAACATACCTCCTAACGCGGCCAATTCTACATATTGGCAGGTGGTAATTGATACAACAGCAGAAGCAGGTGAAGGAATAAAAGCTCCCATGGCTAAGGAGAATAGGGGGAAATGGACAGATGCAGAGTATGCGGATGTGAAAACACACGTGGCTACCTTTAAACCTGTATGGCAAGCCAGAGGATGCACGATCATGTGCGATGGTTGGACTGGCCCAACCAGACGCAGCATGATCAACTTCATGGTGTACTACCACTTGGGAACTATATATCACAAGTCAATTGATGCCTCAGAAGTAACAAAAAATTCTGATTATATTATTGGACTAATGGATAAAGTTGTGGATGAGATTGGAGAGGAGAACATAGTGCAGATTGTGACAGATAATGAAGCATCATATAAGCTTGCAGGACATATGTTGATGGATAAGAGAAAACATCTTTTTTGATCACCATGTGCTGCCCATTGTATTGATCTTATATTGGAAGATATTGGGAAGAAAAAGAATGTTAAGGAAATGGTCGAAAGAACAAAGGAAGTAACGACGTTTATTTACAATCATAATCAAGTAGTCGCAATAATGAAAAAGTTCACGAAAGGACGAGAATTGTTGAGGCCTGCGACGGCTAGATTCGCAACAAACTTTATAAAATTAGAGAGTTTATTCCAGCATAGGGGAGAGTTGAGTGAAATGTTCGCTTCCCGACAATGGCTCAACACAAAACATGTGAAAAAGACATCAGAGACACCGGTCGACGTTGTGAACACCATACGGGATAACAAATATTGGAATAAGGTTAAAGCGATCCTAAAGGTGATGGAGCCACTAATGAGGGTACTCCGTCTTGTTGAAACCGATGAAGCACCTACCATGGGCTTCCTATATGATGTCATGGATAAGGCAAAGCTTGCAATTCAACGTGATTGTAGAAGCTGAGAGACTTATTGAAAGATGATCGACAGGAGATGGATAAAACAACTCCATCACGATCTTCATGCAGCACGTTATTACTTAAATCCTAGGTATAGATATGCCCAATCATTTGTTGCGGATGATGAAGTTCGTGTCGGGCTAAAAAATGTGATAAAGAGATTAGAACCTGACTTAGATCTGCAAATAAAGGCGTTGAATGAATTAGATACATTTGAAAATCGCCATGGTAGTTTTGGAGATGCTCTTGCACAACATGCATATCTAGGTTGCAACCGGCCGAATGGTGGATTAATTTTGGAGAGAGTACGAAGGCTCTCCAAAAAATTGCAGTAAAAGTTTTGAGCCAGACAACATCTTCCTCTAGCTGCGAAAGGAATTGGAGTTGTTTTGCGCTCATTCATTCAAAGAATAAGAATAGATTGCAGACTAGAACATTAGATAGACTTGTCTTCATGCACTACAATATAAAACTAAGAATGCGACGACATCATAGGAGCATTATAGCTGCCGATGACGGAGACTACTGTCCAATAAACTTGGACAATATTTATGATGATGATGACCCACTTCTACCTTGGTTGGAAACAAGGAAAAAGAAAATTGAAGAGGATAGTGAAGAATTGAAAATTGATGACCCAGAAATACGCAAAGCACAACAAGAGAGTCGTGCAGATGTGTTGGACCTAGTAAGAGGGGCAGCGTTTATGCCACGTACGGAAACGACTCGAGATCAACAAAAGAGTATGAGCACTGGTAGCGTGTCCGTGTCGGATGATGGTGACGATGACCCCCCTGCCTCTGGTGCTGACACTTCTGGTGTTCCTCAACGCCCTATTCAGCCGTCTACAGATCACGATGCCGATGAACATCGACGAGGTGGTACACGAGGTCAAACCTACGAGTGTACCGAGTCACGATACAGCCAGCAGGAGGGTACATCTAATGGTGCACCGCGTCCAGGAGGTCCGGAACATCAGAAGGCTCATGGTCTTGGTTATTATGATGGATATTCTTATGGTCAATTGGATCATGATTATGATGGTTATACTGAGCCTGTTCCATCACATTCATGTTGGAGTAGCCCTCCCGATCAATATCCATATGATTATAGATATCCAGATCCAAATCCAAGTTACTCATCACAGCAGACGCACTCTCAATCTCAAGATTCTCAACAGCCTGAGTATGGTTACCAGTATGGCTATTCGACGGGCACTGGTGGATATCCTTACTCAGGGTTAGAGTCGTTACCTAGTCAGGATCAGTCATCCTCTGGTTTCGTTGATCTAGTATTTCCTTCTGGCACTGGATATTATGGATATACAGAACCTACACCTATTGGACAGCCTCAGTCTGATGGTGACAATGACGATGATGTGGAGGTCGAGAAACCATAAAAAAGTAGATTTTCATTTTGGTGGTGACTTGTGATTGTGAGTATATATTTGTATTAAGGTAAGTATTTGCATTTTGCAGCAGACAGCTCACAACAGTATTATTGCAAGAAGCCATGCAATTATGCACACACTTGACACTGCCGAACTTGTATTTAAAATAGCTCCCCTGACAACCAATTAAGTAATCCTTAATTAAGTTGCAGGGGAGTATATCAGACACTACTAATTTTATTTTTTTTAATATTCTTGACTTGAGGATGACAGGTCATAGACAGGAATCACAGTCACGTGCACACTGCACAGGTATGTTCGAGAAATTCCTCAAAAATAATTGCAAACACACCTAATGTAAGATATTTACATATTACATTCATTCTAATATATCTATCATTGGTAGTAGATAGTTAGAAAATTAAATATATGAATTTTGTAGTCAAATTCAGGTTATCTGGTTCATAAATTCATTAGACAGTCCGATACAACTTCTCACCAAAGAGTGGACCGTTACACCCACATAAACATGTTCCATTTTATAAATGAATGCATATTTGGAATGCTTAGAATATTCCGAATTTAATCTATATTTTTTCATATTTTTTTGGCAAAAAAAATAATTTACGCCATTACGGGCCGTTATGCCCTCGTATCCGTATCGGTTTTGGAGGTCACCGTTACGCCAACCGATACCAATACGGGACACCTTGGCAAGAACAAGTCCCGTTTTTATCTAAATTGAATATAGAATATCAGAACTAAAAAAGAAAAAACCCAAATCTTCAAAGAATAGCAGATGGAAGGCCAAAAAGTTAAGTAATGCCATCAAGGAAATGTTACCCTCAAACCATCCATTATGATGTATCATTAAATTTCAAGTACCATACCAAAAAAAGGCACATGTGATGCTTGTTTTTTGGACTTTGATGTGTACATCTATATGTTAGTGCCTCAGTTTTGTCAATGATGTGAGTTAGGATGTCTTGAGTTAGTTGAGCCTCCATAGGAAGACATTGAAGGTCGAATACTTGAAGCCTTGAAGCATCAAGGCCAAAGGCAACATATAAAACATGAGGTGCCTTGGTAAACCTAGCCTTAGACCACCTTAAGAACCAAAACGACCCACATCTAAATGAATCATCCCATAGTTAAACATTTGACTCATCTAAACCAAGCCTTAAATACTTAATGAATATGATAAGTTAGGCTTCTAAGAGGTGCAAATGATGCAAACATGAAAATTAAATATGATATGTGAGATTTCAGGCTCAAGATCACGTTAGTTCAGATCCAATTACACAAATTTCATATCCCACATGAAAGTCTAAACATTCAATTAAGGGGAAATCTATACGGGTCCAGGCCTACACATGATAGGGTTGGATCAATAAAATTTATGAACAAAACAATACTCAAAGATACGAAATAATCATCCACACATGCATAGTAATCAGTCCCTAATCCAAGAGATTCAGAAATTTCAATTCGAGGAACCTGGAGTAAGATAAGGGGCATAAAATTGGAGATTTGAGTAATTTGGGGTTAGGTTTAGGGATTTTGGGTGAAAGCGGAGTGAAAGAGAGGAGAGAGACGAACCAGAGAAGTACCACATGCGTGGACAACAACAATGACTCAGACACACGTGCGTGTGATCCCGGCTGCACATGTGTGGGGCCCACTATTCAGAAAAAGGCCACCTTGGCCCTAGTCAGTCAGGCTTGGACTCTAAAAACTCCAAATCTCAGCTCGATCCGATGTACGGTTTGTACGTGGTATCCGCCGAAGGTCTAGCCCTCCTATAGGGCCAGATTCTGAAATTCTGCTATGGGGAGGACAATTGTTGCAATAGATGATTGATTCAAAGTGTAGATAATGGGGTGAGATGAGAAGAATGGATGGTAGAAGATGGGTAGTAGAGATGACGATGGATGGGGGCGAATCGGGATAAATGTGGATTTGCACCACGGTAGTTAACCCTTCGATGAAGGGAGGGCTTCGCACCCAATTAGGCTTCACAACTCAGAAAGTAGGAAAACAACTCAGAGAGTAGGAAAACACAGAATTTTTATTAATCTTCAATGAATCAAAAGAACTACAAGGGGTGCCAATTTATAGAAAAACCCTATACCCAAAAACTCGCGCCATGTGCGTAACCTATTACTTGACGATGAAATAAACTAAAATAAAAACCAAACAAAGAAATCAAAAGCGTTCTAAATAATAACAATAAGCAAAACCTAAAATTCGAAATCAATCCAACTAGTAGGCCATGATCATGAGATCCCATGATGGACTTTTCTTAACAATCGGGCCCACTCTTTTGAACCAAACTTTGTCTTCTAACTAAGAGGCCCTCCCTGTACGTCGTCATCGATCTAAATCGACGGTGGGGCCCTCCTTCTGGCATACGTGCGTGGGGACGGCGTGCGTGCACGTGATGTCCCCATCAGCAAAGCTGCTATAAAACACATTGCCCAAACAGCAGGTTTCAAGTGAATCTCGATTCCATCAATAGGTTGTAGATGGGTCTCGAGCAAAGGTTCAATTGATCGAAGTTCAACGCTCGATCGATCGAAAGAAGATAGAAATGTCCAACAAGTAAATTAAATTATTCTCGAATTTCTCAATCCATCGAAGTGTCATTCGATCAATCAAAGGCACTGCTCGATCGATCAAATGTGCTATTTTCTGCCCATTTTTCTTACCGTTAGAACTTGATTCATCCATATAGGGCATACAGACCTTGGGCATTGGGATGGGTTTTTTGTGCAAATAAAGCCTATGTATTTTCCCTTTGAATATTCCTCTTCTAAACTTCAGACCAAAGAGATCTAAGCCATCTTCCTTGTGATTTATCACTTGAATGAGCATTCCAAGTTCCCTTTAAAGATCAACTTAATCCCCTCCATGTTCTAGATATTAGACACTAAACCTATATGCAAATCATTGTCTAAATTCTCTACAACACCCATCCAAGTGAATCCCTACTAAAAATCAACTAAAACCTTTAGTTGTAGAAGATTTGAACTAACTCCCACCACCTTGGTCACCTCATTGGAGCATCATATGCAAGGCGATTGATCGTAGGAGCTGAAACATTCGCATCAACGATCGTGGGAGCAATTGAGAAGTTGATTGAAGCATGGGAGAGCACCGATAAAGCATCTCAAGCAAGATGCTACAATGGAGCTCAATCCAACAAGTTATCAATTGTAGAATCCATACACTCATTTCTTGTGTAAGATTGAGTGTAAAGTTTGTAACCCAAACGCAAATAGGTTCTTGTGTAAGACCTAAGCTCTTGTGTAGGGCCGAATTCACCGGACATGTGTGTCTACGCTTTAGTCTCCATAGGGAGCCTCTAGCAGGAGTGTACATAAGTCCTTGGATTAGGACCGCTAGTGGTTGTTGGTTAGCCGATAGAAAACCAACTAAGTCTCCGTGAGAGCCATTGACACGGGTGGAAACATGTTCCTCCAACATGTGAGTGTACGTGTATGTTAGTGGTTAGCTTAGGAGAAACTATTGTAAAGGTTAGAGGTGAACCTGATTTAAAACTTCCAATAGTGAAACACCAATACACTCGAGGAGAGTGGGTCCGCTAGGAGTGGAGCAGGCAAGTAGCCAAACCACTATACATTCTTGTGTTTGTAATTGATAATATTTGCAATCTATTCATTCTGATGTGTTTGATTAGTTGAATTATATGGATGTTTGAATTGAATTGCATGTTAGGCACTTAACTTGTATGCACACACAAGATCACTATATCTTTTATAGACTATTTGTTTATAGTGTTGCATCTTTTGTAGTCTATATGATTGGACCCACTTTGCCTTGGAAGCCTAAGTATTAATTGCCTTATTAGTTTAAATTGATAAATTGATTTAATTAGGCAATTAATTTTTATAAGCTCCACTAGGACTTAGCCATAATTATAAGCTCCGCCAAGCTTCCGCATACCATGGTACACAATCCACACAATTTCACTATAATCATAAATGTGGTGCGTGCATACACAGCTTGAGGAAACTATCTATAAAAACGTGAAAAATACAAAGCATCCATGCTCATATAGTGTGAAAGTACTTCATAGAAGTGACAACTACTCACCAAAGAGTACGTATCGTATAGAAACATTTCAAATAAGCAGCTAAGTTAATAATACAGCAAGTTCAAGTCTTGTTGGCAGAAAAGACATCACTTGTAAACTGTGATGAGGTGTCTAAGCTTTTGCTAAATTAAATATTTCTGTAATAGACTAGAAGATTCAACCTCGCTTTCGTTATCTCTCTGCACATATATTTGTTTTTGCCTTGTCATGGTCCTACACGCCCCCCCTGCAACTAAGCATGTGAAAATTTCATTATCCTTTTATTGCTATCAAATTTTACATGACTGTCTTTATGCTCAATATGTTCTCTTGAGCCCTGAGTTTGTATTAATGCTTCCAGGTCATGTTCTTAACCTTTATGGGTAGAAACCGTTTTTCTTAATGTATAGTGCATTAGTAGAAAAGTCACCAGGCCTTAATATTTTATTGAGGTTGCTGCAAAAGATTTGTCTAGTGTGAAATGATCTCTTCACTTTGCATTGCTTGAATTTGTTCCCTTACAATAATTATTACTAAATGGGATTCCTGACCTTTAACAAAAAGTACTTTCATTCCCAATAATAAGATGGCTACTACTTCGCACTTGGGTGTCTGATTTTTTCCTAGTAATCCTCACACATCTACACAAGAAGCTCTACAAGAAATTCTCACAAATTAACTTTTATTTCATATTATCCCCAACAATAGGATTCAAGCATTTATTTTTTCCCAATCCAACTGACTTAAGAATCCACTCCTCTAAATATGGTTGTGAAAATAAATTGCCAATGAAGAGGAATGCTGATTGCACACAGCTCAATGCATAGGCTGTTTCACAGATGTTCCATGGCAATATATGACACATGCGTTAAGGATATAGAAAACTCACTCAGCAGGCCCTAGTATATTTGGGCCATGATGACCATACAAGATCCTAACCACAGGATCTGACAGGGCTGAAAAAAGGTTGTGATTGTTATACATTAAATTGAACCATTAGGACTGTCTGGCCAGACTGGTTTTGTTTTTTTAGTCATGGCACATATATGGTGGAGCCCCACTGCTCCAGATTTTGTGCACGTCTGCCATGTGTCCCCGTGGGAAGTCATGGGTGACAGCATGTGCAATTAACATTCCCCATCAATGAAATGCTTGTGCCTTACGAATGGAAGCTATGAATTGGGTCAAGGGCAGCTCATGGGGTATATATGGTGGGGCCCATCGGGTGAGTGCTCTGTATTTTGGTGCACTTCTGCCACATGTCCCCATGGAAACTTGTCTGCAACAGCTGGTGCAATTAGCATTCCTCATCAATGAAAATTTTCATACACATTGATTCAATGATGAGCAATGCAACAGCTTGTGCTTTCTTCCTCTTCTTCTTCTTTTTCCTCAAAAAAAAAACATAAAACAAAAAACAAGGACAAGGAAATAAAGCAAATCCAGCCAAGAACGATATGAAATTTCTGTTACTCTTTCAAGGTGCAGTCAAATATTTCATTATATATATATATATATATATATATATATATATATATATATATATATATATATATATATATATATATATATATATTCGTGCTTTAGCCTATCCTTGCCCAAGTCACCATAGCCAACCTCCTTCTATTGAAGATTAGTGTACATGCATGTATTTAGTGGGTTTAGAGTAGTAGTGTCTTCATTTCTTT